>CM076270.1:17500000-18886250 GCA_038380795.1 Pyrocephalus nanus | reverse complement strand
GAGCGCCGGGAGCAGCATGGGTGGCCGGCAGAAAGAAGTTCACCCCGGCCCTGGGGAGCGCGGCAGCCCCATCCCGGCGGCGGGGCACAGCTGGCTCCGGCTGCTCCGCCGCCCTGCACGGGGCGAGTCGCCGGGGGCGGCCCGGGGAGGAGAAACCTGGAGAGGGTCTCTCGTGCGGGCCTCGTCCCTCCGCCGTTTCGTTTGTGTGCCTTGGGGAGGTGCCTGGAGGCGGCGTGCGCTGCTCCGCGGCTGGGTGCGGAAACAGACGGGCCTCCTCTCTGTGTTCGAAATCATAGAGCCCGGGTGATGGGCCACGCGTTCCTCCGCCGACAGAAGATGAGGGATTCGTTATATGAGCATGGAAGAAGAAGTAGAAACGTGTTTTAACTGAGAAGTGTAATATATATATATGTAAAGATAAGAGTTTCCCGAAACGCTCGTTTATTTTTCGGTTAAAATACGTTTCTACATCTTAGTCTGCCTTCACCCCCAGTTAGCCTCTCCCGGGTCGGGGAGCATGGACCCGTGGCCAGGCACACGAACTAGAGATCCGCGCATCAGCTACCGAAGCCCTGGGGCACCCCGACGGAAGAGGCCCGGCTGCACTGGGCATGCACGTTCGGGAGCTGCCAGCCCCCCGGGCTCATGCTTGGTTACCAAAACTGGTGTAGCACGTAAAATCTGCGGGGCGGAGAACAATGTGTTCACTTTCAAGAAAGGCAGGAGCGAGTCTGAGGGCCGTGAGCTGCTGACCGGCGGAGCTGCGGGCGCCGATCTGAGCGTGCAGCTGCTCCCAGGGCCGCTTCTGGGCAGGGCAGCCCGAGTTGTGCTTGAGTACGGGAGGGGAGGTCGGGTCCGTGCGGAGCCATGCCCACAGCACCAGGCTCATGGCAGCGCCGCACCCCGAGGGCCTAGCGGGACCTAGCGGGGAGGGCAGGTGGTCCCGGCCCTGCGGAGCTCGGCCGGGCTCTTGTGGCTGCCGGCGGCCGCCTTGTCTGATGGAAAGGCTCGGGGGTCAAACGGGGCCAGGCTGCTCCATTCCCGGGGATAGGGCTGAAGGCTCCGTTAAAAATCAGTGCAGAGTCCTCTGCGCTCCACTGTGCTCGCGTCTGAGCAGCTCCGTGTTACTGATTTCTTATAGTGTTATTATATTTTGTGCTCTGGCCAGCTGAGACGGCCTGTCTGCAGTTCGGGGAGGCTCTACCTGAAGGCAGGAAAGGGGAAGGAGTGGGGGAATGTCGGCGCTCCAGGAACCGTGTGAAATACGACGAAGCCCTCCAGGGAAACGATCAGAAAAGCTGCCCGGTGTGTCATCCCCCGCCCCGCCACCCTGCCCCGGCCCTCGAGTCGCCTGTTAGGGTGTACTTTGCAGGTAGAGAGAAGGGGCGACCTGACACCTTTTGCTCTCTTGCCTCCTGCAAATAAGAGCTGCAAGAACCAACTTGCAGGGAGAGGCAACAGCCTCCTTGTGCTCTCCGGGTTGGCGGGGCCAAGACATATAAACGCGGCCGCGTGTGCGGCTGGACGTGTGGCAGCCGCCGTGGCGGGGGGAGCGCCGCGGGCACACCCCCTCGCACCCACCGGGCGGGCGGGGAGCGCAGCGCCGCGGGCCCCACCGGGCTCCGGGGTGGGCGGCGGAGGCTCCCTGAGCACCCCCCGGACACCGCCCCCCTCCTCCCCGCCCCCGGCGGCGCGGCGGGTCCGGGGCGGTTCCGCGCCGCTCCGCGGGGCCACGTCGGGCCGCGTGTGCGCGGGGCTGAGCGCGGCGCCGTGACTGCGGGGTGAACTCGGCCGTGCCCAGCGGCTCGGCCGCGATAGGGGAGCGGGCTCCTGACGAAAGCGGAACTCGGCCGGGCCCATACAAATCAGAAAAGAGCCCGGCCGCCGCGGCAGAGGGGAGCGGAGCCCGCGGGGGCAGGGACGCCGCCGCCGCCGCGCTGCACGGACCAGCGGCGCCGCGAGAGGCGCCTCCCCATCTCCGTCCCGGTCCCGGCTCCGGCTCCGGCCCCGATCTCGGCGAGCGCGGGGCGGGACGGCCGCCGGCACCGGGCTCCGCGCACCGGGCAGCGCTCGGCACCGCGCCGCGCTGCGCTGGCCGCCCCGGGCGGTGGACGCGGGGCACCATGATGAGCAATTACCCGGACGGC
This sequence comes from Pyrocephalus nanus, assembly GCA_038380795.1. Lineage (NCBI taxonomy): Eukaryota > Metazoa > Chordata > Aves > Passeriformes > Tyrannidae > Pyrocephalus > Pyrocephalus nanus. Next base: position 18,884,103 of record CM076270.1, on the reverse strand, counting down.
GAGGAGGACACAGTGGCGCTGCTGGCTCATGACACCAGCGGCAGCAAGGAGCCGGAGCGGGGCAAGGAGGAGCTGAGCACGGACAAGGGCCCCGAGAAGCCGGACCCCTCGCAGAAGCCCCCCTACTCCTACGTGGCCCTGATCGCCATGGCCATCCGGGAGAGCGCGGAGAAGAGGCTCACACTGTCTGGGATCTACCAGTACATCATCAGCAAGTTCCCTTTCTACGAGAAGAACAAGAAGGGCTGGCAGAACAGCATCCGCCACAACCTCAGCCTCAACGAGTGCTTCATCAAGGTGCCCCGGGAGGGCGGCGGCGAGCGCAAGGGCAACTACTGGACCCTGGACCCCGCCTGCGAGGACATGTTCGAGAAAGGCAACTACCGCCGGAGACGAAGGATGAAACGACCTTTCCGGCCGCCTCCGACCCACTTCCAGCCTGGCAAGACCCTCTTCAGCCCGGACAGCTACGGCTACCTGTCCCCGCCCAAGTACTTGCAGTCCACCTTCATGAACAACTCGTGGCCGCTGGCGCAGCCCCCCGCGCCCATGCCCTACACCTCCTGCCAGATGTCTGGCGGGAACGTCAGCCCCGTCAATGTGAAAGGACTCTCGGGCCCGGCGTCCTACAGCCCCTACTCGCGGGTGCAGAGCATGGCGCTGCCCAGCATGGTGAACTCCTACAACGGCATGGGCCACCACCACCACCACCCGCACGCCCACCACCCGCAGCAGCTCAGCCCGGCCAGCCCCGCGCCGCCGGCGGCCCCGGCGGCGAACGGAGCCGGCCTCCAGTTTGCCTGCGCCCGTCAGCCCACCGAGCTGTCCATGATGCACTGTTCCTACTGGGACCACGACAGCAAACACAGCGCCCTACACTCCCGCATAGACATCTAGGGAGGCTCCGGCCGGCCGCCGTCACAGAAATGCACCGGCCCCGCTGCCCCTCTCCCATCCCGCCGCGTTCCCCTGTGCTCCAGTGTCTCTTCTCGTCCCTTAGCTGCGGACTTTCTCTCTGCCCAAACTGTCGCGGTGGGTAAATAGCAGCCTCGCCCCGGGTGTAGTGTCAGTGCAGGAGCCGTCCGGCCATGAGAAGAGGGCAGTGTAAATGTGGGGGCTTCCCCGAGGGGCTGCGCCGGGCGTCGGCGGCCGGGCCGCCCGTCTCCGAGCGAGTGGGGATTCACCGAGTGTTTCTCTGCTTGTGTGTATGTGTGTGTGTGTTCGTTTGTGAGTTGTTAGTTTTGGTTTTGGTTGGGTTTTGGTTTGTTTGTTTGGGTTTTTTTTTTGTTTGGGGGGAGGGAATGTAATTAAAAAATAAGCTGTTTAGCCCTCAAAATTATGCTCCTTTGCGATTCGGCCGTAATCTTTCCGGGCTCGGCCTTGGGGAGAGTAAAGTGGAGCTTGTAAATAGCGGAGGCATTTTCACGCGTGCGGTGCAGGGCTGGAAGGGCCTATACACTACTGTGTGCCCGCGGTGCTCGTCCTCCTCCTTCTCTTCGCGTTTTCTGTCTTCTTCCTCGCTCTGCAAAGCACTGCGCTTCTTCCGAGCTGTGGCTTTTCGTTAAAATAGTACTTAACATGGGGACTGCTGTAACAGCAGATGTGCGATATTGCTGGTTAATAGAAACCAACAAACAAAACCCGCCAGGGTCACTCGTGAAACGTTTCGGCAGTGGTAAATATATTTTTTAAAGGAGACAATGTCCTCTGAGGTCTTAAAAGTAATTTTATAAAGGTCTAAAAAAATATTTTGATGTTATTAAAAAAAAAAAAAAAGAGAGAGAGAGACGGTTTCCTGTAAATTAGAATATTTTTCCCGTGTGCATATTAATAATAATAATGAAAGTTTAAACTATCTTCGTTTTTTTTTACCCCAAACCTGGCCCAAAATGGATTTTCCAGTAGGTTCTGCTTTTGAGTGCTTGACCTTTCTCTTAAAAAAGTTTTGATCCTTCAATTTTACATAGAGTAATGTGAAAAAAATAGCGTTTATAAAACAGGGGCCAGTTCATAGTGATTCTGTAAATGTTTGTGTAAGCTGATAGATACTGTGGCATAGTACCATTTTGGGACCAACTTTTCTAGAGTGAACTAGCACTTTTATTGTACTTTCTAGCATTGTAAAGTCTCCAATAAAATGCCTTTCCTTCTTTCCATATCGTTTTATTTCGCTCCGCTATTCCGTGCTCGGGATCGGTTAGCGGCGGCGGAGAACGGGGCTGGCGCCGTGTGCGGGGGCCGCTCGGCGCTGCCCGGCCCGCTCCTGGCGGCGGGCATTGCTCCCGGGGCCGCTCCACCGCAGGAACACGCGGGCTGTGCCCGGGCTCTCCATCGGCTCCCTGATGCACCGGCGGGCTGCGCTCCCGCCGAGAGCTCCGGCGGGGCCGCTCCGGCCTCCCCGGGACGGTTTCGGTGGCTCCACAGGGATGGGAGCGGGCGGGCACGGGAGCGCCTCCGCTCTGGGACGCGGCAGCTGCCGGCACCGTGTGTGCGGACCTCCGGACACTGCCTGCGGCTACGCGCGCAGCGGACCCCGGCTCCGCTTTCGTTTCTCCCCCGCCTGCTCGGGGCACACAGCGCGGCCCCGCGTTATCCCGGGCCCGGCCGCGCTGCAGAGCGGCCCGCGCCCCATCCGGGCCCCGGCCGGGGAAGGAGCCGGGAGCCGCCGGCGGGTCCCTCTTTCCTCGGCGAGCCGGTGGCTGCGGCAGCGGCGCTCCAGAGGCCTGAGCCTCGCTTCGAAACCTGCCAGCCCACGGGGACAGCGGCCCCTGCGAGAGCGCCTGAGGGGTCAGGAGGGGATGGGGCAGGCGGGGCGGCCCTCGCCCGGTGCCGGCCCGGGGTGCAGTGGGTCCCCTTGCACGCCAGCCTGGGCCAGGCCTACAGTCCTGCGGCAGGAGTGGGGATGTGGGTGATCCACTTCCCGGGCAGCGTGGGTAGCTCCTTGCCCCGGAGAGGGGCTGTCAGGGACGAAAATCGGTGCTGGGGTGAGCACTCCCCGCCCGCTGCCGGAGGCCTGCAGCGTGACCCGCGGGTCAGCCAGGCCCTTGCCAGGCTGCCCGAAGGTCTTCCCTTCTGCTAGGGCCTGCTGCAGCCTCCCTGAAGGGGAGGAAGCGGCATCCTCCGGCGCGGCCATAGAAAGCCGTGGGGGGACCTGTCGCCTCTTTATCGCGGTGCCACTCGGCGGGCACGGCCAAGGCAGAAGGGCTCCAGAGGCACCCACCGGCCCAGCCCGGACGCCTTGCTGTGCCCCCTGGCCCCTCTGCCCAGGCCCTATCCCCAACGGGAGAGCGCTGGGAGTGCTGGTGCAGCCGAGGGTCTCCGCTCCCGGGCGGACAGGGACGCACAGGGGATGCAGCAAGCGGAGTCGCTGCGAGGCGACGGTGCCTCGGCTGCTCCAAGCTGTGCGTAGGGGGCTGCGGAGAAAGCCTGGCCTCGACACGAACACTGGTGTAACGATGAGGCGAAAGGCCGAGGAGGGGCTGCCAGGGCACATGGGACACGGCTGCGACTCGCATCTTTGCCATCTATGGCTCTGAGGGAGCAGAGCGCTGCCCGGTGCCTCGGATCTGCCCGCGGCCCTCAAGTGGGAGCGGGCGGTGGAGGGGAGAGGCAGCACCTCTCACAGGCCTCGGGGATCGCAGCTTTGCGCCGGAGGGCTCAGGGCCTTGGCTGCTTGTTCCTTATTTAATAAGTACTGCCAGTCCCGCTAGTTTCCTCCGCGCTGCGTCGGACCACAAGGGAAACCCTCGCCGCTGGAGGTGGGCACGGGGCGAAGGGAGGGAGGGAGTACCGCCCCGGACCCCGCACAGGCCCACCGGCGCCTCCCCGGTCTCCTTCCTGGGCTGTGCCGTCGCTCGGCCGGGCTGCAGGGCCCTTGGGAAGAGTCCGGGAGCGCTGGGGCTCGGCGGCTTTGGATGAAGCAATACCTGGCAATGCCAGGTGCAGCGGGAGGAGGCGGCAGCCCGGGACCGGGCGGGGCCGTGCGGCCCCCGAGGCTACTCCGATTCCCGAGAGGTTTTCAGCTGGTTCCTGCCGTGCTTTACCAGTGGCCGTCTGAGTCCACACGGAGAGGCAGAGAGCCGCGCGTTTGGGAAAGGAGCGGGCCGGCAGGGCCGTGAGGCCGCTCGCCGGGCCGGTGCCTTGTCCGTCTGCCGGGCTGCTTGTGCTCGCCTTCTCCCCGGGCCCCCCTCGCCGCTCCCCGGCAGCAGCGCGGCCCCGAGTCAGCTGCGGCCGTCGCGCCTGTAGGGATGTTTTCACGATCGTTTTCTGTATTTTATAAACAGAGACTGCACTGAATGTAAACTTCACAGGGAAATCACGGCGAGAACCCAGGCTGGCCTGGCCGCGCTCTCCGGGCACTGTCGAGCCCGGGGCAGGGCTGGTCCTGCCGGCAGCAGCTCGGCAGCTGCCGGGAGCAACCGGGCCTCCTGGTCAGTCCTGCCGGCCTGAGGAGGGGGCGGCCATCACCTGTCTGCTCGCTGTGCTTGCCTGGGCAGCGGGCCCCGGCCCGTGGGGAGCCGCCGCGGACCGCGCTGTGTGGTACCGAACACCCAGGCACCGACACGCGGGGACCGAGTGTCCCACACGAACCCGCTGGGCAGCCTGGCTGATGTGTAGGATCGGGCCGCATGCCGGGACAGCGGCACTTGAACGGCAGGGGCTGGGCAGGAGAAGGGGTCTGTACCGACCCCTCGTGCAGGCAGCTCGGTGTGCACGAAGGGCGCCAGGGGACCAGGGGTTGCTCACAGCGGCTCAGAATTCTCTCGCCCCGGGCCGCCAAGCCAACTGCTCCCGCGGGTCCCACCTGCCGCCGGCCGCGCCGCCGCTCAGCCCCATCGGCCCCTTACAAAAGCCAGCGGCCGACCGCCGGGCTCTTGGGAAGAGCCGGGTTTGCGCGTTGTGTAAGGTCTTTCCCCGTTATATAAAGGGCGGCAGGGGGAATGCTCCACGGAGCGGGAAGCACTCCCCGGGACAGCACCTTGGCGAGGAGCCTCCTCCGGCCACGGGGCTGCTCCGGGAAGCCGGAGCCTGGCCAGGGGGCCTCAGGGCCGCTGAGCCGCCGCCACTGCCCTTTCGGAACGGCCCCGGGTTTATGCAACGCTGGAGAGAGATGAAAGCAGGAGAGCGAGGGCTGTTTTCTCCCTGCCTGGAGCGTGCGTGGAAGCAGCCTGCCTCTGCCACTGCAGGAGCGGCAGCGCTGCCCGTGCCCCTAACAGGATGGGCCGGGTTTGCTCCCCGGGGCTGAGCGGGCTCCCACAGCCCCTCTGCTGCTCTGACCCACCGAGGCACTGCCAACCCCACGGAATATTCTGAGGCCGTAGCTTTTTTTTCTTCTCAGGTCCTCTGCGCAGGCCGCAAAGGTCCTTTGAACCCCTGGCCAGGGTCGGAGGGTGGCAGAGCCCTCGGCACCGGGGCCGGTCTCCGCCAGCACGGCACGGCGCGGCTGCCCTCTGCCTGCGGGCCGGCGGGAGGGCGGGTGCTGAGGGACCCCGGGAGGGCTGTTCCAGCTCCTCTAGTCGTGCCTGGAGAGGGTAGGCGACGGTGGCCGTGGCTGCGGGCAGGGCAGGGCAGGGCAGAGCCGTGCTCAGTGAGGAGACACACACAGGGCTCTTACCTTGCGCCCTCCCTCCCGCCCCGGCTGTAGCGCCAGGTTAATACCGCCTGATTCCTGGTATTCTTGTCCGTGTTTTAAGTGGTGAAAAAGTCATTTCCAGTCCCATGGTCCGCATTTCACCCTGAACTCATTGAAAAGAGAGTGCGGGGTCAGGACTGTTTATTATACAACCAATTAAAACAGGAAAATATGCAAAGGCTTCATTCAGCAAGATCCGGCTATTGTTAAGCCGAAAACGATATTTTTGTTTCAAAAATAAAAAAGTACATTTGTTACTTAAAAAATCTCCTCTCTGCGTGTGTGACGGACGCGGCTCCCGCCGGTCGGGAGCGCGGCAAGCTCCGGCGACCCCAGCTCTCCGCCTGCCCTGCTCCGCGGGCCCGGCCCGGCCTGAGCGGCCGGAGGGCGGCTCGACGGGGCGGGCAGGGACCGGGGACCCCCTCCTTCCTCCCCGCTGGGCTCGGCCCGCCCTGCGGGGTCATCTCCTGCTGCCATCCTCAATCGTGGGGGGCCAGCTCCGTGTGGGCAGGCACGGGCAGCCGGCATGGTGTTTTGGGCAATAGAAGCCGGTGAGAAAAATACTGCGAGGACTAAAAAGCCGGACACTGTAACGGGCTGAGACAGGGCTGGGATAACCAGACAGGAGAGCTCCGAGAAACGCTCCAGAGCCCCGAGAGCGCCTCTGAGACCCTCCAGCGGCGCCGGCACACCTTGGCACACCTTGGCAGCCGGGAGAGGCCACGGGCTCCTGGGTGTGCCGTTCCCCTCCGACTTCTCCCTTCACCTCTGCGGAGTCCCCCAGAAGTCCTTTCCTGGGTGTGCGGGGCATCCCCGCCCTTGGCAGGGCTGTGCTCTGCGGCGGTGTCACATCTGTCCCGCAGCAGGGATGCGGCCCCGCACAGGGCAGGCGGGAAGGGGGCTCCTCCAGGCGGGGTCTACGCCCACTCCGCCGCCCGGAGCCGCCGCGGCTTCGCTGCCCGCCCCAGGTAGCCCTCGGGGATGTGCTCAGCAGCGGGCCTGGGAAGCGCTCACCAAAACAATCGCTCGAGCTGGCCTAATCCAATGAGTTTATTTTAGTCCTAGAGCTGTATTGAAAACATTAGCTCTGCTTCTTGTGGTTGTTTACAGTATGTTGGTCTCAACATCACAGCCGCCCTTCTGGAAAAGTCTTACAGGATTCAGGCAGGGGGAAACCAACACAGAAGTGACTCGGAAAGCATGATGGCCAATGATTAATCAAATCAGAGACAGGAAGGCGGAGGTAATCAATGAGTTTTCACTTATAGTTTATTTGGATGGACATCTTTTTCTTTTCGTAAGTTTAAAAACACATGGGGCTTTATTAGCCAAACAAGCAGCTGCAGGGTTTAGTGGGCTGGTGGGAATCCGTTCAAAATCAGCTGCATGTTTCCTGAAGGGGAATTCGGCTTTCGACAAAACCTTGTGCTTGTTCCCGCCCCAGTACACGGCGCCGGGCACCAGGCAGGGCTGCGCCCCGCGGGAGCCCACCCGCTCCCGCTGCAAAAACCTGCTCGTTCTGCCCAAGAAAGGGGGTCGCGAACCACCGATCACGAACGCATTGGCAGGGCAGGAGGGCCTTGCTTCCCCTCAAGTTGCACAGTGAGCAAATACAGTGAGAAATCTCATCAGGTATAATCATAAAGTGAAACAACGTCTCTCCCTGCTCGGCCTTTGGGAGAGGGTTTCCGAACTCTGTAAGGCCTTTCCCCGTTATGAAATGACGGCAGGAGGAACGCCATCCCTCCCTGAAGTGCCGGGGGTCCCAGGTTCGGTTTTCCCGGAGGACGCAGGCGCCAGCACACAGGTGGCTCCTGACACCGGCCCAGGCTCCTGCCTTCACAGCTGGCCCTGTAAATGCCGCGGGTTCTCTGGCAGATGAGTTGTTCATCTACCTTCGTTTAATTTCTTTCTCTCTCCAACGGGACTTTCCCCCCACACCACATGAATAGCAAATTCGGAGCGTTCACGAAGTAACGGGACGGAATCTCAGCTTTCTGGTTCACAGTGACTATTTTCGATGACAGGAGGCAGCACGAGGGAAAAGTGGCCACGGAACGGTGCAAACCGCCCCGACCCGCGGGCTGGCCCTCGAAGGGCATTTCACTGACAGCTGATGGAGATCTGGCTCTTGAATGGGGCGGGGGCATCGGAAAAAAAAGTGGGGTTTCAGTAAATGGGCTGTGGGAGACTGTGGAGAGAGGGTTCGTGATTTTGGGGCTGTCAGGGCAGCTTCCGCTTCCTCGGGAAAGCAGGGCATGCAGAGGTGCTGATTTTGGGGCACGCTGCCTGCTCTGCCGCAGAGATAAGTTACTGACTTGTTGTTTATCATCCAGCGCCTGTCTCCCCGTTTTTTCCCAACGATAACTGGGGTCCTTTTCATTACTATCGTTTTGTTCCATGAAAACCCAAACAATCAATAAAGCACAGGGCGAAACTGAGCACAACACGAGGCGCAATGTCCTAAGTTATCAAAAGGGGAGAGAAATAAAAAGGAGTCACTCGCTACACTTTTTTTTTTTTTTTTTTTTTTTTTTTTAGGTGTTACTTTTAACAAGATGTTCGGGGGCGGGGGGGAAATATCAGGCACATGTTGAGGATGCGCTGCGTTTCCTCCTCTCCTTGCTTTGGAGGCGATATCGTTTGGTGCTTATCAGCGACAAAGTCTATGGCATCTGGTACGTGGCTCCGGAACGCTCCCCGCGCTCGGGTACAAGGAGTTTTTGCGGCACGAAGGCTGCCCCACAACCAGCCCCGCAGCCTGGCCCACCGAGGGGCTGCTGGCAGCCCCGGCGGAGAGTCAGAAGCGGTGCCGGGAGCGGCTCGTACAGCCGGGACAACGAAGTCCCGGTGAATGTTGGTTGTCTGGCTAACAAAACACCCCCGAGGCGCAGGGGGAGGCCGGGAGGTCTTTCGAGGGGAAGCAGGTTGCACGGTTCTGAAGTTTGGGCAGCCGGAGTTCTCCCTTGATTCGTTTTCACCCAGGTTTTGGGACCATACCAGTCCTTTCTGCCTTCAAACCAGCCCCAAGCGGGATAGGAGGGGCGCACACTCTGCATCCAGGAACAGCCACTTGGACCCCGCTGGTAACAGTGAGAGAGGGATTCCAGAGGCACTTTAATCCGTGTCCTCACGGTTTGCCATGGATCAGATGTCCCCAGGGCGCGGGGCAGCGGCCGCCCGGCCGGGCCGGCAGCGGGGAGTGATGCGGGCAGGGACAGGGACAGGGACAGGGACAGGGACAGGGACAAAGGCGGCCTCTCAGTCCCCGGTCTTACAGGTTGCCTTTCTGGCTCCTATGATACCTCCGAGATACGGGGACGTTTTCAAGAAAGAAGAAGGAGATTTTAAACTTTAGCAGTTAGGTTTTTAAAAAATACACATCATTGCTGATATCTCATGTAGAGCAGCCTCCTGCCCCGGCCGTTGTAGTTCCAGTCCACTGAACAGTTCTTCTCTTCCCCTACTCTTTCCCCAGAATCAACGAGCTTGCTTTGGAAACCACTCGATTCGCCTTTTTTTGATAAACCACTGTTCAGTTCAGCCCAGAGCAGCTAGTGTTGTCTGGGACAGTCACCAGTTGCCTTGGAATAGAAATGGGAACCACTTGTTTAAACATCTTAAGGTCCCAAAATCTCTACGAGCCATCACAGAGTAGGTTGTTGGGTTTTTTTTTTGTTTTTTTTTTTTTTTTCCCTTCCCGAAGCGGGAAGAGAACGAGGGGATTACAGGGAGGAATGTCTGCTCCGGCCGCTACAAGCACCAGAAGATTTCGGTTTGCCTTTTTCTTTTCCTTTTTTTTTTTCCCCATCAGTTTTTCCATTCCTAGAGGAAAATTTTTCAGTATCTGAATCAAAGTGCATGATTCCAACTTTTTTTTTTCCCCTGTTGTTTTGTTTTATCTCGCCCTTTTTTTTTTATGTTTTCGTTTAAAAAGTGACAGATTTGGTGGAACTCTCAAGTGTTTCCCATTAGAGGCGGAGAGTTCACCAGTGCGCCTTTCTGATGTTCCACATGACACGTTTGGGAGTTTGAAGCGAGAGCACACCCTAAGTAGTTGCAGTTGGCCCGACGCTGGCAGTGCCTGTGCCTGCACCTCCCGGTCCGCCTCTGCCCTCTGCCGGTCCCGCATCTCCCCGCATCCCCCCGCACCGCCCGAGGGGAGCGGCCCCTTCGGCCGAGGGGGCTCCTCTCTCCCCCCGCGCCAGCTCTCAGCCTCGTCCGATTGCCAGAAAACACCCAGGAAAACGCCACAGGGGCGGGAGGTGTTTCCCAGCCTGCGGGACGTTCTTCGCGCGGTCTTGAAATGCGGGGAATTCCTGGGATATAAATACTCAGTTGCACATTTTCTCCTTTTGCTTGCTCCGTTTCCCTCTCGCGGATTGTGCTTTGCCTTTTGCCGCTGCTCTTTTTCTCTCGCTGATACCATGGGAGCTGCAGCCCTCCCTCCTGACAACAGGCTTTTACCATTGCTTCCATGTTCTGTATTTTTAAACACTAATCTGCCCTGTAAGGAAAATTCTCTTTATGTAAGAGGTCATTCTGAGTCCTCATGTTTTGGAGTGTGGCCCTGTACAAATATTAATAAGGCAGTGTGGAGAGCAGCACTTGGTGAGGAGAACTAGAAGATGTCCAGTAATCTTCATAGTCAAATTTTCTTGTAAATGTCTGCAGGATACAATCCTCTGGCAACTGAGACCTCATAACTGTAGAAAATGGGTTTGTACACACTTACTGATATTTTTAGTGATAAAATTTAATTTTATATTACTCAGACCCAAAAAAATCACTGTGTGGTCCATGGATCTTGAACAAATGAGGACATGTCAGCTATTACCTTTTATTTGAGAAAGAACTGAATATTAATAAAGTATTAGGAGAAACAGAGTTTGCTAAAGAAAACCAAGTGTGGTGGATCTTGGAGAATTTTAAGGACCAATGAAATAATTTATGCTGCAGTCAGAAGGAAGTCCTGATTTCCCTGTAGCGCCGTGAGCTCCTCCCTGGAGCCTGGCAGTGCCCCTTCCCCATTTCGGTTCTGTGCTGGGGCTGGGCAGGGGGATTTGTGTGGGGCAGCGTAACTACCAGGGATTCCCCACGGTCGGAACCAGCCGAGGAAGATCCCAAAGATGACTCAGCAGGCGCTGGAGGATGAGCTGTGGTACTGTTGCCTCTGTTGCCAACACAGAAAAACAGACTGCAAGTGAATCCCTGGGGTTTTGGCTGCCCAGCTCTGATGGTGGGGTGTCAGTTTGCAGTGGGAAGGACTGACCTAGGGGAGATCTCCAGAGTGAACTTATATGCCTTAATTTTGCAGCGTTGTTTTTTCTTTACAACTTTCAACTTGAGTGACAAAGAATGGAGCGGAGCTGAATTTTGGACTCACAGAGCACCCACAGCTTGAGCCAGTGCAGTGGGAAGTTGAGGTGCTGGCTATTTCTGAGGGGAAAGTGCTAACCTCGCGTTGGGAATTCCAGGAGTGGGAAATTTTCTGTGGTTTATCTTTGTAGCTATTGTTATATTTGTTTACTGTTCAAGCAAGATTGGGGCGTTGCTGCAATACCAGAGCACATGAAGCAGCCCCAGCTCCTGAGAGTCCCCAGGCAAAATATTTCTGTGATGTTTCCAGACTGTTGGCTACCTCAGGGGGAAGGGCGCCCTGCTCCTGGGGAACTTGCCAGCACTGATGCTCCACTGGTGCAAATCAGCACAGTAACAGTCAGTGCACCCTCCTCATACGAGGTGTGGATTTCTACTTCTGTTGACATAGTTGGTTAATAGCGCGTTTTCCTTTGTCCTGTGCTTTATGTCACTGCAGCACAGAACAACTGTCGTGATTTAACTTTTGTGCTTTTTCCCAGAGAAAATGAGTGAGATGGATCATTTTCTGGTGGTCACTCAAGTATTTTCTGGCTAGCAGTCAGAATGAAAACTCACCCACTTGAGACCCAGGTATGGCAGGAGCAGGGTAGGAAAGGTAAAGCTTTGTGCATGGCTGTATTCTCAGGCTGTTTGGAGGAGGGTGCCTGTGGATTCAGCACCAGTGGATCTGACACAAAGTGAGAACTGTTTTTCTGTATCACTTACATTATAGTTGAAATGTGAAATGAGCTCCATGTGGCAGCAGCCAAAGGAAAGAAAAAGGGAAAGAAAAAAAAAAAAGAAAAGGAAGCACTCTCCAAAAGTTTCAGTTATCCCTTGAAGCTATATTACAACATCTACTGCTCTAATTGAATCAGTGTGAGAACTTTTCCCCTCCATTTAGATCACTGCTAGTCTCTGTCCACTTTTCCCTGGAGACGCACACATTTGATACCAAGATGTGCTGGGGACATCCACACCTAGGGTAGGATTTTAACGTTTGTTTTAATGTTTTAACTGCTGAAAAGGAAATGTCAGTTCTTACGTGCCTGCCAGCATCCCTCATGATGTTCTCCCCCTTCTCTTCCCTTCTTTATAGACTTAGCACCAGGGTGTGAGGCAAGAAAGTTTTGTCTGAGTAAAAGCTGCTAGATCTGCTCTGAGGATGCAATAGATTAATTGATCATTTCTAGGGAGTTTGTTGGGATGATTCAATAGAACTTAGAAGTGCTGGTGGCATCTGTGCAGGGCCATTAAAAAGGCTAATTTTGATGAAGCAGCAGTGTGGTCTCGATGCTGCTCAAACCCTGCCATCCTGTTAGCCCTGAGGGGCAGCAGCATGTGAGGGCTTTTCACCTCTGAAAGGACGCCAAGCAAAGCCCACTCAGCATTGTAAGCCCTCATTTGTTACATTCACAGAGCATTTTTAGAAGCGTGGAGAATCTCTCTGCACATTTCAAAGTATCGCTGCTTTACACAGCACAAAATTACTCGACAGCTCAGAAAGCAAAAGCAAAGGATACCCAAACACAGGTCTGCTCTGTAAGTGTTCACATGTGCGAAACAATACGTGATCCACAGAAACATATGGCTCTTGTATCAAATACGTGGAATCAAGTTGAATTATGAAGACTTTGAAAAGGTCCTCAATTTAAATGTACACGGCGCTCTGAAATGTTCAGCTGAGTTTAGTGCAACAATTAAAAACAGATAGATTGTCAGGATGCATAGACCAGGGGGAGAGTTAATTCAGCATGAAAGAAGTGAGGGACTGGGAATGAGACAGAAGAGCAGAAGAAGCAGGAAAGGAGCAAGGATGAGTGGAGAGACAAAATGATAATAAGGGGGGGTAGGGAGAGCCAGGAATAGAAGTGGGGGGAAGAAAGAAATGAAATAAAGTAGAGACCAAGAAAAAAAAAAAAAAAGAAGGAAATGTATGAGACAGGAAAGAGAAGGAGAGCAGCAAGGAAAATAATGATATTTTATTATGTACTCTGGCAGCTTTCACTTTAGGAGAGCAAAGCCTGGAGCAGACCTAAAGGCTACTACTTATGTATGAAAATATGTGAGAGGGTTTTTCTTTGGTTGTTTTATATACAGATATATATATATATATAAAAATATATATATAATTATATGGGTATATATAATTATATGCATAAAATGACACAGAAATTGCAGCCTTCCTGGGGATCTCTCCCTGTTCCCTGTACTCATGGTCTTCCCCATCCTCACAGTTTTTGCCCCACTGCCAGGTGTCCATCAGTGCCCTTCCATGTGTGGCACTGAGCCAGGGCTTTCTGTTTTGGTTTGCTGTTTGTTTCTGTCCTGCTTTCCAAGAGCAGGAAATGGGGATTCAGGCTCCCCTGTTCTGCAGTCCCCAACTTCGGGGTTATCCACTGAGATATCTGTTGTTTGAAGTTGCTGTATCCTTATGTTGATCTTTATGGCAACATTTTAATTTTGCACTGGCTGATCCAAAATGGGTCAAATGTTTTATTGTTGAATTATGGGGGGAGGAGGGATGGTGGTGTTATCATTTTTGCCTTGTACCTGCAAGCTGCTGGTAAAATGGCACCACTTTTCGAACTTTTTAGAGCTAGAAAAGTCATTGAGTGATATTGAAATCTATCCATTTATCTGATAGTTTGGCAGTGTTAAATATTGATCAGAATCTATCTGCCTCCCTTAAAATAGGCCCTTTCTAACTGCAACATCATCTTCCAGCTTTGGCTTGTGCAGTGCTGGGACCATCAGCTGCATGTCTTTGACCAAGAATGTTTACGCTCATGCTCAGTAAATCGTGCTCTGCTATTGCATGAGGAATAACACTTGGCAAGTGAAATGAATTGGATGTGATCATCCATCTGGCTTTAGGAAGGCTGTCTCAGGGAGACAGGAGCAATAGATGAGGCTTCTGGCCTGGGCAGATTGGTGTGACATGCATTTCTCTAGACAGCTGAGCATCCCCAGGAATTTCTGGCTCCTGCTGGAGTGGGTTGTGCTGCCAAACCTCCTTGCCATTGTGCTTGTCCATGTGCTGGGCTGACTCCTCTCATTACACCAAATATGCATTTTCTGGATCTTCTTAGCTGATCACAAGATTCATTTCAAAGCTGCCCATGGTCCCTGTGTGTGCCCTTCTCTTGCTTGAGGTCAAATTGTCACATCCACCACATTTAGGATGTTGGGGATAGTGCAGAAGTTCCTGCTCTTGCACAGTGACTGGTTTGTTGCAGGTTGTGTGCCTGGGTGATCTCACCCATACAGCCAGCTCCAGGGCTTGCACTGATCCCTAATTTTGGATGTGCCATTCCAGCACCATTTTGTCTGGCCTTAGAACATTCTCCCCAGAGTGTGAGAGAGGCCAGATTCCTTTAGTTTTCTTCCTCCCACTGTGGAGAGCTTCCTCTTCTCCAAAGGTATCCTCAGGTCCTCCTGTGATCATGTTTGTCCTTTGTCCCTCCAGGTAGGGCCCCTTTTTGAGGAGTCCAAGGATTTTGCAGTTCAGTGATGGATACTTTATTTCCCTGTTGGAAAACGATGTCTCTGCATTTTGCTAGTGACCAGTATGCTTTCTTCCTATGCCCTGTTGCAGATGGCATCGTTCAAATCACCTTGTCCAGGGTACCAAGTTTTCTAGTTTAAGCATAGTGCAGAGGTTCATTACCATTATGTGGTTAATCTGTCATTTTTCTGAAAACAAAACAGCTTCTGGCAATTGCTGGACCATTTCTGAATGTCTTTTCTGCTGTTTTGGATAAAAATCTGAGCAAAATGTTGCCATTCTTCCTCATCATTTCCCTGTTTCATTTCTCATCATTCTAATAGTCCTGTTATGAAGACAAGAAACAGAAACATGGATGTTCAACACTTAACAATATCTTATTGTCTTACTGCTTTTGGAAAAGGGAATGGAAGAGGAAAAACCTCACATAGGGCTATAAACAAAACAGAAGGAAGTGAGTTCACTGTCCATGGGAAAGCACAGCTCTCCTGTGAAGGAGGTTTTTATTTCAGTGGAGGGGAAATGCACCACTGCTCCAATGCTGAGCAGTTCTTCTCAGCAGACTGCACTGCTGAAAAAATTGTCAGGAAATCCCAAACATGCCCTGTGTACCTTGGTAGCATTTCTGATGAGCATGAGGCTTCTAGAGCCTGAGGTGGAATGAAAACATCATTGGAGAATTGAGGATGAAACGGTTAAAAGCCCCCCCCCCCAAAAAAAAAATCTACAGACTTGGATATCTTTGTGAGAATAGCAGATAAGCGGATTATTTAATGTCTCAAGTTTGATAAAGCCCAAATATAACTGAGCATCCTCATTTTTATTTTCTTCCTCCAGAAGATGGCAAAAGTTAGCTGGACTTTACACAGACAGATGGAGGAAAATGTTCCACGAGTTTGTGCTATCCTCCAGTTTCAGGTCACCACTGGTTTAATGCTCCAGCTGCAAGGGTTGATCCCAAACCCCCTGAGGTTGTTTGGAGCAGCCAGGCCCTGCAGCTGCAGCACTGCAGTGTGCTGGGTGAGGTGCCACTCCGGGCAGCTGCAGCAAGTGCTCCAGGAGCCGTGCAAGTCCCAGCTACAGCCAGACATTTCCCTTCTCTGGGGGGGAAAATTGTCAGTGACATCTCCATGGAGATCACAGCCAGAAATGCAGCTGTGAGAAGTTTAAATTTTATACACAAAACATGAGAGACACCAATTACAGTATTCGTTAGTGCTCATGGCATTACAGACCTTCTGCTGAAGAAAAATCCCTTGGAGATTTACTCCTTGAGTACTGAAGAGGTTAATTCCCACTAATATAGCCTCTCTTTGGGCTAGGACAGTGTGGAGAACTTGCATTCACAGTGGAACCTTGACTGAAAAGAGGAAAGGATATATAACAAACATATAGGAAAAAATCAGATTAAGTACAGATTTGGCAACTAGGACTTTTTTTCCAGCTCAGCAAGGAACTCTAGAAAAAGGAAAGAAATACTACTCATAAAATGAGAAGAGACACAAAATAGGCTTTTATTTCTCATGTAGTTAGTTTATTTTGTTCCTATATTTAGCTGCTGTGGCACTTTATAATTTCAACATTAGGAAAATGTGAGAGTATTTGAGTAAAGTGATATACTGAAGTCAAGAGGCTCCCTGCCAGCAGAGAAGCAGAACTGAGGGCTGCTTGTTTCAAGGATGCTCCTGAGGTGGTTCAGCTTAACCTGGTGCTTATCCCATGGCCAAGTTCTAATTTAATTCCAAACAAATTTGTCCAGACAATTTTTTCAGCCTAAGGGTTTTGACAGCTGCTGTAGCTGACTGATGGATGCTCGGAGTGGATTTGTGCCTGTGCCCTTGGAAGGGAAGGGAAGTGAGCAATGGGCCAGTTTGGAGGGTGTTTGACATCTCACAAAAGCCAACACGTGAGTAAACATGAGTAACTAAACAGCTATTCCTGTCCTAAACATCCTCCAAGAGGAGGCAGGCTGTGTCCCTAGTCCCCAAAACTCCAGCTTTCTTCTTAGAGACCTTGCAGCAGGGCAGGACCAGAGATGGAGCAAGGACATGTGAGCTCCCACCTGTGCTGCCTTTACACGGAGCTTTGGATTTGGACAAGATGCTCCCATCTGAACACAGATTTTCTTCTTTGGACGGTGTTCAATGTATCAGCCACATTGCTTGATCCACAGTGAGGTAGTGATTGTGTCTTCTGTTATGAGAAAACGTTCATGTCACAGTTGACTTCTTCGAGGTCATGCCCTTATTATTCAAGCCAAGTGGGAAATTTTAACAAAGTGATTCCCTGGGCCTTCACTCCCTGAGAAAAGGCAAATCTATCAGAACAAAACCTTGATTTCTTTCATTTTGAAGTCTCTTGGTATGTCAAAATATTCTGTTTCTCATCTAGAAGCAGGAAAAAAATCTTGTTATCTCTATATTTTTGGCTGAGTTGTTTTTTTTTTTTTTTTCTGGATAATTCAAATGTGCAGAAGGAATGTTGCCAACTGGCTGTTTTTAGCAGCATGAGAAACAATACCAACCACAGGGAAGGACCCTGCATCCATTGAAGTGACTCAGCAACACTGCCTGTCAAGAACAAGTTGTGACCAGGTTGGCAGAGCCCTGCAAGTGCTGCTGGGTGAGTTCAGTCCCACTGGCTGCGTCATCCATGGTTTCCCTGGCTGTGCAGAGGAAGCAGGGACACAATAGCTACAGCGGTAGGAAGCTTTCTAGCCTCACCCCTGCTTCCTCCCCACAGCAGGGGTATTACCTGCCTGTCCACTCCTCTCTGCTGCGTTCACCTTCTTATAATCCCTCTGCTCCGGCAGCTTTGCTTTGAATAGAGGGAGTCATGACCAAAATCCTGCAGAAATGAGACCATTCTCGAGGTATGTGTTTACCAGTGCACTGCTGCAAACTCTGAAGAAGCTGCTGCAGTATTAATAGCTCTGCTGCTGCCAGATGAAAGGAGGAGAGTGTTCAGATCTAAGAAATCAACAGATGTTAAAGCAATTTCTGCCTTCTCTGTTATATTGCACATCAACGGGAACGTGGTAAAGTGCTTTTTTGTACCGTTTAGCATCTGACATTTCAGCACATCTTGTAAATGTGCATTAGGAGAGTGGAATGTTACTATATTTGTACTTGCAGATTTGGAATGAGACTAAAATCCGGAGAGATGCAACGTGCACATGGAATGTTTTCCAGAGGGGCTGGGGCTGAGGGAACCCAGCACAGTGGAGTTTGAGCTGTCTTGAAACTTCAGGCTGTACATGCAAGGAGGCAGAGCATGTACTGGTTTTGAAACGGAACTGAAAACTGTAGAAACTTGGAGCTGCTTCTCCAAACCTGCCTGATTGTGGGATCACAGATACTGTTGTAAATTACTGAAATAATGTGTCTGACTTTTGCAGTTACTCTCAAGATATCTTGTTGCATCATCTTGTCTCCTGGGATATGGGTGATAGGCCTCTGGCTGCTCACTGCAGAAGGGAGCTGTTGCCACTGCAAGGGCTATTTTTGGGGATACCTGGCTTTTACTGCTGAGACCTGGTGGGGGCATGATACAGCCCTGTCTCACTGCAGCCATGGTGCTGCACATCAGCATGATCTCTCCTCATGCTTCTCTCAACACTTTTCTGTTAGATCCTTCCTTTTCCCTAACAGTGACATCTCTGGAGTCACCATAGGCCTTTAGTCAGCACAGCTACTCTCTCATTATGTCAGGACCCTGAGGGCCCTAATAGGCCCCAATTAGCCTAAACAGACCCCCTGAGGTGTCTCACACCCTTGCCCATGGTCCAGGAGCCTCTTTCTGCTTATCCTGGAGCCTTCAGTGTTGACCTGAGCTATATGACAGGACTGCTGGTCCCCAGCCATGGTCACACTTGTGGCTGGTCTGGACCCCAACCCACAGACTGATGTTGTGGCCTGGCCTCAGACCTGCCTTGTCCCTATGGGCCTGCCTTGGAGACCTGGAGTGGACAGGGATCTTGCTGGAGTGGTGAGGAACCAGCAGCCTTGGCTGCATTTTGACATGGAAGATGGGCGTGGGGAGATGGGCCTAATGCTTAACTTGCCCATATTTGTGAGGGGAAAGTGAGTTCTGTCTAGAGGTGAAAAAACCCTTCCACAAAAGGCACAGAAGCTCCTTCCTGGAAATTTGTGCAAGGAAGGTCAGTGTGTCCTAGAAGGCGGAGATGAATTGCAAAGGCAAAAATGGTAAAATTTGCATCTCTCTTGACCTGTTTCCCAGTACTTCTCCTCATACTCATTTGCATGTTACCTTTCCTTTCTAGGTTCAGTTCTCTGCTCCCGGCTGGGCTCTGATTTGTCTTTCTTAAGAGTACCATCAGCTTTGAGGTCTCCTTTGCTCCCTCAGCCCCTGTGCTTTGCTGACAGTGCTCTGTGCTTCCAGCAGAGGCTGCCTTTATGTTACCAGGGTTCCAAAGTGCAAGAGAACTGCTTTCTCTCCCTCTGGAAGACCTTTAGACTTTTCCCTTTGAAAGGTGAAGCTGAAGTGAGCATATTTAACAAGCCCGCAGCTCCCAGGGGTTTCCTATTGCAATTCAGCCACTTTTTACCCCATGGCCAAGCTGCAGAAGGATGTGTCCCTTCTCTCCTGAAGTCCAGTCCCATTGCAATCCCTCTGCCACTGAGCTGCAGAGGCAAACTGGGACAGTCCTGCAGAGGGATTGTGGCCAGTCTGACCTCCCCAGCTGGAGTGTTGGCTCACAGGCAGCTGGGAGGAGGCTGGGCCAGGAAAGACTGCAGCACAGGTAGGTGAAAACAGACCCACAGGGAAAGGCTTTGGATGTTGCCAAAGCCTGGATGTTGTAGTAACATTTAGTATGTCTATTATTTTATGGAATAGATGAGTAAATACAGATTGTTTTATGGTAAAACTTGGGGGGTTTACCCCAGACATGAGGAATCCCTCTCAGTATACCTGGAGATCTAGCAATGGGCACTGGTCTGCAGCCTGAAAGTTTAAAAAAGGAGCAGTTGGCCAGAGAGCAGAGCCTTGGGCTGTCACTCGCTGCCCACACAGAGAGGTCCCCATTGCTACCTCTCACAGTGCCTCCATGTTTGCACCCTGGGGTGTTAAAGGTGCTGTTCGAGGCACACAGGCTGCGATAATGGGACCTCCCCAAAGAACTTTACCCTGGCTGTAGGCAGACATGCACAGGAGCCCTCATGCCGGGGTGCTGAGCTGTGGGCACAGTGCACTGCCTGGGCCCCTTCGGACATGGCTTGGGCGGTCTGTGCTCCTGTCAGTGGGGGAGAATCTCCCACCGCCATCTCTGTGCCAAAGAAAGAATGTTTGCCTGAGGCTTCTTTGGAAAACCATTCCGCTTCCAAACTGAGCGTCTGCTTGGACTGGGCATGCTTCCCGTGCGGCTTTGCTGTTTGGGCTAGTTGGGGGTATTTCACTTCACTACCCAAAAGTCCATGTTCAGGCCCCCGTGTGGGGGTGACCAATCCCATCCCGATATGACCGATTCCATCCCGATATGACCGATCCCATGCCGATATGACCGATCCCATGCCGATATGACCGATCCCATCCCGGTGTGACCGATCCCATCCCGATATGACCGATCCCATCCCGGTGTGACCGATTCCATCCCGGTGTGACCGATCCCATGCCGATATGACCGATCCCATCCCGATATGACCGATCCCATCCCGGTGTGACCGATCCCATCCCGATATGACCGATCCCATCCCGATATGACCGATCCCATCCCGATATGACCGATCCCATCCCGATATGACCGATCCCATCCCGATATGACCGATTCCATCCCGATATGACCGATCCCATCCCGATATGACCGATCCCATCCCGATATGACCGATCCCAGCTTCCCGTTCCCGGTGTGACCGATCCCCCAGCCCGCCGCCAGGTGACGCCATGAGGCGCGGCCGGTCTCCTGAGGGCGCTGGGCTGGGGAGGGGCGGGAGGAGCCGGAGCGGCCCTGAGGGGCACCGGTGATCCCGGAGCGATCCTGAGGGGCACCGGTGATCCCGGAGCGGCCCTGAGGGGCACCGGTGATCCCGGAGCGGCCCTGAGGGGCACCGGTGATCCCGGAGCGGCCCTGAGGGGCACCGGTGATCCTGGAGGAACCCCGGTGATCCCGGAGCGATCCTGAGGGGCACTGGTGATCCCGGAGGAACCCCGGTGATCCCGGAGCGGTCCCGGTGATCCCGGAGCGGTCCCGGGGAGCCCGGAATAACAAATGTACGGTCGGGACTGAGGTCTCAGCCGAAATGAGGGTTTGTGAACTGTCGGGTACGGAGGGGCCCCGACCCTGCCTGAGCTGCCAGAGAGCAAAACCCCCGTGAATCCGAACACTCGGTGAGCTCGGCAGGAGGGAGGAAGCCTCAGCAATAGGCAGGTGTGTGGCTATTGTGCCTTACCTGTGCATACCCACGGCAGGTGTGCAGTCCCTGTGTTACCTGTGCACCCCCACGGCAGGTGTGCAGTTACCTGTGCACACCCACGGCAGGTGTGCAGTTACCTGTGTGTTACAGGTGTGCAGTTACCTGTGTTACCTGTGCATACCCACGGCAGGTGTGCAGTTACCTGTGCATACCCACGGCAGGTGTGCAGTTACCTGTGTGTTACAGGTGTGCAGTTACCTGTGTTACCTGTGCATACCCACGGCAGGTG
Organism: Pyrocephalus nanus; assembly: GCA_038380795.1. NCBI lineage: Eukaryota > Metazoa > Chordata > Aves > Passeriformes > Tyrannidae > Pyrocephalus > Pyrocephalus nanus. Next base: position 18,862,942 of record CM076270.1, on the reverse strand, counting down.
TGCAGTTACCTGTGTGTTACAGGTGTGCAGTTACCTGTGTTACCTGTGCATACCCACGGCAGGTGTGCAGTTACCTGTGCATACCCACGGCAGGTGTGCAGTTACCTGTGTGTTACAGGTGTGCAGTTACCTGTGTTACCTGTGCATACCCACGGCAGGTGTGCAGTTACCTGTGTTACCTGTGCACACCCACGGCAGGTGTGCAGTTACCTGTGTTACCTGTGCACGCCCACGGCAGGTGTGCAGTTACCTGTGCATGCCCATGGCAGGTGTGCAGTTACCTGTGCACGCCCACGGCAGGTGTGCAGTCCCTGTGTTACCTGTGCACGCCCACGGCAGGGCTGCAGGTCAAGCCCCGAGGGAGCTGCTGCCAACTGCACTGGAGCTGAAGCATCAGCGACACCTTTTGCTGAGGAGAAATCAAGTGTTAAGGTGCAGCACTGCAGAGTTTCTGCCCCCCGGGTAAGTCATTCTGTAGGTGCCCATTGCTGAGATCCTTACGGCTGTTGGCATGTTCTCCACAGGGATTTAAGAAGGATCATTTACAAATCCCTAACTGAGTATTTACTACCCTTGCCCCAAGTGGAGTTGGGCCAGTTTATAAATATGTGTCCAATCCTTTTCAGATACAGAAGAGTCTCAGCTCAATTTAAATCTTGTGGGAATGAGTTCCATAGGTTAATTATGTGCTGTATGGAAAAGGATTTTATAATTTAAAATGTTGTCTTTGAAATTGCATTGTCATCTTCTTCTTGTATTATTCAAAGAGGGTAACCAGTCAGCCCAGAGCTGACAACAGGACTTAAACAATATGTGTTAGTGTCAAAACATGTGAAGCATAAACAAGACTTGGTTACTGTCTACTCCCGTTAATGTCCAGATGCTTTCTAGAGATACTTTAAATTTATCTGTTAAAAAATATTTCTTTTCCTCAGCTTTGAGTTTTCCACCCTTTCCATTTCCCTAATTATCCCTGTGTTCAAGCATGAAGACAGGAAAGAGGCAAGCTCCTCTCTCCTGTATTAATCCTATTCATTTCAGGCTGTGCTTCTATCAAATAGTCTCTTACTCATTTCTTCTCTGTCCTAAGAAGTCCTGGTCTTTCAGTCACAATTTGAAATTTCCCAGGCCCTGTGTCATCAGCATATTCCTGAAAATGAAGTAGCCAACAGCTTGAGGGCTGGTGTTTTACTCTGAAGCAGGCAGGGCTGTGATCTCCCTCCCATCTACTTAGCACTGCTGCTGATTTTTTTCCCCACAAGCTGAAGAGTAGCTGCACAGTTTCACATAATTATGGCTGTACAGCACTCACACATCTCAGGTTCCTACAAAGATTCTTTTGTTTCACTGTCCTATACCTCAAGCATCCAGGCACCTTCACTGACCATATGCATTCCCATGAAAGCTTTCCAAAGCTGTTTGCAGTAATACCCAGGTAGATTTTGTCCTGGCACCATTAACTGTGAGCAGCACTGTCTGAAAACAACCATGCCCTATTGCTTTACTGAAGTACAATTATGTCTTACAATGCCCAGACTGGGCTGGCCTTTATTTTATCCCCTGTAATTGAAATTTGGCTTGAAGTGTTTCTAACTACAGCCAGTAAATAGAGGCAAAACCCAATCCCTCAGCAGTAACTCATTCACCCTTTGTCCAACAATGTCTCCAATGATTTATTTGATGACTGTTGCTTGGCCATGTAGGAGATGGGGTGAGCAGTGGGAATGACAGGAGAGCTGATGGAAAAGCAGGTTCAACTTAAAAGCAGCTGTACAATGTGGAGAGTAGAGCAGAGATGAGTGTGTGTTGGAGATTAAAACATGCATTTCTCAAAGGAGTAGGAGGGGAAGTCAAAACATGTGAGTCTTTAAATAAGCTAGCATCCAGATTTTGTTACTCTTATTTAGGGTTATCCCAACAGGCCAGCTCTCAGACTTTATTGAAGTTTACTTTTGTAATGACTGGATTTTCTTCCTCTTTGGATTTTATCCAGAGAAAGTAGGGAGCAGCTATCAGTGAGCTTCCAGCGGTGCTCTGAGTAGAGGGCATGGCCAGCATATATGAAAATAAGATAGCATTACTCATTTTAAGAAGTGGCAAAATTTGGCCTGTAGATATCACCACTATTTTCCCACTTATCCAGAGTATTGGTCATATGCTGATAGAAAAAGCTGCCAACTAAAACGTTTTAAGAAAGGAAACACTGTCTGAAGCCTGGAAAGAAATGTTTTCATTTCTCTGAAATATGTGCTGAACATATATAAAGAAGACTCAGAAGTGTCTAGTGAAGTTTAACATTTTGTAGTCATGTGGATGAATTTGTTAACCTTTTTCACACTTTGTTCTTTAATAGATGAACATTGTAACTAACACAGTTTAGTTAGAAACAGTACCTAAACCCTGAAAACAAGAGGTAATGTAATGCAGTCAGATAAATCCATTAAAAAGGCAATAGTATAACATTAAAATGCCAACACCATGAAGTCTTTGTTGGTTTAAAATTCCTTTGCTGTTCTGCCACTTTCTTTGTTTCTTTATGCCACTGTTTTTCCTTGTAACTGAAAACATCAGATGACCACGAGGGATGAATCTGCAGCAGTGCTGCCTCCCAGGATGTGTAGCTGCAGCCTCTAAGCCCAGTGTTGTGCAGCACTCGGGATCCACGTGGCTGATTGTTTTGCAGACGCAGTGGTGGCATATTTATGTATTTCTGAACTTGTTTTTCAGGATCCCTGGCTGCCTGTGTGTCATGGAGCTTGCTGCTTAACAACAGAAATAAAGCACTTGTCAGGCAGCAGCAATGTGTCAGTGCAAAATGGAATTCGCAAGACTAAAGTTTACACGAGGTAACAACAAAATCTACTGTGCCATTCTGTTGGGCAACAAGGGTAATTTGTTATGCAACATAATGAGGACTTGTGTGTGATAGACAGCGGAGGCTCTTGGTTACAGGGCATTGACATCAACAAGCCCATGCAGCTCACAAATATAAGAGAATTGCTATATGTAGCACAGAATTCAAAAGCTTTGTTGTTATTAGGGGTGGTAGGGGGGGGGTCCAACTTAAAAACTGAAGAATAAACAAACCCACTGAGACCAGTCCTGCAGTCCTTTATGGTCTGGGTAGGACCTTCCTCATTTCAGTTTGGGTTGATCTGTGTCTCAGACTTGACAGTCAGCCTGGGAGCCACGAGGCCAGGGTCACAAGTGTCATGCATTTCATGTGGTTCTGACACATTTGGCAAGTCTCCTGCCAGCCCACACTGAGACAAGGGATGAGGGGGAAGTCAGATAGGCATAATGCTGTTCACTGCTGGCCAGATGTCCATGGTGTCTGATCCCACAAGCTCCACTGCTGCCCTTAGCCCATCCACTCCTAGAAGCCAGTTATTCTTCCTGTGGGGCAGCAGTGGTCATTCACCTGTTTTGCAGGTACGCTGCAGCACGTGGGCTGTGTACAGAGCTGGGAGTGGAGCTGTGGCCTATAAAGCAATGAGGTTCATCTGCTTTGCCATACCATCTTTCAAAACAAATCTACTTGCTGATTTGATGGGGCCTCCTGTTTATGATGACTTAGGCTGCTCTCTGCCTCCAGAGCTGGTGCTAGACTCAAAGATCCTGTTTGCTGGCATTCCACTGCTGTCTCACAGCTGCTTCTGTAACGCCCTGTCCTGTATGTGTTCTCCTGGCCCACACTGTCATTCAGGAGGAAGAGAGAGTCTGGGAGCAGCCTCTTCCCGAGAGCTGTGAGGGAGAGAGTGGACTCCAGCTTCACTGATAAATTAATGCAGGAGAAATAAGGAATTAAGACTGTGTCACATGGCCTGCAGAGTAGAGGACTAAGCTCACACTGTGTTGGTAACCTTTGTCCTAGCAGTCTGTGGGGTTGGTTCTGTTTCTTCAGCATGCATGTAACGTTGTACCTTATGCATGATATTCTGGAGCTGTCATAATCAGTTTAATTCCACAAGTGCTGTGTTAATTTGGAGGTAATGCTTGCTTTTTTCCCTCAAACCACAGTCAAGCCTAGTTGCCAGACTACATTAGGGAAAGCTGCTCCTGCAGAAAAGTCAAAGACCCCTATTCCCTGGTGTACTGTGCCAGTGGCAGGATGTTGGAGTTCTGACTGTGACAGTGACTCAACAAGGGCCTGATCTGTTCACTCCTACTCAAACAGCACCCCAGCTTCTTAAGACAGTTAGGGCAGCAGTACAAATAAGTGTAAGACGCTGAGTTAATCACTGTCTTAGCCAAGCTACTTTACCTCCCAGTGACTTGGGTTAAATGGGACAGTCATCACTATAAACTCTGGTGCTTGAAGTTTAACCAAACAGAGTGAAACATCTAAAGGAAAGGGGTGAAGCAAGCACTGCTTTAGTAGTTTATGGTGGAATGTCAGGCATGATATGCAGCCCAAGGTATTCAAACTAGGAAGTGACTGAGAAAAATTTTGCTTTTGGTGCCAGACAGGTATCTGTACTCTGTTTCCAGAGATGCCAGGCACCTGCCATTCAGCTGTGGCTTCCTCACATTACAAGGGAGATGGGTTTGTCTGGGCCTGTTTTCTTGTGTAATTTTTTTTTTTCACAGCCTCAGATACACAATAGTATCTAGTCCTGACTGAGATATTTTAGGAGCCACTATGACAAAAATACTTCATGATGATACTGGTAACTTTAATTTAAGATATGTTAATTTAATTACCAACCAAAGTAATTAAATTAAGCCTAACCAAATTAATAGTGCATCGTAAGAAGCACTAAGATTCCATACTGCGAGGATAAGAAGCAAACAAACCAACCCTGCCTTTCATGCAGGAGATGCTATCTGGCATTTGCATAGATATTGTGTATGTAATTAAAGCCATCCTTAATGTGTCATGCTGTTATTGCAGCCCTTGCTATTTTGCAGCAGTTGCTAGATCTTACAATGAACGAGTACAGAAATATCCCAGGGACTCTAGAAAGCATTACAGTGACTTTCCAGACAATGATTCTCTTAAAGTAAACCCCACAAGCATCCTTGCTTCTTCACAGGGAAACGTCTTGTTAGCATCCGTCAGGACGAATGCCACTTTGCCTCAAGAAAACGCTGATCCTGGCGGAGTCTGGGCGCTCACTGAGAGCTCACAAGTGAGGAAGTCGTCTGGCGCTTTCTGCAGTGCAAGTGCAGGGTGTTTTCAGGCTCTCAGCGCTGTTTGGCAGAGCCTCGGGTCGTGCAGAGGTGAGCTGCCACGCCAGACAGCCCCGGGTGAGCCGCCCTCCCGGAGGGGCTGCGCTTGGCTGGGCGCGGAATTGTGCAGCGATCCCGTGTCAGACGTGCCGCAGGGGTGTCTTTCCGCCTGAATGCGGCTACTTGCAAATGTTCTGCTGCTTCGTCCCTCCGCAGCCCTGCTTTCGGGACCATTTCAAGGTCAAGGCTGTTAACAGGGCTGCAAGTGCAGTGCCTCCTCTCAGACTGCGGGGACTGTGGGACCGGGGTGATTATTTATGATACACTTATGCAGCACCCAGTGCACCGAAACGTTGATTTCCTCTGCACTTGCTCCTGCTGCCTGGGAGCCGCACAGTTCATGTGACTTCCATGCATCTGCCAGCCCTGCTGCCTGTCCCACAGGGTCCCCAGCTGGGCTGCTCTAGCCTTTGGGGCTCTACCCCTGGTACTGTTTGCAGGGAGCAGCTGGATGTGATGCCGGGGGTTAAAGATAATTTCCAGTTCTTCCTTCAGCCAGCCATTCCCTTTAGCATAGGCAACCAGAAAGCATCCACCTTCCAGCAGTGCTGAAACACTTTTGGCAACTTTACCCGTCTCTGAGGTCTCTCTGTCAGCACCTCTTTCTCCCTCATTTAGTCCTTGATCTCCTGCCCCTGTAGTAAAGGAAGCCCCCTACTTTCTCAGGCTCTTGCCCTGTTCTGTGGAGTTTTGCATTCCCCTTCCAACTCTGCTGGAGTCAGGTACAGCAAGATGAAGAAACAGCTCAGTATAATTTTTAGCTGAATAAAGTATCACACACAGAACTTGAATCGTTTCCATCAGCAGCTTAGCAGAAGAAGAATGAGTATAATTGTTCAAAAACCAAGTTAAGAAGGACTTTCACATGTAAGCGTTTGGACTGAGATTTGGTTGGCAGCAGATGGTGTGTGGAGCTGTGTGTTTTAGGCCTTTAGTTTACCATCTTCAAGGTACTGTGTTAGTGTCAGGCTCATCTGGGTCAGGATCGCGGAATTTGCTCCTTGGCAGGAAGCCTGCCCTCTGATTGCTCCCTGTGCAGATGGTTTTTCACAAGTGGTGTATCTGTAATGTGTTGTGCTCAAACTTGCACTTAGAAAAGCCTTCTCAAAAGTCAGGAATTGTGTCCATAGCAGGATTTGACTGTAACAATTAAAAAACCCCACAAAATTAACAGATATTCCTTTAATCTGCTTACAGCAGGTGCTGCCACAGGTGAATGTCAGAGACAGGATGGGTGGGGCTGTCCGGGACTGACAGGTGAACAACCAACTTCAGTTGACCAAATTGGTAGTTTTAGGCAATCTAAACTGAGTTCAAAGCAGGTGTGTTAGAGGTATTCGCTAAGTGCTAGGGCTCGATAAGTGCTGTGAGCAAGATGAAACTTTGAATTAAGCACTTTGAAAGTCATAACAGGTCGAGTATCTAATGAAAAATTAAAGACTGAAATTAGTGGGCAGAAGAGAGTTCTCCCCAGAGCAATACCACGGTCCCTGAAAGCAGCCTCAGTGGGGGCAGTCACGGGCTCTCTGCTCAGCTGCCTGTGTCTTCTCCCAGACTGGGGCTTGGCTTACTTTTCATTTTGTTTGTTGTCAGCACAGGCTGATTTGGGTAAGGTCCAAGTGAAAACAGTTACAATCTCAGGATCTGCCTCCAGGAGAGTTTCAGCTGCATTTCAGAAGTGGTCCACTGTTCTCTGCTAGTAGTCAATCATCTTATAGCCTTGTCTGTCTTTCTTACTTCTTAGTGACAGAGCAAGAAACACTCAGAAATCTGCTGTGTTCATAACAGGCAAAGATCACTTACTGAAAAGGAAATGTTGGAGAGTAATGGACCAGTTTTGCCATGAGTTTCCTCAGCCAGGACTTGTGACTACCAGAAGAGACTGCAAATCCAGCAGCCCTGGGGAGTGGCTCTGCCTCCCATCCTGCCACCTCCTTCCCTTTCCAAATATCACCTCTTTAATGGCCACATTCCAGACTGTGATACTGCTTTTACTTCCAAATAATGTTATAACAATATGTAAAATATGTTTAATACTGTCAGTTGATTAGAATTGGACAAGCATAGACAAGCAAGAAATGCAGAACAGCACAAGCCAATTTTCCTTGTGGACTTTGCAGGACATTCTCACCCTTTATCAGAAAATATGTAAATAGCTCCTGGCTCCCTTGCTTGCTCATAGATAGTGAGGCAAGGCCTTTTCCATAAGCCTTCTTCCAGGAAACTCATCCTCCTCGAGGTGTGTGGTGAGGAATGATAGTAAAAAGAAAGAGCATGAAGGATAAAAGGCAGCTCTAGATAATGACAGGAACAAAGGGATCCTGGGAAGCAGTGAGGGAGAGGCCTGGGTTGTCAGGATCTGAAGAATGCTGAATACACTGATAAGGTGAGAGGAAAGCCTGGCCAGGAGTATGTGAGTTAGGCCAGGTAGACAAGCTGTCTGCAGGCTGAAAAATCCAACTGTGGTAGTGGACATACAAAACAAGATTTCTTCACAGCACGGGCAAGAAACTGAGCCAGCCAGACTTGTCTCTGCAGTACCTTAATTACTATTAGCCTTTCAGGCAATGTTTAGGTGCCACAGCTGTGTTCAGTGCATGGGGAACAGCCTTGGAAAGCATCATCTGTACAGGGATGGCTGGTGGAAGATGGAAAAAGTGAAGTATCAGCCGTGCTCTGTGGGAGGAAATTGTAAATTTGTATTAAGGAGCTGTTTTAGGGACACAGTGAAGATTCGGAGCTAGCAGTACCTTTGCTGCTCTTTCTTTGAGATTTTTAAGATGACACATTAGCTCCTTTGATATAGATGGTCATACCAGAGTATCCAAAGGAAGAAGAGTCCTTTCAAAGCAGGATTTAGCCTACAGATGCCATAAAATCTGCTGGTAAAGTGCTGTCAAAAGCCAGTCATGGAGAGTTATACCTCAAAATCTGTCAGCTGCAATGCAGATATAAACTCAAAAGCACCAGCAGCTGAGACTTTCTAGTGGAAAACACTTCACAAGGTCCTGAGCAAAACTCTTTTTCCTAGTAGTTCCTTCTCAGCTGCTTATAGGGTTTTCATCACATCTGCCATTGATTTATGTAGGTGTTAGGATAGTTGCCTGGATTTAGATTATTAAACAACCACTTCTAGATACCGAAGTGAGTACTGGCTCTTCTGTACTGAAAGAAATCAACTGGATATATTCTTTTACCTTGAAGAAGGCAGTTGTTAAGGAGAAGTCACCAGTACATTGGGGAAAGAAGCAAACCACTGGTTTAGCCTGGATGAGTTCCCTCACCACATTTGCAGTGGTGGAAAGGAAGGGCCTTCCCACCAAATACAACCTGCAGCCCAAAGGAGCAGAGCTTTGTGCCTTGCCACCTGACAAATGCGATGGCTGAATTTGCACATCTGTGACCGCTGCGCCTGAAGTTACAGGGTTTGACTTATTAAAACACCATCTCCCAAGCGGTGGCCCAAACCCTGGGGAAGGTTGGCAGAAGGTCTTACAGAGCAGAGCAAAGGTGTTTTGATGGCCAGATGTTGGCAAGGTGTCTGTGTCAGCTGTGGGCAGCTGGTTTCTGCTGGGCACTGGTGCTGGGCTGGCTCAAGCAAGGCAGAGCATCCCCTGGTCTTGCAGGGGATGCCACGTGTCAGCCTGAGGAGCTGGCAAAGAGCTTCTCTGGGAGTTTCTGTGGTGGATGGAAGCCTGTGGCCTGTGTGATGTTTGTGAGGAAGGCAGACACCATGGGTGGATAAGTGGCTGGAGACACCGCTATGAGAGCTGGCTGGGAGAAGAAGGAGGAGGGAGTTGTCAAGGATGCAGTGCCCTCAGTTGGCTGGGGGAGACCTGGGCCTTACATGCCCCTCTTGGTGCAATGTTGTAACCTGGTACTTTCCAGCCAGTTCATCTAGGAGAATTGAAGACCGGCATGAAACGAACCAGAAGGTCTTATTGCTGTAATCACCTTCCCTGAGAGCAGGAGATTAAGGGGGAGAGAACAAGGAACAGCTGAGTAGCATTTAGCATGACTCAGTATTTCACTGTCAGGTGCGAAGTTATGGCTGAAGAGATCGTGCCTGTGAGTTGAGGAGGTTGGCTGCTCTTGTGCCCAGGGTGAAGGTAGCTGTGGCTCTGGGGTAGTGCCGGGCTCTGGGTGGCAGCCTGAGCGTGTGTGAGCATCGGTGCCTCGGGAGGTGCTAATGCCTGGGAAAAGGATGAGTTATCCCGGAGCCGGTGGAGGGAGCAGAGCCTGGGACACCCAGCGCCACCCCCATATCGGTGTGTGTGTGCCTGGCTCGGGGCCGGGCCGGGGCAGGGCAGGAGGAAGAGGCGGTGGCGGGGCCGGGGCGGGGCGGCTGTGCCGGGGACGCGCTGTCGGTGCGAGGCTGCGGGAGCCACAGCCGGGTAGGACCGCGGGTCGCGTCTCTGCGTTGCTTCATTTCTGACCTCCCCTACCCCTGCCCAGGACAGAGAGCCCCGGAGCTGGCCCAGACCCCGGGGCTGAGCGCCCTCCGGTCCGGGGGAGGGCACAGCCCGGTCCTCTGCTGTGGGACAGCCAGCTCCTCCTGCTCCGGCGCGCTGACAGCCGGCTCCTGGCTACGGGGACTCTGGCGTGTGGTCCCCTCTCTCTCCCTGGTGGGGCTTTTCACGCTGTGAGAAGCTCCTCTGTTCCACTGCAGGGGCGGCCGGTTGAGCGGTTTCCCAGTGCCAGGTGAAACCCCCCCTCCCGGGGGTGCTTCTGGGGTCTCTTCCCTTTTTCGGGTGGGAGGAGATGAGAAGAGGGTTTTGGAACAGAAAATGTCAGATGCGGCTGCATCAAAAAGAAACTGGGGCGGGCGGGTGGGGAAGAAGCAGAAATAAAAAAAAAGAAAATAGAATCAAAACTGATAAAATCAAACCCACCAAGGAGATGTGACTACTAATTTACTGGCTAATTTACCAGAAAGTAATAGAAACAGGGCCTCCAGTTGGGAAACTTTCACGCCCCATCAAGGTCTGGCAGCTGCCGGCAGTGGGGAAGTGGGTTGGCAGCATGTCTGAGGCTGACACCTCCCGCCTGCCAGCATGTGTCAGACCGTTTAGGGTGTTAATGGCAAGGATTCACCAATTAAACAACATTTCATCTTTTTTTTCCTTAACTGTTTTCCACGTGTGCTGTCCTGAACAGTAACCTCAAATTTTTCAAATGATGTAAAGCATTTATGTTGTCTGTCTTCTGTAGCAAGGTGCTTTCCTTAGCTGTGATTCATCACCCTGTTTTTCTTAACCAATTAAGCCACTCATGTGGAGCTCTGAGACAATCAGTGTCTCATCTTACAAGCTGGTCTCAGAATTATCAGCGAGTTTGTCCCTCAGGTTGGGTCCTTGGTAGACCAGAGGTGTTTTCAGTTTCAGGCTATTGTATTTTCCTGGCAGTTGTAACGTGAGGAAGGTCAATGATCTTTTAAAGCATGAGGGGACTGATAAGAGTGGAGCCTTGATTGCATATGCAGACGTGCTCTTGGGTTTGCTCCTCAGAGACATCACATGCCACAGGAGAGCTCAGGCAGCTGCTGAGGCACCGGGGCCATCCCCTGCCCTGCACCAGGGTCTGTGCTAAATGCTGAAACGCGGTGTTCCAGTAATAGTGCTTGTACATTAAACACAAGGATCAGTGAGTTAATCTTTGATGGTGTCAGGGCAGTGCACAGCATTCCCTGGTGAGCTCAGTCCCTTTGGGCCATGAGTGGACAGATACTGGAGCTGAGATGCTTGAGGAGGGGAAGAAATAGAGGAGGAACAGCGAACTACTTGCAGTTCCCAAGCATGGGAAGATCTGGCAGTGCTGGGCTATAGCTCCTGTTCTTGAAGCCTCCTGTGTTCTGCTGTGACTCCATCTTTAGCAGTGGCAGCTTCAGAAGTAGTGAAGAACAGGCCTGATCACCAAATATACTATTTCGCAGAAAAATTGAAAGTGAAACATGTAACTTTTGCCAACACTTGCAGTAGACTTTCTACAGTTTTGAGTACTTTTGATTGACAGTTTTGACTCAGCTGCACCCTGGCTGGGCTCCCCAGTTGTGTTGTCACCTTCCTCCTGGGTGATCTCACACCTCGTGGGAGGTGAGCTCTGGTGACTGAACCGCAGCTCCACTGAGGCACCACTTCAAAACCAAGTGTTTGTTGAAAACCAAAAGATAGTAGATCTCTGTGTTTTTAGAAATTAAATACTGGACAGAGTGAGGCTTTTCATGGAAAGTTTTGCTTTTTTTTTTTTTTCCCCCTGGAGAAAGCCACAATTTTCAGTCGAAATGCATCATAAAGCGAGTTTTTGAGCAGCCTCAGGCAGCAGTTACTAAGATCCAACGTTAATGGAGGGATAAGAAATGAATGCAGTCAATCTTGTCCGTTTCTTGCTTTGACAGCATCTGTGAGTGAAACCCTGATTGTCCCGTCATCCCAGTGTGGCACTTTCTTCCCTAGCAGTAGGTGGCCTGTATAAATGTTTATGCTTCTCCCCAAAAGCCCGCACGGTGGATGTGGTAATAGTAGTCCCTTTCATTTCTTGGTGGATTTTATACTGCTTTACACTGGTTGCCCAGTTCCTAGGCTAACAGGGCAGTGAGTAGCCAGGTTTATTCACTCTTAAGGCCAGGTTTTTAGGACCTGGTAGTTCTGCTGGGATGCTGTGTGCTGCACCAAGAGCTGTTTACAGGGAAAATGTCACAAGCAGGTTCTAAACTGGATAACCGTGAATACCCTGTTCTGAATAGTGGATTTTTTTGCACCCTGTGTAGTGTTTTTCTAACTTGGTGATGAATTTTAGCCAGATATTTCTGGCCTGTGCTGCAGGAATCACATTTAAGTCTGTCAAAAATTGTGGCTGGGAACCTTCCTCTGAAACATCTGGGTATGAACACTGCTGGAAACAGGATCCTTGTAGAAATGAACCTTGTCTCTGAACCATTGTGGTTTTTCTAATGAGATCAGTTTGCCACCTGCATCTCTCTGGGGTGTGACTTTATTTTAGAGATATTGTAAGTGTATAAACAACCTTCTGACCTTCCTCCCTTCCATGTATTACTTTATGCTCCATTTCCTTCTCTTCCTCCCCATCCTCTCTCACAGTCCCGTGTCCTTGCAGACATTCCTTGTTGCTGGCTTGAGACATGTTGCCAGCTGGACATTGTTTCTCAGCTCCTTCAGACAAGAGGAGGAAAGAAAGAGCCTGCTTGGTGAGACGGATAACCTTCAGGATTTAATGAGCACCTCTTTAATAGCAAAACCAGCCAAGCTTTGATAGTACCCTGGTTCTCACCCCCTGACTCCCGAGTGTTTGCTCAGCAGAGCTCAGGAGTGGAACCCTTGAGTGTATACACTGAATCAGCTTCTCCGTTTCACCAGCAGAATGGACTTCATTAGACAGTTGTGAACAGTAAGGCCAGAATTCCCCAGTGAGACTGTGATCCAGGGACTCTGTTGCCCTTGACAGAGTAATGCTGTGACAGATTTATTACTGCTTTTCATTTAGGTTTCTCAGATATGAGGAATTCATGTTGAAGGCCTGAATATTCGGGATAGTATTTTTTATTTACTGTAATCAGTCAAAACAACATTGACACTGAAACTTCTGTGGGAAGGTTGTTTGTCTACTTGGCATAACACAAAGGATTATTAACATAACCAGTCTTGCAGGTGATGATAAATTCAACAAGCATGACTTCTACTTTTTTAAGCGGTTGGTTTTCATTATTACTAATTTTTCACATAGATGCCTTATTCCAGGTGACATAAATTCCTTTCAAAGTGGACCTAAACCTTGTAATTTGCCAGGAAGTTAAGATAGCTTTTTATTTAAAATACAGTTTCCCCCCCCCTTAATGTAGCAAACAAACCCAGTGTTTTTCTTTTATCTTGTAGAAAGCAAAACATCATGATATTATCTCAATTTTGCAAAGTTACCTTACACTACATTCTGTGTCTTACCAACCCATCTTAAGAGGAAGAACATGTCTGTTAAATCACAGGATCGTTTTTCTCTTCTCCTTCAATTAAACACCTCTCCCACCAACAGGCCAGGTCAAAAATAGTTTTCAATTGTTCTTATATATTTACTTTCAATATTGAGTGTAGCACTCTGAATCACAGAGGTCAGACTGAGAAAGGATGGAATACTACTGAAGGGAATATGTGCATTTTGGACCAACCTGCCCTTCTGATCTACCCACACCTCCTTTGTGGAGTTTCTCACAGCTCTGACATAGTGTTGTCAGCTCACATGTAAGCATTAAATTGCTTTTGTGGCTTTGATGGACATCTGTTCTGGTGAATATATATTAGTTTCTTGCTGGAACTAGTGTCCAGGCTGAAATGAAAGACCAGCTAAGTAATCTCACTCATTTTATTGCCTCCACTGCATGTGTTCAGGTCATTTCCAAGCATGCCTTTGCTGTGCAGTACAGTAATATATTGACTACACCAGTGTCCTGTGGGTTCAATGGCTCTTGGAAAGGGAGCAATAAAACATAAATTCATAAGAAAGTAACATAACAAGCTATCTATTGTATTGACTGAAATGTATGTGTGAGAAAAACTACCCTTCTAATAGTGTAAATAGAGAGCTACTTGTGTGTATCTGTAGGAAAGAAAAAAATGTTGTGCCCTCTCCAGTGTTATTTTTACTAATAGTAAATGTATTTATCTTTGTGAGCAGGTGTGGTGAGGGTATATCTGTTGTTAAAGGAAATTAATCTGGTTTTGGTTTAGTTACCCACTTGTTTTGGGGCACCTGATGAGTGAGGGCCACTTCATATGGTTGTTTTGTAATGAGAGCATTGCTCTTCTGGTGAAAACATACCTTGCAGTATCCCACCCTTACAGCTCTCTTATCAGTGACTTACTGAACTTTCCCTAGTCTAAACAAAGCTTTGGTGCTGCTCTTTGTGTCAGTTGTTTTCATTTGAGACACAATTTTTTTGTTTAGTTCCACTGAAATCTGCCCTGTGTCGTTCTTTTGGTACGGGTGGCTTTGTGTCACAAAATCACAGAATGGTTTGGGTTGGAAGGACCTTATAGATCACCTAGTTGCACCTTCCTGCCATGGGTAGGGACACCTTCCACTAGACCAGGTTGTTCAACTTAATAAAACAAGCTGTCTTGAAAAATACTGTTTGTCCTAAGATAAACTTGAGCACAGCCTTAGTGGTCAGAGCAGAGAGTGCAGGGCATACCCAACCAACAGCGATGGGACATGTCATCTCTACATGTCCCCAAGTCTTTTGGCTTCCAATTAGACAGAAATGTGTAGCAATGTAAATAATTGCTTATATCCCTCTTTTCTGCATGCCTCCACAATTAAAATGCTGCAGACAAGTAAATATTAAAAAGGAATGTCTGCTTCTTGTTTTGACTTTTAACTCGAGTAACATTTCAATGGCAAAGAAATTTCTATCCTGACATTCATCTTTTGTGATGTGGTCCAGTGAGTAACAGTGTAAACTGTATTTAAACATAGCAATTACAGAGAACAAAGGGATGGCTGAGAGAAGCTGGTCTTGTCTGTTTACATTACAGGGCTCCTTCAGGAGTGCAGGTGGCATCAGAAGGCAGCCAAGTGTCCTCTCAACTTTGTTTCCTGAAATACAAATTCAGATGAATTTCCTTTGCCCTATAACTAAGCTCTGGGTGATGGCAGCTTCCTCAGCAGGGCTCAAACCACCCTTAACACTGTAGGGAACTTTCTTATGAATGACCCAGTGACTTCTGTAGTTCTCCTTTCAGTTTTTTACTTGCTTTTCAGCTGCATGTTTTACTTACAGTGTCTCTGCTCTGTTTTCGGTGGCTGAGACGGGAACACGGAAATCCCATTTTTTGTGTTCCCCAGCTGCACGTCCAGTGTATTATCCACCTGTGTTGTCAGGGATTTCCTGTTAGAGAAGATTAATTAGAGTTGAGCAACTCTGAGTTCCTCTAAAAGAAACGATTTTCCTTTCCTGTATGGCAAGGGAGATTGCAGCCTTCTGAGTAGCTGCTATTGCTCCCTTTAGCTCCTCTTTTAGAGGTGGTTGTCCCTGTGGTCAGTTTTTCATCCAGCTAGCAGTTTGCCTCTTGCTGTCATTATCTCTTCTTTCCAAGTCAAAAGGCACTATCTGTATTTTACCACATCTCCAAAAATGACTGCCCTGGTGGACTTCAAAACCTTAACTCAGCAAGCACACAGAAGTGGTTTCCAACACAGCTGCCCAGTTTAGATGGCCTTAAGGATTCTTGTGGGAACAATGTTCACTTGTTTTCTGTCTTCTTTTGTCTTTTTTTTTTTTCCCCTTTTTCTTTCCCCTCGTTCAGCTGGTCAAAGGGTTAGCACTTCTGCCTCACCCACTTAGCTTGTCCTACTCTAATTCCAACAGTCAGAGGGTGAGTGAATTTTTCCTGGTGAATTTTGCTTTGACAGTTTTTCTCATTCATGTCCACCTCCACAAATCATTTATTTCTTACCTTGTGCTTACCTGAGCACCGTTTGGTTTGGATATTGGTGTTGGGGGCACTGCTTGGCCTCAGCCCTGGAGATGCTGCCAGAGCTGCGGTGCCTTTGGCTCGGTGGTGCTGGTGCCTGAGGGAGCTGGAGGAGCTGGCAGGGACCCAGTTCCTCTCCGCCTTTCTGATGCTCTGCAGATCTGTGAAACCACTCTGGAGTAACAGAAGCACACACATGGCATGTTCTTATTTTTTTCACCTCAGAAGTACAAGCAAATATAAGCTTGTAAATTTTGCATGTTTTGTTACCGCAGTTATTTCGAGGCAGTTACAGGGAGTCTCAGGCAGGTTGGTTGAGATAAAATAACTGAGCCATAACCTGCAGCCAGGCTGATGAGTTCACAGGTGCCCTGAGAAGGCAGACCCCTCCCTGGAGGCTTTTAGCATAGTTGTGTAGTTATGGCTTCTGCTTGATTCCTAGAACTAACAAAAATACAGTGTAGGCTGCATCTGTTACTGGCCTCTGTCAGTGAAGTTTTATCACTTTGCTTTAAACTGGGAACACTCAGGACAGACAGCTCCAAAATTTTAAGTAATCTTGGGCTTTGTTTTTGTTTTTTCTCACTGTGTTTTTTATGAATGGCTTGTTCAGGGCAGGCAAGATGGGAAGTTCACAGATGGGAATTGCCAGATTTCCCAAGTGCCAGAACTTGATGTGTTGCACCTCTGAATCCAACTTATGACTACAAGTGAACGCGAAGCCAAGAAGTAGGATGAGTGGAGTGACAAGGGACAAGAAGGGATAAGGGGGGGAAGAAAAATAAAGGGGACAGTGTGTCCTCCAAAATGAATAGGAAAACGTGGTGAGACAGGAAGGAGTTCATGAGGGACACTGAGATCTCTAACCTTGTTTCTAATTTAGGCACAAGCTATAAAAACGTATGTGTTCATATATCTCTCATATGACTTGCTTTGAAGGCTGGTAGGATTCTCCATGAATAAAGCTCTTTGTTCCCTTTGCTGACCTGTAACACTCAGTCTTTTAAAATAGTTACAATTTAGCAGCAACTGTAAGAAGATATTCGAGCTGGTCTCCTGATTCCACCCTGGCATCCGGAACCAACACACCAGGGAGTGGTTAATGAAAGCTGTGAGAAACGAGCAGTTTGGTCTGTGTGTGCCATGGATACATAACCTGCTGGACATGGCAGGGCGGCAGAATGAGATGTTGCCTCATTATATTTTCAGCAAATCCCATCAAGCCCAGATCTAGCATTGTTGATTTGAGACTAGGAAAGAACATGATTCTTAATAAACACTTGGGAAAACGATTCAGGAGATTTAATTTTTCTCCCCCTCCAGTTTTATGTCTAGGTGGAATTTTGGCCACAAACCAAAATTTTGTGGTTTTTTTTTCTTCACTATGTACTTAATTTGTCTTCTACAATTTTAAGGAATTAGACTAAAATACGTCAGCTTAGCTAGAGAACATTTTTTTAATCTGATATAACAGAAATAATTTGATAATAATTTCAAAATTCACTGGCAAAAATTAGAAAAATAACTTGAAAAATGACAGGCCACTGCCAAATACCTTTGTAAAGGTCATGCTCAGCCAGCCAGTTTGGAGGAAAAAAAATGTGGAAAAAAATTGAGTTAAGCTAGTTCTCTAATAAATTACCCCTTAATATCATTACAATGTAAATCAGATAGGAAAAAAAAAAAATGAAGGGAAAAGGATGAATTTGAATCTTGGAAAATCATAGTCAACTAAATGGAAAGACTGTAAACTGATGGGATGAATTGAAAAAGGGCAAAATGTACAGAACTTGACACATGCTGAGGACAGACTGTCTTGGAAAGAGGGTTGGACTCAGCAGGGTTGCTCACAATGTAAGGTTACATACGAGGGGTACGTGGAATCAGACACTGCAGACCCGGAGTGCAAAACTCATTGATTTTCTGTGCATTAAAAAGGCAGATTGCTAATTAAGATACTCAGTATCTGTCAAAGAACTTGAAGCAGCCACAGTAGTGCAGATCTGGGAGTAAATTTGCCATACAGGCATTCGTTTGTAGCCCTCTGCCTCCAGTAGCCTCAGTCAAGCCCTGATGATTTTGAGTGCCATGCTTTGGTGAGTGCAGAGCACTTCGCTGAGAGGCAGGTCAGGGGTTTGCTGCTGAGTGATCCGGTCACGTGGATCAGCTGGAAGAGCGTATTCCAATCCCTGTGAAACGCAGGAGAAGGAGGGAACTCATTTTTAGCGTAGACAGGGAGCACCAATGTTAGGACAGCCGATGCTTCTGCCGGCAGTCCCACAGGTGCTCTGAAGAGATGTGCTCCAGTGTTGAGGGGCGCGTTTTAGGCAGCGTTTGCCCAGAAGGATTTATTTAAGAATTCCTTGTTTCAGACAAGACGTGCAGCCTGGAACACAGGTTTGTCCTTTTAAACTATGCTAACAGAAGCACTTTTCAGGTGTATCTTAGCAGGGCGTGGAATAAGCGTCACACCACTGCAGTGATCCGCATGCTGGAAGCGGCAGCGCTGGCAGGGGCAGCCCCCGGCGGAGCTGGAACTGCTGCAGTGAGAAACACAAAGCTGCTTTTGTTCAGTCTCCCTGCATTGTTATTCTAATTCGGGGTTTACACAGTGCAATCGTACCACCTCTATCCGATACTAATTGGGATCTGTTCGCATTTTTCCATCTTTTGAGGGAGGTTATCACCTGATGTTTAACTACTTGAAATAGTCAGTATTTTAATGGAGTTCATATGGCCAAGCCACCATAGAACTGCACATCTTTTTCCCCCAGCTGTTGTCATGAGGGAAGGAGAGAACAACAAAATCATGCTCAGTTTTTCAAACTGTGTTTTATGGATAATTTAGCTGATCATCATCAATTCTTAGGTTTGAGTAAAATGATTAGGTGTAATGGCATGTTCTTTGATAGAAAACCTGACATCCTGTAACAGGACCTTGTTTTTCATATCTGTATGTATTTCTTTTTAGCATATACCTGTGAAAATCGTAGTTTAAGATTAACACAGGTGAGGTATATATCTCTCTAATACTTCACTCAAGCCTTAGAGTCAAGATTTAAATGTGAACTATACATTTTTATGTTAAATTGTTAAAGGAAAGCACACATTTTAAATTATAGTATTTTAAGAGGTTATTTTGGGTATAATGCATGAAAGAATTAGAATATGATGGGTTTTAAGTTTACAGGTGTTATTTCACAAATTAAGACTTTTTTCACTACAGTGTGGAGATTTTTTTTTCTGTATTGTGGCTGCTCCAGGTACTGGATCTATTGTTAATGGTGTTTGAGAACAAAGGTGAGTGAGAGCTGACATTTGATACATTTTGCTGTTCTGAAACACCCATTTAATCCATACTGTAACTCAGTTACCCTAACTGGAAGTTGTACTTGACAAAAGGAATTGTAAACATAGTTAAATGACAAGGCAAGGATGTGCTTAAGGTTTCACTGTAAATGATTCTGTGTCCGGATCCATTGCATGGGGCCCTAGAAACTTGGATTTGCGTGGGATGGTGAAAGGCAACATGCTCTCCTTTAACGGCATCACCTGACTGTAGTGTAAGATATGGATCACTGCAGCTGAAATGGGCTTGCCAAAGTCCTCTGCTCACCAAAGGCCTCTGCCTGAAGCTCCTTGAGTTAGCACTCAGCAGTGAGGATACAGATCTGTAGGTATGTAAACACTTCCATGTGCCAAGTGTGCCTGAGCTGTCATTCCCAACCAGGCTTGGCCTTCCACAGTCATTGTTATCTGCCAGATGAGTGTGCTCCCAGCTCCCTGGTGGGTATACAGGACCCTGCAGAGAGGGCAATGAGTCTGTGCTGCTGCCAGACACTGCCTTATATCCCCAAGATCCCCGTGGATGACAGGCTGAGGGCTGTCATTTCTTGCATGTATTAAGAGCTGGAAGGGCAGAGTGCTGTGAGGTTGCAGGAGGGGTGGATTGTATCCATGTGTGCAGTGTGCACACCAATGAGCCCCCTCAGGAAAGCCCCTCTTCTCTCTGGCACTGTGTCCTGCTTTATCCCAGGCACTGCTGGAGTGGAGGCTGTGGCAGATGCCTGCCTGTTTCCCTGGTCCCCGTGGAGATGGATCCAGGCAAGAGCTGGGGAGCATGTTCTGCTTTGCAGCTGGTGGTGGGTGGATGGAGGGGGGAAAGGAGAGCGCAAATGCATTTCCCTTGCTGTCATCCCATTCCTCTCTGTGTAGGAAATTTGTGCCCGAGCTTTGGTGTCCTCAGTGCCCTGACTGAAAAGCAAACAACTTTTCATTTAATAGAATGTCTTGAAGAGTCTAGAAGCCAATGGTCTTTCCAAGAGTCCTCTTAGCCCTAATGCCTTTAGAAGTCTGGAAATCAGTGGTTTTATTAGTATTTCTTAAAAAAAAAACAAAAAACCAAAAAAAAAGGTTCTTTCACAGTGAGTTACTCTTTCTTAGGAAAGCAGCAGTGGCCTGCCCAAGCTTTCTCCAAAGGTGTTGGTGGATGATTTGGTCTTTCCAGTTGTTCTTCTTCTGTGGGGGAACTAAAAGCAGCAGGCAAGTAGCATTCAGGAGCATTTCTTTAAAGCACTCCTTACTGAGCACTGGCATTCCTGTGATAGTTTTTATGCAATCATTAACTTTACAATCTTCTGAGGGGGACAAGCTCATTCAGGCATGGTTTTTGCTTTGTGCCTGTCCTGATCAGCCCAGACATAAAAAAAGGCCCACATCAGTTACTGAGATGTGCACAACAGTTGTCACATTATTGGGATCTCATTTTGCCATGGTGGGTGTAATTTCAGTTTCCCTGTGCTTTGTTGTCCTTGAACAGTCACTGCTACCAGTGCTGCACTTCTCATGCAGAGGTGGGAAGCCTTGGTGAGGGGAGCTCTGATATTCACTATCACTAACCCCATGACTTCTCATCCAGATATGGAAGATCAGGCAAAATCTTACTATTTGAAGTTACTTAGGCCCTTGAATCTAAGGAATGTTTAGCACTGCTATTGTCACATTCTCAGCTGGGCTGCAAGTTCTGTTGCCAGGAAAACAGCTATGGAAAGGAGAACAATCTAACTCAACCACAACTCTCAGCTCCGTGCAGTTAATAGACATTAAAAGAAATAATTTATACTTGGAATAAGCTATAGAAAATGCATTACTTTACCTTCTTCCTTAACAGCTCTATTCAAACTTATTGCACAAGCATTTTTCAGAGTGGAATTTGATGTTGTTTCCTGGGAGTTCCTTTGATACTTGAACCTAGGTCAGTCTCTTCTGCTGAAAACCCTTCAAGAAAGTACAAATTCCAGTGGGAAATCCCAGAAATTTCCTTGGGCAGCTCTCCATTGAGACTAATGACTCGCAGTCTCATGGAGATGATTCAAGAGCCCATCTCCATCCCAGTGATGTTTTAGCTTTACAGCGTGTCCCCTTTTGGTTAGCTGGCTCAGAACTGCATTTGTCCCTGTTGTGGAGTGTCACAGACAGGAAAGGAAAGCAATTACTGGCACATGCTGTGCAAGCAGGGTGCATGGCTAAAGCCATCCTAAATCCCAGGGTGGTTTCCTCTACCAAATGGAAAAGAACTGTGGCTTCCCAGCACTGTCCTGTCACACCCCAGGGAAAAAATGTGAAAATACATAATCTCAAAATTGGGGTGGGGAGCATTGTTGGGCAAGGCATGATGGGGCTCATATAAAACATCTTTGGTGGTGTGAGAAAACCCCCAGCTTGTTTCCAATTGGAACTTGTCATTTGTTATTGTAAGTATTACCAGAACTGTACTACTTTGAGACCTCAGGTTGCCCCATTGCACAGGATATAAGGCCCATCAGAGGCTTTCAGAGAAGGCCATCTCTGAGTAAGGATTCATGAGGGAAGTTTTCAGGGGGTTTAAAATCTGTCTTGGAGATAGGGCAGGATGAAGATTCCAGTCAGTGATTGGTGAGAAGTGCTTCATTAATATTAGGTTTTAGGTGCAGAGGAACTGAGGAAGTTGTTTTTCCATTATCACAGGGGGAAAGCAATATCGGTTGAGCCAAGGCCTACAGCAGAAACATTTACTGGAAGTGTTTATATGTTACTTAATACCTTGACATGTATTATTCAGCTTATGTAATGGCAGCTGGGGTGGAGCAGGGAGGAATGGCTTTGCAGAAGAATTTGTTTGTTCCTCATGGAATATTTTCCTGATCACAGTTACCTTCTTTGGCAGTGAGATACATTCCAGGAATAAAAATGTTCTTGAGCCACATTTTTACGAACTGCTGGAATGTGCTGTCTTGCAAAGGTGACCTAACCTTGTCCAGATGGTTAGTCCTTCTCTGAGCACTGGCACCCTGTCAGTCTTTCTTCAGGGTAGAGAAGAATTGCAACAGAAGCCCCCTGTGAGCCCCCTCCAAGCAGGAGAGCTACACACGAAATGTTGGAGCCATTTAAATGGATGCACTCCTCATACTGGAAACGAAACACCACTTTCCCTCTCAGAGGGAGGCAAGTGCTCTCTCCTGAGCAACCACTTAAGGGTCAGTTTTCCTGACGTGCCCAAAGGACTTTCTGAGCTGCAGCCAAATGGGCTGTGTGTTGAGGAAAAGGCAAAGAGAGCTCCCCTGCTCCTATGAGCGATGTCACAGAGATGCAGCGAAGGAGAATGGAAGGAGAAATAGATTGGGAAGTGTGAAGTTAAGCTGGCATCTCTCTGCTTCCCCCATCCACACAGACAGTAATGTCATGATTCACCTGCTGAAGGATTTGTTTCGCTGACAAAGCTCTGATAAACAGAGACTTGGCATCATTTGCAAAGGTGTTTAATCTAAAGGTGTGTGAGTCATGTAAATGAAACTTTCAGACTTGTTGTGATAGATTGTCACACAGAGTAGGAGAAACACACAGACTTTTATTTGGTTAGTCAATACCTGGAAACGTAAGAAGTGATTTAGCACAAAGCCTGGAGTTTCCAAAATAGAAAAACAGACTTAGTTTCTAGTTCTGGGAGGATAATCATATACTTGTCCTCTGATGCTGCAACAGTTTGTGAGTGTGTGTGTGATGGCATCTAAACAGACTGGGTAACATTAGCTCTTGAGGACTAAAAATGAAGATGATGCATACATATCTTGGAGAAACTAAATCGAAAACATAATTCCTAGGAACATGAGTCTTCCTGGTTCAGGATGACTGGATTGCCTAGCAAGAAAAGGCTATGCAGAGTACTGCTTCAAAAAATGTACTGGCATTCTGGGAGTCTCTGCTGCATTGGTTGTGCAGCACTTCATGGATGCTCCTCCAAAATGTGTCAGAATGTTTATTTTTCTGAGGATGAGACTCAGGGCTCTGGATTATCAGAAGTTCAATTAACAGAACTGTGAGATGGAAGTGTTTTAGTCTGTTCCAGCAGATCACTGAATGTGAATAGTTGTCACTGATTTCAGTGTATCTTCGTGATTCTATTTGCACTGATCTTATTCTGGAAGAGCAGTTTTATAGCAAAATAAACATTGAAATTAAATGCTTATGAATTAGTGTTAGATGGTATCTAGAAACTTGAAACATCCTTAATAAGAAATCTGTAAATGCCTTTTGAATGCCTTTTTGCTAGATATATGGATTTTTGATAGTAGTTTTAAAAATACAAACTCATCAACAATATTAAAATTACAAAACATTCAGCAGTGGGAAGAGGTTAAAATCTGAGATTTTAAATAGGGGTTCAAAATAATAGTTAATTTGTAGCTAAGAACTGATATTTTTAGAGGAGTGATGATGCAAATAGTATTTGTTATTTTTGCTGTGCTTACTTATTTTTAAAATTTCACACCTTTTTTAGTTTTCCTTGCTCTGTAGGAATAGATAGATGTACTATGTGTAGATGTATTGGCTTTCTAGTAGTGTGTGATAATCAGTGAGATTATTGTGACTGTGTTTTCCATGGGCTAGTGAAATGTTCATGCAGTACAGTGGCACGTGACCGAATTCTGAGGTGATGTGCACTGTGCACTGCAGGGCAGTAAATGTGTTTGACCCAAAGGATAACTGCATCCATGTGCTTTTAGGAATAAAGACTGTGCCTCCTCTCTTGTGGCAGTTCTACACAAAATGAAGTCTTGCTAGCCCTGATTTACACCACTGTGGCTGGACAAATGGTGTAAGCAAACTTGACAAAACATCAGTTGAAAGTCTCCTCAAGGCCAAATTCAGAAATAATGCAGTGTACTTCATGTCCACAGTCATTAGAAATTGTGACAGACTCAACAGTATTCCTGATCATTACTCGTTTTCACAGTTGTCACATCTGCTCTGTTATCAGATTCGCCTGAACAAAAAGGCCAGCTAGAAAATAAATATGCAAAGAAGGTGGGAGAGATACGGATTTCTTTAAACCATTTGTGTTCCAGTTCCTGAAATGAATCTCTTCCTAGTCTTTGCCTCTGGCTGAGAATAGTAATATGCCATTAACCCAAGAGATTTAAAACGTGCAGTGCTGCGCTGGGAAGGGTGTCAGAAATTCCTCCTTTAGGGATGAGAAGGTATTTTATTGCTTTTTCAATTGTTGGATAGCCTAGCCCTAGTAAGAATTTTAGCAAAAAGGAGCTACTAAAGTGATTGTGAAGCTTGATGTTTGATTTTCACAATTAGCAGATTGCAAAGAGGGGCTGGTAACACAGATGTGTCGAGGCAGGTACAGCAGCTGTTACACTTGAAGTGCTATCTCACACATTACAACCTGCTGGACATTGAAGCCTATTTTTAGTAAAAGAATAAATAAGCCGGCTGTGCCCTACTTTTTGTCAAAATGTGTCATGGGATCTTTGTATTTGATTAGAAAAGTCAGTAGAAATAACACAAGGGAACTCAGTGCCTTGTCCAAAACCTGGCAATTCTAACAATCCAGTGCTGCCTTTTATTACAAAAGTATGTTAATGTTGGTTATGAGTTCAGACCCGAAGTGGGCAGAGGGGATAATAGCTGGTGGCAGACTTGCCTGTGTGGGGTGTGAGGTTAAATGTGGACACAATTTCTGTTATATTAGGCAGTAGCTATTCAAGATGCTTTTGGATGAAAGAATTTGTTGTGCATTGATGGAATTATTGTTGCAAAGTCTGTGTTAGGAAACTGGAAAAATGAAAGACTATGTAGAGTTATTTGTACGTAAAGAAAGAACGCAGCAGGAAAGTCAGTTGGCCACTTCAGGATGCTGTTGATTGTTGTAAAGACCTTACTCTTTCTAATTCTGAGCAGTTTTTTTGTCTTTGCTGGCTGATACAAGATGGTTGTCCACATAGCTCATGAGAAATCTGTCTCATAAAGTGAGACCATACCCAGAAACCAGAACAGACGCAGAAAAATATACATCAGCTGTAATGCAGAATTAGTGAAAAGTAAGGACTTTCAGTCAATTTCTCTACAGATAAGTGATATTAAAAATTTGTTGCTTTATTACAATAGAATTGGCTTAAGTTGATCGAAATGCTACCATTTAAAAGTGCCTGCCTAAGAGCTCCTGACCACAGAGTTCCTGTATTTGGAGGCAACATGATGATGTGCCTTCTGGGTGTGGATTTACAGGGTAGGGCAGGGGGGTTCAGCTCCCAACTCTTAGTGGCACACTTGCAGCCTCAGTGCAAAGGGACTTTCCTTTCCCATTTCCCAGTCCACAGCCCAGATTTAGGGAGCCAAGAGAAGCAGTCATGCTCTGTGTGATCCCAAGCAAAGCTGGTGCTCCAGATGGAGAGCTTTGCTGGGGTAAGGCCTCTCTCGAGCTTGGACCTGCTGCTGTACACCAGCTTGTCTGGGCGGGAAAAGGGGAAGGAACTGAGCCCACTCATTACAGCAGGGCTGAGTCTGCCCTGGTGGGTGCATCAGCTGATGTGCTGGTTCTTCTGGTGTGTTACAGTGGTCAGGGATGTTGAGGAAGAGGCCCTCTATTTCAAGTGGCTGTGTGTCGTTTCAGTTAGACTTAAATTTTTAAATGAGAGGCCTCAGACATGGAATTTATCAGGTGGAACAGAACAATGAAGTGCCAGGATGGTGACTGTTTGAGTCTGAGTTCTTTGGGTCTTTGAGGGACTGCTGCAGTCAACAGGGGGCTCGGCCTCTCTGGCTCCCGTACCAATGCTGTAAGTTCTCAGAACTTTTCTGCTGAATTTTACTTGCATTAAATAACTTGTTTTAGCAAAGCACTGTTAAAAGCTCTTTTTCTTGCTGCAGGCTGTTGCTTCATTAGCCAAACTCAGCATCCATTTTGTCTGACATCTGCATTTGCAGCCCTGTCCTGAACGTCACTCAGCCCATTCTTTGCTGCTGCCTCCCCCTTCCCCACAGTCAGCGTGAGACACAAAGGGAAGCTTTATAATAGACACACATGCCGGTGCAAGCACTGGAACAGGGACCAACCTGCAGGACACAGCACCTCTGAGGGAATGCTGTGCTTACAGAATTGAGCTGGTATGTTACACAGAGTTCCTCACCGTGCCATTGGCACTTACTGGTGCACCCTGAGAGACCCTCATGGCAGTGGCCAGCCTGGATTTCACAGAGTGGTTTGTCAGTGGTCTGTCAAACAACTGCAGAGATGGGGAAGGTCCAGGCCAGCAGGCCAGTTTTTATTTAGCAGCTGAGGCTGTTACAGGACCATGCTATCCACATTCCTTATCTTCTGTCATATCATTTCTATGTGCTGCACTGCTTTAACCTGGGGCATGAAATCATGGATTGGGAATCTCTTAGTATTTTTCTTTTTTAGGAGATTGTATATGAACTTTGACAGTTAAGCCTGATTCTTGTGATTTATTTTACTAAACACATGGCTTGAAATAGTCACACCAAAATTATTGACTTGTTTATTAACACCTCTTAAATTTCAATGGCTAATGATTTTCCAAATGGTAACAACCTGCTACCTCAGGTGACAGGGGATATATTTTTTCTAGTATAGATGAAGTAGGGACTTAAAAGGGGAGATGAAAGTTTTGTTGATAAGCCTGAATGCTACAATCCAGACTGGCTTTCCTCTAGTGACTACTGAGGAGGCTGACAACTTATTTGTCATACACAAGATATTCTAAAGCCTTTTATTGGGATGACTACTGTCAACAAGCTGACAAAGGGATGACCATGCAGTGTAAAGTGACCATTATTCTCTCTACTATTGCTCACACAGTTTTGAACATAACTTTTTTTTTTTTTTTTTTTTTAAGAAATACTGATGAGAGATTCTCATGTTATTCTGTATTCACCACCAAACATTCCTGTGCATTAACTACCCAAAGATAATTTGTAGATGTTGCCATTGTGTCACAGTATCAGACAGTAACAAGTTGCTATGAGTATTCGAGTTTTGTAGTGAATGATTTCTAAGCATCTCCTTCCCAGTATTTTGCTGTGTTCTGGATCATTGTACCTTGGATTTAATAACTTTGGTATTTTTCAGATTGACTTTTTCTTCCTTAGGTCAAACATCCATAACGGGGCATTTCCACTTGGATTTTCTTTCTCTCTCTGGGTCTGCTCCCACAGTTCTCTGAAGTTTGCAGATACACAGACAACTTAGTTCCTTTTTTTCTGGTCACTGCAGTGACACAGGACTCAAATAATGCAAGCTCAGAATGCTGGAAGTGACACATTTTCAAGTGACCAAGAATGTGCCCTAGGTGTACAGCTGTTTCACATGCAAAGACATGACTCAGATCCAGCCTTTTTAGACAAAACCCCTTTGTTGTATTGAGAACACATGTAACAATAGCCTGGGGGGTGAGAATAATAGAACGTTTTTTGTTTTGTGAAGGGGGGTGGGAAGGGAATCTGAAGATAAGGAAATTGAAAATTAAAATTATATGTAAAGTCTGGGTTTTTTTCCCTGCCACATAGGGTATAAAAACATTTCTTTAAGATTTCCTTATTGCACACTCTTGCAATAACAACTCCATGTGTTGACAATAACATAAATATCATGCAAGCTGAGCGACTGTAATCTGAAAAATGTTAATAACAACTGATTAAGATCTCTTTATTCCCCCTGCTAAATACTGATATTGTATTTGGAGGTGTCAAAACAGAAAATGGAAAGGAAATTTGAAATCAGGGATTACAACCCTACAGAAAAGCTCTGTGTGGGCAGGTTTCATTGCAATCTATTCACAGCTATGGCAGAAATTGTCTATACAAGACAGTTTTTAATTACATGGAACTTTATGGATGACAGACACTTCAGGGCATCATTAATCAATTGAAGAGATGGCAGTAAACAGATTTTTAAACTTCTGGATTGCAGCCCTCTGCTTAGCCTGGTAAACCACTCATGCCACTTTACAAAGACTGCACTGGATCCTGTAGAACAACAACCTAATGTCACAAGATCCAGAGTAAATAGCGCTTTTCTAAACAAACATTATCTAGCCTTTCCAGGCACAAACCCATTTATCATCAGTGAGGCCAACTACCAAGCCAAGGTCTCAATATCTAAGCCAAAACTATCTGGAATACTTAATGTCAGAACCACAAGTATTAGAACGATTTGAAAAGTTGCATATCTGAGACTTTTTGCACTACTTTACTTCACTAACACCTTATATTTCAGAAATATATTTCAGTAGCAATGGAAACTTTAAACAGAAGAGACAAGTGGCTCAATATGCTGAACTAAACTTCATTAAATAGGACATGATCCATTTGTGTGAGTGGTATGTTTGCCTTGATAAATCAGCTTCGTTTGAAATGTGCTGGCTTTCTTTTTGCAGGAAGAAGGGAAGTCAGGTGAAATTACCACACTTTGTGGCGTGAAGAAGCAACATGATGTTCAGGAACAATGAGCGGCCTTAAAGGAACTGGAAAGGAACTGCTTTTAGCAGGAAGGGAAACTGTTAATTGATACACACAACAGAGAGGCTGTGAAGGCGACTGACACATGGTAGGCAAGATTTCTCATTAACTTCTGCCCTTCCACTGAGATTTGCCAGGATGTAGCATTGTACGCTCACCATTCATGCAAAATTCCCATTTGCTGAAGAGATCATTGTCCTTGCCTTAGATTTCTAGTTGATCCATGTTGTGGTTGGTTGGTTGGTTTGGAACAAACAACTAAACATCCCCTAGGTATTTTCTGATCTAAATTTAATGGGTTTTTAGTGCCTTGAGAATCGGTAAGTGGAGTTGATGAGGAAGTGAATCCATGTATTTTCAAAACTGGAATAACTGGAAAAATGAACAGACTAAAATAGACAGGACTAATGATATAGCATGATTACTAGCGTAGGGATGTTAAGATATGCATAGTATGATCGTACTCTTTGTGGACAAGAATGTGCTACGCCTCGCCCTGGGTTCTTTAAAGGCAGCAGGAATGTTGCTGCTGATTTCAGTGGGTGGAGACGGCCCGCTGCATGCAAAAGTTGTTTCATTACCGGTTACATTGTACCTTGCTTTTCTTTGACTGCTTCTTTCAAGCCTTAGAAAAACACCTCCTTTTAAACGTTCTACTTTCCGTGCAATTATTCCTAACACCGAGACTCTTGAAATGAGGATGAACTACAGAAATCATTGGCAAGGCAGTAAGCTGCTAAAATGAAGTCTTCCCTGCTGACTTCCAAAAGGGATAGCTGGTCACGGATGAGCCCTTTCCTGCTTGCCAGGGGGTGGCTGCCCTTGTCCTGCGTCTGAGGGCTGTGCGGGGTGTGCGGCAGCAGCTTTGCGGGGCGCTACGGATGCAGACGCGGCCGGGGAGCGCCAGGCGAGCGGGGTCGGTGGGACTGCGCGGTGCCCTGAGCTGGGAGCGCTGCGGGAGCGCTCGGGGGGATCTCGGCAGCGGCGAGATCTCAGCGGGGGCGGGCGGACAGGAGACCCCCCTTCGCCGCCAGCCCCGCAGCCCGGCGGAGGCGCGGCCAGCGCCGTCCCTGCCGGGGCAGGGGAGCGGCCGCAGGGGCGGGACGCGCCGCGCTATTGGCCGCCGGCCGCGGTCTGATAGCGAAAGCCCGGCCCGGGTTGGCGGCGCCGGGCCGAGGGCGAAGCCATCGCCTTGGTAACCCCTACGGGGCGCAGCGGCCGGTGCCGGCCGAGGGAGCGCTCCCCGCTGGCGCCAGCGCCGCCGCGCTGGCTGGGCTGGGGCGGCGCGGACGGGACGGGACACGGCGGGGCTGCGGCGCGGGCAGGTGGGTGTGCGGGGGCAGCGCTGTGCTGTGCGGACAGGTGGGTGTGCGGGACGAACGCTGGCTGTGCGGGCAGGTGGGTGTGCGGGATCAGCGCTGTTCCGGCGCTGTTCCATGCAGGCAGGCTGTGCCGTGCGGGCAGGTGGGTGTGCGGGACCAGCGCTGTGCCGTGCGGGCAGGTGGGTGTGCGGGACCAACGCTGTGCCGTGCGGGCAGGTGGGTGTGCGGGGGCAGCGCTGTGCCGTGCCCCGGGTGCACGCCGGGGACGCGGAGCGGGACGGGCGGGCGGTGCAGGATACGCCCGGGCTTCCCCTCGGCCGCCGCCGGCGGCTCCTGGCGGTGCCTGCCCGCCCCGCTCCGCAGGAAGAGGCGCTGCTCCAGTTGCGACACGGCGGTTGCTCAACGCGCGGGGGAAGTTTCGGCGGGACGCGGCCGTTTGGCAGCGGAAAGGGGCCCGGGCCGGGCGGCGGCTCCTCTCGGCTCGGCGGGCTCCTTTGTGCTCGGCCCTGAGAGAGCGCGGCGGGAACGGCCCCGCAACAAGTGCGCTCTGTGCTCAGCCGGGCCGGGGCCGCGGCTCCGGCGGCATCGGAGCCCCCGGTGCGACCCAGGGACCCCTCCCGGTGCGGGGCAGCGCTGGGAGCCCGTGTTCCCTCCGCTGCCCCGGGGCTCGGCGGCGCTCGGACAGGCTCGGCCGTCCCTGGGTGTGCGGCGCCTGCTTCCCCCGGAGCGTTCGCAAACGAGCTCTGCGCTCTGCCTGCTGATTTTTTTTCCAGTTTTTGTATATATATATATTTTTTTCCCCAGCTGAGAACTCTCTGTGATCGAATTTTAAGTGGCGTTTAGGTATCTCGATGCTCCTGGTTGTTTCCAGTCGGGTTTCTGAGCGTTGTTTTCCTTCCGAACCGCAGGAATTTGTATGGCAAAGCAGTATTTCGGAAATGTGTTTCCAGTCAGATGCCCACGCTCTGTGCAGCCCGGCGCGGTACTTTGGCAGCGTGCAGGCATCCTGTGCTCTTTTAACAGACAACTAAATTATTCCGCAGACGGGGAGCTCTTTCTGTGAAAGGGGGGCATAAATCTTCATTAGTCCCAAAGAGTTCCTGAAAGAGAAACGGAAACCTTTCATGCCAGATTCGCTGGTTGTCTAGCTCCAACACGTGTGTGGTTGGACTTATGTTGGATACCTTCCAAAATCTAGAAAGCTTAGTTTTTATTGTTTTTTTCTCCAGGACTTTATGCACTGACAATCTTTTATTGTACATATTCTTGTCAGTAGACACATTGGTGAGGTTTTCCTTCGTTTGGAATTGATAATTGTAGCCATAACTGTAAATGTTATATACTCTCTAAGTCCATATTGCTGTTATTCTGATGATACTGAAGTTTATTCGGGCTTAAGTTACTGAAGCTGGGCATTACTAGAAACCCCAGCAACACATTATTTATGTTTTCCTGACTGTAATTTAGGATTTGAAGTTAGATGAACACATGAAGGATGTCATGGAAATTTGATTGTCCTGTGGTTTACGCTATTAGCTAGAGATTCCCACAGCTGTATGTCTTCAAAAATTAATTAAAAGGTGAAATAAAATTTTATAACATGTTTGCTTTTAGGAAAATTGCATATAAAGGAACATTGAATATCCATATGCTTGGCAAAGGGTTGTGAAGTCTAGTGGAATGCATTAAGGTGGCTGGGGAATCAATCACCAGGTCACTTGGAAACTTTGATCTAGAAGCTTCAGTTCAGGCTGATGGTGGTTTTTCAGGCTTAGAAAGTTTCATTCCAGCAAGCAGTGCTTTTCAAAAGAGTGGGGAATGAGAAAAAGATTATTGAACCGAAATTTGTGGGTAACTGTTTTATTTGCCTTTTTTAGAGTGTCAGGGATATTGGTAACATCAAGCATGTTTTGGTGTGGATTGATTTGAAAACATGCTTGGGTGGGGTTTTTAACATTGATTAAACATTTTGTTGCGTGGTCTTAAAATATATCTGTTGATTGTCTGTTTAAATATCTGTTATTATTGAGTAAAAATCACTTCTGTTAAGTCAGGTTTAACTTCCCTGGAATATCTGATGTCATAAGTTCTCTGGTTCTCCAATTGTCTGTGGACTTTTGGCAGAACTCCAATTTCTAGTGTAGGAAAGCCTTCTTAAAAAAAAAATAAAAAAAACTTTCTTTCTTTTTTGTGATGGAGTAAAGAGAGAATATATCCTGCTCCACTGCTCCTTTCCCTTTAATAAAGTTTGCATATGTCTGCAATATGCTCTCTTTTGCAATTTAAAACCAGAGTCCAGTGAAAATACAAGCTGTTAGATTGCTGTATATACCACGAGGAGGGGGCAGGAAAAATACTGTTATTGTTTAGAATTTGGGTGGAAATGCAGGCTGCTGTTTTGGCTGGTTAGCTAGAAAGCTGGTATTGTGTTTCAGTGACCAGAGTCACAGAGTTCAAGCAGCTTAAGTGCTTTTTCACAGATCTGGAGATACACGTGGAAGTTTTGCCCTTGGATCTTTAAAAGTTGCCACCGGTTATCTCAAAATAAATAAGTGGGGTTACTGGGCTGTAGAATGTGGCATTGTATTTATTCAAAGTCCATGGGGCTGCTTTGGTTAGAGGTGGGCTTTCTGATTTTCCACTCTCGGGAGCAGCAGACCGTTAAGTTACGAAGTTTGTCCCTTTGCACAAGTGGCAGTTTCTGTGAAAGCAGTCCCGGAGAGAAGAGTCTGAAATGAGCATCATTTACACAGTTGCACAGAGACGCTTGCTTGTTTGGTTTGGGTTTTCTTTTTTTGGGAGTTATTTTTTGTAAATGTGTGTTTTTACTCAAATTGATACCCCTGGGCAAGACACGTGGTGTTACACACACCACCTCAAATCCTGTGCCTCAGATTATGAGGACTGTGGTGAGGTGTACAACTACAGTCCAGAATGAGCAGCAGGTAACCAGGTGGTGGTTCTTTGAGAAATTGGAGTTGGAGATGCTGCAAAGTGAAGGTTACATGTATCTGTGCAATTCCTGAAGTACCAGGTACTTTATAAACAACATAGACCAATCTGTGTTACAGTCTGTCAAATTTACATGTGTAGATCTTTTTATCTGAACCCTTGGTGGAAATAAATTCAGGAATGTGGTTTCATTTACATACATTAAGAGTTGCAGAAGAGGCCCTGATGTGCAAATGCTTGTGGATTTCTAGCTACCAACATAATTGAATTTACATACTGGCTTCAGAAGATTAAAGAAACAAAGAGTGACACTGATGAGTCAAGAAAAGCTTCCTTTGAGGGGTGGGATTGGGGCAGTTCTGCTCCCCTACTGATAATTTGTGTGTGTGTACACTTACTTGGTTTGGCTTTACCAATTTTAGGTAGCCTGAGTGTAATTGCTACCGTGGTAGAGAGACAACCTGTCAGAAAACCGGCTGTGCACAAATAGAGGATCTGGGCTGTCCTCGGGTACCTTCTTTGTTACTTCCACTTCACAGCTTTGGCTGTTACCTGGGGGGGTTGGGGGGCAGGTGGGGACAACTTTTTCAGTTGCTTTAAAAAGGGAGAAGGGGAGCTGTGAGAACCTCAAATATTTAGTTTCATACCTTATGTACTCTTGACTAAAAATTGTTCATTAGTTGAACTCAAGAGGAAGTTCTTGTCTTTACATACTACATATGTAAATGTATTTACTGCTAAAAGAGCATAAGAATTAGCAGTACTGTCATTTTTCTCTCAATGCAAAATATACTTAATATAAATTTGCTACTCACAACTTACTTTAGTTTCTTTCAAATTTTTCAACTTGCCTATTTTTGATAAGCAGTATTGCATTAACATTTTACTATGGAACTGAATTGTAAAGATGTTCTATTTCTAGAATATCTTGCTGTTAGTTGCAGTAGTTACTCTGATTTTTTATAAGAGCTTTGTGAATTCATCAAGGTGTCTTGAAGGAATTCCATCTATCATGCTGATGTTTGATGTTATGCTTGTGTAGCTTAGCTCAATGTGTTGCTGTAATGCTGAAGAGTTTTACTTTCCATGTTAGGTTGGTAAATGATCTTTTACTACTTCACTTCACCATTGGCTGTATGAAAACACTTTTTTTTTTCTGTTTTCCAGAAACTATGATGATTGAATGGGAAAGATATGCCCTGTAATGGAAACAAGTCTGTGTCGTGGGTGTGATTTTTGTGCCCGTGTGTGACACTCTTTCCTCTTTGCAAGGATCTACTTGTAAGAGGTGATGAGGTGACAGTGACAGTCATGTTCTAGTGACTTTCTTTTGGTGTTCACTTTTGGGGACCACCAAAGGTTTAAGTTGAAGAGTCTAAACTTCTTTTCACTGTGTTCTTCCCAGGCTTTTTTCTCTGATTTCCTGTACCCAGAGCAGAAAGCAGAGGCTTTTGCTCATGTGTTAATTGGGAACTAATGGACATTTAAGGTGATGTGTAGTCCATTAGGAGGTGCAGTGTTCACTCTCACTTTGGGTTCTTCGTGTCTTCTCTGTGACCCCAGGCACGATATATCCACTGGAAAAAAAAAAAAAATCCACAACCCTACGAGAGGATTTAAAGGTGAATTAGAAGATGTTAGCTTTGAGTTGGCATCAGCTGGCAGCAATTTTGGCGCAGCTTATGTGGCTGGTAGAGGTAGATAAACAGTTTTGTGGAAGTCATGTGAGTGTTTGTGGTTGATGTTCTCAGTTAATAAGAATTCTTAAGAATATTGGTGTGTCTTTAGGTTTATGGTACTGTGCTGCTGTGAAGCATTTGCTAATTCTTAGTGTTTCTGAAAGTCCTTTGCTGTCTGCAGGCACAGGAGGTGCCTGTAACAGAGCAGTGAAATACTTGTTTATGAAAGCTGTTGTGTGGAATGTGCAATAGCTGGTGTTCTGTGTCATTAACCTGACATTTTAAGAGGCTCAGAGTTCTGCTGTCAAGTGGGTTTGTGACAGGTTTAATGTGGAAGACGTGTTTGCAAGCAGCTACAGGGCACTAGAACCAGCTGAAAAACCAGAGGAGGTAGACAGTTTGGAGAATATTGCAAAAAATCTCTAGAAAAAAGAACAACATTTTTTAGTGCCAGAGGTTCTTATGGGAGCTACCTATTGAGCAATAACTTTTTTAACTTTGGTAAATAATGTGCTCGAGAGATGCATTTTGATATTGGTGCCTCATTTTGTTTTCTAAGAAGGAAAGATGATATTTTGAAATGTACTGTGTTATTTTCAGGTAACAATTTAATGTTCATTAGTATAGGATGTTAATAACAGAAGAATATGAAGCATAGTTGATTTTAAAAACTGATTACATTTGTGTCACTACAAAAGGCAGCCAAAAGACTGCCCTTGAGTACTGCAGGGTGATGGTTTTCTGTCGGTGGTGTGAGTATTGCTGTTTAGTGTTGTGCCCTCCAGAAGGCTGTGCTTTGTCAGCCCGTGGTTTGTGCCTACACACATTGGCACAGACACACGAACAGGGGAGAACCAGGTAAACAAAGGCAAATATCAGCAGAAACTCAAAAAGCTAAGTACAAAGTTGATGCAGTAGAAAGGCACACATGAAATGTTATTTGAAAATTGTGTTGGGCACTGTACCCCCTTCCTGATTGGCTTCATGCCTCAGGTTCCTTTTCTGGTTTTGAAAAGTACTTTGGTCCTTATGCCTGTACTTTTCCCGCTTCATCTACCTTTTGTGTTCCCGGATTTTTCACTTTTTTTTTCTTCTTCTTACAGTGTGTCACCAAGTTTACTACTCTTGGCTTATTCCTTCTCCCCAGATCCCCCATTATTTTCCTCCCAACCCCCAAAGAATTTAATAACCTGTGTGTTAACCATGTCTTTGCTCTGTTTAGTGCCTTGTCTTTTCACACTGCTGGCTCGTGGGGGCCACTGCTCCTTGCAGTGCCTGTGGGATCTCGTCCTGAGGATGTGTCAGAAATAATTTGTGCTTTACGAAATGTAATATTCTGTAGAACAGAACCTCTAGAAGAAAGGACTCTCTGGTGACAACTGTGGGGGAAAGGAAAGTCCCAGATGAGTCCAGACTAGGACAGGAGTGGCCTGCTGTGCTGTGGGCTGGCAGTCAGGCTAGAGGTGCACAGGGAGATGTAGGGGCTGGCATGGTACAAGTGATGCTGGGAGGGCTACTTTGGTTCCTCTGCATTTTGGGGCTTGAAGATGGCTGGAAATATTGTTCGTTCTCTGCAGGTGTTTGAGTTTTGGGTTGGGTTTTTTTTCCAGGTCCCTTTTCGACTTACATGGGTGTTGCTAGGGGAGGCAAGGCCTGTGGCATTTTCAGAGCACTGCACACAGTCTGGGCTTTGGAGTTCTTCTATTTCTGGCCTTCAGTGCTGAGTGTCTTCCTTTTGTTTCACCTAATACAGAGGAGGACCTCTGAATTTACTATCTGGTTATCTCTGTGCCCTGCTAAGGGAGCAATTCAAGGCATCAGTGAAGATGTTTAAGGAGGATTGTCCAAGTCATAACCAGGGATGCTCTAGGCAAAGAAGAGTCAGTTCTTGGTGTGCAGACAGCAGTAAACCAGAGAATAGAGCATCTTTGTGTGCCCAGTCTGTATGGGCACCTGCAAGGGCAGCCTCACAATGTGAGGAGGCACAAGAATCTAAGTCCTTTATTAATTAATGGATATCTTCAAAACAAAATCCCCAGCAGGAAATAAGATTTGAAATGTAGACTCACAGAATGGTTTGAGTTGGAAGGGACCTTAAAGATGATCTCGTTCCAACCCCCTGCCCTGGGCAGGGGCACCTTCCACTAGACCAGTTTGCTCCAAGCCTCATCCAGCCTGTCCTTGAACATCTGCTGAAATATTTGAAGTTATTTACTTGTAGTAATGACTTAGGTGTGAAGAGGTGTGTGTCTGTGTGTGGAGAAGAGCTGTCTTGTTTTGATTTATTAGGGAATCTGTGATAAATGCTGACTGGAAAGTGAGTAGTAGTTTCTGAACCCCCTTGAGTGAAGGAAAACATTAGTTTGGCAGATTGTCAGCAGCAAATGGTGCATTAATTTTTGGCACAAAACTTGCTAGCAAAAAAAGAGACTTTCCTTTATGTTGCTAATAATAAAAATGAAGAGGGACCGATTATCTGTGCTTGGTAGGCTGATATTTGATATACTTGTAAGATGGAGACAGTGCTTTTGAAAAATGTCCTTTTATATTTTATTAAAAATAAAAAACCCCTGTCTATAATATATTGATAATTTGCATCCACATACACAACTAACTTTAAATAAATTTTATTATGTTTATAAGCTGTTATAAACTATGGCAAAATTTCCAGTGTGTTTAAAAAAAGAGTTGCTGCTATTGAGGTGTGTATTAATCTGTGTAGAATAATGGGAGTCTGCATGCTAGGCCAGTTTTACTCCCCCAGTATTTCAAAAGTATGTTTTTGCATATACTACTAGTGGTAGTAATGCAGGGGAGTAATATTTTTATTAAAAATGTTTATTTACACTTGAATTAAGGGATCTCTAGCTATGCTGAAAATTTTAGAAAACTCAGCATAATGATCTGACTTCATTTTTACCCGACTAATAATAATAACAACAACAACATTTTGTTTTATGAATCACTGTTTTAAGTGTGAGGGTACCATTTTTAATGCTCAAATGTGGTTCTGCACAAGCTCTTGGAGTCCAGCTAACACAAGTACATAACAATTGTTTATTTTCATATGACAGTCTGTTTTGATAGCTAGTGATTTCTGCTTCCCTAGGGTGCTGTAAATAAATCTGGTGTGTGAAGAGCTGCAGTGATTAAGAATAGCAGAAAAGTACTGCATAAAAAGGAAAGATTATTTAGCAGGAACAGAGCTCTTCAGTAAAGAGAACTATTGCAAGAATGTAAAGATACAACTGAAAAAGTTAGAAATAGTGTTAAGACCACAATTAAGTCTTTTCCTCATCTTTTCTCATCATGAGTGGTTCCTGAAGATTTGCAGCAGCTCTGTAGCTGTTGAAGCTGAATGCACACGTTGGGTGCTGTCATAATTTCAGTCACTGCCCATATGCTGGATCACAACTGACTTTATATTAGATTTGCCATTCGCCACAAAATGGCAAAAGTCCTTACCTATTTCTACATTTTAAATAAAGAACTCCCCTCTCCGGATTTCTTTCTCTCCTTTGTTCCATTTCGTTTCAGTTAAAGGCTTCAACATTGATTTACTTGGGTGAGAAATCCTGTGAGTAAAGCATTGACTGGGGATCTGTAATAATTGGCTGCTGTTTCCAGGTGTGTCACTCGGCTGCTGGGGGAGTTCAGGGACGTTTGGTTATCGTAGTGTGTTTTCAGCTGGGCGTCGGGAATGAGGCACTTCTTCTTTCTTTGGTGTCTTTGAGTGGTAAACTTTTCTTGTTTTTATGTCCTTGAACAAATATCATGTCAACTGTCATCCCTGGAGGGATTTGAAAGCCGTGGAGATGTGGCACTTGGGGATTTGGTTTAGTGATGGGGTTGGCAGTGCTGGAGGAACAGCTGGACCCAATGATCTTAGAGGTCTTTTCCAACCTTAATGATTCCAAGTTTCTGTGCTGCTTTAGGATGAATGCAAGCACTTAATTGAAAAATACTTTGTAGCAACTCTGGTCGTTGAAATAACTTTTTATGTGCTTTCTATTAGAATGGAGAAAAGGTAAATGTGTTTTAAGTGGCCCCATTAAAAAAGATCCATTTAAGCTGCTGCATATAATCATTCCAGCTGAGGCACAGACTCGCTTTGCCTACTGGCTGTGCAGATGCTTTTACTGAAAGTAAATCTCCTTTACTGCATTTAAAAAAAATACAGGAGAAATTATTCTTAAAAAGTAGGTAGAGGCAGACTGCAAGTACAGCAGCTCAAGTATTTTTAAAGCATCATATTAAAAGATGGAAAACTTAGACTCTTTAGTGTATTCTTGTCATGGGAATAGACATTTGAATGATTAACCCCTTTCTATTTATAGCTGTTTTCTCTGAGTTATAATTCCTGTTCCAGTTAACTTCTAGGTAAATTTTATGAGAAGGCAGAGCAATTCTTGCCTCAGTCTATCTCTGCAGCTAATCACTTTAGTATCCTCAAGTTACTTCCTTTTTAATGTGAATTTCAGAAATCACATCTGTGTTTTCAGATATATTTCTAATTTAATAACTTGTCAGCTTTTATTGAATGCAGCTACAGGATTTAAAGAGGCCTCTTCAGCATTTGGGGCTCCTTTTGTCTTGTCAGTTTTAAAAATACTTCAATATTTAAAATGCTTAAGTCTCATCTTCTGGGGTCACTGGCTCAAGAGAATGAGGTGGAGGCTCAATCTCAAACCAGCCAGACAATATATATCAATTACTATGAAAGCTTTCCACCCTTCTTCATTGTTCATTGTTGGTTTAATTGGGACTTATTGGCCAGGACAGTAACATGCTGCTTTTTGGGTGTTTTTTATCTCTGTTTGTGGAGTAAGCAAGGGCTTCTACCGATGTAATGGCAATTTTCTTGAAAAAGAGGCAGTGTGGGTGGCGAGAGCCCTTGCATAAGAAGGGTTCTTCAGAAACAACAGCATTCCCGAAACCTTCAGCTCAAATGTCTGCATTGTGGTGATTAACAGGCCCAGTTAACCTGAAGAAAGATTTTACTGGGATGCAGTGGCACAGGAAATGGTTTGTTGTTTAATTTTCTGTTGTTCTGTGATGAACTTCTTTTCTCTGATTTACTGGTGAGAAGTGAAATAGGATTCTAGAGGGCCTTTGTTTTCTTTCTGACTTATCATGGGAGAGACTTTGAAAGGAGTTAAAGCAAATATTTTCTGAGTCTTTCCTCGGTAGGTCACTCTTCTGCTGTCAAGTGAGGTGTTGAGAAACTTTTATCTTGGTCAAGCCCTTACTGTTTGTGTGAAAACCAAAAAGCCTTTGTTTTCATTTGCAAGTCACTTTTTTGGTTTCTGATTTATGGCATATTTTAAGAATTGCTTTCTCAAGTACTGATGGTGCCGTTCCAGCAGTTCTCCCATGTGCTTGGGTTTACATCCCTGAAAATGTCAGAGAACTCAGCATTTTCAGTCCAGCCTTTGTCTCTTTAGTCTTGTGGTTCTGAGATGTTACACAGAAAGTAAGAGGATTGCATTTTATTCTTTCCATCTTGTTCCTCACCGTTCATCTCAGTGCAAAGATGGTCCTATTGGATAGAGATTTATTCTTGATCTGGTTAGAGCCCTCCTGTTCACTGGAGCATCTGCGGTGCTAGAGGTAGGACGTCATTTCCCTGCATTAGGAGACCTGCCCAGCAGGTTGCTGTCTTTATGGAAGAAGCCTATTCCCAAAGGATTTCTGTGCTCTGCCAGTGCTGCTCTCACACAGGGTCACAGTGTCGCTGCTTTGTGTGGAATCCTCTGACCTGAATAAATGTGGCAATGCCCTGCAAGGGACTCAAGGCAGGTTACAGCTCTGGTGCTGCTGAGGCTCTGCTCTTCCTCAGAACATGGAAGTGGGTTCCTGACACGGCAACATCTTTGACTTCTGTCAGAAATAAGGCTAAAGTAGAACAGGTGGTTAGTTAATGCACTGAGACCCTTTCGTCAATGAAGGAAGCCAAAAAATGCCATATAGTCTCAATCACTGTGCTGAGCATTGCAGCTGATGAAAATAGACAGTTCTGGGTTGGTTGCTTTGTTTTTACATCAGGTGTTCTGTAATTGTAGGTGCTCTGTCTAAAAGCACTGTAAAATGTGAATACTGTTTAAATCTGACTTATGGATTCAGATTTGAACTGTTGATTTTATGAGAGGAGGCCTGTCTTTTAGTGGTTTTTTTTTTTTTTGTTTTGTTAGTTTTTTGTTTTGTTTTGTGTGTGTTTTTTTCTTTTTTTCTAATCAAGCTCTCCTGCTTCTAGCCTGGGATTAGTGCAAATTTGGGGTTCTTAAATTACATAGAAAAAATGAGGAGTAGGGAGCAAGAGCAAATTAAAATGCACAGCATTTCATTAATGAGAAGAAAGAGCTTAATAGAGTCTTGGATATAGCTGGAGGTAAGCTGCATTTGTTAGATGCTTGAATTTTTCCTTCTTCAGCACAAGAAATATTCTTAGTGATTACTTTTAGTTTCAGGTGGTATTTACTGTGTACATGATGTTAGTGATGGAATACTGTTGATATTTGGAATCAAACAGCAAGTTGGACTGCAGCAGAATATCTTTGAAATACATTTAGATAGACCCTGTTGTGTTGGTTCATGGTCTCTTGCAACCCACACTTTGGGGTTTATTTTAATAATAAAGAATGAAGCCTTTCAAGTGATTCCTGGAGCAGAGTGGGCAGTTGCTTCACAGTATGGCTCATAGTAATTAATTACTAAAAATTTGTTGAGTTTTACTTTTTAACTCTACTACTGTGTTCTCATTTATATAAATTTGAATATGAGCACAACAAAAAGCAGAATTTGGGAACTAAATAGACATACATTTTCCATATTAGGCATTTAACAGAACATAAATAGGAAGTGAAACATCAGTGTATGAAAGTAGTGAAGAAAATAGACTACACAGAAGAGATCACAAGGAACAGAAATTGTGAGTAGTCCTACTTATAATGTTTCAAGTAACTAAGTAATTGTAATAAGATCTTTGCAGAGCTAGGTTGAAGATTCACTGTTTTATTTCTCTGTTTAAAGTGCAGGTAAATATTTATTCATTTAGTAACTCTTGGGTGGAACCAGTAGGGTTTTTTGTGTATTTTTACATCTATGACACACGAGTGAATAGAGAATGCATCAACAACAAGGGCAGTGTTCAGTTGTCCCTGAATTCTGAGGAAATGCTGAGTTAAAGAGACCTGAGCACCGTGAGTATTTCAGAGTTTAAGACAATCAGAGAGAAATCCTGGAGAAGGACTTCATGAACTTTAGAATGCCTGAAAATGGCCTCGAGCTCATTAAATAAACCTAAGATTTCTGTATGAAAAATGATGGTGTGGGGGCAATTTTGTGTTCTGTGTTACACCCAGTAATTAACTAGATTCAGAGGTATGGTTCAAAACAAGTGTGGGGCATAATTGTCTTGTGGTAGAGAACCAAAGAACCAGTGCTTCACTGGTATCCCACAGGTACAGGAATTGCTGTGCTGCTGGCAATTAATGCCCCCCTCCCCAAGACTTCCATGTCCAAATACTTCCTGTGAATCTGTGCAGAATCAAATACCTTATTCCTGCTTGTAGTCTACTTTAGTGCAGGGTGGTGGATTTGTTTGCACCTGCCTGAACTTCTGCTCAGTGATCTGGTGAGCTCAGCCCCAGCCTCTGAGCTTCACACCGTGTGTCTGTGCTGTAGGGATGGATTTCTGGGAAGAGGAGCATGGCTTCGACTTCTTCACTTCTGTGAGCCAGATGTAGTGAACCAGATTTAGAAAAGCTGCAACTCTGGCCTTGAGATGAAAGTGGTCTGTGGGCCCTGGGAGGAGTTACATCTTCACATGGATGAGTCTGTTCAGTCTAAACTGTTCGTTTCTTTGTCACCAGCTTTGGAGCTACTGAACCAGTTGTGTAATCACTTGTGCCCCACGCTGGATCGGAACTGGAAATGAGCTGGAAAGGGTTGCTCACTTGACTCCTTGTTTATGCAGCAATATAAAGCAAATCTAAGCACTTGTTTGTGAGTCATCTGAAATCATAACAACACCGCTGTTTTTATAAAATGATCACGTGCAGCCTAGGACTTTGTGCTCTTTGAACTGCAGAGTACCCTCAGACCTAGTACATTTTCCAGCCCAGAACCTCTCCTAGGACTTTTCCTTATTCTGCAGTTGTCATCAGAAGTTATGAGCACTGGCAGCCAGCCCTCTCCAATGCTGAGGGCATTTGCAGGATCTCCCACTAGCAGAGACCTTGCCAGTCTTGATCTCAGCACACTGCTCTCAGATGAGAGAATGACTGGCTGCCTGGCAGAATGTGAGAGGGAAATCTGTCACCTAGTAGTCTTTTTGTTAAGCTTCATTAACAGTGATGTCTTCCCCTTCTGCTTTGCCCAAAGGTATTTCTTTTGAAGCTGGCAGAGCAGGAGAAAAACAGTTGAATCATTCTGGGAAAATATAAGCAAATCATTTTTGTTTAGGTTTCTGTTTGTTGATCCTAAATCCTTCAGGTGATTCCTTGCCATCTGGAAGTGTCTGTTCTTTGCTCCTTTAGTTTAGGGTCCTTCATTTTCCAGTGCCAGTAAGAGCCCACAGTTTTTTGCTTTTATGTTAACTTTATTGTGAAGACAAAAGATTGTCATTTGCCTCACAACTTGAATCGTATTGAGTTCTAAGCTGCAGTTGGTAGGAGGGTTACTGGGTTACTTAACCCTGAGCACCATCATACCTGTGAGAGGGGCACACACCCCACCCCTCCAGATGAATTCAAGTGTCAGTAACTGCCACCCTGAGAGAATCACAGAATGAACTGGAGTCAACTGGAAAAGACCTCTGGGATCGTCAGGTCCAACCCATGACAGATCATCTCCATCTCAACCAGACCAGGGCACTGAGTGCCACTTCCATCCTTTCCCCAAACACCTCTAGGGACGGTGATTCCACCACCTCCCTGGGCAGCTTGTTCCAATGTCTGA
This sequence comes from Pyrocephalus nanus, assembly GCA_038380795.1. Lineage (NCBI taxonomy): Eukaryota > Metazoa > Chordata > Aves > Passeriformes > Tyrannidae > Pyrocephalus > Pyrocephalus nanus. The sequence continues at coordinate 18,819,511 of CM076270.1, read as the reverse complement.
TCATCCTTTGTGTGAAGAAATTCCTCCTGATGTCCAACCTAAACCTGCCCTGGCGCAGCCTGAGACTAAAAGTATTTGCAAAAGAAAGAGTTGGTGAAAACTTTGCAAGATGCTTTTGGTATTGCACTGCAGTTCTAAACTGAAAGGAACTCGTGTAACCAAGTAAAAAAGGAAGATTTATTGTAAAGCATAAAAGTATGTGATTGTGTGAGTATGAATTTGTTTTAAACAAGCCTGTTGGACACTGAAGGGGATTTCAGAGGTGAGCCATGGCTTTGTGAGGCTGGCTCTCTGGGAAGAGGGAACAAGGCTTCCTTACAGGGTGATTCAGAGTAGGTTAGCACAGAGCTCCTGCTCTGAATTACCCATTGGATAGGTATAATTATGATACAGAGTTCTTAATGAAGATATGTGACTGAATTTTTCTAGCTGTTACCCATTTAGCTTAAAGAATAACACTGACCCACATGTTTAGTAATTCAAGAAAATGCTTTGTGGTCGCCGTTTTGTCTGTCCTCAGGAATAAGGAAGGCTGTAAACTGATTTTTAGTTCTCTTTTTTGAACTCATTTGGCTTACAGCTTGCTGTTCTGCAATTTCTGTCTCTGCCTTGTTTGTTTCTGTGGCTATTTTTGTGTGACAAGAGCTTGTAGCTCTATGCCTGTTTTCTTTTGGTTAAAAGATTTTGTACAAGATAGGCAGGTTTCACATTTCAGAGAAGGTTGATGCCTTTTTTTTTTTTTTTTAAAGGATATTATGGTTTTTTGACCAACCACCAACACCTGTGAAAGCAGAACACAAAGAAGAATGCTGCTGTGTGTGTAACAGTATGCTGTCCATGGTCAGTAAGATATTTTGTCTCTTGATATTCCTGCAGAAATAAGTGCCACCTTTAAAAGGTCAAAACTGGTCTGTGCTGTTGAAGAGACTCCGGGCAGTGCATGATTAGGATGGTTGTTATGTACAGTTCTGCTGTTTGGATCAGTCTGAACACAACACTATGTAATATATAAGGAATGGGGTTTTTTCCAGATCTAGGCTTTGACTCACATTTTCAAATTGGCACTCAGTTATACAGTATGTGGAAGGTGGAGGTTGCTGTGATGTAGCCAGATGTGCACTGCTTCAAGTTTGTCTTCTTCTCGCTGTTTAAATGGCTTAATTACTGATAGTGAATGTTCTTGAAGAATTTTGTGCCTATGGCTGAAAGTTAAGGTTTAAGGAGACTGAGTTGATTTATATTTTTCAGTATTTTTTTAATTTGAAGATGTTTGGTGTATTTACTGATGGTTAATCTTTTTCTTGTCTCAGACTTGGTGAGTTTTTTCATTGCCAATTGGATGCTATAGCAACTAATTTAGCTTGACACTCACTTGTCCAATCTCCAGTGCTACTGAGAGCATGAGATGCTCGACAGCTTTGAGGCAGCCAGAGGTGTGAACCAAAAGCAATGAAATACCCTAATTGTGCCCTTCTCTGGGTGTCACTTTCCTAAACATCTGCTAGTGCTCTCCTGACATCCTCCTCAGTGCATTCTTCCAGAGCCAGAGATTTATTTGCAGAGAGGAAGATTCTCAAGAAACTGCTATGTCATGTCATTCAACCCACTTGGAGTTCCTTATCCTAAAGAAACCCGGAGTATCCTCTCCAACAAGTGATTCTTTGTGTACTCTGGCAGAATTCACAGAACAGCCTGTCTGATGGGTCTGCAAATTGTTATGGAGTAGAAGACCATAGGGCCACAATTAGCCTAGGAATTTCTGTGTGATATCTTACATGGCTTAATTTTTTCTTTTTACCATTTTCCCCCCTTTTTCTCTGTCTTTGTGAGTGACCTGTTTCCTTGGCTTGCAATTGTTTTTCTTGATCATTAGATGCCACGTGGGAGTTTAAGGCAAAAGTTTCTTGTAGATTTTCCCCTTTCTTTACTTGTGGCACAATTTTTTGGGGTCTTATGAAACATTCATAAGTGTGTCTGTGGACATAGAGAAACATAGAGGGAGGTGGAGAGTTGTAGAAGGTTTTACTATGTTGTCACAGGCATTTTGGTTACCACCACACAGTTTGACCATTCATGAATTACTTCATAAGGTTGTTAATGTTTTAGAAAAAAACACCCTTTTTAACCCCTGTTCTGCTGCTCTGAAAAATTAGAAGGGTTGGTTAGCAAGGCAGATAAAGCTGCACAGCTATTTCAAATCCTCTAATGAAGGATTTGTTTCTCGTGCTGGAATACAGTAATGGGCAATTTGTCTGTGTATATCAGGAGTGTTTTAAGCTCTGGAGGGCCGAGTGCTCCCTTACAGGTGGTTGTAGAGGCCTTGCAGGAAGCCTGTTGTCTGTGCCATGCCTGACCTCCAGGGCAGATACAAAGTGCTGTGAGAAGAGGGGAAACAGGACTGGGAGCTGCAGGGAAGTGATCAGAAATGTAGCACAGGAGCTGTTATGATGTATGGTTTGTTAAAGGTGTGTGATTTATGGACCTTAAATATTTTCTGGGCTCCCACCATCTGATTTGTCATCAGGTGTTAGCCAGAGACCTCTAGAAAGTTAGGATGTCCAATTTAGTTAAAATAGTATCCTGCTCCTGCCCCACAGGGTGTGGTCCTTCAGTCCTACACTGTCCCCTGTTTGAGGGGCCACACATCATGCAAGATTGCTTCCTCAGGGGGAAGTTTGCAAATAATGCATTCCACACCCCTCCCAAGCTCCTGCCTGTTGGCCAGGAGCTTTTGATTATGATTTTTCTGATTCCACAAACACAGATATTGCCACGGCTGTAACATATGAATTCCAGGCTGGTACTTCACTGTTCCTTTGCCCTTGAAATTTCTAAATCACCTAGGACTACCTTCATTTTTCTCTAGCCTTTCTTTTTGCCTCTTGCCTGCTGTAGGTTCCTAGACTTTAACCATGAGAAGTTTCTGAACTAGTTCATAAGTTGGTAAATAAATCAAAAACCTCAACTTTGTATGTGGATTGGCTTCTTGCACATGGAGTGAAGAACCTACATCAGAAGGTTGTTTTCAAAAGGCTGTATGTGGAGCAACAACTTAATTTTTTTCAGACTTAAGCAGGTGGGGCAGCAACTCTTTCTTTCTCCCTCAAAGCCACTGAAGGATCTGAGTTGCCTCAGAGTGCTCCACGTGCCAGTTCCTGGAGGAGTTTGCTCCGTGTGGGCCTGGGGCACTGACAGCCCTCACTCCTGGGCACTGGGCTGAGCTCTCACAAGCACAGTGGGGCCTACAGAGCGTGGTTTAGAAAAATAATTGTTGATGTGGAGGGGAGTGCAGCTCCGTGCCTTGCGGCTCGGCCTGCAAACCTGCAGGTAATACCAGTGCAAACTGATGGTACTGCTTGGTGCTCAAGGGGGTTGGAAATAGCTTTTGTTTATTTCTCTCTTCTGAGGGACTGATTTACAGGGTGATGCCTTGGCCCTGTGGAGATATTTTGTCCAACATCTGCAGGGTGTTGGTCAGAGGAGACCTCCTGAACCTCTCTTGGGCCGTTTCACATGTTGAAACATGAACAGGAGGATGGGATCACTTGTGTCATCGATTCAAATTGTCCTCAGTAGAACTAGAGATGACATTACACTCCTAAAAAAAAAACAACCAAATACAACAAAAAGCAAACCAAAATCAGTTTGCAGCCAGGGTAAAAGAGAAAATGTGGTGAGGAGAATGAAGGCAACTCTCTTGCCTTTTTTTCTTTGTCTTTAACAACACCAAATGTCTGTTGGTCTGATCCAAATTGAGTGTGCAAAATTATAAAAATATTCATAGTAGCTAAGTATGTTTTTGACTAATTCATCATTATAATACCTATATTATTAGAATAAATGGCATATTCTAATTATTATTTCCTTTCCTTTTTTTTCTTTCTGGTAGCAGAGGGTTTGCAGATTTGACATTCATTTAATTGTTATATTGTGTAATGGGACTGTGGTGCTGTGGTATTTGAAGACAATGAAAATGTGTGATTAATTAGGTATTTCTGCATAAAGAGTTGATGGAGCTTATAAACCTACTATAAACTGCTGATTTTCTCATTTGGTCACTTACATTTTGGTGTGTTTTGCTTTTCTAGGTCACATTTAGGTCATCTCGTGGAGTCTTCCAAAGAAACAAGGGCAATAATAAGAAAATGATGTTTAATAGAAGTATCTTCGCTACACAGTCAGATTGAAACAGGAAAGGTTCTTTGGAGTGAGTATTACAGGGTGGGGTTTTTTTGGTGGGGAGAGGTTGTTTGGTTGTTTGGTTTTTTCCCCCCTGTAAAGTCAGTATGGTTATTAGGCTATTATTGTATTTCATTTTGTTACAGTTGTATTAAAAAGTAAATCAGTGACTCCATACTCATTTCAGTTGATCAGCTGGTAAGGGACTCTCATGGATTTCTACTGAAGCAACTTCCATCTTAAAATCAGTTGTGTCTTGTGAAATTTGGATGGGCTTCAGATTTTTCTCCTGGCTGCTGTGCATTCTGGCTAAGATTGTGAGCAGGGAGTGGTCTAGATTAGATGTAATTATATATAAACCTCTATTTGCTGGCAAAAGTTAAAACCCTGCTTGTATCCACCAGGGAATTTGAAAATACAATTTTTTTGGTCTGTAACTTTTTACTCCTGACACTTTCTGACTAATGAATATTTTTGTTGTCAGTATTTTAAATATCTGTCCTGTACTGCAGTTCCATCATCCATCAAAATTGCATTAGTCTTCGATTTTTGGGTCTCAGATACATCTTTTCTCCACGGTTTTTAGTTAACTTGTAGATTTTGGGAATTCTGGGCTGAGACAAGTGTCTCATTTATAATAAAAGAAGCCTTGCTACCTAACACAGGGACCGGAGATTACACTTTTTACTACCAGATACCTGATCATTTATATACTGATACAGTATAATTCTTAATTTCTGCCTACTTTACGTGCTTGAGATGGGAAAAGGAATCTTTTTTCTGTGAGTTTGTTTGCATCAGGTGGTAAAATCTTTTAAAATATTCTTGTAAAAGTTGGAAACTGGGGAAAAAACTGCATGTGTCTGATGCAGATTTTACTCATGCTATGTGATTATGTGAATGTGATTCTGCAGGAGTAACTGGAAATACACTTGAATGCATAGTTGGGAATTAAAAATACCTGGCCACTAGAACTGAAAGGGGGTGACAAATGGTTTTAGTTCAAAAGACGTGCATTTAGGCATCTTGCTTTATCACTAAGAGGAAGTGACTCCTCTGAGCTTCTTCTTTAAAAACGGATGTTTATGTGGTGTCAAAGTTTGGGTGGAAAAATGTCTGTGAAACCTCCACTGACCTACTCAGATAAACTAAACTTTTCATCCTCGGTGGTTTTTTCCAGGTGTTTGTTTTGTTGTGTTTTTTTTTTTTTTTTAAACTGGCAGAATAACACATTTGAATTGATACCTTTCCCAACCCTATACAATTAAGTTAAACGTGGATTTAAAGAAGTCGATGTGTGTCAGTTCCCTTTCTGTCAGTACTTGAAACAAACCCTGCAGTTTTTAGTCAGCACATTTAAATTTGCAGCAGTTCCTGATCTAGGCCATGTGTCAAGTGGCTGGTAAAGACACCCAAGAAAGGTTCTTGCAGTACCTGATATTTGAATTCTGACCTCTGAACCTTTCAGGAATTGTGTTGCATGGAGTTATTTTAATTTCACTGATTAACTAGACAACACAGTAAAAATACAGGCACCTGTCACAATATCCAAATAAAATAATAGCTATTTGCTGCCTAAACACTTAGTTTGACAAGTTAATTCTTGGCTCTGGTAATCAAGTTACCAAAGCAGATGGTCTATAAAGTTGAAACTGAGCTCTCCAATCAAATGAAATGAAGAATGTCCACTGGAGACAGCTTTAGTCATTTTAAATCGCTGTATTCAGGTTTATGCCAGGCACAGAACTTGCTCAGGTGTTCAGTAGCCAGTAAACTTGTGTTTCCTGCCCTCCCCTTTATTTTTATGTTTTTAGGAGACTGAGAATTCAGATGTTTGAACCTAAAACTGATTCTAATTTGTCCTTTGGGGGAAATGTTTTGGAACCACTTTTGTTTGTTTTGAGTTGGACACTTGTGTATGCTTGTGTCTTTTCAATTGGAATTATTCATTAAAGTGCTAAAAACATTGAAATGAAGTCTGAGTAACGTCTCCATTCACAGATAAAAGCCAGGTGGGGTTGTCATGAAGTCTTAAAAGCAGATTCCAAATCTCACAGCTGAGGAAAAGTAACCCCAGGCCCCAGCCAGCTGCTGAAGGCTCCAAGGGTAGCAGCATTTCTGGGAGACTGTGGAGCCTCTGTCCATGAAGACTTTCAAAATTACCTGTGCAAACTCTTAAGCATCGTGCTTAACTTCAGTGTGGAAACTAATCTTGGGACTAGCTGCCTCCCAGAGGCCCCTTTCAACCTAAATTAGTCTGTGATTCTTAGATAATCTTAGTTATTTTTGATCTAGTGGTGAAGCATGTAAAGTGCTTTTTAATTTTTTTTTTTAATTTTTTTTTTCCCTTAAAGGGCATATTTCTGTCTTTTAGGATCCATGGCATCTTTGAGACTTAAGCACAGTCTGCTTATGTGGTTTTTCTGTGTTTTGGTCTGTGTGACCCCCTAGTAGGGGAAGATTTTACTCCTCATTAATTTTCCACAGTTTCTAATTATTTCACTGTTTTACCTCTCTTTATAGATGCATACAGTCTGTCTGCTGAAGAATAATTCTCTTTCCTAGAGGTTTTGACTGAAATGTCAGAAATAATTGAAAAGTGAATCTTTTAGTCCCTTTGTGAAGAGGTGTCTATATATAGGAAATCCTCAATTTCTGATTTTAACTATTTTTATAGTAGGAAGTAACCTAACTCATAATTTAGAGATCTAACATTTTAATAGCTGAAGGAAAGGGTTGGGGAGTCACCTGGTGAGATCTGATGGCCTAAGTCCGTTTGTACAATTCAAAAGGAGAGGAAATATTAACCATTTATATTTTTAAATGGCTTGTAAGTGGAATGTTTGTGTTTACAGTAGAACTAGGAGTGGTAGAACAGGCAAGGAAATACTGGAGAGCAGAACTAATAGTGGTTTAATATTTCCTAGTTTTGTTGTTAGACTATGAAGAATTCTTGTCCAGTTTTGGGTTAGCAATGGGGGCACAGGGGCCCTACAGTTTACTTGGTATGGTGAATCAGTAGGAGCACAGCTCCAGATTATTAATGCACTTTTTCAGATTCATAATGGAGACATTACAAAGCTGTTTGAATAACAGCTTGGGCTGCTAAAAAGCCAGCCCTTTAGGCTGTAGTTTTGCCTACATTTTTTATAATGAGCTTAAGAGCTGAGAAGTGGCAAACCAGCCCTGAGGCTGGAAGAAACCATCACTACCACTCCTCTTGCTGCTGTTTGCAGCTTCCCTTTGCTGGCACAAGCAGTTATGCAGCTTTGGAGGAAACTCTCTGACTCACCTGTGTTAAAATGACATCTTTATTCTGCATTATGGTTCAGCTCTTTCTCCTCCCTTCCCATTCAGTCCTTTTTCTTCCCCTGTGCCACTTCCACTCACCTCTTCTGTTAATGTGACTGATTTTTGGTTGTTTGTTTAAAATATCCCTGTAAGCATTCCCTCATTTAAATGTTTAGCATAGCATTAGAACTCAACGTACCCTAACATGTCATTCTAATCTACCTCTAGTACAGAAAGTATCTACAGTGATTTGCAGGGTTGAAAATGAGTTTGAAATTAAAAATGTCTGGGTTGTGAACTCTCCAGGTCTAATCTTTCCCCAGATTTTTAGTCTCAGCTCCCTGTCCTGCAGTGTGCTGTACAGAATGCACGGGTCCTCATGTCAGGGCCCGCTCTGCCTGCTGCTCTTCAAAACTTTCCAAAATATCTGAGAGCTGATTAGAAAATTCCCTAAAGCTGAATCTACCAGATATGTTCTCCCAGCCCAATTGACATAGAAAACTGAATTATTTGCCTGGGCTTTTTGTTTCATTTGAGTTTTTCTTCATCTTATCTCCCTGACTTTCTTGGTTAAGATGTCAAGTGAACTGTTACTCAAATGACAGTGCTTTTCTAATCCACTCTTTTCTTCCATTTCTTTATATTCCTTCCCATCTTGCTCATCTTGCCCAGAACTGCGTTCCAGTGAGCTGAAAGGAGATGTTTTCTCACAGTGGCCCCAGCTTCAGTGATTTCAAGATAGAGCAGAAAATGGTTGTGAATTAACTGTGAGAAGCTGTGATGTTACTGTTGTGTTTTTGCTATTATGAATTATGTGCTGCCAGTGAATTGCCAGAAGTCTGTCAGAAGCCTGGGACTTAAGTTTTATTCACTTGTTTAGTTCATCATGAATATTCTTTGGAGGAAGCAGAAAATGAGTTTACTTGCTAGAGTATAAAGTAACGAGGAGTCAGAGTGTCCTTTTATCCTCATTGTTCAAACCAGTTCTGATGAATCTTCAGAGTCTGGAATACCATTTTTAATAGTGTTGTTCTCTACCTGAAGACTTCTTTTCCAGGAAAAAAAATTCTGAAGACAATAATCTCATGTGTAGCTGGTTTTAAAACTATGTTTTCATTAAATCATAGAATTATTTCCATGAGAAGAGGTACTAGAGGTAGTCTAATCTAACCATCTGTTCAAATCAAGTTGCTTAGAATTAAATTTTAATTTGAAACCAGTTAACATGTCTGCATTTTTTTTTGCTGTCTCTGAGTCCTGTATAAGGCAATTGCAAATTCAGGTACTCAGCATTTCTTGAAAGCTGGGCCACTTTAATTTAGAGGCATTAATATCTGAGTAGAAACTTCTTTCATTGTGGCTTTAAAATCTTGACTTCAGTGCCTAAGGGGCACAGCAGAGGAATAAAGGAGATGAACAGGCAAAATAATCAGGGATCATGAAAAAAGAACCCTTAATAAATTATCTTTTTTTGTGTGAATAATTTGCTGTATTTCATGAGGAGAATCAAGTTCAGATTCTCTCTCAGCTGAGAGACCGCTCTTGGTACCAGTCTGAGCACTGTAAGGGAACAAGGCCTTTAATAAGGACTGTCATGTTTTCTATACGTAGATATTTTTAGAAAACGAAATGATGATATTTTTATTCTGATTTTTGGAGTAATCCTGACTAAATGGACACTTAATTTTCCATTCCATGGGGCCAGCTCATGTGGCAGTTTAACCAAACTGCTGGGAAATATTTATAGTACCACATGATCTTTAAAAATAACTTCCCAGGCTACTTCGTAGATGTCTTGAATTCTTAAAATCTTTGCCATTGTAGATAAATGACCATGACATTTGTGGAGTGGAAAAATCTTAGCTTCTCTGATTCGGTCATTTGTATTTATCATCAGTTGATTGTGTTTAGATTTGTGAGCAGTTTAGGTGAACATTCACCTGTGCATCTCTAAAAGGCCAGAACCTCGAGAGGGTTCATTCTTTAGGGCAAAGTAGGAATTTCAGTGGCATGGTGTGTAGTAAAAGAGGATAAACTTTAATTGTCAGTGCACTGGATGCCAGCTGTACCAGAAGGTCACTGTTGGTCCTGGGTGGACCGTGAGGGACAGTGAACAGGACATGCAGTTCTTAGCACTGCCTGCATTGCTGAGCAAAGGTGCTCTGGTCACATGAAACCTTTCAGCTTGGTTGCAATTCCAACCTGGAGCCCCGATTTCATCCCTGTGGTGCTGCCGGAGGGTAAGGACCGTGTTCTCACCCCACCTTTGTTTCACCAGCGGTGCCGGCCCGTCCCGGGGTGAGGCGGGCCCTGGGCTGATGGAAAAGCCGCGGTGTTTGTTTGGATTGTTTTCCCATTGTGTGCCTTGGGCGGGGAGAGGGGATGGCCGGGAAAGGGAGAAGCTTAACAGCCCTGCCCTTGGCCGTGGGCTGCCCTCAGAGTGAGCTGTGGGTGAGGTGGCACCAGAGTGACTTAGCAGAGTCGAGCTGGTGTGCGAGGGCATCCTGTTGGAGTCACTTAGATACGGTTGGAGTCCCATGGAACTCCAGCTCATGGAATCTGCTGCCTGTGCCTTGGCTGCGGGGCTGCCTTGGGCCTGTGAGCTCAGGGGCTGTGGCAGCACCTGGGAATTCATTATTTTAGGAATACAAGAGGATGTAGTTCTGTGACGCTATGAGCTGACACACTGATCTAATCTTATATATTTGACTTCAAAGTTTTCAAAAGATATCAGATCTCTTTCAATTTTTTCCTTTCATTTCTTTTTTTTCCGCAAAGGCCTCCTCAGTTTCTTAGGACATAAACCTTCCTGTGTGTTCTGACTCCTTTCCCATCTTCCTGCTAGATTCTTCTCCCTTGTTTGTGCTCAGATATTTCATTTATAGCCTGCTCATCTTTTCATAGCACCAGATGTTTACGTAGTTAGAAAAATGATTACAATGATTATATTGTGGGAGTGCTTGGTGTTTCTCTTTCTTAGACTACGTGATATGCTGCTGCTGTTTCCTACAGAATTACTGTGGTCAGATTGTCATCTAGTCTGCTCTGGACAGTAAGATACTGTTTGAACACTGTTCTTGTGTGTCTGGATAGGGTGGCCCTTTTCACTACTGCAAGATTTCTTTTTTTTTTTTTTTTTGCCCCTTGACTGCCACATGACAGAGCAGGCAGTACATAAAGAGCTGTATTGAACACAGCGATGATCGTCCTGAATGTGGTGCTCAACAGTTGTATCAACTTTGACATAAAGCAAAAATCTGGATAAGCAGAGAGCTCTTAGTTTTTGCACAACCAGAACAAGCTGTTTTCTGATATTTGTCCTTTATGTCAATATTCACATTTTTAGTGAAAAGTAGATCCAGGTTTATATTTAATCCGAAGAGCTTTAGATACTCATGTGCCCTTAAAGTGCATCTGTATTTGGAAGAGGTAATGCAAAAGAAATTTATTTCCTAAGGAAAATTACTGTTTAATGCACAAGTGGTCCTCCCCCCTCAACTTTCTGCCATCTGTTTGGGATGATAGAATGTTTATTCCATCCTGAGAGAGCTGTGACCACATTTCAGGGGTGGGTGACATCATTTCAGATGTACGATATCTCTTCTAAAGATTTGTGTGAAGACAAGATTTTTTTGATGCTCAGGAGAATGAATGCTGTGAGAGATAACAGGGCATCAACATTTTCCTCTAACACTGTGTTATGTGTGTGTTTATAATTACCAGCTTCTTTGCAGCTACTTTTATTTATGTTTCATTAGTATTCTTTTTGACTATGCTTCAGGATAATGGATTAAATGTTGCATTGGGTTTTATGCTGATGTTCTTTTAATAACAGAAAAATAGACTTCAAAGGATGCGTGATAAGGGATTTGTGGTGAGTTCAAAGTGAAGGGCTTAATGACACTGTGTGAATTTTCATAATTGGTGCATTCTTCAAAATGTTGGTTTCAGAAGAACTTATCTGACACAGATTAATATTGAGTGCTGATGACAATCCAAGTGGATTTGGCTTTTCCAACCTAGTTGATTCTGTGGTACTTTTGGATTCTAAGTCTTTTGCTGATAGGATAAATTATTTCCAAAGGAAAGTTCATGGTATTGTTACTCCATGTCTGATGTTTTGCAGTGCCTTCAGACAGGCTCTCTCTCTCTCTGAGCATGTTCTTACGTAGCTCTTAATTTCAGGATAACCTTAAGAACTCTCTCCTGTGCTCCTTTTCCTTTCATATCTCCTTGGCTGGTGCTGTTTTATGTCAGGTACTTGCACATGCTGGATACAATTCCTTTACATGTGCACATCAACCACTTGACACAGGTAAAACTGATTTCTTCAGCTCTTGCAGCAGTGGTGGGAAGCCTTTGCAGCAGGGTGGTCCTGGCCCCTCAGTGATGCCCCGAAGTAGAGCTGTGATGGAATTGAGTTTGGCATCAACTGGACTTGCCTGCCTTCTCAGCAAAATGGGATCAGTGCCTGAGTGGGTGGCTCAGTAAGGGAACTCTTGCCTAGAGATGATAATTCCTCTGTAAGGCCAAATGCTACTAACCAATTGAGAAATCTTGTTTTAGGGCTTCTTGTTTGAGGACATTAAACAAGTAAATACAAAAATGAGTGTTGAATTTTCTTTTTCTTGTTCTGCAGATGTTCTACCCCGTTGTGTTTTGTTTCTTTCCATTGGTCTGAGCAGCTCTTTCAGAACTGCTGGTTTATTGAAGTGCGAGTTGAGCAGGTTTGAGTTACAGTGTGTGTGTATACACATATATGTGGATCTGAAATGCACAGGTTAAACTCTAGGGAAAATTTACACTTTACATGGGAAGGCTATAGATATTACATACCTGTGACTTGGAAAAGCATTTCATATTGGGCTTTGCTGCTATGAAATTCAAAGTCATTTGAGTAGCCAAGATTTGAGTGGCTGTTTTAATTACTTCCTTGTTTTGTAGGTGAAGTTGTTGTTACTGTGACAGGAGGCAAGAATAGCTATGAGGTTAACAGCCTGAAATAGCTTTTTATTATTATTTTAATTGTTGGGTTTTTTCCTTTAGCTGGAAGTTGTTTAAAATGTCTCTGGTGTTGTTGCTCCCCATCCAGATGGCTTTTGTTTCAGTTCCTAGATGTGATATTGTTAATTAGTCACTGGTGCCACCACACGTGTCACAGTTTGGGCCATGACTCACTCTCACAGCCACTGTGGGTTTGCCATTTCTCAGGATAAATACTGGTTCTCTCTTGACCCCCCTGATGTCACTGTTGGGTCAGAAAGAGAGTGCTGACTGTTCAAGACACGGACCTGCCTCCTTGAGGAAGGAAATATTAAGTAAGTGCCTGAAAGCAAGAATAGCTTCCCAGCATGCTCAGGCTGGCGTGATGGCTGTGCTTCCCTTCTGAATGGAAAAAGGAAATGGAATTTTAAAAGATTCTGGTGTCTGTGTCGGAAGTTCATAATTATAAACGAGAATCTTGTGAAACTTTATAATTCTCTGTGTTGTGGTGCCTGGGCTCCAGGGGATGGGGCAGCATTTGTAAGTCGTGCCTCTTTGAACATTTTAAACTCTTGTTGATGCACTGAAGTGGTTTCACATTTGCAAATGTGGAGAAACATCTGAAAGAGGATGAAAATTAAAAAAATCATATGCTGAATTAAAACAGGAATGGATTATGAGCTAAATAACTACAAAGAACAGATTAATGGTTTCCTTGCTGCTGTACCTGTTCAAGTAGTGCTTTATAATGGCAATACCACTTTATTTTACCCTGATGACCACATAAAATAACTGAAAATATACTGTGTGTGTGCATCAAAGTATGAAAAAATGTTTAGTATTATTATTTTTTCTGGACTACTAATTTCAGGCACAACAGAACTACAGCCGGGATTTTATGGGTAGAAGGAACTGGATGGAGGAAAAGAAATATAGTATCCCATTTAAATAGTAGCTTGTTAAAGATCTACTGGTTAGTAATGAGGAACTACACACTTTCTCTAGATTTTTTTGGGTAGATGCTGTGTTATTCCAGTAATGTCATCTGTGTTGCATGGTGGGATTACATTTTATTTCTTTCCTGTACGTGCTTTAGAGCTCACACCGTGTTAAAGTTTGCATGCCCAGTAATGAATGGATTTGTAAAATCATAGAATCATAGATTCTAAACCATTATTTGATAGTGATGATTATAGGGGCTCCCTAATTGTTGCTTCTATGGAGGGAAAATGGGTCTTGTTATTCAGTGTATTTACATGGCAGGTAAAGGTGAGACTGGAGGTGCTGTCCTGTACCTGAGGCAGCTTTGAACTGGCAAGTTGATTTTTGTGCTCTTGGATATTCTGTTATCCATGGTAGGGAAGGGAAGGACTGATAAAAGTAATGGAAAGCCATAACAGTAGTGGAGTTGCACATTCTGGCATATTCTTTTACAAAGGGTGATTTCCCACATCCCAGCGTGTTCCAACAACAATTAGAAAGGTACGAGGGTGAATTGTCTTTATTGAGGATGTTTACAACAGTGTTTTATGATTCTTCCCACTCCTTTGTCAGCTGAAGATCATTGTCTGGAAGAAAAGGAAGGTAAATCCTTCAGTGAGCTGTGGTTGAAGAGAAAACTCTTCTTTAGAGAGGAGTAATGAGAAAGGAAGACTTGGCAGGTCAGAAAAACTGGTGTTAGCACTGAGTAAATAAAAATGTCTTGAAATGCAAAGGGCAGTGATCAGGAGGGCAGTGTGGTGAGCTGAAGCACATCTCAGTTTCCTCCTACCCTGCCGTGGTTGAGGTTTGCACAGTGGGTTGAGTTCACAGGGAATGATCTTTCTTTAGTGGTGGAAACAAATTGAGATAAATGTCTTTAAAGGGAAATGTCACTTTCTAATAGAGTTGAAGATGTTTTTCCTGCTGTTGATAGAGACTTTCAAGTTGAATATGTTACTGGCCACATCTGTGGACAACTAACAGGAAATTTGCAAAAAATGAAATAATGAAACTGGTCCTGTTTTTATATGAAATATTGCCATGTTTCAGCCAAAAAACTTACTTTGATTGTGTTTTATGCAAGTAAATCTTTAGGGAAAACCTGAAATTAATTTCTACCTTTGTTTTAGCTAACCTCTAATTCGTTAGTTTTTTCTCTTATTACCTTGTCTCAACGATATAAACATCTCAACAATAGTGCTTTACCTTTAATTAACAGTAATGAGTAAAACTATGCTTATGTGTTTGCAGTACTGGCATTTGAGACCCCAGACTTGTAAGCTGAGCTGTACAAGCAGGACTTATGTAAACTTTCCAAAGGCTTTAAAATGTGTGTCTAATTATAGAAGGTTAAGTATACTGAATTTTCATATTTTTTTTTTCCCCTAAGGCCACGTGGTTATGATATTATTGAGATTCCATAATGCCTCCTGCTGTGACAGACAGTCTTGACATCTGGGCAGTGGATTCACAAATTGGTGCTGATGGCTCCATATCTGTGGACTTCCTGTTGCCCACTGGGATCTACATCAACCTGGATGTCCCTCGAGATGCCACCATATCTCATATTAAACAGGTAGTGCCAAACGGGCAGTTAACTTAAAATTTACCTTCGGTTTGTGTGAGTGCTGTTTCTGATTTTTATGTGCCTTCTGGCAAATCGAGTCATGAATTTGAGTAGGCATAAAAATAATGTGTTGAAGGCACGTGCACAGCAGATTGAATAACAAAAATATATGTGTATGTGGGGGTTTGCAAGGGCTTTGGGCAGATGGCAAGGTTTGGAGAAGTTACTCCTTGCTGATGGTTACAGTCCAGCAGAGATCAATAGCTCTGCATTAATGCTGTATTGCTGCTCTGAACCTTTTTCTGAACACATTGGTAATACATTGTTTATTGATCTGACATTTCTCTGATTAGTGTGTCTAATTAATGTAGAAGTCATAGATTGTGCTCCTGCTTCTTTTGATGGATACCAAAGCCTGATGCTTTAAAAACGCTGTCTGCCATTTCCTAAAGGTTTTATACAAATTAGGGCATCACTAAAAATCTGAGGGAGTATCCAAATCAAAGAAAGGGAAATTACCAGAGATATTAAAGAACAATCTACTGGCCTTTCATCAGACAATCGCCATGTGAAGACATTTGGACAAGGCAGTGAGTGAATTACAACACCAAGTAATCTAATCCTTAAGCATAATGAATTTCTAAAAGAAAATAAAGAAGTGTGATTTCTCTTCCATTGCATTTTCTGGTGAATAAGTATGTTGTTTTTAAGTCCTTTTAAGTCTGACAGGATTCACTTGCTTATGGACTTCATTTTCTTTGAATCAGTGGTAGCATTTTGGTGGCAGACTGGATCAGCAGCTTTGCCCCCACCACGTTGCTGTGACAAGCCCTAATTTGTGGACTCTTGGATATATAAACAGAGGACTTGAGAGCAAATATAAGGAGTTTATTTTGTACATGGAATGGTTACAATTAAAATGGAGGGTGTGGAAGTGAAATAGCCAGTTATTTGAAGGCTGAAGAATTTTTTATTTCTACAGAATTTTCAGTTCTACCAGGCCATGCTGTGGGTGATGGGCAGTGGCTGCTTTCAGTGAAAGCCAATTTCAGAGACTTCATGACTTTGTAAATTGTACAACCATTAAGTCATAAAGAAGTACCAGTAGCTGGAAACTGAAGTTGCACAACTCAGGAGGAGAGGCAATAACAGATTTAATCTTTTGGTACCTTTGAAACTGGAATTTTTTCTCAACACCAAAGATAGCTGCTGGATTCACCTCTCACTCAGCTATGCAATATACACTGCAATACATTTCTGGTAGATAAAATTCATTGTATGAGATGTGTGCAGGTGTTTTCAGTTCCAGAAAAGGAGTTTGGTTAAGGTGCAGTTATTTGAGAAGAGGTTTTTGCCATTGCATTATTGGTCCTTCAGCTCCTGTTTTGAAAGAAGCTTGAGAAACAAATCTGTAAAATGCAAACTTGTAAAATAAGGACAAAAGTATTCCTGCAGCTAAAGATTTGAGAGGTATTTAGATTGGGAGAGCTTACTTTATTTACAGTTTTGATTGCTGCCAAGGATTCGTACTTTACAAATAAATTGACTTTAAGCTTCTCCAGACAATGTGATTTTTTTTCACTTCAAAAAGGACTGTACTGGGGAATCTCAGGATAAGGGTCAGGATGAGGACTAGTGCTGCCCTTCCCTCATCACCTCATAGTGCTTGTCCCCTCTGTGTTTTTTGCCCCTGGAATATTTATCACACACATTGCTACTTAAAAATAACCTCAAGGTGGAGACCTCAAACGAGACAAAGCAGATATATGATGATATATAGAGATAAAAATGAACCAAGTTAGCAAACAAGCTATTTCTATGTTCTTTTGGGAACAAAATGGAAATGCCTACATGTCCACGCTTTCTTGTTTTGTTTCATTTGCTCCCCTGCTCTCATTGCAGCTGTTATGGAAGCAGGCACATGCCTATCCACTCTTCCACCTCCTCATGGAGATCGACTCTTACATGTTCTCCTGTGTGAATCAGACTGCTGTACATGAAGAATTAGAGGATGAAACCCGGAGACTTTGTGATGTTAGACCCTTTCTTCCTGTCCTCAAACTAGTGACGAGGAATTGTGATCCAGGAGAAAAGTTGGATTCCAAAATAGGTGTCCTTATAGGCAAAGGTAATTCCATTTAATTTTTTTTTTTTTTTTAAATAAGGGTGAACTTTGTTATGTATGAGAGTCTTCAGCGGGCAGGTAAAATATATTAAAAATACATTGAAGTATTTATGAAAATTTCTCTTAAAAATTCAGTATTTCCCTTTCTCAAACAAATACTGATGTAGTTGGAAAGGATTTAAATACTCAAGACGAAACATGAAAGTGGTTTAAAGCTACTCTCTGTATTGCATTTCAGCACTTATTGTATTACTACATCAGTCAAGAGAAAATTTTATTTTGGTGTATGAGGAGAAAATATTTATAATTTTATTAATATTACGAAGTGAAGAAAAGCACAGTCCTTGAACAGTGCTGTCATAAATAGCTCAACAGTTAACTGATTGCACTGAAGGAGCTAGAAGTTATTATGATTTTATTACACATGGTGTCCGAGTTGGTTAACAATATTATTCTTTTGTTACTCTCAATTGTGTCACTGATTTTCATCAAACAATGAAAAGCTATTTTTAAAGGTTTCACAGTAACTTATTCTTGATGTTATTTCAGAATTTTCAGCTTTTGAATCTCCTCTGCTTGGTTATACAATCAAGATTGACAGGGTCGTGTGAGGTCATACCTCTTGTGTTCAAACAATGAACCATTGTTATGTCCCTCATAAAGACTGCAGGTTTTGTTTGGATTTCAGCAATGCACTGTCTGCCTGTTTGTCAGAGCTGACAATGGGAACAGTCAGCCAGTTTAACCATTCAGGCCGATTCTGACAGATTCGGAGAGATTCACGTTCTGTGACCCAATATTTGGCTTTTTAGAGCTGTGTGTGGTACTTCCTCCTGCAGCCCCTGCTCTGGACCTTAGCACTGGGAAAAAAGTGTTCCTGTCCGAGCTTCTGTACTTAGTGCTTTGTTCTCAAAAGGTGTTCAGTGCTTTGTGTGATTTGGACAATGTCCTTCAAAGTTCAGGAGAAAAGATAAAACACACTTGCAGGCCCCACATGTCCTGAAGGACCAGAGTCACAGCTGTGTGGACTCTGCATCATAGAAACATAGAATAGTTTGGGTTGGAAGGACCTTTGAAGGGCATCTCATTCCAACCCCCTGCAGTGAACAGGGACATCTTCAACTGGACCAGGTTGTTCAGAGCCCCATCCAACATCCACCACCTCTAGGCAACCTGTGCCAGTGTTTCACCACCCTCACTGTGAAAAAGTTCTTATTTATATATAATCTAAATCCACCCTCTTTTAGTTTAAAATCATTATCCTTTGTCCTGTTGCAACAGGCCCTGCTAAAAAGTCTGTCATCAGCTTTCTTATTGGCCTCCCCTGTAGGTACTGCAAGGTGCTCTAAGGTCTCCCTGGAACCTTTTCTCCTCCAGGCTCAACAACCCCAACTCTCCCAGCCTGTCCTCAGCAGAGGTGCCCCAGCCCTCTGAGTATCTCTATGGCCTCCTCTGGACTCACTGCAGCAGATCCATGTCCTCCTTGTGTTGGGGGTCCCACAGCTGGACACTATTCCTGGTGGGGTCTCCCCAGAGTGGAGCCTCACGGGCTGGCCACGCTGCTGGTGGTGCAGCCCAGGACACCTTGGCTTTCTGATCTGAGTGCATATTGATGGCTCATGTCCAGCCTCTCACCCAGCAGCACCCCAGGTCCCTCCCAGCAGGGCTGCTCTCCATCAGTTCACCCCCAGCCTGTGCTGATTCCGGGGGTTGTCCCGACCCAGGTGCTGGAGAATTGGCATCCATAGCAATCCCTTGTCCACTGATGTAGGTGCTCCATCATAGGAGGCCACTCGGTTGGTCAGGCAGGGCTTGCCCTGTGGATTCTCTCCACATCTTTTGGGAAAAGGAACCCAGCTGATCTTGGATTGGTTGAAATTTCAATCCTGTCGTTCTGATCTGAGAAGAAGATCTTATTTTTTGACTTTTAAACACAATTAAAAAGGATAATGTCATCTTTCTGTGGGATTAAAAAAAACAGTTTGCAAACACTTCTTCTGCTCTGAGATATTTATGATACATTTGCTGTGCTTTCTCTTCATTTGCTCTTGTGAGGAGAGACTTAAAACTTTCCAAACAGTAATAAAGTCAGAGTGAGTTTGGCTTTTCCCTGTAATATCACCTAAGACACACATTGGTTCAGGTATGTGTCTTTTTGCTTGCTTGGATTCTTTCAGGTCTCCATGAGTTCGATGCCTTACAAGATCCTGAAGTGAACGACTTCCGAGCTAAAATGAGAAAGATCAGTGAGGAAAAGATTCAGTCCCTTGTGGGTCTGTCCTGGATGGACTGGCTAAAACACACTTACCCACCAGAGCAGGAACCTGTTATCCCAGAGAGCTTCCAGGATAAGCTCTACAGTGGAAATCTCGTAGTGGCTGTTCATTTTGATAACTGCCAGGTAGGAGTGGTTGTTCCTCATGCTTCGTGTCTGTTCTTATCTGGATCTGAATTAGCATGGGATTGATGGAAATGAAGTAGAATACTGACATTGTGGTGTTTGCTTGAAAATGCAAATTCTCTCACCAGGGTCCTTGACTCTTGCAAGAAAGTGAGAATGTGAACCTGCAGTTGAGAACTGAACTTCTAAAATCAAATTACAGTTCTACTTCTCAAGGCAAAATGCACACCTTGTATATTCTATATTATTTCACATTTGTTTAAACATAAAATGTGATTTAAACTTGTCAGGACTATTTTTGGACGACTGTTACTGTGTTTCTTCACTAGCATTCAGCTTTAAGCTCAGCTCATCAGGAGTTGCTGGTGAATTCAGCACACTTCCCTCTATGTGGGGCTCGTTGAACATCTTTGGGGTTGATCTGCTCATTAGATTGAGCAATGCATTTAAAAAGAAAAGAATTAGTATTCCCTCTTCTCAAAATGTACGCAGACAATTAAAACACTGAGGCTTAGTTACCATTTTGTTTTGGCTAGCAAAACTATAGCTTATTTTTAAATAAATAGCCCTTTAATTTCCACCAAAAAACCTAAAATGTCATAGCCTCAGATTTTTTGATGTTGAAGTTGCTGTGACTGTGCTTGAGTCCAGCGTTCCTGTTACTCCTTTATGCATTCTGTTCTTTTGGATAACTGAATTATCAGCATTGGAAACCTTAAAAATCTCACACGTGTGTAAATATATCAGGCTTTTGACCCAGGTGCTAGATACTGATTTTCTAATGATTCAGATAATTTTATTTTCAAAACTGTGTAATCTCTAGTGCTATCTTTTTAAACTTAATAAATAAATAAATAAAAAGATAAAATCTGCCTCTGGAAACATTAACTGTAGAGGTGCATACTAAATTTGGTCACCAGTAACACCAGCTGATATTAGGTGCATAGTTTTATTATAACAAAACCTTTTCCAATCCTCTTTGGCTTAGTAGAGAACTTGTAGTTGTCCAGTAGTGAGTGTGTGTTTGTCAGCTTTTGATTAAAACACTGCATGTATGTGCATGTGCTGACAGCACAGAAGCAGAGCAAAAGTTGGTGCTGGTGCAGAATGGATTTGCCTGCCACTATAATAGCTTGGGCTGCTGACATTTCAAATGTTTCAAATGCTTCTGCTGCCAGCTCTGACCTCCAGAGCTACCAACAGCTCAAATCTGAGCTGCTTTTGAGAGCAGTAAACTCTGTTCCAGACTGTGCTGCTTGTACTGAGCACTGGAACCATCCTTGGAGAATTAAATGGGAAGATGTGGGGACTGCTGTGGTCTTTTAATTCTTTCAGCTGTAAGAGTGAGAAAGAGAAAATACTTTTAGTCTGGAAGGTGAGGGTGAGCTATAAGAGTTACCTGGTTATCTCTGGAGCAAGAGAGGCTGCTCCTCATTTCTGTGACAGATGTGTCAAGTCCTACGATTGGGAAGAGAGCACCAGCTTTCTGGGAAGAAAAACTGTTATTCCCTGCCTACCCTCTGCTAGGAGAAAGCCTTCACAGGGTGGAGCTTTCTGAAAGGGGGAAGCTGTTGAGAACCCTGGAGAAACTGAGAAAATGCAGAATTAATTTAGCATGACTTTACAGAGTTTGTTTTTTCCATTGGGGCAGCTTGGCTTCTTACCAGTAAATGTCCATATAAATAAAGCACAATGCAAAAGAATGCAAGCCAGACAATACCGCACATTTGTTAATAAATGGGTTTAGGATGCTTACATCTTCAGAACTGTGTTTGTAAATAAAAAATAATAATTTAAAAAAAAACAACCAAAAACTCAGAATTCCCCTGAATCAACCTTTGCAAACAAGCCTGTGCAGAGCATAATGTGTTGGATTAAGGGAAATGAAAGACTTTGCAGATCTTTTTACATTAGGAACTTGAAATTAATTTGAACTTTTTTTTTTTTTTAACTTACAAAAGGAAGTAACTTGTTGCCTTAATTTTTTTAGAACACATTGAAATTAGAGTTACTTTGGAAACATAAATAGCCTCTAAAGGTTTGATTAAAATAATCCTTAGAAAATGCAGAGTCTCTGCATGTTATAGTCAGAGTGCTACGGGTGTTGACGGCTACTCCTCTTTTCTGCTCTCCTGGTTTGATGGTGGTTTTGTACATTATTCACTTTAACAGTTTCTTCTGCTTTATTACTTGAATTTTCTTTTTCTTCTGAGTACAGTGATACTTAGAGGACAGGTTGCTAGTGGCCAGAAAGAAGCAAAAATTAACACATCTAGTACTGCTAAATACCTTGGAATATGTACATGACTTATTGTTCCCTCAGTCACATTCCAAAAGCAAGCTTCTGGATCAGTGCACTGCTCTAGAAGCCTTTAAATCACAGTTGAATCAAATAGATAAAGGTCTGTGTTCTTAAAAATACTTCTGATAATATAAAAGTTTGGGAACTGGCATTTTGCAGCTTTTAGGGTGATTATTGTTGTGCTTGCCCTACAGATATAGACATTAACTGTAACTGTTAAAATAGGCTGGGTTTGGCAGTTATTATTTCTACTCTATTTTATTATGTGTGCTGCAGTTTAAGCCTTGTACATCTGACTGTGACAAGCTTGACATTCGGTATTCCTGCTTGTGTTTTGTTAGGATGTCTTTAGTTTCCAGGTGTCTCCTAACATGAATCCCATCAAGCTGAATGAGCTGGCAATCCGAAAACGTTTGACTATCCATGGGAAAGAAGATGAGGAAGTTGATCCTGCTGACTATGTGCTGCAAGTTAGTGGAAGGCTAGAATATGTTTTTGGTGATCACCCCTTAATTCAGTTCCAGGTACATAAAGTTTTTTGGGACTTGGTGTAACAATTCCCTGCTGCCTTGGCCAGGGGTGCTCCCTGTCCCCTTGGGTGGTCGGCCGTGCTGAACAGTGACACCTTGTCTCTTTGTGTCTGCAGCCCTCTCCAGTTGTAAAATACATGTGCACCATTCCCTTTGTGTCTTTAATGAATTGTTTGTTTCTTGGATTTGAAAGTTGCTGTAGAAACACTCTGCTGGCTGGTAACAACTGTTTTCCCTGGGCTTGTAGTACATCCGCAACTGTGTGATGAACAGGACCCTCCCTCAGCTGACTCTGGTCGAGTGTTGCACCATAAAGAAGATGTGTGAGCAGGAGATGATTGCCATAGAAGCTGCCATAAACCGAAAATCATCCAACCTTCCTCTTCCTCTGCCACCAAAAAAAACAAGAGCGACAACTGTAAGTTCATGTGGGGAATGTCTAATACCCGAAAGGAACAGTGACTTGGGGAATACAGATCCTGGGATTTTATACTGTGACTGCTGTTTGCAGGGTAGGCCACCTGGGTGTACTCAGAGCCTCCTGTTGCTTGTGAGATTTACCTCAGAAATAGCAGACCTTGAGACTTCTTGGGAATTCCTTACCTTCCCTCACCTCGTCCATCCTCCTTCTCCCCTTGCACCAGCCATTCCCCCCCTTCCATTGCTGTTGAGTGCACTTTAAATCACAACCCAGAAGATGGGTAACAGCGTGGTACCAACAGCTGGAGAAGTTACTGCAGAGAACCTGGGCTCTCCAGCTGTGATGGAGCTGCCCTGGCTGGGGCAGCAGTGCTCTGGGATCTCTGTATTAGCCCAGGTATTGCACGTGGTGCTGCCACTGCACTGAGGGCAACTTTAGCCACAACATGCATCTAACTTTCTTATGATCTGGTGCTTCCTTTATTACTAAACTTATGGCCTTACAGCACAGTTATATTTTATGTGCTGTCACTCTAAGAAATGTGGGCAGATCTTTGCTCTATTACACGCTCTGCAGTTATTCAGAATGAACAATAAATTTGAAGGGTTATTCTGAATTGTCAGAAATAGGATGTGATGTATGTTCTCCACCCCAGCCCCCTTTCAGCTGAGTTTTTACTTTGTCTGCTTGTAGTTCTGATGACCAAATGATCCATTAAGATATCAGATCTGTATTTTTAAAAAGGCATTTTTGTTTGTATTTATGAATTGCTTTAAATGCCTAGCTTATAAAATAAGTCTCACTGTTACACTGATGAAGAATGAACTTGCATCTTTGTTTCCCTTCTCAGAGTGTATGGGATATTTCCAACCCTTTCAAGATTATTCTGTTAAAGGGGAATAAACTAAATACAGAAGAAAATGCCAAAGTAAGTAACTGTGTCGAGTATCAGAAGACATTCTGTTCATCATTTCAATGATTTCCAATGTTAAGTGACCTCAAAGACATACAGGTTTCAATTCACAAAAGTATAGGCACTTTTAGTTATCCCCAATGACCTTGGTAGCCTTGGTTAAAAATCCAGCTTTGCTGCTAAGGTGTTCCCTTGTTGTGTGAAGTTGGATATGTGCATTAGAACATTGCAATAATTGTGACAGAATGATCTGAATGTTCAAATGGTTCTTGATTTTTTAGAAGATGTTATCTGTACAGTACTGATATTGCTGTGAAATAGGCTTATTTAAAAGAGACTGTCACAAACACCTGACACAGATTAAGTATTAAATGTTTTTTTTGAGTGGCACATGAGGGGGTTTTGTAGTCCCGAATATATTCTGTGTGTCTAAACATGGACTGCATGCTTCTATACAATCTGTCTTTTATTTTCTAAGCATGAGGGACACAAAGAAAGAAAGCTGTAAAAATGTACATGACTGGGCTACTGACTGCTGTACAGACCACAAGTTAACACATGGGAATTTATTGCAAAACTACTTTAAGGCCTTACAAGGCCAATGCCTGTGAGATAGAATAACATAAATTTCCTTTATTTTGTTAAACAATCCATAGATTGTATAACCAGTCATGTAGATAAGGAAGAGATCCAATTAGCCATTGATATTTGCTGTTCTGATGCTTTATTCAGGATACTTGGTGCATTTATTTCATCAAAACTTTTGTTACAACCTCCTTGTAAATTTGCAGTCCTACATTTTACTACATAGCTAAATGAGCCATAATTATATTTTACTACCTGAGACACTGTGATTGTGGAAATGCATCCCTGCAAAACCAGATGTTTCCCTCTTCTGAACCATTATTTGGTTTGTTCTAATATCTTCTCATCTCTGCATTCTGTAAACTCTCAAGTTTTTAAAAGAAAAGAAAGGGAAAAGAGAAGGTGGATTCTGGAAGCAATGTAGCTACCAGGTTTTTCTAGGTGTATTATCCATGCTTTAAAAAGTGAGTTTTGGTTAATTTGAGTACATTTTTAGAGGAAAAAGAAAACACTTTGATTATAAGAAACAGGAAAAATTGACAATTCTTTTGTATTAACGCCTGTGGGCACCACCTAAATATTATTTAGTATTTTAACTGCTTATTAATATTGAAAACTTTGAAGTCCTGTACTTACCCAAGAACAAGAATGCTCAGAGCAACCCTGCAGACTCGTGTATGTTTCCCTGTGTTGTCTGTCTACACTGTTACGAAATTGTCACTACTGAGAACTCGTTTGTTTTCTGGTCCTGATTCTAAGGCTGTTTAATTCACTGCCATTGTTCATTTACGCCCACTCTGCTTTGGATCAAGCCAATATTCATCCCTTTTTTGCTGAATCCACCATCAAGGTTCACAAATGCAGCGTTTGTGGAGGGAAACAAAACATTTGTCAGGCAGGCAGCACTGCAGCAGTGTGAGCTGGGTGGAGTACTTTCACCTAGAGCACAAGTGACCTCATTCATGTGTCTAACACCCCGTTATCCCAAGGCATGACATTTTAAACTGCTTGTGTTTTTGTGTTGCTCTTTGCCTGCACCGTTGGTGCACAGGTTCTTCAGTAAAGGGGGAGTGTCAGAATGCAAAGACAAAAAAATGAGACCCAAGCCTATACATTAACAGAATTGGAAGTTGTAGAATTAGAAAGGTGAATTATTTTTTTAATCCAAAACCTGTATCAAGTTTGAAACATCTCTGTCTTTTCCTTGCAGTGCTCAGAAATAATATGATAGCTTAGAGGAAATGTTGGGAAGGTTGATCAAGGAGTGTGGGGAACCTGAAACATCAGATCACTTCCACACATTTAACTGTAACACTGAGAACTTCTCTTAGGTGTTGACCAAAGGATTTTATGTGTGGGTTTCTATCTCACACTGGTATTTTTGGAAGGCCACCTGAAAGAAGTTGGGATATTTCACTCTCACTTTTCTGGGTACTTATGTTGTTAAATGGAAATGCATTCACCTGTAACGTGTTTCATTTCAGTGCCAACAGCTCCAGCTTTTTTATCCACTTGTTCTTCTGCTTTCCTGATCCTTATTTTCATCCTTCAAGCTACCTGGGTTTGTTGTTTTTTGGGTGCTAAAGACAAAACAATTCCTGGAAGTCACGTACATTGTCATTATTATTACAGGTGATTTCTGATGTTGGAGTCAGCAGTGTTCCCTCTGTAGATTTTTATAAAGAGTTTAAGTACAAAATGATTTCTTTTTAAGCTGGAAAAACCCCCAAGCTTTTCTCATTTCGAAACACAAATTAGTTCTACCTGGAGACTTGAATTTGTATTCAGGAAATTAATCTTCACTTTTTCATTCTGTTTAGTAGTTGTTTGTTGAAATTCATATATGTATGTTCTGTTTAATATTATGTGGAGAATTCTGTAGGTTCTGTGATAAGGTTAATTTTTCTTACTTCTTTATGGCAGGTTCATGTTAGGGCTGGTCTTTTCCATGGTACAGAGCTCCTTTGTAAAACTACTGTAAGCACAGAAATATCTGGGAGAAGTGACCACGTTTGGAATGAAGAGCTGGAGTTTGAAATCAATGTCTGTGACCTGCCAAGGATGGCAAGGCTCTGCTTTGCAGTTTATGCTGTGATGGATAAGATGAAAACTAAAAAGTCCACCAAGGCAATGAATCCTTCCAAATACCAAACAATTAGGAAAGCAGGAAAAGTGGTAAGTATTTATTTTTTTTTTCCTTGAGTGATCTCTGAGTTATATTGAAATCAACATTCAGAAACTTTTCCTTCTCCTCACTAAAGTGTTCAGGAATGCAAAATGAAAATGAAAAGTTAAAAAGAGGATATGTATTAAGAATTGCACATCTTGGTACAAAAATCTTTTTATGCTTCTCAGACACTGAAAAAGGCATAAAACTGTCAGTTGTAAGTCAGCTGTCACATAGCTGTTTAAAGAGTTGTGTTTTAAACAGTCAGTTTTATTCTGAGCTGTAGATGAGTTGTGATTGGGAAAAGATGAAACAAATTAGCATTAGGCTTAGATTCAGGGAAAGGCTCCCACTCAAAGAAATGTGTATTTTTTCACTGACAGGTTGATGCCCTTAATTTTAAGTCTTATTGTCCTCGGTGGTAGTGGAGTCCATGCTAAAAACTAAGCATGTGATCAACTGCTTTTCCAAAAGATATCATCACTATTTGAAAAAGAAAAAAAAAAGCCACCTTCTCAATTTGATTTATACTGTAGTGTTTGCTTTGTAATAATATTTGCTGGCATCTAAATTTCCATGTGAAACTCATTTCCTTTAACAGCATTATCCTGTAGCCTGGGTAAATACCATGGTGTTTGATTATAAAGGACACTTGAAGAATGGAGAGCTGGTACTGCACAGCTGGTCATCATTCCCTGGTAAAGTCTAACTTTTAAGGTTTGGGCTTTAGGTATTGGAGAATTTAGTATCAAGTAGTAGAATATTTACTGTATGCATGTCCCATTCCCCTGTAATAGTCTCTTTACTGCTTGTATTTTTTATATGGATAAATACATAGTATCCTAATCTCTTTCTTGAAAGTATTGTTCATCAGGGAAGAGGAAGAGCAAGAGTCTGCTTGGAATTAGTATTTTAAAAGTTTTATCTGTTATGGAAGGAAAACTACATAAAAATACATGCGTGTTTATATCTACTATTTCTTGTTTTAAAGGAGCAGTTTAGGTTCCATTTGATCCCCTGTGCTGTGCATCCTGAACTAAACAGATAAACTACAGTGTATGTGGCAACTTTTGCATCAGCAAAAAGTGTGAATTAGAGTTTTGTCTTCTTCCCTGATAGTCAGCTTGGTTAGTGAGTGTGTGAAACCTCCATGTCACTCTTCATTCCATCCCAAGAAACCCGGTATCAGCTTCGCTGTAGTGCTGGAAGAAAACTGGCTTAAAACTCCTCCTCAGTACTGTTGGATACGGAGGCAGTGTTGTCCTGGTTTACAGAAGCTGCAGATCTTCCTGGGGTTTGTTTCACTACAGGGATAGCTCAGCTTCCCTTCACTGTGATGAAGAGAAAATCAACTTCTCCTTGGGTGATAATCCAACATTTGGGCATGTAGGAGGTAGTTTATGCTGGAAGTACAGAGCACTGTACTAGAAGTGCTGTGCTGCAGAACGTGCTGCTGTCTGTTGGACACATCAAGGCACTTCTAACTGTGTCCTTGCCTTTCAGAGGTTTAAAATTTTAATTTGGGCCTGACCTGTAATATCAATTGTTCTGTCAATGTTTCAGATGAACTTGAAGAAATGTTGAATCCGATGGGAACCGTCCAGACTAACCCTTACACTGAAAATGCAACAGCTTTGCACATTAGATTTCAGGAATATTCCAAACAGCCTATTAATTACCCTCCCTTTGATAAGGTAAGCTATGCCCTAAATAGCAGTCATGAGAGTTTGTGTAAATAGCTGTTACTTCTTTCCTTTCAGCACTGCCTTTTCCAGTGAGTTCCCCTCTTCCTGCCTTTTAGTCAGCACACTGCAGTTTTTAAACTTGCACTGTGTGAGTGGCACTGCTCTGACTTCAGGGTCTATTTTGAAGATGTATACTCTTTAAAATGGTCTGTACATAGTCTTCTGAGGGTCAAAAGCATAATCAGTTCCTGTCTGTATGATTTAACAAAAAGCTAAATTTATCTGCTATTCTGGAAACCTATAAAGATCTGTTATTTCTTTGTACAAATGTGTGTTACCCACTCCTTGGGACACTGCTTTCAGAGCTCAAGTCCTCTAAAGGATAAATAGACTCTTAAAACTGTGTGAAAAGGGATTTCTGAAGGTCTGCTCTTGAACTAAACCCACTGAAGTTGCCCTGCAGTTTTCCTCAGATGTGAATATCTAGAAAGGAATTGTATATTGGGAGCACATATGGTACTGTCTGAAGCGTGAATTCTAGATAGAAAGTTGTTCACAAACTAGGAAATAAAGCTAAGACAAGCAATAAAATAAGTCTAAACCCAGACAGCTAATGATGCTCTATAAAAACAGCATTTAACTCATACATACATTAGTCTGAATTTTGGTTTTGGAAAGTCAATAACCACTTAAAGAAAATGGCCTTTTGGCACCTTTTAGGGGGCATGAACAAAAAGACTGAAACCACCAACTCTATCAGCTTGATCAAGGGAGATTTGGTGTTTAAGGCTCATCAAAATGAAATAATGTAACAAGAAAGGGTTTTTGTTTTGATTTTGAGTTGATTTTCTTCCCCCTTGTCCTTGTCAGTACTTCTTCTTTTGTTAAAACAGCATTGGAAATGCAGTAAGAGCTAAACCAGTGCTGACTAATTGCTGCCTTACTTATGGCTGACCAGCTGACTCTTCACAGTGGACATATTTTAGTCAGCTTTGGTGTTGATTTATTTGTAGTGCTTTAAGTTTTTTGCTCCTTACACTATATCTATTTAATTTCTAAAGAAAAAAACTCTGGTTTGATATGCGTATTAGAGAGAGGTTAGGTGAAAGTGTGTTTCTTTAGTAATCACATCCAGTGAGCTACCCAGGGTAGTGATGTTAAGATGATGCCTCATGGGTTTCCCCACCCATGTAACTCTCAAGCTCAGTGCAGATTCTGTTGAATCAGAGGTAACATTGCAGTGCTTGGGTTGTATCAGCCAAGAGTCTGTTGCTCAAAATGGTCTCAGCTGAGACTTGCTTGCTGCTTCTAATTTTCCCAGTGTTACGGCTTGTTTTTGCCAAAAAATTGGAGAATTGGGTGCCAGATATTTATTCTAGGAAACATAATGTGCAAGAATAGATGAAACTGTTCAATCATGTCATCAGCCCGCTTGCACAGCGAGTTTGGGGCTGAGGGAGAAGTGCCTGGACCGTTGATAATAATCTGTTGTGTGAGCAAGAGCTGGTTAATGACCAGTGCTGCTGGCACACTTGGGGTTCACCTGAACAAAGCTGGACTTGCAAAGACTTTCAAAGCTTATTCTCAGACTGGGAAGCACGGGGAGGGAAACATCAAACATGGAATTAGGACATTGTGGTTTTGTTTATGCATGTTTTCACACACAATATGTAAACAAGCTCTGTGGCTGAGTGCAGATGTAATACACGATATTAATAAAAGGTTCATTCAGAGAGAGAAATAAAACAAGTTAGTGTACCTTTCTAAGGGGTTTAGCTGCTGGGTGTTTATGCTCTGGTTATTGTAGTCTTTTGTTGTTTCTCACATTGCCTGAGTGAAGACAGCACAAATCTTGCTGAACCTGTGTCTGGGGGTGCTGCTGTAATCCTGGGTGATGAGAGAGGCAGAGCTCTGAGGGAAGGGAGATGCTGTGACTCTTCAGACATTTTTCTTAGCTGAGATTTCATTTTATGATTCGTTCCTCAAAGCAGCAGCATCTGACAACTGTAGATAGACATTCCTGCAGTGAGGTTAGACAGCCAACTGGACCAGTTCAGCTGGTCCAATGGGCTCAGGCAGTCACCATTCCAGCACCTGTCCAGGGCTGCAGTGTGTGCACTACACTGTTGGAAGAACTGTATTTACAGCTATACTTGATTATCCATCTGGTTTATCACGTGAACTTCAAAAACCAGATAGAAAGTTCCAAAGGCTAAAAAAAAAAAATGAAAAAGGGTAACTCAGAGCTGAGCTTCTGGGGAAATGTTGCTTTGCTCTTAACAACAGCAGCAGTCCTTGTTCTGAGGGTTGGTGCTGAGAGTTTGTGGGTGGAGTATTCTCTGTATCATTACATGCTTCTTGTTGGAAGATGGTTGGTCCTGGTGTTACCTGAGGGAAGATCCCAGATCTAGAGAAGTACCTGGAAACACTGAGATCATGGACAAGCTGAGAAGGTGGTGAAGGGACTGAGTGTGTGAACTCACACTGGAATGGACAGCTAGGTGTGTGGAAACAGTGGCCCTGAAAACAGCAGAAGCAGAGATGAGAAAGCAAAGGATAATTTAGAGCTGAGGAATTGATTTGCTGCACTGGAAAATAAAAGAAAATGCAAACAGAAACAGAAAGCAATTTGACAACAAAAAAATCCTGTTTAGCTCAGGAGTGCTGGAGAAGAAAAAAACTGAGGTAATCATGGGCACTCCTATTCCTGATCTCCCTAGTCCTGCAGATTAGAAAAGGGGCACATCGTGTTATACCACTGGATATAGGAAAGAATAGTGTTGTAACTATCTAAAAGATAGCAAATTTCCTTATCTCCTTCATTTCCATAATGTTTATTCTTTCAGTGCAATCAGATTTGGGGTTAAATCTAACGTATTTAAAACCAACTTTTTGCAGATACTTGAAAAGGCAGCTGAGATTGCGAGAAACAGCGACAATGCTGCAATGGCGGTGAGCATCAGCTAAAGACTATTTTAAACTTAATTTAAACCTAATTTTCTGGGCTTTTTTGGCTTTTCTACATCAGTCTGGAAATAAAGAAGTCTACAGCTCAAATAAGAGTTTACTGGCTCAGTTTTCTTATATAATTCACTTGATGAACTGCCTTAAAATTCACGTATATATCTGCTTTTTCCAATATATTTTGGACTTGGCTATTATTTTGTTAAAAAGCTTTACATACTCTATGGGTTGGAACACAGCTAAGATTTACATTAGATCTGGAAAACAAGTTAGGATTAGAAGACAAAAATATGTGTTTTGTCTACTTGGCAAATATACTTTCTTTTAGTTATTATTGGAAAATTTTTTTTCCTTTTACTTTTAATTAAAAGAAATAAATACACACGTATCTATTAAATGTCTTCATTTGAAAAACAAAAGAAGAAATATGCATCCTAAATGAAAATTCTCCATGCTGGAGCTGGAAAACAGAAATGTTGCCATCTAGTGTCATTAACTCTAAAGTTTATTTGCTTTTTCAGAAACTGCTGCACACTGAATTTGGAATCTGTTAATTGCAGTGCTTACAGCTTAAGAAATCTGAAAGAAAGGCACATTGGTCATTCCCTTGTGTTCCCTGAGTTTTATCTGATGTTCCTCCTGCTGTGGGATTGTTGATTTTTGAGCTAAAATATACGAATCTTACTGAATTTATCACAACTTTATACCTCTCTCCTTTTTTAGGGTCGAGGTGGTAAGAAGTTTTATGTTGTGCTAAAAGAAATAATGGAAAGAGATCCTTTATCTCAGCTTTGTGAAAATGAAATGGATCTCATTTGGACTTTGCGATATGACTGTCGTGAAAATTTCCCACAATCATTGCCCAAACTGCTGCTCTCTTTAAAATGGAACAAACTTGAAGATGTTGCTCAGGTAAGGGAAAAGACAATGATGGTGG
Organism: Pyrocephalus nanus; assembly: GCA_038380795.1. NCBI lineage: Eukaryota > Metazoa > Chordata > Aves > Passeriformes > Tyrannidae > Pyrocephalus > Pyrocephalus nanus. The sequence goes on along the minus strand of CM076270.1, from coordinate 18,787,480 downwards.
GGAAAAATGCTGGAGTCAAATCATCAGGGGATTTCATTCCATTCCGAAACGGTGTTGTTGTGTAAACCAGAGTTCTGTGTGTACCTTCCATGGCCTGGACATGGAAGGAAGAACTCTGTAAAAAAACCCCCTAAAACTGAAAACTAAATCCTAAAATGCATTTCAGAAATCATAGAATCAATTGGGTTGGAAAAGACCTCTGAGATCATCAAGTCCAACCCTTGATCCAACCCTGCCGTGGTTCCCAGACCATGGCACTGATGCCACATCCAGTCTCACCTTAAAAACCTCCCTGGCAGAGCTTAAGCCCGTGCCCTCTTGTCCTACTGCTGGTTCCTTGGAGAGGAGACCGACCCTCACCTGGCTACACCCTCCTGTCAGGGAGTTGTAGAGAGTGATGAGGTCACCCCTGAGCCTCCTCTTCTCCAGGCTCAACATCCCCAGCTCCCTCAGCCTCTGCTCACAGCACTTGTGCTCCAGTCCCTTCCCCAGCCTCGTTGCTCTTCTCTGGACCTGCTCCAGCCCCTCCTGAACTAAGGGGCCCAGAGCTGGACACAGCACTCCAGGGGTGGCCTCACCAGCAGTGAATACAGGGGCAGAATCACCTCCCTGCTCCTGCTGCCACACTGTTCCTGATCCAGGCCAGGATCCATTGGCCTTCTTGGCAACCCGGGCACACTCTGGCTCATGTTCAGCCTCCTGTCAATCAGCACCCCCAGATCCCTTTCTGCCTGGCTGCTCTCCAGCCACTCTGTCCCAGCCTGTAGCGCTGCAGGGGTTGTTGTGGCCAAAGTGCAGGGCCTGGCACTTGGCCTTGTTGAACCTCATCCCATTGGAATCAGCCCAACTCTCCAGCCTGTCCGGGTCCCTCTGCAGAGCCCTCCTGCCTTCCAGCAGGTCAACACTCCCTCCCAACTTGGTGTTGTCTGCAAATTTGCTAATGATGGACTCAATCCCCTCATCTAAATCATCCATAAAGATGTTAAACAGGACTGGGCCCAGCACTGATCCCTGGGGAACACCACTGTTGACTGGATCCCAGCTGGATGCAGCCCTGGTCACCAGCACTCTCTGGGACCTCCCCAGAGAGCCAGGACTGTTGGTAAATGATGGAGAGTGGCTTGGCAAGCTCTTCCTCCAGCTCCCTCATCACCCTTGGGTGGATCCCATCTGGTCCCATAGACTTGTGAGGATCCAGGTTGCTCAGCAGGTCACTCTTCCCTCCTGGATTACAGAGTGGCTATTTGCCTTTCCATCTCTATCCACCAGCTCCTGAGGCCACTTGTCCTGAGGACAGCCTGTCTTACTGTTGAAAACTGAGGCAAAGGTGGTGTTAAGTACCTCAGCCTTTTTCTCATCTTCAGTGACTATGTTCCCCCACATGTCCAACAAAGAATGGAGGATTTCCTTCCCCTCCTTTTGCTACTGATGTATTTGTAGAAGCACTTCTTGTTACTCCTGGCAGAAGTGGCTAGATTGAGTTCAAATTGTGTCTTTGTCTCTCTAATTTTCTTTCTACATGACCTAACTATTCCTAAACTCTTCATGAGAAGCCAGCTCTTTTTTCCATAGTCAGTAAACTCTCTTTTCCCCCTAATTTCCTTCAAAATCTCCCAGTTCAGCCTGGTTGATCAACTTCCCCACCAGCTCACCTTTCATCACACTGGGACAGCCTGCTCCTGTGCATTCAAACTTCCTTCTTGAAGCACGTCCATCCCTCCTGGACCCCTTTGTTTTCAAGGGCTGTTTCCCAAGGTACCCTCTGAACCAGACTTCTGAATAGTCCTCTGGCAAAAGTACAGCAATTATTTATACAGACTAATTCTAAAATCTTGTGTCCACTTTGATCTGAAATGCAAGGAATGTCACAGACTCCCAACGTTGTTTAGGTTGGAAGGAGCCTCCTGAGGTTGTGACACCCAGTGCAGCCCCCTGTGCTCAAGCACAGGCACCTGAGCAGGGCTGTGTCCAGCTGGGATTGGAGTATCTTCACCAGTGGAGACTCCACAGTCTCTCTCACATATTCCAGTGTGTGACCATCCTCACAGCAGGAACATCTTTTACAAGGCTACTAAAAATTTTAAAGAAAAGATTTATCAGTCAAGATCTGAAACAAAACTTCTTATAAAAATTACTGAACTGCTCAAATAGAGTAAAAATCCACATCTCAGTCTGAATAATTAAACCTCATTCAGGCAGAAAGGTGATTTTCAAAGAAATATGATCCCCACCAGTGGCAGAAAACACATCATTCTCCTCATGTGGCTGTTTGACCAAAGAGAGTCTCCTTAAAGTGACCGTCAGTAACTAAGGACATGAAGGCTGGTGCTGTGAAACAGGATGCATTTTCAGTAAAATCACTTGTTTGCTGTACAGATGTGCACAATTATTTCACTACACTCTAAAGAACTTGGTGTAGCTGCCTTTGGCTGTATTTACCCAAACAGAATCCAACTCCTGTTTGGAATAGGTTGAACTCTAACCTTTAATAAGAAAAATTATATGAGCTTATAGTAAGACCATTCCTGCTTGATAGACTGATTTTTAAAAATAATAACATATTCCTGGATTGGTATTGAAACCTTTTAGTCTGATTGTGCACAGAGCAGTTTGGCCAAACTAAAAGTCTGGCCAAAATAACAAAGAGCACTCACTCCAGGGGGTGAACTCAGATGTTGTTTTGGTCACCTGCTAATCCTGACAGAATTCGTATTTAAATGACACTCCACTTCTTGCAGACCATTACACCGAGATAATATTTATCTCTTTCCATTAGTCTCATTTTTTAAATTTTAAACTAATTTATTGTTCATGTTTTATTACCTTAGAGCTAAAAAGCTGAATCCTGTAAAGGAAAACGATTGATAGTATAGATTTCTATTGTGCCTTAGGATTCTGACCTTCACCCATTAATAGCTGGAAGAAAAGGAAGCCACTCCAAACTCACCTTCTGTCTACTTATCATGCAATTTTTCTGATTATCCAGTCAGTCAGATCTGAGCTTGCCTCCAGCATGGAGCTCATTTCCTGTTACATCCTTTCTACCAGATGGATGTATATGTCCTGTGAACTCCTAAAAATAAATGGAATTTCATCCTAGCTAGTTGTCTGTGCCACAAACACTACACTAATAAAGTGGAGCATTCACACATTCCTTGTTCACTTGTGTTCTTCTATGTGCAAGAATCCTCATTCCTTGGTAATTCCATTGTGCTTCTGAATTTATTGTTCCTTATTGAAAGTTATCTGGAAATACAAACTGTAGAAATATAAGCCAGTAGTTGTTTACTCATTAAAATATGTGAAGAAAAAGTCCTTCTGATTGCTGTGGGCTTTGAAATGAGGCCCTTGGTAGCAGTTTTGAAAAGTTATTTGGAATATGGATATCAGCTGACAGCTCAAAGTCCTTTAAATTTGGGAATATTATATATTATATATGTATAAAGCATTGTATTTAAGCAGATGGCTGAAAATACGTGGTCATCTTGTTACTGTGGACTTTCTGGAAAGAATGTAGTATTTATGTTGCTTATGTATGGGCAATAGTGCAGTTTATAGTGTAATATTGGTTGTGGCAGCAAGGATAGTCTATCTGAAAAATGAGATCTTATCCTTGAACATGCCAAATATTTCTGTAAGTGCTCCCTATAACTTACCTTTTCAGGTAGGGCAAGACAGCCCCCTGAATTTTCTGAGTTCCAAAATTAGTAACGCTCATAATTTACTTCTCATTAAAGTTAAACACTTATATTAGTAGCTGTAGATTGCAGTGTTTGTACTGCTACATTGTGCATGCTGTTGTACTGGAAGGTTTTTTTAATGTTCATTTTTAGATGTGTTTCAGTAGAAGTCAAAAAATCATCCAGATTTTGTAACTTGCTATTTAAATATGGAATAATATGTAGTATCTAATTTGTAGGAGAGGGTATTTTCATCATGAATCATATGACTCAGTCCTACAGAAAGGAAAATCTTGTGCTGTTGATACACTGCATTTATATGTTCAAGTTTGTTTATTTTGAGTAATAGTGCACTGTTTCAGTCATATAACTATATGCATATTATTAAAAATACACTCTCAGCAGCGAGTTTCATTACAATGCAATAAAACCAGTTTATTTTGTGAGACCTCTGGATGTTGTTCTTCTTGGTTGTCCAAAATGATGCACTGCTGTGTTCTGTAATGTTTTTCAACACATTATATTGCATAACGATTTCTTTAAAAAAAAATTTAACCTTAATCATGCTTTCCACAATTTAAGCTTATTGCTATTCGCAATGAATGTGTGAAAAAGCTCCATCAGTTGAGGTGGTCAAATAATCTTGGTGAAGATTGCTTTCAACAAAAAAAGACCTTCTGTTGGTATGAATACTTCCATGGGCAGTTACACCCATCAGTGTTCTTAAATCTTTCCTTTACCTGTAACCTAATAATCTTCTTTTTAAAACAGCTTCAGGCCCTCCTTCAGATCTGGCCCAAGCTGCTGCCCAGAGAAGCTCTGGAGCTGTTGGATTTCAACTACCCCGATCAGTATGTCAGGGAATATGCAGTGGGTTGTTTGAAGCAGATGAGGTGAGTATGTTGTGCTAATTTACCATGTGAGGATTTCCTGGGGTGGAAAACTGCGTTCAGTTTGCTTACAGGAAAAAAAAATGATCCCAGAGAGGAAAGAGTTAAACACTCTGCCTACCAGGGATAGGTGGCCAAATAAAGCAGTCGAATTTCTAGATAGGGACATTGGCAGCCAAATAAATCCTGTTTATTCTGACTTCTTGTAGTCAGCAATTATTATTTTCCATATTGCAAAGTGTACCTTTGTCCAAGAAAGGGATGAACACACACAGCCCTCTCTGGGACAAAGGGAGAGTGAGATACTCTGAGAACTTCTTAAAAACAGAGGGAGAAATATCACAGTAGTCAAATCCTGTAAGACCTCGTGTCCAGCCACCTCACACTCTGTGTCAGGGACTGGCTGCATCACAAAAGAGGAATGCAAGCTGTAGCATATCATAAATAATGAGAGAATTACTGATGTGTTTATTCTTCACAGGAGTCTTCCCTCTCTGCAATTCTTCCTTTATTGCATTTCATTCCGCTCCTCACTGTAACCTAGGGCATGACTTGTGTAACATTATCATTTCTGCATATTTCCTGTCCTTGAATTCTGAATTCTCTGTGGTGAATAGTTTAATGATTAATTTTTTAATGGTCAAGGCTAAACTTTTGGGGTAAGAAAAAAATAAATTATTTGTCCTTCTTTCAAATGCAAACAAGCAGTTTTAACTGCTGGGCTATCCTAATAATACCAAATTGTTATGTCTGGAATGATTTCCATCTGGCAATTGCACTAAGATGTGTATTATCCTTCTCCATGCAATTGAAAAATTGGGGAACACTCTTGCTATTGAAACAAATCTGTTATTGTTGGATTTTTCATGTGCATCTGAATTTCTGGACTGTCATTACTCTAGTTGCTCTTACTAACTTCTTTATGCATCTCATTCTAGTGACGAAGAGCTCTCTCAGTATCTTCTCCAACTTGTGCAAGTCCTGAAGTACGAGCCCTTTCTGGACTGTGCTCTCTCCAGGTTTCTCTTGGAAAGAGCACTCGGCAACAGGAGAATAGGACAGATGTTGTTCTGGCACCTAAGGTAGGAGGTTTTCCCTTTTTTTGTACTTCTGAAACTGCTGAGCCAGATTGGACTTTCAAATTTGATTTCTTGAGGATTTTGCTAAATGAACCATTTTCATAGTGCTCTGCAGGTCCTCTTTTATGTTTCTTTATCTTTGGCATTTATTGAGTGGAGCAAGTCTATCATTAAATAAATTGAAGTGATTTGTAATCTGCCACATAATGAAAGAATTCCAATAAAATAAAAGTAGTTTTGTGTGTCATTTCTACTTTTGATGAGCATTTTCATGAATGGCAGAAGCCTTGCAGAATGGACTATAGGTTTATTCTGGCTTCAAAGCACAATTTATTTTAATATTTCTAACAAAAAAGAGCAAGTACTACATGAAAATGTTTTGGAGGATAATTAACTCTGGTATAAGGTTCAGTGGTTTGATTCAATGTGTTCCCCTTTGGACAAATTTGGGCTTTTCCCTTACAAAGACTTGGGAACACATGGTTTAACATCAGCCCTAATTGTCAGCATCATCATCTGTGACTTATCAGTCCTGCTCTGAGTAAAAGGGGGTCCTGCAACAGATATTCAGTTGCTGCCTTCAGACATGACCACCACTGCCTCCAGGGCAGTGCTGGAGCTTGGAACAAGTGGCACATATCAAACCTGGCCTTTCTTCATAGCCTTCAGCACAGAAGTGTTCTGCTATTTCTTAAGAATTCTGACTTTTTGTTTTATCTGCATGTCCACGATGTGGGGTTATGTTTGTTTTGGGGTTTTTTAATGACTGGAAGAACACAGATCTGTAAGTGCCACAGTCTGACGAGAAGCCTTTCTCCTCACAGGTCAGAGGTTCACATCCCTGCTGTCTCAGTGCAGTTTGGTTTGATTCTGGAAGCTTACTGCAGGGGAAGTGTTGCTCACATGAAAGTGCTTGCTAAACAGGTATGGACTCCCCTTCTCCTGGCAGGCTTGGCTTATCTGAGCTTGTAACTCTGACACTCATTCCCCTGTTCCTGTGGGGCGTATTGGTTACCTTGACAAAGTCCATCTGCTGGGAATGAGGGAGAGAAGGAAGACACAGAATTAAAAGGGCTAAATGGATGATGGAGCTGCCTCCCTGGCACAGAGGGCAGGCAGTGCTGTGTGCTCCAGGATGTGAGAGGGACCTGCAGCAGTGTGGGTGTATTCTGGGAACAGCAGCAGACTTCTGGGGGTTGATAACTGAAGAAGGGCTTCTGTGCACTTGACCTTTTCCCCTCAGTAAAGGCAGCATGTCCTAAATTTTACCTGGATAACTCCAGGACTACTTCCTGCAGCTTTGAATTTTGTTAAAAGGTGACGCAAAACCCCTTGAAGTTGTAGTATAGTGTAGTGCTCCCTGGAAATAGAGGTGTTGAAGTAACCCAAATACTCATTTCAGTGTTAATATAGATGTGCCATTTCTAGGGGGGTGGAGAAAGAAGAGAGATGTGTTTGCTTTTAAATGCCCTAAAAAGCATGAGAGGTTTGCTTTTAGAAACAGTAATAAGTCTATCAGCAGATCATTAAGAGACACTCACAAATCATGTTTGAAGTCTCTAATGCAGTTTTAGTGAGTTAATTCAGATTGTGACCATAAAAATATTTGAAAAATGATTTCTATTGGAGTTAATGTATTTACTGCATCAGGTCACAAAGACTCACTCAGTGGATGATTAACTGGTGAGTGGTATTTGTCTGCATTAAAACTCTCCTTTGGGAGGCATATGGAACAGGAATGTTCTGTTGTGCTGTTTATTGCTGCAGCTCACAGGGCATGGAAGAGACCATCTCTTACATATGTGTGCTTGTTAGCACTGTCAGAATCAAAAAAAGATTAGGTAGTGAAATGCTTTAAGCAATAGAGGTAAGGTCAGTAAAGTTTTTGTGCACTTTACAGGAAGCAAATGTCAGTACAATCAAAGAGAGGGCAAAAAAATTCCCAACTGTGCAAACACGGAAGAAATTCAAAGTAGAAATACTTCAAAAAGTTCCTGTTTGTACAACACAGGTTCCATTTTGTTCCCCTGTCACTGATGTTTGTACAGCTCCTAGAATAGTGGAAAAGCAGAGGGCTTTTGGTTTTGACAGATGGCTGACCTGGCAGGTCTCCACTGCCAGTTTTATAATCAAACTGCATACAATTTCCCCAGCATCCTGCCTGACAGGGTTCAGTCTGTGGGAGGGGTAAGTTTTGACTCAGCACCTCGTAACTTAGACTGAAGCTTCCTTGTATAGAAATCAGCTTTCATAATTGTTACCCTGGTGCTGTTTGCTGGAGAATCTCTGTATTGCTGAGCACATTAACTATGGCTGGTGCAAACACAGCTGGTTGTTATAAGAACCGTTTTGTATTTGGCCAACAAGTTGTTTAGCTGTAGAAATTGTATTTGTTGTGGGTGCTCTCTAGGTTTCTTACCAGAGGGCTTTGCTCTGTCAGTGCTGTGCATTTACAACAGTAGTTTTCTTAGAAATTATGTACCAGTAGGAAACTTTCCAAAACAGAAGGGAAAGAAAGGGTTAAACTGCCTGTATTATTGCAAATAATTACCTTTTCACACATTTTTAGGTTAAAAATATTGTTTAGTTGAGATGCTATGATTTGGAGCACCTTGGTCGGTTCGAGCTTTTGCCTTATGGCCTGACTGCAGCAGCATTTTAATGGCAAACATTTCAGACTCTGATCTGTGACAATTGTCTGCAAGTGGTCACGTGGCCACATCTTATTGGGTGCAACTTGATGTGAACAGTGAAGTATCTGCATCCACAGCTCATCTCAGCAGTGTCTGATTTTGTCAGAAATATGAAGCAGTCAGTGTTTGTGTTGACTTCTGTATGGACAGAGGCACCTATGTTATGTGCTTGGTTGAATTAGTATTTGTATTTTGAAGAAGGAGTTTGTGTTGATGTATCATACATTAAAATGCCCCATTCATTTTTTGGGAAATGTTAAGTCATGCTTCTAAAAGTGACTCGAAGCTTAGGGGCTTTCACCCCATCGATGTCTCTGTTAATTATGAAAATGGTATTTCTGGAACATGAGTGACTTAATTGCCATCTATTATTTCCATTTTTGAAAAGCTGGAGAATTATTTAATACATTGTTTTGTTTGGAAATGGGATTTTGCACTGTATTATATCAGAACAATAACTCCTAAAGAAAAAATGTCTCTTTCAGGTGGAAGCCCTTAATAAAATGAAGACTTTAAATAGTCTAATTAAGCTGAATGCCATGAAGCAAAGCAAAGCAAAAGGAAAAGATGCCATGCATACGTGTTTGAAACAAAATGCTTACAGAGAAGCACTTTCTGACCTTCAGTCTCCTCTGAATCCTTCTGTTATACTTTCAGAACTGCAGTAAGTAAAGAATGAGGGAATTTCACTGTAGCTTTTTCATGGAATCAGTAGAGCAGGAACTTCCTCTGGCTGTGTTGCTCAGCAGATGTGCTGTCGTGGGGAGCTTTTTCCTATGGGGAGAGAGGTCTGATGGGAATCTTCCTAAGGTTAAGATACCAATTAATTAGAAGATATTTGTGATCCACCATGAAACTCAATATTCTCTTAATTGATCCATTGCCATAGCTAAATATGTTTAAATATAAGCCTCAAAGTGCATTGGACTGCACTCCTTCCTTCTGTTTATAACAATAAGCACCGAAGTCACTAAAACTTTTCACAGCATATAAAGTCTAAAAATTGAAGGGAAAGAATAGAAAGAAAAGAAAGAAAACTATTTTCTCTGAAAATGAGGGTGCTTGATTTAAGCACTAGAGGTGTGTATGCCAGTCAAATACAGTCCATCTGTAATATGTCCATAGTTTGGTAAGTGCTCACAGCATATCTGCAGAGTGAATGCTGAGAGAGCATTTAGGTATTTCCAAACTGAAAGTCTGTGTTCTGTCATGTTCTGAACCATGGTTAGACCTTTTCAGTTGAATTCCTCTTATTTGACTAAATCTTCTGTTGTATTTTCTCCTAGGGTTGAGAAGTGCAGATACATGGATTCTAAAATGAAGCCTCTGTGGATAGTGTACAACAACAAAATGTTTGGAGGAGATCTTGTAGGGATCATCTTTAAAAACGGTGATGGTAAGTAATGCCAAAAAAGTTTAATTTTTTCCTTTTTCCTTCTTCATTGCCGTGCTTGCACTTAAGCTGTGCTGCTGTGTTTTGCCATAATGGAAAAGTGGATGACTCTAACACTGGTAAACACTCAGCATCTTCTTCTGACTGAGTTTCAGAGTACAGGCATGGCCAGTCACGAGGATGTAATTATGGTTATTGCCACTTTGACCCTTAGGCTCAAGGAGTGTTTGCAGATACCTTTTCCTGAGGGCCTTATAAACCTTAGAAAGTTTGTTTGCAACACAGTGAGAACCTGAAGCAGCAGTTTCACCCTTTGCTTCCAGATCTCCGCCAGGACATGTTGACGCTGCAGATTTTGCGTTTGATGGACATCCTTTGGAAAGAAGCTGGGCTGGATCTCCGGTAAGGATCTCTGGAGGGCTCTGGTTTATCTGGATAGAGAGTCTACTTTTACAAGTAAAGCTTTCCTGGTTTTAAGTACCTTCCCTACTGCCCCCTTTCTGTATGGATGCCCAGAGGTTTCAGTTGTCACAGCCAAGGTGAACCTTCTCTCCTTCCTGCTCTGAGCAGTCCCTTATGGCTGTTCCCACTGACACAGTCACTGTGAGCACCTTCAGTGTAAGTGCTGGATCCCACTCTGCATGCTTTTGTCGATAAAACACAAGTTGGATGTCAGAAGACATTTTTCAGACCAGAAATATCTTTGTGCCTTTCGAAGTCTCTTGTAAAGCAGCTTTCTTGCCTTCATATGCTTGCCAAGGTGAGCATTATTTCTTGGTAGGAATATCCTCCAAAGAGGAACAGGATCAGGCATTGTTCCATGTTATCCTAAAATGCTCTAGTTGTGGGGAACTTTTCCACCCAAAGTTATGCACTGTTTTTAGGTAATATGATTCTCAAATTCTAATTGCTCTTTAGAAAAGTAGTCCTAAAGAAAGTACTGGGTGTCACATTATTATAAACCATGTGGAGGCCATAAATTCAATTTTATATGTCTGTGAAAGAGCTGTGTTTAATTTTTAGGTGTGGGGGTTTTTTTGTAATTCTAGAAGTACTTATTTAAATATTATCTGAAATACTTATTTTAGATTCTTTGAGCTCATTTCAAATGTTTTATGGTTCAAGCACAACAGTGGGAGCTACATAAGGCACTTGACATCAGCACAGACAAGTGAAATTATAAACTTGTTACTTGTTTGCTTATAGAAAGGTAGGAATGTGAATTCCAGACTGTTTCTGGAAATGTACATTTGTGAGGTGGCTGAGTGTGTGTTAAGTTGAACACTGACTTGAGGAAACCTCAGATAATTTATGTCATTATAAATAGACTCTGAGGAGACCAGTCCATTTTTTAGGGGCAAGGACAGCTTCTGGCAGCTGTGGAATTCCAGCTGAGGCATCCTTTGGTTGCTGGCTTCCCAGAATCTTAGTTTGTGATGCCAGCCTGGGCCACACACTGTGCTTAGCAAACAGGAATAGTGATTAGAGTCATCAAATATGCTTCTCCTGACAAAGGCATTTTTTTTAAACTTAGCAAAGGAAAACCAAAAAGTAGTTCTGATGTCCAAGTTTTTTCTTAAAACTCTGAGGAGAAAAAAAGAGTAGAAAGGGGAAGTTCCTAGTGAGAATTGAAGTTCTATATTTGGCCTCTTCCATTTATTTGCTTAACCGGGAGCATCTTCCTTCCATTCATCCTCTCACAGTTACCATCATAAAATAAAATTCTGGGATTGGGGCAGGGTTACAGTGCTGTGTCTGACAGAGAGATTAATCAGATACTTGCCAAGAGAAGGCTCTCAGATGGCCTTTATTGGGAACAGAACTGGGTAAAGCAGCACTCAGAATGCTTGGAGCATTCAGGTAGGAGGGTAAGACTTTGTCATCTCCATGTTTACAGTCTGCACGTCTCTCAAGAAGAGATATCTCCAAAATATATGAGTAGACAGTGGTGCTGGTGAGGTCTTTGCCATGTTCATGAGTCAGAAGTCATTGGCTTGTTTTTGCTTGGGTGTGAGTCATGATCTCAGGCAGAAAAATAGTGTCAAATGGAGCTGCTTTCCTGAAAAATAGTGTCATATGCCTGTACCAATGAGTGGAGTCTTTGCTTCTTGCCCTGTACTGTCCTTGGAGGCTTTAGTTTCCCTAAAGTTGTTCATAACATTGGTGGATATATAATGGATTTTGCACTTTTCAACTTTCCTCCACTACAGAAATTCTGATAACTCCATCCAAGTAAAATCAGGGCTTCTTACTTGTGTCACTGGTGTCAGGGCAGAAGCACTTGCTGTTTGCTTCTCCCCATCAGTCATGTTTTGCCACAAGCAAATTGTGCAGCTTCTATGAAGTGTGGATCAAATGGCAACTGAAACACTGCCCTCGAGGAGTCTGGGACGTCATCAGTTCCCTTTAATTGCACTGTGATCCACAGCAGTTCAGTAGTGATTTGAAAGCAAATCTTAGCTCAGTGCCTAAAGCCAGCATGATGTTCCCAATGGGATTTCTCTTCTCTAGAGAAGAACACCAAATATATATTAATTCTGAGATCTCCATAGCTGAAGGAGGTGTTTGTTTGTTTGTTTAACTGTCAGCTAATGTGTCTCGTGGGTAAACTGGCCTCTTGCACGTGTGTGCTGTGCTGCCTGGGTCCCTTTGTGAGGTCTGACTGAACAACACCCAGGGCAGGGTTAGTATGGAAAAGGAGATGTGTTTGTGCAGGAGGATGCAGCAGTGCTCCAGTAGGTCCTTCATCCTGGCTGGCACCGAGGGGACTGTGCACGCACAGCTGAGTAAAACCTGAGGTGCAGATTGATCTGCTTCCCAGCACAGAGCCAGCCATGAGCACCAGGGGCCTGCACCCCCGACAAACACTGCTCTGACACTCAGAGGAGTCTGGCTCAGGTCAGTTCACCTTAAACTTCAGTCAGTCAAATAGCAGAGAGAAATGAAAATACCAAAAAAGCATATTTTTTTAGTTAATCCCCACACCTATTAATTTTAAGACAAACTGTTACCTGAAAATTGAGCAGGAAATAGTTGGCCTAAGACATTAGTAAGTATGTGCAGCCAAACTTCCTCAGGTTCTTCTGTAGTTTCTTTCTAGTTGTTTCTTGTACTTTAAATGTAGGCAGGTTGGGGAACAAACTTGTTAAGTTAAACAGTATTAATATTGAGTCAGCATTTGCAGAATGACAAATGAAACTTTGAGAGAGAAAAACTTTGAAACCCCCTGAAAAGTTACAACTCCTCAAGTTACTTGGCTTTCAAAAATCCTGCCTGTGAAGTCCTGTACAGGCATTCCCACAGTAGATTACATGGATTATTCTACTATTTCCATGAGGGAAGTTTAACTATTACAGATACATGTCACAGCAGAGGAGCATAACATCTGACTTCCTAGGGATGCTGTGGGGTTTCGGGTGTTGCACCTCTTAGGAAAGGAATCCTTGCATTAGGAAGTGTTCTGGTTGCTTTACCTGTATTAGGGCAGCAAAGCTGTGTTTAAGGAAAAACCAGTAAAGTAACAGAGCAACAGAAAATGCTGAATTTGTGGAGTTTGGTCTATTTTGAGTCACCTTTGCTCTGGTAAACTGTCATAAAAGTATTTGGTTACTTTTTTGGGTGTTCTCCAAAGAACTTTTTTGTTTCGTGCCTGTTTATTGTGGGGTTTCATTTTCATCTGTCTTACCAGTGAGGTCTGATGTTACATGGATGTGTATGAATGAAATCAGAATTCACACAAATACTGAAAATGTATTTGTTATAGCTCCAAAGATTGTCATGGTTTTTAAACTATTGGACCTGAAGTTACAGAGAATATGCTGATAAATTACCAGAATTTGGTGTGTATTTGGAAGGATACTGCTTTGGAGAATTAAACTCTTGAAAAAAAAGAACAGTTTTAAATGAGTGGAAAGAAAAATTTCTGTCCTGCCCAGGACTGCAGTATTGATCTATCCATGGATTTCACTGGCTTTAAAAAGCAGGGAGCATATCCTGCTGGCAGATGTTGAAGTCAAAAAGACCAGGATGAGATGGAAAGGGCCCAGAGGATTTGTCCCTAACTTGACTCCTGTCAAACCGTCTCTCTGACAAGGATGTTTTTTCCTCCAGTTATAAGCACACAGCCCTCAAGGGGCTGAAGGCTTTCATCATTGCTTGCTTTTGAAGGGGAAGTTGCTGGCCATGTGCCCAGCTAAGCTGCAGCAGGGTGGGTTGAAATGCCATGGAAGGAGGCCAGCGTGCACTTTAACCTGGCAATATTTGGCTCCCATTTGTCGTGTCGTGATAAGGACGGGCTGTGCTTCCGTGTGTCGTGGGCGCTGCTGGTGGGGGATTACAGACCCCGTCCTGGTCACTGTGAGACCTGCTGGTGTGGGGAGCTGGGCTGTAACTGGGACACAGATCAGAATAGGAACGGGAAGAAGGTTCCAAGTCTGCGCTTCTTTTATTGTTTTGAAGTTGAGTGTTCTCGAAATACCCTGTTGAATCTGGTTTTCAGTTGGCTTTGTTGCCAGTAGAGTCCCAGACTATGTAGTTACTGCAGCTTGTGCTGTTTCAGTTGTGTTATCCCTGAGGTAGAGAAACTGCTCAGTTGCCTGATAGGTATTGTGGTAAAAAAAAGTGATTGATTTTGGATGGAATTTTATTTATTTTCCTTCTATGGCTTGGGATAATAGGCTGTGTCAGTTAGGAGATGACTTCTGCTTTGTAGCAATGAAATTTAATATCTATTTTATATATAAATAAAACTGACAGCTCCACCAGCAGTACTTTATTATATATATATGTATGCACATATAGATATATATGTATGTACATGTATAGGTATGTACATATGCACACACATCAATTTTAATATGCCCTGCAATTGTTTTATACAGCTCTGTAAGTTAGTGAGTGCTAGTCTATAGCTTGTGTACTGCAGTTAGATTTCTGTGGGCATCTGTTCTCTTATACCTGGGTTCACAACCACAACTGAGATAATATTCTTCCCCTGAGATGCCTGGCACGAGAACAGACATCTCAGTTTGGGATGCAGTGCCTTTGAAGAGTTTGCTGCGAGTTTCCATTGCACACACTGAGCTCCCATCCCACGGGGAGCTGGCATTCTGGTTAGCTTTGTGAGCATCTCGAGTGAGAAAACACTTCTCTGTTTAGACACATCTCTCCTTGGTTGATAATCCTTTACTGTGTCTTATTGTAAAGCAGTGATGTTGTTGGAGATGTTTTTACTAGTCCCAGTATATGAATGCACAGGTATGTTCTTAGATATCAGGCAAGTTAAGAGGTGTATTCCTGTTTTTCGTTGAGTTTCTATGCTTAAATTTAGTAAGAGTTGGGAAACATTTTAAATGTCTATATTTAGAAGGATTTCTAGCATTTTAATTTGAAATAGGAAGAAGGGGGGAAAGGATAAGATCCTTTTTTTTCCTTTTACAGAAGTGATTCATCTGGAATGAGCAGGAGTGTGTTGGTGTCTGCCCAGGCAGGAATTGAGAAATGCAAACCTGGGGCTCCCTCTGTGGGTCGTCCCATGAAAGTACAAATAACTGGGAAAAATTAGGATTCTTAAAATGTCTTTTTCTTTTTTTTTTTTTTTTTTTAACATATATGTACATAATAGGAAAAATTAATGTTTTAAATGTATCACTGGTATTTTAGCTTTAAAAGCAATTCGTGTATGTTGACCTTTGAGAGGTTTACTGTTCAAATGAGTGTCAGTATTCAGCCCTCTGGGAAAATCGATACACCAAAGAAACATGTTGTTATGTCAGATTTTAACGTGATTCTGTTTCCCCTCAGGATATTGCCCTATGGCTGTTTGGCAACTGGAGATCACTCTGGCCTTATTGAGGCTGTTTCTAGTTCAGAAACCATTGCTGACATTCAGTTAAACAGCAGCAACGTCGCTGCAGCCGCTGCCTTCAACAAGGACGCGCTCCTGAACTGGCTGAAGGAATACAATTTAGGGTAATTTCTGTGGTTATTTTCTCAGCTATAGGATGAGCTACAAAATGCCTCTTAAGTTTCTCTTTTAACGTTGAGAGAGGTATTGTTCTTCTGGCAGGTTTGTTGCTAATTACTTTTCTATTATGTCAAATTCTGACTCAGATTCCTGGTGCCCTTGGACCTGGCATTTGCAGCATTTTCACTGCATGTTGTTGAGTTTTACTAGACTTGGCAAAACAAACAAACATGGGTCTCAAGTCTTGATGTTGTTGCCTTTCTTATTGCCTATTCTCCATGGCTACTTTTACAGTATTTTTTCTCAAGTAAGCCTGGTTTTACAGCATCCTAAAGGATTTGTGGTTTATACAAGCAAAAATCCTACTTGGGATCAAGGCATGACAGGAATTACCAATAGTGTCACTGATATTGTTTGTCTTTGTGGTTACAGAGATGACTTGGATCGAGCCATTGAAGAATTTACTCTGTCTTGTGCTGGCTACTGTGTAGCTACTTACGTATTAGGAATTGGTGACAGACACAGTGACAACATCATGGTCAGAAAAAACGGGCAGGTAAAAATCCTTTCCCTGGGCAGGATAACAGTGTGCAAGAATTGTCTTGAGAACCTGTAATTTCTGTGATGTCTTGGTGAAATTAAATCCACAGATGGTTAGAAATTATGCCTTTGTTCACTGAGAATTAAAGAAAGCTTCAAGGAGAGGAAATGTAATGCTGGTGGAAGGACAGACCAGTGCCTGTTCAGTAAGCAATTCTGTATCAAGAGAGACTGTTCTGTAGAGCTTTTTCAGAACACCCAAAAGGTCTTTTAATGGTTCAGAATCATTGAATAAAAGTAATCTTAGAGTATCTTGCAAAAGACCATCCTCAAAAAGACATGACTTGCATTTTGGAGCAGTGCAGTTTCCCTGAAGGGACTCTGTGCAGCTCAGCCCTGCAGAAATGCTCAGTGTGGAACCAGTACCAGCACAATGCTGTGCCCTGAGCACCTGGCTGAGCCCTTAGACATGGTTTTTCTTGCATAATGACTACTTTGTACTGTAAAACTTGTCTGATTTAGTTGAAATCATTCTGCCTAGAAAACTAGTAAAGGTTATAAAAGTGAGAGTTCTACAGACATTTGCAGTGTTCATTTAAGTTTGTACCTCCTGGAAGAAAGCCAAAATGCCCTTATCTTTGATTCTAAAATGGGACAACTGCCACAAGTTCCTTAAGATTAACTTAATTCTGCTGGCTTTGCCTCTGTCTTTATGTGGGAAGTCCTTGGATATGATGATGTTGAGCCTCGTGGGCTCATCCTTGGGCTCATTTTTCTGGGTGATATTGCCAGCAGGACATCCAGCGGCAGACAGCAGCACCTTAAACCTCAGATGATATTTTGCACTCTGATTTGCTGCAGTGGCCACTCATAAGAGCATGGACATTATCACTGACTTTAAATCTTGAAATGTTTTCAAAGTAACCCCAAAGGGCTGAAACCATGGGCTGTGGAAACTTGTATTAGGAGTTACAACTGTTCTTAATTCCAGCATCCTGCAGAGATATCAGAAAAGTGACGTATTTCACTGGAGAAATTAACTTCCAATTCTGTTTCTTTTTTTAGCTCTTTCACATAGATTTTGGGCATATTCTTGGAAACTTTAAGTCCAAGTTTGGAATTAAAAGGGAACGGGTACCTTTCATACTCACCTATGATTTCATTCATGTTATTCAACAAGGAAAAACAGGGAACACTGAAAAATTTGGTCGGTGAGTATTATTTTGGTTGCTTTGTAACCAAGATGATCTCTGGTGATAATTTCCAGCATGCCAGGAACCTATCTGGGTTTGGATTGCACATTTGCATTTGTGTGGAGGTGTCCTAACATGCATTTACTGTCCTGTCTGCTTCTCTACCTGAGCTAGAATGTACATACCAAGTATTTCATAACCAGAAGCTGCAGCTCTGCAGTGGGAAGATGCAGTTCTACCTCCCACAGCAGGAGGTGGCAGGTTTTGCTGGGCTCATTTGGTTTTGCCTTCAGCAGCATTGGGCTCTAGGCAAGGGTGCCACAGACCTGTTCAGGTGAGATGAAGCATTGGCCTTAGGAACAGGCTCCCTTTTGCCCTTCCTGTCCATCAGTGCACACTCAGGCTGCTCCCCCATCCTGACCTTGCTTGGACACTTGGGCACAGAGAGCCATGTGCTCAAAATCCAGCCAGATCTGGCAGTTGGTTCAGTTTTGACCTTGTCTGTAAGAAGGAATTACAGATGACTGAGATTAGAGACAGGCTGGGCTGATATCGAGGGACTGCTATAGGGCTTTTGTTTTTCCACTGTAGGTCCTCTCAATAGGATCATCAGGGAATTTCACCCAACAAATTCTCAGCAAATGGGACACTGGCATGACCTCTGGCATTTTTATTCTTTCCAAAGAACAGCTGGTGGTGTTTTGTACTGATGTTTTAGGGGCCTGTTGCAGAGCCATGGGATATGTTTGTGAGAATGCATCGGGGTTCTGCAGACATCTCTATCCTTTCTGTTCCTACAATACATGTGTTAGACCAGATAAGGAATTTGGGAAATGGTTCCATACCTTTGTCCTCTGTGGAAGTTCTCACGTGTTGTGTTCGTTGCATGTGCCCTGTGGGACACCAAGGTTCCGGCAGTATTGTGAAGAAGCCTACCTGATCCTGCGGAAACATGGGAACCTATTTATTACGCTCTTTGCACTGATGTTGACTGCAGGGCTTCCAGAGCTGACCTCTGTCAAGGACATCCAGTATCTCAAGGTAAAGTAACATTTACAGCTCAGCAGGACTTAGCATTTTTCCAGGATGTGAATTTTTGATTCCAAGATTAATACATTTTAATTGCTTTCCATTTCTGCCAAGATTTCCACACAGTCCTCAAAGCTTTCTTTTTCAGCTCTATAGAACAAGGTGTGTAGTCAGTCTTAGTGCTCAAAGGAAACTGTTCCTTTCATGAGTTCAGCATCCCTGCATCTTAAATGTAGTGTGTAGTGTTTCCATGTTGGCTCATACACAGGCAGAGACCCTAAAGGGGGAAATAATTTGCTTAATTCTTTTTCAGTTTTATCTTTAAACCCAGAAAATACCCCTGATAGTACACTGATGGCTCGATGAATAGGTGAAAAAGTGACACAACAGAACAAACCAGAATGCGGTTTGTGTTGAAAGGTGATGGAGGCTTTAACTGTGTTTTTTTAAATTCCTGACAGTACTTGTTTTCCTGTTGTCTTAGGACTCTCTTGCCTTAGGGAAGACTGAGGAAGAAGCACTAAAACAATTTAAGCAAAAGTTTGATGAAGCACTCCGGGAAAGTTGGACTACTAAAGTGAACTGGATGGCTCACACTGTTAGAAAAGATTACAGATCCTAGAAGACTTCTGCATTTGCACTAAGCTGAAGGTTAGCTTGATAAGTGTTTTTAGAGGGTCTATCCTATGGACCAACAAAACTTCAAGAATCATTCGGATAACGCTCTCAGGCTCACAAACAACAAAAAGAAATGGACTGAAATAACTCCTGAGTCTTTTGCACTCTGCTTCTGAATGCTTGATTCCAAGACTGTCTCTAGAAACAGTGAACATCCTGGATAATCAGTTCCTGCTGACTTTGCACGCTGAGAGCTACTAGGCATTTTTAAAAATTCTTTGGTACTTTATGGAGGTGTAAATATTTGTTTTTATACGTTAGAGTAATGTACTCTAACATACTCGGGAGGGTTGAAGACCTCTGACAGAACTGTTATTTGTTTAAAGTCGGGACTTGAAGAGTAAATTTTTTTTTTATATCCTAATCTAGCTAAAAATGACCATATTGTGTATATTTTTCATAAGACCTCTGCCCTCCTGGCACAGATGCATTAATTCTACTGTAAATAGCAACCACGGTATCACTGTACTGCAGGGAGCTGCTCCATGTCTCGTGCTGCTGCTGAAGGAAGGGTGGATGTCAGCAGGGTGGGGGGAGGACAGGGACATCTTTGGGAATGATACAGCATCCAGATGTTCAGGGTTGCACAGTTTTGTTCCTCTGACATAAGACACACAAAAGAAGCCTTTCAGAATCAGGAAGGTGAGGCCAATTCCAGACGTGCCTGCGAATCCCTCGTTGTAATGGTCTCCCACTCAGCCTCTGGGCCTTGAGAGGCCCATTTGGTTCAGGTTCAGCAAGAAGCTTCTCACAGCCTTACACTGAAATTTGTATCTCAGATTAGTTGCTCCCTGCAAAATGTACTGACTTATGTAAGAGACATTTTAATTAAATATATTACACAAAGTGGTTTTTAGAGCCTACACACCAAAAACCCCAAGTGTTTGGAACAGCAAGTGTTGATGGGGAAAGGTCATTTCACAGAACACCAATGCCAAGTCACTGGTCTTTTCTCACTGTATTTATTAAAAGCTCGCAGTAATGTTGCTTTACCAAGGTATATATGTCAAAGATGGTTGCTGAAGAAACTGGATTTGTTTTAATTTATTTAGTGAGGTACCAGGCTTTTAGGTGCTTAAATGGAGAGCAAATTTGTTACGTGCAATAGGGAACTGCTGGTTCAAAGATGTAACATACTGTTTCTGAACATCAGCAAGAGAGATTTTAACTACTGCTTGTTCTCCAAGGAACACTGGTAGCTCTTGATTCTTGTTGACATTTGAAAGAGAATTAAACATATATATTTACCTTTGACTAAACAGTTGTTCTGCATAGAAATGTTGGTTTATTGTTGGTAGGAATTAAGGTAAAGGTGCTTTTACTTTGTTGAGAGTGATTTATTTTTATTGGTTTGGGGTTTCCTTGTTTCTTTTAGAGGTCAAGAACCTACCTGGAGCCAAGGTGGCATTCTGTATTCTCTTGTTCCTCACCCATTGGGCTTATCTATCTGAACAGACTGCTGGTTCTAGAATATGGTAAAAGTGGTTTGTGGTTTGGTTTTGTTGGGTTTGATTTTTTTAAAAAATACAATATAGTAGCATTAAAAGTGCTATTTCCCCTGGGTTTTATATAAATATATATATATGTAATCTACAGCAGATGGCAGGAACGCTAAAAAGAAACTACGTTGCAGGTGATAACTCTGGAAAAAGTAATTTCATCCTCGGCTAATTCACAGCATGTAAATTTGCATACATAACTGTTCTTGGACACATCGTATTTTTCTGTGAAACAGAGGACTCAGACATCTCCGCTGCATTGTCTTGCTGAGGGAGACATAACTTTTCCCAGAAGTTGGAGATGAAGTTGGCGAGTTCCCCTTGGCTGCTTGGAGCTGGTGTGTGTGGTATCTGAGAGGAGGGAGTGTGATGGCATCTTTATATCCACAGCTAGACAGGGTCAGTTCCGTGTTCCAGCCCAGCCTGCCTGTGGGACGTGGAACAGGTCATTGAAATCTGTGCCTCAGACTCACTCCTGTTGGCCAAACTGGAGGTAGGAGCCTTGACCTCCAGGTGGGAACACCTCCCCTCAAGTACCACCAGGATATTGCACTGAATAAATTAATTTTGTGTTGTAAGATTTTTTTTTTTTTTGGATGCGATTTTCATGCAGGTTATAAAAGTACTTGGGATAAGCAATGGGATTTCCTCACCATCTTCCTTGAGGAAGGTATTTAGAGATTAGTAAGCAATACTACTTCTGCCCAGTATTTGTGTTGGTTGACAGCCCTTGAACTGGTTGTGTTGTTTGGTTGTCTTTACTTTTGCTACGCTTACTCTGGGCAGTGAGTTAACAAGAATGGGGAGAGGAAGTTACAGGCCTGTAAATGGTCTATTTTTGTGTTTGGCAGCAAAGACGATGCATTCTCCTCATGTAAATTGATCTTGGTCAAATAGCTGAGAAGAGAGCACATCTCAAAGGAATGCCTTCCAGGCTGACATCTCAGGGATGAACCTGACAGCAAGCAGTGTTTCTAAGGTCACTGAGGTTAATTTTGTGATACCTTCATGTTAAGTTTTGAGTGGAGTACTGGTTTGCTGAATTGTATTAGTAAATAGATCACCACTTCCCCTGGTTTTCATCGTATTTGCTACAGCCTGTGGTATACAGACTTTCATTCGGGAAACAAACAAATAAATAAATAACTGCTTATTGAAAAGTTGGAAGAGAGACAGTCTGTCCTTCACATTTTGTCATCCAAGAGGAAAAGACTGGAATTTTGGCACATCAATCTACTGCTTATTTCTGTACCTCCCAGTATCCAGCTGCAGTATTGAAATGGTAAGTTCATGTGGGCTGAGTGGGATCATAATATTTTAGACCATTTACAGAATTCAGAAGGCATCAAATGGTCAGATTATAATATGAGAGGTTAAAGATTTTGTTTGTAACAATAAGGAGAAACAAAGCCTTTTCAAATGTGGAAGCTTTGGAAAGGATGTAGCTTTGTGCAGCTGTAGAAAAGAAACATAAGGTACAACTTTGATATCAAACATTTTCAGTTCAGATGGTCTCATGTTATGTTAATTACTTTTCTCCAGGTCTACTTCTAGTCTGCTCTGTACATGTCAACTAAAAAAAATTACTTTTCTTTCTGAAGGCCTTCATTGTATCTGACAGAGAGGAAAGCTACCTAGGCTGCTTTAAAAACCAAAACTGAAATTGGGTATATGCAGTGTATATATTGTATTAATTTATTCTGTTTTTATTTTGATTGCATGAGTACTCTGTGGGTACTTTACCTTAAATCATTTGATTTGAATCATTCTTTACCTTGAATCATTTGATTTGTGAACAAATGGTGACAACTGCTGCTTTTATATTCCTGCTTGTCCTGTGTTGGATTTCCAGGGAAAGAGCTCCCATGGATTTGCCCCTCACCAGTGGAGTTGCTTCCTTTCCCTTTTATGCTTGTATCAGCTGCATTGGCAGGGATGTGTTGATTTACAAGTCACTCACATTGCAGTGAGTGCCTTTGATGGAGCCCATTCATGTATTTAATATAATAGAGCCAATATTCCTCTTAAATTTCCTTGAGCTATTGAAATCAGATAATTAAAGAGTACAGGCTCTTAATAATTGATATGTCAGGCTATGATCATAGCTTTTTTCTTTAGGAATGATTTCAAGCCTAAGTCTTTTAAATGTGTAATCAGTATTTCTATTATAATTCTTTCACAGTGTATTGTATTAATATAATTGTGTGTCTTGAGCAGGCTTTAAAATCTAAAACTGAAATCCTGTGCTCACATAATGTTGTTCCAGTTTTTGGCAAGTTTTCTTGAATTAATTTCAAAAATCACTTGTCTGGCATAAGAGCTGAGGGGGTGGAGCTGTCCTGATGGACGAGTGTCAGTGGGTGCTGCCATAGAGGTGCCAGTGCTCCCTGGCTCTGGGATCTCACCATTTGCAGGGGCCTGTGGGGTTTTTGGAGACAAATGTGCCTCGTTGTGCCGTAGCTGGTGAGATAAAAGTCAGGTTAAGCTCCAGGCAGTGGCTTTATTGCCTGACCTCAATACCACACACATAAACCTGGGTATGACAGGAACAAACGTGGTCTCACAGTACCTGGCAGAGCAGCCAGCCCAGGAAAGGTGCAGTAATTTAACAGCTGCTGAGACAACACGTACCATATTTGTTCATGCTTCCTCAGTGCATAATATAAAAGCTGTAGTTGTTCTTCCCAAGCTTGACTTCATGACTGATAGAGTGGTGCTTCTGCAGTGCTGACCAGGGAAATGATTTACCTTGCCCATATTAGCAGCTGTCCTTCAAATAGGACAGGAAGACAGCATTAACTGTGGGGGAAGAGAGGGGAAGAGAAAGTTGCTCCCTTAAATGAGCTGGGTTTGCACATTGCTATTACTCAGATGCCCTCCCACATTAATAGCCCCCATAAGGAGCTTTGCTGGGTGTCCTCTAGCAAGCCACAAAGGAAATCCTACCAGGCAGATGCTTGTTCTGTCCCCTCTGGAACACCTGGCTGAAAGCTCAGCCATGTAACCTATTGGAACTGGTTTCACTGGAGTGGACTGTCAGATTTAAATAATGCTGCTGTGATGACCTAGTCCTTCATCCTTTCACTCTGTCACCTTGCTCTTCCTCAGGTGACTGTCTGGAGACGTTTCCTCTGGATTGCTTGATGAAGAGGGATGGGGATGAATAGATATTTCTAAAGTAATGGCATGGCTTATTCTTGGGAAAGCTGTGAAGGACCACAGCTTAAGAACAGCAGCCACAGGGAAATGTAAAAGGTTAATTCTGGTTTGCCAGGCATTGCTTGGCTTTTATGAAGCAAATGAGCGGAAGCTCCAATCAAGCACCATGGAAACATGGTTTCTGAGGGATTAAGGCCCTTGTAGCACAAGGATCTTCGTAAGATCTAATTTCTGGCTTTAGAAGTCTGTGTTTGGGCAGGAAGTCTGGGCACTTGCTAGAAGGACACAGAGCCAGTGAAGTTTGGGCAGAAGGGTTCATTCCTGGTAGCGGTTCATTCCTATTTGTGAATCCTGCCTAAGGTTTTCTCCTGCATATGGTACCTAGTGGGCATTGGACAGCTCAGTCTGGATTCTGAAATGGTCTCTATCTCTTGCTAAGAACAATTGAGTGTTTGACATTCCATAAAGGGAGCTAAGCAGTATTGTTCAAGATACTCTGGAGCACAGGAATGTGTATGTGGCTCTGAATTCTTCCTGTTGAAACTGTTTTCTGAGAGGGTGGAAACAAAACACAAGAATGGATGACATAGCTCAGTCAAAGTAATCCCTAGGGATAGAAAAAAAAATCAGGATTCCAGTCCCCTTATCAAACATTCATTGGAACAAAAATGGAACAGCTCCAAAAGGGGAGCAGGAAGAACACAGAAAGTCCTTAGGAAAAGGAGTAATGAAACAGGTCCAAACTTCCCAGCCTGTGTTCTGTCTGCTTGGCTAAATAAAAGAACCCTTAGTATCAATGGCTATGGGACACTAAGGCTGTTTAGCCTGTTCCCAACCACAGAGTGAGGAATTCATTCTGCATATAGAGTTGGCTAGTTGCCATGGGAGGAAAAGATGTATGCTGCTAAACTTGGGATAACCTATTCCAGAGGCTACTACCTCCTTTCACCTGTACTTAAGAATTCCATAAAGATAAATAGTCTTATGTATGCCTGGACCTTAATGTCACCTGGCTCTACCATTGTGTATTGGCCTGTTATTTGGAGCTGCACTACACAGTTTTAAGAACTGCTTAAAAACTACAGGTTTGGGTTTAAGAACCCAAAGAAAATTCAAATACTTTGAGAGTTGGGATCCTTGTTGCTTCTTTTAAGGCAAGATGCTGAATCATAAGAGAGGTGTTGAAAGCCTGTGAAAGGTCAGAAATTCTAGCAGGGTGTTTGGATGTGATCTACTATCCTTGTGGCCTTTAGAAGCCCCCTTCCCCCTCAAGTTGCATACCCAAGCTAGTTAATTTAAAAATAAAACGTTTAATATTCCAGACCACAAACAATACTGAAACATACCAAGGCACTGCAAGTAAGAGTAATGCACCCAGTGCTCTGCATGCAATAGTCACTTCCTTCTTTGCAGCTCAGTGGGATAATCTGGTTTCCTTGAGAGGGCAAAGAAAACTGGAGATTATTTCTGAAACAATTCTTTGTCCTTAGTAGCTGAGAAACTTTTAGCTTACAGATCTTTGCTTGCAGGGTGCATGCTGGTTAAATTACTGCATGTGCATCTGCTATGTGTAGTATGAGCTGCAGTATGGCTGAAACTGCTGATGCTGCACAGGCCAGAGCCCCAGTGAGCCTGAGGGATCCAAGCTTTAGGGTTTGGGATGAGGTTGGGTACTGGCAGGGCACCCCCAGCAGATCTTTAATCACCTCTCTGCAGTCCCAGGCGGGCTGTGGCTCCTCCCCTGTCGTAGTGGTCGAGCAGGCTGTGGGCGATGAAGCCGCTCTCCGAGTGCAGGGTCTCGCACTTCCGGCAGGTGAGGATCTCGCATTTCGGACACATTTTCCCGGAGCGCGGCTGCCTCAAAGAACAGATTTCCTCCCGCGCTGGCTTCAGCTTCTTGGAGCCTTTCCTGTGTAAACATCTCCTCTTGTCTTCAAAAAGCTGACTTCTTCCCTGAGGGCTACAACAGTCACAAAGAGAGGTGACAGTTCAGCCTGTGCACTTCCTAGGGCAGCAGAAGCAATTAGTGTGTGATTTATGAACCCTTGCCCAGGCTGTACCTGTGCACACAAGGAGCAGGTGCAATGTGTGGTCACCTGCAGAAAGCAGGAATACACAGAAAAAGGAGAGTCTGGCTGGGATGGCAGCGACAAACTGTTAGTTTTAGAACACAGAATGATTAAAGGATTTCCATCACTTAAACAAAGCCATAAACCAGTGATGCCAGCTGGCTAGGTAGGAGCTTTAATATGCAGCTTTTCTGTGGGTGATTGTGGCACAAGCTTCATGTGTTTGCATGTAGACAAATTCCTTACGGCTTTGTGTATCTAAATTACTGATATCTGACCTAGCAGGCCTCCCCTATACCCTCATAAAGGTTCTTTTTCCACTTGTGTGCACTAACAATGCACACTAATGCTGGCCAGTAGATAAGCCCTATATTGCACTGACCTTGAACAGAGATGGAAGAGCTGAAAGAAAAGGTCTCTTGATCAAATTATATACCATTGTATTTTATATAAAATAGTGCTTCAAAATCAAGCAGCTGACCTCCATAATCCCTTACAAGAGCTCACAAATCGGTGCTGAACTGTAGAAATGATGTGATTTGGCTATACCACTGTGAGAGTTCTGTAGGCCCTGATGGCTTGAATGTGTTTAAAAACCACTGTCATGCAATGTGTCTGTGGAAATATATCCAGTAAGGTCTGAAGACTGACTTTTTCCATTAATGTGAGAGCACCATGGGAGAGGGTTCCTACGTTCCTGTTCAATTTCTTTTTAATTCTTTTTGTTTCTGATCAAACTGGGGAAATCCATATTTATCACTGACACATAAGGATCAAGGTCCAGAAAATGTGGTTTTACTGCTTCAGTTGGATTTGTCTGCCCCCTGAATGCACACTTCAGTGAAATCATGAGCAACAGAGAATACTCACAGCTGTAATTCACCTCTTGGATGTTTGGCTATGTTTCTAGTCCAGTTCCTTAGCAGTGCAGCAAGATAAATCCCAAAGCCAAGCCCTTGGTATTAGTTGTGCTGCAATTAGATCAGTCTGAGAGAAAAATCTGGCTCTCAGGTTTGTTTCTGGCTAGTGTATTTTAATCTTATGTCGAGCCTGTAACCAGCTGCTGTGGCTATCAAGCTTAATGTAGTTAGCTGAGTAATTGTGGAGACTTGCGTGCACTTCCTGCTAAGACGGTAATTTCATGATAATTATCAAAGACAGACTCTTTGTAGGAGATCTGTAGGGAAAACAGGTCTTCAATGAGAAAAAATACTTTTTGGAAACCCCTCCTGATCTTAGCATGTTGCATACACTCAGTTTAATTTGTGTTAAGGAACAATAATATGAATAATATCAAGTAGAAAGACCCAAGAAGAGAATTTCAAATCCCATATGGATGATTATAATGGCTCAAAACTAATACATGCACAAAGCAGTAAGCTCAAACTCACTTTTACCTCTGCTTACTTTTGTTGAAAAAGGAATAGTTTTGCATTGCTTGTCTTTTTTGGTTTGCTTTTTCTCCTTCTAACTGAAAAGTAGTAAGTACAAAGGCACTATTGTAGGAACACAAGCAATAATTGTGCTCTGATTCAAGAAACTTAGTAGTACTGACTTTGTTGGACAGGGATTTTTGCTGCTGCCCATACATTGCCATTTCCCATTACATCCCGAAGCTACAGCTGTTGGTGCAACAAAAACTACAGCAGTGTCACTGCTGGACCAGTGTCCTGGCTTGTCGTGCTGGCAGTGCTAATGTGTATCTGGAGGAACAGACATGCTGCCCCTCTGAACCTCTCACTGGAAGCGTTGGGAAATGGTTATAAGATAAACACACTGACACACAAGGTTTGGAGACATTCATTTTGTGTCTACTTCTGCCAGAGACTTCCTAGTTTTTAGGTCAAGTTGTTTAATTAGTCCATAACCGTTTCCTTGTTTGTGAAACAGTTAATACAGCAGAGGTAACAAGTGTCTGTGGCTCTTCCAGAGCTACTCTGGAAACACAAAATTTTTTGGTTAAAAATGTATACAAAAATATAATCTAGGCTGTACTTACAATTTATTTTTAGGAGACCCAGAGAAGAGGCTCAGTCCAGAAAATCTCTTCTTAAATAGCCGCTCTCGCTTTTTTCGGCTGTGCTTCCCATCTCCTGTGCTTCCTTCCGTGAGGTCCTTCTTTCCTTTGTGCCAGCTCATTTTATCTGTCATAACAACACCACCTGTTTAGACGAAAACAGAAGTCTGAGTAGCTTTTCGAAAGCCTCTCCCTTGCTGTGTTGTACCTGGCGAGCTCTGGATGTGTTACTCTACCTGCAAAGGGTCCTGGTTACGCAGGAGGTTTAGTTGAGATCAGGGAGCAGCTGCTTTCCATCAGATGAAGCAAATACCTGCTCTGAAAAATCCTGCAGACACAAGGTGACTCTGGATATTCTTGCTCTATTCCACGTAATTATGGGAAGTAGGCTTGGACATTAAACATAATGAATATCTCCCTCCACATGCTCTCTTTCCTGATTAGGCTGGTTGCTTAAACCAAGAGCAGAGGCGGCTCGTTTGATAGAAGCGAAGAGCCAGGAGCCAGTGAAACACTTTGTGCAGAGAACAGAAGCAGTGATACAAATGGGAGATGGAACAAACACTGCAAAGCAAAAACCAGAACCCTGAAAAGATGAAGAACCAACTGGGGATTTTAGTTAAGGATTGGAAATTGTTTCCTTTTTCTTTTGATAAAGAAGTTGATTAGGCTGCATTTCCGCGTTGTGATGCTTTGTCTCCAAGAATTATCCCTTTGGCCTCTCTGATTGAATTAGTCTCTCTGTGCTACATTTGATACTTGGTAATTGCATTAACTTTTGGTTGCTTGACTTGGAGGGTCGTGTTCACCCCCTCCTACATCTATTGTCTTGTTCCTGCCTGCTAAAAATATTTCCCACAAATCTTCTATACAAAATCACATAAAGTTTGTGGGCTTAAAAATAAAATTGAAAATCACTTTGAACTTTTCTGCTTTTACTCTTCATCTCTTCCCTCCTTGTATGCTGCTCTCTCCTCAATCCCTCCCAGCCTTTTAAGCACAGTTACCCATAACCAGTTCATACCATAGGACACACAGAGGCAGGGACTGGGACTCACTTTACAAATGCTTTGCAGGATCACATCTTGAAACAGTTTTAAGTTGTGTTATAATCATGTACCAAAATTACATGTTAATGCACATTAACAAGAAACTGTAAATTCCTGGAAGGAACCCAGAGTGACACACTTTGCTGCTCAGGCATGGTCATGAGACACCCAATGTTTTAACAGAACCCAGGTAAGTCATACCTGTATCTCCCACAGAAATGGCAGAAAAGACCATTTATGAATGGAATTACAAACAGTTCACTGACTTGTAAAGGGAAACTGTCACTAAAGAATTACTAAGATATGAAGGAATAGGAGTTGTGAATGAAAGAAAATTACATACCTCAAAATTACAGACTTCGGGTTTTAATTGGTGGCAAAATAATCTGCAAGTTCCAGACCCATTTTAGGCATACAGTGATGCCGAGGTGAAGCTCTGCAGAACAGAAGAATCTGTGTCTAATAAAATCAGCACCTGGGGAGGCAAACATCTACCTTGCTTCTGACGAGGGAGCTTCAAAGGCTTCTCACTGAAGGGTCTTTCAGTACTGATACCACTTGTCTAAAAGATCAAGAGAAGGAAATGTAACACTGAAAGTAAACATGTAAAAATCGGTAACAAAGCACTGAAGATACTCAGATCTTTTTTTTTAAGCCTTTTAGATAATTTTTGAAAAATTATACTTTGGACAAATATAGTATTTTATTCTCTTTTAAAGATGAATTTATCTGGCTATGTGGAGTGTAATTAGTTCTAATGATGTTAGGGGAAATCCTTCTATACTTTAACTATCTGTTTAAAAGTGTTGCCAAATCAGTATTGGAATAATTGATTTATTTGCCTTGCTTTTCTTCTCTCTGCTTAAATCTTGTGAAACTTGAGTACTACTGCTTTCTATCTACCAACCAATCATTCTCACCTTTCTTATCTAGCACTAATAGAGTTGTTTTGTTAATGACTCTTTAAAATGGAGATTGTACTTGCAGATCTGGGAGAAAATATGTTTCCTTCAGATGAAGATCTTGTATCAGCAATGGACAACATTTTCAGGAACCTCAGTGTTGTACCTGTAGGTTGTCTTTAGTTCATTATAAGCAAGGTCTAGACCTGCAAGACTTCATATACCAAAACTGATCTGCATGGATGCTGGTTGTTGATGGCTTTCATTTCTGGATGTCCTGAGCGGTATATTGGTGGCTCTGAAACTGCCTTCATGTATAAAATTGGACTTCGGGACAAAATATGAATTATAGATAGAGTAAAAAATCAACAGCAACAGTTTACAAAAGACTGATTATTTTCCCTAGCCAAGACTGGCAGGCTGAAGATGCAGGAAGCAATTTCCCAAAAGCAGAGCATTTCCACAGCCATCCCTCCGACTGTTGCAGCCATGATTCAACTCTTGTCCTCCGGAGTAAAAGTACCAACAGAATAAGAGGTAAAATCTTTGTGGCAGGGACTGTCATGCAAACACACAGAGTAAAAGATGCCAGACGGGAAAGAATGTCTGGAGAGAGGAAACTGCATGAATAGCAACTTGGGGAGAATTTCTCAGTGTCCCCAGGATGCAGCTTTTCTGATCCACTTCTGTGTCTTAAATGAAATTTCAGCTGTTGGACCTAATTCTGATCGTATTATTTTGCCACCACAGGGTGTCTCTGCATCTCTTCTTACACCAAAGGCTTTGGTAGCCTTTAATGGCAGGCTGTGAGCTCGAGGGAATGTAGAGCTAAAGGAAAATGTCCCCCAGTTCAGCTGAGAATTTTCTTCAGGATCATGATCTTGGACTGGAATGGTGATGCATTCATTAGCTGGTAGGAAATTCTTCTTTAGCAGCCACAGTCCAGTGATGTTATTTAATTTGGTTTTGAGAACTCTCCTGTATCACATTAGAGAAAGCTGTGGCCATATGCTGTGGTGGACTATTCCAACTTCGGCTCATTCTGCACTCTTTTCACAAGGTTTGAGGTATTATTCCTGTACTAACATGTTTCTACTGCTTTTTAGGTTTTTTGACTGCCATTTCACCTTTATGCTCATGGGTGTATTTTCGGTTCCCCTTCAGTCAGGATAAAGCTGTCATGAAGGCAGCATAAACACTGTATCATGTGCTCTGGATAGTTTGTATAATAAAACATTTTAATAAGTTGGGTTTGTAGTCTTTCAGAGAGGGTTTTTTTGAGTCTTGTGAGCTTTGGTCTGGCATCAATACTTGTTCCACTCTCCACATAATGATGTGATGGCACAGAAGGAGCAGGAAGGTCTAGATAGCAGGTCCTTCTGTCCCAGAAGCTCCTGGCCTCTCAGTCTTGCATGACTTTTCATTTCCTCAGTATGTGAGTGTGGTTTGGGTTTGAAGACTAGTAGCAGGTGGTACCTGTACTCAGTGTATGCCTATGTGTGGGTGTTGGTGTGGCTGCATGCTACAGGGGTATCAGATAATGTATCTTTGTCTAGGATATCTGAAAAGTAAACCATCCTCATGAGGAAAGATTGTGGAGGAATTCCAGATGAGAAGTGCTGAGCTAAAAAATCTGTGGATGGATAAAGCTTAAAGCTAGTCAGGAATCTTCTGACTGTCATCAGGGCATTGGTTGAAACTCCATCTTTCCAT
Organism: Pyrocephalus nanus; assembly: GCA_038380795.1. Classification (NCBI taxonomy): domain Eukaryota; kingdom Metazoa; phylum Chordata; class Aves; order Passeriformes; family Tyrannidae; genus Pyrocephalus; species Pyrocephalus nanus. The sequence continues at coordinate 18,755,932 of CM076270.1, read as the reverse complement.
CAGGAAAAGTTTCTCAGGGCCAGGCTGATGTGGTCAAATATAGAAAACTAAGGCTCAAAATGACATTTATTCATTCATGCAAATAATTACCTTCAGGAGAAGAGACAGACTCACCCTCCAGTGGCAGCAGGTATGATGAGTCTTTAATGCTGTGAGGAAGCTCTCAGGTAGCAGAGGTTCCTGGGACTAAGTCACTCTGAGGAGTTCCACCATTCCCCCAAAGGTTTGGATCCCCTTCAGAGCTGACAGCCAAGAGCTTGCATCTGAGTTAGGCTGTGATAGCATCTGAGCCTGGATTTAGGCAATAACTGAGTGTCCTAAGGTCTGGGCTGTGTGCCACCACTCTGGGTGTTGTCACATTCCCTGGTTACTTTCTCTGTGAAAATACTCAACTGATTGATCACAAGTTTAGACATTGGGACTGATGTGTTCCACACCCCTAGTACCTGTGCCTTTGCCTGTTACCTTGAGGAACAATTCACTTTTTCTTTGACTCCCACAAAAGAAAACACAGATTTTATCTGATGACACTGTTGTACTTTATCTCCAAAAGGCACCTGGAGATCTGAGGTCTTACAAAAGCTCCTTTGTGTTCTGGGTAAGCCCTTGCCTTACCCAGATACCTGGTTTTAACAGCTTGTGCTCTGAGGAGTTCCACCACTGACACTGATGGAAAGGCAGTGACAGGTAATGTATCTTTTTACAAGCAAAATGGAACAAGTTATCATTGGGAACAGCAATGGTAAGTGCCACTTCTTGAAAAACTTTCTTCTTCATTGGCCTCTGTTTAGAGTATATGATGGCCTTGGTTTCAATGTAGAGGAGCATGTTCTGCTTCAGAAGTTTTGTGCTGTACAAGGGTGTGCGACATGCAAGGGAAGTGCTGATGGTAATGAAGGAGATTCAAGGGTGAGATTCGATGTGTGGGTAGGTTTTGTGTGAGGTGAAGTTAAAGCCAGGAGCAGAGACTTGGCAACTACAGTACTTCACCTGAGACACAACCATTTCACAATCAGTGGCTGATCCAGTAGCTTATCTGACCCTGGGCTTGCTCTGTGTTGTGGGTAGGCATTATAATCCTGGCAGTTTGCCTTTTTTCATTCACAAGTACTCACCTATGACAGCATGGATTGAACAGCAATACCTTTCTTGATTCTCTTCCTTTTTTTTTCCCCTCTCTCTCTTTTTTTTTTTTTTTTTTTCCCTCCTCTTTCTAGAAAAGAGAGGGAGACAGAAGGAGGTTGCAGAAACACACAAACCTTTTCACCTAAATCCCCGCAAGGGTCCTGGCTGGAGTGAGCCCCGCTCCGGTGACCACACCCAGCCAGACGCTGCCTGCTCCGCGCGGGGAGGAGGCGGGATGTGGGCAGGAGCCGGAGCCTCCGTTCGCGTTCGTCACTCCTGGACTTTCTCCTGGCTGGCGTGAGGGTGGGGAGGGGGTACCTCCGTGCCTTGTCTCTACTTCCTACCCTGTGATGAGGCGCAGGCATGCTCAGTAGCCGGTGCCTACCCCTCCTATCTCAGCAACAGTGCCTACAACAGTAGGAGAGCCTTGGCAGCAGGCTCGGAGCCGGAAAGCCATCTTTGCTGGAGAGGGAGGCAGCAGACCCCGCTCGGCCCCTCGCCATGTGAGTACCGGGGGCCGCGCCCGCCCCCCCCGGGGACCGGCCCTTGCCCCGAGGCTCGGAGGGACGGGGAGCTGCCCTGTTGCTTCCGCAGGGCGTCGGTCCGTGTCGGGGTGTGCGGCGGGGTGGGGTGAGGGGATGGGCGCAGGGATGGAGCGTGTGGAGCTGCCGGAGCCCCGCGGCCGGCACCGAGGGGCTGCGGGCGCTGGGAAGGGCTCGCAGGGCGGGGGCTCCGCGGCAGCACCAGCCGGGTCTAACGTGCTGCTGGTAACCTGCGAGCACTCACTCAGGAGCTCGCACTGCTGCTTATCCAGCTGCCAGGCAGCAGCGGAGAGGTTTATTGACACGTTTCTAGCTCGGATTAATACTGAAAAGGAAACGCTGGGCCAAGATCTTCAACAGGTTAAGTCAGGATTTTTCAATAGCGTGAGTCACTCAGCGGTGCTCCTCCACAGCAAATGGGTCCTGTTTGGTTTCACTGTTTAATGAAATGCTCTCTCCCAAATGCTGGCTGTCTGATAAGTTCAGCTTCACCATCTCCAGTACCAATGGCTTCCTGTCAGCAGTGCTTGATTGTGATCTGTTCCTTCTTGTTTGCATCTCTCCGAATAGCTCTTCCAAGTCTTTACATTTAGCATTAATGAAAGCATTAACGTTCTGTGGTAGGCAGTGATGAAACCCCCAAAGTCAATTCTGAAACCAGAAGTGTGCTGAGGTAAGTAGGCATTGATCAGACCCCTCTTCATTCACAAAAGGATTCAGGTAGCTAAATGCATCATTTTACTATTGTCTCAATTAATTCCCAGTGACTCTTAAGGGACAGCCAGAGAAGATGTCTAAAACAGTCATTTGTGCTGGTATTGGCTGATCTTTGAAGAACTGGAGCTTGGTTGATGCAAAGAAGATGAGGAGTGCAGTCTTGGCAGTCTGTGATTGAATTACTTTTAAAATATTTCCAATGACCAACTGTTTTTCATGAGGCATTTTAAAAATAAAGTCTACAATCCCATATTCTGAAATGTTGGCTTTTTTCTTTAATGCTATTTCCTGTATAATATCTCAGACAGTAAGCTTTTGTCCATGATGTCCAAAATATTTCCAAAGCAAGGAATTCCTTGGAAGTAAAACGATTGCTATCTAGTAGAAGACTCCTTATATAAACACTGAAGTCTATCTAGTAAACCCAGTTCAGTAAGCTCCTGTTGCCTAGCTGTGTTTATCCTGAGCCAGGTGATGACTTCAAGTACTTTTATTCGTATGTGAGCTGTTCTTCAATGATTAATATAAGAGTTTGCTGTTGCAGTTGTATACAGTCTAAGCTGTTCTGAGCAATAATTGAGGTAATGTTTAATGTAATGTGTACGTGTCTTGGTGTAAATAGGTATTTGTGATAGCATTTGTAAATGAAGCAGAATGGATAATGCTAATATAACTTGGTCATATTTCTTCTGTAGGGGATTTCCATCAGACTTCTGACAAAAGTTAAAGGGAAAGCAGTTTTTGTCTAATTTGGCAACACAGACTTTCAGTTTGATAATCAAAAGAAAGCCGAGACAAATAAGCAGCTTGTCATTGGCAGCATCAATTGGCTTCTGTTTCATTGCCATATCCTGTAATGAAAACTTGTCTTTGAACATCTATCTGCATGAATATCATGTCCCAGTAGCTTCTGAGCTCCTGATGAACAACAGAGATAAGTGTGTATTAGCTGCTGACTTGTAGCAGCAGCAACAGTTGTAGTTTACTGACTACAAAAGCTGGTTGCTAGTGAGCACCAAATACTCTGCAGAGGTTACTCTGCTGTTACACCTGTAAGAGTCTCGGGCTCCTTGTGTGGCTGTACAGACTTGCACGTGAGACATGGGGCTGTGTCTTCAGCTGGTGGGAACTGCTGTTCATAAAGATCTCCTTCACTGGGTCAAATGCCAGCTCCATCTATCCTGTGTCCGGTCCCTTAAAGCAGCTTGCAGGGAGTGCTCAGGGAGGAGTACAGTGGCTATGCAGTGGTATTCCCAGAATATTTTCCCAGTTTCCAACAATTTAAGGCTTGGGCAGTGTCTGGACCTGAGGAGAGTTCTTTGTATTTCATGACTCCCAATGGATTTTATTATTTCATTAAAGTGTTCAGTTGCTTGATTTGCAGTGTCCTGGGGCAAGGAGCTCCACAGCTGGATCGTACAGGATGTGAAAGGTGCTTCCTGTTGGTTTTGAGCTGGCAGGTAACAGGTACCTTCTGATCTTACTCTTTTATTAGAAACCAGAGAAAAGTGTTCCTTATTCACCATGTTTTCTGTGATTCATGGTTGTGTATCACTCCAGCAGACCTGCCTGAGCTACATCAGGTGGGAATCTGTCCCTGTGGCCTCTATTACAGTGAGTACAATCCAGGGCAGGTGAGATACATTCAGGTTACTGACAACTTTCACCTTTGTGCAGGCACAGAGAGGAAACTGTGACATCAAAAGGTTGAAGGACAGGAGAAGGATATAAAAGGGATTTAAAGCAAGAACAGAGAAGGGTTGCACTTTGCTAGTGCAGCTGGGAAAAATGTTCCAGATGTAAGGAAGAGCACACAAACGTGTTTGGAAGAGATATGAAGAGCAGTGAAGGAGATGAGAACAAAATGGTGCTCAGAGTTGAGGTGCTTATAGGATTTGTTCCTCCCTAGAAAACAGACCAGCAGCAGCAGGTGAAGTATATGGTTTTGTTTCTTTTACAATGGTCACAACTCAATAGGTAATTATATATAATAGTAGCTCACGGCATCATGTCATCTGTTGTTTACAGACAGGTCAGTGACCAGACAGCAGGGTGCCTTTGATTACATTAATCCAAAACAAATGTGCTCTATTGCAGGGTACAACTTTTGTGAGACAAGCAGCAAAGCAAAGCACCTGGCTCTCCCTGGGGCAAAATTGTATCTCATTCCTTGGGTAGCAGTTAGAGCTTCCTAAAAAAAAAATCCTTCTGCCTGTTTTAGAGCAGCAAGGGGTACATCCTGGAGGGGATGGATGGGATTTAAATGGTTCCAGCAATAGTAATGAGTCTGTTTTTATTGAATGTCTATTCAGTTTCTCAGAGAAGAATGTCATGGCTATGGTCTCCTGCTGTTAGTAGAGCAGTACTTAGCCCTGCTTTTGTGGGCATAATTTTATAAAACTTGACAAAATCTCCCTACTCTTCTCTTGTACTGATCAGCAGAGACAAACCAATTCAGTGCAGAACTCTACACAGTCCTGATCCACTGCTTTTAGACAGTTTAGTGGCTTACAAAAGTGCATGCAGCTAGTGCATGTCCTAGGAAAGTGTTAACAAGCATGAAATGGAGGGGTAAATTTTCCCAGTGGTGCAGCTGTTCCATGTTGTAAGTGCCTGCGTTCCCTTAGAAATATGTTTCCCAAGAGCTCTGTAAATCCATGGTGGCAGGAAGATTTGAGTCCACTGGAGCTCTGGGGTTTTCCACATGGCAGGCACTTGCCTCAGACCCAGCCAAGCTAAGTTCAGTACTGACATGTGCTGACCTTCTTCCTCCTCCCTACAGTCAGCCAGAGGGACCCAGGGTTTGAGAGTCTTTAATATTGGTTCACACAAACACAGCTATGAAGGAGTGGGTTGTTCTTCTTATTTAAGGGATGTAATGGAGCTTGTAGTGAAAATAATCAGGCTGTACTCCGTGGAGCAGGGCTGTGTACATGAGAAGAGGATGTTGAGAAGCGGAAAGCACCCAATTTTCAGCATGGCTCTATTCGAACTCTTGTTTGCTGGTTCTAAGGCTCACAGCTCCTGAGGTAAGAGGGCATTGGGAATAGGAGCTGCTTTTAATCTGCTGCTTTGAGACATCACCAGAGGAGTGCTTGTGTTTTGTTCATTGTTTGCTTCCCTTGACTTGCTCTCTTGTGGCATCATGCACACACAGATCATCTTCATGTATTGCTTTAAAAATAAATGCTTCAAGCTCTCATGAAGTGTTATTCCTGATACACTCAACTTGCCATTTGAAATAAGAGTGGCCCAAGTAAGTCATGAATCTTTTGGATGATTGGGTGATGAAAGTTTGAAAGTGTAGAGATCAAACTGAACGGTGTCTTGAGGACCTCAGTGAAGAAAATAATCTCAGAATGGGAGCAACTGAGAACTATATGTGACAAGTACACATATTCTCCAAAACAGGCTAATGTGAGGTAGATGAAACCCAAATATATTTAGTTTGGTGGTCCTTGTCCTTGTGACTTAGCTCTCATTCGTTCTGACGTGCAGTGGCCATAACTTGTTCCTATTGACTTAAAGGCATTTTACATAGGCAGTTCCAGCTGTGGAGGACACCTAAAGTGGCTGCACTAGAAGATGAATTGGTCTGCCACAGGAACATTTCCCCTTTTTAGGTGCTATTTACATAAATAAATATTAATTCTTCTGACAAATTAGGTCGCAGAGCCATGTTTGTGTGCACGTGTGTGTACAGGATGTTCCCGGTGTGAACAGGCAGGGACGGCTCTTCCGCCACCATTTGCAGGGTGCAGAACACGTGGAAGATGCTCCTTGACAGCTTTAGCCAAATGTTTACAGTGCCCTGGAAGGGGCAGGACAGACTGTCCCAGATAAGTTCAGATTGACTGAACTGCTCATTTTAAGCAATTACGACTCAGAATATTCTCTCCCCTACGTCATTCCGTGTTCTCTGCTGTCATTATTCGCAGCCATTACCTGCAATTAACTGGGCTGGGGCTTTTTAATGATGCAATTCTCTTTTTCCTGAGGTCTGTGCTTGAGCCCTTTAAACTCTTTTGTGTTATTCACTGAAGAACCATCAAATGATTGCAAGGCTTTTTTTTTTTAACTGCTCAGTTATGACAACCTTATGTTTTTTCAGTGTAAAGAAGTAACTCATTGAAATAGAGCTGTCTGTACATTTGCAAGTAAGTGTTTTGTCAGCTGCAATTCTGTTGTAGCTTCTCTACTGGGTGGAATAATTAGAATGGAAGTTCCTGACCAAATGATCTGAATTATGTGATCCGGTTCCATGATCTTTTCTGATGAAAAATTAAATGAGAAACATAAAAATATTTATTTCTCAGAATAAATGAGAGAAAAATTTATCTGGTGTTTCAAGTTACACCCAGACTCAATATCACAGGGTCTAAAGAGAACTCTTTTAGAAAATAGAGAATTTCCTATGAACATCTTTTAGAAAATAACATCAACATTATTTCAGGAGCTGTGTTTTGGTTTGTTTTTTTTTTTTTTTTTAAAGTACCTTCTTATCTTTTGCAGTGCACTCTCAGTGTTAACCAGTAAATGTATGGGAATGGTTTCCAGTGTATGATCACTGCATATCTGGAAGCACCAGAGAGCTGACAGTTTGTATTTATGATGAGTCAGTGCTGTGAACTTCACTGAAGGTTGTAATATTATGAAATATGTCAATACTGTGTCCAATTGAAGTGGCCTCTGCAAGTAGCTGGAGACAGAAACAGAAGTGCTGGGTGGGAGGAACGCACCAGAGGCTGTGATGTGTCCTGCTTCATCCAGTGGTGTCCTTGTGCTGGAGTCTAAGTAGGCAAGCAAATGTCCTCAGTTTCCAAAACTCCTTATGGGGTCTGGAAAAGAGCTGAAGAGAGGAAATACTCAGCGGTAAGTGTGGTACTGAACTGTTCTTAGTCCCTGAGACTGGAGAGGTGCTGATTTTCTTTTAAGGTGCTTACACAAGACAGAGATGGGAATTTATATACTGAACTTTTAAAATTTTAATTGGAAATTGAAATTTGAAAAGTGAACAGTATTAAAAATGCAGTCATTGTAGCAAAAAGGTTTTTCTTATTTCCTATTCTGGATTCAGGAAAGTGTGTTATGTTACAAAATTATCAAAAGATTTCTTTGCATCATAGGAAATAAAGTTGCAAAATTTGGTTTGAAATAACTTATTGAAGGACTGTAGCACCCCTGCTCAGGAGAAATATTTTGTAAATTGTTTTGGGATATACTAAAAAATCTGACTGGATGGTGTCCTAAGCAAGTTCATCTAATGGGCTCTGCTTTGAACAGATGGTTGCACTAGATGATCTCCAGAGGTTGCTTCCAACCTCAGTGCTTCTTTGATTCTCTTTGAAAAGGTCAGTCCAAATTGAATATGTTCAAGCTAATTAAACTAACATTTGGCTGTTTCCCAAACATTCAAGATATTGATGTTTCATCCATGACAACTTGGTAGCACTTTGATTTTCAACCTGTTGGCAGTGGATGCCACAGAAATACCTCTAATAGAAGGAGAAAACATATGGTATTCAAGAAGGGAGGAAATGTGGGAGCTTAAAAAAATGCAGATCACTGGAATGCATTATTAAATTTGGCTTGAATGGAAAGTTCATGTTCCTCCCACAGAGAACAAAACACAGGTTCCTTGCAAGTGAGCTTTCTCATCTTTCATCTTCAATGCCATCTGCTCTAGCTTGGTGTCAGCTCCCATCTCCCTACATCATGTCTTGCAAGAGCTTGGTAGCTTAGAAAAAGCTATTGTTCTGTTCCCCTGTAAATGCTGCCTCAGTAGTGCAGCAATCATTTAAATAAAATTAGCTGTGCTTATATCAAGTTAAGGTTAGCAGGGAGTGGTGTGCCGGCCACGGCAGGAGTTGTGACCTACTGCTACAGAGCTGTGGCTTTTGCAGCTGAGTTTGTAACTTCTGAAATGGTGGTTTATCCACCAAAGTGGTGGCTGTTGGATCAGCACAAAGGACTGTGTTGCATCAGGGCATGGTGTGGAGGTGGATCCTGGTCTGTGGAGCTGTGCAGGAGCTCACTCGGCAGAGTAGGCTCCTGATGTCCATGTGGGGAACAGGTTGCTCTTGTTTCTGCACTGTCAGAAGCAGGATGGATCCTTAGCCCAGCATCTTCCCTGCCTCTCCAGCTGTCCTTCCTCATACTAGATTTCATGTACCTCTGGAGGAGAGGGGAGGAGCGAGTTTTCCCAGTGAGCCTTGCAAACTCCAGTTCTTGCTGGAATCAGTCTCTGAACCTGCAAAATGAGCGATCCGCCCAAAGTACTCAGCTCTAGGAAATGTGGTTGCTGATGTACAAGCAAGGGAGGGAGAGGACTTGGGAATTGGCTCCCTAGGCTTCTCAGCATCTCCTCTGCACACACAGAAAGGCAGGGGAGCTGGCTCTGGGATGAGGGAGGTGTCGTAATGCACTCATTGCCTTTTTAGACACTGACGTCCTGGATCACGCAACGTGTCAGAGTTTTCGAAACGTAAGGGTCCTGATAAAGCTTTCCTAGAAACTATGAAAATCAGTAATTATCCCTAAACCCACTTGTTATCTACTTCAAGAGGTTAATGGTTAGAAATTGCATTTGTTCATTTGAATTCACATACAAAAATAACTCCTCTTTATCGTGCTAGTGAATCTGGCCCTACGCAGGGCCTTAATTACAGTGTGCTGCAGTAAGGCAAAGGGCACTGCTGCTTGAAAGAACAAACCTGATCTGCTCTTACCCACCAGCTGTTGGCACAGACTATTGCATGACTTAGTGTTCTGTACAGTATTTTGGAGTTTACAGGGGAATTCTAAGCCTGTACATTTCTTACTGCTCTCAAAGATCCTGAACCACATTGAAAAAAAGAGACAAAACTCTCTCACCCCCTCTGTCTCCTTCTCTGTCCCTCACTCTTTTAGGTTGATCTGTGGGAAATCTTCCTGAACTCCAGGTAGGTTTGCTGATAGCTCTGAATGCTTCCCCTTCTCTTTCCTTCATGTGTCTCCAGCAGTATCCATTTCCAGTGTGTGCACAGAGAGAACACCTGTCATCCAGCACCTGTCACCCATGGTGGCAATTCAGGTGTGGAAAGGGGAAGGGAAGCAAAGCAACAAAGAGCTTTAATCAATAGCAGCAAAAACATCACAAGTGCACTGACAGAACAGTCCTGCCAGAAGGCTCTGGGCATGGGGGTTGTTTCTTCCACTTCAAAAGCTGACTGAGGTTTGATGATGACTTTTAGCCCACCGGCTTTCCCAAGAATTTCAAGGCAGAATTCTCTGAGCTGGTGTCAGCACTGTGGTTGAAAGACTTTCTGCTGATTGGGATCTGGGGAGAGCTCAGCTTGAGAGTGGGTACTGCCAGGATGAATCAGCAGATATCTTCCTGGAAGCAATCAAGTCTGGATATCCCAAGTGTTTAGCAGAGATCCCACCAGCCTATAAAAGTCTGTGAAATGTTTGACTTCTTCTTTCCAGCAGGGAGCTGTACAGTCATTCCCTGACAGCTGAGATATTGTCTCCCACACATACATGAAGATCACACCGTGACATTTTTCAGCAATTTCGTTTACTAGATGATATAAATACAAAAATATACCAAGTCACTTAACACCTTGATGCTTTTTTCTTTGCACTGAACGTTTTAGGAAGACTGGGAGAAAGGAATGGAAGGGCAGAATATGTCCCAAATGTCTTGGCATTTTTCATGACACATTTTTCATGTCAGTCTCAATTGCTTTATCAACATGAAGCAACACAGTCTCGTCTTTCATCTTCATAACTCATGTGTGGCTTCAGCAGCAGTGTTAAAGCAAAGACCTTTCCACCAGCATATTCATTGCCCTTGTAGTGGCAATCAGTTCTATGCAGTTGACTCTAGGGGAGAATGAGCAGATTTGATTAAGTTCTGTGCAGAGACTGAGATGTTTTAGCAGTGGAATGATCTCCTAACAGAAATCACAGCTGACAGGTGCTTTTGTTGTTTAACCCCCACCTGGCAAAGACAGAGTTATGAACTGTGCAAGTCGGTATTTTTCTTGTTGCTGACTCCCAGGTAGCTGTTTGCTGAAGAGTTCCTTCACCACCACAGTTTTAGAAATACTGTGTTCAGTCCTGAGCCGCCCCTCCCAGCCCCTCCTGTTTCATGAGCAGTCTGGATGGTGAAAATTGCCTTGCATAAAGAAGGCACTTTCACTAAAACAGAACATTTGCAGAGTCAAACACTATATGTGGGCAGAGGAAAGAACAAGTCGGAGTGTGTGTGTCTGTGTGCAAGAATCAAGAGAGGGTCTGCACCTTGGAGAAGGAAGCAATGAACGCAGAGAGAAGAGCAGAGTTCTTCTCAAAAATACCCTCATTCCTGTGTGCTGTCAGTGAACAAGGGGTAGCAAGATTTCTGAGTAACTTGCTGTAGTCTTGGAGGAATCTGTAGAGCTTGTAGCAAGTGAAAGAACTCCAGAAACCTTATGTTTGATTGCACTGAATGGTTGTTTATACTGAAGTCGTGTAGAAGTTTAAGTGCTACCTAGCAAAGGGAAAAGGAGTCCAAGAAGTCATAGCTGTCTAGGAAGCTAAATCCAAAATCCTCAGAGGCAACACAGCTACTGAGTGTGGATCAGGCTCAGCTCAGAGCTAAATCATTCTGTACAAGGTACTTTCACTTTGAGATGCTGCAGTAGCACTGCATAACTTGAAGGGAAACATTAAAAGAAAGTAGCAAAAATTAGTTCAGAAGGTAACTAACTCCCAATGAATTAAGCATTATTTACTCTGCTGAGTGAACCTGAAAAATCCCCAAACATTATAAAACATTAAACGTTCAACAAAACCTAACCAGTGACTGGCTAAAAGTTCATTCAATTTAAAACTTCACTTTTTTTTTTTTTTTGGTAGTTTGGTGATGGTGTTTGTGTCTGTGTTTGTTCTTGCACTGCTTGTCTGCTTACAGTAAAGGTAGCTCTTTCCATAAACTGGACCAGAGTAGTCGTGCTTCAGTGTTTGGATATATGAAACTATTTGCAAAACTCCTCTAATCAAAGGATTTTTCGCAAAGGCTTATGTTTGTTTCTGTTACCTTTGTTTTGCTTTGAAACTGAGTGTGCAGGTTGCTTGTGGGATTTTGCATGTAAATAATGAAGGAAGGTACTTGATAAAGATTGCTTTCTCTCATTAAAAAAATCATCATCTAGGATTTAGGATAAAAAATGAGAAATTGTTCTTATTTGCATGGTAGTGGGGAGGTATTGTGAGCAGCAGACAGGAGGTAGCAACTTGGTGAGGGTATGGAGGAGACAAATATAGGTGTTTACACTTGCAGGCTGCTGCACTGAGCCAGCATTCCCTCTCCTGACAGCACAGTCACAGAACAGTCTCTCAGCCAGGTGTCTCAGGCAGTGACTCACTCACTGAATACAGTTCTGTTGTTTTCACTGTGGTCCCTTGTTAACCTGCAGATGGTCTTTCTCAAAACCTGCCTTCTCCTGCCACTTCCCTGGTGAATGGGACTTGTATTTGAGACTGTTCCCTTCCTGAGGTAGCTTGATTACATGTTGATTATAGATTCATCAACCAGCAAGCATCACTTACAGCTCCCAGTGAGAGAGGGCTCCTAGCCTAACTCCCCGTGGAAATGGCCTTGCTTTGAATCTGTGCTGTGATGGTAACATGCATTTTGGAACTCGAGCAGCAGAAACAAATCAACCAGCCTGTCAGTGGTGACAGGAGACAGCACTGCAGTAATTCCCTTGTGTTGTCAAACAAACAAAGGGAATCCCTCTGCTGTGAGCTACAATTTCCTTTAATTTGGTCAAAGTAGATTAATCTGCATTTATTCTTCTTGGCTGTCTCTTTGAAAAAATAAAGTAGGCAAGCTTGGCTCATTCTTTGGTAACAGAAAAGACTGGTTGTAGGCTGAGGTCAGAAGAAAATTAATTTAGAAATTTAGAATATGTGAGGAATTAAGGTGAGGGCCTTTACTCTTTCATATGGAACTCTTTTTTTTTTTTTTTTTTTTTTTTTTTTTTTTTTTTTTTTTTGTTCTGCCAAGCTCCAGCCTTGTAAATCCTCCTTTCAAGAGCAGTACAGAAAACTGAGAATTGTCAAGATGGAGAAGGCTTCTTTTACCCTAACCTCGGCATCATCCTGGGTGCCTCAGCATTTGTGCCAGGCACATGAGAGGTGGTGTGACCTCTCAACAGACCTACCAAACAGCACAATACCAGTCCTCCTGTCTGCAAAGTGGAACTAAGGGAAGAAGAGGAAAAAAAAAAAAAAAAAACAAAAACCAAAAAAAGATTCAAGGACTTTGCTTAGTCAGTCATTAGACCACTGCCCAAGTAATGGAGGGGTGTTTGTAACTGGGAATTCCTTATAGTTACTGCCATAACCAAAACAGGTTCTTCTTGAGGAGCCTTTACTTTCCCAGCATGTAGTGTGTTTTGTATTTCCAAGTACAACATAGATTTTGTATAGAACTTGCTCTTGGGTGTATTCAGATACATGCTCAGGAGGCTTAACTCAGAGATCAAAAGGACAAGTAAGTTGAACTTAGAAGGATTAGGAGAGAAGATATTAATACTCCACAAGAAGTGTGAGATTTTTAGGTGAGAAGATACTCAGCACAGGAATAAACACCTCTGCCTAAGAGCATGCAGATTTCTTTTTTTTTTTCAAATTGCTAATGTTAACAATGACAGTTGCCTTGTGCAAATGTGTATAGAGAAAACTCAGTTTAAAAGTTTCCATGATGCTGTGCAAGAGCTGTTCTGCATATGAGCATTATGATGCAAAGCATGTTCTATTTGACAACTCAGTGTTTTGCTCTGTCTTTAGAAATAGAGCCCTGAGAGGCTGGTATTTTTTGCACATGTGTGCATTAGATGGGTTGTTTTGGGATAGGCAATTTGTTTTGTTTGTTGTTTGGACTATCTAAAATGGAGAAGCTGTTTGACAAATTCAAATATTGGAACCCAGCATCTTGTTTTTGGGGCCTCGTCTCCAGCTCACTGGGGTGGCTGTTGTCCCAGTTTGAAGAGTGCTTGTTCCTTGTCAGTCGTGCTCTGCTTTACAGAGGATGTGTTGTTGGTGCTCCTCCTCTCTGTGAGGTGTCCTTCACAGCAAGTTTAATGGCAACAAACCATTTAATGACTAATTTAAGTCGTGTGTCTACAGCATCAGAGAAATTGAGAATACAGTTCCTAGAAGGACAGTGTGTGGCTATTGCTGCCCAGGAACTAGACCTGTTCAGGAAAGGTGAAGGTCATGGACTGTGTAATACCACACTGGGTAGAAGAGGATCCAGCATCTTTCTCTTTTCTCCTTGTCCCAGATCTGTGATATACACGTAAGGAAAGCAAAATGATTCTTGGAATACTGGCAACCTCAGCACTGCACAGATTTACACTGTGTAAATATTGACAAATGAACTAGAGAAGAATTAAAATCTTGGAGAACTAAGGCAAATAAAGCTGTATAGCATGTATTTAATGGAGTTTTTTCCACCTTCAGAATTAACAACTGTTAATGGGAATAAAGAGAGAAGATGGAGCATCCTGGTTTATATTCAGTAGCATAAATGAGTAAAAATGATTTATGGAGTTCTCTTACATGCTTATGATTGTCTCAGGGCTTTAATGAATGTCTTACCTTTGCTGATGTCCTCCAAAATTATCTCACATGATTGAGTTAGTGTGGGATTTTGTCTCCATCACGATGCTCCAGAAACTGATGTTTTAAAAGAAATTAAGATTCTGGTCCTCTTCTGGAGTGTTTTTTTCTGTCAAAGTATTGGGGAAAAAAACAGACTGTAAGAAAGAACCCATACCCAGTGTTTGGCTGGGAAAGTGGCTCCAGGGTAGTGGCTTGTGCTGTTCATTTTCACCCCTGTAAATGTGCTGATGTTTGGTGATACAGATGGTAATAAGTACCAGTTAAGTGGTGAGAGAAACAGAGGAGCAACGTTTTAATAGCATGACCCTGGTGGAACAAAAGATGTACTGATCCAGTGAGGTGCATGTAAAGTGGGTTACTGTGGTAAATCATAACCATCTCTGCCTTGCTCTTTCTTTTTTGCCTCCTTCCTCACCTTTGATCTTTGACTAACAGACTACCTTTGAGAATCTCTGCTCTACTGTAACTACTCTGCCTCACAAACCCTTTTGTGGAGCAAATTTACTTCAGCAGTGTGTGCAAAATATGTGTCTTTTAGATTTCTCATCAGAGTCATATCTTGTGCCATTAGGAATAAACTTTGCTAGCTTGCTTTTAATTTGAAATTTGATTTCTTAACTGCTAACAAGTTAAAAAAAGAAAAAAGCAGAAAAACAAAAGCAGTCATGCTGTGACATGTGAACAGAGCAGAAGCTATGGACTGGGAAAAATATCCTCTGACTAGCAAAGATCTTTGAGGAGAGAAAATAAATTCCCTATGGAAAGATCAAAGCACATGAAGTTAATGGATTATGACAAGGTAAAAAAATACCTGGAGAAAATAGTAGGTTCAAACATAAAAGAGGGAAATAGGAAAGAGTGAGTTTTTTGTTGGAGATAGTTAGATGACTAGCTAAGTACTTGAGATTATATGTTGTAGCTAAAGGGCTATTAGTGGGAATAGGGATTTTTTTCCTGATGTCTGGTGCAGCCTCCACTTATGTGGTGTCAAGGTAGCCCTGGAGTTGCAGTCCTGAATTCCTGCTCGATTGCAGTGCTCTGTGCTGGTGACTACAGCCTGTACTGCAAACAGACCCTCTCAGACTGACACAAGACTGATGTAATTGTAATAACTCTTAAAGTCACTTTAATAGTCCGAGTAGGTCCTGCTAGGGTCAAAAATATATGGAGTGTATCACAGAAAAAAAAGGCAGGAACCCATCTGGTGAGCTGGGAAATGTTCATGGGTGTAGAGCTCTGTTGTTCAGGTTACTGTTACCAAAGACCACCTGCTATAGGTATCTGTGTGCCTTCTGCACTGCTGCAGCATTTGATGTCTCACAATCATACAGAAACAGAGAACTAAAGCTGAGGCACAAAGACCCCCAGAGATCTCCCTCTCAGTGACATGCACATCAGTGGGGATCAGAAGTTTGAAAGCCCTCTCAGGAAGCTGGGATCAGGTGACTCTGTCCAAGGCTGTGCTGGGCTTCTGTGGCAGAGCAGAAGCTGCCCCTCACTTTTCCCATCTGGACACCCATCCTTCCTTGGGGCTCACCACAAAGGAGGAGTCCCAAGGGAACTGTGCCAGTGCTTTACATGCACGAGGAGGTTCACCTGCACTAACTACAAAGTACTGATCTACTGAGGGACTCAGCCACACATCTGTAGAAGTGGCTCCTCACCCCTCTGGTTTATTTCTCTGTATATCTGAGCAGCTGACTCTCCACAAACCTGCTGATTGTTTCCTGGATGGACACTGATGTCTACATTGAGAGAGAACCCGACATTTGTGCCTTTCCTTCTTAGCAACACCTGCTTGCCCTCTGTCTTAGGTCAGTTCCTCACTTGCCTTTTCACAGTTTTTAAGAAACAACCTGTCCCTCTCGTCTTTCTGCCTGCAGAAGTTTGTTTTGATAAAGGCAGTAGATCTGTAATAGTGACAAGAAAGAAGTTTGCCTGTGTGGGTAACCTCTGTATTAGTGATCTGATGGAGAGCTGAGCAATACTGGAGTGCATTTATAGTGCTTTGCCTGTCACTGTGTGCTGTGAGAGTGGTGTTATTACCAGATGGGGTGAGAGAGGGATTAAGGCCCTGGTAAATCCTTGTCTCCCAGCCCGCTCTCCCCATTAATGCTGCCTGTGCTTTGTATGTGCTCCTGTGCTGTTCCAAGAAGTGGCTAAACTGATGGGGGATCTGTGTTGCTTCCAGCTCACAGGCAACTTCAAATTTAGTTCACTTAATAAAAAATAAAATTGTAAACCCTTCTTTTTGTTAGTTTCACTTTAAACTAGAACTTTTTTCTCCTTGTTTTAAAGCAACTGCAAGAGCAATAGTTTCTCTTGACTGTCCCTATGACAAGAAGGAATTATGTAAAGGAATGGATTCCAGTGGTTGCATGGTCCAGAAGGAATGGAGCAACACGAGTACAAAATTCAGTTATTCACAGCAAAGCATTACTATCTTCTATTCTCTTAAGGTCTTGTGTAGTTCAGTATATTATAGACCAAAACCAAAAAAGTTATGGGAAATAGATGCTGCAATTTGATCAGAAATGTTATTACTCTGGAAATGCGAGGATAAGAGACCTTGAGTTAAATATTTGACATTCAGAATTGTAGATAGTAGGATGCCAACACAATTTCAGCGGAGTAACTGGAGAGCTGCCATTGGGTGACTTAGACAGTATGTCAAGAACTGTTATAGTGTTGAGGCTTTTGCCAGCTCTGTGTGAGCCCATGATGCTCCCACCTTTTCTACGAGAATGAGTCTGTTTTAGTCCTTTCTAAAGGACTTTCTAAAGTGTCATGAGAAAATTGTGCACTTTATGTCTGGCACCACTGTTGGGTTTTTTGGGTTGGGTTTTTTGTTTGTTATTTTTAACCATCCCATCTTAGTTCAGCAGCTTAGTTTATATACCAGTCTTAAAATTTCAGTTTTCAACCTTTATCATGTTCCACTTGTACAAAGCAGCAATCCCAGTGGTGCCTTTTGGCACATGCTGTTCATGCCAGGCCCAGAGCTACTGACCTGCTCTGTGCAGTGAAAAGGAGTTGTACTCCCAAAGGTCATTCCTGGGTACGGAAGTGGCAGTGACTCCTTCTCTTCCATCTCTTTCTGTTTCACAAAGCTGTGGATGGCTTTCCTTTTGTACATTGTCAATGTTACCATCAGTCCTTTCCATCTCAGCGCTGAGGTGTGCAAGATGACAGCACAGAAGACATCGTTGCAGTAGGGTACTCCTGTGAGATCATGCTGGCAGCACATGCAATTGGCCACACTGATTTCTTCTCTTTTCATAGCTGGGAAGAAAACATATGGAATTAGTGAGCAACAGAACCTCAGTTTTCATTTGAGAAAGGAAATAGAGAATGATTCATTCTAAAACCATACGCTCCAAAGGAGGAAGATTTGAATTATTAACAGCAGATCTAAACATGATGGGTGCTGACACCTTCATCTCTTTTATTTTTACTGCCATGGATTTTCTTCACATGCAATGAGAGAATTTACACTACAGGAACTGTTAATGGTTTCACGCTTCCTACCCAATTTTAGCTGCCTAATTTATGGAAAGCCATTACTAGGTGAGTCACTGCTTTCACAGGATTAATATGGCTGAGATAGAACTTTGTGTGTTCCTTTAATTTCCATATTTGCTTGAAAGGAACATCAAATCCACATTAAAACTCTCAGTGTTTGGTATAACAGTAGAGTTCAGAGTCTCTGTTCTACTTGATCATGTACAAATATCGCCAGAGATGCTCCCTGTCCCTGTAAGCTAACAGGCTAAACAAACAAGACAGACATTTATCTGCATTCTAGATACTATGAGTTGGGGTGTCTCATTGTTCAGAATTTGTGCCCAATTGGATGGAGGTTAAATACTTCCAAGGATTGCAAACAGAAGCAATACTGGGAATCTTACTGCAAATCTCACTATAAAAAACTTATTGCAGAAGCACATTTACTCTCTTGTTGATCTTAGGAGGTTTTGCTTGGATATTCACAGGTTAAAAAATATAACATCCAAGCTTGAGGGTCAGTGTTTGCCCCCTAAAGATAAATTAGCCATGGGTTGAAATACATTTCAGGCTGTCTTTTTTTGTGTAACAGGAGGAAATGCAGTGTAAAATACTCAAGCACTGACTAAGGTGTAGATTTCATAGCCAATATTCTTTGTAATAAATAACTCAGAAATATTTATTCACTTCCAAGAACAAACTCCAAAAGACAATACCTGATAAAATTTAAAGGAGATTTTGATTTGGATTTTTAAGCTAATTTATTTTTCTATAAAACTCTAAAGTTATCACAAAACTTATTATGAGCCTTTCTCTGAATTAGAAGCCCTTAAACATCTATGTAGGTGTTTTCAGCAACAGGTTTTCTGTACAGGTGTCCCTCCAGAGGCTGGTTGTTTCATTTCTGTGTAGGTTTCTTAGGTAAGATCCCACATCTTGCTGCCCAGCACATAACAGGTGACATAACTATCCACCTTTGGTTTACTTTTGCCTTGCTGGGATGTCTGTTGAGTGTGAGTCAGTATGGACCTGTGGCTGGGTTATCTTTGAACTGCTGTCCTAAAGAAATTATCATTTTTGGGTGCTATCTGCAGGGAATAATCAATGAACCATCACTAGTTCTCACTCTTCCTTTTCCACTGGAGAGTTTGTGGGGCATGAAACTGGAGAAAAGCTGTTACAAGTAATTTATTGCTCAGGGTTCTTTATCTTTCCCTAGTTTCTTTTTTCCACACCAGTTACTCTGACTTAAGAAATTAAAAAGCTCTTCATAAAACTGCTTGAAGATTGGTATGTTTGCTGTATAAATTCTTAGGCAAATCTTCAACTGCTACAAAGGGAAGTGACTCGAAAGCCACAGCCTTTTTTTTTTTTTCTTTCTTTTTTTCAGTTAAAGATCTCTTGTATATGAGCTATCCACTTTTATTTTTCCCCTAGGGATTTTAAAATGCTTGAAACATTCTAAAAACAAAAGGAAAAAAATACAGTAGTGACTGATTTGCATGAGGTTGGGAGACAGTAAGTTACCAGTGGCTTGTTAAATGCTATTACAGAAACTAAATATAGATTGCTTTAATCAATTGTTGTATGTCCATGTCTTCATGTGTACCCCCAAGTGTACACTTCTGAAAGAGGTGTTAGAAAATAAATTTCAATTTACCCTTGAAATCTGTCATCAAACTGAACACAAGAGAATCTACTTGCCTACGTTACTTCTTAACAATAAGCATCCTTCAGCTACTGTTTTACAGTCTGAGTCTATGCTGGAGATGGAAGACCATTTGCATTGACTTTTACAAGAAGATTCAAAGTACTGTGAGTATATAGAATTGGACTGTTCCATCATGCTCTTCTCAGTAGGATTTTTCTTAATGGGAATATGTTTGGACTACATATTATTATTTACTGGCCATACATCTGGATTTTCAGGCAAGTATTTTTAATTTTCTTCTGAACTGAAATCAGTATGAACGTTTGTGGTGGATGCTTTTTTTTGTACTTTCAAAACACCCCACATTTTTCATGTTGTTAATTCATTCATGGCAGTTGAGTGACTGAATGCAAAAAAAAAGAAGAAAAGCATCAGCATTGTTGGAAAACTGAATGATTGCCTGCATGAATGATTTCTTACTCTACTTCTACATAAAATGAACAGCGTCCTCCAAGGAGAGCCGCTGACGTGACTGAGGCATAACACTGAATAACAGCAGCAAAACCAGAAAGAGGTGTCTCCATGCAAGGCTTTTAAATGGTGCTGGCTTTGGCCTCTCCAAGGAAATACAAGTTTGTGTGATTACCTTTTTTCCATTCTGCTAAACTTGATAGAGTAGTGAAGACCTCATAGATACAAATTCCTAAAAGCTGGGGGAGATCAGTAGCCAGGTGGAGATGAGGCCCCACTTACTGCTGCCAACTGAGGAAAAGTCAGTAGGTGAAGCTCAGGAGGGTTTTGTTGTTGCAGTTGGCTGTACACAGGGATGGTTGGGACCTCCCCACATTGACTGTTCTGACACTCACTGGAAGGAGAAAGGGTGGGGAAGAGCAAGTGGATGTGACAGGAACTGAAAGTGTTACCGGTTAGCAAGCCTTGCAAGACGGTAAGGGAGGTAAGCTGGAGGTATTTTGGTGACTGGGGAGGGATGGAGCAATTTTGGATATGAAATCAGGTCTTATTGGTTTAGTTCCTCATGGGACAGTTCATAATGCAGTCTGCAAAGGTTGCTTTTTGCTGACAGTTTTAATACCACAAACCAGGGAATAAATGGAGTAGTTCTGAATTTTGCTGATGTTTTAGACCAATAGATTGGTTAAGGCTCAGTATTAACAAAAACTGTTTAGGGACTCTAACCACAAAAAAGCGCAGAAATTGTATACAAAGTGAAGAACTATGATAAATACCATGAGTGTTTGTTCTACAAATAAATAAGCCCAGTGGACTGAATATTTGTCCTGCTTTGAAGCATTTCATTTCCAAGCAAACTAACATACAAATTATAAACATAAAGCAAGCCATTACTAATACAGTTCTTTACTGAGATCTTTGTTTCATTCTGTAGCACAGACAAATTTGTGAGTCCAGTGCACAAATAAATCAAGCAAAACTGTTCTTTCCTTTTGGGCATTGACTGTTGTCTCCAGTCCCACCAGAGGACACCTAAAGCTGTAAAATGGAACTATACTCTACTATTAAAAGCCCCTTAGACATTGCCTGATACACTGAGGAGTTGTGACAGTAATATTTTACTATAATTGCTTTCTTAAGTTGAAGGCAGAGCCCTGAAGTTGCTGTCCTTTTTGCTGTGTTATTTAAACCAAATATGTGTGATTCAGACATATCCACTGACAGAATGCCTTGAATTTACAAGATTAGAAAGCTCTTCAGATTAAATGCAACTCATCAAGGCATTTCTCACAAGTAAAATACCTGTGTGAAATTAGCCCCTTTTCCTTTACAATGATAGGAGAGTAATCTTACTGAATTCAAGGAAAATCTCTGAGCTACCTGCAAATCAGATGGGTAGTTATATAAGGTCTGTAATTAGTTCCAACTGTAAAACTCCATGTGCAAAACTGAAAGATGAGTTGAAGTTCTTTCAAAAAAACAAACAAAACCCCACAAAACAACCCCCTCCCAACCCCCCTCCCCCAAATCAAATGAAAACAACAAGAAAAAAAACCAATACAAAGTGATACTGCAAACTTCTGAAAAAGAGGCTTTTTCACAAAATTAGGCCCTTCAAACCTATTGAATCTCATTAAATGTTAGTCAGAATCTTAGTAAAAAAAATATGCTTAGCAGAGAGTGTTAGAGGGTTCTTTATTGTTGTGGTATTGCTTAGGAAGGTTGTTTATAGAAGTAAGGTATTGCCATAAAACATAGTTATGTGGTGTCAGGACATCAGTAACCACTTACAGCCTGTTCTCTCATGCTGGTTTGAAGCTCCTCACAGAAGCACTGCTGTTAATCCACATATGCACAGGTGGTGCATTACATCTAATGGCTGCTGGTAAGCATGTGAATGCAACACAATGGCTGCAACCAGTAAGAACTTGCATTTATTTTTAAAAAGTTGTGGTATGCAGTAACTCAGACGTCCTGGTATTTGTGATGTCCTAATCCTCTTTTAACTCCTAAAAGATTTGAGACTCTCTGTTAGTGTTTAGTGACTATAGAAACAGTATAGGAACAAAATAAAACCTTGAAAATTAGCAATGCTTCAGAAGGTGAGATTGTTAACAGAATTATTTCTTCTGCAAATTACAGATTATATTTCATTTACATGCATAACTTGGATGTAGCAGTGTGGAGAGATTATCATAATCACCAAATATATACTTTATCTGAACTTGATTTAGCAGTCACTGATAAAGAAACAAATTAATTCAGGTAGAAGTTGTTTGTTTTTTTTCAAATGAACTGCAGTTTGAAACACACACTGAGGCCAAAATGTCATTAAATGACTTACTGTGTTGTGTAGCTATATTATTTCATAGTTTAGTTTCTTAAACCATTACAAGTTTTTTGAATCATATCAAGGATTGGTTTGTTTATGTTCCAGTTTTTTACTTGAAATTTAGCCTTCATTTAACCATTTAAATTGATAACCTGCTAATCTTAGACCAGGATGTTTTTGTTTTCGGGACACTAGAGAATAATCTGTTGTCAAGGATCTCTCGCTGAGCCCTGATGGTCATGTACACTCATGTATACACATTTGTGGAATTACTTCAGGCTCTTAAATAGCATAACAAAGTCTTGTGTTAGTAACTGTTAAGATTTTGTAGTGCTTCAATACTCACAGTTTATTATTTCTTTCACTTTTTGATTTGGAATTGCCTGCGAGAAGTCTGAGCATCTAACAGGTTTTATTTTTAATAATGTGAAAGTAATCTCAGAACTGCTATTCAGTGTATTAACTCACCAGCTGATAGCTGTTTTTACTTGAAATCTGGAAAAATGGAAATGTGGTCTCTTCGTTTAGGCTGTATTAATTCTGTAATTTTTTCTTCCATTTGAACTCTGAAATCAGGCTTCAAAATCTGTTTTCCCAATAACACTGTAGTTTGTCTTTCTGATAATACTTGTCTCAGCTCATTTAAATATTCAAAGATAGCAGGTACTGCAAATTTGAATATTTTAATGAGTATATTATTAAATTGTTTTTATCAAGTTAGTGCTAATTAAGGCTAGGAAACTGAATCAACCCAGTTATAAAGAGCATAGGCAATGAACAGGTTAAAATGCACTTTGTGAAAGGTCTCATAGACACTTCTCCAGAGCAGGTTTGGTTTGTACCAAACTCTAGGAAGGAAAACACTTCTGTTCATTTCTGTACTCAGTTTCTCTGTGGATATTCAGCCACTCTAGGACTTTATGGATAACCTGAAGAGCTTCCTTCTAAGATTTCATGCAGGCACCAAGATTCTTCATATTCACAAGTGTCACAGCTCCTTCTTTTGTAGACACTGTGGTGTCTCAGCTGATTCATGACTGAGGGGTCTCTGCTGCAGATAAGCTTTGGGCAGTCCTCATTATGGGCCCTACCACTAAGTCCTGCAAAGCATAGTGTGAGGATTAATGGCTCTGCCTGGTGCCCTAGGAGTCTTTCCTGAGTTAACAGTGATAAATGAACCATCAAAATGGCTGATACAAATACTGCCAGGGAAAGAATCGGACAAGGCTGAGGCACACAAACCTGTATCAGATCTGAAGTAGAAGTGAATCCTCCCTGGAGATAAGGGAGTGGTCCAGATAAACTCCTGAGTCCTTTGTCAGATAAATTTTCTCTTTTCCATTATTTTGTTACAGTGGAAAAAAAAAAAAGAAAACTGAAACCTCAGTCAGAAGGAAGCCTGGTTTTGAGATACACTCCCAATTATGTCAAAATCTCTTGCTTACATTGGGAACTGACTGACCTTGTGTGGTTCCCAAAATTTTTTACTATCAGCCCAAAGCACAAGGATTTCATATTACCATCTAAATAAAATCTAATTTAATTAATTAACTTTAGGGAATACCCTATTGGTGTGGAATACTTAGTGCCATATGTCACCTTTGCATCTAACATACCGCGGTGTTCTTTGTAGGCTCAAATATCTGCCTGTGAGAATTATAAGGCATGACTTACAATTATATCTTTTTAAAGCACTTACAATATATTAAGTTTTGCTGCATTCAGTGACCACTTTGGTTTTCTGGAAGCACAGTGGCTCTGGGCTGTGCATTGTCAGGTCACTAATCTCCATCCTGCACTCAGCCCATCAGCCATATGAGAGTGACTCATTCTCTGCAAACCTCCTGTTGCTTAGTAGCTGTTTGTAATGTGAAAGAGTTGGGAAAGTGGTGGTGAGGTAAGAGGAAAAGGGCTGGGAGGCAGAGTGCTCCTGGCTGCCTAAAAGGAACTTGTGAATGAGGGCATTATTTGACCATCTAATTGGGGAGGAATTTTTCTGTTTCCTCACAGGTCCAAGGCAGATGAATTTACATGTTCTGCCGCTCCCTATTGTCAGCAGTATCTAGGAAAGTTACTCGTGTGTGAGCCTTTATTGTGTGCATTTATTTACTTAACACCGTGGTACCACCTTCTCTTTTAAAATACCACTTGGTTACCAAGGGAACTGGTTACAGCCCTGCACACTTTCCCTCTGCTTGGCATGTGTGCCATGCACAAGGTTCCCAGTAGTGTTCCAGGAACTGGATGTCTGAGCCTGTAGTGCCAAGACTGCATCACAGCACTGCACCAGCCTGATGGTTCAAATGCAAAAGGACACAGGAGCTAAAAGGACTTGTAATGAAAAAGTAATAGCTCTATCAATGCATTGAATCTTGCTATAGGTAGGCTGAATTTATCGTGGACAGGTGGATTTAATTCCCAATATTTAGTTGGGGTAGCTGTAGAAAGTTATTTAGCTTTTTTATGGAAACAAAATGCATGAATAACATTTGCTTCCAACCTCAAGTTAGAATCCAAATTGTAATAGCAGGAGGTAACACTTTGCCCTTCAAGGGATGTAACACAGATGGAAAGACTGAGAGAGCTGGAAGAGTAGCTTTGAGGGCAGGGAATGCTATGGGAATGCCTCAGTGATCTGACTTCTCTTTTGTTTATATAAACTGGACTTCATGGGTGATTGTAAATGGGTTGCTTTGTCTCAACTAAAATTCTCACCTGTCCTTCTTCTCACTTGAATAACATATGGGCAGTTCAAATTTTTATTCTTTGACTTTTAAAGCATAACAGGTTTAAATCTCAGACATTTCTTCTCAATCCTAATGACTTTTTTTATTTCAAAAAAGGACATGAGGAACTAGTGGTTACTTCTAAAGTATTGTAAAAAAAAATAACTTCCAAGTTTCAGATGAATGTTAAGCAAAATAGCAATACTCAGCAGACAAGGAGGAGACAGTTTTCATTTATCTGGAGAACCCCAAGGGCTGCTTATAGTGGTGCAGCTCACAGCAGATTTTCAGCAAAGTGTTTAAGCATTTCCACAAACAGCAAAAGGCACTCTCCTGAGTGTAACAAGACTAAAAGATAGAACCAGGATAAACTGGTCTTTACTGAATTATTAGATGCTTATGAATTTAGTTGGGGTGAAAAAAAGCAAAATTAAAGTTCAGTTTCTGGAGTAGCATTTTGCAAATATACAGGTGTGCACAACATTGATTTAAATACCTCAAATAAATTAGAAAATCAGATGCCACATCTCAGCCTCAGCATTGATCCACAGAGTATATCTGTGAGCTTCTAAAATCACACCGAGGGTTCTGGAATTGTGATCTAAACATAGGTGTTTGTGTAAAGCAAAGATGGTCATTCAAAAGTGTCAGAGTTTTCAGAGAAGGACAGTTGGTAAGAGAAAGGTGGGAGCATAGCCTAAGGAGAAGCTGCAAGGCTCTTGGTGATCCCATGAGGATGGGGAGTTCAGGAGAGATGATGGTGATGATATAGACAAATCTTACTTTACACATTTGTGTGATTTTCTGTTAGTATTTAATGAATTTACATCATTTTGCCAAGTGATTTATTTGGCAGAATCATCT
The DNA here is from genome assembly GCA_038380795.1 of Pyrocephalus nanus. Taxonomy (NCBI): domain Eukaryota; kingdom Metazoa; phylum Chordata; class Aves; order Passeriformes; family Tyrannidae; genus Pyrocephalus; species Pyrocephalus nanus. The sequence goes on along the minus strand of CM076270.1, from coordinate 18,730,342 downwards.
CAAAGATCTTCTTTAAAAGGTCTTTAAAACTCTGGTTTTGTTGTATTCAAAATGTTCTGGGGTTTTATTTTTTTTTCATTCAATGAGAACTTGAAATGAGAAGTTTCCCTTTATTGCTTTAATGCATTTGATTGGTTAAATGGAATCTAGTTTCATTAATTGATGGATGTTGAAACTGGGGAGAAAATACATTGTGTGTGAATCATAAGACTGTGGGAAGGTGGAGCACCTGTGATAAGGATACAGTCACTTGTAAATGTGAGCTGTGTTTCATGGAAACTCTACCAGAACTGAATAGGACATTTAGTGAGAAATAAGGATGAAAGTTTGGCTTTCTCTACAGGTAATTCTGCTGTTCTCTAACATTTGCACTGCTGTTTAAGTAATGAATAGGTGGGATAAAATATTCACTGCAGTTCTCTTGGCCAAGTAGTTAGAGAAAATTTAAGCTTAATAAGCCTCCTGATAATTAAGCTCTAACATAAGTAAGGATGGTAAATATCCTATAAAGTTCAGTTGTGATGCCACTGACTAGCAGTGGCATATATATATATAGCAAGGCTACAAAAATGTTGCACTGCTGATGGAAATGTGACTTTCAGCTGCTTTGTTGTTACTGTCTCTTCTTTTTAAAAAAGAGTAAAAAACAAAAAACCAAGAGCATGTTAATAGTTGATTTCCTTCTAAGTACAACAAGAGTGCTGGGAAATAATTTACAGGAAAGCCCCCAAGCCTCCTAGGTTTTAATTTGAGTCTTTTAAAAGACAGGCACAGAAAACATCCTTCACCCCAAAAATATTACTTAAAAGCACGGAAAGCATATCAGCCTTAGCATTCTTTTGAGAGTCTTCACTGCTTCTCTGCATCAGAGGTAACTTTTAACTGACTACAACCAGCAACAAATTATAGCAGTTTCTTCTACACCAGCACATGAGTCAGCGAGTAGGGAATGGCTGAGTCAAACTCTACCCTGATCTTTCCCTCCCACTCCCTGCCCAGCTGCTGCCTGTTTACACCTTAGGGTATATCCCATGAAACTGGAAGCCTACACAGAAAATTAGAAATAGTGGATGCTCTTACTCCTGTGCATAAGAAACACAGGCCACGTCTGACCGTAACGTAAACCATTTCTCTAGCAACATGTCTGGTATTTGTCTCTTTGCCCTACAGTTTGTCTTTAAGACATATTGTATTTCTTCTTTATCTTTCAAGAAGAGGGAAATGGCAGCAGTGATACTGACTACACTTTCAGTGTATTTATTGTTCTATTCTTGTTTCAGACATATCTCACTAAGGCATTGGGTACAGCTTTGTTCTGTTAGGCTTCCTCTCTCCCACAGCCTGGTACACTTTGGTGATTTCTGCTTTAATCCAGTGTTGTGTGTATGCAATCAGTTTTCTCTCTCCCTAATTTCAGATTGGTAACTTAGTGCAAGAAAAATAAAGGTGTTGTGTTACCAAGGGTTTGATTTCCCTGCTGAATCTCTTCTTGGTTTGTTTTGGTTTGTTAGGTGTTTGTCATTCTTGGGTTGGTTTTTGTGTGTATGTATTTTTATGCCCAGTAAAACTAAACTAAAACTTAAGTTTATAAACTAAAACTCCTTTAATAAAGTTTTGTAGGGAGAAAATTGCAACTCTTCCTTTGCTGGTCAGTCTTTATGATATTTTTCCATCATGAAATTTTCTCAGAAGTGCTAGAAGGTGCAGTCAATACTACCTAGGAACTAGGGATAACATTTCCTTTTAAAAACTGACTTTTAGTGTAATACAATGTTTTAGTATTTTTCTGTGTAGACATTTCACTGAAGGTATTTTTTAGTTATTAACTATTATGCATATTTCACATAAAGGATTTTCCACATTTTTTACTAAACTAATTTCTATCTGAAAGCAGCCTAATGCAAATTATGAATTGAAACAAGAAAAATTTAGAAACCAATAAATTACATTTGTTTCTTTTTACAATATGATGTTAATGTCAACATTAATATTTAAAGAGTTTTTTATTATTACTTACACCTGTATTTGCTTTCATTCTCTAATTAAAAAATCCCTCAATTTAGTGTAAAGATTACAATTAGTTTCAAATCAGCAAATAATGAGAATCAACCCCTTTTACGGTGTATATAGATTTGCAGTCCTTGTAGCTGTGAAAAAGTATCTGTAATTTGATGCAAGATTACACAGATGTGTAGGTAATCTAATGCAGAGGTTGGTCAGAGGCAAAGTCCCTGTGATCTGGCGGTAGGTGAGCAGAGGTCTCACGAGGTGCTGTGGGGCTGCCCCATGAGTGAAGCAGCTCCAGTGGGTGCTCAGTAACATGGAGCTCTTCCTTCCCTCTTGCAGTTTGTCCCAGAGAGAACTAATTTGCTGCTCTGCCCCCTGGGAAGAGATGGGGAACTCTCTTCACTGCTTTTGGAGAGGCAAGTGCTATGATGTAAAAATTAACCCCCATATCACGGTGTGTTATTGCTGAGATTTGGTCAGTCTGGGTCAACACAGTTCCTCAGTGCGGTTTAAGTAGCAGACTGAACTCTTTTAAGTGGGGCAGATGGGTTACAGGTTATAATGGTGACTGACTGCTCGGCTGTCTTCCTCACTGATTCAATTCCACTTTGTTAAACCTTCCTTTGTCCAGTTAATGTGAAGATGAGGCTGGTCACCTGGGATGTCAAGGCTTGGCAGAACTGGTTTGTGTGTGCAGGTGGTTTTTTGAATCAGTGATCTCTTAACAGTGGGGTATGTTAGATCCTTGGCTTCTGTAATGGAGCTGTGAGGTTTTCATTTGTGAATATAAAATGTGAACACTGACACCCTGAGTCATCTAACCCTTAATCATCTTTCAAGCAAATCTATGGACTACTCTGCAAAACATGAGCAGTGGTTAACACATGAAGCAATATCCCTGCACTGAGCTGACTTTATCTTAAGCCACAGACTTTGCAAAAGATGACAGCAAGGGGAAAGAAGGATCTAAAAAAATCTGTAGTGTTGGTATTTCAGAAAAGGAATCCTGCCTTGTGTTACTCTTCTGACTACTTGAGTCTCCACAACTGGTTGTTCTGAAGGCTAAATTTTAGAGAAATTATGGAAATAATGTATATCTTTCTAGAAAATTCTTTTGTTTGTCAGAAAAATAATCTGGCTGGACTAATTGGCCTGATTCAGAATTCAGGTGTTTGTGGCTTTGTAAACAATATTAATTTGGCTTGAATAGAAGATACTGGAGAAGGTAAATCAATTAGTCATTACTAACTTAACAAATGTTGATCAAACTAAAGATGATGTCTTAAGGTTCCTCTCTTTTTCCTTTGTGTGCATATTTAGCACACCAGATGGTTAATGCAGTCATAATAAACTGGGGGAATATTTAATTAAATGTGTTCCCAGGACATTAAATGTAGAGTATTATTCTTTGGCTGGTGATCAGAGTAAATATTTGGTAATAAGGGAGAGTCCTTGTAGAATATTGTTGGTAGTACATAAAAATCGCATTTGGGAACAGAAATGTGTTCAAAGCAGAACTTTCTTCACAAAATTAAGACACCTCAAATGCTAATTCCTTTTATACGTGGGGTTTTTTTCCTACCACCAATTCACTATTATTCACTGCTATCCAATTATTACAAATAGCATGAGAAATCATTTGAAATTTGATATTCATAGAATGGAATGAGCCTAAGTTTAAGTCTGTAGCCATTTACTTGTCAATAGTCACATTTTTACTGAACACTGAAGTGCTCAGAGCACTGAGAAGCACAGTTAAGAACAACATCTCTGTTCAAGCAGCGATGCTTCCCTTATAGTGAAGGAAGCCTTCACTACAAGTGCAGTTTCTGCTCCCTCTGTGAGATCTGAGGGCTGAAAACATCTTTCTGTAGTCTGAAAATTCCCCCAGCCCCATTATGCAAATGTCCACTAGCCCAGCAGTGATACTTCCCTGTCAATAAGCCAATTATCTTCTCAGCCTAACCAGTTTTATGATATCATGGCTTTCTTTACTCCTATTGAACAGCTTTTTTTTATTCCCATTTGAAAGTGAGATGAGTAGAATGAAAACAAGGATAGACTTAGCCTGTTAAAATAGGCTGGCTAATAACTGAAGGGAGGAAGATGAGCCAGAAACCTGAAATACCTACAATTACGTGGGCAACTGAACTAAAAAGCACATTCTCCTACTGAGTGCATCTATCTCGGAACTGGGAGGTCATGCTCTCCAGCCAGGGTTGTCTTTTGAAAAGTCCTCTCACCTTACAGGCAGAGAGCATCATTATCTACTTGTAAGAAGGAAGAGAACCAAATTCTGGAGCAAGTTTATTTGAAGCGGGTGTTAGAAATTTCCCTAAACCTTTCCTGACAGAATGAGTGTGCTGTTTGAAAGAGTAACAGGACCTGCCAGTTGACACTATCCCATTTCACTATGGGAAACCCAAAGAATTTGGTAAGAGGTGCTGGGATGGATGGCTAAGGTCTCTTGATTTCAAGACATAAACATGACTGTCCACACACAACTGTGGTAGGCACGTGCTATTAAGTTTGTACAGTTAAGCACTCAAGTCTGGAAGGCCCAGGATCTTAAGTTTAAGTAGCAAAGGTATGAATTTCTTTGAGAGGTGGCATGTGAGTAGGCTATCACAGAATTCTACTCTGCCCAATTCAGTTAGACTGGATTTGGGTAGGGCTGTGACAAACCTCATGTAGCCAGACTGATTGTTAAGAAAGGTTTTTTGCTAGCGTTGGCTAAACTGAGCTACTACAGAAATAAAACCCCATGGGGTAGAATCAGATTAACAGAAAACTGGGAACTAACAAATTCCTCCAGAATGCAGAAGACTCTAAGTATAATCAGGAAAAGTCCCCCTTTGCAAATTAGCAGTGGGAAAATTGGTTTAGCTGTTACTGCATAGGAGTAAACAAACAAGTTCAGAACTAACAGCAAACCCCAGGGCTACAGAGCTCTTTTATTTCCTTGGAGATCCTCGCCTCAAAGCTTTCCACAGCATCTCAGTTCACAGATGAACACCCTCGGCACGAGGGACGATGGGAGAGAGGTTTGTTTTTACAGCTACTTCTGTCCAGGATCTCCACTGACATCCTTAGTCACTGAATTTGCATTTGTAGCTAATTTTAATAATTGTTTTAGAGTTAAATCTCAAGAGTACAAAGCAATGGAAGTGTTCTGATTTATTTTATTTATTTTACAGTTAAACAGGGGCTTTTTGGTGTATTTTTCAAATTCCTTTGAAACCACAGACTGTCAAACTCCACTTACACAGTGAAGCCCAAATGGGTTAGATGCCTTTTGAAGGGGTCCACATGGAAGAATGGTGTCTTAAATATACATAAGTTGCAACAGTAAATATTTATTACATAAATATGATACATGAACAGTAAAAAAAAAAAAAAAAAAAAAGAAAAGCAGTAAAACGTTGTTTTATTTGAACAACAGCGAAAGGGTTTGAGGAAAGAGGAATCACACTGGGGTTCATATAAAATTGCCTCCTTCATTTCACTTTTTGTAGGGATCATTAGTCAAATCTGCTGCTGCATTGATGCACATGCACTGCCCCTCCCCTGAGCTTTGCCAGCTGACACCAGCTAGAGCTGTCTGATGTAATTCTCACTTTCCTCATGCTATAAGCTTCAGCTGTGTTTCTCACTGTCTAAGTCTGAGGGGTAGAAAATAACTCTTGCTATCAGAAATAGGTTGTGAGCTTTCTCTCAAGTCAGTAGTTGAAGAAGAGAGAAGGATGGCAATGAAAAGGGCTGGGCTGCTTTGCCACAGGCTTTCTGTGCCACTGAGCAAGTCACTTAATCTCCCTGTACCTGTTTCCCAGCCATATGAGGGATAATAGCTTTTCCTTAGCTTACTGCAGTGTTGTTAGGATAAAGACTTTGAAGGGATTAGGTCCTGTAGCTGGAGGCTTTAAAAAGCACTTTGGATAAAAGAAGATGCTGAAAGCAGCCATGGGGGTCCCAATGTAAACTGTACCTGAGCCACAGTGGTGTCCTGGCATCCTCCTGGTGTTTGCATCGTGCATCTCCCTTCCCCAGCCTGACTAAGAAAATAATTTCTCCTGTGTTGCTCACACATGTGAACAAAAATGAAAGTATGTGTCAGGCAGTTTCCCAAAATATTAGATACACAATCATCTGCTGTTGAAATGCAAAACAGTAACACTGGATATCTCCACTTGTATCTTAATTAGAGTTGAAGCTCCCTTTAACTGTCAGAGATAAGTAGTAAATTGCTTCCAGAATATCCAGGTGAGATGACAAATCTCTTAGTCATGATTTTGACCTACTAGTTTCAGGCCCAACTAGAAGAACTGAGGATGTCTGACTCAGCTGAGACCATTTTGCTGAATCACTTGGATAGTCCCTCAGCGTTTCTTCCGAGGTGGCTGCAAAGACACACAGGTCCAGCACCTGCTTTCAGTCAGACGGCTCCTGTGCTAACTGAGGCAAAATCTGGCATTGTGGGGACTGAGGGCGTCACTAATGTTATACAAAGAACAACCCAGCTGCCCAGGCTCTGGGCAAGTGGTGCAGTTGTCCTGCAGTGAGTGTACTTGGCACTCTCCCAGAGTTTACTCCAGTGCTCTGACATCGCAGGGTGGTTGCCATTTAAGACTATTTGCTAGGGATTTATACTCTTTTTCACCAACAATAATAGAATTTTGTTCCCCTTTTAAAATTTAATTTGACCTGTTCTTGGGAATGAAGATTCTCAAAATCAATTTTTTTTCCTTTTCCTAACAATAAAAGTACAAAGGTCTGATGACTTAGGGGCCCAGTGATGGAATTTTTATATAGATTTTGCATTCTTTTGTAGGTCCTCAAAATCATGCCAGACTATGAAAAATTATATTTTAAAGTTGTGATGCTTCATATTTCAAAAGGAAGCTTCTCCAACATAGTGCTAATGTTTTGCATAAATTTCTTTCAGTAATGCTTCTGAGAAATTATAAGCTGATACAACATGGTACAGAGGCAATAACAGAAGAATTATGTAAATGGAGGTTGGAATTTCATGCTAGAATTTTTGTACTAAGGTATCACAGAGAATGTCTGTGCTTCCAAGTGATGTAGACCTTCAGTTCCTTTCTTTACTAGAAAACTTATGTTCAAAGCCAGACTCTTAATGTATGCTTGTGTGGGACTGGAGCCACATTGGCACACTCTTTTGGGGAGTGTTCTGCTCTTTGCTCTGACCCACAGGGCCACAAGCGAGGCAGCTGCTGTTACTGTGTAAGGAGAGCAGAACTCCAGAGACACAAGGTTTGGAAAGCACAGCTCTGCACTGCAGGCAGCACGCAGCTCTGGTTACTCTTGAATTAGATTTTATGTATTTAATTAAGATGGGTATGTTAATTACAAGCTTGCTGTGCCTTAGCATAAAGATTGTCATCTCTCTTTGCTAGTTACAGTAACTCCTGCTGGATGATCAGGGCAGCTGTAAAAACACACGGTGTTTCCCATCCATTCCTCCCTTATGCAGGAAATGCCCCAGGAAGTGCAATTGAAACCAAGTTAGATGGTGGCAAGGATGCTGGAAGAGAACAAACTAGGAAGTGTCTACTGTATGCCAAACCATTTTAAGGACAGATTGGTAGGGTCAAAAAAAAGATGACAGTTACTGGGCATAAAAGGTACATGGCGGAACTTTGGAGTTATCTCCTAGCTTTGACCAAGAACACCTCTGCTTTTATAAGCTATGCTTACAGCAAACACGTGTGACAGGGAAAAACACTTCTCACCTGTTCTGTAGTCTTTAGGATGCCAACAATGCACAGCTCTTAACTTCTGTAGTAGTGTAAAAATTCTGCTTGTTTTGATTGGGAAAATGCCTGTTTACATCCTTAACTGCAAAGTTTTACAATTTCAATTTTAGCTCTGTTGCTGTACCAGGAACTCCCTTTGAAGTTGTTGATGCTCCAGGGAAATCTTGTTTTGCATTGTGTGAGATATAGATTATAGTCAGATTCTGATCCTTTGTGACAGCTCAGAATAAATCCTGTGGGGATGCTGGCCCATGGCCATCAGTGGAATGATTCCATGGCAGGTGGCAGCAGCATCTGGTTTTTATGTTTTTAATAGGTGGGTCCTCAAATGATAAGCAAGTAGTGGACGGCTCCATTTCTTTTCTTTCAACTGAAGCTTGATAAGGACATTTTCACTCGCAGTAAAAAGTGAAGTGTAAGTTACAGCAGAGCTGCAGGTCTGCAAACAGCTGCTCCATCTCTGGGAGCCTCTGAGGGTCAGTGTTATCCACAGGGATCTCAGCCCTCAGGCGATGCTGGCAAACTGGATTTTGCGGCTTAAGGTACCTTTGAGGAACTACTTTAGTGCCCCTCAGCCCTTTGACAGTGTATTAATGAGGCCATAAGTCCAGCAGCATTAATCAGACCCCAGGATGTAAAAGGCAGTGATTCACAGAGAAACACTGTGTTCTCTCAGTCTGTCACTATGGGAAGGCATTGGTAATGTATGAGTGGGATTGGTGAAACTTTTCAGTTCACATGCTCCGGGATTTCCTCTGCAGCTTCAGGAAAGGTTTTATTTCTCTGCAGGAACAAGTGACAACGGTGTCTTGAAAGGAGGGGCAGGTTTCACAGGTTAAAGTGTGGGTGTGAAAAATGGTGTTCAGGCCAGCAGGGTGATTTGTCTGCACTAAGTCATACTCTGAGACAGACCAGGTCTGTTCTTGGATTTTAAGGAACATTTGTTTTGTCTTTTGTTATAGAGCAAGCTGGGGAAAGCCAGTGTTGATGCTTGAGAAAAGAGCTGATGTGCCGGATCAGGGCTCTGTTCACAGCATTGCTGCAAATATTCATCCAGGGTCTGTGGCAGATGCTCAAGCCTGGCCAGCTGCTCTGGTGGCATTTGGTGACCACCAATGCTAGAGATGACTAACCCCACGCTGTGTGCAATTCTCTCCCCATTTTCTCCTCTATTTCTTTCTCCTCCCCTTTTGTTTATCTTTACTTAGTTAACTTCCAGCCAAACACAAGGAGCAGGGGAGTGCTTTACTCACCACACTGAGAAGTAATAGAGGGTCACAGCCCTGGCTCCTACAGCGTTAACACAAAGTGCTAAGTGTGTTTCCTTAGTGGGATATAAGCTCTGCTCTGCCCTGCCAGTCAGGCCTGTGATCAGTTTGGCCATGGGCCTAACTTATGGCAGATACTCTGAATTGTTTGCTGTTTTGAAAGGCAGCAAGGGAGGGGAAGAGTTTGATATAGTCCTATTAAGAAACAGTGTAAACACTGTGGTATGAGAAGGAATTGAACAGGAGGGTTGTGATCCAGGAATGGAAAACATGGGTTGAAAGAATGGCAATGTTCTTTTAAGAAACAGGTACTTTTTACTTGATCCAAGAAGGAGGAAGTGAACAAGTAAAGATGGTCTCAGTCACTTATATTCTCTGGTTTTTATGTAGGTCTGCTCCAGCTCCTACCCAAGGTCCCACCAGTGCTGGGGCTGCAGGGCCTCCTCCTGCTACCAATGTGTCAAGCAACAAACGGCTGCAGCAGACACAAGCCCAGGTGGATGAGGTAAGTGGCTTCAAGTGATTTGTTGCTCATCACAGGAGTGTTGCTATGGTTGTTTTTTATCTTTAAGATGCTTTTCTCCATGATCCAGCAACACTCGTCTGAAGGCAGTGGATCTGGGAAATGAGGATTATCAAAGGATGGCATTTATGAGGAGCCAGACAGTACATGTGAGATTCTGAGTATAAACATCCTTGTACCAGTAACACTTCTGCAGAATCAATGTGGGCATTGGTGCCAATTTGGGAATTCCTCCCAGTCAGTCAGGTTAGGAGGAAATATCATAGTGGAACCAGCTCTTTTAACGTGTTCCTGAAGGTTAGACACCAATCTCACAGACTGTTTCACAGAGACAGACCTTTGACTTCTCAGAGGTAGATTAAAGCCATGGGAGTTGTGCAGCTGAGGGCTGTGTTCATTAGCCAGAGCTCTACTGATTAATCATCACAATTTATCCCTAAAGAAAGGCACCCACACATGATGTCATAACAGCATCTTTAACAAATCCCCACTCCTTTTGTTGGTCTTGGAGGACCATCTGGCTGTTCCAGCTGGGATCCTTAAATTCCTGCAGCACCTCGGCTGTAATGCCAGTGCCCATCCCACTGCAGTGGTGATGGGAACAGGTGAACATCCCACTGCTCATCAGTGCAGTCCTTGAGCATTCCCCCAGTACAGGAGCAGCTGTATCCTCCTTGCACACCTGCTGTGCAGATTTGTGTGCTGGGTATTAAGGAAAGAATTTTGTTAAAGCCCTGCAAAGCCTTAAGTAACTAATTGCTTATGTTGATGGGGAAGTGGCCAGGGCTTGTGTGATTTTTTTAGTGCAAATTTAATAAAATACACATTAGGAAACATGTATTTACATGAATAAAGGCCTCTATTTTCAAAAGCTTTGTGTATGTTCTAAAGATAGTAGAGAAGACCTCACAATATCCAACTCAAATGCATTACTTAAGATGAATTAAATACACCTGTCAAAATGGGCTTTGTCTTTTTTGAGAACCTTTTCTTTGGTGAAGAACTGAAACAAGGACTTTCTGACCTTTTAATTGCTGATGATGCTGCAAGCTGTTCTCTAGAACATCCTCAGGCTGCAGAAATGTCTAGACCAGGTTCTCTCATTGTCACTGATTTTCACATGACACTCACTTCACTGATGTTAGTGGAGTGTCTCCTCCAGTGGGGAACAGAATATTACATTTCAGCTTTTGTCTTGGGTCAGAATGATGAAATAAATTTCTTGTCCTGAACATGTTACATCATAGTGGTGCTGTAATTATGAGCGACAGCAAAAGTAATTTTCCCTAAAAGATAAAAAATAATTGCTATTTATTGTCTAAAAATGAGCGATGCCTGTGAGATACATTGGGCTCTCCAAGCAGATCAGTGGAGATGGCTCCAGTGAGGCTAGTGGACCCCTGCTTTTTGTTTAAGATACTCTGTCTTCTGAGACTTTTGACTCAGACCCATGCAAACTGGTCTTCTTGAAAAGCATGATGACATAATTTTGGCAGGAACTCTTACCCCTGTGAGGGGACTTGGATTTGAGGCTTATGTGGGTGACATTCAGGATCCATGGGGTTTTTGCCTCCCATTTGAGAGGGAGGCTGCAGTTGGTACGGGGTTTGAGTTGACAGCACATGGTCAGCAGATCCTTGTTTAACAGGGAAATCACACTGTAAGAGTAGCCAAGGGAGAAAAATGCCACTGGGCTTTCAGTCCTGTGAAGTCACTGGGGTGAAGCTGGTTTATAATACCTGAGGATCCGATCTGTAAACGTTGCTTTGACCTTCCTAGGTATTTCCTGTCTTTTATTTCCATGTCTTGAGGGAAAGTCATCTGTAGGTGGCACCAGACACCACGGAGGAGTGTGGCACACCCAGCCTGAAACCGCAGTACCATCGCCCCTGTGCTTTGGAGAATTTTCTTGGTGTTAATAAAATGACTGACATTTTTAATGCTGTGTCAGTGCCGATACTGTATTGCAGCTTTGTCCATGCTGGGTTTTCCCCTCTGATTTCTCTAGACGTCTTCTAAGGCCCAGATCATGGTTTTATTCTAGACAAACATTTATTTATTTGACAAAAATGCAGTCTCATCTTAGACAAGTGTTCACTGCAGTGAGGTTAGTTATGGGCAAAAAAAAAAAAAATAATTGAGAGAACAGGTAGCAAATAGTACAGGATTTGGTTCAGCATTTTCAAATAGTTCAAAATTTTCACTACAAATCATTGTACCAAGAGAAAATTCAGCAAAGTACTAACTGAGAAATTAATACAATTTGTTTTTTAATTTGATATGAAGTTAAATGCTTGGAAGATTTCGGTTTGGAAAAGCAAGTAAGAAAATTTGGATTGACCAAAACATTTGATTTTGTTTTAGGTTTGGTAGAAAAGTGAAACAAAACTTTTGAGTTTTCAAACAGCATTTAACCCTCTGCTAGTCCTTTCAAAGTTTCACTATCAGTTTTCATCTCACTGTATTTGAATAATGTATCTTTTTGATTCTGGATTTTTGCAGGTAATAGTTAAATTATATTAAATAAAAACAACATGGAATTCCTTATTACAGAATACAAGAAGTAATAGAGCATCAGACTTATTCACTGCTAGGATGACTGGACACAACTTTACTGAGATTGTTATACTGTCGAACATTTGCATTATGATGAATTTCTGAAAGATTTCCATTTCAAGTTATTGGCTTGCTAGAAGAGGATTTTCATCTAACTCAGTGTATAAAATATTGTGTCCTGGCTGTGCATGCATTGGCCTGGCTGGCCAATGAGGTGGCATGAGCCCCCTGCTACACTTCAGGTAAAATATTCTCCCCCTCTGCTTTCAAGCAGGACTTGACATTATGGCTGACAAATCATCTTGCCTGAAAGATCTGCAGAATGAGTAAATTCCTTGGTGAGGAAATGCATACAGTTCCCTTTTAGAGTGGCCTTTATCTAGCCAATTTCACTAGTTCAGGCAAGGAATATATTAAATATATAAGGAAAATAATGGCTTGTTCTTAGTGAAGTCAACCAGGTTGTAGTACAGAGGTACTGGTCTCCATCAGGTTTTTCTATCTATAGTTGTTGGCCAAGAGAAATCAAAATCAAAATGAATCTGACTCTGGTATTTCATGATGTCTCCATATTTCCCAGTTAAGGGCACCTGAGCAGTGTAGCTGTGCTCATCCTGTGCTCACTGTTGTTTCCATTGGCAGAGGTTTTGAGGCACTGCCCAGGTAATTGCCACCACATACAATGGCAAATGGCTGGTTTTGGTGTGATCTGTCACATTCCAGGGTGTGAACACTCAGGTGACCTTCAGCTTTTTTGTGTGTGCAATCTTATGTGAGGCTGTGCCCTTGCAGGTGGTCGACATCATGAGGATGAACGTGGACAAGGTGCTAGAGAGAGACCAGAAGCTTTCAGAGCTTGACAACCGGGCAGATGCCTTGCAAGCAGGTGCCTCACAGTTTGAAACCAGTGCAGCCAAACTGAAGAGAAAATACTGGTGGAAAAACTGCAAGGTAAAGAATATAAATTCTTGTTGAGAATCACTTCATGTCAGGAATTACTTTCACTTGCATTTAATTCATTTGCCTGCAGGATGGAATCTCTGAGTCATCTCTTTTTGTCAAGGGGAGAAAGACATGCCTTGCCCTCTAGGCTCCATAAGTCAAGCAATTTTGATCTTTATTGGACCCTAAAAATTCTGCAATATATAAAATGTAGATACAAACTGTGATGCTTCAGTCAGTGCCTGCAGATAGGGATGGGAAAGCATTCCATGTCAGTTGATGTTCCCTGTGTGAATCACAAAACCTGAGCAGGTGCAGTGAATTCTAGTAATGGGAGAAAAGAAGCCTTGTCCTTGTGGGAGATCATCAACCTCTGGATCTTCTGTTAGGGTGGTAAATCAAATTTAAATAAAAAAAAAACAACTTGGCTTCACAAACTGCTCTGAGAAGTAAGGAAATTACAGTATTTTATAAAGAGGGGCCAGTTAGGATAGAGCAGGACTTTTTGCTGTCTTCAAAGTCTTAGCCTTTCCCAAGAGCAGAGGGAATCTCACTTTCCCTTGCTTTTTCAGATCTCCTCCAGTATTTGTGTTTCCTGGACCCAGACACTTCAGCTCCTCTTACTCATCCAAGATCCCATACCCCTGCTTCTTTCTACTCATGCACCACCAACATGAACACTGTGACAAAATTTCAGCTCCATTTTCATTTCTCTTCAATCTTTGCTGCTGACTACTCATGTCCACCCACATAAAACCACCTTTTCCCAAGGGAGAATCCCACATATATACCTCGCCAGTCTGTTGTCTGCTTTGTCTCTTCAATCTACAGTGCTATAAAATATAAAAGAAGGCAAAATATTCTGGGTAAGCTACATGCACAAACACTCCAGGAATAAGAGGACCTAGGTTAGAAGTTCAGCTGAGCAGTTCCTCTGGGCCTGTTCTACCTGCTGCCAGTGCAGGAAGCAGAGCTTCTGGCAGCTCCAGGCACAGATTTTGAGTTAGATTCACCCATGTGACTGCAGTGACCACAATGACCTACACTACACTAGACCTTTAAACTTACCCTCATTCTCCTTTCCTCATTGTCCCTTCTTGCTTTACCCTGACAAACAGAATCTCCCTGTCCTTCCTCTGGCTCACAAACTCTGGAAGGAGAGGGAAGTAGTAAAAAAAAAATCTCCTGCAAGCCAATGGCTGGCTCTGCCTTTCAGACGTGTTAGGAGGAATGGAGGCCTTGATTTGCCATGCCCAGGTTTGTTGTTTTTCAGTCTTTCCATACTCACTGGGGTAATAATGGCACCTGGACTGCAGCATCCCTGGTGGCCTTGTCAGCAAGTCTCGTGTGGGGACCTCTACCCTGCAGAGCTCAGTGCTGGCGAGGTCTGTGCACAGCTGCCTCTGCACCTACTCCTGTGGGAGCAGACTTCTGCTTTGCAATGAGCTATTTCCAGGAGAACATGCTGGAAACCGTGCTGGTTAGCACAGGAACACAGAGCAGCACCAATAGCTGGGAGGCAGCAGACATCTCCAGCTGCCTCTGCACTGCCTTTGGGAACGTGGGGAAGAGCAATCAAGTTACCCTGGTATAAAGTGGTACTCGCCGTGTGTGAATCCAGTCACTTAAATCACCTCTGGAGTTGTTTTACTTAGAAAATGTACTTTTTCTTTACTGCTGGAAATAGATGAGGTTGGTCACTGCATCTTTAGCTGACAGGCAAGAACTGACTTGACTAGCTTTGAAAAGAGACTGATGTCCACTGCTGGTGGTCAGCTGTTCTTAAAACTGACACTAACTTTGGGGCCTTAACAAGTCTGTTACAGGGACTCTTTTCAAGAATTAAAAGTATGAGGAAGGAGTCACCAAGTAAAAGCAAAAAAACTGAGGGGTTAATGTGTTTCATGTGAAAACCTGACTTTCTCTTTTTTTTTCCTATAACTTTCTTTTTCTAGATGATGATCATCCTTGGTGTAGTATGCGCAGTCATTCTCATTATAATTATAAGTGAGTAATTCATTTTCTCTTTCATTTATGATCTCAATAGCTTGTGACTTAAGAAGTGTTGCTATATTAACAACCAAATCAAAACAAAAAATGGATATAAAATATTTAAACTGATTAATTTGTGAAATTTCCCTTCTAGTATGCTTTTATAGTGAGAATTACTGCAAACTCTCTGGACACATATAGGCAGAATTTGTTGACATTTAATGTTTTTTATATTAGCATGTTACATAACTATCCCTAGGATTAAAGACTCTCCCTTTTTATGTTTTATATAAATTTTTATGCAGTCTCAGAGAGCTTCCTTTCCTTACAATGAGTGCCACAGTCCTGGTGTTTTCTACTGAGAACAGTAATATTTGAATTACCTCATGCCTGTAAAAGGAGGGTGAAGCCCCACAGGCAAACAGGCATCTGATGAATTTTTTAAAAGTGTGTAGGTGCCTAGTTCCCACCAAATCAGCTGGAATTTGAGATGTTAGTGCTTCTGAAGATCCCTTTGTATCTTGAATGCCTAAAATGTTGTTAAAAGATGGCCCAAAGTCTTACTGATTTATTTTCTCAAAAGATATCTCATTCCACACATTTGTTACAGGAAAGTTAGCTATGAATGAATAATAGCAGTCGTGCTGGTTGGGACCCAGGGATCTTGTAATGACAGTAATTGAACATTTCATTTATGTAACCTCTGTGTTAGCAACAGCTGTTATGTGACATAACTGGAATATGGCATTAACTCCTAAGAGGAAGATTTCTTGAGTTAGACAATCCAGCTAGTAAACCAGAAGAGATTCACCAGCACTGTGATGTGAGTTAATTCCCAACTCTCAAATTACATGCTTTGAATTCAGCGTGTTTCCATTTTCCTCTGTTGCTGCTCTAAAGAAGGCTTACAGAATCACCTGTAAACATGACTAAATGCAATGAGATACATGTGACAGTTTATTAGTCTTATGAATGCTGGCACCAGAGTGACCCAGAATAATTCTAGGGTTTCGTAACACTGATGCAGCGAGAACGGGAAACGGTTAGATATTAATTAACTATATTACCTGGGTACTCAAGGCAACTGGCTTCAGGGGAAAGACAGGCCTTGGGTCTGCAGTCTAGTGCAGCAACCTGGAAAGACAGATGTGCAGCCATTGAACTAATTGCTGTGTATATACTCATCACTGAGCATTGTGGGTATCTTAAGAAAGTGAAAAACAGTCAAGATAGCTCATAATTTCTCCTTAGAAGCTAAGGCTGAAATTATATATAAGTAATAATATGGTTTCCCTCCTGGTTTTAAATGTTGGATGCCTTTCCTGGTAAGTTAGGAAACGGCAAGTTTGACGTGAGTTAGGTTGGGTTTAGGGCATTTAGTCACATACTTGAGTGTTACATCATTAAACCCAGGTCATGGCTCACCATGGTGAGATCTAGTGCAAGGTCACTGAGGTTTAAATGTATCTGGACCTCAGGTTCTTTTTCCAGTCTATTTGATTCTTCTGTAATAGTGCCTAAAGGTTGCAGCTTCAGGAAGGACCCTGTGTATTGAACTCAATGCTGTATTTATTTACAGTAGCTCTCAAGTATATGTTTAAATCCTATAGACATCAAGCATCCAAGTGCTGTCAGAGACAAGGCCTGCCTGACTTTTCCAGTCCCTGATTTGACTGGGAACAAGATCATACCCTTCGTGCAGGGCTGGCTATGGGTGCAGATAAACTGAGCCATTCCTCACAGCAACACGATACCATGTGTGGCGAAATGGCCCAAGCCAAGCTTCCCACCATCCTGGGAGCGGGGCCCTGGAAAAGCAGGCACACAACCCATGGGATTGCAGGTGTTGCTGGAGCTGAGGATTGCAGCTAACATCACTGTCTGCCTTTGCCCCTTCTATCTTTTTAGCCACAGTCTCCCCTGCTTTCCACTCCAGTTTCCCCTCCAAACTCCTTTTGACGTGGGAGGAGCATCCCCATTTCCCCTAGGAAGGAATACTGTGTGCAAGATGTGTCATGCTCTTTTAACTCAGATCTGTTAAAGATGTTTGCAATTCTCTGACATTGCACACTTCTGTAAGATAAAGCACAACAGTAATTCTGTAATAACTGTTGGGTTTTGTCTTTTTTTTTTTTTTTTTTTTTTTTTTAATCTTTCTTTCCTTCTGCTTTGTTTCCCAGTTTATTTCTCCACTTGAAAAAACAAAGAAGGAAGACTTGGCACAACTTTGTTCATATCAACTGACAATATCAGTGTTCCTTTGTTGAACTCCGCTTTTTAATTCCTGGTGTCTTGGGATTTTTGCTTGTAATAACCCATAAGCATTCAGTGTGGTGTATTTTGGAATTCTGTTGTTTCCACAAGAAACTGTACCAGCTAAATACTGCCAAGTAGTTCCATACACTGTCTTATCACTGTGTCTTAAAATGTGTATGCACTGACCTTCAGAAACTGTAGTATATGAAAAGCATCCTAAACCAACTCAGAATCAGAGAATACAGTTATGTGGAAGCTCCTGCTTAAAGGGACACTGTCAGGTGCATTGGACCCAAACCTAAGGTTGCAATGAGCATTAGGGCCTTCTCAATCTGAGCACCTAAAATTGGATGGCAAAATCCATTGTCAGATGTAACTTTTTGAGGAAGTATCTGCTACTCCCATTGAAGAGTGTGATACCTGCAAGTATTCATGTAAGATATCATATTTCAACTTAGCCAACCAAACACAGATTTTCTGAGATTAGTTGTAGTATCCAAGTCTGAAAACATTGCCTGAAGAAAATAAATAAGACTAGTTTATTATCTTCTGTGGATTTAAATTTTTCCTTATGGAAAGCACCTTATGGTATTCCAAACAACCAAGATGGCCTCAATATGAAAGCCAGAAAAAAAACCTGTATGACAACTAAAAAGCATTAGCTCATACAATCTTGGCAAAGCCAAGTGAAATGCAAAACTGGTAACACAAGCACCGTCAATGACTAAGATACAGGCTCTTGCTAAAAACTCAAGGCACTGTTTGTCAGGCTTCATGGGACTCCTGTGAATGCCAAACCCCAATAGTTAGGCCCTGACTTAAAGCACGTGAACAGCTTTGGTGATGTCTGTGGCTTCCCAGCACAGCTGTAGGAAGCTACCTCTGCACTGGTGTGCAGGAATGGTCTCCACTGGGAGGATCATTCAAAAATCAGGAAGAAGAAGGTATGGGGGAATAGTGGAGAGAGGCTGAGGAAGGGAAGATGCCTAGCAAAGCTTTCCTGGAGAACAGGAAGGCAAAGAAACACTGTTCAAAGTGGTGGTGTTTATAGGCTTTTAAAAATTGATTTTGTGTGTGTGTGTATAGTTCATAAACTATAGTCATCTTTGTAAAGTGCTCAGCTGAGATACCTATCATACTCAATTAGTTTAAACTAACATTTGATGTAATTAAAAGAAATATATTGTGGCTTGAGAGAAAGTTCTTGTATGCTTTTGTGAATTTCTTGGGGTTTTATCTTTTTAAGACACTGAATAGCTTAATCATAGTTAACCAAACTAAAAATGAATTATCAAATTTTGAGCCAGGCAATTCAGAAAGGGTCTTTTTAGGGTAACTCCTTCAGAATTTCTAAAAATAATTCATAGAATAAAAAAAAAAATTGGTGGTTTGGGGGTTTTTTGTCTGCAATTTAATTAGGGAATAGAAATGGTGATAGTGGTGTAAATATTTCCACATTGGAGTCTCTCTCTTGACATGGTTTTAGATTAAAAAAATGGAGACCCAGACCAGTTTGTTGCAGCGAATCTATATACAAGTTGTGCTTAAGCAGAATTTTGCAGAGAGAATAAGTAATGATCAGTAGAAAGCTTTCACTTGCATTTTTCCCTATATATTTATTACTACATAGTCACATGCACTGTTTTGTATCATTAAGTTGCAAGTGGCCACAGTCCTAATGAACGTGAATGTTCAAAGTTACTAATGTGCCGCTGGACTCCCTGCTATGCCCTGTTCACTTCAGTCCTTCAGTTGGGTGAGCACAGAAACAATTCTGAAATCCTGAAATTCTGCAATGGGCCAGACAGAAAACTTGGCTGTCATGAAGGGCCTGGCTCCGTGAGGTGACACAGCTGAGTACTGTGTATTGTTGAGCCTTCACTGGAAAAGGAATAAGCCATCCAACTTCAGGACACCTTTTAAACTACTAAGATAATTGGATAGCTGATATGAAAGAATTTTCTCCGAAGGGTGAGTCCTGCCACCCATACTCATGTTGAACATGGCTTAATCCTCCCAGGGCTTCTCTACTGAAAGGACTCATGAGATGAAGACAGCTTTCACCTGAGTTGGTACAATCAGTAAGGTTTCATGCTGATTTAGAGCCTTAAGGTAGATGTTCCTTCTCCTATGAGAGCCTGAACTGACTACTGAGATGATAGGGCTGCAAATACACCTCCTGAGTTTGAATCCTCTAGCTACAAAGATGCAAAGTTCCCAAATGAAACAGTGGTGAAAGTGCTACAAGGATGCAAAGCTTACATCCTCCCAGCTAATGTAGATGAAAAAAGTTAATAATCAAAGTGAGAGCTTTATGTGAGAGTGGAGATGGTTGTGGGATGTGTACTCATTCTCTCTCAAAATTGTAACTAATGGGGATGACTCCTAAACGTTAGTGAGAATTTGCAAGGAAGAATCCAGTCAAGAAACCTACCCTCTGGTGGGTTGTAAAATGTTTGTAAAGAGACTATTTCCTCCTGTGTGCTAATGAAATATGCAAAATTAATATGTTTAACTCTTTTAAGTTGATGCTCAATGTTTGCTACTAGTTGTGCTGTGGTGGTTGGTTGCAATTGGTAAGATAAACCATGTAACGTTTCTGATTCAGACCAGGGATCATGAACAAGGGTGCCCTTCCCTGAAACACAGACCCAGAGCTGGACTGCTCCTGCAGAGGGTTAAATGTTCACCAAGGAGCATACGGTAATACAGGACTGTTCAGGGTCATAGGTTGTGCAATGGCATCCCATATGTGTAGATTGATGCGGAGGACAATCTATATAAACACAGTTGGAGATCTTATTTGTGCTGAAGCCAGGATTGATTGCTTTCCACTCACTGCCTCTGCATTTAAAATCTCCATGCAGTGACAACTGCCTACCTGTAATAGTAAATATTCCATGAAAAGTTTAGCTCAGTCTTGCTCAGTCAGCACCGATTAGAATTTCAGTTACTGGGTAGAATTTCAACTGCTGCCCTTCATCACTAAAAACTGCCCAGGCTCTCACCTTGGGCTGGTAAAAAGTCACAAAAAGGCTTCCTTTTAGTGACTCCCCAGCAAACCCTCAGGGGATAACAAGGCCCTTGGCTTCCCACTGCCCCTTTGGGGACTGAACTGAAGGTTTCCCAGATTGGAAGCAATGCTTCTGATAGCTTTAGCCAGAGTTAGACTTTGCCTCAGATTTGCATATTCCATCCTTATAAGAAGCACTCCCTGTGCTTTCTGGGCCACAGCTGTACATCTGGGATGCTGTACAGCATGAGATGCCAGTCAGACACAGCAGAGCTGAAAGGAGGTGGTTGGGAGCTGGTCAGTGCCTGCTCCCTGCTGCTGTGTGGCTTGGCAACAATCCTACATCAGCATCTGAGCTCGAGGATGTGCTGTTTGCACCCACTCTGCACAGGCTGGTGAGGTCCTGCTTGGGCATTACACGTTCTCTCTAATTTACCTTACCTTGCAGTAACAGAGATGTGGCTTTAAGCCTACAGTCATTGCTACACAGAACTTGGCAGGAGAACGTAGTGTGGAACCCATACGAGGTACTTGACCTGGTTTTCACTTGACAACATTATGTAACAGCACAGTCAATCCAACATAGTCCAACATAATCCAATACTATTAGAAGGAGGATGGGAGGATCTGATAAACATTCTGACTGTAACCTAGGGTCTGTAAGGCAAGAAGTGATTTAGAAATGTAGTCAGTTGTATTTTTAAGGCTGGCACTTTCATTCTATTGGAACCTCCATAAGATTAGCCCTGGAACAGTTCAGACAAGTAAAATAATTGCTTTAGTTTTTTTTCTTTTTAAATAGTGATCTGCAGTAAGCGACTTAAACACTCACAATGATGAAAGAACAGGACAGTATTAACTGTGCAAGGAATGAATCAGAACAGCCACAGTCTGGTGGTTTTGTCTGAGTAGCAAGACCTTTTGAAATTCTACCATTTCTGTGTCTCATTTCTGTCACTGCTCCTCTGACAGGGCTTCACATAATTTTAATTTTATGAACAGCTGGACTACTTCTTGTCTGAATACAATAGTTTTTAGCTCCTAAAAGCAAGTTCCTGACTTGACATCTGTATTAGAGCATACCTGCAGACTGGAGATGTACATCTACCACAAGAGACTCAAATTTCAGGAACTTTTAGAAGCTCAGATGTTACTCAACTCTCATGTTTGACAGAGTGAATTTTTCTCTGTTCCATGGGAGGTTAAGTACAGAGTGAGAATATGTATAATCTATTATTTTTTTATGACAGCACCTTGATTGCACATGTTAGTGCCAGACCTTCACAAATAAACTAGAGAGCACTTGGGTATGATCCAGGATTTAGATCTCAATTCTGCTTCTCCTGCCCTTTGGCTAAACCAGCAGCCATATAAGGCACTGGGCTCCCTCCCAATGTACACAGTGAGTATTGGAGAAAGGCTTCAAAGAGACCAAAGTCTCTTTGATCTGGATTTTGTCTTGACCTGAACTTTAGACCCGTAACAGATCATAACCTTTGGGCCCACTGTAGTCAGAAGACTGAGATGCTCTTCCAGCCAGTTCTTCCTCTCACCTTATTTAGGCCCCTCTTGCTAGACAAGATACATTTAAGCATGTGTTTTTTCATGCCAGACAAAGCACAAACACCCTCAAATTACCTTCTTTAAAAGCAAAACAAAAAAACAAAACAAAAAAGGGTGAAGAAAGTAGTCTGAAAAAAATGAATTGGAGCTCGAGAAATGATTGGCTGAAGGTTTCTCATATGGTAACATTATTTTCAAGAGGAATACTAGGTTGGGATGTATGAAACAATCAAACCAGACCCTCACATCAATTGTTCTTTCTGCATCTGGTCTCCTTCAGAAATACTTCTCTATTCCACTTCAGGAAACGATTTTGTTTTCTTCTTCAGTTGACTTCCCTTCCTCAGTTCATTAATATGTGTCACAATTCATGTGCTCAATAGCTTGTTTTCTCCATTGAGAACCATAAGACTCTCTGCCTTTAAACACATGCATAGAGAGATATCTGAGCCACCCAAGGAGTTTACCTTTCTTCCTGATGCATTGACATTTAAAAGCTACATCTTGCAACAAAGCAGAAAAACTGTGGCAGTCTGGTTACATGCAGTTTTGGTGGAGTAAACACTTGATTATTCAACAATGAGTCATTCCTGCAGTAACCTCATTCTGTCATGACTGTATCACATCTGCTAACTCTCCAAAGCAAAACCCATAACCTGTACTGGTTTAAAACATGAATACAGCCTCGTGGTTCATACATAACACCCTATTCAACCAAAGAAGCCATGTGCTATAAGTTTAAAAGGGCAAAGTACTTGTTCTCAAAGAGAAAATAGCATATAAAACAACAAAGACAATTAGGAAAAAAACCTTCTCCATTCTTTAGCTCTTCTCACAGTGTCTGGTTTCTCCATTATTCTTCAAGTCTCTCTTTGATCTCTTAGAAAGCCTTTGTGTGTTTGGAGTGTAGTGTATTTGGAACATGGTATATTGGGGCCAGGATTGCTCTGCCCTCTCAGTTGACTCCCTGCCTTCTGCCATATTCTTATTGTTGAGCTCAGTCTGAGCTCAGGTAGGCCTTGAGTAGAGCAGAATCTCTTCCCCATAATGCCCTGCTGCCCTCAAACCAGCCTCCACTCTCTGGGCAAGAACACTGGAGGCAGAATACAGCTCCTGGGTCTTAATTTGGTTCAAAATTATGTGATACAAAAGGTTACTGGCTTTGAAACAACAGCACTTTTACTCCACTACTTTAAATTGTATCACTGGAATTATAATTAAATGTATTTAACACTTCTTGTTACAATAATTTCATCAGTTTTGTTGGAAAGAGAGGAAACAGCAAATAAGGATAGTGTAGTAATGACAATATAGTAAACTGAGAAATGGTTTAAGTGAAATATAGCCAACATTCAGTAAACTCCTTTTATAAGTGGCTCTATGTAAGAGCACCTTTTGTATGTCAAAATTAGGCGGTGCTCATCTATTGAAGTAAATTTACCTACTTAAAATGAACTATGACAGATGGTTGTCTTTTTTCTTGAAAATGCAGGAGATATATGCAGAAAGGATGATCTGACATTTTTTGCAGAGAATGCCATTTTGCTTAGAGTGCCATCTGAGTATCCACAGACACACTGCACAAGTGGTTAAGGACTTGAGTCAAACAGGACTTCAGAGCACTCGGTGCAGTAACGACACACACTGAGTGCCCACTTTGTCCTGCAGCAGTTTGGTCTCTGTAATGGAATCTTTTTGTCACAGCATGATTATTTTGCTTTCCCTCATTCCACTCTGGTGTCTACGCTTGTCCACCAATAAATGGTCTAAGCAGAGGACAGAAAATCACTTTGCTGAATCCACTACATTCCTGTCATGTATATGTGAACACATAGTGGTGGTCTGAGCTTTTTGTAAGGAAAAGTTTAGAAGAATTAAATCAGTCTCTCCCCCTGATACATTACAGGTTTGTTTAAATACACATTTGTTTAAATGGCAGCTGCAATTATTTTCTTTGTAAGATCAATGATTGAGATTCTACATATAATGGAGCTACAAATTCATAGATGCACAATGCATAAACTTTCTTTTTTTCATAAGTTTAGCTAATAATTTTTATAGTATTGATCTGAAAGTTTGCAACAATTTCTTTATTAGTGAAAATAGTCTTGGCTGACACCAAAAATTCGGTGGTCAGTGTGTCTACCATGCCACTAGCAAGGTACTAAATAATGCAAGTTCAGTCCTTCATGAAGCTTAAAGGGAAAAAAATATTCTGAATAAAAGTAGAAATGTATGGTGAAGACTATGGGTATATAGTTTAACCATTACTTCATTTAACTATTATTTAAGCAATTAGCAGCTAAACAAACGGTCAAATAATTAGCTTCCAAAGCCTAATTATAGATGAAAGAATATTTTTTCTCATTAAAAATGCTAAATTCAATCTGTGTTACATTTGCTTTTCCCCCAAACAATAAAATGCTAATGTTGCTATGACACAGGTCTGCCCAATAAGAGATTACAGATAGCCCACTACTTGTCATGAAAAACATCGTTATTTTGTCTTGTAAATGAGAAGTCCTCCATCCCCCGACCACATACGTGGTAAAATATTAGTCACTTTACATTTATCAGCATCACTGAAAGATTAGAAATTAGTGCCGCCTACTCATGAGCAGGACTTAAAAACATGCTTTGTCTGTTGCAAAAATACATTTTGAGGGGGAAAACACCAACTGTTGTAGAGGTTAAATTTTTCTTTGATGACTCCTGTTCTTTTTTCCTCCCCCTTCCTGAAGGAAGTGCTTATATTTGTAGACAGGCATTTGCCTAAAAAGGTGATACGTTCTCTTCCCGAGGATGAAAGAGGTTAAACGCGGCCAGTGTGTGTTTTGAACAACCTTTAGTTTGTTTTGCAGCATAAAAAGTTTTCTAAGTGGCAATATATGAACTCTTATTATAAATTTGTTATACGTATTGCAGGAATTAGTTCATAGCCAGCTAATTAGTATTTTCCTTAATGAGTTATGCTTGAGTCTTGACACAGAAGAGCAGCCTCTGGAGGTGCTGTGTAATCAGCTCAGCACTGTGGTATTTCACACTTGCCAGCCTCGAGTGAGGAGCAAAGCATGCCCTGTTCTGGAAGTGACTTCCATATGTGCTTAAGCAGATAGTGAATTTCCATTCTCTGTTTAACACAATTAAAAAACACCCTCATTTTGCCTTACTAAATCTAGGTCTGATATAGAATCAGTGCTGTGTCCTAATCTAGGAGGGGAAAAGCCTTTCCACTTAATGATAGAAAAATTCGGTATAGAAAGACCTCGGGGGTTTTCCTGGTCCGATGTTCTGCTCAGAGCAGAGCTTTGAGGTTGGATCAGGTTGTACAGGGTTTGTCTGGATGAGTTTTGAAAATCTCCAAGGCTGGGGATTCCACAGCAAATTCTGCCATTGAATATGTTCTCATCCTTCCCAATGGTGAGAAAAGTGCAGTAGTCACCTTCATAAGTGTATGTGGTTTGTATTTTTGCCTCTTTTTTTCTGTTGTGCACTGAACTGATTAGAGTCAAAATCAGATCTAGTGGGAGCAAGTGCAACCCCGTTTTTCAAAGAACTTTCATTGACATCAAGAACTTTTGTTTCTTGTTGACATTGGACTGAGCCATCTGATCACACTGAGGATATCAGTGCATTCTCTCCCCTCTGTGTATGTGAGCCTGCTTCTCTGACACTGAAGCTGAGAACAGGACAGATTCAGGACATCTGGTAAGTCTTGTTCTGTACTCTCTGAGGTCAGTGACAAAACCTAGACTGGCACCAAAGAAAGAAGAGGATGTACTGAGATTACTCTTTCTCCTCACAAGTCACCTCGGCAATGCTATCCCTCTTTAAAAATACTGATGGAATGGCAATGCAGAACAAAAACCTTTCTTCTACCTCTTTCCTGGTAATTCTTCAAGCTTTATTTCATGAAATAGGAATAGCGAGAAATAAGTTTTCAGTTGCCCTTTAAAAAACCCAAATTTCTAATTGCAGTTTTTTCAAAGGCCACACAGTAGTGTTAAGCTCTGTAGTAATGCACTCAGAAAGGACCTGAAAGTCTGGGCTGAGAACAGCATCTCTCACCTCAGACTCGGCTGTGCTGAGCAAGGAGTTGTGATTTGTGCCTCAACAGAAAACATTCGATGTGCATCTTATTGGAGCTATCTGGGGAGGAAAAATAATGTTGTGGAGACCGGGAAATTTCTTAAAGTGCTTTACCTGGAGGTCAGTGGAATTTCATTTATAAATGATGAATGCATGCATTTTGATGCTAGAATTGTGATGACTTACAAAGTTTGATATAACTGTACTTTTCTGTGGACAGTGATTTTTTTGAAGTGGTGAACATATTTTCCAAGATTATCATAGACATTTGTAACATGTATGTTTGTGCCAATAAATCTTGTTTTAAGAAGCTCGTTTTCGTATCGTTCTGTTCCTAATACAGATTAGGGACAATTAAGCAGCTTCAGTTTTTATTCCTTTTCTGTGTTAAGTGCTAGAGGCTTCTGGAAATGAAGATTTTCTAATTCACACAGAGTTTTTATATGTTCGGTCTAATAGAAAAGAAAAAATGCACTTCTGTTGTATAAACAATAGCGAACCCTGTCCAAAAATGTACAACCATCACAGAATTGTGAAGAGGAGCAGGTGAAAGAATGTGTTTAGTGCATTTCACCATATTCTTAACTTTCTCAATGGTAACATGTTTTTCTTTTAACAGGGCACAGTTAACTCAGGGAGCTCAGTGCTGTGACATACTGTTAGTTCAAAAGTTTGGTGTTGGTTGGACAAGAAGGATTTTCAGAGAGAGGAATACAGTCTCCTGCAGGGTTATCTTCTGCCTTACCTTGAAGCAGCTGGTGCTGGCCACTTGTATACGGATTAATGGGGCAGGGTAACTGTTGCCAAGGTTATTCCTAATAAGTAATTAAATCCTTTGAAGGGACAAGACTTGGAAGCTGCTTTTCTCCCCCTCCTAGTGGCTACACCTACATTTTAAAATGCATCAGCATCACAGCAACTCCCAGGCAGCTCTGCACCATCATGCATACGGGGCATTATTCAACAGCTCTTCTGTTGCAAATGATTCCAGAACACATAAAGGGCACAGTATTGTGTCAAGATGCTTTTTTATGACAGTGCTTTATTAGCAAAATTAGAGATTTTTTCCTTGGTAACCCAGTGCAGGTGACAATAAATTGGGGACACTCTGAGCCTATAAGGAGGAGCTGGGACAAAGCAATCCCTGATTTTATACAGTGCATATTCTGATCTATGTGAAATAGCAAATAAGGACGAACTGAGAGAGTGAATTAGGTGACAGGTGCACGTGAACATGATATTGAAGAACACAGGGAACTGATCAAAGCTAAAATGAGGCTTATTAAGAGAACATAATGGACTAATGCTCCATTAGCACTCTTACAGTCAGGTTGTGTAGTTAGCTCAGTTTTAGTGAAACATAACATCCCAATTTCTGTCTTGAGCTCACAAAGAATTCTAGCAAATGATAAAACAGTATGCAAATGAAAATCTGTGTAAAGTAATGGAGAGAATAAAATGGGCATGACATAATCAGTAAGATTATATGAAACATCTAATGTATTTTTCATTCTGGTCAGACAGATTTACATAATTCACAGAAGCTCAGGGAGTAAAAGGAAGAACTGTTTCTTAGGGGTTATTAAGTTATGTGGCGTGAAGAGCTCTGGGACCTGCATGTACTCTGGAAAGTAAACAGAAGATAGTTCAAAGACAAAACAATCCTTGAAATGACTGCCCATATACTTTGTGAGCTGAAGTACTTGGAGATAACTGAATGAATACGATACTTTTAAGTCCTCCTGACAAGTCTAAAATTTAAAAAAAAAAAATCTCACATGACTAAGATGGCCAGAACTGCAATCTGAGATGAAAAGCTGTTAATCTTGAGACTGCTTAGAGCTCTATATGAGAGTCAGGCAGTGGTCATAATTATTGTAGAGCAAAATCATCTATTTTTGCTTTCCCAAGTGATTCCAATCTAGGGGAACGTAATCTTGTAACACCACCTGTGGTTTAAGCAGCTACCATCAAAAGCTCTTACCATGATGTGGTAGACATATTAAATATATTTTACTATGGGAATTTCCTGGCACCAAAAGCACTGAGTTATTGCACTTTTAAAGCAGCTTTTAGGATGATTCTGCAGAAATAACACCTTTGCCTTCTCCCTTACCATCTGAACAGTCTAATTATAATTTAACAGCTGTTAGCTGACTGCTTTACAAAGACAAGTAAAGCCTGGCATTTGTAATTTCTGTTGGCCATAATGCAGATTTACTCTGTTGAATGTAGTCAGTAAGTTTGATAATTTGACTTCTAGTATTTATCTAATAACTGGCAGGTTGTTATTTTTACTAGAAGTTGTACAATACAACATCCAGTTATTTACGTATTCTCTGCCTTAGCCTAGAAAACACCTGCTCCATAATCCAGCTTCACCAGGAGCTGGAAACACTTCCCAGTACCATAGAGTACAAGCCTCTGGGATATAATCTGTAGTAATCCATGACAGTGCACTGAAAGAGCTGGCTAGATCAAAGATGTTGCCTGCATCATAAAGCCCTGCACCAACACAGGCTTTGTTACACTTCCTTCCTAATGATTCCAGAAAACTACAGAGGAGAGAAAACCAAAATTCTCCCTAGTCCAAGTCAAATGATCAGGGGTGGGGAGGGGGGAATTCCTTTTCTCAGATCAGACCATCCAGTGAGTCAGTTTAACTGTGAACAGGATGCAGAAAGCAAATATCTGAAACTGTAATGTCACAGGGAACACTGGGGTTAATAGTGATTGAGGATCTGAAAATGTAAACCAGTAATTACAATGCACATATTGCACTGGCAAAGAACAATTTAATCTCCTTTGAAACCACCCTGAAGACGCCTACAAGTTCTAGTGACAAATTTCAGTCTTTTTTTTCACCAGGAACTGTTTTGTCACCATTTGATAACTATACAAGCTATTGGCCCACTTCAGTCCTCCAGCAAACTTGATCTGAACTTCATTCCTGAGCTGATTGGGAAGCTCTAATGTCCTGGTTACTGTCTGGGAACAATGTATAGTTCTTACTCTTTTGTTTGCTATTTTTCTTTAGTTTGACTAGCCCATGTGCTCCTTAGTCAGTGCTCCTGACAGTCCATCTCTGCCCACTTGCCAGTTCCATCACTTATGACCATTACAGCTCTCAGTTATCTGGTCCAAGTCAAGGCTTCCCAAATGCTGTATGTGGTGGAAAAAACATTATGATCTCTGTATTGAAGAAACCTAAAATATCTTACTACCTGAAATATCTTACATGGCAGCCATCCTAATCATCTTGCCACACCTATTGCTTTTTTTTAATCTCTTTTTCTTACCTGTAGAGTTTAAGACCAACAGAATTATCACTGGTGGAACAATAGTAAGCGAGATCCCCAAGAATTAATTGGATCCAAATTCTCCTGCCTCTATCACCAAAATGAATCCTACTGATACGACTGATGCCTATCCCAATGGCAGCTGGGTGACCTGAGTCACTGCCTATGGTAGGCAACCAGCTTACAGTTTCATTTCAGTCTTTTATTTAACTCAAAATCTCACAGTTTGCTTGATATTTCCCCCTGCCCTCCTTGCTGAGGAATTTATACCAAAAGTAAAACTTGCTTATTGCTCTCATCAGGTTAAGCATTTCTTGATTACTCAGGCATCTCTGTGCTGTTTGAATGCAGATGTCTGTTGAAAATGCTATTATTTTAGGATGCCTAGGGTTGGCAGCTAGATGGAACAAAATGCAGTAGCAGTCTTTGTTGAGGAGAGAAGGCATATTTGGGGAGCTGTAGGCACAACTATCCTCATGTCCTCAAGGCCTGTCTTTAATCTAGATGAAGAGCCAGCCCACATGTTCTTCTGCAGCTGAGCCTAGAACTTGGAGCTGTATGGAGTGAGGAAGCCAAGCTGGCAGCATCTGCATTTTGGTGGTGCTGTGCCCATTCTGGGCTTGCCTTGGCTATATGTAGATTTATCAGCTCTGACAGAGAACACTGAAGTGTCTTCTGATGCCATTAGAACAAGGTCATCTTACAGGTGTCTGGATTTTATTAAAAATGGTCCTTGGGTAGTTAGGTCATTAGTACATAATTAAGTGCACTCTAAACACTTCTTCAGCCTTGTACAACACATCATAGTTGTATGATGTGTGTCTGAAAAGGATAGGAAGCAAAATGGCACATAGTCATTAAAAGAGAGCCCTTCAACATATAACCTGCCTGCTCCTATTTGACCCAGACATGAGGGAGGAGTCAAAACTAAATCCACCTAAACTAGTAAATTCTATTCCTGATTGTTTTCTCTTTGCAGAACAAAGCAGAATCTTCAGGAGCTTCCAGCTATTTGTAGAACCTCTCTCTGTTCCTTAAAATATGCTTACAAGAGTGGGCACATCAATATATATCTGCAATGCCAGAAAGCAGGTTGTCTTTTGAACTTTGTTTTCCCATAGATAAATATATATATTTATTTATCTCATAGATAAATAAATATTTAAAAATAAATCTTCTTGCTTTTAAAACTATCTTAATGGAGGGAAAAAAACCCCAAACAACAAAAAGCTACGTGTTTTCTGGTTTTAGCTGTCCAGCAGTGCAGCCCCCTGCCTGCTGCAGGGCCCTGAAGTGACTCTGTGCCAGGCTGGGGAGGCATCCGGTCAGCCAGGCTACGGCCACCCCTCAGTGCCCAGCCTGGGGAGTGTCCCATGGTGGCAGTCGATGCAGCAGCACGGGGCTGGGACAGCAGGGGCACTGTCAGTCACCTTCCAGTGAATTTATCTGACAAATGATGCCAACATAAAATAATAGGGTCAGACTCCATCTCAAATGCAAATTAAATTTGGTCACAGTTTATCTGATTAAGCTGCATTATCCATCCCCTGGGTTAGCCACTCTGCTGTACTGGCTTTCTTTTAACAGTTTTTCAGACCTTTTTTTCATCTCCTGTACATCAGTTATTTCAGCCCAGGCTTCAAATTTCTCAAGTGTTTTCAAACTTAACAGCATTTGTCTTTGTGGATTTGGCATTGTCTCATTCTTCCTCTCTGCTTCATCCCACTTGTTCTCTGTTTTATGATGCTGAATGAAATATTGTTCTCCCTCTTATCAACTTCTTTAGTAATTTTATTTAACTCTTAAGTTCCCCACTTGCTCTGTGGAAGAAAGTAATCAGAAGATTTGTGTCTAGCCATAATGGTTGCACACTTTGACTACAGATCAAGGTATTTGCATTATCCTGATGCTTCCAGGGCTGCTTCCTACTTATTGACATTCTCTGTTTTGGTTTTGCTCAGGTTGGACTGATTATGTTGTCTCATTTGTCATTAATAAAATCTTTCAGCTCAGTATATTATATAAATGCACCTTTGTCTACAAATTAAAGGCTTTAAGTTTCTCGTGTTTAGGTCTGTCTTGTACTCTTGCAAGCACCAGATAATGCTGCATCAATGTGGAGAAGTACCTGTTGATCCCTTCATAAGATATCTCTTAAGTCAGGAGCCAGTGTGAAGCATGTTGCCTGCAGCTGTCTGTGCAAAGGCTCCCTGTGTCATGTGCAGCATGGGAATGACCTCACCAGCTGAATAGAGCTACTGAACCAGTTACAGATGTAGTCTGACAGTCACAGAACAAACATGACTCATTTAAGAACATTCCTTACCTTCCTTTTTAATAACTGGTTTCTCCAAAGTCAGTAAACTAGAACTGAAGGGAGAACAAAGAGTTCTTCAGGAGCTCTGCAGGGTTCTCCCACACCCCTTGCTGTGCTGCAGGAGGACATTTGAAACAACCATCCCACCACAATTACATCTTCTCTGATGGTGCCCAAACTCTCACAGTGTAATCACGTCCAGCTGCACATACTGACATGCCACTACTAGAGAATTCTATACGGATGTAGCCATAGTAATGCCAATACTAATGAATGAACTGTGCTACGTCCTGGACTTAAAACCAAAAAGCTTTAAAAATACTAAATGTTGGTGTGCTGCAAACACCATCATCCATGATTATGTTAATAATAGTGTTGAGATGAGAACAGGGTTCTGAAAATAAGGGGGTTTGTGTCTAGTTTGGCCATCAAGGCTTGCTAGTTTAACTTCACACACAAGCGCGCTCAACTTTCACACTCAGTTCTCTTAACAAGGGGCTATGAAATTAATTCCTGCTATGCCTTTGCTTCTCCACCTTGCAGTATACTCTATTTGCAAAATATTTTTGGTATTATAAAGTTTTAACTCCACTGATGCCACTGACAACAACAAAAAAATCTTGATTATATAAGTGGAACTGAGGCTTTATCTCAGATAAAGCTATTAGAGCATGCAAATAGCAACATAATTGTTTGTATGTGCAATACACTAGTCATACTAGGTCTTCTCCTATTGCTTCTGTATGACTGTAGTGGACTGATAGTACAGCATTAAGTGTAAGTCGGAAACAATGGAGTGCATTCATTTCACTCGCAGTGGCTGTGTCTGGAGGGCACAGTGCAATTTTCAAGTGTATTTGGTTAGTGGTCTTCCTATACAATTCATTGCACTAATCCAACATGTGGCTGGGGAAAAAGTTTTTTCAAATAGATTTGGCTTCTGTAACTGATAATTGCATTAAATCAGTGTGAACTGCAAGATGCTCCATCTCAGCATTTGAGGTGTGGTGTAACAGCCTCATGATGTGTTAAGTGCCATGTCTCTGGTCTTGAGCACTGATTTGTATTTCTGAAGGACCTGAGTCCAAGCTCTAATGATCAAGTTTGCTGTGAGGTAATAACTTACAGCTAGTGGAACAACGTGCTTTAATTGCATTTTAGAACTTGAGGAGATGTTGTCTCAGTATGAAGTCAGTGTATGACAGGGAAAGTTGATTCATTGGTTATTAGGTTCCAGTGAAGTATAAAATCTGTCATTTTAAAAACATTCCCTTTTTTGGTTTGCTTTCTGAAATGCCTTGAAGAGTAGCACACGCATCCTCTCTGACTAGGCCAAAACACAGCTGAAGTAGATTAGCCCAGTCTTTAAATACAGGCTGTTAAGTTTAGTCATAACACATGTTGCTTTTAACATGAGTTAGGTAATTCTCAATAGGGAATTCTAGATAAGACCATATGCAAACTAACATAGTAAAGGTATAAAGTTCTGCAGAGGGAAATTATCCTGGCACCACCAGTTAGGAGGATACCAGCGGCAAGGACTGCAGTGGAGACCAGCCTGCCCCAACCTGCCCCAACCTGCCGTGTGCTCCCAGCTGGAGGCTCTACCAGAACGGGATAAATGATTCAGCACTACTGACTTGGCTTCTTGGGTGGGCTTTGCATCCACTCTGAGCTCTGTACCTGTCCAGGGAGTTTCCACTACTTTAAAGCTGGCTTCAATATGTCTTCATACAACCAGATGTACTAAGTCATTGTTTTCCCTGCACTGTATTCATTTAAAAAGAACAAGAATGCTATTACAGCATGAGAGGGATAAGTCTCCCTAAGTAAGCACTGCTTTCTTCAGCAGTAAATGAAGCCAGCAAAAGCTATGAGCATTGTTACCAACAATAGCTGGCTGGTAATGCACAGTGAAAGAGCAGGGCTGGGGAAACAAAATAATAATTGTAAATTACTCATATCAATAAAAGGGCTGAAAGGCAGCTGGATATGTTTTTCAAACCCACTAGAAAGAAAGAGCCCCTGATGCTTATTTAGTTTTCCACCCAGACCCAAGGAAACCTCGAGCCCTACAGCATTTTCATAAATGCCTGCAGGAGGCAAATCTCACAGCTCTGCTTTTTTGGCAAGGTAAGATTTCTTTCAATCTTTTTGTCTTGCTCCAACTACCCCTTTTTTCTCAAACTTTCCTTTGCTTTCCTGTTGTACAGTGCTTTAAGGTGACAGCAGTCTTTAATGAGCAACAATTAGCTAATATAAGATTCCTGCTTCCTTTTTATGACTTTTAATCTTTCTCCTTTAAGGAATGTAAGGGTTTGTTTTGATTTGTTTTAGGGTTTTTTCTATTCACTGGCTTAAACTGCTTGTTTAATTTTTTATTTTTATTGTGTAGCTACACAACAGAAGCATTGAATTTCAGAGTTCTACTGCTAATGGAGTCTCACATGTTACAAATGGATAGAATATGTCTCATATGTTACAAATGGATAGAATATGTCTCATTATGGCAATGAGTGTTACATTCTAGTGGGTTTCTGTGTAATAAAGGCTCATGCAATCACTTTGATTTTTGTCTGCTTGTTTGTCTCTCCTCATTCACATGGCAATTTTAAATTTATTGGCTGGTGTCTCCAAATGTGACAGATAGGAAGAAGTCCCAAGGATATTTCAGCCACATAATTTTCAAGTAGTTTTACACCTGGTAAACCAGGTAGATGAGGAAAGTCTGCCTAGAGCTGCACTGAGGAAAGGGCTGTAGATAAGCTCGTGCCAACTAAACACCAGATAATCCACAAAGATGGGAAATATTTCTGCCTTCTTTGTTTCAGCTACTGTCTTCTTTTGAGCAAGTTGCCAAAGCTGTTTATATGAAAAGGTTTTATCCAAACAGAACTTGTAGCAATCCTTCACTCTTTGGTTCTATGTATCAATGACAGTGTGCAAAGTGAGCTGTCCTTTCTTTTTTTCTCCTAATTTATTAGAATTAAACCTAAAGAATTTCTGATTGCTTATCATGAACTTCTATTTATTGAAACAATCTGTAAAACTTTATTTATTGAAGTCGCTTGAATTGGCTTAGTCTACAAGGGGCATCTGCAGTGCCTGATAGGCCTATTAAAATCCCTACTTTGTTTTTGGCAGTGTGGCCAGGTATGTCAGGCTTCTCTTCCTGAAGCAAACTCAGCCAGACAGTGCTACTGTCTCCTGAAAACAAAAGCAAGCTTCCGCTGACTTCAGTAGCAGCAGTGCTCAGTTCCAAACAGCTCAAGTGTGAACTAACGCCGGAAAACTGACACAGAGCAGTAATAGGAAACAATCTGAAAATGAAGTGTTTTTAATTGAGAGACACTCTTCAAAATTACACAGAAAGACGTTTTTGCCCATTTAAAATTTGGCTCTTCCTCAACAACTATAAATTGCTAATCTATAATTAGTGTTCGTAGTGGAAGGAATGTCTAATTGTCTGGCTTAAGTTAGACTTTGTGATAGGAAGGGCTGTAGGTGTGTTGGAACTTATTCTAGCTGGTTTCCTACTTAGCATCCAATTTCTTCAAATGTTCCTGTTATTATCTCTTAATATTATAACCTGTTTCTTAAAAATTATAACAAAGTAAGGAATAAGGGTGCCTCTAGATTCCTCATAGCTCAGAGCAGCAGTGTTGTGACTGCGTCACACAGTGACTGGGAGTTTGCCTGTGAACAAGTCCAGCTCCAATCCCATGCCAAGACCCAATCCAACATTTTATGTAATGACTATTTGATAAAAATTGCATAAATGCTCACTAGTGGGAAAGTCAGTACCCAGATCGTCTCTCTGCCCTTATTTTGTTTTTAAAGGAAGGTACATATCTTACTCTGTTTTTGTAAGAGATTGTTAACACTTCATTCTACAGAAGTGATTCCACAAGGAGATCATAAATGCAACAGGGGTCAGTAAACTGACTCTGCTCAGGCAAAGCAGGGTTTAAATCAACACCAAGAGTGTGCATTAGGAACCAGTGGTTGTGGGGAGTCAAGTGTTAGAATACCCTGTGTTACAGGCCCAGCACCATCTCATAGGCCTCGCGTGTCTGTTGAGGAATTTGGGTGTCTCAAGGGCAGCTGGTATGTGGGGCCACATTTAATCCAGAAAGTACAGTGCCTCAGGTATCGAAATCTGTGGAAATGTTCTTCTGCTATCTCATTGCCTTTAAAAGAGCTTTCCCTTCCCCTGTCCATGCCATGCCTGGACTCAGGAGTGTACTTTCTCACCAAGGGATCAGATGTAGCTTACAGGCAGGAAACTAACTCAGGAAGCTTTCTGAGAGACTAACGAATTGAACTGGCTCACTGAGGGGCCAAGTAAGTAGCAGAGAGAGCAAAAGGAATGGCCAGGACCACATAACTGTGAGTA
Source organism: Pyrocephalus nanus (assembly GCA_038380795.1). Taxonomy (NCBI): domain Eukaryota; kingdom Metazoa; phylum Chordata; class Aves; order Passeriformes; family Tyrannidae; genus Pyrocephalus; species Pyrocephalus nanus. Next base: position 18,694,344 of record CM076270.1, on the reverse strand, counting down.
CTTGGTGGCAGGGATGGGGTGAAGAGCAGTGATGCCAAGCCCTTGAGGAAAGCACAATGTCAGATCAGCCCAGAGCCCCTGTGAAAGCTGTGTCTGGCATTTAAGTCTGGGAGGTTTTGAATGGTGAACCCCAACATGATGAAGTCACCTTCTTTCACAGCAGAAGAGGATGTGTAAATCCAACACAGTAGGCAGGAATGAGGATGCACTTTTCTGCTTGCCATCTCTTATTAGCTCTCTTATGCTAGTCTAATGACATGCAAATTTCATTTTAAGTGCCTAACTCTGTAATTTGATGTTCCTATTGGTCTTGGATCCTCGCTCCAACCCAAAATGTGTTCTTTGATCCTGTTTTGGTTTGGCTTTTGTGCTCCCACAGCTGTGATGTAATCAAACTAAAAACTTCTTTCATGGGATATTTTCAGTCAAATCAGTTTCCCAACTTGGCTGACAGTGCAGTTGCATAATCTCTGACTTTTAACTCGGTGGAGGTGGTAGGACTGTTCCTTTTGGTGGATGTGTAAAGTCACCTTAGGTAGACTGTGCAATCACAAACTACCACTCTCCGAGTTATGCAGGAAGCTTAAAACCATTTTTCATCACTGTGGATTCAATTTCAAGCTCTCTTCATTCAGCCTTCTGTGAGTCTGACTGCAGAAAGCAAGTTGCTAAAGCAAACAGCAGGATCTCAGACCTGGAGAGCTCTGAACTGTTTGCTTCTAAAATCACATTAATGGTCTTGGGGATTGGCACATGCACTTAGAGTGGTGAGATACACCCTTGCCATTTGTATCCTTCTAAAAGAACAATTCAGGGCTCCTTTATGTGTCACTTTTCAAGACACTGGGAACTTAAAATTACACTGCATTTGCCAACAGAAACTGGATTTAATAAAGATAATTAGAAAACAGTACAAATAGGGACAGAATGAAAAACTACATTTCCCAGAACTTGTTAGGAAAGGTTTTCTGTCTGGAGACAACCAGACACTTATGCAAAGGACTTCTGAGCTGCAGCACATTTCAGGAACTTCTTTATCATGTTTCCTATTTTCCTATACATTTTAACCAAAGAGTTTTCAAGACTGTATCATATTGCTATCTTTGTTTGTTCCTACAGTATAATGCTCTTAGAAAAACCTGTCAGATATTCACTGGTTATGAGGAAAGTTGTTTTTTTCCTTCCCTCATCCTTTGTCTATATAGAGTAACAGTGACGCCTTTTGCTCATTAGCAAAAAAGCCTTTCCGGATCTTTGCAAGAATCAATGACTGTCAGCGTCACTGTAAACGGTGAGTAATTAAACTTAGGAAATGAAAAATTAGATGTGGGCTCCAGCTGTAAAATATTGATTTTTTTTTTTTAATTATTTTTAATAATATACAGTTCTGTCAGTGCTGTGGTATAACTTGGAACAGGTAACTTCTACAAGTGGATAGGGAAGCATAGTTACTTGAAAATGGGGAGCCCCTATTTCTTTATCAGTAGTAAATCCAAGCAAGCAATCCTCAGGTAGTTTTTCAGGAAGTCTCAATTTTTTCCCCATAAAAATGTAGATAATGTCAATATGTTGCTGCTTATCAGAAACGACTGAAACACTTTCCTTGAGCAAAAATTCTACTTTTTGAAGTATGCTGGGAAAAAATTCAGCATTTTGTGTGTGTGTGTGGATAACAATCTGGTCATGTAAGTGTGAGAAGCAGCAGGAGTCCATAAAAAAAACCCTCACACAGACCGGCATTTTCCTGGCGAGACCGCATGAGGGAGCCGGGCAGCATTTAAAGCAGGACAGGGCCCCACTTCACCGCCCCAGAGCGGCTCTGGATGAGCGCCAGTGTGGGACCTGATGTGTCACACAGTGAAACAGTCACATAGAAAGGGCTTGCCTAATATATGAATGATTTGTTCTCTCCACGCTCCAACAGTTACAACTGAACATGCACAAAAAAAATAAACAAAGCTGGGGAAAAACACCCACAAGCATTTTAATGTTTTTGTTACAACCTTTGTGTTCTTTAGAAGGGTTTATATATGCATACCCAAACATATTTTATTCCTGCTGCTGTTAAAGCCCCTACGTTATAGCTACTTACCAGACAGAGTGACCTTAAAAACAAACCCATTTTTGTCCTGTAGCATTTTGCAACAGTTTTATTTTGCTTTGTTTCTTAGCAGATGAGCCACTGAGTCAATGGTAATATTCACTCCTTTAGAAACCATGTGCCTGCCTTCTTGTTATTTCAGATTAGTGGGGTCTGGAATAACTTGTATCTATACACATGATTGCAATGTTCAGAAAATACGCAAAATAGAAAAATTTGGACTGAAGTGGTTCAATATGCACAATCAGATTTTTAGTAACACTGCTTTCCCTGCTTTTAGTAAATTAAAGATGTAACTACTACAAGATGACATGAATAGAACTTAAAAACGCTTCCCATAAGCTTGACTAAAATAACTGTTTAGTGTCCCTTTAAAATAAGCAGAACTCAAGTAATGCCTCTGGTAGTTACTAGGATGGAAAAGGTACTGGCTATTTCTGGTGGTGGTGATTACCGCTCTGCTGCCAGAACTGGTATGCTCTGCTGCAGTGATGAATGTGTGTCCTGGAACTCACTCAGCTCTAGCACAGTGCCATAGTTGGACACCCTCCTCGTGTTTGCACTTTGACAGAGTGAGGGCAGAGGGGGCCTCAAAGTTTTGCCTTGGTTGAAATGTCTTTCTTTGAGTCTTTGGTAAGAGGTGTAGCCCTTAACACACAGCCAGAGATGGATATTTTTTGCACATGACATGAAAAGCAACATCCCATGGAAACCAAGAATATCATTCTACATCCCTCCAAGCCTAAAGAACTTATATGAAGATGATGACATTTTGGATTTGAAGGCCTAATAGCAACAACAAGTTGACTAAACTATACTGAGACTACCTAATTAGGATTAGTCTTAAAATTAGATTGCTCAGACGAGCATAAACTAAGAATGGTATCCTGGTAAGCTGACTTGTGCAGTGCAACAAATCCAGTTGCAGAATCTGGTCCTAATGCTTCCGCCCACCCCCTCTCCTTGCCAGCAGTTAAATACTGCACAGTCCTTTACTCAGGCTGTTTCTGTAACAGGCACAGCTTAACTATCTATGTACCTAATGGACTTATCCTTAACACCACAGTGAGGGAGGTGGCATTAACCTCATTTTGCAGATAAACAATGGAAGCCCTCATGGCTTCCCTGCGTTACATCCTATGGAGCAACTCCATGTATGCAGCGAGTGTAAAATGCTGTTCCACCAGACCGACGTATCGGCACCCAGACTGACAGAGCTTTGGCACGTCCTCTGTTCCTTCTTTGCACAGCCATGTACCACTATGGAGACAGAGGGAGTTTGGAATATGGATAAGTTAACATTGACTGCTCTGCTCAGCCTGGGAAGGTGTGGAGACTCGAACAGAGCTGGACTGTTCAGCACTGGGTAACCTCACTGCTGACCTGTAACAACTCAAACCTCAGGCACTGTCTCACCACAGTGTAGGATGGATGGTCCAGGGGCCTGAACAGAACCTGTATGACTGATGTATGAGAATTTATTTTTTTTTTCTGCATTCTTTTCTACTGTAAGCTGGGAAATGTCAATAATTTCTGAGAGTTTTGCCTGAACAAAAGGGGGTAATATTTATTTTTTCGGAATAAATATGAAAAACTGCTTTTTAAACATTTGGAATGGAACGTAATCACATGGCAATATGTACTGTATCAGGAACTAGTTTCCACAAGAGAACGGCACATACCTTTAACACCGCGTAAACTATTAGTTTAACCATTGTTGTAGCTATTCAAACCGATGCCGGCTGGCTCCCGCCGGAGAGACCCGCAGCCCTGCGGTCTCCAGAGCTGCACTCTGCTTTGTGACCCGGCGCCTCCTGAACAATGCGCGGGGTCAGTTTCGAAACTTCTCAGGGAGTGCACCCAGCGCGGGCGGCGGCACCAGGAAACGGGATACAGGCGCTGCTGCCTTATGTAAGCGAACCGAGCCCGGGGTCGTAAGCGAGGGCTGCGGCCGCCGCCTCCGCCCGTTTAAGCGCTCCCCGCGCCCGCAGGGCCCTCCGGTGAGGGGCCCTGAGGGGCTGCTGTGAGGGGGCCGTGAGGGGCCGGGCGCGCGCCGCAGCTGCCAACGGTCCCTCTCTCCTCGCGCGCGCGCGCGACACGTCATGGGCAGCTCGGAGCGGGCGGGGCCGGGGCCGCTCCCCCACCGGGGCCGTCACGTGACCCGCGCCCCCCTCGGCCCTGCGGTCCGGCGGCGGGGGGCGCGCGGCGGAGGAGAGCGAGGCGGCCGCGGCGGGAGGGCGGCGCGGCGGGCAGGGGTGAGCGGCGCTCCGGTGGCGGCGGTGTGGGGGAGGGGAGGGGCGGTACGACGGGGCAGGCTCGGGAGGCGGCGGCGGCGGCGGCCGGTGGAAACATGGTGCCACACGTGAGGCTTATGTAAAGTGAGCGGCGGGCGGAGCGGCCAATGGGAGAGCGGCGCGCCCCGCCCCCGCCCGCACGCAGGGGCTGCGTCACTCGCGCGCGGCCAATCGGGGCGCGGGCGGGGCGGGCGCGCGGCGGCCGGTCACGTTTCTGCCCGTATGAAGCCCGAGCCGGGACGCGCCGGGGCCGCGGGACGGGCCGTGTGTGGTGAGTCGGGGCCCGCCGGGCACGCTCCCCGCGGGGATCGGGAGCCCACAGGGGGTGGCGGGAGGGGGCGGCGGGCTCGGGGGACACGGGGGCTCCGCTCCTCCCGGCGCCCTCCGGGCCGAGGTTACATAACCCCCGCGCCGGGGCTCTCCCGTTGCCGGGCCGATGGGCGGGCGGGTCGCCTCCTGTCCCGCGGGGTCCGTGGCGGCGCCGCCACCCCCGGCCCGCCGCGGACGGGGCGCGTGGGGCTCCCTCTCAGCCGAGCGAGGGGCGGCTGTGACGCCCCCCCCATCCCGCCGGGATTGCAGCGAGGGAAGCGGCCGCCGGCTGTGAGTCCCTGGCCGGAGTGGGTGCGGGGCTGAGCGCGGCGCGGCCCCCGCCCGGGAGGGCGTCCGGGAGCGGGGGGCACGGGCACACCCACACCCGGCTGGGCTGGGACGGGAGCGGTGCGCTCCGAGGGGCGCCCTCGCGGGGTCAGGCTGAGGGGCCGAGGGGACGCCGGTGCCCGTGTCCGGCCGGGGGCGGAGGGGCCGGTCCTGGTCCCAGTGCCCCGGCGGGGCTCCGCTCTGGCGTCTCTGGCGGCCGTGTGTGTGCGGAGGGCATGGCGGGGGCGCGGAGGGCACCCCGCGTGTCTCGGTGCAGGGAGCAGCACCCCGCGGCAGCGCCGTGCCCGCCGGCCCGGGGGGATGTTTCGCGAGAAGAGTTGTGTTACTCAGAGCCACAGTCTCAGCACTACTCACGTGCGTGAGGTGCGGGTAGAGTGGGCAACAGGTGCTGTCTGTTTGGTTTTTTGTGCTGCCTGTGGTTGTGAGGACACTTTTTTTCCTTGAGACGGTGTGGTTGTGCCTGCTGCTCACATTAGTTGCATGCTATTACATGCGTGATTACAAAACAGTTTATGTAAGTACAGTTTCATGCAAATAGATGAGCAATATGGTAACAGTCAAGCTGACACTCTACGTCTGACGTTCTGTAATAGGTTAGGATAGGGTAGAGGACTCTCAGTGTTCCACGGGAGTTTAAAAAGCCCACTGAGATGTCTGTATGAAGTCTCTGGTACCTGGAAACTGTAGCGCTCTGCAAGTCTATGCCAGTGAAACAGTAACTTGGTTGAGACAGTGCATTGAAGGGTTTTGAAGAAACAGAATCATGAAGGTTGGAAAAGACCTCTAAGATCATCGAGTCCAACTGTTTTAACCTTATGTGCGATCAGAATCTCCCCTCTTGCAGTTTCAAATCACTGCACCTCATCCTGTCACTATAGGCCCTGATAAGAAGTCTTTCTCATCTTTTTTGTAAACCTCTGCCTTCCTTTTCCAAATGTCAGACTGAGGTTTATCGTCTTTTACATCTGAGATAATAGCTACCACAACTAAGGGGGGAAAAAATGTGGAAGTTCTATAATGATTCTAGCATGGACAGAATCTATCAATCAAAAATATAGTAAAAACCTGAGGTAGTGTAGTGAGAAACCATTTCCGGTAGCCAGTATTGTTTCAACCACAGTTTGATTGGTGCAAGGAGAGTGCCCACTTTGTTGCACTGTAACATCAAATTCCCTCTTGCTTATGCTTGCGTGTGTTTGCATGCTTTTGGGATCTTTCTTTTTTCCCTTTGTTACTGAAACTTGCATTATTTCTGCAGTGAGGCAGTTTCACTGGAGAGCTGGACTGAGTCCTCATTTCATCCAGAGTTTGCTCTAAGTCTTGTGATTAGGGCACTGTCCTGAGGTGTGGGGCCCTGATTTTGGACTCTGGAGGTTGCTTACCTCACTGGTAACACATAGAGGAAAGGAGATGACCTTTGACCTAGGGTAGAAGAAAAAAGTAATAGCCTTCAGTTTTGGTGGGGTTTTGGTCACTTCAAGTGTTTATTTCAAGGTAGAACAGCAAATACTTTAGTTGGGTAGTTGTCATAAGTGTCAAACACTGTACAGTGAAAGAACCTGTCCTGTGAAGAAGTCACCACATCATTTGGCTTGATGTAGTCCAGAAGGTAAAAGCATGGAAAGCGTGTTTTTTGCTTTTGTGCGCTTCTTCGGATTCAGCAAGTTTTCTGGTTTCATTTACAATTCAAAGACTAAATGGTTTTGCTGTGCTTTTTGTTTATTTGTCAGTTGGTAGGACTTGTAGGTTTCCTCTATTTGCTTTAGCATATGAATGCTGTCAGTGAAAATCTAAGTAATCTTCATTTTTATGGCTTACTCTTCTTATTCCTTTTGGATTTCCGCTGAGAAGCATTACAGAGACAGCATACTGTCATATTACCTTCTCCACCTTTTCTTCCTTCAGTCATAAGATTAAAATATGTAACGGCTCAGTTTATCAGGTAAACTTGCTTGAGCCTGTTCCTAAACACTACATTTTTACAGTAATAAGTATTGTGCGTAAACTGAATGTTGATGGAGGCAAAGTATGAGAATAGAGGGAAATGAGGAAAGTGGTTGGCAGTAAAGTTCTGGATGTGTCTTCTACCTCAGACTTTACTATGACCAGGAAGTGTTTGGCTTAGGTACAGACTAATAAACCATTTTTTTTTTCCCTGGGTGCTGGCCACACCCTTATCTTTACAGTATTAGAATATAACTTACTGCAGAAAATCTTTTATAACCCCTTGAAGTATAAGCGCATGTGCGAATTGCTGTGGGATGAGGTGTATTTGGTGTGGATTAAAAGCAATATGTTACCTGTAGCTAGTAGAACCAGTAAATTATCACTCGTCTACATCAACTGTAGTGTTTTCTATAGGGTTGCTATGGTTGGCCTATGTTAAAAAGGGAACATCATGTTCTTAGCAAGGCCTTGTGCAATACTTGGCGTGAGTGTCCTGTAGACACTATATAATACTCATGACGTTACCACATCATAATTACTAGATGATCAGGTGTTTCTGAAAAGGAATTTTTGTCTCCAGTTTTGGTTGCATGGCCTAGAATTTCTCTATGAGGATGGTGGATTACAGAGCTTATTTACTGGATTGTCTTGCTGCATTCATACTTTCCACATCCATTTATATCCCTGTAGTGCAGGTTTTGAACTGCTTGAGTTCTCCTTGTGTTAACTTAGTTTGTCAAGCTCTGAACAGCAAAGGGGTCAATTAATACCTGTATCATTCTTAATGTTATTGTTCTATTAGTCTGAAGAGCTTTGACTTGCACTTTTGGGTATAGATGAGATTGAATACAGAAAATGCTGGTCTTGAAAGTAATGCTACTGATGTTTTTTATCCTGTGTAAAAGGTGTCCACTTTCCTGCTTTTAACTGCTGCCTTAAACTTACCCACAGCTGTAGTGGGTGGTCAGGCTGTTAACGTTGCATGTATTGGTTGTAAGGCAAACCTTTTACTTGCCAGTAGCTGGTTAGTGAAGAACAACTCTGCCTTCTGACAGAAGGATTTTTTGGGGAGGAGGGTGTGGGTGTTTCTTTTCAGTTACAGGCAACATACTTAATTCTGTTAAGTACATTTAAAGAACATGATAAAAGAGAAGGAAAAGAGAAGGTAGCTGTCAAACTCATACTTCAGAGTCTAATAGTTTTGCTATCTGTTGCTGGGATTTCTTGTGGCCCAAGGCTGCTTTTGTGAAATGCAGTGTGGCAGAGAACTAAATGAAGAGGGGTCAGATGATTTGGATATGTCTGTGAAACCTGTGGAGAGGCTCTGAAGCTGCTCTCCAGAGCATGCTCTGTTGTTACTGCCGGCGAGGCAGAGGCAAATGTAGTAGGGAGGCAGCCGCACACATGGGGATCCACATGCCCGAGCATACGCGGTGATCCGATGTTCTGCTAAGTGGCTTAGTAGATCACCAGGCACGCTTGTGCAGCCTGCTTGTACTCTGCCTGCCAGCAGTGCTGGAACAGGGGCAGGGTGGGCTTCTGTACTTCTGGTTTGTGTTTCTGAGGTTATCCTTTCAGTGTAGATAGGGTCTCTTTGTCTGAGTGCCTGCACTGGACTTGTACTGGTGCAGAATCCTCTCACTTGGTCCTCTCTCCCAGTTGAGGAGTTGCTGAGGGACAGCAGCAATACACTGTTTCATTCAAGTTGCACAGGCAGTAGTTCTGAAGTGCATGTTGTCCCTACTTATATGTAAGAGAGGTTATGAGAATTTGTGTGTGAATGCTATTGTAAGATCAAGAAATGTTTGTACAGATGTTTTCAGCTGCTGCTGATAGTGTGTGGTAGTCCTGGAGAAGCCTTCTGATTTCACTGACTTTTTTTTGTAGTCTGATTTAGACAAGTTTGCCTCTAGAAGGTACATAATCATGGAGTATGATTATCCTTTCTTCTTTGTTTTTTCCCAATATAAAGGAAAAATTTATTAGGGGTGCTGAAGGGTTAGAGGCCCAACATGCTGTTTCCATGACAAGTGGACTAAAATACAGAGAACATGTTCCTTAGGGAGGAGTTTGAGGAGATTTTACAGATTATATGAGCAGGCTGCAGGTGTTTGGAGGAAAAGAGAGCTCATTTGTATGCCAAAATGTTAAGGAAAGACGTTAGGTTTGCTTCCACCTGTTTTTGAGTGTACGATTATAATCCTTAGTTCTTATTTTTTTTTCTTATAGATAAAATAGAGATTTCCATGTATAGATGGCTTTTAAGTAGAACTGGCTTTTTAGAAGTAGATCCAAAGCTACACTGGCATTCTAACACCCTGTCCTAAAAACAGAGGCACTTCACTGTGCCTCTGCAATGACATCTCTAACTTCTCATAATTGAAGCTTAGCGAGACAAGATGAAGTGGAGAGGATGTCCAGTACTTTTCTTTTTTGTTGATTTTGCTGCCTATTCTCCTTATTCCTTGCAGCTTTTGTATCTTAGTACAGTTTTTGTGCTTGACCTTATTACATGTACTTTTATGTTTCTGCTTAGTTTAATTTTACAAAGATCTCCAGTATATAGAGGACTTACTTCATTTCAATTACCTCGCCAGCATGGGTTCTTCTGCGACTTGAGCTCTTATTTCAGTACTAATATGTCCAACTCCCAGGACAAGTACATCATGTTTGTTAGGTTGCTGCACTTCTTGGAGTGTATTATTGATGTGATGGGGTCTAGAATTTATTTGGCACAGAGTCTTCCAGAATGGGAGTTTCATTCTGACTGAAGTCTTTAACAGGGTGTGAACTGCAGAAATGTCTTAAGAGCAGTGTTAGCCTGGAACTTCTATAAATGTAACACCTCATGGTGAAATCCTGCCCTTTTCTTTAAGGGAGGGGAGCAGTAGATATGCAAGTATGCTGCTTAATGAGGATGTCAACAAATACTATAGTTTAAATGCGGTGTTGAGGTACTTTTGATCTAGTTTCACCTATAATAAAGGCAAAGTATATGAATGAATGTATGGTGGGGTGTGATAATTTTTCCCTCCTTTCTGTGACAACACTTGGCAATCTCAAACATGTAATTTTTGTTATTTTTTGAAGAGAACAGCATTTTCTGGTTACAAAGAGAATGAAATGTTGGGGTTTTTTAAGTTCACATCGAGTGCAATTTTAGTTACCTATAAGAAGACTGAAGGAAGGACGTGTAGAAATGAGGATGAAGCAGGAGAAGGAGATCATGTTTGGTGTTTTCACAACATATCTTGGTACAGGCTGCAATTTATTTTTTTTTTATGGCAAATATGCAACCTGTTGGCAGTTAAACTTGGCTCTGGGCCATGGCTTATTATTCAAGGTGAAGGAATAACCTTGAGAAAGCCAGTTTCTGTTGGCTCTTGGGGATGATCAGTCCATGTCCACTGTGGAATCTTGAGGGTTGTGGGCTTAACAGAACAAGGAAACCTGAAATGATAAAATAAGCTTTGCTCCTGGACTGGCAGAAATGAGAACAATTCCTTCTAGATGATGGAGGAATAGTTTGGAACAACTTTTTGGGGAAGAAGTAAAGGGGAGATTTCTGTGGTATTTGACTTCTTACAGTCTTTCACTTGACAAGTGCAAAATGTGCTGATATCCTTCTGTTTTCAGTAAAACTGAGTTGACTTGGTCCTGTTACCTTACTTTTCACTGTAAGTTATTCCTCAGGGAAAACAAGCAACTTTAGAAACAACAAAACCAACCTGAAACTGGAAGGCAATTAAATAATAGCAGTGCCATGAGTGCTTCAGGAATACAAGTGACTGGTGACATAAACTTAAGTCTATTTTGGAACCATTACTTGAGAACTAAGGGATTATTTTTTTCCTATTTGACCCTCTGGGGGCCTGAGAAACCTTCTATCTGTGATACCTTTTTTGTTTTCTCTATCAGATGTGTAGAAGTGTAAGTTTTAGTAAATTGAGAACAGCTTTTGCTCTAAGAATGCATACTTGTGGTTTGGAATATGAAACTAATCTTGGTCATGATGTCAATACTTTTTCTCTGTTGAATTAGCTCTCAGAAGTTTTTCATCTGCTGAGGTTAATTTGTAATTTGAATTTTGGTGATGAATGGTTTAAGATTGTAATGTGCCGAAGAAGAAACGTAACTTGAATGTGATCCCAGACTTTATATCAGATAATACTAATTCTTTAGCTTGGATGCTGTCAACATTTTGAAATACACAGTGTTAGTATCTGTAGTATCTAAACAATGTTCTAACAATAAATTAAGATCATGGAGATGGAATTTGAGGAGGTTTCATATGTTTATGAAGAGAACAGAATTCAGTGGGTAGTTACTTTGTGCATTGCTCAAAGAACCAATTTAGAAGTTAGGTTACAATAATAAATATTTTATCAATAAAATCTCTTGCATTTCCTTTCATTTTGTATTTGTAGTCTTTATAAATGTTCTTCATCTTGGAATGCATATTTTACGTGATTGGACTTGTATTGCATTATTAAATGGACTTGATTAATTTCATAGTAAATTTTTATCTAGCTTATAAAACTATGTTCTCTTTTTTTTATAGGAATATATTAATGACGCTTTCATATTTTGAAAGATCACGATCAGTACATTCATTAAGGTGAGTGTTTTATGCTGTCCCTGAGAAAGTGATTTGTATTATCAGTACCTTTTAGTGAGTCTGAACTGGGAGGTTTTTTTAATGTGCTTTTGTTGTTGCTCCTCTGTACGTTTCCTTCGAGCTGTAATATCAGCAACAGTGCGGACAGCCCTGTACTCAGCACTAGTTAGGCCACACCTGGAGTGCTGTGTCCATTCTGGGCCCCTCAGTTCGGGAAGGACATTGAGAGGCTGGAGAGTGTCCAAAGAAGGGCAGCGAGGCTGGGGAAGGGACTGGAGCACAGGCCCTGTGAGGAGAGGCTGAGGGAGCTGGGGATGTTGAGCCTGGAGAAGAGGAGGCTCAGGGAGACCTCATCACTCTCTGTAACTCCCTGACAGGAGGCTGGAGCAAGGTGGGGTTGGTCTCTTCTCCAGGCAACCAGCAGTAGGACAAGAGGGAATTGACTTAGGCTGTGCCAGGGGAGGTTGAAGTTGGACATTAGAAAGAAATTCTTTACAGAGAGAGTGATCAGACATTGGAATGGGCTGCCCAGGGAGGTGGTGGGGTCACCATCCCTGGAGGTATTTAAGATGAGACTGGATGTGGCACTCAGTGCCATGGTCTAGTTGACAGGGTGGTGTTGGGTCATGGATTGGACTCGATCTCAGAGGTCTTTTCCAACCTGGTTGATTCTGTGATCTGTACTGTTTGCAGTGCAGAAGTTTATTAATAAGCTAGTCTGGATAGTACTGTAATATTGCAAAACAGATGAAATTGTAACTGAGATTTTGAGGATTAACACTGTAATGTCTATTTAGTCTAAATAATTGAAAAAAATCAAACCTGTTTTTCTGTAGCTAAAAAATGTGTTCTGAATTGGTTCTAAAATCTGACAACATTCTCTTTTTAATGCTCCAGGTGGGGCTTCAGTTCTACAGAAAGTGAACTTGGTTCAGCTTGGTTTGCATCCTGTAATACAGGTGTGTTCCCTAAAGCAGGTTGTTCACTCCTTTCTAATATTTGAAGTCTTCTGTGCTTAGAATAGATGTATGTTAGTATCAAAGGAAATGTCACAAGTTCTGTATTACTTGTAAACTGAACAAATTAGACTTCCTTCTGTGGAAAAGATCTTCTTTGAGATGCCATCCATAGATGAACTCTTAGTTCTTTGTGATTTGGCCATACTCAATCACCTGTATATTTCCTCTGTTAAATAATAGAAAAAAATGATGAGATTTTACTGCCTCTAGTTCTGTTCACACTGTTTAAATACAAGTCATTTGGACCAGGCATTTTGTTTCAGATAAAAGTGCTTTTGGTGTAGATTTGTCTTCCTTTGAGTTAAATTGTAGAAAGGCTTATCATGAGAATTTAAAGTAGTTTACAAGAACTGTTTTTTCTTAATGCCTTCCTAAATGGGCTAAGTAGATGAAGCCAATAGGAGACACAATTAAAATGGTACATGCTGCTACTGTGAATATCCTCTTCAAACCCAGACTTTGTTAAACCTTTTTTACTTTTTTTAACCTCTGAAAATTTTACAGGGAGTTGGGTTAGAGTAAGGGAGTTAGAAGAGCTGCCTTTAGACAAGGATTTAACTAGTGCGTAAAGACATTTCACGTTTTTAATTTCCAAGCTAAAAACTGTGAAATCTGCGAGTAGTTCTGGGTACAGCAATTTCTAACACTTCTTGTGGTCAAGGTAGAAAGCTCATAGTTTAAATCCTGTTTCATCAATTTATGATAAAGTCAGAAGCAAAAACATATAAAGAACCAATGTATACAGGTTTGAATCATAATACGAGTATTTTGGAACTTAAGTCAGCTTTGCAACGTTATGCAGAATGGAATGTTGTGAATAAATTCTTCCTTAAATCTGGCCAACACAAATGTACTTTTAACAGTTAGTAGACATGCAGCATGTTAAATTAAGGCATGTTAACATGGGCTGTCTTCCAAAGTGGTTAGCTTGGGATTTGAACACTGTTCCAGATTTTTGTTCCAAACATTTCTTCTGCATATTCAAATGAAACACTTAAAATGATGTAACTGTTTGTCACACAAATGTTGATCTTCTGAATTTGGGGATTTTATTGTACTATTTTTTGTTGCTACATGGCAGTGGCATGCACCAGCAGACTTAGTTTGCTGGATTTGATAGAAGACCTTTCAGTTTCTTGGTTTTTCCATCAAAATTCCCAGTGTCTCTCTTGAGAGACTATTTTTATTAGGAAGAATAATAGTGTTGATGGACTTTGTTAGTACAGCCTTCTGACTATAAAAAACCACTTTTTTACTTTGAGGGTAAGTGAGCACTGGAACAAATTTCCTAGAGATACTATGGAATATCCATCCTCAGAGATATTCAGAAGTCTTCTGGAGGTGGTCCTGGGCAGCCTGCTCTAGGAAACTGCCTGGAGAGGATCCCTCCAGGGTCCTTTTTGACCTCAGTCATTATGCAAATTGACATTTTGCAGCTGCCTTGTAAAATCTTCAGTGCCTGTACCAAGCCCGCAGTGATGTAGATGAGTTTAGGTCAGGTGGTAAAATGGTGTTTAACCAAACCTGGAGCTCCTGCTGTGACCACACCAGGCGTTTGGCTCTTGACCTACTGGAGAGGCTGGCCCTGCTCTTAGTGGCTGTGTCAGCCCATACAGACTATGTGCATAGTGTGATACCATACTGATTGTGAATCCTAAGGGTTATTTTATCTAGCATAGAAGATTCTGTTGTTTTAAAATGCAATAAGACCTTGTTTTAGACCAAAAGTGTTTAAAATGCAAATTTGTGTCTTATTCCTCTGCTGTGTGACAGTTTCATGTTTAACCACCATTTATCTGCGTAGGCATGACATAGCTGTGAGCATCTCTCTGGTATCTGTTTGAAGAGGACACTGTTGGGGGGCCCAGGTATTTCTTTTATATTTTATAGTTATAGAGGTGTCCGGACTCTGTAATGGTCAAAGATTTCCAGTAGAAGAGGAGGAGTCAAGAATTAAATGCATGTGGCAGACTCTGGACCTAGGCACCTCATGCTTTTGATGCTAGCTGAGAGGGAGCTTGATAAACACTTTTACCAACTTTTCATATTAAAAACAGGTAAGAAACGTGCATAATTATTGTGATTCATGTTAGTAGAAAGATGCTTCTCCTCCTGCCCCTCTAGAGCTTATGCAGAAAATATATTGTTTGTTTTATCTTAAAACTGACATTTCAGTCATATATATACTCATTCAGAACAATTTTTTTGTGTATGAACTGGGAGTTACCTTATTTGAAGCTAAAACAGTTTTAGCCTAAAACCATACTTATTCTTAAATTCAGGTTTGAGTTTCTTCACTGGGGAAACAACCTGGTTGGAAACATCCTTACTATGGATGTAAGGACCCTGATCTGACTTCTTCCTGTCCAGAAGCTGCTATAAATTCAGGGTGGCCCTTGGATGGCTCTGGAGCAGATCTGTGTCTTGATCAGTCCCTTTGTTGTAAAGTGGCAGCTGTGAGCAGTGGTTAATGGGAATGACCTTTATAAAGATATTACTTTCTTTTAAATAAGAGACTTGTGTTTAGGGTTCCCTTGAACTGAAAGGTGAATCCTTATCAACAAATTGTGAAATGAATACTGTGAAATTCAGGTATCAGCACTTGTGATATATTAGAGGTTGTTGATAATTTTATTGGCATAAGTAGAAAATTGAGTTAAACATCATTGCTTGTTAAGAAAAAAAAAACTTGTTTATTGTTACTTGAAGTGAGATGAGAAATCTAGTAAAAAAGAAAATATTTTTTTTTTTTTTTTTTTTTTTTTTTTTTAGTAAAGAGTTCCGTCAGGAAATTATTGAACATCTTTGTTGTTGTTTCTTATAGTGAAATCTGAGAATACTGCCAACTTTAGCTTTTCCCCCTTCCTAGAAAATGTCCTAGTGAAGGTATTCTGTTAATTGGTCTGTCTCTTGGTAGAAAAACATGAAACTCTCAATGTTGCTGGTAAAGTTGTAGAGTTGAACAAGTCACTTCTTGAATTATTGTTTGTTTTTCAATATATTCTCATAATGTTTTGCTACTACCAAGCATTTAATTATTGTCTAATTGCACAGGGAGAATGCATTCATTGTGGATGTTAATTTTCAGTTATCTCTCAAATTGCATGATATGATTAAACCCTTGCTAGTTATTTGTCATACAAATGAGAAAACTTTTACTATTTTGCAAAGCAAAAATCCAGAAGACATGCAGAAACCCTTCTTGTTGATAAGATCTTCAGTAAAATTTTATCCTGACCATTAGGAATGTCTCCTATAGGTGCTAGTACAGTTAAGAGTACCTGAATATTCATGTGTCTATAGTCCTAAACTGTGGTGTGCCTCTTGCTTCATTGGGAATATTGGTAAGTTAACAGTAGTTGCAAATTTGGACTCAAATTTCAAGATGTTGTCCTCTTACTCAGTTCTTGAATTGGATAATTTTGACTCTGGCCTGTTGGCTTCTCATTTTTTAATTGCCAGTTTTGTGTGAAAAGAAATCTGGAAAAATCTGTTACCTGAATATAATCAGATCTCTCCCAAAACACGATTTTTGTTTTTCAGTACTATAGTTTCAAAAGAAATTCTCCTCCTTGGTATTCTGCAGTCCTCCTTGAGGTTTTTTTTTTTTCCAAAAACAGAAGCTCAGTTACCTCCAGCATTTGTCCATATGTATTTTGGTGGGTTTTTCTGGGGATGTTAAAGTTCAGGCCGTTTCCTTTGTCTTACTGCAGAATAAAGGGGCTACTGTAGCTAATGAATAACCAGAAGACATTTGCTGCACATCTAACCTGGCGTATCAATGCCTACATTTGTCCTTAGTGCTCAGTGGAATTACACTGCCTTTTTCATACACTTCTTCAGGACCTTGAAGAGCTCTAGTCTTTGCCAGAGTGACTTTGGAAGGCTTGCTCTATCTATATTAATAGAACAGGGTTTTTTGTAAGCCAGTTGCCTTAAAATCAAGCTTAACTGGTGCTAGTTTAAGATTTTAAAAAAATTTATTTGCAGCATCAAAAAAGACAACCTCCCTTAAGGGTTTAGAAAGAAGGAGCAGCAAATAAAGAAAAAAACACTGACTTAATATACTTGTCTCAAGAGCAAACCAAAAAGTTCTTTCTGTTTCCATGTTCAGATGCTCACTGAACTTGGTATGGGATGTAATTACCTTCTTCAGACTGGTAGCAGGAGAGAACCTCAGACTGGCAAAGTATGCAAGGTTTTGCCTTTCCAGTTTTGTTTGGTTAGTGATTGGGAATTTATTCAAGCATATGAGTGGGATGAATATGTGCAATTTATTATGTCATTTTGGCTGAGATGAGTTTCAAAGTTAATTAATCTCTTTGTGATGTCTGGCTGTCTGTGCTGCTGAAGTGCTTGCACAGTGCTTGCGTGTGCATGCAGATGTTCCACTTAAAGTCTTTCTGTGCCTGAGACTGAAGTCTAGCCAGCTGCATCATTCTTATCTAAATTACAGGCACAGAGCACGGGGTAGGGTTGTTGTCAGTCTGTTCTTTCTTCACAGTTACTCCAACCTCTTCTTGGAAAATCTCTCCAAAGTTATGGCATATATTAACGTTGCTACTTTGGGGGAATCTTGGCCTTTTTGATTATTCTTATACAAAGCCTTGTTTTAGAAACGCTCCTCTTTCTTCTTTCCCCAGAAGCTCTTGCAGATTTATCATAATATTTTTCTTGTTACTTCCTATTTACTCTTCCTGTATTCCTTACTCTGGTATGTGTCTCTGGCACTGAGGCTTTTGAGATTTTGAAAAACAAGAAATTTTGTGCAATACTGACTTCCAGTGCTGGTAATCTTCCGGTCCTGCCCAGGAACACCATTCCACCTCAAGGAGTTGAGCCGGTTCTTTTTGAAAGATACCTTTAAAGAGGTCCAACTTGTATCTTCTCCATTACTTAGCTACTCATTTTTGTTTCTGGCATGACATATATATTAGGGAATAATTCTCTCCCACTGAAGGAAATACTGTTGAAGTTTCCTGCAGATACCTGGCAGATGCTATCAGGGAAAGAAGGGAGGAGACGAGACGAGACAATAGATGATATTTAGAGGTGGAAAAAATTACTCATCAGTGGTTTAACAGCTGAGAATTTCAAACTGTGTAAGACTCTAGAAGCTACCTATGGCACATTTTTAGTGCCTTTTAAACTTCCAAAGATAACAGAAAAGACTTTTTGGGAAAATAATTTTCCAAAGAAAGGTTGTGTCAAAAAATATTTGTGGGCAACTCTTGAGGCTGGAAATACTACAGCATATGTAGTACTTTCTGGCTTAGGAATTCAGGAGAAGAGGTTTCTTGTGCCTAAAGACTAAAATACAAAATATTTACACCCAGACTGGGAAAGCTGTGGCTCAGTTCTTGTTCTTCTCATAAATAGCACAATTTTACTGATATATGTGTTACTGTGATACTGGGCTAATTATCTTTGGAGAGTTTAGGGCTATTCTAAGAGTCTGTCTTCTGGTTCATGCTTATAAACCTATCAATTGTGATTTACATAGTTTTCTTTATAGGATTAAACATAACAGCCCAAAGTTGGTGGGGTTTTTTAATTTTATTTTTAAAGATTTTTTTTCTCCATCTCTAAAAAACCCATCTAACATAGTTTACTAGCAGATAGTGTTGTTTTGATTATGACAGCATTAACATACATATAAAACACTCCTTACCTTTGCAGTAACAGAAGGTTTGTCTCGTGCTGTCCATACAGATGTTCCCTGTGCCACATTCCAAATTCGCTCTCCTGAGCCCTGTGGTGGTTTTGGTCACTCTCCCACAAAACCAGCTGTGGTCATCCTGGGATGATCAAGCCCAGGCCATGGTACTGCAGATGGTGTAATGGGCACCATACCCTCTCAGCAGGGAGGCTCACAGGGAGCCTGCATGGCCAGAACGGACTCTAACCTGGCATGGAACTTTCTGCAGATGTCTAGATAAAGGCAGGCAAGTGGAAGTGTGAGCTTGCTCTGTCAGAGAGATTAAATTAAAGGTGAGCTGTCTGATCTAGTTAATCATTGGCCACTGGAGTATGTGCCGTTGTGACATAATACGAGCTTCAGCTAAGAGTAAATATTCTTTTATTGCAAGTTCCAGTTATGTAATTTTTAGGACAGAAGTGGTTAACTTGGTGTGGAAAAGAACTGTTAGAGCTACTAAAGTGTAATTTACTGCCTGTACAGTACTGTTTAGTACAACAGCATGGCAGGATGTCTATTTTATCTGGATTGGGGTACCTGAAGTGAATATGTGCAGAAGTGAAAAGTCAGTATATTTCACTCTACCCAAAGAATTTTTTTTATTATTACTTACAATGAAGAACTGCTGAATAAACTTATAAAGGAAAAAAAGGTATTTCTATTTTTATCCCATTACTGATAGCTTAGTTGAATGCCCTTAAACTACACTTCCTACTTCCTCTTTCAAATGAAAGCAAATACCTTGCTTATTACTTTGGCCAAGCAGGGAGATGAATAGTATTTTCTGGAAAAACTCAAAATAATTGTAAAATGTCTGAAAAAAACATCAGTTAGGAGGGTAAGAAAATAGTTTCCATGTGGTTTCATTTTAGGGGAGTTGAATCGTAGTGTTTTAAATTATTCTTGTGAATGTTTTCTGTTAGTCTTTCTAAAAATATAAATATTTATTTATTTATGTTTAAAAGGAAGCTGCTGCACTTACTATTAACAAAACGTAGTTAAGAATTTTTTTATTGACATTGTTATTCCAGTCAGAGGTCTATTAGTCAACAAGTGTAATGTTGAATATTTTAAAGGAACGAAGAGGAAGGAACAAACATGGTTCTTTTGTCTTGAAAACAACGCTTTTTTTCCCTGCTGATGAATTACATAGTTCAGAGAATCTTAGTTCATAGTTTTGCAGTGTTGTTGTCTCAGTGGGTTGCTGGCATAGATGAGGATGTGAGTCAGATTAAATAAGATTATTCATAAAGTTGAACTGCTCTGTAGTACTTCTCTTTTGACGGTACTTCAGTATTAGTTTGTTCTTGATTTGCCTCCATATAAATGCTGATTTTTGAGCCAGGTGCATTAGAATTTGCTTTAAAAGCAGGGATTTTTTTGTTGTTGTTGTTTTAACCTTTTCTAAGCAATTTTTATCAACCCCCCTCCCCAAGTTAGTGGTAATCAGTAGATGAATCTCAGAGTTATTTATGTCTTAGAATTTTTGCTGTTGATAAGTAGGTGGGTTTGTGTGCTTAGTCTCCCTGTTCCTACTGTGTGATCTGTCTACCTGCCTACATGGCTCTTGTACAAAGAAAGAAATGAAGAACTGGTGAAAATAACAGAACAGATATTAAAAGAAACAGGCCAAGACTATGTATTTAAAAAAAAAACAGCATAAAAAACCAAAACAGCCCAAATGACCTCCAAACCAAGTAAGCAATGCTCTGATGTCTGATTTTTTTTTTGTTTATCAAGGTAAACTGGAGGCCAGTGGAATGGTTTCACTGAAAATAATAACAGTTATTGTCCAAATCCAGTCAGTAAAACTGTCAAGTATTAGGTAGGAAAGTAGAAAACAAATTAATGCAAACTTTTAAGGAGTTATTCATGTTTATTCAACTTAAGAGTTTTTGTGTGGGTTTTTACTAAAATATAAATACATTTTCTGTGATAAAAAGTTGTGAGAATTGTAATTTAACCTAAACTTTTCACCACTCAAATGCTGAGTATATTAACAATAAATATCACTTTTACTTTCTACAGTCAGTGCAAATTCCAGTCTGTCAGCAAGGCAAACAAAAAAATAAATATTTTTTTTTCTTCCTTCCCTTCCTCCTCAGATTTGTGAATCTGTACTTCGAGACAGAGTTTGCACAGGGAGAAAACTCTGAATATGGCTTGATTTGCTCTTGATCTTGGCAGTGTTTCTAATGAGTGTCCCACGGACTCTATCAAGTTCAGGGGGTTCTACTCCAGCACTGAGGAGCAGAACCCTGAGCAGCAGCCTGGGCTCAGGGAAAACAGTTCTCTGTTATCCTTTTTAAAAGAGCAACAGAAAATGAGTGATTATCCTGGACTTGCAAATAACCATAGCCAAATGATTGCTGAAGATTCAGAAATTCAGACAAAGCCTGAACACTCTCATGGAGTTCTTCAGGAAGATATTGAAATGAGCAGTGGATCCAGTGGAAATGACTCCAGTGGAAACGACTTCAGTGGAAATGATACAAATGAAAACTACTCGAGTGGGCATGATTCTCATGGCCATGAGTCTGATGAAAATGGGAAAGATTCAGCAATGCTCATGGAATCTTCAGACTGTCATAAAAGGTAGTAGCTAACCTTAAAATACATTTCACTTTTATTTTTGTCACTAACGACTTTTTCCATTTGAATATAATTTCTGAATAATAACTAAGGGATAAGATGTATCTTGAGATTGTACTCTCATGGTAGTGTAAATTGTGTAATATATATTTATTCATAAAGAAAAGGTCTGGTATTCTGCATGGCCAGCTTCATTTGCATCTTTCTTCTCATCGTTGTGTGTTTATTTTGCCTTATTTATATTTTTTCTTGTAAACCAACTTCTGTAATTGTGTATCAAAAACTCTCAGTTTGTTCTTATGTATTAGGATGCAATTGTGCTATTTTAAACTTTTAAATAATAACTTACTGTACAGAGCAAAGCTATGGTAAGAACCACCTTCTTTAGTAGTCCTGCAAGGACCAGGCAGTTGGAATTGGTGATCCTTATGGATTCCCTCCAACTCAAGTTACTCTGTTTCTTAGACAAATCTTTAACAGCCATAGTTTCCATTTATTGTACCATGCAGAAGCTTTTAAAGTTTGGGTTTGGTTTTGTTTTGTTTTTTTCTAGGTAGCCAGTAATTAATAGGAAAACATAAAGCTAAAATGAACTAAAAGTTGTTTGTTAGGTTTACTAATATTAATCTTTTTCAATGTTTCCTTATTCTAGTTCAAGCTCAAATGCATTTAGTCTGATGATTGCAAACTCTGAACACAACCAGTCCAGCAGTGGATGCAGGTAAATTAATGGGCTTATATTTTTCAGTAATTTGCATGACACTTAAATGCTGAAAACTGAATAGTGTTGTTGTTTGCCTAAGCCTGGAGGACTACACAAGAAATCCTGTCTTTGATTCTCTTCCTGTCCATAATCAGTAGCATGTCCTATTAACCACTTGATTGCTTTAGAGCTTTTAGTTGCTGTTCCATGCAGGTTGTGTGATAACCTTTCAAGTTGTGTTACTTGGTAGCTTAACTCTCTAATTTTTACTTTTTGTGCATCCCTTTGAATATTGCTTCAGCACTAGTGGGGGGTTTTTTAGCTTTTTTTTTAAGTTTTCTGCTCTTTAGAATTAAGTCTGAACCTGGTAGTGTATTAACATCAGGATTCACCTGTTGAGTT
This sequence comes from Pyrocephalus nanus, assembly GCA_038380795.1. Classification (NCBI taxonomy): domain Eukaryota; kingdom Metazoa; phylum Chordata; class Aves; order Passeriformes; family Tyrannidae; genus Pyrocephalus; species Pyrocephalus nanus. The sequence continues at coordinate 18,672,313 of CM076270.1, read as the reverse complement.
GGATTATTTTCTGATGTCCAGCACCCTTATCATCTGCCTCTCCCAAGTTCCATTTGCTGGGATTCAAGCCTCCAGTGTGTAAGGATAAACCAACATAGCTGCAAAAATCCCTCTTTTTGAACTCTGCTTCTGACCTTGGTAGCACTAAAGGCTCAAATCTAAATACTTCAGAGTGCCCTACTGTACTTGTTTTTTTAAGTCAGCTGATTGGGAGACCAGACAAGGATATCTGGCTACAGCATACAAATATTAAGACCTCTCTCTACACCTACCTACCTACCTGGAAGTGTTTCTACCTGATACAGTTTGTAGAAAAGTCGTAAATTAAAATTACTCTTGTGCACCATTTGGTGCTTGAGGAACTTATTTTCTGTGTCTGCCTTGTAGGCACCTGGAGATCTTGTTCCATGCTCTGTTTTCAATTGGAAATTGTGATCTGGAGTTCATATTGTTAAGTATGAAAGACAGACTGAAACGAAGACATTTATTAATGTTCTTTTCCCATTAATTCCATTTTCTTCTCTGCAAGATTTGGGGGGGATGCAAGGGTTACTTATTACAGTTTTTCTGATGTGTCTTTATTTTAAATTTCACTAACATTTCTCTACTCAGAAATAATTAGGAGTCTATCAGGAACAGTGCTAGAGGCTTACAGAGCAGAATCTGATCATCTTTTGAAAATTTGAGACTGAAGATATCTAGAGAATGATCTTTAAAGAGAAGGCTAAAGCAGTCTGATGAGCTGCATGCTTCATCTTAGATTCAGGCTACTGGGTTTGAATTCAATATCAGTGCCAACCAGCAACTCTAGTTTAGTATCTATAGGTACCGTTCCAGGTTGCTGTCCACAAAAACCAAAGTGGAAAGCTCCTATTTTTATAGAACTTGCTTATTCTGTCCTCTGCAAGTCACACCTTCCCTGTGGCTGCCTACTGTGCCTGATGCTACTGATATCTGGGAAAACATTTATGAGTTGTGTAACTTATTTTCCAGGGAGGCCCATCTTCTGCATACGCTGCTGCTGAGGGCTAATTTGGAAAGGTTTCTTTTCTTGCAAAAGAGCCTGACCATTCTCATAAAGCAGAGAGTACAAACCAGCTGTATGCTCAGTTATTTCATAATCTTTTCCCTCTCTCTTTTTCCCTACTGCCAGCATAGAGGGCTCTTCTGTTAACAAAGCCCTGTTTGATTGCATCAGTCCAAACTGTCAAGCCACATTGTAGATGTGATTTTAATATACAGCATGAACATAATGTTTCCCAAGGGAGTGCTGTACTCTTGTGTCTGATCCCTTGCCATTATTTCCTGGTACAAAATGACCACTGAAGAAATGAATGCTGCATTCCTCATGGTACATTGTGATGCAAGCAAGGACAATGTGTATTCTCTAGTACAAGTCAGCTTTGTCACTTTCCAAGCAGTTTTGGTAAAATACACTCAACACTTGTCAGGTGACCGATTTACCTTTTTCAAACTCTTAAAAATTCCCAGAAAAAGTTCAGAAATCCCCTTAAAAATTATTTGGAAGCTGAAGTCACTTTATTGACCACTTCAGTCAGGGCAGGACAGTTGCCAAGACTGTTATTTCTGCAGTGGGGCATAGGGTGACTTCGTAGAGATGACCAGCCATGACAATCAGGTGGTAAGAGAAAACCTTCCTTTGGATGGAAAAGAATTTATTTTCAGGAATGTTTCAGAACACCTCTATAATCCTCGTGATCATTGCGAATGATTAGCTTTTGAAGTCTACTCCAGTGCAAAAGACAAGGTGATTTTTCATTTTAACTCTTTCCTACCTGTCTGCCACCCATCTTTATCCTCCCCCTCCCTTCCCTCACCTCGTTTTCTTTCTTTTTGATTTATCCTCCATCTTTATCCTCCCCCTCCCTTCCCTCACCTTTCTTTCCCTCACCTTTCTTTTCTTTGAGGTGAGAGCAGCTCTTAGTAATGGGGAGAAACAGAGGAACTGTAAAGGAAGGTGACAACTTCCTGACATTGGCACTGATAATCTCTGTTGTTTGACCTTCTACACTGAGGCAGCACTTCTGAACATGCACCTGAGAAATGTCAATGCAGCTTCTGTCTCCAACCTCCTGATTCTTTACCTTACATATTTAGTCAAGTTTCCTTATCTTATTTAATGTAATGCCATACTTAACTGAGTTAATGTTGTTCAAAGGATTTCTCCATTTGTTTTGTTAATTTGATGCTCTCCCACTGCCATTCCCTTTTCAGGGACCTTTCTTAAGAGAACCTGCTCGAACAGGAGGTGAAGACTTGAGTGGACCTCCTGCTTCTCTCCTTTGAAGTCCATGAACATTTCTGAATTTGATTTTGAAAAGAACTAAGGAAAATACCACTAAAAAGGGAGGAGGGAGACTGGCAAAGGAAAAAAAAAAAAGAAATTCTCTGGTGCTTGGGTATATTGTACTGTTGCACGTACAGTTGTACATCTGTACATTTTACAATCACGTTCCAGGTGGTGGTAAATCTTTCATTTTAAATGATTCTAGGTCATGTAAGAATTTTTGTAAGTTCTGGAAGCTAGTACTGAGTACTAGAAAAGTTAATGAGGCCAGTGGTACAAATATATGTATATGACAAGTGTCAGAATATGTTTGGGCTTCCAAGAGGATGTTACGTCATTTCAACCATTAAAGTGATGTTTTATTTTTTTGTTTTTAATCTTACAGTAGCGAGCAGTCCACTAAAGCCAAAACACAAAAGGAATTGCTGAAAACCTTACAAGAGCTGAAAGCTCACCTTCCTTCTGAGAAGAGAGTTAAAGGCAAATCTAGCATCCTAACAACGTTGAAATATGCCCTTAAAAGCATAAAACAAGTTAAAGGTAATCAATGATACTGCCTAGGTAATGCCAATCTGGATAAAATGAAAATTTAATAGGAATTTAAATAAACTTATCTTTACACAGGAAATTGCATTATGTCTGAAAACTTCTCTAAACGGATGTTCTGTTGGTGGTTCCTGTCTGTTGGCCCTGTCATCTTTTGTTCCTTTGGGAGTTAAAGCAGCTCTCTAGATGACTGATATTCTACTGATGTTTTGTTGAGTTAGAAAACTAATTTGAAAACAATTTACAATTTCATACTGTTTGAACTGTCAAATAGACCAAAATATGTGATCATTGACATACAGGTATATTAAGATGCATAAATTTGTTTGGGTTGCTGATGAGGAAGCTCTATCAAGATAAAAACTGTAATTGGAATAGTACCTCCATTTCCCAACTGTGTTTATTCCAAAAAATATTTTGGCCATTTAATGCTTCCAGGCTGAGTGTTCGTTGATAATTCTGAATATAAGTTGTTTGTTGTTCTCTGTAGCCAATGAGGAATATTACCAATTGCTGATGATCAATGAATCCCAGCCTGCTGGTCTCAATGTGTCATCTTACACCGTGGAAGAGGTTGAGACTATAACCTCTGAGTACATCCTGAAAAATGCGGTGAGTATGGCGACCCAGGCCCACAGCATGGGTTGAAAATGTTCTCTTCAACTGCAATTCTCAGACATTCCTTCTTTTTACATTCTAAGAGTTGGTAGCTGGGTCAGCTTGCTGTAGCTGGCATTAGCGTTCCAGGGGATGTTGAGTAGGAACTCTGAGCCTTTGCCTGCAGATGGTGGTGTGACACATCTCAATATCCCCGAGTGATATGATGTGCTGTGAGACATCATTGGTTTTCGTTTGAAAACACCTGTTGGAGAGTAACTTTTTCCAAATTTTAGTCAAGGAACACAGTGAATTACCTCAGCTTATTCTTATAACTAGGGCTTATTTGATGTTTCACTAGTTTTTTGTGTTAGTGTGACTGAAGAGTGATGAAAGTGTTGAAATCACTGTGTGTTGTGTCCTTTTCCGTGGTGTTTGTCTGGTCTTTGCAACAGGTACAGGCTTGCTGTGGGAGCTGGTGCTGCCGTGTTCACCTATGATGATCAGTGTAGTTTTAACAATAAAATGTGATAGTCTGAATGATTTTTAAAAAATTATTATTTATTTCCATAATACTAGTATTTTATAGACAAGTTACAGAGTCTTCAAAAAAATAATTGTATCTAAACTTATTAGACAACCTTCCACTATTTTTTTTTTTGTTTTAAACTGAGACCTCTGGTTGAAAGTAGGAAGTTGTGAAATCTGTACAACAAGGGTGTGATGGGGGACCTTCTCTAGCTTGGAGTAGGTGGGTTTTGTTGTATTTATGAATAGTAAAGGCTCCCCACAGAGGAAAATAAATAGGAAGTGCAGAGCACAGCTGAGAAATTCAGCCAAATTCATAAAAACATTGTTCATTTAAACCGAAGCATTGGAGTTTTGAAACTGGTGTTCTGATGACAGCTCTTGAGTTTGTGTACAGTGTTGGTGGATGGAGCACTAAAGGTTATGACGCAGGAAGCTCCTCTGTGTCAAGAAAAGAAACAATACGGAACAATACAAGTGGAGTGCGTGGGACGTTTTTTCCACCTGCACACTCATACTTTTCCAAGTGGTTTTGAGCACTTCTTTCATTTTCAGTGGATGGACCAGCTCACATAAACAGTCTTTCACAAACAACTGAATTTCGTAAATGTAAACCCTGCCTGTAACAAGCACAGGGAAAATGCGCAGCTATATAGATGGAAGCCCATTAATTCTTAATTTGTAAATTCATTCTGCGTCATAAAATTTTAGACCGTGATATTTAGGTCTCGTAACCTGGTAAATAGGAGTGTATTATTGCACAGTTGGAAAGTGTTCTTTGTGTATATCTCCTTAAAAAACAGAATAATTTTATTTCATTACAGATATGGCTCAACAATTTCCTTAGTTTTTATTTTGAATTTATTAATGTTTTTATGTCTTACGTGTGTGTGTGTATATATATAAATACTGGATTGAGGAATGTTTCAAACTGTCTGAATAACTCAAGATTTTGTTTTTAGGATATGTTTGCTGTAGCTGTTTCTTTGATTACTGGGAAAATTTTGTACATCTCTGATCAAGCTGCTTCTATTCTCCGCTGTAAGAAGGGTTATTTTAGAAATGCCAAATTTGTGGAGTTCTTGGCACCTCAGGATGTCAGTGTGTTCTATACTTCTACCACCCCATACAGATTACCGTCTTGGAATATTTGCAACAGAGCTGGTGAGTGGTCTCAACAGCAGATGCAAACCTACTTTCAGTCATGCAAATGTAATTCCTTGAACTGATTTTTAATATCCTCCCATCCTTCTCCGTCACTTTTTGAGGATGTAACACAGATGCATTATTGGAACATCTCTGAACAATACTAGGTGTATAACACACTTGTATAAAATAGCAAGGCTTGTTTGTTGGTTGAAAGTCTTCCAAATGTCATTGTTTTTTGGTTCTTATGCCCCTTTCATGAAAACAAAGTAAGAATTCATGCTGAATAAGTGGGTTTACTTTCCACTGTGGTCATTTGATTGTTAGTAAAAGTTTTCTTCACACTTTTTCTTCTTCACCTATGAGGGGGGACAATGCTCTGCCTCCTTCTTTCTAAATGGTTATGATTTGAATACTGAACACCTTGATTACCATGTAGGAAAAGCTTTTTCAGCTTTGATCACTGTGCCTTCACCAATTCTCTTCTTTTAGCCTTGGGGAAAATGATGTTAGGTGAGCTAATGTTGAGATGTCTCAGAGCACTTGATATTTGTTTGTGGGAGGATTGTTTTACTACTGTATCTACAGCTGTTAGTAACTGAGAAAATATCTGCCAACTCTTTTAACCAAACACTTGCAATTCAAGGTCTGCTCTAAATGTTTGGAAGTCCAATCCTTTGCATACTAAGCCTGTGAAGTTAAACCAGGGTGCGAACCATATTTAATCTGAAATAAATATGTACTGAGTAATGCATACATGAAGCAGGTCAAAAGGAACCTTTGTGAGGTCTCTTGTCCAACTCCTGGCTCAAAACAGGGTCAGTGGTAAATGCTGACCATGCAGTCCTGATTACAGATACTCAGTTATAAAGGTTTTGGGGGTTTGTTTGATTTTTTTTAAACCTTTTCTGCAGTTTTATTAAAAAAATGCAGTAAGTGGAACTGAGCACACTGACTTATGTATCAGCTGCCATGGAATATAATATCCAGAGTTATTGTGCTAGAGGCCTTTGAAATGCCAGAGCTTTCCTTGAAAACCAGTCATTGGCTATTCTGGAAAAGGAGGGAAATAAGCTTGAAATGTGAAGAGAAGCCTTCACAAAAAAACCTTTCTTTTGAGAGGGGTGGTAGTAAGTAGATTCAGTGATCTAGCTGTCCTAGTGCCTTTCTAAGAAAATGGTCAGATTTTGGGGGCTCAGATAATCAAACATTTTTGGTCAACACTATAAAGTCCTGTAAAAAAAAAAAGATAAGATTAAGCAGCTCAAACTGGAAAGCTGTTTAGGTTTGCTTAGGAAAAAAACTTGCTAAGCAAGTAGCTGTGATTCACACGCCAGCCTCACCATCTGAGTGGGGGTCAGGCTTAGTTGCTTATGAAGTACATTGTTTAGCAAGTAAATATGGAGACTTAGGGAACATAAAGATTTTTAAAAAATCAACCATAATCACTTAAAGAAAAATTAATGTATTAAATATAATAATCTTGAAGTAATTTGTAACCTGTTATGAAATATGTTTAAAATTTGTAGAGTCTTCCACCCAGGATTGCATGGAAGAGAAATCATTTTTCTGTCGCATCAGGTAAGACGACAGTGTTGTAAAGCTTAGTGTTGTACTGTGAAACTGTGCATTACCCATTTCACTTTTATAAGAACCATATGGTATCTGAATTTCATGCTTTTCCATAATGTGATCATAAAGCAAAACATCTGCACGTTCTCCAGTTGATTAACTCTGGAAGGCACAGAGAAAACTGCAAAGCAATTTCGAGAAGTTGCATCTTGGAAGTTAATCAGTGTGAATATTGACCTTTGGGCCATAAAGGAAGCTGATATAGTATCTCCTCCTGCTATGGAAAGACTTCACTTCATGTTAATAGAACTGTTGTGTCCAGCCCCTGCTGCAGAGTCTGTCTCTCGCTCTCTAGGAAAATAATGTATCATTTTAAATTTATCTCAAGTATCCCCAAGAAAGATACTCAAGGATAACTTGATTCATCTCTTTTACAGTTACTCGATGACACAATTCTTTGGTTCTGCTCTTCCTTCTTTTCCTGCCCCCACTCCTCTTTTATTTAGGAGAAGCTGGCAGATTATTCCATGTTCTTTCTTGTGCAATTTGATTTCTTAATGCTTATTGCCTCTCTGGCACCACTTCCGAAAACAAAAATAGCGGATCCTATTACATAATACTTCTGGAGTAAATAAATACTTATTACTGAGCTATGAGTAAACTGTAAACGAATTAGAGGTAATCCACTGCTCCCAAGTGTTGGATTGGAAGGACTGTGGAAGTACTGATGGTGTTATCAGAGATTTTTTTTTTTTTGTCCAACTGATACTGGTTTCAAAAACTTAACTTTTATAAAGCTGTGCTGTTATAAACTTACTACAGCTGATTTTTTTTGTTCACTGTGTAAATGGCTGTTATTTTCATTACAGTGTTCTGCCTTCTTGTTAAATAAACAACTTATATATTATTATATTGAGCCTTCACTTTTTAAATTGTAATAAATATTAATTAAAAGGTAATCTTTATGTTAACTGAGGAGATAAAAGTGGTCTTCATAAAAATTTGCTAAATTCATCCCTCATAAGGGTATAATGTCACAAATCAAGATTGCTGGATCAACAAATAACTTTATTGTATGAGTCGGGTTTTTCTTTTTCTATCAAATTTCCATTTCATGCGGTTGTGGATCTTTTTATTTCAGGCAGTGGAGAGAACAATGTATTCGTTATTGCAATTGGTATGCAAAGGATGCCATTGGAATTAGAGTCTCTTCTACCAAAAAAAAAAAAAAAAAAAAAAGTTAAGATCCTGAGTGCTATTCTAGGAGCTAATATGCAGTTCTTTTTACATGAGGGAATTACAATGGATAAATTAAAATTTTATTTAGCATAAGATTAATCTGTTGAAATAATTAACTCTGTTTAATTATTAGTGCGGGGAAGGAGCGTGAAAATGAGATTTGCTATCACCCCTTTCGGATGACTCCTTACCTTATCAAAGTGCAAGATCCGGAAATAGCAGAAGACCAGCTTTGCTGCGTGTTGCTTGCAGAAAAAGTGCATTCTGGTTATGAAGGTAATCCTTTGAATGGACAATGACTAGTTTGGTTTCCTAAAAGTAAGAGCTGTTCAAGTTTTATTGCAGTGAAAGATAATTGTTTCTGTTCTCTACCTTTGCTGAGAGGCTGTGAGCTAGCAAGCTGCTTTTCTATGTGCTCTTGCACAGAATTTTGGGCTTGGAGCTTGATGTGTTATATGTGCAAAACACCACTTGTTAATCTGCTTTTCTTTTTCTCCCAGCACCCAGAATTCCTCCTGACAAAAGAATTTTTACCACTACGCACACACCGACCTGTTTGTTCCAGGATGTAGATGAAAGGTAACTTACAGAAATATTTTTTAATTTACAGATAAGCAAGCTATCCAGTATCTTTACGGGATTTAAGGTGTCTGTATGGGGTTAAAAAGTTATGCAGCTGCTGAAGAGTGTTTAACCCGAGAAAAGTACATCCCCCTCTTGTCACTAAGCATGAGAATGCATTATCGCTGGTATTTAAGTGGAAAATCATTTGCCTGCTAACAACTTGTTCTTCTGCTTTCCTTCCCTCCAAGACAAATCTGGAGATAAATTCAATGAGTGAACCAATGGTCAGAAAAATTTCTGTGCTGATAATGATGACCTGTATAAAATTTTATGTGTGGGTGGTTTTGGTTTTTTTAACTTTGATCTAACTAATGTGCTGCTGTCACTTTCTGCTGGTCCAGGTACAACTAGTAGAGGATGTTTTTTAAATGAAATATTAGATCTTAAAAAAAAAAGTGTACAAAACCTGCTCAAATTGTATTGGCTGAAGATTTCACATTGCTTTGACAATCTTGAAAGATTAGGTTAAAGTATTTACATTCTAAAGTAGAAACAAATATGCCACCTGTGATCTTAAAATATATACAGAGACTAAGGAACTAAGGTATAAATCAAGATTTCATAGAATCACTTAAGTTGGATAAGTTCATCAAGTCTACCACTAAAACACCATCCCTAAACACATCTGCACATCTTTTAAATACTCCCCCACTTCACTGGGCAGCCTTGACAACCCTTCCCATGAAGAAATGTTTCCTACTATCCAATCTAAACCCCCACTTGTGTGACCTGAGGCCATATCCCTTTCAAAGGACATCTAAGTGATGGAACCATGAGGTCTATGAGAAGAACAGAAGATACTCCTTTAGAGTTTGATTTTTGTGCTATATGTAGGACTTTATTTTGATTTTTTTTTCTACTTAGTGAAAACTAAGTTAGCTGTCATATTAAGATCTGACTTCGGAGATTCTTTCCTTGTCTTGTTTTAAGCATTCTAAGAATGCCAAAATTTTCTTTGTAGGTCAAGATGGGGAGGATGTCTTCAGACAGAGTACAAGTATAATGGACAATTTTGGGTTTCTATGGTATCTTTAGGGTGGAAATCTTGTTTCTGAAGGCATGCCATTCTTGGCAAAATCTTTAAATGCAGCAGAAGAGAGAGAGGGATTGGGGGAAAGAAAGTTATTGGGATGTTTGACTAAGCTGGAGTCAAGCTAAAAAAAAATACTGTTTGACTTTTGAGACAGTTTATCTGTAGAAAGGTCAGGCACATCAGTATTAGTGCAGTGCATGGGTTTTTTATTAAACAAGAGTTGCAAAAGGTATTGGAGATAGCTGCTACAGAAGAAGATAGTGGCTAATCTGTGAAGATAAATTTGGAATTTCAGATACAGCTGGTTTTGGCTAACTTTGCAGACATTGTGGCCAAGTATGAGAGTTCCTGTAGGATAGAAAACAGTGGAATGCTGACAAAATTTTTTTTCCATGGTATGATTTATACAGTCTCTCCAAACAGCTTAAGTTGACAAAAGAACTACTTAGTCCACTGTAGTTCTGTCCTCTTCATGGATTTTTGTCTCTCCCTCATTCCCACACAATCTCCAAGCCAACTGCAACTTTGCAAGGTGGATTTCTATTTCCAGATAGCTTGATGGCACAGTGCAAAGCTTCCCTTCCTCCGTGGATCCCCAGCTCATGGATTTCCGGTAGTCACTTAACAGAAAGGGCAAGATAGCTTTGCCCTTATTCTTGGGCTTGAGTAGAGCAAGTGCAGTAAATCCCTTCCATGTGACTACCATGGAAGCTTCTTTCCTGTTAGCCTGGTGTTGCCACTTGCTCTCAGATACCATTTTTTAACACTTCCAGTAAGGGTTGATTACATCCTGGTCTGAGAGTAGGACTTAATGTCACTTATTTCTGTTCTTCTGATTTGTGTGTTTCATTTTGCTTTTAATTATTTAGCTCCTGAGAGCACTGGCAGCCAGATAAATGTTTACCAAGATATGCATATGCAGTTGAATAATCTTAAACTCTCCAGGGTTCAGTGTAAAACACAAAGCAACAGATTCTTAGAGAAAGCTGAGTGTAATATTTTAAAATGTGCAACTGAGCACCTGCCATTGAATCAGAATTGTTCATAATATAACACTGAAACTGTTGCCTGACTTGCATAAAAGAAAGTTAATTGCTGTAATCGGTATGTGTTCATGGATTGGAAAAATGTTTGTTTGTCTGAACAAATCCACTCAGATCCCTGCAAGTGGATCTCTGCACAGAACTTAAGTAAAAATAAATATTTTCTTGAAATTAAATGGATCATTCCTACAGATATTTGTCTTTGAAATGTATTTCATGCTCTGTGTATAGTGGGTATAAGAAGTTATGTGTAGTTCACAGTGATCTTCGTAAGTTAATTTAGAGCAGTTCTGTATGTAGCTTACAATATAAAGAGCCTTCTTGTTCATGTTGTTTTGACACTTTAAATTTTATTCTCTACGACACAAACTAAACTGGCTGCCTCTCCTCATCAGCCATTCTTGCGCCTCGTGTGCGTTTGCATTCATAAAATGAGTTTATTAACCTAAACTCTGAATGTTATTCATTATGAGGAAGCATAATGATGCTGAGGCATCATTCTCAAATACAGCATTATGTGATCAGAGAAAGGCTGGTTGGAAGGGACTGCTGGGGATCTTTTGCTTGAAATGAAACCATTGCCCGGCTCTAGGTTAGGTCATCTGTAATCTTGTCTCAGTAATGCCTGAAAACCTTCAGGGGCAGAGATTACACAATCTCTATGGGAAACTGTTCCTGTGGTGCACTGCTCAGTTAAAAAACTTTTCCTAACATCCAGCATAAGCTTTCCAGACTTCAGTCTGGGACCACTGCCCATTTTATTGTCTGGCAACCACCAAGAAAATTTAACTCCATTTTTGTACCTCCTCTTTCCAGCAGTGGGAAGCTCCTGGATCATTTCTTAGTCTCCTCTTCATCAGAACAAGCGAGCCCAGCTCAGTCTCACATTCTGAATCCCTGACTTTACCAGTCATCTTCATATCAGTATAAAAACACAGAGGGGATTTTTGTTTTGTTTTGTTCATAGAAGTAATTGAATTTGCATCTTCCTTTATAATAGGATTAATAAGTAACAGTTGGATAAAATATGATCTCTTTTACAAACAAGTGTGGTGTTTGCCAGGCTTTCATAAAGCAGGTGGCAAAGAACAGGAATGGTACTGAGCAAAACCTTCAAACTGTGTTACTTGATGAAGTCGTTTGGAGTTGACTGGTATTTTAAAGTCCTCTAGTGGCACAACTTTTCTCATGTGCTTTGAACTTGGCAGCACTTTTAAATGTCAATGTGTCACAATGATGTGGTTTGGTATGAGTTTCATGCCAGTTTCAGCTTTGTTGCTTAGTTCATCTGCAAGCTTCCAAGATTCATTATTTAACTAATTGCTTCAATACTAAGGCATTAGTTGTTCTCCTCATTTTCCCCTGAATATCTTTGCCAGAAGGGTATGTTTGACGTTTTGGGGAACTGATGTCATTGCAGTGGGGTGTTGGAAGTGCAGTGCTGAAGGCACGTGTTGCATAATGCTTTTGAGTTCTTACATGGCACAAATCCCTTGTCTGTGGTGCACTGTGGCTGAGTTTTTTATTAAAGCTATTCAGATACCTGAGTATCTTCCTACCCTGAACCTTTGTCAGAAAACAGGGCTGTGGGAAAGGAGGAAAGTGTACAGCATGTGGAGTTTACAAGATGACTTGCTGGCATCTGGCAACTTCAGCATTACTGAGTAGTATTGACTTAATGTTTTCTGTTTGGTTTTTTTTCTTTCCAAAGCTTACTAACCTTCAGGGTAAGGTGCAAGGTGGCACTTTTGAACTTTCACTCTTTCTCCTTAATGCAAATGCTTGAAGGGATCAATAAAAATTATTTCATCGCATAAATTAACCATTCACATCACTAGGAGCGGTCGTTGATAATGTGCAGGATTTCGGTAACGCTGCTTTTAATCCTCTAGTTAATAAGCTTGTTTCCTTGCAGCTCCTTGAAGTTGAACTCTTAACCTGCCTGTGGGAAAGTTGTCTTGAGTCCTACTCAACTGCCCTGTTGCTAGTTCAGCCCTGGTAATCCTGTGATCCTTACCCTTGGCTCGCAGCCAAGGGATTGGGGTACTATTTACCTTCATGAGACTTTTACAAGATTATACTTTATTAATGCTCTTTTAAAATTAGGGTAAGTATTTATCCTCTAAAGTTAGGCAGCAAAAAACCCACAGAACTGCTGTAGGAGACTCCTTGACTTGGTCTTAGCACCACCCCACAAACAAGCAAAATCCCTCTTGTTGGAAGAGTGTTATTGTTATTAAGTTGGCACTGCTTTTTCACCATATTTAGACTTAAAATTGCTCATTCTCTTTGTAGGAAAAGCAACAAAGAAAACTTGAAGTATTTTAAAGATAAAATATACCTTTATTCCACTTGATTTTTAATATTTTTTTTCTTTTTCTTTCCCCAGAGCAGTACCTCTGCTGGGATACCTACCTCAGGACTTAGTGGGAACGCCAGTCTTGGTGCATCTTCACCCAAATGACAGACCTTTAATGCTAGCAATTCACAAAAAAAGTATGTAGTCCCTTATTGTGGCAGAAATAAAAATTTTTTTCTAAAAATTATTAAGAACGATGACAAAGGCTTCAAGTAGGAGGGGAAAACAAATTGTGTCTATGATTTTTTTTCTGCTAGTAAATACTGAATCTTTTACTGTACAACTTGATTCTCAATGCAAATTCATGAAAATGAGAAATCACTCAGTTTTGTATTCTAGATGAAGATATGTATCTGCTGTAAACAAGTTGACTGTAAATGAATATTTCATACATAAAGAAAATTTTCTTTAGAATGGTGTGATAGTAGTTGTCATACCTTAAATTATAGTCTTTCTTATTTCATAGAGAAGAGAATAAGAGTCATTCTGGCAATGTTAATTTGTTCAAGTTTGAAATTGTAAAGCTGTTAATTGAGCCTCCTTTAGTTTGTTGTACTCTAAAGCTGATTTTCTTGACCATAGTCCAGTAAATTACAAAGGTCTCCTTATTCTGGTAGCCCAGCATTTCTGAATATATTGATGTATCTGGCATTTGTTACCTCAAATAGCATCTTCCTCCTTTGCAATTCATTGCAAAATCCTGAATCATTAAGTAGAGTTGTGCAAATAATAATCTAAAATTTCCCTTTGAATCCTTCATTTCAGTTCTTCAGTATGGAGGACAGCCTTTTGACTACTCACCCATCAGGTTTTGCACTAGAAATGGAGATTATATCACCATGGACACCAGCTGGTCCAGTTTCATCAACCCTTGGAGTAGAAAAGTTTCATTTATTATTGGAAGACACAAAGTTAGGACGTAAGTCAACAAACTGTCGGGACTTTGAGATTTTTTTAATTTATTTTATTTTTATTTTCCCTTCCCTCAGCTTTACCTGGTGATCCTTGAGAAAGACATAAAGGAACAGAATAAGTGTTAGATTCTGTTTAGTCTACACAGATGTTACATTGAAGCCGTGGCCTCTCTGTGATTGAAGTACTTGCACTGGTAATGAGCTGGTATATGTTTGATTTATGCAGGGGTCCCTTGAATGAAGATGTCTTTGCTGCTCCCAACTATACAGAGGATAGAATCCTTCATCCCAGTGTTCAGGAAATCACTGAGCAAATATATCGGCTGCTGCTGCAGGTACAGCACGTGCCTTAATTGGTACAATTTTCATTTCCACTGAAGGAAGGCTGTTTATCTTTGTGTGACCCTGTTTACCTGTCTGCTACTGTATTGGAATCTTTGGCTATAATCCTGGGAATTACTTGCACTCAGGATTACAAACAAACCAACCCAAAAAATCCAACCCCAAGAAACCGAACAGCAACAAAACCCACAACATATAATAAAGCCTTTTTTTTTTTTTTCACATGGAGTTGATATGTTGGTGTGCTGAGATACATGTGTAGATATAAATGTATAAATGCATATTTTGTTGTTGTTTAACAGCCTGTACACAACAGTGGATCCAGTGGCTATGGAAGTCTAGGTAGCAATGGTTCACATGAGCACTTAATGAGTGTGGCATCCTCCAGTGACAGCACGGGAAATAATAATGAAGACACTCATAAGGATAAGCCAGTAGGTTTGAGTTTCTCTTGTTCAAGTATGTGGCACAAAAAAAACTGGTCAAAGTGGGCATTTTTACCTTTTAGATTAACACTTTCAAGTGAGGGATGGAAGGAAGTGTAAAGAACGTGTCATCCTTTTTGACATAAGGAAAAACCTTTCTGTCTAAAGGAATAAACCTTCCTGGTGCAGATGAAGTCTCAGGATACCAAACACAGTTATAGGCATGAAAGTCAAGGTTTATAAAGAATTTAAACCTGTAAAATGTGTTTACTTAATCTGATGTCTGTTACATGTTATATGCTGTGTTTCCAGGAAAACCAGCTGGATATTTGAAAGCAGTTTCTTTTTGGAGGGGAAAGTCTGTAATTACTATTTCCCCAAATGAAACTAAGAAGATTAAATGCAGTAATACCTGCATAATCAAGTGATACCTTGACTCTGATAGCCTTTAATGTTGCAAAAATACACCATATAATACAGAGTGAAATAAATGGAATATAATAATCTTTTAGTTTGTGCTTAAAACTTTACATTCAATTCTGAAAGCCAAAATTTTTATTCACTGAGTTATACTGCTTATAGGCTAATTCTTCCAAATCTGATTTGCACTTCTGTGATCAGACTTTGCAGACTCCAGCTCTTGCCAAAGTGATCACTTTCTTGGCTTTCAGTTCTTTAACACTGGTGGCATAAACAGATGAAGTCTCTGGTTTTTTTGTGTAACAGATAAATTACTACTTTTTGGAGCTCTGCACAAAAGTAATGTCCCAAGAGATCTTGGTTTTGAGGGAAATAGATACCTGGCTTTCCTTACATTTTTACCAAGTGATAGTTTTTTTTGCTGAGGTCATCTTTGTAATGTATCCTTTATATTTTCCGATCCAAGGCATTCAACCATAATAAGCAAAATACAGCGTAATTGGGTACAAAACCCATACTCTAAATGCCTTTTATCTATTTCCCAAATTGCTCCTGCTGCACAGTAAGATTGTATGCAATGCATGCAGATTTCTCCTGTGATCAAAATAATTGCAAGACTTTAGATTTGGTCTACTGAGGAGCTTCTGTGAATGTTGTTTTATGTCAAAATTTTGCAATAACTGTTTTTTTATGATCTGCTTTCAGCAGGTTTGTCAATATGCCCGTAAGGTCAAGAATAAAGGACAGCATATTTTCACTGACAATAAAGCAAAAGCGGACTATAAGAAAGAGTCTTTTGCAGGTAAGACATTAAAAAGTTAATTATAGTCTCTTGTGCTGGTGCCTTGTATTAATATGACCTAACTAAACTTTACACCTCCAAGAATCCATAAGGACAGGAAAGTATTTTACACAATGTTCCTCCATTAGTGTGCAAACCTCCAGCTTTACAGTGGTTAATTTGTGACCTGTTAAGAAATATGCAGAAATGAAAAATGTTTACTGCTACTTTTATGAGAATTTGCAGGGATTTAATGCCATAATTGCATGATAGCAGTATCTCTTTTCACAGAAAAACAAAATACTCCTGGTGGTCAGGGGAAAGATGTAGGGGGAAAGGATACTGCAGTAACAGCTGCTCCTAAGAATGTGACTACTGAAGAGTTGGCTTGGAAAGAACAACCTGTATATTCATATCAACAGATCAGCTGTTTGGACAGTGTCATCAGGTAAGCAACTAGTGTGTAAATTACTCTTGACCTCTGGACTTAAGATTTGTATATCTCATATTGTTAAATCATTGTATTTTAGGTACTTGGAGAGTTGTAATGTGCCTGGTACAGCAAAAAGAAAATGTGAACCTTCAACAAGTGTTGCATCACTGAGTTCTGGAGTTCATGAACAAAAAGCAGCTGAGAATGCTATACAGCCCTTGGGAGGTATCTCTACAGCACAGCTTTTTCTTGATTGATTTTGGCTAGCAGTCAGTTGGGTGTTACTCTTTGCAGAATAATGAGTGTAGTTTAGGCATGACCTCATAGTTGTTTTCTCAGTGTTTGATGCTGGTGATCTTTTCTCATTAAAATCTTCCCTACAATCAGAATACTGAGTAGTTGATGGAATACCTGGATTGTAGATGCTATGAACTTACTTGTACTGTATAAAATACAGTAGAATTTTGAGATTTAGGATTTAACACAGTCCCTTGTCTGGATGGGGAGCTAAAATACAGAATGTAACTGGTTAGTACAAGAATTGTAAGATTAATAAAGAACTAAACACAAATGAGAGCTTTGTTCATTCAGCCATGTCATTATATGAGGCTGAAGGGAAAGTGTCCATGGAGTGTCACAAAAATTGGTCTTGGGAATGATCTTGTCTATATTTTCTTTTGACCAGCTTCAAAAAGAAGTTCTAATGCAGCTTTTAGAATGAAATTAGAAGCTATCAGTATACATAGGAACAAAGTGTCCTGTAGAAGGCACTGAAATGCTGTAATTTGGAGTCTCTGCAGTTCTAGTAGGCAGGATATGATGTGGGTCACCAGTTTTTTGTTGCACCGATGTCTGAGAATGATGAAGTCACCAGCATAATCTAATCAGGAAAAAAGCAAATTTTAGTTGTGAAATGTGTTATGGAAGCATTTCTCTGAAAGGAGGAATGTTTAATACTGTTTTATGAGGCATTGGTATGACCTCTGCTGGATTATTGTGTGTAGCTTTCAGGGGAGGGAATTTTAACTAGGTGCAACTCAGAGCAAAACTGTCAGGGTAACCAGCTAATGACAGATAAGTGTACAACACTATGGGTGCTGGGTAGAACTTATTCTTAGGCTGGAAGAGGCTAGAAAGTGCCTTCCAAAATTGTGCCATGAAAGAACAAGACCAAGAAGGAGCAAAATGTCCTTCATTGAAAATGTTTGGTTTGGATTTATGTGAGGATAGAGGATTGGATTTGGTTGCTCAGTAGTTGTTCTATTCCTAGAATACTCTTGGTGGAATGCAGCAAGTAAAATGCTCATTGTCTGTCTTGTCAAGCACAGTTTGGTCTTTATTGCTTTGCAACCCTAGCAGCTTGAAACTTGAATTTTCTCTCATTTACGTTCAGTAAACTGCAACTTTATTTCTTTAATAGATCCTGCTGTGTTGAAGGCATCTGGTAAATCGAGTGGTCCTCCAGTGGTTGGTGCTCACTTAACATCTTTGGCTTTACCTGGCAAGCCTGAAAGTGTCGTGTCTCTCACAAGTCAGTGCAGCTACAGTAGTACCATTGTTCATGTTGGAGACAAGAAAACACAACCTGAATTAGGTATGATTTTTTGCTAATAATTTTTTGTGCAAAATGGCAATTTCTAGCAAGGTTAAACTTCAGACTTGCGAACAGCTAATATCTGCTTGTGACTTATATTTCTTACAGCTGAAATGTCACTAGGGAAATGGAGTAAGTAGGGATGGAATTTGTATCTTAACCTTGCAGTGAAATTATTACAGAATTGTGATATCTTAGAAATGCATATCCAGAGCTTTTTTTTTTTTTTTTACTTGATGTATTTTTCCTTCTATTTCTGTAGAAATGATAGAAGATGGTCCGAGTGGAGCAGAAGTCTTAGATGGCCAACCTCTTGCCCCTCCATCCAGCTCTGCACATCTAAATCAAGAAAAGGAGCCCTTTAAAAAACTGGGACTGACAAAGGAAGTCCTTGCAGTGCATACACAAAAAGAGGAGCAGAGCTTCTTGAATAAGTTTAAAGAAATCAAGAGATTTAATATATTTCAGTCGCACTGCAATTACTACTTACAGGATAAACCAAAAGGACGGCCTGGTGAACGTGGTATGGCAATAGTTTTCTCTATAAGACTTCCATTTATGTAGGAAGTGAATTGTGTTGGGAGGGCATTTCCATTTTTGGTTGTATTGTGGGGCCACTGTGAACAGTAACAGCTGCATGATATTTTCAAAGTCCACAGAAAGATTCTTGCCAGAAGATTGAGAGTGGAATATAATTTTTAATTTAGTAACTGATGTTTTGATTTTTATCTGTTCTCTATAACATTACTGTCATGCATATACTTTCAAGGGATGAAAAACATGCTTTAGCATGTTTGCTTTACTGTATCTATGCTTGTAATCTCTTGCTTTTCTTTTCCTTCTGTCTTTCCATCTGTCTTTTTTTCAGGTTTGTGGTTTGGTTTTGTTTTCAGCTCTTTTGTTTTCCTGCTTTTCCCCATTCCACTATGGTGAAAAAATCTGTTAATTGTTTGCCTTTAAGTTATTAATGCAATCTGTGGGATTGAAATGGCAGAGGAAAAGCAGTAGTAGCGAGACTGTTTTGTTTATTAGGCCTAGGAACTCTGGATGGCATTTCAAGCATTGATTAAGCATTTCAAAAAGGCTTGATACTGATCTGATTTTCTTCCCATATCAGTCTTGACTTGTCTTGGAACAGAAGTCAGACACTGCTAAGCAGTTTTTTCAGATTTTTACCTTCAGTTTTTAATTTAAGTAGTTATACAGGTCTTGTATAACTACTTTTTTATAACCTTTATTATAACTTCTTTGTTTTTTGCAGGTGGCCGTGGACAAAGAAACGCCACTTCTGGAGCAGATCAGCCTTGGAAGAAAAGTGGAAAGAACAGGAAATCCAAGCGCATTAAGCCACAGGAGTCTTCAGACAGTACAACTTCTGGAGCTAAATTCCCCCATCGGTTCCCTCTCCAGGGTTTAAATACCACTGCTTGGTCACCATCAGAGACTTCCCAAGCGAGCTACTCAGCAATGTCTTTTCCCACTGTTATGCCTGCATATTCACTTCCTGTTTTTCCAGCAGCAGGGACTGTGCCACCAGCTCCTGAAACTTCACTCTCTGGTTTTAATCAGTTGCCAGACTCTGGAAATACTTGCCCTATGCAACCCTCCCAGTTCTCTGCACCCTTCATGACCCCGGTCGTAGCTCTTGTGCTCCCCAACTATGTCTACCCCGAGATGAACAATAACTTACCTCAGACACTTTACCACGGTCAGCCCAACTTCCCTGCCCATTCTGCTTTCTCCTCACAGACAGTATTTCCAGCACAGCCACCGTTTGCTACCCCCAGCCCTTTCCCACAGCAGGCGTTTTTCCCAACACAGCCATTCCATTACAATCCACCAGCAGAGCCCGAAAAGGCTCCTGTCGCAGAGGCACGAAATGAGCAGTCCCGCTCCTGCACTCCACAGTCAGTGGGTCCTCATGACCAGGCTTCACCACCTCTGTTCCAGTCAAGGTGCAGTTCCCCTCTGAACCTTCTACAGTTGGAAGAAACCACAAAAACTGCTGAAAGTGCAGCTCCTGCGGGATTACATGGAGCTTTAAGTGAGGAAGGAGCCATAGGCAAAATTATGACAACTGATAACTGCAGTGGAAAGGAATCCTTACCAGTAAGTGTGCTGAGGGATCACACACCTGCTTTCCTGTCTCTGCTACATCAGTTTCAATCCTTTCACTTGCAGGACCTATTTTTAATGACAGACAGTAGTCTGTCAGTGCCAGGAGCTGGACTCAAAATTGTAGTTAGTAAATTCAAACTGCAGCAGAATAAAACATGAAACCCAATCATTAGAATAGTCTTAACCTTTAAAAGTTAAATCCACCTTGTTCTTCCAAAGTTGCACTAGGAAGCTTGGAAATACATTTTGAAACAGTTTTGTTCCACTTTTTAAAAAAAAAAAGTTTAAGAATATGGATAAGCCCATTGAAAACCACTGAAATAGATTTCAAAATAATATGGGCACTTTTATTTTTAGCAAAAGGATTTGGGCTAGTGAATTTATGTAGAGGGCAAAAACAACCTACAATTGGTCTGAAAGAAGTTGATCTAAAATCAAATCACATCTTTGTTTACAAACAAGCAACCAAAGTAATGAAGAAGGGATTGCTACTTGCAGATCGTTATTTTTGTTTTATTTGGGGCACTAAAACTGTACCGAATTATTTGGTAACCTCTATTTCCTGGCTCCTTCAAATTTGACAAATGACTTTAACAAATAGCTTCAGATGGAGTAATATGTGTGTAAAGGTTTCTGTGGAGGAAATATGTAGACTCATACTTGTGCTTTCCAAAGGCACCATAGAGTATCTTTGTAAGTGCTGAGTCACTGGTGGGATGGTGCAACCTACATCTTTACAGCTGCCTCCTTCCTTTGTTCAGGAATGTGTTAAGGATAAAGCTGGTTCTTTCCATTATTACCTTTTCCTAAGTTCTGTCAGCCTTAATTTCTAATACTTAATCTTCAAACTGACTTGCAGGGAAATTTTGCTTGCATTAAAAATCAGCATAGTTAAAGCTCTTCCATTTAAAAATATACAAGTAGATGATCTGACCTAGGAAGCTTCTACCTGGGAATGTTTTCTTACTGCTCTCAGTGCGTGGTGAGGTGGAACAGTGGTGGACTGGTGATGCAAATCTCTTTGAGGCAGATTATAGTAGGAGCACCTGCTAGTGTATGCCTTAGGTGGCTTGGAGAAACTGTGACTTGTCCAGGGCAGTAGGTGCTGTCAAAAATGCCTTTCTTACTTTTCTTTTCCCAAGAGAATTTGGATTGTTCTTACTGAAAGAACCCTTGTCTGCCTATCAGTCCACTTTATTTTTCCTTAGCTGGTCTTGTCATATGTCTGTCTTGGTCATTGTCTATCTTTAAATCATTATATAGACATATTAGAATATGAAGTGAATTTCATTGATTACTGATCATTTACATTTAATAATAAATAGCTGTGATTTTTAGGTTTGTGTTTGGGATTTTTTTTAATTTTATTTTTTTCTCCTTATCACTAGGCTGAATCTCCAATGGATGCTCAAAATAGTGATGAACTCTCCATGTCCAGTGTCCTGCTTGACATTTTACTTCAAGAAGATGCATGCTCAGGCACTGGTTCAGCCTCTTCAGGGAGTGGTGTATCTGCAGCTGCTGAGTCTCTGGGCTCTGGATCCAATGGCTGTGGCATGTCAGGGAGCAGAACAGGTAACACTGGCAGCCAAACTCCCTTAGCATTCCAGCAGAATTGGAGTGGGAGATGTCACAAACACCAAGAACATCAAGTGAAAGCCTTTGTCCTAACTCCTTATTGCGTGGTTTATTCTTGATTTCTTTCTTACTGCATTAAACAAATGTTTTTCTGTTGATTTACAAGATAGAACATTTTTTAGGCATGTGTAAAATAGCCATTAAGATATTATGCAGATATGACAGAGTAATGAAAAGACCATACTCCTTCACGTTTCCTTTCAGAGTTTTAAATTAAAGTTAGCTAATTATTCTGCTGAAATTTAACAGAGACTGAACTTGAGAATTTGAGTTTTAAAAATGTTAATGCAGTTATTCAGGGGTGGAAATTCCCTCTGTTAAAAAAAGGAAATAGAAGAGTGGTTTTATTTTACTTTCAGTTCTCTTTAATCTTTTCTATTTTTAAAAGCATTTGGATAACCTGTGTATTTGACAATTTACAGTAAAATTTTAAATCTCTGTTTACAGGTAGTAGTGAAACTAGTCATACCAGCAAATACTTTGGGAGCATTGATTCCTCAGAAAATCATCATAAAACCAAAATGAAGACAGAAATGGAAGAAAGTGAGCACTTCATTAAATATGTCCTTCAGGATCCTATATGGCTCTTGATGGCAAACACAGATGACACAGTTATGATGACTTACCAGATTCCATCACGGTAATTCCAATGTCATAGTCCTTCATAAATTCTCTATATCTTGGAGGGGATTTCTAATAGAAAAAGCTTTATTAACAGATAAAAGACTCCCTGCTTCAATAGCAAAGAGCAGATACAGGAGGAGAAGGGGTGTCAAGTCTGCAGATATATTTATTTATTTATTTATTTATTTATTTATTTAGTGGGAGTAGTGAATGGTATTTTGAAAGCAATAGGATGTTTCAGTAAAGACGAGCCTTTGAAAAAGAAGGAAAACAGGCTTTCAAAATACAGAAGCACAGGCATGATGGGGAAAGAAGTAGAGAATACATTGCAAGAACTTTAGCATTTTTCCCTAGATTTAAAAATACTTTGACATTTCTCAGGTTTGCAGCCTGAAGTGTTGACAACTATAGGTGGGAATTCCAGTAGACTGTAAGAATAGCAAAGCCTGCCAAAGTATGACAGTATAAAACAGGATGTTGTGATAACAAGAGTTAAGCTCATTGTCAGAGCATGATGCCCTAAAAGGGAAGTGTAAAGCCAACCTGTTCTTGAGTATCCTGTAAGGAACAGAAATTGTACTGGGTGTCTTGAAAGTTGCTTTCTACTGTCCTCTTTTATAGAGGAATACAGCTTGTAAGTGTTGGCACGGTGTAGGCTTTTTAAGTTCCTGAATGAAGGTAGGACATTTAGGAGGAGAGAGAACCTTTGTGTTTTCTAAAGATTAGTTCATTCTTGATGACTTTCTGAAACATATCTATATCTGCTACATCTGCTTTAGTATCTCACGTGCATCTGGTGTCTGGTTTGGGTTGTCCTCCCATTGAAGGGGAACTTGGAACTTGCTGCAGGAGCAGCAGAGGGAAGCTGGAGTTCGTGGTGATTTCACTGATGGTGCTGCCTGAGTAGCTCTGAGAAAACTGTTCTCACTGATGGGATTTGAAAGGCAATGAGCCAACAGAGATGTGTTAAAGTTGTCTGCAAATGTAGGGAGCTGCTGAAATAACCACACTTAATTTTCTTCCAGTATAAGACTTGTAAGCGTAATGTTTTAGAACAAAAATAGTCTTGAAAAATGTTAGCATTTGACTGTATAACTTTATATAGACATGAAGCCCAGAAACTGCTGAAGCTCAATTTCAAAAAACGTTTTATTTTAGGGATTTGGAAACAGTTTTAAAAGAAGATAAGCAGAAATTAAAACAAATGCAGAAACTACAGCCAAAATTTACAGAAGACCAAAAAAGAGAGCTTATTGAAGTTCATCCGTGGATCCAGCAGGGTGGGCTGCCAAAAACCGTTGCTAATTCCGTAAGTTTAATGAGTTAGTTACTTTTGCATGTATAAATTATTAGCTGCCTATGTTAGATGCTTCCTTTCCTAATGAAAGCTTGGTCAATTAATGCAGAGAAAAAAAGAATTCAGACTTCCATGCAGTGTTTTTGAGCTTGATTTAATTTACCACAAGTCTTCTTTCCAATAAGGGAAATTGAAGGAGTGGTGGATACAGTGGTGAATAAGAAATTTCCTTCCTCTTTCTCAGTTTCTGTGTATCTGTTTGAAATCCTTTAGCAACACAGTCAGAAACTTCACTACATTAAAATCTCTATTTTGTGTGCAGAAATTCATGCCTACTGTTTTCTAGAAAGTACAAAATTAATGACAATGTACTGTTCCTTTTCTCTATCAGACTTGTTACTCAGGATTGTCTCTTGCCTTGATTCCTCTAAGTAGATCAATGGCTTGAAAGGCAAAAAAAAATAAAAATAACAACAACAAAAGAAAGCAGGTTTATTTGTTGTAACTGTACACTTGCTTTAGTCTCCTTAGCCCTGCAACTAAACATGAGTGTGTTACTGCAGTGTTAGCAGTCAAATGGAGGAAAAGGTGCTTGAAAGGTGTCAGCATTATAAATGATCCATGACATAACTGCTTCCAGTAGAGTTCTCAAGTACTTTTATTGATTTACTGCACATTATAAAACCACAGTGTGTGGAAAAGTTGTGGAGTAGAATATATCTGGTAGCTGCAGCACAGATGTCAAGGTTCTCTTGGAATCAAGGATTGCATGCAAGAGGACTGTTGTTTGGAAAAGATTTTGTTTTGATTTTTTTTTTTTTAACTTATGAGTGCTTCTATATTTTTTCCTTCTTTCTAGGAATGTATTTTTTGTGAGGACAATATACAGAGCAGTTTTTATACATCATATGATGAAGAAATCCATGAAATGGACCTTAATGAAATGATTGAAGACAGTGGAGAAAACAACTTGGTTTCCCTGAGTCAAGCCAGTGAAGAACAAACATAGCATTTAAGCCTGTTGTTTTGAAAACTGCTTCAAAACGACAGTGAAGGATCCATAAAGGTTTTAATCTTGTATCCAGCAAGATGAATCCAGTTCGTAAAAGCAAATGGTTTTTTTTCTTGCTCTAGAAGAGTCATTTGTGAATGAATCTCTTTTTAAATGGTGGCAATCTCTTCCCAGTAAGGACATTGTTGAAGATGGTATAGCTTTTCTTTAAAAGACTCATATTTTGCACTTATATGCCTCAAGTATTTCTTTATAAACTGTAGAAACTTTCATTGATGCCTACTGTTTTTTGTAGAGTGGGTTAATAAGTGCTGGAAATCTCCTTATGTACAAACGGTTCTTCAAATCCCCTTTTGGTAAATGATTCAGCATTAGAAATTGTTGAAGCAATTTTGCTCAGTGGCTCTTTAGCATTGATCTTAATATTTGAAGTGGTCCAGCATCATAGAAGAAATAACCTTCAAGGAAATCAATTCACACTTGCCCTTCTCATACTGGTTGATCCCATCCTCTTTGTTTGTCTCCTATAGTTTTGAATGTAGGAACTTTTTTTGTCTAAGGGAAATGTTGAGCTGATTTTGTAAGATGGTCTTGGGTTAAAATACATGTTGTTGTGTGAGTATAGAGGAGTGTTGACAACTTTGTAGCCTTTTATTTAAATGGACACTGCAATACTATGAACTTTGTTACCTTGAAGCATAATTTCTGAGAATTTATACTCGAGGAATCTTTATGCTCAAAGATTTTAAAAACTTTAAACCACAGAGGATGACTGTGTGTGCTCCAGTGGCTCTTAGGGCTTGGGATAACCTGAGCCTTTATTTCTGACTAGTTCTGTCAGGAGGTTGGCCATCAGTTGTTCTGATGTGGCAGAACAAACATCCAGTTTGTACATGGCAAGGGAGGATTAGGCTTGTCTTGTCATTTGAAGACAGCTCTTAAAAAAAAACAAACAACAAAATGATTTTGAGAATAGTGTTGACTCACTCTATTTGAATTGCATAATCTCAAACTTAGCATGGCTGGAATCCTTTACTGTCGAAGATTTAATTTTAATGCCTCTGAGATTGTATTGACTTGAATATTTGTACTTTATGTTCTTGTGCTGTTTATATGTGTTGGATGTGGGAAGAGAACATGAAAGAACAACTTTAATATGTTGTTTAGTTAAAGGACATGTAGTTGAAGTATTGCTGGATGTCAGCTTTAAGTCTTGGGATGAAAAATGGAGAAATTCAATTGACTTGGACATGTTTGTCTTAAAATGTTTTTCATGGGAAGCATTTTCTTTTTTATTAGGATAACATTTCTATTCACTGAAATTTAAGGTAATTTTCATTCTCTAAGAATGTTTCTCTTTACATACAGAGAGGATGTGAAGTTAGATCTGACACCACCAAAACCATGGAGAAGTGACTGGTATTTGCTTAGTGGAGGAAATAATTTGTGTCAAGTAATTAATTAGTCATTAATTGGACAGTGTCATGAGGAAATTTGCACTGGAGACAGGTTCTGCAGATAGTGAAATGTGTGAACTTGTGAAACAAGTAGAATCACAATTTTAAAAAAATAAGTATCTTCAGTGTAGTGTGAAACACTACCCTGCAAGATCTGATTCCTGTCTTTAACACTTCAGCAAGGTCAAACGTAAATATATGTAAATATAAACTGAATGAGAAATGTTCAAGTGTTGGTGTTCACGTCCGATGTATTAAATGTTTTAATCATAAATGGAACAGTGCAGCTATACCAACATATTCAATAGATTTCATTTTTACATGGAAACATGAACAGTTTTAATTGGACCAGGGTTTGGGAAAAATAAAAGCTTTATATAAAAGGAGTGCATCATAATTATACAAATATTTTTCGAAGACTTTTCAACCACTTTGAACTTCTTTGCTTTAGCATGCTTTTCTTTTTCATGTCTTTTTTTTTTTTTTTTATTTGTTCTTGGTTCTTTTATTATTTTTCGATGACCATCTTGTAACCATAACTTAGTAAAAGGAAGAGAAAAGTATATTTAGAGCATTTTGTGGATGTGCTTAATTATGGACTTAATCTTGCATCCTTAAAGTGTTTGCATTTACAGGGTGGTATTAAAATATTTTCCTGTAACTTTAAATCTACATGCCTCCATTTATAGATAAGATTCTGAAGCTGTAATTTTTCCAAACTGTTGTAAGATGATTTATTTGTGATGACACTTTGTCAACATGTCAACAATGTTTTCTGTACACTGCGCAATATATTTTGGTTTTGCCACTTGTGACTAATTTTTATGACTTTGCTTTTTAGAAACTGGTAAATAAAACAGATATATTTTTAGTTGTTTTTTTTTTGTTCCTTGAGGCTTCTACTCCGTGTAAGAAGTAAAAAAATATTTTTATTTTACTAGTAGTATGTAAATTGGTATTTCAAACTGCAGAACTTGCAAGTTTTGATGTCAGCTGTGGCTGACAGGACATTTCACTGTCCTGAAGTGAAATTGTTGCCAGCTCGTCTGACCGGTAAGTTTAGTGGTCAAATGGAAGATTGAATCCTTATATTGGCTCGTTGTTCTGAAAACGTGCAGATGGAAGAGCATATGCAGGTGGGTTCTCTTTTTGTTCAAAACTGCCACAAGACACGTTGTCCTTTCTGCATTGTTGAAAGCTGCAACCCCCCATGCTTTTACATGGGTAACTTAGGGAATTCCACTTACGCCCCGTGACTTGGCTTTGTGTGGTGATTATTAGCCTTCTGGTAAGGTGTGAAGTGTTGTATCTGAAGATTACTGACACTACTGTGCTTCCCTGTTCGTGTTTAATTTTCTGAGGAGTGGAGAAGGCAGGCAGCCTGGAAGATGTCTGTTTTCCCACTTAAAACCGTGATGTAGCTCCGTGGGCTGGACTGCCTCTCTAGGTTAGAAGGTACTCAGGTGATGAGACCCTCCTTAGCCTTTTCTTTTTTTTTTTTGTATGACTGTATTTTGAGAGGTTCACAGAATTTTTTAAACAGAACAAGGTAGTACAAACCCTAGTTTGGTCATGAGGGACCCAAATATCTCTGTAAACTGCGAAATCAAGGCGTTTTGGTTCCAAAAAAGAGTTCAGCACACAGGTGAATTGCCTTCACACCAAGGGCAGAGTTGTGGTGGTGTGCACTCAGCTGCCAAGATGTGCATTTTAAAATGTGATTGTTCATCACATCATCCAAGTCCCTTTGAACTCTTCTGAATCGACTCTAAATACGTGAGCAGTTCTGTGTGTGTCTGAAAACACTCTTGTCCTACCAGCTCCTTGGTTCCTCGCTCAGCTCAACGTGCAGAGGAGAGATGTATTGATGAAGAACTTCTCAGAACTACAAATCTGAGTGTCATCCACACACTCAGGTTATCTGCAACCCAGAAGGTATCATGCTGGCATTTGGATGCAAGTTCTGATAATTGATGTATAACCTTGGGAGAACTGAAGTGCTGCTGATACGATAAATTACCAGGTAATCTCTCACAGTTATTTCTGCTTTTTGTAATTTTTTTCAAATGTAAACGTAATAAAGAGTACGAGTTGAGAGGTGGCTTCAGGTATTCACATACTCCTTGGTGATGTGCCTTCTGTCAGCACTCAGACAATGGCTTGCTTTGCACTGCAGAACTGTTGGGAGCAGGGTTTGTCAGTCTCTCCCACCTCAGTAGCCCCTAGATGTCACTGGTGTTCTGGGATTATATTTGGCAGTTTTGCCACCCCTTTTTGTCCTCTGTGTAGCTTCTTGGATATTGGGGCTGTTGGGTTTGCTGTGGCATTACTTGATGTAAAGGAAAAGCTCTGAGGCTTGTATTCTTGATCATGAAGAGCAAAACACAAGCTCTACTTGGGAAAGGGAAAGGGGCTACTGAAAACGTCAGATTTTAGGATTTTAGTCCACTTAAGAGCTGTCATGAATTTGGAGGAGGAAAAAACAAAGCTGTCCTTACTGAGAATTAAGATGCTGATTGTTGTTTTGTTTCTAGCAAGGGTAGAAAGGACCTAATGCATTGATAAGCCTCTGACCCAAAAAACATGGTGAAATGAGTTGCATGCTTCTGGCAAAGTTTTGTTAATGGATGACTTAAAAGGAGAATAATGTTTGTAGGTGTAACTTCCAGAAATTCCAGTGTTTACTTGCTCACAAGTGGTTAGGAGCTTAGGAAATATATTCAGTCTGTTGAACAAGGTAATGAACAGCTCAGCAGCTCCTTTTGCTTGGTGGCTGTGGGAGTGAACATTGTATTTAGGGGTGGTACACAAAGTGTGTGACAGCTGTCTGCATTTCACTGGAGTGGCTTTAAAAAATAAACCACAAAGAAATAATAATAATTAAAAAACAACAAACAAAATGAAACCAAACAAACAAACAAACAAAAAAAAAACTGAAAACCAAAACAAACAATGTCTCCAGGCTTTTTAAGTGGAAAGCAGTATAAGACAGGGTAGAAACTGAGACACCTGAACTCTTAATCATTGTTATCGTTCTTTGTATCTGCTGAAAAATCATGAGCTCGCTCAGGCTGCCATGTGCAGTAGCAGTGTGTGTGATGGGGTTTCATTCTACTGTATTTCAGGCTGGGGAGTGTATCTGGTAGCTGGATACAAACAGAGGAGCTGCTGTGGCAGCCCATGAATAGCGTCTAACCTTAGCAGACAATGTGAAGTAGGAAAACACTTGCCATTCATGCAGAGAAAACGCCTTTGGCTAAAGGACACACTGTGAAAGGAGCCTGATGTCCTGAGGCAGGTGCTGTGGTGTGACTGATGGATGTCCAGTGGTGGGTACAATGGTGTCTGTGTCCTTCAGAAAGGGGAAACGAGCAGAGAGCCAGATCTCGAGCACCTGCTGCAGCTGGGGTAGGTGCTTTGCACTCAGTTTCTTTTAGCTGGATAAGGAGACAAATCTAAGGATGGGTTAAAATGTCCTGCTTTTCCAGGGTTTGTCAAGGTGTTCTCTTTCTGTAGTCTATGTATTAATACAGTAAAACAGGATAGAATGAATTTATTGCTCTCTTTAAATTGTTATAATGGTCTAAGAGTAAACTGTGTTGCTGTTGCACTGTCCACTTCCAAGTTTCTACTACTGTCCAAGAACTTACTGGATATGCTTTTTAAAAAATACATATATTTATCTGTTGCTTGTGTAAGATAAGGTCTACTGCTTTTCCTTCTGTTGTCACCAGCTGCCTCCCTTTGAAATTTCCTGTGGCCCTTGTGCATTGGGTGCTGGATAAACTTAGCAAATGCACTTCTCTAGTTGGCTTTACTTTGCTAGTAAAGAAGGGTTGGGTGTGTGGCCTCTGCTCTCATTTAGGGGGGCACTGGGAATGAGTGGCTCAGTTCAGTGGGGCCTGGTGAGACAGAGTCGGTTCTTTCATTCCCCAGGTCAGTGGTGTCCTGCACAGGCATTTATACTAATGATTAAATCTGAACCATCTGTCTGTTCTGTTTGCTGGGACTTGTGCTACTCCTGAGCATCTCTCCAGCTTTTCTTTTTTTTTTTTTTTTTTTTCTTTTTTTTTTTCTTTTTTTTTTTTTTTCCAGTTTTGTTGGGAGCATATAAAGACTGAAGCCAGAACTTAAATTGGGCTGGGGGCTTTTTTGGTGCGTGTGTTAATAAACTTCTCTCACCTCCTTTAACTTTCAGTTTCAGTTTTGAATACTGATAGATCTGTCCTCACATGTTTCGGAAAACTGTTTTTTTCATAGTTCAGTTGCATTTCTAAATTTGGTGAAACCAGAGGCTCATGATGTAAAGATTAATTAGATTGCAGGCTAAGTTTGTGCTGAGCAGTTAGGAGTGGCAGTACCTGCAATGCAGAGGTACTGTTGCTTCTAGAATCCCAAAATATGTAGTTTGTTCCTGCAGCAGTACAGAATTCTTAGAAATAAAGGCATGTTATTTTTCTCTTCCAGGGACAGGACATGTGTAATTTGCTATATCAACAAGTATAATTTAGTATCAGATGGTGTGTAAGTAACTGCATTGTATTTTTCATTGTTCAGTGTAGTAGCTCTCTGCTAGAGTAGTTTCTCTTCCTGTTTGGGCTGAACGAGGTTTCAGTTTATTAAAAAAAAAAATTCTCTCCAGGAAATAATGGAACTGAAGAAAGTTATCTATGTGCACCAAGGCATGGAAAACCCCAAAATGACCTGAGATGGCTCTGGCTGCAGGATGATCCCTGGATTGGCACGGCAGGCTCAGTAACAGCCCCAGCCCTCGAGCTGAGCTCCACAAGCTGCTCCGTCTGTGCCTTCAGGCCCTTGCACAGAGACTCAGTTACCAGCCTGGGGCCAAAGGCAGCATCCCATGTACTGGAATTTGTGCATTTAAAAAGCATATGGTGTGACACAATGCAGAAGGCAGTGACAATGGGGAGAATGTGGCCATCAGGAGTTATTTCCAGGGTCTATATGCAGTTGTCTTTACAAGCCTCCTCCTTTTTTGTGTTCTGAAGAGCTGCTTGTGAATAGGGCAGACTTTGTCTCAGCTGCTCAGAGCCGGCCGGGAGGGAAGTGGAGGATGGGGAGGAGAGCCTTCTGTTCAGATCTGATTTCCAGGGAGATGCCGGCCTCTTCCTAAACTCCACCTCCCTGGGGGCGGCTGAAGGCTGGAAGACTTTTTGTTCACCATTACCTTGAAGTTCTCTTTCGCCTCCGCTCCTTTTAGAAACGAGTCCAAATATAAATATATTTGGTTTAGAATTGTGGTGAAATTTGTAACAGCCAAAGTCACAGGGCAATACTGAAGGATTCCCACATCATGTAAAGAATTGGGAAATTGTTCCGTTGTCTTTAGATTCCACTGCCTTTCAGCATACAGCCCCATTCAGTAAAGGCTCCTAAAGCTTTGGATGTTGTCAGGCAGTGAATTTAATATTTTAATAATTACCTCGTATTACATTGCAGTGAACTTACATGAGATCAGCTATAAACACCTGATTGAGAACACACATATGTATAATGTTGTTTTATTAGTCCTACCAGTCCCCCTAAATCCTTTCCCTGTATGTGCTCTGCCATTAGGAGGTGATGCTTCCATCTTAAATTTAAAGAATAGTTTTCAGTGATTTCTGGCTTGGATTTTTGAGGAAAATGTTTGCTTTTTGGGGTTTCTTTTGTCAGATAGTCTATTAGCTACCAAATTAGCAAAATAAAAAAGGTGCCTGTGTCCTAATCTGAGTAAACCATTTATAGTCTTGAATCGATTTCATGGCAGAGTGGTATAAATTGAACCAGACTGCATATTGTAAATTATTTCACTCACTGACAGATTAGTTTGATAAAGTGATATATGACTGCCTTTGCCATGTAATGTAGTGTTCATTGGCCTGTGAAGTTTATGGTGTTAACTTTTACTCATTACACTGATGAGAGTGACGTTACAGGCGGGGTCTGTTGGGATGTATTTGACAGGATCAAATGGCCCAGATGCTCAGGAAGTTGTTGAGCAGCGACACTGCCCGTGGTCCCTTCCGAGGGGATGAACTGAAGCCACGCAGAGGAAGGTCAGGATACCTTGGGCACCACAGAGTGAATCCTGCATGGCTGAGTGAGCCGGTGGTAAATCAGGGGCAGGAAGTGCAGCGCTGTGTTCTGCTCTGTTCTAGGAAGATCTCTGTAAATGGAGATGGTATTTATCACCTCGGTGATTTACACGGCACAACAAGCATTTCCAGAGAAAACTTGTAAAACTTGCAGATATAAAATTTGGTTTTCAATTAGAGGGGACACTGTGAGGGAGAGAACTCCGTGGTGTTTGTTCTGCAGGGGTGCTCCCAGGGGCATGGATGCCAACAGCCTTCCCCAAACTCTGTGGGCTTTATCAGTGCCCACAGTGGTGACTTGAAGCTGGTTGGCAAAACTCACTGTGAGTAAATTGCTGTAATTACGTGTATCCACAGCTTTCCAAGCATTGCCATACCTCTAAGGCTGTTAGATAAGACTCAGGGTTGAACTGTGACACCTGGGCTATATATAGAAGGTGACAGTTTGCTGCTCTGGAAACATTTGGGTTGTTGCACTCTGATTTGTGAGTGTCATGAAAGAATTGGAGGAAGAGGATAATAACACATTTCCAAAGGGCACTGCCTCTTCTTTGAAATTGCTTAACACTGCCTTTTTTAAAATAGTTTTATCAACTGCAAAACACAATTTAATCTTTCTTTGGGTGAGATGTCGTGGTTCCTTGTCAAAGAGAATTTGAGAAAGAAACAGATCAATGACTCTTGAGTCTTGTGGGGTTTTGGAGCTTTAGGAACAGTTTAGTTTAATGGAAGTAAGGAGTTATTAAAATACAGACAGAAAAGGAAGGCCCAGGGTTAAATCTGTGTGCCTCCATAATCTGTGACAATAAAAAACAAGAAAGTTGTCAGAACAGGGAAGGCTGTAATTGCCCTGTGTCTAGACAAAAAAAAAAAGAAGAAAAAACTTGAGGAGGAAAGAAAAAACTGATGTTTAGAGCTTTTGATGAAAGAAGCTATAGTGGCAGAACCCAACCCCACAAAGGGCTATGTTCACCTGTGCCCAGTGCTAAGCTGCATTGTCAGACCAATACATATCTGAACTCTAAGGTAACATGAGCCAAATCAAAATTATGAGACCAGGCACTTCAGATTTTTGGTGCCTTTGAAAACCAAACCCAAAAGAAGTCTGCCCGTGGCTTTGTTCAGAGCAATGTGTAAAATAACGTTGTCTAGGCAGTTTTTTAATATTAAATATTCTCTAAAAACAGAGCCAGTAATTACAAAATATGTACAAAATTACACTCTTTTGTTTCAGGGGAAGGACAGGGGAAGTGGAAGCCCTTCCGCTTTTGAAGGTGCCTGTGTTTTATTTCGTGCTGCTCCAATGCCATGGTTACAAACAACACAGAAAACAAACCAATGGCACCAGGTAGGCTCTCTCCCTGTTTTCCAGCAGTCTCAATTTCCCTGCCCATTTGTGAGATTCTGACAGAAAATGGAGCAAGACTGAAGGCTTATGTGTTTCAGCAACAGAGAGAACCAGATGTGAAAATCTTCTAATTTGGGCCAGAAAGACAAATCCTCCCCATTACACTGTAGGATTCTGCTACGTTTATATGTGGAATGTATTGTAAGCAACAGTTTTATTTTGATTTCTTGCCAACAAGAAATGAAGGAAAGGTGAAGACAACACACTTAGCATGAGACTTCCCTACGAACTTTCCCAGAAGTGGTGGAGCAAACTGGGATCCATGGCTAACGCCCTTCTTGCTTGGCCTGCCATTGCTGCTCTCTTGTCTCAAGAACCTCCTCTTGTCTCAAGAGGATTCCATGTGCTGAATGTCTGTGCAGTGTTTGTGCTGCATTGGAAAAGGAACTAACAGAAGGATTGCCAGACCAAAGAGCCCACCTGTTTGTATATACAAGATCTGAAAGTACTTGGTGTGGCATCTAATGTATTCCAGGAGGGAGGTAATACCTGAGAATTCCCTTGGTCTTGCCAGCACTGCAGGGATCCATTTTCCCAGAGCAGGCAGTAGGTATGGAAGTACACTGCTCGGGAGGAGAAGGGGAAGAACAAAGAACCCACAACCAAACCAATGACTGAATGCATGGGACCTTTTTTCTTTCCTGATCTGCTGTTTTACATGACACAGATTATGTTTGTTTGCGTATTTCCCTTCCCATCTGGCCTGTGTCATCTGCATCTATTAATTTTACATGCATATAAATGGCTGAGTCAGAGAGGTCATTGCCAGGCTGGCCAAGGAGAACTCTTCCTTCAAGTGCTCAGGGTTGGATGGGACTCACGAAACCTGTTTTGCTCTAGAGCAAGAAGATAGAACATTTGCATCTGTCACTCCTACAGGTACATCAACACTTGCTCTTTGTGTAAGACCTTAGTGTTTCACCCAATACCTGAGTCTCATAATGTTTTAGTCATAGGAGACTTCAGAACATGAGATCTCAAGAGGTTCTTTTCAGCTGCATTGGCCAGTTAGGCAGTAAAACTCCTACCCTGAGAAATCTGTGACCAGTTCTTCATTAATGTAACTTGGAGTTAAATCCAAACTGCATGAATAGAGAGTGGATGGAGGAGTGTCTGGCACCAGGCTCTGTCCTAGGAAGTGGAGAAGCTTTTGGTTGCTGTGAGTGTACTTACCTGAATTTCACGTATGATACAAATAAAGTGCAAGAAAACATTGGCTACATTCAACAGCAGTCGCTTCTGCAACTTGCAGCAAGAGCCTGGATTTTAGGGAAGTCTTGACAGTTCTGAGAGGTGAGCAAAAATGCTCTGGCCTTATAGATTCACTCTCCCTTGTAGTCTAAATTAGAGTTCTTTACTGTAGTCTTCTTCCCTTTTTCCTCTGGCAAATAAGAAAGGTTTTTCATCAGCTCCTTCACAGTATTTATCCCTTTGCCTCTGTGCTATGAAATGATTGAATATAACAGCTGTAAATTGTTGTGTGACTACAAATCCACAAAAGACCCAGGGAAGTTGTTGGCAAATTCTATTTTTATTGCCTTTCCCTCTCAAAACCCCCCGAGGTAATACTTCTCCCTTCTTTTGTGATGTCTTGCTAGAATTGTACAAGAGCAAACTGTTATTGGCTGTCATTATAACATCAGCGTAATATTTTTTTGTATCTTTTAAAAAACGTAAATAAATCCCAGGGTGTTAAAGCAGTCAGATAGGTATTCCTGCTTATCATCCCTGAAAAGGAACCAACAGACCTTCTAGCAAAAAGCTGAGAGGAAAGAAACTGGTTGGTGGTTTTTGTTTTCTTTAAAAAAAAAGGGTTCAGGGAGTAGATTATAGTTTCAGGAACAGTGGTGCTTCTGGGAAGGAACAGGGGTGGGAACAGACTCCTGAGTAAGCACAGGGCATCAGGGACTTGGGTTTTTTGCATTGTGTTTCGAAGACTCTCTTTGTCACCGTGAGTTTTCTCGCCTTGGAGCGACAGCGCTCTGGTTCAGCATTGGCTGAAAGGATGTGAATCATTTTTCCTGCTTCCTGCAGCAACTGAAAGTGCAGCCTGTCCCACTGTTCCTGAGTCACCCTGGCTGGCTGTGCTCTGTGACAGCCGGCGTAGTCACCGCTCTGCAGCCAAGTGCTGCTGATAACACAGCGCAGCACAGAGGCAGCTGTGCAGACCCGCTGGGGTCCCTGCTGGGGTCCCTGCTGGGGTCCCTGCTGGGGTCCCTGCTGGGGTCCCTGCTGGGGTCCCTGCTGGGGTCCCTGCTGTCCACACCACAGTGCTGCTCTGGGCAGCTGCTTCTGTGATGTGTGAGGTGTGATGTGGGAGCGCTTGTGCCCTTTGGGACTTATAACCTTCTTTTTGAGACCAGGCACGTTCAGGAGCTTTCCAAATTATGTGTCACTTTCTATAAGCTTCCTGGGAACTAAAGGACAGCCTGGGCTCTCTATACAGGTATCTTGAGGCTCCTGAGGAGCAGGTTGCTGTCATGGGCTTGGCTGAGAACCTGTGTTGGCATATTAAGAAACTGCAGTCCGGTGGAGGGGTTGATGAGTTAGAGGCTTGCAGCTGCTGTGCAGTTGAGATTTGCTCCAGAATTCCAATTTTGGTAAGCAGCTGTGTGCTCCCTCTGCCTGGATGAGGGGATTCAATTACACTCGTTTTCTGACCACTTAATCCACTCCTGTGAAGGGTAGAAGGAACCTGTACCGGGCTCAGGTGTGTGTAATGCAGTGTCAAACTCCTGGTACTCTGCAGGCATTTGCTGAGGATCTGTTGAGCAGGAAAGGAGTCAGAGTGTGTTTTGGAAAGCAGCAATGTGTAGGTAGGTATTACCCGTGTTGGGGGGCAGATGCGAGTAACGAAGCACCCTTGTTTTATGAAGGCTGACTGTAAGCAGCAAGTAACATTTGCAGGCCCAAAGGAGGCAAATTTGCTCGAAACTTGTGTGATTCAGGCCTTGGTGAGACCTGTGGATGCTGTGAACATCCTCTACCTGTTGGTGGAAAAGTTGGATGGGGCTGATGATGGAGTGATGTCTCTTCTGGGCTTTTTCCCCCCGCTCAACCTGTGGAGCATTGATTACAAAAGCCATGGCACGCAGACTGGAGAAGGGGTTTTATTGTGACTTTGCTCAGCACAGGTTGGTTCCCATGAACTGAGTTGAAGCTAGGAAGAAAGGAAGTCAGAAGTTGTACTAGTGTGTCTCAGTCATGGATGGTCCAAAGCCCAAAACACAGCCAGGCATCCACAGGGGCCACCAGAAGCTGAAACCCATTTGGAAACTCCAGAGTGGACATGCAGGCTCTGGGTGATGCCCAGGAGTTTCTCTTTCCACTCAGTGGGCACAGACATCATTTCAAGGATGTTTTAACGTGAGCGTCTTTGGTGGTGATTTTAAATTAGGCTGCTTTGCTTTGTTCTTCAGTGGTGTAGGAGCTTTGCAGGGTTCAGCTGAGGGTGACTGAATCTGCAGAATTCCTGAAGCAATCTGTGAGCACGTTTGAATATGCCTTGGGTCTTTGCTTTCTCAGATGCAAAGAAAACTACTCTCCACGCTTTCAACTTGTATTTTAGTTGGAGACCAATGCAAAAACTAAAGATCCACAAATTAAGTTAATTTTACATTTAAGAAATGTAAGGCCAGAAGGGATCAGTTAATGTAATTGCTTGTATGTTGTTGTTTTACTAAGTATTTTTTGTTTGTAACCAAAGCAACTTGTATTTGCTTCTGGGAATATATTCTGTCTCACTTGACATTAAGAGAAAGAAATTCATTACTTCTTCCAGTGTTTAATTTCAGTCCTTTTCCTTCTCATTCCAAACTACTTGGACTCACTATCTAGGTCTTGGCATTTAAGGCTCTACTTTATTGGATTAAAATACTTTTTGAAGCCATGATTTCCTCAGCTCTCAAGTGAGCTGTATAACATAAGTGTAATACAACATAGGCAGTATAACTAATCAAATCACCCTCATTCATCATCTCCTTTAACTACATTAACTTAAAGGCTTGTGCTGTAAGGTGTATTTTCATGTTTGAATGTTTTCTGGAACAGCTTGGGTTGTTTTTTTTTAAACCTTCTTAAAATTCAATGCAACAAATTGTACTTGCTGAAAACTATAATGTTGTATAAGGAGCTAAAATCCCATGGAAGGAGAGAGACTATTTTTTTCCCCTGTGCTTTTTCTTTAGCTTAGCTCATGCAGAAGCCTGAGAAGCCTAAAGTGCACAATTTAGTGACACTATCAGATAACTGTGGACTCAGGAATTTGCTATAAGAGAAGCATAATGGCAACTTGGAAGCAGGCACCTCATGCAAGAAGATGAGAATATGTCTTAGGAAGCAGAGGAAAGGTAGGCTTCTGGTTAAGGCAGCTGGATTAGGGGACTGTTTGGATCCTGTATTTTTCCATGTGCTTCCTGCATGACCTTGTTGAAACCATTTTGTTCTTTTGTGGAGCAAGGTGATGTTCTCCTCCCTGGTCCTGTCCGTACTGGCTTCTGTGTTTCTGTGGTCCAAGTGAGGATGGTCCAAGCCATGGCTGGTGGGACAGACTTGGCAGGAGATGTGTTGTTTGGCCCAATTGTTTTCATCTCCAGAGAAAAGAGCAAGTGGCTTGGGCAAAGGCCTTGGCGTGTTGCAGCAGCTGAACAGCAGCTCTGTAAGCACACCCTGTGTGTCTGCAGGGTGGAGGAGCAGTTAGGGCTGGAGAGCTGCTGCTGTGGGAGGGTGTCCACAGAGCTGTGCTTGGAGATGGGCTCAAAACCTGGGAAATCCTGAAACTGGGCTCCAAGAGATGGAGGTGGATGGCCCCTTGGGGATGTTATCTATGGAGAGTTTACCATAACATGGCAAGGCTCTGGATACTAGGATTAACCAACACTTCCCACAGGAGTAAATCCTCCATTTTTTGTGACTTGTTTCGATAGCATTCTGTTCATGGCAGCATCTTGGATGGTAAGAAATGTCAACTGTCTGTATTACAGGCAGGAACAAACTGCTTAGCAGAGATTTTCCACATGATGTCTGTGCATCCCCTAACCCTGCTGCTGAGGGTTGGACTGAGCTTTTATTCATCTGTCCTTTTAAATGGAATAGAGACTCAAGCATTTATTTATTTTGAGAGGAGAAACTGTAGAGAGCTGAATGATACTTGCTAGTGGGAGATGAAAGAAGATGTAAGTTGATTTGGACAACGTAAAAGCTCGATCTTACCTCCTGGCCTGAGGCTCTGACAAAAGACCTGGTATTTGTTGCCAAGAGGTTGGGAAGAGGTTTGAGCCATAACTCCCCACAGCTGACCTGGTC
This sequence comes from Pyrocephalus nanus, assembly GCA_038380795.1. Classification (NCBI taxonomy): domain Eukaryota; kingdom Metazoa; phylum Chordata; class Aves; order Passeriformes; family Tyrannidae; genus Pyrocephalus; species Pyrocephalus nanus. The sequence continues at coordinate 18,633,453 of CM076270.1, read as the reverse complement.
TAACAAGGAGCAGTTTTCCCCTGCAGCAGGTGTGAGTGACCGACATGCAAAGAGAGGGGAAAATGAGCCCTTCTTTCTATTATTCTTCAGCTGCAAATCAAACGAGTCCTGTTAGTGTGCTGCCCCTCTCTCCTTTGACAAGGCAGTGCACTGTCAGATCAGGTTGTTTGTATTACTTTAGAATGGAAAAGAATAAAAGCAGTTTCTACAAAGAAGGACTTGAAAAGGCTTCATTGGTTTTTCATCAGAGCTGCTGGAAACCTTCCTTCCCCCACTGTCCCTTCCCCAGTCCCAGCCCTGAAATGCTCACCTCTTTCTGCCTTTGTCAGGGAAGTGTCAGATTTGACACCTTTGCAGTAAGGTACAGAGATGCAAATAGAGAAATCCAGCAACACCTAATCAGAAGATGTAAACTTTCTGTGAACCTAATTTGTGGATTAAAAAAAAAAAAAAAAAAAAAAAAAAGCCATTTTGCTAATAACACATTTCTGAAATGCTTTTGACACTTTTGAAAAACTTTTAGTAGTAATGCTTTGACCTGACTTTTTCCTTTCAGCTAGTACAGGACTGGTAAGTGCTCAGGGAATAGACCTGTAATCCCTGTGCTTTTCCCAACCATCCTGGCTGTGGGAGAGCAGCTGTCTGGGTGGCCTCACCTCTGCCTGTTCCTTGCTGCAGGAGCAGGGATGGTGTGTGCCCAGGTCTGCAGTTGCTGTGGCAGATGTGCAGGGAGCTGTGTGGGCCACCAGCCCAGGAGGGTTGCCCCAGGTGTGAGAAGTGCAATATATGCAGGAATGGGAAAAGGCAGAGGCAGATGGGGAAGGCCAGCTCTGGCTCCCATTCTCCAGTGCCAATCCAGGAAAAGTTGAGGAACACATCCACGGTGCTGCTTAGAGCTGGCTTTGCTGCCCCTGCCCCCATCCACTGCCCAACCAAGGCTGGCACTTCTCTGTTGACTCTGGGCTGTGTTTCTGTCACTAAAGTGTCACGATTTGCACTTGCTTTCAACAGGAGTGTTACAGAGAGCTCTAACCCGAGGGTCTTTCATGAGAAGGAAATGAAGCTGCCTCTGGTGTTCCTGCAGCAGCAGAGGGGCTGGAGTGGCTGCCCCAGCCCAGGATCACCCCTGGATGTCACAGCCAAGGTCAGTGAGCTCAGACAGATGTCTGTAGTGCTGCTGTGTATGCTGGTGTGAGCCACAGGCTGGGCTGGGGCTGTTGTGGCTTCACCTCCCTCTTGAGAGCCCCCTCACAGAAAGGGCCTTTTCCAGCTGTTCCAGGGAAGGGGCTGTGGCTGAGTGCAGCAGGGTGACAGTGCACAGTGACATGCCCTGTGTGCACCACCCTTGGTGGCACAGCAAGGTACTGTCACCTGGTATAACTGTGGAGAGTAAAAGTATCAAACAGGGTGTGATACCTGGGGTAACAGCTTTATATAAATAAACCCTGACTTGTGCTGGGCCTAGAGAGGTACAGCCTCAGTCCAAGAGGTCATCTTGTGTGTAGGGTGTTACTCTCAGTGCAAGTGTCCCAGGCTCCTCTTTCATTTGCACTTCAAAACACTGACCTGCCTCCCTCCTTAAAACAGAGAGGTCACTACAGAAGCTTTCACCTCCCCTTGCTCAGCTGGTTTTTGCCCCTCTCCCTTCAGTTCAAAGGGAATTTAGCACAAAAGGGGATGAGAAGAACCAAACAAATTTGATGGCAGTCTTTGAATAAGATCACCCACCTCAGGTAAAGAAAATTACAAAGGAAAGGTCTTACCAGTATCCTAGTTTCCATTTTTATTATTCCATAGGGCTCTTAGCAAAACGAAGTTACATGTCTAGTCCCTTGGTAGTTAGGTTGCTTCCTTTCTTGCTTGTTCTGTGTTTGAGAACTTCCCTGTATTAAGATACTTCAGTCCTTTTTGTTTCTCTTTACAATGGCAGCTCTCTGAAAAGTATTTCTACAGCATAAATAACCTGGCATCTCCCCAAAGTAGGAATAGGGAGGGGTCAAAGCTCATATACAAGAATGCTGAGGGTCCCCCCCAAGCCCCCTAGAAACATTAATTGTAAAGAATACCTTTCAAATCCATTGCACTCTCTATTTAACTTTGCATTTAAGGAAAAAAAAAATAAAAAAGACTCTAATCGACCAACCAACCACAAAAAACCACCCCCCCTCTGTGAAGTTATGCCCCAGGACAGGATTTGCCTAGCACTTCTGAAGTTAGGGCTGTACGTGTATGAGCAGCACCTTCAGATGGCAGATCCAGTATAGTAGGTTTGAGAATGGCATCCAGACCAACCAGCCTAGAAATCTGTGGTCTAAGACCAACCTTAGCCAGGATGACCTTGCTCCCTGCAATAACTTACGTGTCTTCTAGTATTAAACAAAAGAAACATTTGAATTCCACTACTTAACAATGCTTAGCACAAGAATTAAGCGCTTAATTACCAGCATTGTTTCCATGATATACACATACTGTTGATATTAGTTAACAATAGGGAAATGTATTTTTAATTTTTTTAAAATGAGTTAGAAGTCCATCATATTCTACAATACATTCCACATTGTGAATTTAGTTATTTTTTTTATTAAAGATTAAAAATAAAAAACATTTGACATCCTAATATACATAAAGTCACAATAAACTCAAATGTGCTAAAAGCAAAATGTGCATAAAGACACTCGGTTCTAAAAGGCACCCTGCCACCAGTATCTTTTAAATGTTTGTCTAATTCCACCAGGTTTCTAGTTTTCTCTCCCTTCACTGAAGGTGAAACTAGACTGCTACTGCGTACAGATGCTAACAAGACCAACCCCTTTCAGGGGTCTGCGCTATCACTAAAACACTTAAAACCGTGCATGCAGACTTAGCTCGAGCTTCTCACGGAGTTATCCATCACGACTTAAAATACAGAAGGGTTTTTCCTTAAAAGAAAAAGGCAGTGGTATTCGGGCCACTTATAAGGGCCAAGAAAGAAAGAGAGAGGGTTATAAAATAACTGCTGTGTATCCAGAGAGCTTTGCTACTACAACCCAACTCCCTCCCCCTCCCCCCTTCCCAACCTCTCATAAAAACAAACCCCTGAAGTTACAAAATGCCACACACAGAGATGAAATGTTAACGCGTTCGCTATTAGCCTGTCAGGGTGTGACAGCGTCAGAGTGCCATTGATATAGTCCCGGAGAGTGTGCACACACTCCCCTCACACGCTCACATACACACGCGTGTGCTGGCGGTGCCCGCGCTGCCGTGGGCCCCCTGGCTCACCCGCACAGGAAGGTCTGCGTTGTCTCCCGCTCCTCCGTTACCAGGGTCTCCACATGGATGCGGGCAGGCCGGGCGAGGGCAGCTCTCGCGTCTGCGACGCGTCCAGTCCGTCCGTGCGGGTCTGGCCCGGCTCGGCCTCCGCCTCGTCCGAGTCGGAGCAGGTCTCCTCGCTGGGGGACGGCGAGGGCGCCGGGGCGGGCAGGGCCAGGGGCGCCCCGGCAGGCAGGGCCAGCAGCGCGGCATCCCCCAGAACGTCCGTGAGCGAGTCCGGGCAGCCGCCCTCGCTGAGGGGCATGGACTCCAGCAGGTGGTTGAGCAGCTCGGCGGCCGTGGTGGCGTCGATGCCGGGGCAGCTGGAGACGAAGGTGTGCACCTCGTGCATGCACTGGATGTACCCGGCAGCGAAGCGCTCGCTGGCCTCGAGGAGCCGCCGCCCGCCGCCTGGGACACAGAGGGGTGCGGGTGAGGCGCGGGCTGGGCCGGGCGCCCCCCGCCGCCCCCCGGGCCCGCACTCACCGCGGGCGCGGCGCTCCAGCACGGCCCGCACCCGCCGCACCGTCCGCTCCAGCACCTCCGCGTTCTCCAGCTTCGCCTGAAACTGATCCGGGGCGCCGCGGCCGTCAGCGCGGCCCCGGGCCCCGCCGGCCCCCGCCCCGCCGCGCCGCCGCCTCACCTCGCTGTCGGCCAGCAGCAGCCGCAGCTCCCGCAGGCTCTCGTTGATCCGCGCGCGGCGCTTCTTCTCCACTAGCGGCTTCCTCGTCTGCGGGGACAACAGCGCCATCAGCCCCCCCGCCCGGCCCGGCCCGGCCCAGCCCAGCCCCGCCCCGCTCGCCCCGGCCCCCGCCGCTCACCCTGCGGTCGTTCCGGGGCTCGGCGCAGCCCCGGCCCCGCGGCGGAGGGTCCGTGCCCGGCGCCATGGCGGCCCCTCAGCCCGGCGCCCGCCCCGCGCCGCCCGCCTTATATACCCCGCCATTTGCATGTCAATGAGCCCATTGGCCGCGCCGCGCGGGCCGAGCCGCGCGTGGGCCGAACGGGCCAATGGGCACCGCGCGCTTTGTCTGCGCCGGGGCGGGGCCGCGCGGCCGCCGGCGCTGAGGGACCGGGAATGGGAGCGGGACCGGGAATGGGAGCGGGACCGGGAATGGGAGCGGGACCGGGAATGAGAGCGGGACCGGGAATGGGAGCGGGACCGGGAATGGGAGCGGGACCGGGAATGAGAGCGGGACCGGGAATGAGAGCGGGACCGGGAATGAGAGCGGGATGGGGACCGGCCTCGCTCCCGGGGCTTGACACCGCCCGGGAACTCTCAGTCTGGGCTGTGGGAAGGGGACGTGCCCCTGCCTGCAGCGTGCGGCTCCCCGAAGCAGTGGGTCGTGTCAGTCCAACCCTGCAGTGAACCCCCAAACACCCAACGCCCGCTGCGGGTTCAGAGCATCGGGACACGCGTGGCTGCGATTCCTCGGGGGGCCGTCGGTGCCCCTCGCTGCCGACAGGGACCGACCTGGGCCTGAAAGAGCCAGTCTGAGCTCTGAGCGGGAACCAGCGGGACTGAACAGGCACAGCTGGCCGGGGGCCAAGTCTTCCTTGTCCTGCCCCATCCTGGTGGATAGGGAAGCTCCGGGAGCCGGGGTTTGGGTGCTTGCCCGTTCAGGCCATGCAGGGCTGTGCTGGACACCAAGGCAGTGCTGGACACCACGGCTGCTCCTCGGGGCAGCCCTTCCCCAGCCCCAGGGGCTGCTGGCTCTCCCTGAGGCCACGGGCAGCCAGGCCCCGAGCACTCAGTGCCATCCTCGGGCGCGTCCAGCCCTCCGCCTCCCCTGCCTTGCAGCGCCGAGCAGGCCGAGCTTTGTGCGGGTAACTTGATGCTGATGACAGTTGGCAGCTGCAGTTCCCTCAGCATACTGGGCAAATAAAAGCATTAGGGCTCGTCCCCGAGGAAAGCGACAGGTGTTCGCTCCCGCTCCTTTGTTTCCCTCCTTTTATTCTCTTCACTAATGCATGTCATATTTTTACCCCCCGAGGAAATGGGAGACGCGTCCCCCGCTTGACTCGGCACTGCCGCACGTTCGCCTCCCTCTAGCGTGTCCTGCGTAGCTCCCCTCCCGCTCCAGCCTTCTCCCGGTTTGTTTCGCCGTGGAAAGCCCACTGGTTTGGTGGTGCTGAGGTTATCCTTGCTGAGAGGTCACAGCTGGGTAGAGCCCCGTGACCCCCGGCTCCATCATTTGTTATGGATCCGCACCTGCAGGTCGGTGCCTGGAGTGTCCCGCGTGGTCCAGCGGGTAACGGCACGTGCTCTGGGTAAGGCTGGGGTGGCTCTTAGTCAGTCCCACTGTTACTCAAGGCTGCTTTTCATCTCCAAAGCCTGGTATAAACACCCGTGCCTGCACTATGCTCATCCACGTCTGATAAAAGAGCAGACTGGGATAGAGAAGTTCAGCACCATCTTCTCACAGCCATCACAGAGGAGCACATCAAGAATAGAGCTGACAGTGTGGGGTGTCCTGGCTGGAGACCTAAGTTCAGGCCCCTCTGCTTTTTGTATCATCACAATGGTCAGGTGATATTATTTTCAGAAAGGTATTTCTTGTTGTGTTTCTTCCTCTTATGCTAAAGCTAATCCGTGCTTGGATTTTGTTGGAGTTTGTCCAGTCGGTGACAAGTTTCTCTGCACCAGGCAGGAGTGGAGTAGGATGTGTGACTAAGTCTGTCCTTCTGCTTTTGATGTAATACAGTGTGGGAAACTGGCTTATTCTTTTTATTGATACAATTAATGCTGGCTAAGCAGAAGTGCTGTTTGGACCAGGCCAGGTACAAAAGATTTTTGTATCTAAGTGAGTAGAGACACCTGTGGCTGCATTTTGTTTGTTTTATGCATACCTGGCCTGGCAGGGAAAAAACACAATTGTCTGGGTGTAAACTACAGTGAAGTAAAGGGTGTCACAATTTTGGAGGAGCCATTTTCTTTCTGAAGCAAAACTAGGCACATAAGGTCAGCAGATGTGTATAAAACACACAAATATACTCACATATATTTATAAAATATGCAGTAACCCACAACGTGTGTAATCGTGGCAAAAGATGAACTCCAAGAGTTTGTGAGCTTGTTTTCCCTTCAGAGAAAGCTTTGCTTTTCCTAGAACTGGGCTGGGGGGAGGTGAGTGAGCAGCTGCCTGGTGCTCGGTTGCTGGCTGGGGTTAAACCACAACACGTAAGTAATCAGGTGCTCCAACAGTGGGGTTAACACTGAAGTTCTGCTGATTTACACAAGAGGTATTGCAGCTCTGTGGCTGCAGGTGCAGTCCTCTAACCTGTCAGGCCTCTTTACTGCAGGTGTTGGTATCAGCTGTGTTTTAGAGCTAACTTAGGCTGGAGGATTAACTGTTAATCTAGGAAAATGTGAAGTGGAGGTGCTCCCAAATTCACCTCAGTCAAAGTTCAGCTGTGTTAGGATTTGGGTGATCAAATGCTGGTGGCTGCTGAACAGCAATGATTTCTCACAAGACTTGGATCTGTGTGGTTTTGAGCAGTGAGGAGCTGCAGGCATAAGTTGAGGACTTCTGGATGCACAAGAAGAGGAGACTCCACCAGCAGGCTAGCAAATCTTGGCCAAGGATGGCTAGAGAAAGTTGGCTGTGGCTAAAACATCCTATTTCTGTTCTGACTGGATGGGTGCTGATGGTAAGGCATTGTACATATTGCTAGCTCTTGTTCTGCAGCATGTCTTTTTGTATTGTCTTTGAAAAGCTGCGGGTCAAATGAGTTGACAAATGCTGGAGCTGTTTGTGCTGGGCATTAAAAATGTACATGCCATAAATATCAGGGCATCACTAGAGCTGCCATTCTGGAGGAGGGAGTCACTGCAGGCTATCTCCTCTAGCCCGTGGGATAATGTGATATTTTTGTGCTACTTTAAACAAGTTCCATCATATCAGGTGAAGCAAATCATGGTAACCTCATGAATTTTAATGGAAATGTCAACTGCAATCTAGTAAAAGACAATGTTCCTTACTTTGTCCAGTACCTCAGTGCTTGCCCATGCATGGTTGTTCCTGAAGGAGATTTCTTTCACAAAACCCATCAACTTACCTGTATCATTCTTTCCAGGTTAAACCCATCCTGCTCCCTGCTGATGGGGAAGTGTATGGGCACTGCTTCCTCCTCTATGGAGGGTGGGAGTTTAACCTTTGCTAGAGTGGGCAGCTCTGTCCTGTCAGAGATGGGCTCCTACATGTGCTACACATTGCAGTCTAGCCAAGGAACAGCATAGTTTTAGCAGATAACAGGATCTGTGCCCAGCTGCATTTGCTCTCCTGCAAGCCTATGCATAGGGAAGTATAACACAACATACAATAACAGGCCTTAATTCTTTGTAGTTGATGCAGCTGGGGTGGTAAAGGCAGCTGTGGGAGGCAATCCTCCAGCCTCAGCCATGTGCCATGTGTTTGGGAGGGCCAGGTAGGAGGCAAATCCTCATGACATGGGGGAGCCTGACATGTAATGCCTCACACAGGTGCATCTGGAAGGTCTCCAGCTCCCAGAAGTACATCCACAGAGACATAATGAAACTTTAAAAATTTTTAAGTACTCTAAAGGCCAGTGTGCTGCCATCTGTGTTCTTGGACTGGAAGCACTGGTGACCCAGGCTCTCCATGGATAATATAATCAGAGCACGCAATAAAGACATGATGAGCATGGACAAGGTCCATTGGAAATGCTTGAGTAGTTTCTTTCATAAATGGCATAACATCTGTTGTCGTTGGAGGCACAAGTTCCTGTCAAAAAGACACGTCACCCTTATAAATATTAATGGTGCATATAAATGGTGGTGGGTGTGAACTGCAGCGGATGTCAGGTTAATGGGTGAATTGCTCCTTAGGCATCAGTTTGCTGTCATCATACTTATTTCTACACTAACAAATACAAACTGTTTAGGTGGCAGAGCAAGCAAAGAGCTATCTTCCCCCTCCTCCTCTCCCTGGAGTCCCTTCACAAATGAAACTTGTACTGTAATTAGTCTCCTGCCTTGTCACTAATGAAAATTAGTCCTGCTTGCAGGGCTGAGGAGGAGGGGAGCATGTCTGGAGCCAGAGGAGCTGAGGCTGTAGGTGATAAATGAAGCGAATGAGGAAGGCTGTTCGGAGAAGTTTGCAGCATTCCCCATCAGCTTGATCCTTGCTGCCTTTAGTGCCATCAATTTCTCTGCTGTTAAAAGCTGATGTTTAAGAGGAAAATAGGGTGGAACATCACCACTGAGCTGCTCTTGGACTCCAGTCTGTTACTGCAAATTGTGTTTGCTGCCTTGAGCACTGAGGTCCTGTTGCCCTTTTCAAAAATCATAAGGCTTTTCCTATCTTTTTTTTATTTATCAGCAGACTTGGCAGCAGCACTCGTGTTCATCAGCTGGGCACAGAAGAACAGTTTCTGCCAGCCACAACACTAATGAGTACATTCAAAAGGGTCTTATGTCCATTCACAGAAGAGCCCCAAGACCCCATTTGCCGCCTGTGAAGTCTCGGGGTCCCCCTGTGCCTGAGAGGGTGGGCCTTGCTTTCTGCCCTTTCAAAGGTACTTGGACCTTCTGCTATTTCAAAGGTACTTCAGCTTTCTGCCATTTCAAAGGTGGTGATTTTCAAATGCAACAAGTGGTGAGGGGCTGTGCTGAGCAAGCAGGGAGGACAGTGGAGCGTCTCCCTGCCCGTGAGTGATGGATGGGTGTCGTGCACTGCAGGGCTTCCCCCAACAAAACTCTCTGTGCCACTTTGATTTCCTTGTCAGTCTGTTGGGATCCAGCAGAGTTTTGCTTAAACTCATTGCAAACTGCCTCAGCTCCTACCCCTTAACCAATGGTTCACTGTCAGTGGCTGTGACACGATCCCATGCCTTTGAGGTTAGAGGGATCTTTGCCCAGTCACATTGTGTGAGACAAATTTATTTCAGGGAGGTGAGAATAACTGTTAGAAGCAAGTACAGAGTTGTTTTGCAGTTGGATTAAAAAGTAATCTGTCTGTGGTGCTTCAGGGAGCAGTTTTGTCATGTTTCCAGTGAAGTGTCTTGTATTTGATTTCTCTAATATTTTTGGTAATTGAAAGTTATCCTTATCATCATCATCGTAGGCTTTATCCAATCTTTGCAGCAGGGATGCATGTATCACTAGTCCTTCTCTGCAAGATTATTATATTAGTTCCTAAATGCCTTACAGGCACCCTCGTTAAAGCACATTTACTTCAGAGAAGGGGCTGAATCCCTTAAACACAATCCTGACTAAGGCTGAAATCGTTTAAAGTGTGTGCCCTTCAGAGCACGTTTCTTCTGACGTGCAGTGCGTGGCCTGGGTAACGACCAGTCTGTACCTCTGGCAATGACGCTCCAAGTTTGTTGACAGGACACAAGTTAACAGGTGCATAATCAGGCTCTGAACTTTGCTCCTGTGTGTTTTGTGAAATGCTCTGGAAAATGCCTGCTTTCACCATCTCTCACAGGTTTGCTTTCACATTACAAATTGCATATCTGGAGGTGGGAAAAAAAAAAACACGTGCCCTCAGGGATGTTTGTGAGATCCTTTTTAGCAATGACAGAATTATATTTTATGGTCAGTTTTGATAAACACTGGTCTTTTCTAAGTCAAAATGAGAAATATTTTACAGGCAGAGACCAATCTCTTTTACATGAGAGTCACAGTACCCTATTTTGTGTTTTGCATAAACACTGAGTTTGACCCTATTGCAAGAGGTGCCTCAGCTTGCACAGGTGTGTTTCCTGGACCCATCCATGGACAACCTGGGACATGACCACAGTAACAGATGTTTGTGGGCCTTGTCTTAACCATGCCACGCTCGCACTCTGGGCTGGTTGTTTCTTCAAGGAGGTGACACTTGGCAGCCCAGGCTCCTTTTAATGGTATGGAAAAGGAACCTTCTGAGGACTTGGTCTATTGTGTGCTATGGGAGAGGATGTCTTACCTCTAAGTTTAGAGTGGATTTTAGCCTTGCTGACCTGCACAGCTCATCTTTTTGGCATAGTGCTCAGCTAATTTATTCTGGTGGTTGAGTCCCTTAATCCTCCCCAGAAGCTCCTTGCATCCATTTTGTTGAGGAGCCATCGCTCAGAATGATGCAGGAAGGCACTGATAGGAGGTTGTGTGAAGGAAGCTTAGCAAGCAGATTTGAATGAGCAGGGGAGTGCTGTCATTCCTTCCTCCTTCTTTCCGGAGATACTTATCACAGTTGAAGAGGAGCATAAGGGTTTTGAATACTTGGACTAAGAAATAGTTCTGGAACTTGAGCACAGAGAAGCTTAACCTCTATGAGGTGCTTCTTCACAGTTTGCTGATACAGGCAATGCACAGTTGAACCCTGTCAGCTGCAGAGCAAGGGGCTGCTGCTGGCTGGAAACCCACTGCCTCAAACGGGACACCACTGAGGACCTGGCAAGGCAATCCCAGTAAGTGTCACTTGGCCTACTTATGGGTGTCAGAAACAAAGACATTTATGGGTAGGTATGTTCTGCTAGTGAATGTTACCTGCCTGACTCTCCCATTCCCAAAGCCTTATATGTTCCCAAGACTAATGAACGGGATGCAGGATTGCAACTTGCAGAGAACATAGTTCCTCTGCTTGGATCATCCTTTTTCCTCATGTCTTTTTCTAGTGGGACACAGGTGTTTGCAGTAAAATTCAAAATGTCTTCCTGCTGTTTTCTGTGCACTGACTTTTGGTTCTGTGGGGCTGCTCAGTACGTCCACTCACCTCTCAGCAGTCATGGGGTGGTGATGGAAGGGGCCTTCAGAGGGCTAAAGGTGCTGTGCCTCCAAAATCTGTAAGAAATCATGGCTGCTCCCATGATTATGCCTATGTCAATAGGCACAGAGCACTGTAGCCAGCTCACATGACTAGCCATAAATCATACAAGCAAAAAAACTCAAGGAAGAGCAGTGGAATCGTGGAAAGTCAGAACCATCATGTGGGCTCCTATTTATGCAATGCAGGGTGACTTAAAAGTAAAAAAATGCTAGTTCATGTGAAATAATTATTTATAGAGAATTAAAAATTCTTTATTGTGTTGGGAGGGTTGGTTTGGGTTTCTCAAGGGCTGGAGAAAGGGCAGCACTGCCGTCTGCAGCATGCCTTGTTTTATGGAGCATGTCAGGAAGGGGTTTATTTACTTGATGAATTCAGGATCCAGTTTGACTCTGAAATGGCTAGTTTTGGGGAGGGGAAAGCCACTTTATTGGCTTCTGGGGATTGTCTGATGTTCTCTGAACTCCAGCAAAAATTTCTTAGCACGGCCATCGCTTCTGTGTCATTGCAATTAACAGACAAAGCAAAGGCCAAGTTTGCACACATGCACAACGGGGGGTTCTGAACAAAGGGGTAGGACTAGATCCACTAGAGCCTGGTGCACATTGTTGTGTCAAATAAAAATCCCCATGATTCACAGCCTAAAACCATAATTAGAGGGCAGTTCTGAAAAATGGCATGCAAACTGAAAATGTGGGCAACTCTGGTACGCTGCCTGATCTCCTCTTCCTGGTTTCCTTCCCTCCAACCTCTTTCAGAGGAGTGGTGTGTGATCTGCCAGGGCTATGTGAGAGCTGGGGTGTCTTGTCCCCAGAGCTGCTGAGCTGCCTGGATCCCAGCAAGCTCATTTGACAGCTGTGACATCTAAACTGTTTATGAATAAAAGCAGAGAATGAAAGATAGAAGACTAGGCATTTGAAGAGCTGCTTGTCCCTGATTAAGTGTTTGGTGAGCAACAGAGAGCAAGAGCTCTGGGGTTGTGACTGGTGACTTCCTAAGCATATTTGTGTCACAAGAGGCACATGCTGGAGAAGATGCAGAAGGTATCCTTTGCTCCAGCTGGTCTTTGAAATGCCCTTGGCTTATAGGGGTATGTAGTACAAGCTCTGTTAGGGATGTTTCAGGCCACAGCAGGGAAATCAGTTTAACTTTAGAGACACCTTCAGCTCCTGCCCTGCTGGCCATCCACTCTGACACCTCTTTGAGCTTTGCTCTTGAAGGCTTTCTGGCTGAATTTCAGGATCTGGGAAGAAATCAACTTGTTAGTCCTCCACCTCTGTGCTGTGTGTCTCGGATCAAACCATTCACCTGCAAGATGCAACCTCGTGCAGTTGGCCAACACAAAACCCACAGTCGCCTGGTCTTGAGCAGAGCTCATTTCCTGTCTCTGACACCTGTAATTAGAGACAAGCCTGGGAGAAACACGACTGATTTCTTGAAGAGCTCATCTGGAGGATTGGGAAGGACAGAGCAGATGGCTTTAGTACAAGCTCTGAGGTAGGCTTAAGCTGGGTGGAGTCAGCCCTCAGGCTTGACCCTCAATGTCAGTGTAAACAGATCTTCTGGGCATTCTCATTATGGAAAGCAAGGGCAGAACTGCAAGTCCCTACCTGTGAGTGCTTAAAATTGAGCCAGCCCAGATTGGGCAGGTAGGGCTGAGCTGCCTCCTGCAGCTGTTTGGGAGCAGCCTCGGCCTTGTCTGGGTGAGAATGGAGAACTTGCTCAGCCCTGAGCCTGGCAGGGACCTGCAGTGTGGCAGCTGGAGGTGAGACCACTGCAGGGCAGGGGCACTGCAGGACAAGGGCACCAGCCACCATGGGCAGAACAGCAAGGCTGGGCTGAGGCAGTGCAGGGTCAAGTGGGCTTGTGCTGAGCAGAGGATCAGCAGGTCACAGCATCCTGTGAGAGAGTCCCCAGAGACGCTGATGCTGTTCCTTATGAAGCAAGAACGCAGGACCTTTGGTCCTGGCACTGCCCTCCCCCAGACAAGGGCCCTTCTGTTTGAGTGGGATGTACATCTGCCCCACCACAGGCTCCCTTGTCCTTCTGCTGAAGAGCAATCAGCCTGGGAGGGCAGCAGATGACACATGGTAGTGGTAAATGACTCCTGAACGTGTTTCTGCCTGGTGCTGTGATTACAGTCTCTGTTCTGGGCATGCCACATGTTATATCATCCTGAGTACCTTTGGTTTCTCACCTTTCTTCCTCCTATCTCTCCTGGACAGCTTTGCACCCTCTGGAGCTGGGTCAGACAAGTGTGTGGAGTTTCTATTGGCTGTCATGTGGGTTGTGTTTAGCACGTCCTGTGAGTGCTAGAACGTGTGGTTTCCTTCAGCATCTCCCCACAGCTCTGCTGACACAGTCAGCTCTCCTAGAACCCTTCCTGTTTTCTAGGATTTTCTCTTCTAGGTAAAGTTTCTATATTATGATGACTGTTTTGGTTTTATGTATTCATTTATTTCTTATGGCTTTTTATAGGAGAGTTGCAAGGAGAAAAGTTGAGCTCCAAGAATGAACCTAAACCTCCACCATCTAAACATAGTGTCTGAGAAAGTTTCTTGAAAGGGAGATCTAGAAAATCCATGTGCTTAGCAAGAAGCCACCTGGAAATTGTCAGGAAACACTGTGTGGGTGTGCCTGAAACCTTTCTAACCCCTGGAGCTGATTTAAGGCTTCAGACAAGTGCTCATCCATTCTGGATCTAGACCCATCTTGTAAGGTTGGGATGGGCAGAACTGCTTCCATCAGGAGAGGTACTGCCTTTGCTGTCTTAGTCTCTTGGCAACCCCAGCCCTGCATCAACCAGGAGACTTGCTTTCAATTTTTCCTGTCAGGCCAGGCAAATCCACCTCCTGGTACTGTGAAAGCAAGGAGGGAAGGGGAATGTGGGCTCTGGGCTAAGGGTTAAGAGAGGGGAACTATGGGGAACTCAGAACAGAGTCCTGACTCCAAGGTTGCTTTTATTCTGTTTGTGTTGGGTCCCAGGAAAAGGCTTTATGATGTTTGTGTTCAGGCCCACATGGGGAGGGCAATTGAGAGATTTACTCCAGTGCCGCCCGTCTCTTTGTTGTGTCAATAAAGTTATTTGCACAGAATTCATCTGAAGGAGGAAGTGATCTTGAAAGCTTCTGGTCTAAATCAGACTTTCCTGCTCCTTTTCCAGACAGAGGCACCCCAGGATCATGGTGTGTGGCAAGTCCCTGGGGAGGGCAGGAGGCACATCAATCAGTCCTTGCAGCAGGTGGCCATCCCTGTGCAGCACTGTGAGCAGGGCTGGTGACCTGGACACGTGTTCTGCTCTGAGCAGCTCATCCATTAGATGATGGAGCACAATGCTCAACAATCCAATTGCTCTCTATTACAAATTGTTGAAAGTTCTCTTTTCACCCTGAATTGCTCGGCATTTCACTGCAGCACCTCGTCCATGGTGTTGGTGGATGGAAATGACCTGTGTTAGACTGCCCAGCACGAGGCTGCAGGAGTACTGCACCGTGGGCAGGACTCTGGATTTGTGCCAATGACAACTGCAGTAACGTTCAACTGGGGTGAGAAGGGTTGGGAGGGGAGGAGGTAGAGGACCTGGGGGAAGTGGGCTTGTGTAGTCTGGTCAAGAGGAGGCTGAGGGGAAATCTAACAACATCCCACAACTACTGGAAGTGCAATTACGGAGTTGGAGTCAGGCTCTTCCCATCAGTGACCGATCACAAACCAAGGGGTCGCACAGTGCAGCTTGCAAGGTTCAGATTTGATATTGGGAAACCCTCTACCCCATGGGGCTGGTGCAGCACTGGGGCAGGTTGCCCACAGAGGTCAGGGAATCTCCCTCGTGTGTGGCTTTTGAGGCTCAGTTTGATAAAGCTACAGTCAGCCTGATCTGCTGCTGGCAATGGCTGTGCTTCAAGGAGGTTTGGTCTAGAGACCTCCACAGGTTCGTTCCAACAAGCATTTCAGTCACTCTGTTGATTCTGGATGGACTGTCAGCACACTGTCAGAGCTTTCAAGGGGAATTTCTGCATCAAAATACCTGGTGTTTTTTGTTTGACACAGTAACCCAGACCTAGATGGAAGCTGTCTGCTCCAGATTGCTGGGGCAGTATGATCTCAATATGAAGATTATAGTTTCAGGAAAGGGGGTAGATGTGGAGAGGAGTCACTTTTACCCCATGACCAGGAGGTGGGTGCAAGGGGAGAGAGCTGTTCTAACAGGTCAAGGTGGCTGGAATTTCATTTGCACCCACTCTGGATTTTGGAATAGAAGCAAGTCAAAGTTTGCTGGAGCAGCAGAAAGCCTCGTGTGTGTATGTAGTACCATGTGCAGCACACCCTGGGTCAGTAACAACATTCATCTTTAGCACTTGTGCTATACAAGTAGCCAGTGAAAGAGAGGAGGGGTGACATGGAGCTGTCTTTAATATCTTCTGTGATGTACTCTGAGCCTTTGGTAGAAAGTCTTCCATGCTTGCCATCTAGCAAGCTTTTCTGAGAGTGATGAATCTTGATTCCCCGTGGCTTTGGGTTGTCTGGTTGGAAGCTCTCTCTTTCATGCCCATATTATTTCACTCTGCATCGCAACAAAAGTTGAACCTCCCTTGCAGGAGCTCTCACCTTGGCCCAGATGCCCATGCTCACAGAATTTACATAAACTTCACTTCCTCATGGTTTTTTTCTTCCTTGTTCCTTTGTTAAATTTATCTGTGGAAGCCAAACATTACTGGAGGAGGATTGACTGGAGGATTGTGGAGGGATTTTTTTCCTTAGGGGAGAAGAGGTGAAGAGAGCAAATAAGGGAGTCCAGGGAAGCCAGAAGTTTACCCATGTCCTGTTATCCACAGATCTTGAACTTAATCATCACAAATATGTCATCGTTGCTGAAGTCATAATGAAGTTCAGCATTTTACTGTCAGCAAAACTGTATAAACCAACTTCCTGTTTTGCTGTGTCTTGGAATACAGTCCCTTTTATAGACTTGCTGCTAAGTTATTTAATTTTAACACAGTTGGAATCAGGTTTGTAAAATGCATCTCAAACACAGTCAATACACTGTGTTTCCAGGGCTGCCTCATTTCTGCACATGAATGAGATCAGGGGAACAAGCCAAGCGTGACGATGTTGTGCAGTTGAGCACCACTGTACTCAGTGGCACTGAGCTGGCTCTGTGTCCCCTGGCTGTACTGCAGACAGCTGATGACACTCTAACTTTTTCACGAAGACCTGTAAAATGTCCAAATTTCTTTCTCAAAATCCAAGTTGCTAGAAGAGGCTTGTTCTCCAGCAAACTGCCTTCTTCCAGCATAAGTGTTTTCACAGCATAGCCTTGCCTTAGGGGAGGAAAAAAGAAAGGGCACTTGGCCCTGCAGGGTGCTGTGGAGGGTGTTCTGGGGGGACAACATGAGGGGGACCCCCAGAAGAGCCCTCTTGGCCCTCTGCTGCCCTAAAAAAGCTGGACAGATGGACAGCACCCTTTGCCAGGAGAAGCTGTAGCTCAGCAGAGAGCTCTTCTGGCAAATGCTGTACAGTGTGCTAATTAGCCCTTGGTTGGCCTCCAGCACTTGTTTGTTTGTTTGCTTGTTTGTTTTCCTTGCACTGAAGCATCTTACTCCTAAGACACAAGTAAAGCTGTCCAGTCAGCATCCTGAGCTGCCTGTTTCAGACATTACCTGTGTTGCTGCTGAAATAGCCATCCCATAAAGAAAAGAGATATAATTCTCATCTTCCTCATTAATGCCTGTCCCCTGTCAAAATCCTTCAGGAACTGGGTTTGTAACAGAGCTCCTTCTGCTTCCCCCTTTACCCCAGACAATCGTGTTGGTGCGGAGGAGCTGAGGTACAGAGAGAAAATCACCTGGTCTGTATTTCTTCCCCGTGTGCTGGGATTGTGAAGAGTAGGGATGTGCTGCTCTTCTGTCTGCAGGACATCAGACACCTGCAGAATGATGGTGAGCTTAGAGTTGAGGGACCTGGGGGCAATTCATTGCTACCCTTGCAATCTGAGTGACCTTCTGCTTGCAAGTGTACCAAGGATACTTGTGAAACTGTATCCTCCTCTGTACCGCTGTATTGTTTTGTTAGAGCACTGAAACTGGATGGCTCTGTCCCATCTCTTTTGCTAGGTGATTTATCAGCTGCTGTCTGATGTCCATCCTGCCATTCCTTCCCCTCCTCCAGGAGAGCCATGGCATTACAGCGGCGGTCACACCTCCGTGTATACAATGCCACTGATACATTCCAGTCTGGCTCCAGCAGGAGCCATGGTTCTGACACAGCCCTTTTGAAGGTCTTCTGTGCCCTCTCTCTGCCAGCTGGCTCGAGAGTGTGTTCTGTATTAACACTCCTTGGTCTGTCTGCTGGTTTTGACACCGTGGACCCGAGATGTCCTTGTGGAATGCTCTGAGCAGATGGTGCATCTGGCTGGGGCTGCTCCAGGTTGATTCAGATCATATCTTGGTGAGAGCTCCTCATTTGCACATTCCATTCCTTTCAGTGAGTTTCTGTCTACTTCGTGGTTCTCCCTGGGGACCCTCCCATTTCAGTGCCCATTGATCTGTTTTGGTTAAGCTGCTTAACTCACTTCTGGCTGCCTTCAGGCACCCCCCACACTCTCTGCTCCTTTGCCCAGCCTGACACTCCAGCAAAGGGGACATATTTGCAGCTCTCTTGAGGATATATCAGTGCAAGTAGTGTTGGTATTTGTGAATCAGTGCCCTAAAAGATCCAAGCAATGCCCAGCCTGTCTTAGGAAGGGAAGGGTCTGAGTGTCCCCTCTGTGTACATTGCTCCAGATGTGTACACCTGCCTAGACGTATCTCAGCTTTTATCTCTACCACAGTGCTAAATCTGAGTGATTCTGTTGGCTGGTGACTGATTTTTTTTAAGCCAGGGCCTGCCTCTGCTGTTGAAAATCCTCAATGAATATCAGCCCCTAGGGTCACTGTCTGATGGAGACAAACCAGCAGTCTAAAATTGCATAGCCAGGCCACGATTGCTCACTGATCACCTGTTTATTGATGTACATGGAGGGGTTTTTGGCTCCCCATAGTATTTGGATGCTGTTCTCTGCTTCACTGTACACTTCAGAGGTGTAGCATTACAAGGATTGACAGACCAATGTACACCTTAGGGCATTAGATGTGTGTAAGAGCTGTGGCCAAAGAAAACAGCCCTTTTCTGAATACAGCACTCATAAGTTACTTGGGCTTAAGTAGGCCTGTTATACATGGGGCTTTTGTTCTTTAGTTTGCAAATACTGTCACCTAAATACTTCCACAGACTGGAAATATGAGGTGGAGAAATGACATGACTTCCCCTAAAATCACACAGCAGACAGCTGTGTAGTAACAACCAGCCTTTCTGCTGCCCTACCCACCAGAGAACATTGCTGCTGTACTTTCCCTTCTTTAGACACAGCCCATGATATTCCTTTGTGTATATCCCCTTCTCTTGTCCTTTCTTCCTTCCAGACTCTGGGGTGAGGGGGAGAGGGGATGGATTTGGAGAGGCTGAGTCACTGAGCTCCATCTGGAAGATAAAGCTCCACAACTCACGCTACTTACAAAAAACACCCTGCTCGAGGATTTCGGCAATGGAGGCAGCCATTAACAGGAGTGAACTCGGTTGGTGTATTCTTACCATCTCTAGTACAGGGCCACAAATCTGCCTTCTCCCCAAAGGTCACAAACCCCTAAGGTGTCACCACACCTGGCATCTGCACTACGCAAACCCTCGTGACACTGCAGCAATTCCAGGATGGAACTCCATGGGTTTCTTCTTTACAGGGCACACATTGCACCTGAACCTTATCAGAAGCGAGGCAATCCTGGCCGGCCTGTTCCATTCCCCACCTGGAATTCACCACGCGAGTAACAGCAGCGCAATTAAAGCCAACAGACAAGCTGGTTCCTTGGCTCAGCTTTGAAGTGGGAGCATCTGGCACTTGGCCACACTCACGTCAGTGCTCTACCAGCAACACCAGGGAGCCAGCAAAGTTGGACTTCCAACAGCAGGGAACCCCACACCATCGTGGTGCAGGTCCATGGATGCTTGATGGTTTCACCCCTCATGGAATCAACTTTGCTGAGTCTTTTTCCTTCAGTTCATCCCATTTTTTCTTGGTGAAGCATGTCTCCTGAAACTGCACTAAAGGTACCCACTGGAATCAGAAGATCCTTTTGATGTCTTTGTGCATGAGTTCTGGCCTTAAATTAGCTATTGTCCAGTGGAAATCTGGGCAGTGTGTGTCACAGCTCCCAGTGGGATGTATTTTGTCAGTTTTACTTCTGAATCTTCTTTTACCTGGCTTTTCACTGAGTTTAGTTCACTAAATTTAGCAGGACTTTGTGTAAATTAAGTGCTGCTAATTTGGCAGAATCCAGCCTGCTCAGGGCAAACCTTGGTCATTTCTCTCTAATCTTCTTCATTTTTCTTCAGGTATAACTGTGCTGCATAAAAGCTGGTCCCTTGATCATCTGAAGCCAGGAAAGGGTCTGGGCAACACAGCTACCTCTCACACCTGATGCAGAGTACAAAGGAGGATGAGGGCGAAACCAATCATTCAAACAGTGATTAAAAGCACCCAGGGAAAAGTTACCGAGCTTTTGTTTGGAGTTGTGTGAGATAACCTCTTGCTTGCACTTTTGAGGAGAGCAAAGTCCTCCCTGCCTCCCACGTTGTGGCACAGGAACAGAGGTGAGGGGCAGTGCTGGGGACATGGGGAGGGGACTGTGGGTGCAGGAGATGGGCAAAGGGAACCAGCACTTCAGAGAACGCCAGTGCAGAGCGGGGCAGGGCCCAGCTGTCCTGCATGGCAGTGTGGGACTGTGTGCTCTCTCTTAGGACACCAAAGGGTTGTTCTGTTCTTGAATTACGGATTCTGCTTTCTCCAGATCGTAAACTGGGATGCCATCTGCATACAACTCCTCCACCAGCCCAGAGCAGCTCCTGCTCTGTGCAGGTACCAGCGAGGGCAGTGTGTGCCCACACTGCCTCAGAGCAGCTCACCTGGGCTGAAATTTGGCTTTGCTCAGCTTTTACAGGCCCTGGCTGCTCTTGCAATCAGTGTTTGCAGCTAAGCTGTGGGTTTGTTTCCTAGAGTTCATCCAAGTGTGATTTCAGGTTTTCACCAGGCTTTTGCAATAACTCAATGACCTTTAAGGAAAGAAGGAAGAGATGGAGCTTTCAGAGAAGAAAATACCTGTGAGTATCAGTGTTTTGGTAGCTCCCTCCCAGGCAACCTGGTACAAATCTCTGGGCATGTGCCTGTCCTTTTCAGAGCCCAGCAATGACAGAGTGCTCGCCCTGGATGCTGAGAATTTGGGGCTATCCTATACTCAGTATATTCACCTTCCACGAGGTCTGGGATGCGGGGGGCAGGCAGCAGCTGTTATGTGGTGGTGTTGTACAAACACAAGGCAGGTGTTAGCTGGCATCCTGTCTCTCGTATGTCGAGTGTAACTGCAGGAGCTGCCACGTTTCCGCCAGCTGGGAGAGTCCCCAGCGTATTCTTGTGGATATTGTATTCCCATAAATATAGATTGTCATATCACACTGAAATGCCCTCCCCAGCAGATTGTTCCCCCCCAGTTACCGCTGTGGGTGAGCCCCTCACTGCGTTCTGATTTCGGATACCAGCAGGGAGGTGTTGCAAACCCTGCCCACGCAGAGGCTTTCAGGCAGGTCATCCATGCAGGCGTGGGGAGCTGGACTGTAGGTCTTTGCAGACTGGTTTATCTCTCCAGTCCCACTTTGGACAGGAATCTGTAATTTCTGACTCCTGTGCTCGGGGTTTGGGATGTGGGGCCACTCATAAGAGGTTGTTCCTAAGTGGAGCACAACCTGTGCAGGGAAGTCTTCATTGATGGCAACCATTCCTATGCCAAGTTTTCTCACAGGTGTGATGTATGTGTATTATTTTTGGCCTCCCAAAGCAATTTTGGTCGTCAGCCTTTCCAAAATTGCACGTGAAAGGAGGTCTTTCAAAGAGACCAGCATGGAGTTTTTCCTCCCCTGGCCTGCCTGTGCTGTGTCTCCTCCAGAGACACGTCCCCTCTGTTTTTGCAGCTCTCTGTTCCTGTAACACAGATACCACCCAGAGAGGTGGGTTTCACCCACAGGCTGAGTTGTTGGAGGCAGCTGGGCAGCCATGGCTCTGATAAAGGGATTGGTTGTGCAGACTTTGAACCAGACCAGAATGCCAAATTCCCCTGAACTAGAGAAGGGGTGGGGGCCAAAAATCAACTCTGAAAATGTTTTTCCGCCTTATGAATAGCTAGTGCTGATGTGAGCTCAGAAAAGCTTCTAGTTCCTGGGGAGCCAAGGTGAGATATGCTCCTGTCCAGGATCAGATCTGCAATGGAGGGAGCATAAGATGTGGTGAAATTCCTGGAAAAAATGGTCCCCAGAAGTGCACATGGGTGTTCCCAGATGCTGTAGGCATCAAAGCAGCCCCCCAAGTGCAGGTGGGAGCCTGAGCCAGGCCCTGCACCCCAGCCAGACTCCACATGCCTTTGGTTTTGTTACTCATGCCTTAATCTTTTTCTTCCCTTGGGGAAACTTATAAAAGTAATTGTAAAATCTCTGGCAAGGTGATGGGAGGAGAGAGGAAGCGTGGGGGAGATCTCTGCCCTGGCTGCCCTGTTGATGCTGCAGCTGCCCTGGGCAGAGCTCCCGCTTCGCGGGGGCACCCGTACAGAGACTCACCCATCTCCTCCCTGCTAGCTGTGCTGGCTGATCAAAAAAATCCCCTGGACAGAGTGGGACCATGGAGACAAAAATACAGGCCCTCACCACTTCAGGTGTCTTCAGAGGGGGGCTGCTGCAGAGATCAGGCTGTGGCTGCATCGCCCTGAGTGGGTGATGGACCCCAGGGTGAGGATCTTTTGGAGAAGCACATCTTTCACTGGGAGGCTGCACCATCATTTGGAAAATGAGATTAGGGCAAATATTTTTTATATCCCCCAGACAAGAGCACTGAGCTGCTGGGTATTTGATACATCAGAGTGATTGGTCTCTGCTCGCTGCAGCAATGGGCAGCTAAGCCAGGGCGCTTAGCATCAGGAAATCCCTCACAGCACAACACTCTTTGAAGGCAAATGTGACCCTTTGATTGGCAGCTCTAAATCTGACTGGACTTAAAATAGGAACATCAACATCAGCTTTCTGAAATTCAGCTCTCCTTAAGCTTCACTGTTTTGGCCCTGCCTAATTCTGACTTCAATATACAGGCAATCTGCAAATGGAAACCATGAAAAAAAAAAAAGGCAAAATAAGGGTGTGCTATGGAGTGGCAGCTCTGTGCTTGCCGTGTTTGCTCTTTTCCTGGGCCATCAGAGATGGGTTATGTGGGCTCCTACTGTCTATCTGAAGTGATTCTTATGCCTTTGTATCGTAATGGGTATTTCAAGCAATGGTGCAAACAGGGGAAATTCCTGTTTTTAACTTGTCTGTTAGACACCAAACACTCCTGCACGTGTAATCCCAGAGCTCAGAGGGTCTTCAGGCCAGAGGCCATATACATCACTCTCAGAGTAACAGTGGGTAAAACTTCATGCTAAGAGCTCTCCTCTGCTTCTCTGTCTTCTTTTCCAGCTGCCTACAGCATTTTTGATTGCTTACCCCACCCAAAGCACAGATGAAATCCACCCATGTTTCACCCCAGCAATGGGAGTTTTTCACCAGCCATTAAATAGTTCTTTGTGCCTGTTTTGCAGAGGGCCCCCGGATCAGACACCTCACATTTTCATGACTGCTCATTGCAGGACATCAGTGGCAAAGGTTTGTTTCTTTGTTTGGTTTTAGTTAATGCTGCTTCACTGCAAAATCCCTGCCAGTTCTATGAGTATGAAAGCACTGGGTAAACAAAGCTGATTTTGTTTGTCTGATGTGTGGATTCCACTGGTGGATTTTGCTGTGGTGACAAGTTTTGCCAGTACAGCTGCACCAGCAAGACTGGTTAAGAGCAGGTGAGAGGAGCTGGATGCATATCAGCTGATTGGCAGCCAATACACTGCATCTCCCCTGCAGTCGCTGCTGGCTCAGGAATATGATGAATAAGGGTGTTTGCTCCCTAAGCCAGTACTCAATGTGTTGTGTAAGGCAGGGCTCATCCCTGCTCACAGCTAGAAGCAGGAATGTGTGGTGGGCTCCCCACCGTGGGGAGCAGAGCATTCATCAGGGAGCTGTATGAACTCTATGTGTGGACTTGTGCTCACTTGGCCACACTCCATTGTATCTTTAGTTGGGGGTTCCTCTTTAGAGCCCCCCAGAGTCAGATGTTTCAGCACCCTAAGCCAAACTCTCTGTAAAAGCCGGGTCCTCAGGTGTGCAGGGAGCCCTCGGGCCATGCTGTGCCTCGGGCTCTTGCTGTGTCCTGGAGGTGTGCACAGGCTGGCTGCAGGAAAGCCTTTTGGGTGATCACTTTTACCACCTTGGCTTGCATTCAAACAGTTTGGGAGTCGTCTGCTGAGGAGCTGCCAGTTGGTGCTGCTGCTGTTTGGTCTGGACCATGCACAGACATGCAGGGGAAAGCATTTCTGCCTCTGCCTCCTTATCTCCCCCACAGGAATGCAGCATCTCCTTCATTCAGTGTACACACACCATGCTCTGTCTCTAGGAACGGCCAGGGCAAAGCAACCTTTTTGGAGCTGGGGAGAGAGGGTTGCTAAGGAGGAGCTGATGGCTTTGAGGGTGGTGGAGAAAGAGGGGAGCATGGACATAATTAGCATTTTTATCCTTTTTTGCTGAAAATGGATGTTCTACTGCTCTCACACCTGTCTAGTGTTCCTTCAAAAAAGGCAAGGCCCCTTTTCCACAGCAAACAAGCTGCATGATCTTGAAGTCATTTTTCCTGCCTGTGAGTGCAGTAACTCTGTGGAAGCCCAAAGAGAAGTCTGCCCTGTCTTTGCACTGTGTCTGAGGGGCATAGCAGGAACTGAGCTCTGATTCCTTCACAATACCTGAGAAGCAGGAAGCACCAAAATATGCCATAGAAGGATTCTGGCAGCACATACAGGGCAATTTGCTGCCTCACCGTATGCATTTTATTTCCCTGTCTGTGGTTGTTTCTCTCTGCTCTACCTATGTGGGTTTCACTGCTGCTTTGGGCTGGTTCTTCTGCCCTCGGTGGTGTTGACTTTATTGTGGAAAAATGTAAGGAGGCTCTGGGAGAAGCAGTTATTTTGTGTACTGGCTTTAGGCTCCTCATGTTTTGCTGCCTCCTTATCTTTCTGTTTCCCAAGTAGTGTGACAGATACTTCTTTATGTGTATGTTCATCGGTATGTACAAACATACATGTGCTTGCACCTATATATACATGCACAGATACAGATATAAATGGTGGGCCAAAGAAACTGTTGATAAGTTACTGCAGTGGCCTTTAAAATGAGCATACATTGCCTTCACATATTTATTGAGAGGGGTTTTCACATATATTTGATATATGTGAAAATACATTTGCTATATTTCACGTGTAACAGTGGTGAGCAGAGGGCCCTGGCATGGCTGACCCCCAGCAGGTCAGCCCAGCACCACACAGCAGTGCAGGTGTCTGGGGACTCAATTCGGCCACGGATGTTTCGTGGTCCCAAGGCAGCCAGACTTTGCTTGTCCTCAGCCCTTTGCCTCCCTACAGAGAGGTCACAAGGTTGAAAAGAGAATATTGTTGAAGGTCTGAAAGACCTGTGGGACAAAGACATCTTGCCTTTGAGGAGGTGGATATTGTCCACCTTACTGTGGTTCACACTCCAGCTGTGGAAGGGTTTGGGATGTCTGTTTGGGAATGGCAGAGACATATTGGTGCTGGAGTGAACCTGCTCCTGTTCTAAAACATGTAACCTTCTCTCCTGATTGTTCATATTTTTTGCAGCATTTCATCTTTGACTGGTGAAACAACATTTCCCACGTGCATGGAGAATTCTGTCCTCTCAAGCCAGCAGCAGTCTGTCTGAGGGGAAACCCATGTTTGTTCCTCTCCCATGGGTGCTTTCCCAGTGCCTGCCTCAAGCTGTCTGTCCTCTCTTGGGATCCACCCTGACCACACAAGCAGTTGTGGAGGTGCGTGGCGTGGAGCAGAAACTCCTGGTGGTGATGGGGCCCTGGCCAGCTGAGGGACAGGTAGGTGCTACCCCAAAGCATCCCGAGACTGTTTGCCCAGTGGCCCTTTGGGTGGAGGGGTGTGCTCTTGGCAGGCAGATCCCCTCCTGCTCAGACTTGCTCCCCAGTCCCCAGCAGTACAGGCAGCTGGAGCCGCGCCTGGCCCGGGTTCAGGGCAGCAGAGCTGTCTGCGTGCTGGGCGAGGCCTCTCTGATCTGTGTGCCAGGAGCTGGATATAGACACAGACTGCTGGATGAAAGGTGAAAGGTGTGTAAAATCCCCCCCGAGGGGCTAGGATTGAAGCTGTGAAACCAAAAGTGTGTGGAAACACTTCAGGCTCCATCTGGGGCAGCCATATTTCCCTCCAAAACCAGTGGGAGTGGAGAGATCATAGGCTCTAACTCTACTAGTGTTTCGTTTTGGAGTAGTCGTGTGGTTTCGAAGCAAATTTCCTAATTGTCCTCACTCTCTGTGCACTGTGTTCATTGGTGGCACAGTTTTTGTGCACATAAACTGGGGTCATCTTGGTGGAAACCAGACAAGGAGTTCTGCTCTGAGCTTGCAGCAGCCCTGGAGGAGGACGTGGTGGTTGAAAGCAGCAGCTGGTCCTCTGGGCAGCTGTGAATGACACACATGGCCAGAGGTTTGGTCCACGTGATGAAGCCTAGCTGGAAGTATCATCCTTGAGCAGAATGCACGGTAGATGTAGGAGCCTCAAAAGCAACTTCTTCAGCCAGCAGGTCTCCTCTGTCACGCACAGTTATTTGCTGGCATAGGTACTGCCCTTGAGTTTATGTGACCTGGTGCCCTTGGTGAGGAGTGGCCTCAAGTGGGTGTTGAAGTTTTGCTCTCCAGGGACCACAGGTCACCCCACTCCTGTCTCACACCTCCAACTGCAGTATGGCCTGTGCTGAAGTGTTGTCAGGCTTTGCCCTGCTGGGGTTTGAGTTGATCCCCTTTGCAGGAGGATCAGCGTGGGCCATCACGAAGAACACTGACTGCTTTTTTATACATTAGGTGTTTGAGAGAATGGCCAGAATGGCTGGTGATTTCCTGGCCTGGAAAGTAATTGCAGCCACCCTGGAACCCCTTGGGAAGGCCCTTGACACCCTCTGCTGCTGCAAAAGCACATCTACTGGAGAAGATGAGGGTGTGGGATGCAGTGATGTGGTTCATTGGAAGTGTTTTGGTGGGAGGTGGGAGTGTCAGCCTGCCTCGGTGTGCCCAGCTGCCAGGCACTGTGCCCTGGCTGTGCTGCAGCTGGGCTGAGCAACCTGACCAGGAGCTGCACTGTGCCAGGGAATACCCCCAGGAGCACCTCCAAGCTCATCACTTTTGGCCTCTGTCCTTCAGCTACTGCCAACCTGGGAATGGCAGCAGAACCACCCAGTTAGTGCTCAGAGCAGTGCCAGTTTCCCTGCAGCTGTTGGAGGAACAACTGAAACAGAAAATGGCTCTTTTCAGGCTTAGTGCCAAGGTTTCCCTCTCCTTCTTGTCTCTCTGTGGGCATCATCTCAAACCACACACTTCCTGAATGAATCATTAGTGCCTGGAGTGGCCAGGCACCACTTCCAGCAGGAAGGGGCAGAGGCTGCTACTCTGATAGGGACATCACCTCACGGCCAGCTGATAAGGGGCCAGGGCTGGAAAAAATTCCTCATGAGAGCAACAGAGGGTCACTCTGCAAAAGCAAGGCATGTCCCAGCCACGGATTAATCCTTCCAAGCACAGTTCTGTGCTTTCATGTTGCCTTTATGTCAGCTGTGGGAGGACAAGCAATGCCTTTTCGGGGGGGGGGGGGACGTGCCCCTCATGCACCATGGTGAGTTTAGACAGCACTGGTGCTGTGCATGGTGTAAGATGGGCAGTTTGGGTCAAGAAGCAGACCTGGGGTGACTGGACCATTGCCAACATTAGGGCAGAAGGGTAGGAGGGCAGTTGGGTGGCCTAAGTCTGGTGGTGACTGTAGCTCAGAGAAGGCTGAGACAGTGGGAAGGCTGGGCCAGGCACTGGGGGGAAGGTTCCAGTGGTAGCAAAGGTGTGTTTGTACAGATGGACTTGGAAGAGGAAAGTGCTGGACTTGGGAATACAGTGGAGAAATGATTCATACAACAGTTGGTTGGAGAGGTGCTTTTCAAGTCCTGCCTCATCTCTTTAATCTGTGCAATCCCTGGCATCTTGCTGGTGCTTTTCATCTAGAGATCTCTGAGATGGATACAACCATCACCCCCGAGCAGGAGACTGGAAAAATTCAGGTGCTAGAGCAGGTGGAGGTGAGAGTTGGACTTAGAACAAGCCCAGCTGTCCCATGGGGCTGTGCTTAGCTGCTGCCCCACCCTGCACTGCTGTAGCTGTGCCTGCTCTGAAGAACCACAACACTATTGACAAGGAGTTTCAGGGCCATGGCTGAGATAAACTGTACTGGCAGGCTCAGGGCTTTCCTCTGCAGTCTTGGGTCTGTGTTGGAAAGCTTTCTCTGCTCGCGGATTCTTATGGACAAGGTAGGAAAAAGCCTTGGACTCCTGCTGTGAGGCCAGTGCCAAACTATGGGAAATGCCAGGAGGCATGGGTCTCCTTTTCCCAGAGGATTTTGACAGCAACGTGTCTGGTTTGGAGAACCTGTCTGTCCAGGTATTGCTTCCATTGTGTTCAATGGCTGGACAGTTCACCTATCACACCTATCAAAATGGTACCTCAGCACTTCTGAGGAGTGCATGAGGTGAGGTGATTGCTATCCCATGTGGGCTGCTTGTTCTCACAGCCTCTCCAGTGGGAAGAGTGCATATCTTAGGGTGCTTTGCTTTGTACTTTATTACCCATGTAGGCTAATGAGGGTAGGGCAGGTGACAGAGAGGTTTGAGGTTATGTGGTTGCTCCTGAGCAGTTCTTCCCACAGTCCCAGAGGGACCCAGGAAAGTCCCAGCTCTTACACGGGGATACTCTGTCCCAAGGAGCTCAGCCATAGCTCTCCTGGCTTACTTCACTGTCCTGCCTAACGTTTGCTTTTCTGAACTGTGTGGAAATGATTATTTCTCTCTTTCTCCCTTCTCAGTCCATAGGAGGTAGAAAGAAACTGCTTGAGCAGTGGGAGATGGTGAGATCATGGGAAGGGGTTGCTGGGGCTGCCAATTTCAAGTTATGCCAATCTGAGTGAGAAGTTGCCCTACAGCAAGTCCTGCTGTGTGGGCACATTCAGGGATGAGGGGGCCTAGGCAGGGTCAGATGGAGAGAGAGGAAGGGCTTTTGGGGAGCTCCCAGTGAAGGGAATGCCAGCTTGGCAGTGGTTTCTCCATCCTTGCTCTTATCCCAGCAAAGTTGTTCCCTGCTCAGCAGCCTTCCAACAACCACAGACTTCTGCGCTGCCATTTCCCCTGGCCTCCTCAGGAAGGAACCCTGGAGAGGAGGCCTCATTCCCAGCTCTCCTCAAGGGTGTTTGCTGTTTGGCAGAGCAAAAGGGACAGTCCTCCATCCCCAAAGATGAGCCCCTTTAAGCTAGTGCTAGAGAACCCAGCCTCTCTGTGGCAGGAGATGTGGGATTGATTGAAGAAGACCATTTGCTTGGTGGCATTAGCCATAGAAAATTAGATGTAAATGCTCCAACATGCTTTTTAATTCCAAATGTGTGGTAGGATTTATGACAACTAATGCAGGAACCATAGGAGAGTCTCAGAGCAAATCAAGTTCCCAGGCTCTGGTAGGTCTGTGGTGATGCCTCAGGCAGCAAGCCACATTCTCACCAGGGCTGTGACTTATAAATGAAATATGTCAGCAGTGCAGGACAGATCCAGGGCTAGTTCAGCTTCTGCTGTGTTATTCATGAGTATGTGAAAGCTCTGAAAAATGTGACAAACTTTGGGTTAGGTTCTCAACACAACATTACTCCTCATGAGATGAAATATGAGCATGTCTCTCCTGATACAGGAATATATATGCTGGAAGCTGTGGGATAATGGCATATCTAAAGGGAAAGTGAAGTCTTTGGTGTTCTGCTGCTGGTGGGTTTGTTTTCACTTTCCTCCCAAGAGGAATACTTGCTAGTGATCTGCAAGCACTCACAACCATGGCAGTGGGGTTCAAGTCAGTTTGAAAACATTTTGCCCCAGAATTGCTTTTGCATAAGATTTTGAAAGATCTCTTCTTGAGAGTGCAGAGGATTAGGAGCCCCTCCATGGCTTCTGGAGAGGTCACACCACCAACCTGGAGTCTCCTTTTTGCCAAAGTGAGCACCTAGCAAAGAGGTTAACTGAAAATTTAGCTTGTGTTCCCTTTTTAATCAGGTGCTCAGCCCTCTCAGGTAATGATCCACAGGGACTCAGCACCACTCCGAAATCCCTAAAGCATTTTGGCCTTGTAACTGTGGGTGGCTGTGGGACCCTCAGGGTGGGATGAGGAGTAAGGGAAAAGGCAGGGATGCTCAGAGGCCCTGAGGGTTGTGTGTGCCTAGGAAAAGGCAGCCTGACAGAGCCCTAAGTTCTCTGACATACTCATGAACCTCTGTACTTTCCTAACAGGTAAGGATTTGTTCCTGTCTTCTGAAAAATAACTCAGCTTTTCCTTAGCTTCCATAAGAGCAGGTCTGGGAGTGAAGTTTATATAAAGGGAACTGCTGTGTACGTGGCTATTTTGTCTACTTGGGCTTATGTTGGTATATGAATCAGTAATTGCTTTGTATTAAAGGCACGAGAGGGTCCTGAGCTTTGGATCCAGCCTTTCCCACATCCTTGTGTCCTTAGCAACTGGCCTCTGCTTTTTAATGCTCCATTCACAAACACAAAGTTGTGGGTTTGATCCCTGCATGGGACTCGATTCCCTGTGTCCCTTTGAAGTCAGAGTATTCTGTGATTCTGTGACGTGTCTGCAGCAGTTCTTTGGCAAGGGACAAACAAAGCCCAGATCTGCACCAGGCTGTCCCAGCCCTGTGCGTGCTGGGGGAGATGTGGTGTATCTTGTGACTGCTTCTGGCAAACAAGTCTGTCTGGCCATGCTAAGGAATCTTGTCTGGGTGCTTTTGTTGGCTGTATTCAGCCCTGAAACACCTGGGTGTGCAGTATCCCTGCTGTCTGTGCCTCCAAACCCCTGTGCCTTGGGCATGCAGTCCCAGGTGAGAACGGTGGAGCAGCCTTGAAGGTGCCTCCTCTGGGTGCCGGGGGACCTTGGGCAGCCAAGAGACACAGCCACTGGCACCTGCTGCAGATGTGCAAACTGCCTCTGTCTGGGTTCTGCTGCTGTGTCCAGAACTGTGATGGGGCAGCTTCAAACAGCAGCTTACAAGGACAGCGCTCTCTACTCCTCAGTAGCCAGCTGGCTGGAGCAGCTGCTCTGTTCCATCTTTCTGGGAGAATGTGGTAGAGCTGCCAGTGTATTCTTAGGTTGTCAGTGGAGAGGTGCCCATATTGGAGGACAAAGTATTATTGCTCTTGTTTTGATAAAACCAGATGGGTTGGAGGTAAATATGGAGTTCCTTTGTCAAACATAAGTAGGAGCTGAAATTCATGTGTTTGAAGTGCTATGAGTAATCTTCTGCCTTTCTGAAGAGACACTTTTTTTTTTTTTTCCTGAAAAACTAGTGACTTGCAATGGATTCCCACAGCACTAGTTGGATACGTGACAAGGAGATCATAGAAAAGGTCACCCTTGGTTTGAAACGAAGGCAATGAAAAATGAGTGTCTTGTACTGAAACTGTTACTGGAGATTGTTGGCCAAGTATTGCAGTCTTACTTTTCTATTTTTAAAACTCTCTCACCAGCTGCGATGTGACCCTTCCCTCCACACCCACAACAGAAAAAAAGCCCCTACTGATTAGAAACAGGAAATAATAAAACTCACTAACCACAAAGTATTTTCAGACACAAAATAAACAAGCAGAGATGGTGAGAAGTAGATATTTTCCACTGATCTCTTTTCAGCACGGTAACCATAGCTGATAATTATAGTCACTGGGGATTTACAGCTTTTAGAGGGAATGTATGTTTTTAAGTTGATGCTGTCAAACTGTAGTAAAATATTTTCCTCACAGCCTCTCCCAGCATAACAATAAGGTGGCCACAAGTGTCATGAGGTGCCTTATTGACACCATCTAGAAGTAAAAGAACACTTCAGATCTTATCCTAGGCAGGGAGCTGCTGCTCTTGTCAGTCCCACTCGTGTTCAATGGAGCTTTCTCTGGTGAGTACAGCTGTGGGGGATTTTATGGGATACAATTTTTATCTAAACTCAGCAACATGTGTGATAATAAAGGTCTTTAATGTCTTTTGTCTTCCAGGATTTTGTGGTTTGCTCTGCCTGACAGTTTTCTCCAAATGTGAGTGTTCTGTGCCCTTTTCTGCAGTGGTTTGCTTGGGGTGGCTCCAGCTCCCAACCCTCTGGATCTTTGCAATGGGATATTGTGTATTTTCCACATTGAGGGTGGTTCTGGAGGTTCCCATCAGCAAAGGGGGAAGTCCCAGCTTTCAGGCAGAAGATAGGAACTGAGGTTAAGGTAAGATGTGTACAGTTCTATGCCTTTACCTGACTTCTGACCCCATGGCTGAGGAAACCTGCCTTGTCTCCTTGCAGCCATGTGTAGGCCAATTGTTTCACCTACCACCCTTATGCCATTGCTCCTAATGGCTCTTCAAGGGTGCTGGATAAAAAGGAAAGCTTCACAGAAAAAGATGCTAAACCCAGAGGTGCCGGTTTTCACTCCTTAGGCTCCTCATCAAATAGATCTCGCTGCATAATGAGCCCCTCTGAACTGCGGGTCCATTCATTAGTATGCGTGGTGTTTGTTTAAGAGCTCCCTGCTCTTTTATTTTAACTGCAAGGAGCTTTTAACTGCCTTTGAGATGAAAAACAGGGGACCAAATGTTGCCAGCAAGTGAGCAGATTTGTCCCAGTCTCCGTGGTCCAATTTGCAGGAAATTTTACCTTCTGCCCTTTAGATGATCTTTGTGATTCACTTATAAAGTAAAAGCTAAAGCATCGATCCAGGCTGATAAACCCAACTCCTCATTTCTTTTATAACTTTTTAATTGTTGCTGTGATCCAGGTAATGCTGTCTCTGTGTGTGGTGCACACTGCTTTCCTACAGAGCATCAGGAGCAAAGCCCCTCCAAACCAGCTCTTTCAACTGCAGCAGGGAAAAACTGTTTGTGAAAGAAGAAAACAAATGCAGATGCTCGAGTACTGTTTATTCAGGGCATACAGGACAAGGCTGGGAAAAGTATCAGTCATGATCTTCCAAAAGTTTATTTAGATCTTTTAGTTAAGGAAACAAGCAAAACCAAATCCCTAAATATATGTTACATATATATACATGTACAAACACATAGCTCCTTAGTTTAAGAGCAATGTCAGGGTCTAGGTGGCTGGGAGCAGTACAGCCAGAGCGAGCAACCCAGAGAGCATTTCTAAACAGCATAAAAAGTCCAGACCAAGTCTTTAGGGGTAATAATAAAAATAAAAAGCAGAGGAGATCTGCTTACCCCTTTATCCAGCAAAGTGATCTCAGTGGTTTATGTGAGATCTGAGAGGTAACTTTAATGCCAGAAAGGGTCAATGCCTGTCATCTTGTATTTTTATTAATAGGAGGTTAATTATTTTAGAACATAAGACAAGAAAACTATATAATTAATATAAGCTAAAGAGCATGAGAGGATTCTATACAATAATTTAGATGTATTAAATAAATAAAAAATAATAGCAGCCTTCTACAATGCAGGCTACACATAGGTTTACTTCGGCTTGAAGTACCCTGGTCTTTAGTACACCTACAGGAACAGACTTGCCCCACAAGTGTTTTAAAGAAACATATCTATAAGATACATACGTAAGAGTGTCTAAGGTTAGGATAAAAATTGAAAACACACTTTACCATGGTCTCCACATATCTAATGAGCCCATTCTAGGGTTGTTATGGGAAAAATTTGGCTGCAGAACCTGTCTGGGAGGCACAGCATCAACCTGGTTGAAAACCGACAGCAACGGCCCCTGGAAGGAATTTTTGGAAGCCTGCTTGTTCTCCGCAGGGTAAAGGCGCTCCTGGGCCAGGTTTGTGCCCCGAGTGCTCCCCTTCGGGCTCAGGGGACCTTTTGGCGTCAAGAGAGGCTGTTGAGATGGGCTGGAAGACCTCAGTGCTGCTTTGCAGCTATCTTCACCAGACCTGGGCAAGGATTTCAGCAGGTGGTTCAGCAGGCGTGCCCCAAGGCTCTTGTCCATCCACTCGCAGGTGAGAAGGAGGTTGTGCACCTCGTGCATGCACTGAATGTAGCCGGTGCTGTACCTCTGCTGGGCTTCCAGACCCACTTTGGAGTCAGCTGCATTGGAGAGGAGACAAAGGGGACTTGGTGAGAGGTAAGACGTGAACCTTCACCAGGTTTCCTGGGGGGCTTCTGGGGGACTCACTCTGAAGCCACTGGGCTTTACTAGAAGATGCCTCGTTTGCAGGGAGAAGGTGAGCAGGGTGTGAGCCCCAGCGCTCTGCTGTTTACTGCAGAGGCAAAACTACGCCAAAAAGCAGAAATAGGCTCGGGAAGGAAAAAGCACCTTGCCCGAATTAAGCAGTGCCCAGCTCCATCTCCCCATCTAGTGGAGAAAGCCGAACCCAGGCAGCAGCGCGGGCCTTGCCTGGTTTGAACGATGCTTTTGCCAGTCTGGCAGCGGATCAAACCCGCTGCTACCCTCCTGCCCGGAACGAGCACTCACCCATCATCTTGCTGCTCTGGATGTTCTGGAGGTGCTTCACCGTCATTTCGAGGATGTCTGCTTTTTCCAGTTTAGACTGCTGATAAGGAGAGAGAGCAGCAGTTAGAGGCAATGAAGGGTTTGCAGCATGCCCAGTTTCTCACGAGATGAGACACACTCCCCACCCCCCCAATTTCCCAAAAACAAAAGGACAAAAAGCAGCATAAAAATGGGCACTTACATCCAGGTGAAATGCTCCCACAACTGTCTCCTTCAGCTGGTCTAAGCAGTTATTAATCCTTTCCCTTCGCTTCCGCTCAATGAGGGGTTTCCTTAACTGCCAAAGAAAAGGAGCAGGAAAATTGCAGTTGGTATTTTTTTTCTTCCTCTCCCTGCTGCCGTTCAGTGAGGTCAGAGAGTCCCATCCCCTGTGTGAAGCCAGTGTGGGGTGACACAGAGCTCCGCAGGGACAAATTGAAGATGGATGTGTACCATCTTCAGCCATGGCCTGTCCCTTAGATGGCATCAGCTCTCAATTCTCCCGCTTTTACACATTTTATGCAGGGTTCACCCAAACAGAGAGAAGTAGAGAAAGAAAGCAGGAAAAAAAAGCACCCACGTGGGTTAATTTCATACAACACAGCCTCATAATATGAGGAAAACAACTTTCCCCCGTTTCTTTCCTGGAAGCAGAGCCTGTAGCCCCAGCACCCATCACTCACATGCCTGGTGCTGCAGCAGCAGCAGCGCAGGGGGCACGTACCTTCCTCTCCTCCTTGGTGCTGGCGAGCTTGTGGGTGCTGCCCGGGGTGGCTGTGGCGGTCATTCTAATCCAGGCACGGGGTGGGAAGGAGGCACTCGGCAGTGGGTCGCTCCGTTTCCAGTTGGGCTCTTTGCTGCTCCGCTGCTCCTCTGCTGTATTTATAACCCCGAATTAGCATGTGAAAGGGAACTGTCCTTGGCGGGACTTCTTTTCCCACACGAGGGGTCGAGCCCGGAGGTTTGTGGCCATCAATCAAAGCTGACAGGTCACTGCTTCTTTTCAATGAGCACGCCAGCCCCCCCAAACGGCGACAGATGTCCGGCCTCCGACGCTGGGCTTTGGAGGGATCTTTTGTTAGGGAAGAAGGGAAGGAAAATGGGCGCGCTCTGAGCAGCTTGCACGGCTCCTCGTTCAATTTGCACAGATTCCCAGGGAGGGAAACAATAGCCGGGAAGCGGTTGAGTTACACCTGGGAAAATGCCTTCTCCTCATCTTTTTCCACTCTATCTCCTTGAAGTGATGCCTGGTTTTACCTGCTAACCTGACCCCATCCATTTCACATCTTTGAAACAGCCTCTTAATTTAATAATAGAGTACTTGAGCTAGGAGTTCCCGCTCCCAGGGATTATTATTATTACAAGGAAACGATGATCGATTAAAAACTGTTGACAGCTGGTTGTTTCCATCACAGAACTCCTCCAGGGCAAACATGGGAACTTTATTTACCTCTTGGGAACCTGAATTCTCTGTTGCACATGGGCAGATATAGGAAACATGTAACTCTTCTAGTTTTTGGCTGCCATGTAGAATTTAATATTAAACTGACAGGCTATTGCAGATGTGAACTAACCCAGAGGTGAGTTAGTCCTGTGGGATTTTTACTTTGATTTTTTCCCCCCACTGTGCTGAAGGGGGCTTGTCTGTTCACTCCTCTGGAATGCTGGTGCAGGAGCAGAGAGGCCTTTGGAGGAGGTTTGGCGCAGAGTGAGAATGCACTTCTGTACTTCCTCACTTCTGCCTGGTTTGGGGGAGAGTATAAAGGTGCTTTTCATGACAGTGCATTTGCTTTCTGGCAGTTGCTTTGCTAATGAGCAGGATTTGGCAGTGTCCTGTTGAGTCCGGCAGGTGAAGCCCTTCGGGTTGGTGTCGAATGTGTCACCTTATTGAAGTGGAGAGGAAGGGGCCTCAGGGGCTCAGAAGCACCGCCAGCCCTCCCAACTCGCTGGTGGGATTTTCCAGCTCCCAGTGTGGTGCTGTGGCTGCAGAGCCCTCACCCACTCAAGCCGAGGGTGGGATCTATCCCAGTGATAAAAGCAAGGACTTCACGTTCCTTGCTCAACCGCAGCATGGGTGTGTGTGTGTTTGCTTGTGTGTAAATGCAAACGTGCAGCATGTCTGCACACCCTGCTGCCCGGGCTCATCATGGAAACACGTCCCCAGACGTGGAATCTGACAGGCAGAGGCTGTTTGAGGGTGAGATGCAGAGCTGGGGTGCAGTTACCTGGTTTTATAAGTGCACTACTTGGCAGAGGCCTGGGACGAGCTGGTGTGGTTGTTGTGCAGGGAGCGGAGAGCTGGGAGGGTGAGGTTAATAACTTGTCCTTTGTGCCAGATAAAGGGAGCAGGGATGGGCCCCTTATCTCAGGTGTTTCCTCTGCAGAGACAGAGAAAGGAGGTCCCACTGCCCTGTGTGGGAGCCTCTCACATCAGCCAGCCCCAGCGGATCACCAGTGAAGACTCTTTTGGTTTTCCAAGATTTTTCCAGCCTGACTGAGCATGGCAGAGTTGTCAGGAAATGCAAAATTACCGAAAAATCCCTAAAAGCATTTCCTGTGCCTGTTGGCACCCCTCCTTGCATGGGTATGGCTATAATGCGCTGTGTGCCCCCCATGTTAGTGGTCCCAGAGCCTGGCCAGGCCCCGGTGCTGACATGAAAGGTCTTTCTGGTCTCTGTAGTGGCTCTTTCCTCCTTCCTCGCTCTCCCTTCCCTACTTGGCCTTCACTTGCTGCTTCTGCTTCACCTTCCCTTCTGCTCCCTTTATCCTGTGAGCTGCTGCCGAGGTCTGGGGGAAGTGGGAAGCTCCATGAGACCACGATGCAAGCTGGTGGCAAGTCTTTGGGTCTGGGGGACAGCTGGGTGGGAGGGGAGGGCACGAGCAGCACGGTGGCCCCCGGTGCCCAGCCACAGCCTGTGCCCAGCCCATGCAGGATGAGCCCCTTGGCTTGCCCATGGGCATCTGCTCCGGGTGAGCTCATTTCAAGGTTCATTTGTAAGACAGCACCACAGTGAAAAAGAAGAGCAGCTTGTGCTGTAAACAGTTATTTTACACCTCTCAGTCACGGCAAAAGCCTTTATTTTGGAGGCGGGGAGTGCGGGCGGGAGAGCTGCCCTGGCTTTGGGGAAGGCCGACATCTGTGCTGGGGATTGTAGGTACCCAACAGGCCAATGCAAATGAGCATTACAGGGAGCTTTCTGCAAATTCCTGCTTCCCTTTTGCACTGCCACTGCCAGGTTTCACTGAAAAGGGGATTCTCCTTTGTAAACAAAGCCTCCTTTTTTTTTTTCCTGGGCTTTCCAAGGAAAAAAAAAAAAAAAAAAAAAGGAAAGAGAAAGGGGTGAGCGCTGCTTAGAGTTTTCTTTTTTGCTATTTGTCTACGTTTCACAACCCGGAGAAAGAAAACAACTTTTAACATCTGTTCCTGCACTTTTTAAGAGGGAAAGAAAGGCTCTTGAAAAGGGGGAAAGTGTGGCAGATGTTGGCAGGTTCCCTCCAACGCAGATGTCTTGCTCTGAAGAAAACTTTCTTTGGGGATTGGCGGCCAGGGCTAATCTTTGACTCGGGACACGCGACTGCCGAGCGAACGGAGGGACGTGGGAAAGCGCCGCCGAACAAAGGGGCTTATTCAAACAAACCTGAGAGCCGTGAACAATCTAATAACCAGCAGAGAAATGGTCAGCGCCCCCGGCCCCAACAGGGAGGGCTTCAGGGCAGCCGGTGGCCACGGGACAAGGGAGTTTGACCGCGTCCCCAGGGCTGCAAACAGGGGTGTCTCTTCCTTGCCCCCAGCCTGCTCCCTCTGGCGCATCCAACGCAGGGCTTTGGCCAAGGACCATCATTCTCGAGGTGCTGAATGGTCTTGGCTGCCCCACGGCGACAGCAGAGGAGATGGAGGGCAGCTGGGCTGGGCTGGGCTGACCCGCACACACCAGCCAAGGCAGCGTGAGAGGAGTGACTGTTGGACAGCAGGGATGTCTTTGGTTAAGCTTTTAAAAAAGAGGTTCTGCCAAGATAATAAAAAACCCCCAGTCCTACTGATTGGGACCAGTTGAAAGAGCCTTGTGAAACTGATTTTGGTAGGAAAAAAGTGCTTACTTTAATTGAAAGCAAAAATGTTGAGAGAAAAAAGGTATTTTCTGTAAACCTTTCATTCCCTTTCTTTCTGGATGATTATACTTTATAAAATAAGTTTTTGCCATGAAAGCTGGTAGTATTTCAGCTTAAGCACTTCACAGGAAAAAAGGGAGAAGCCCAGAGGAAAGGGAGCGGAGTCAAGAGGATTCACACAAGAAAGTAACTTATTCTAGTTTGCTGTTACAGCTGAAGAGCTCCGTGATCGTCCCTCTAATTCCTCCAAGTTTTGTTCTGCCTCATCTCTGTCCCAGTCCATTTTCTCTGGGCTCTGGTCAGGGCACAGCCTTCCCTGCCAGCAAGGCTGCCTTGTGCTGGGACAGCTTTGCCTCTTCCCTGCTCAGGACTGGAGGGGAAAGCCCTGTGAGATGGAGCTGTGTCGCTTCTTTGGAGGTCAAGTGCTGGGGCAAGCAGCCCAAAACGCTGCTGTGGGTGTCCCCTGTGTTTCTCTTGACAGCAGAGTCCTCCCTGCATGGCAGCTGAAAAGCAGGATCCATCTCAGCTGGCCTGAGGAGCCCCGTGCTGCAGGTAGGATACTGCATGTCCCAGAGACACGAGTACCTGCCCAGGCTGGTTCCTTCTGCCTCTTGCAGTTTGGGGTGATGCTGTGGACACCAACTCACAACCTGACAGGACTAACCAGGGGGCCTGGGCAGCACTGGGGCAGACCCAAGTCCAACCTAGGCCATGGCTGGTTAATGAATGGCCTCCTTAACACAGATGAGCCTTTTGCAGAGATGGATTTGCTGTGGGAGAGGGGGAGGAGAGCTGAGCAGGTGCTCCTGAGCACTGCTTAGTCTGCTGCATGTGTGGGTCATAGCAGGACTACTCGATCCCCTCTCCTTTCCAAGCTGGGGAGCATCCAGGCTGGATTTGCTCTTAGTTAAGTGACTGCTTGCCCCTCCTCTGAGGTGTCTGCTGGCTGGGTGTGAGAGCATAGGTGCCTGGCCCTGGGAGTGCTGGTGAACAGGTGTCAGAGGAATGGACAGGGTGCTCCAGGGGTCCTGCCCCATCCAGCACTTCCAGCTGTCTGTGGGTTTGCTGGGGCTGGTTTTATGACAGCAGCTCTGTTTTCAGCACATGCAGTGACGTGGGATTTGTGGAGCGAGGAGCAAAGCAGGGGTTTGGGAGCAGGCAGGGTAAGGTGGGGGCAGCTGCTGCTGCCAGCATGGGGAGTGGGTTGGCCCAATGTGAAACCACAAGGCATCCTGTACACCCTGCATTCCCTCCCTCGGGTCAGGCTCCAGACCCACCTTGCTGTGAGCAAACACTCTCCGAGGAGAGGCTGTTTTACAGGGGCTTTAGTCATTCTGAATAAAGAGGGTTTTGTTCAGCTTTTTTCAGAAGGTCAGTTCTGGCTCAAGGCTTGAGGTTTAAAAATGAGGGGTAAAACTCTCCTTCAAAAGGTTTAAATCTGGATGCTTCTCAATAGCTGTAAATCCCAAGCACCCCGTCCTGAAGCCCTGCGTCACCAGGGGTGGTTTGCTTTGCTACTAAAATGTTACAGCAGCAGAGGAATGTGAGAGCGGCAGGACGTGCCGGCGTGGTGACTGGATGTGCCGGGTCCGGAGGGTGCAGGCGGTGCCTGGGCGGGCAGACTGGCTCCCGGCACAGAGGCACCTCAGCCACAGTCTCCTGGGGATTACTCACTGCTGGATGGCCTGGGGGCACCAGGGCTACACCTCCAGACTGGCCTCAGTTTGGGACATTGTACCTGCCATGTCCCACCTGCAGCAGGGTCTGCAGGGGGACCACGTGTCCCACCAGGATGGATAGTGCTGGAAAAAAGCAGGGGTAAAAAAGCAGGGGATGATTTAGTTGTGCTTGAGGGGTGGAGAAGAGCACTTGCAGTCACTTGGTGTGTTAAGGAGAATGGGCTGAGGGCACAGCCTCGATCAGCAGATGCCACCCACAGTGGGATGTGGGGCCAAGAGCACCATCAGAGCTTGCAGCAAGGGGAGCCATGGCTGTGCTGGGGAAGGCTGCTCCAAAGCCCCGTTGTGTTGGAATCCTTGGGGCTGGGGTGGCACTGTCTGTACCAGGTCACCGTTTCTGGCAGAGGGCTGGGCAGTGATGGGGTTTGTGGCTGGGTGAGAGTTGTGGGGGGAGTGGGGAAGAGGCACAGGGGATCTGGCAGATGAGTTTGATGTCTATGGTAAGTAATGGCCTATCAAGGCAATATTGTGTGCAATATCCTGTGCAACTCACCATGGTGTAGGCAGGGGTAGGAGTGCAGTTGAAGGTTCACCTGCTCCAAAGACATTTAGTGGAGAGAGGTCATATATAGCATTGGACAGTGCTACATGCAGTATTTTCATCACAGAGAAAATCCATCTCTAAAAGTAGCACTGGACATCTGGAAATTCTGCTGACATCTCTCACCTCCTTTACCAAGTACACCAAACCTCCCTGGCCCCAGCTCAGCCTCCTGGGTACCAGCTGACTCTACCAACCTCAGGAGTGAACTCCAGGGATAGGAAATAATTACAAGGCTGGTATTAGCTGAGTAATTGTCAGCTTTTCTTTCACACCCCCCCATCCAGCCTTCGTGTTAAGGATTGGCTGATGCTCCTGCCATTGCTCAAGCTGTCTCTCAGCTGGCAGGTTAGCAGCTGGTAACCCCCATAGCCCTGCAGGAAGCCTTACCTGCTGCTTTGCAGCCAGAAAGCTGCAGCTTGAAACAGCTCATGGCCCAAAAGAGTCATATAGGAAGAAGAAAATCTGATAAGTTTGTGTGGGTGGTGACAGGCTGGTAAGGGTTAGCCCCTTGCCTGTGCCAAAGAGGTGGTAGGAGTGAGAAGAGCTAAACTTCACAAAGATGGCATAGGGGGCTTAGAGGGAGCATTCGAGGGGGTACTCAAACTTTCCTTACGTGGCATCCCAGGAGTTATTTCATTGAGGAGGGCAGCCCTGGACATTCTCACACTCTGTGTTTGAGAGATGTTACCAGATGTTACCTGATAACAAGCCTGATCTATAAAGTAGCAAATACTTGGTTTATTCAGAAAGATTCGCTTTCACAGCAAGGTGGGTGCCTGACTCCCCAAACATCGGGACCTGGGGCTCAGCATCCTGTACCCCACCCCTGCACATCCCACACAGCCTGTTTCTTCTTAGCTTCTCAATTCTCAAGGCCACAGAATTATCTAAGTTTTACCTTTGTGAGAAAACTACCTCTTCTGTGAATAAATGCAGCTTTTGTCCTGGCTTGGCCATACACCAACACTTCCTTTTTACAGCATGTGTGTATACATGTAGTGACACCACATCCTGACCCCCTGACACAAAACACCTTGCCAGCATGAATGAGGCAGCAAGGCCAGTCATCATCCATGCTCTGCAGGGAGGGTGATCTGCAGCCCTCCTGCCCATGTGCCGTCCTTGGCCCTGGCTGGGTGCAGGGCTGCTGCTGCAGGGGCAGTGGGACAGCCCATGGGGGCACCAGGCTTACCAGAAGCATTTCCTGCCAGCTGCCTGTTTCTGTTGCTGCAGGGCTGGAGTTGCAGCACCTGAGGAAGTGGGGAAACACTCACTTGGGTGTTTTTTTGCACTTGCTGGTTCAGTCTCGGCACAGCTGGCTGCTGCTGTGACAGCGGAAAACACGAGGGTTTAGGAGGGGAGGGCATGAGCCCCAGAGTCTCTGGTCCTTTGAGCCCAGACCATCCTGGGTTGTATGTAAAATCTCATGTTTCTCTCTAAGCTATTTTTTTTTTGCATCTGTATTTTTGTAACTAATTTTTTACCAATTAAAGCAAAAAGTTTTATACTGCTTTTTTTGTTTACAAATACTGTCTGATTTAAACCATTTCTCCTATTTAATTTCTTTATTTTTTTTCCCTCTTCAAATGTATCTAGGAGACTGTTTTTTTATTACAGGGATGAGCATTTCTTATTCCTCTGGAGGAACCAAAAGGTGTAGGAAGTCTCCTGGGTAGGAGAACCAGGGCCCTGACAGGATGAAGAACAGCCAGGATCTGTGAGAAGGTGGGTCACACTTGTTTTGGCTTCTCCATAATGAGGCATGTAAAAATACTTACAACCCCCCACTATCACAACCCTTTTATTCTTTCTTGTCTATTTTTAACATTAAGAGCTGTACCTTGGGTTTGCTCTGTCAAAAAACACAAGAGGCCCTGACACACCTGAGCTCCCTAGTTTTCCAGAATAATACCTGTAACCAGCTGGGTGTCTCGTGTTTCCAAGGGGATGTTTCCTCCCATCTCCCCATTCCAGGTACAGGTGTGTATACACGTGCAGACAGTGATGCACCTTCACACCTGCACACGGACAATTTTCAGAAGATACAATTTTGCCAGAGAATGTAAATAAACTCTCTTTGAAGGTGTATCCTGCTGAGCCGGGGAGGGGAGAGGAGCTCAGCCCTTCCCCAAAGCAGTGCCTGGTTGAAGGTGGGGACAGGCAGAGCTCTGCGGGGCCCTCCTCCTCAGGAGCCAGGGATCTCATCAGGAGAAGGAGGAGAGGCCCCAAAAAGCTTTGGAGGGTCTCAGGGAATGTCCCTGTGTGTATTTGCTAGACTGGCTCAACACAGTTTTGGCTGTCAAGAGATGTGACAACGGCTCCTGTGTTAACTCAGCCCCCCAGCAGTTGAGCCCCATTCCAGCTGAACAGCAGCACTAAGCTCATGCCCTTCAGTGCAGCACGTTTCTGCTGTAAGAGCTGATTAATTAGTTTCTGCAAAGCCCCTGGAAGGGGTAAAGGGCTAAGCAAGTGCACAGCATAGTTATTCAGAGGGTGTGAGCTTCAGAGCTTAATGGGCGCTACTTAAATATGAACTGAGTTAGTAACCTTGGTTTGTAATTTCTTTAAAATGTAAAAGAACAAGGAAAGCACCTAAGAAAAACTCCCACCACCAGTCATTTTCAGTAGTGTTCACAGCCTCGTGTCTTTCTGCATGATTTGGGATTTGTTGTGTATTTGCTTCCAGTTCTATCAAATTAATGGATGTATTTATTGGACTGGGAGGTTGTTTGTTTGTTTGTTTGTTTGTTTTAGCTCAGGAAATATTTTCTACTACAGTGCTGTTTTTCAGGGTGACTTCTGTGAATTCCTTTCATGTCTACCATGCTGATGGAAACCTGGTTTTGACAGTAGTAGTACATTCTCCCTGGAATGGATGCTGCACTTTGTAGATAGCTTTCAATTGTTCCACACTAGCAAAAACTTTATTAAAAGGACTTGCTCTCCAGGAAAGGAATTTGCAACGGATTTTTTTCCTATGATTCTTCTGGCAATTGTTTTTCTTTTCTGACAATGGGGGAAACACAGTTTCAGGGGCAGTCACAGGCACTTTTGTATCCTGGTGATGAAATTCAGCTACTGCAGCGTGGTCCAAAGTCCATGGAAAGACTCGGGATTCTTGTTCTGCCAGACTTGAAGTAGAAGACATTCAGCATATCCACACTTGCCTCTGCTTCTAATATTTCCTCCCCAAAGCCTTTTCCCTGAAACACCCTGTCAGGAACAAGGAACCTGGGCTCTGGTCTGTGAGTCACACCAGTCCATGCCCATGCCCAGTTAAAACATTAATTGGATATTGGTTCTGTTCTTTCCTCCTTATGTGTTTGTCCAGACAGCTGACAAGATGACCCAGATTATTTTCTCAGATGATTTGTGTCGTGCCTTTTCAGATGGCCATGCAGGTGACAGAGGAGCACCTCTATCCCATGTCATGGTGAGAGGGGGGACCTGCTGCCACAGTAGGATACTGGGGAGAGGAGGAAACACCCTTCAGTGGGAAAGGGCACGTGTGTCCTACTGAATTATAACCCTGGAAAAGAGGAGAGATAAAACAGGCAATGAATTACTGGGCCTCATGGAGAGCCAAGGGCCGCCAACCCTGGAGAGTCAGCT
Source organism: Pyrocephalus nanus (assembly GCA_038380795.1). Taxonomy (NCBI): domain Eukaryota; kingdom Metazoa; phylum Chordata; class Aves; order Passeriformes; family Tyrannidae; genus Pyrocephalus; species Pyrocephalus nanus. The sequence continues at coordinate 18,589,607 of CM076270.1, read as the reverse complement.
GCTGCCACAGCATTCCATGTGGGCACAGCCACTCTGCGGGAGGTACAGTTCAAAGGAAGAAAAGAGGTGAGCAAAACAGAGCTGCTTGAAGGAGGACTGATTTCACAGGCTGACATATTGTTTTTCCCCACTTTTGCCATTTGCTGGTGTGGGATGGTGATGAGAGGAGCTGGAGCTGAGCTGCAGGGCTCCTTGGGCCTCCCATCAGCAGCAGAAAACCCCAGGATCCCATTAGGCTCTCTGTCCCTCCTGAGCAAAGGACCTGCATGCTTGCCTTTCTAACTATGCTTTTTTTCCCAGTGAAGTAACCTGGATTTTTTTAAATTTTTTTTTAATGTTTACTCACTTCCTAATTTGCAAAGATGAATTAATTCACAATGGATGTCTCAGTCATGGCTGCGAATTAGTGAATCGTTAATGTACTAAGAGCTCTCTCATGTGCTGAATTTAATTCCTGCTTCTAAGAGCTTAGAAAAATCATGCTCTCAGTGCTGAGGGATTTTTCCCTGCAGTGTGTAGGGATAGTAATTGCACTGAACCCATTTCTTGCATGATCTCTTTTCCAATGGTAATTTGTAGTGTCTATTTGCCAGAAGCTGGTGTTGAAGCCCTATACCAGTGCTTGCCTTTAACTTCTTCTTCTCTCTGTTCAGTACCCTGAATATTATCTGTTTAAATTTGGATGTTTTTAGCCTAATTATGGGTTAACAATTTGAACTGCCAACATTTTGCTGACTGCACACTGTGGGTCCAGGTGAGCTTGGAAAAGTCCTGTCACCTCACACCTGCCTGCTTCAGGTCCAGGGTTGCTGCATCTCTTACATCTTTATATAACAGCAAGTAGGTATTTGGGGGATATAAGGAACTATATATAAATATAATGTATTATATATATTATATTGCAGGGATGGCTGCAAGTGTGATCAGAAGCATTTTTCCATGCCTGAGCTGTAGCACACAGCTGACTTAGATGGCTGGTCCAAGAAGACCCCCAAGAGGTCAAGAGGCAGCTTTGCCCACTGACACCACTTGCCCTCAGTACAGCAAAGCAGGGAACCACAACACATGGAATTCAGAGCTGCAACTGCTACTTGCAGGAAAACGTTACTGCATGGAGGAGCCCGGCCCAAACCCTCCCCAGCAAGGTGACAAGGAAGTGCAGAAGGGGATGTGGAGACACGTAATCAAAAAGAAGCTGAAGACAGAAGCTGTCAGCTCACAAGGGGCTCACAGACATTTTGGGAAAGCAGGCCAGCAGGTCCCTCACTGCTGCACGGTGGTACCGCAGCAGACCCGCTGGGATGAGGTTTTGCCTCATGGCTTGTAAGACATTTATGACAAGTTCCATTAAAAATGTATTTTTCTTCTTTAAACATTGTGTACTATGCCACACTAATGGACAATATCAGTTTGTTCTCTGCTGGGAAAGGTGTGGGCTCTTCTCAATCCAGGCTAATCTGCATTTGTCACTGTGACAATAATAGATGAGTATTATGTACAGGGACACAAAAACAGCCCGGAGCCCTTCCGTGCTGCAATGGGAACTGCAGAAAACCTCCAGACTGTAATTCACCAACACCTGATGCACCAGCACCGGATGCATCACGACGCTCAGCCCATGTCCAAGGCACAATGCTGAGTCCTGACTCCACACAGGAGCCCTGAGGGTCACGATGTGAGAAAGGAGCTTTGTGACAGTGCAGAGGATGAGGAGGGTCTGCGGGAGGGCAGGGCAGAGAGGGGGATGGGGGGCAATAATAATGAAAAAGAACAATAAATGCAAATTATAAATCAATAAATACCAAATAATAAATTTAAACAATAATTGATTAAAAAATACTGACTACTAATAAAGAATAAAAGAATAGGCTGCACGTGGGGTTTTGTGTTCAGCTTTGGGCCCCTCACTTTAAAATGGAGCGGGTCTAGAGGAGGGCAACAGGGCTTGTGAAAGGTCTAGAAAACCTGTCTTATGAGGAACACCTCAGGGAGCTGGGTTGGTTTAGTCTTGAGAAAAGGAGGCTCGGGGGGGACCTCGTCGGTACCTACAAACCATCTGAGAGGAGGCTGCCGTGAGGTGGGGCTGGTCCCTTCTGCCGTGCCTGCAGGGACACCACTAAAGGAAGTGGCCTTAAGCCGAGACAGAGGAGATTCGGATCAGATAGCACAACAATTTTTTTCCCTGTTAGTTTGCTCAGGCATTGGAATAGGTTTCCCAGGGAGGTGGTGGGGTCACCGCCCCTAGTGAGAGGAGTCTGGATGTGGCACTGGGCGATGTGGTTCAGGGGTTACACTGGTGGACGGCTGCACTGGGTGATCCTAAAGGTTTCTTCCAACCTCGAGGATTCCACGATTCTAATAAAGGGAAAAAAAAAAAAAAAAGAACAACAACCTGCGAACAGTAAAACGAGAAAACAACGAAGGCGTGGGGTGGGCCGGGCGATACCGGGCCCGCCCCGGGTCCTCCGCGCCGGCAGGGGGCAGTGCGGGGCGCAGCGGGCGGAAGCGCGGGCGGGGGCCGGGCCGGAGCGGAGCGCGGGGAGCGGAGCGGGGCGGGGGGACGGGCCGGGCCGGGCCGGGGGAGCGGGGCCACCGCTGCCGCACCGACAGCCGGAGCACAGCGCCCAGAGCCGCCAGGGCGGGCCCGCCCGCCACGCCGCAGGTACCGCCGGGCGGAGGGGGCCGCGGGCATTGTCCGGAGCGGGGCCCGGCCGTGCCCTGCGGGCGGCACGGCCCGCGCGGTGCCCGCCGCGCTCCCGGCCCGCTCCCCCCTGGCTGCCGGGGGGACCGGCCGGGCCGGGCGCGGCCGGGCCGGGGTGGGTGCCGCGGGTGCGGGGCAGCCGCGCGGGGAAGGGCACGGCCGGGGCTGCGCCGCCCGGGAGGCAGCGCCGCGGTCCCGGAGCTCTCCCAGTGCCGGGCCGGGAGCGCTCGCCGGGGAGCGGCGCGGGGGGATCCCCGGAGCGGCCGGGCCGCCCCCGGGGCAGCGCCGGTCCCGGCACGGCGGCAGGGCCGGGCCGGGGGCTCTTTGTTGCGGCCGTGGCCGCACGGACCGGCCCGGGCTTCGGAGCCGGCGCGGCCTCCCGGGGTCCTGGGCTGAGGCCTCTTCCTACAATTGTTGTTCCCGTTGGGAGCCCCGATGGGCCTCTGCAGCAGGAGCCGTGCGTGGGGGCAGCTCGGAGCCTGTGTTCCTTCGGACTGCCCCATACAGAGCTAACACAGCATGTTAAATAGAAGAAAAAAAAGTTTTGTCTCTTTTTTTTTCCCCTGTGAAATACAACCGGTACTGAAATCAGGATGTACCCAGTGCTGGTGGCTTTTTAATTTTTTTTTTCTTTTTTTTTTTTTTTTTTCATTTTAATTTTTGGTGAGGGATCACGTAGGTACTCACGATTTATTTAAAATATGGGAATGGTGTGATTTAATTTGCATGATGAGTCAAAGATTAAATTACATGACCGAGGCTCTTCAGTTTCAGTGAGGCAAGTAACAATGTGTGGAAGAACAGTTTCAGCGTAGATCAGAAAAGAAACTTGATTAGCATCAACATATTGAAAAGTCTTTTTATGCTTGTGGTTTTGTTTTTTTTTTTAAACTTACCTGTCAGAATCTCTTAGTTCAAGGCCCTGTGTTTTCCTCTCATCAGGAAGTGTGTCTTCCTTTTTAGCACGGAGAGCTCATGCAATCATAGACTGTCAGAGGAAATTTAACATCCTGAGCTTGTGCCTTGGTATCAAAGCTTTTAAATAATAGATTTTTTACTATCTAAAACATTATGTGCCTTTAATTAATAGCTGTTACCTAATACCTGTTGATAGGGCACATGCCTTTAACTGGGGACAAAAAAAATACCAGGAAATATTCTGTGAAGTAGAATAAACATGGTACCTGTTCTGGGGTCAGGAATAACTGCATTTTTTTTTAGTTTTCAGTTGTCCTGTGCAAATTTTTTAGCTAATCTGATCTGTAAGTGGCATGATGGCACATGGCACTGTGTCTTGGTAGGATTCTGCCTGTCCTGGACTCGCTGTTGTAAGAATATTGTATCTCACAGCTTCATGGTTCTCTTGTGGTGTGAGAAATTGCTGAGTTAGCCAGCTAGTAGGCACTTGACTTAAATTTATTTGTATTTAGTAAGTTGTGGTGTGATATACCAGTTGTTGGGGGCTTTCCTTGGTCAGACAGAGGTACCTTGGTAAAGTCTTGGAATGTGAGTTTGTATGTGTGAACTGAGATGCTGCTGAATGTTTCTCAATGCTGATAGCATTGGTTCTTTTCCTTAAGTTAATTGCATTCTCTTCTATGTGTTGACACAGAGTTCTGGAACTTTGCTGCCTTCTGCGTGCCTGTAATGAGTGGTTGTAGGTGAGGAATTGAAAACCCGGATTGATAAATTTTAAGATATATGTATTTATACAAATAAAGGATACTAAATAAAAGTGCCAGTTGAGCAATACTTTGTGACAGTATGTCTTTGAGAGATAATGATGCTCTTTGGGTATCATCAAGTGCAGGCAAATGTATATTCCCAGAGGGGTGTGATAATATTAAAACTCCACCTCCTGGAATTCCTTGATTGGTTTTATGAAACATTTATTCAGGAGGGAATGGTATCTATTTTGCATTTTGTGGCCTCTCATTAATTAATGGATGGCAGTTGAGACCTGACAGTTGTCCTGTACATGCTGCACTTCCTAGGGTTTTTTTTTTTAGGGCATTTTGGTGAATATTATCATTACTGACCAGTGTCCTCCCTTCCGAATCAGTTCTTTATTGATTTTTTTTTTGCAGATTTTTTTAATGAGTTGTTTGCAGCCTTAATTTTTCTGTAAGACGTTTCTGAAAGCTCATAATCTCTGTATATGCTTAGAGGCTTTTGACACTTGCTAAAATAATGATTTTTTTTTTTTTTTTTTTTTTTTTTTTTTTTTTTTTTTTTTTTTTTTTTGGTAGAGTTCCAGAACTCTAATAGCTGATGGTGGTTTGAAGCAGGGGGCAGGAAGGAGCCTGGTGACCTTTTGAATTCCCTTCTGGCCCTGCTTTTCTGTACTTGTGACACTTTGTAATATGGTTTAATTACAAGAGCAGCTATTAAAGTATGATTATCGTGGTCTAATTGGAGGCATCTTGCAGCTACCTATCAAAAATAAGATTTGACTCATCTGCTCCTTCAAAATTAAATAGTTCCACAACAGCCTGCAGCTATTTATGTGAATAATGCGCAAGGCAGAAATATGAGTTGAATTTCAATCTTGTAATTTCTACACTGTACACTTGAAATCTGATAAATTTAGCAATTTTTTGGGTTACATGTACTTTTATGACTTCTTAGCTGCAGGCTGAAACTGGATATTAATGACATTGGACAAAAACCTGTTTAGTTGTTCAGTGGTCCTAAGTCACGGTGTTCACCATGGCTGTAGATAAACCCTAAGCAAGATGTAAAATTCCTTTTGCTCTTTGTTCTCAGAAAATGCTACTTCCCCAGTTTGTTGTCTAATTGGGGGAGTTAATTAGTCTGAATTGTGTGCAAGTTCAGCTCCCCTTCCCTTCCATCTGGGCCCTCTCTTTGCTCTCTCTCAGTACCATCCTTCTGGCACCACGAGGTGCAGAGGTGTGAGCCAGAAGGAAGATGAATATCTGCAGTTAGAAGGTGAAACTTTATGCTGAGATCCCTCCCCATCCCCCCAGTGCAAACACAAAGGTTAAATTAGAAGATGAGGCTGTCTTGAATTATTTTAACGGGCTTGAGCTGGGCTGTTAAACACACGAGCGGGGGGTACCTCAGGCTTACCCTGGTGTCATGTGAGTTTGGGCTTTCTTTAGCCTGAGCAGATTTATGTGCTTTCCTTACTGCACCTTGTGATAAAATGACATATTCGTTTGTCCCTATTTAAATACCCCTTATGAAGGATTGGATTCAGGCTTGATCCAAACTGGAAGCAGCCAAAATACCGTGTGTTTACAGGAATAACTGTGGTCATTCCTCAAGAGCCTTCATGGCCTCTTTTCTTCAGGCAGTGTTAATTTAGGAAGTAAATTGCTTAGGTTTAAATAAACAACTGCAATTTGCTTTGTAACTCCCTTGTTTTGAGTATTCCAGCTGATGCTTCATATAACCAAAAGACACAGCAAAAAGTTTCTCACTTTTTAAGGCAAATTTTAAGCCTATCCAGAAAAGCACAAAATTCTGGGGGATATTGCTACATGTTGTAGTTAATCTTTCTGTTTATTGAAAATCTGCTACTTGTAATTAAATTCAGAGTTACTTTCTGAAGATCTGTTTGCTCTGTAATCCTCCCCTTCAAACACTCAGAGAATTCATCACCAAAAGGTTAAATATAGCAAGACAGTTCAAAAATTGGCAAGTTATAATTAGTACAGAACTGCAGTATTATTGTAACATGGTTTTCCAAGTTCACAAACATCTTTGGATGAAGTTATTTATTAGTTACTACTTGGGGTTGTTTTAAAACGTTCAGATATCTACTGCCATGTGTGGGAAATGGCTGCATCAGGGAAAAACTGCTCTGTGCTTTTGATCCTTGCCCTGTTAGGTATTTTTTTAGTCAGTATTTATTGATAACAAATTCATTTTTCTTACTAAGAGAATGTAACTGTAAGTTTAACTGCAAACCCTGCAAGATTTGAAACGTGACACTTAAAAATAGCTAAGATAGAGCTTTGCTATAAATTAAATAGAATTAATTTGTCAGCTTTTCAGGGAGTTGAATGTGTGTGACTGTGAGAGCAGTACTTGTGTTCAGTCACCCGTGTGTGTGAAATGCCTTATCTCCTTTGAAGTTATCTGTGTTAAAACATAAAATGAAAAAAAATGGAGAAGTGTTCCCAGAAGTGTGGAATGCGTGGTCTTTTTCTGGCTGCTAAAGCTGCCCAGACAAATGGCTGACCTCTGGAGGAATATATTTCTGAAAAGTTTTTGTTGTTTTGTTTACTTTTAAATAAGTGTGGTAGTGCAGAGCGATGGGAGGAAAGCCGGTTGTACAGACAGTTGTGGAAGGCCCCTCCATGTCCTCAGCCACTCTTTTGTCCAGTGCCACTTCACATTTTGCCAGGCAGAATCCCACTGTGCAGCTCTCTCTGTCGGTTTTCCCTTTGCTCACCTGGGAAGCCTGCCATGGATGAATATGTTCTTTCCCAAATATTCAGAGCCACACCAGTTTCCCATTCCCAGCTCATCTGCTGAGGAGCTCGGTGTAAAGAAGAGTCTGCAGACACTGAATTATCAGTAACATCTTGTGTGGTGTGGTAGATGTGTGTGCTGATAGCACACATTCAGAGCATCCTGCTGCAGTGGAGGCTCTGAGCTCTTACTCTGGGTAAGCACTTTTGGGAGCTTTTGCTGCAGTTATGAGGCCAAAGTTATTTGTGTTGTTATGTTTTACTTCTGACTGTTACATGTGAAGTTACTGGTTTGGGAGATTATGCTCCTTTTAATAGATGTCAAAAGACTTTTATTTCCTGATATATTGTGATGGTTTATAAAATTAACCACGATGTAACATTTTGACTTTATTGGAGATCATGTACAGACAAAGAAAGAGCAAAAGCAAAGTCACAGAGAAGTATGGTTTTAGAAAAGAAAATATATAGGAAGTTTTATTCAGCCTAAATGAGACCTTAGTGATGGAGACATGCACTGAGTGTAACACAGGAGATCCCTGAGAAGTCTCTCCCACACAGTTTATGTGTAACCCGTCACACCTGCTATTCAAGTCCTAAGTTTCTTCTGACTGGAGATTGGTGGTGATGGAGAAACTTCCCAGGAAAATTTAAAGCGATACCTTTGAGGGGGGACACTCAAGGCACAGTTCCTGGTAAAGACTTTGTATGTGGTATGACATTAGAAAAAGTTGAGAAAGCAAAGTTAACATCTCAAAAGTTAGAAAATACTCAGAACCTTGCTTTGCTTATACTGATTTGGAACAAAAAGTTTGATTATGTGATTGTTTTCAGGCTTTTCCAGCAGGAACCTCTGCTCCATCACTGCACAAGAGAGTGCTCAGTGCAGGGACATCCTTCTCTTGTGGTTTAGTTGCAGTGTAGTGTTTGGTCTTTTGTTTTACTGCATAAAATCAGTTCTGTGAAGACAGGAGGACTGAGGTCCTTGTGAGTTTTCTCTTTGGTTCACAGATACTGATGACAGCACATATTCCCAGTGTTCCTCAGCATCATGGTGGTGCTTCCCCCTCTTTTCAGGGCATGATGCTTAAGCACAGTTTTCTCCTTCTGTGTTTGAGCGTGTGGTGATGTGTGTGTTGTCTCGTGGAGCACTTGAGAACTTACACTTCCTAAATGTTTTTCCCAGTGACACCCATTTTTTATGTGAAATTCAACTGCCTAAACATAGATACCTAGTTCTGTTTTATTGCTCCAAGGCACCTGCCCTAGACAGGTAGGAGGTTTGTGATTTCTCTGGAAGGGCACTTGAAGAATAAGCTGTGCTGTTCTGATGCATCCACAGTGGTGTTTGACGTTCAGGCACCTGTACTGGGGCTGTGGTGTTTGTTGTTAGTCTTGAAATCTCATTTTGGGCTCTCAGAAGAGCATAGACTCTTATGCAGTGACCACGTTGGGCACTTGGGTTGTGTGCTGCCTAACGAGAAAGGAAGATTTGGGGTAGAATTCAGCTGTCTGTGGCAGTACTTGGTAGTCTTGTCTGAGGCACCTGGATTTGCTGTCCTCTGCCGTGCTGTGCACTTTCCAGCTTCCTAAAAGGAAAAGTTCTACAGAAATTTTGCCTTCTTTGTAAGCTAGTAGAGCTTGTTAGTGGGATGAATGAAGGCTCCTCTTAAAAATAAAGTACAACTGAGGAAATTGATCAAGATAATTGGAAAATAATAAGTCTTGTAAGTGTTGGATGTTGGACTCGAGGACTTTGCTACTTCAACACCAGAAATTCAGATTGTCTTAAAATATGATTGAAAGCAAACAGTGACCAGATCAAACAGTCTTTTTCCTTGGATTTCATGGATAATTATTGATAACAAAGGCAGCTCCTTGAAAATATTCTATGTTTTCCAAACAAATGCTGTTGTGGAGGTGATCATTTAGATTTGTAATCTCTAAGAAAAGTAGTATATTGACTCATCAGCATTGACTAACATAGTTCCGTTTTACGTCTGTAATTGCCATTGAGCAATCTCCAAACTCTACTGACTCTGTAATAGGGTGGAGCTGGAGTAAACAGTCCTTCTGTTAGGAACAGCATCCACTCACAGAGCGTTTGGGGCAGAGTCCTGGCATGGATGTGCTGTCTGACTTGTGTTACCCTTAACTCATGTGTTATGGGGAGGAGATGAACATCATTAGATCCAAAAGAACCTCTTCATTACAAGATTGTTGAATATTTTCCACAAAAAGTCACAAAAATTTCAGGGCATTTGTGCACGATGACAAACTCATGAATGTGTCGAGGTTTTAAATTCTGTTAAGAGAATTACACTTCAATTTTCTTCATTCCTTTAACCTGGAAAAACCAAACAGCCTTCAACTCCCCTGTTTTCTAACCTATGATTGTAGTTACTCCTTCTTACCTGTATATACATTTTGTTTCTATCTGAAAGGGAAATAAACTCTGTTTAGAGAGCTTTCATTCTTGTTTGGGAACTTACACGCCTATATGTGTGTGTGTGCATATGTATAAATAAAAAGTGTTAACAGCCATGTAGACCTGGATTTACAGTTCACATCCAACAAAGGTGGATTGGGTTTTTTGCTCTGAGGCTGCCCATGAGAGACAATTCTTGGGAATTGCACTGGATAAGCATTGTTGGAGTGCAGTCTGAAGGGTGGTTCTGCTCTCCCTTAGGCACTGGCAGATTGAGGACTTAACAGTATCAAATCTAGGAAGAAATGTCAAATCTGTGTTGCAGAAGTAGCTGTTCTTGAGCTCTTTAGTGAACAAGGAGAGCGATTGTTGGCCAGAAATATAGAAGCTTTTCTCTCTAAATAGGTTCTTTTTAACTTTCATCATTACTAACAAGCATTGAAAAGTGTAAGTACAACAGAAGTTTCTACACCTTATCACGTGTATTCATTATGATACCCTAACTTTCAGTGTGGTGGATTCATGCCTCTGAGATTTATACTAAAACTCAGAAAATCCTGATTCTGATCAAGTCCCTAAATCAGGTAACCAAACTAGTTTTAAAATGATTGTGAACTAGATGGTCTTTAGTGTCCTTTCCAACTCAAACCATGCTGTGATTCTGTGGTTACCTTAAAGAATTTATAACCAATAGTTAATAGTATAATTTATAACCATTTTGATTGCAGCCAGACCTTAGGTTACAGTTTTAAACCCAGCATAATCTTACTTCTTTGGCATTTTCTGAATAAGTTGATAGCCTTTGTTGTTAAAAATGGAACTGCAATATATAGAATTTCCTTTTTTTTTTTTTTTGAGAATTATGGTTCCTTTTGGCTCACCTTTGTAATTAGAACAAGTCTTTTAGCATAGAAAAGCAGGTTTTAAAAAAATAATTGAAGTTTTTGTATAACTTGGGAGTTTACCAAGGGTGTGAATTTTGATTTCTAGACTATTTGATTGTTTAAGAGCTCTTGTTTGATTGAAGCCCCTTGGTGATTTAGAAAGTGATGACATTATATTGTTGTGAACTCCTATATGAATAATTCTATAATCCCTAATTAAATAAAATAATGTTGAGCCCATTCACCAATTAATAATTTTGAAGGCTGTGGGGGTTTTTGTTTTGTTTTTTTCCACATAGCCCCAAGGAATAGAGGACTGACAGGATACTGATGTAGCTGAAATAAATAAAAATACACAATGTTAGGAGTTTAAGTATCAGCTAAAATGCAAGTATTCCCACCTGAGCTTGGTGTCAGCCCTCTGGAAGTTCTGCTGCCCTTCAGTCATTGCAGAGGTAACGTGTGATCATTCCTTGGGTAAACCTGTAGAGGTGGTAACTTCTGTAGTGTTCCAGTTTCTCTTGGTGGTGTTGCACAGTAATTGCATGAGAGGAAAGTTGGGAGCTCTTATTTTAGTATTTCAAAACAATTTGATTGTTGCCTTTTCCAGTCCAACTCTCCTTAGTAGATTAGATAAGGGAACCGTCCCTCAGAGATGCTTTAGTTTTCCCACTGTTTTTGTGGAGTTAATATTAATTGCTTCTGGTTCCAAGCCTCATTTTTCACTTGCTGTCTGCAGCCAGGCAGCTCTCGAGCAGTTTTTGGTTTGTGGACCTGTATTTGTTTTGGGAGAATAGAAAGTATCAACAGTGCTTTAGTTACAGTTTGTGAAGCCTCCGGGCTCTTGGTGGCTGCTTCCAAGTGAAATAGGTTGGAATGTCTTCCTTTTGGACAGGTGTCTCTCTGCTGTGGTCTTGCCTCCAGCCTCCTTTTCTTTAAAAATGCAAAAATACTTGTTGAAACTTTTGGTCAATTTGTGTTGGACTAGCAAGCAGGGACTGTGAGATATTTTCTTCTGAGATTTGGCTGGAATAAATTCAAACGTTAAACTTGTTATGAAGGCTTTCAACCTGCCCATCCCAAGGTTGTTACTTTTTTGTATTTGTTACTCTGATAGAAGCAGAAGAAGTTTGATTGGCGTGATGGGGTCTACCTGGAAAGATAACTCAAGTGTCCCCAAAAAGAGAGGGATGAAAAGTAGCATGTATGTATACCTGATAGATCACCACAGACATCTGACACATTATCTATATTCTGTTTTCATTTAATGTACAATAACTTTGAGTAACTGGAACTCTCAGGTGGTGCCAGGAGGGAGAAGGACTCTGACGTGAGTTTTTCAGGAATATCCAGCTTTTCAGAGTGTGTGTGCTGAAGGATCCTGCTGTATCATAGATCTTTGCTCTGGTGTCTTGTGAGTCATCAGAAGGACTCTTAATTAGGTTGGTATGACAAAAGCATGTTTGGGGCACAGTCCAGATCATTCCCCCTTTTGATTCTGTGCTTCAGAGCATTTCATAGCATGAAGTTCACAGCTAAGCTAAAACTCCCCTCCCTCTGCCTCAGAACATACAAAAGGGAAATACAAGGGCATGGTGTTAAGTGTTATGACACTTGCCTCCTCTTTCCTGAAGGTTTGTGCCACAGAGTGCTCTCCTAACCCTGGGATGCATCATGGCTGCCCTAAAATACATCCTTCTGTGCTCTGCCTTACCCCAGAGCAACCTGGCTTGGCACTCGAGGTGTGCTGTGGTTTATGTAGCAGAAATCAAATCTATTAGTGACTTGGAAGATTTAGACCAAACATGTAAACTGGCAGGAGAAACAGAGGTGATTTAAGGGAACTGTATAAAAGACACTTGTTTTAAAGCCACTTTAGGTATATTGTGATCTTGAAATTATTTATGTGAAATTTCTGTGTTGCTGTGGCTGGTTCTTTTCTTGGGAGAATGGAGTGAATTATCCTTTAAGGTTTGGTTTTGTTTGCTTGTTTATTATCATGGCACAAAATGTAATCATCAACTCAGTAATGTTTTCTCATTTAGTTAAAAAAGGGAGGTAATATTATCACAGAATCCTTGAATGGTTTGGGTTGGAAAGGACCTTAAAGACCATCCAGTTCCAGCCCCCCTGCCATGGGCAGGGACACCTTCCACTAGGCCAGGTTACTCACAGCCCCATCCAGCCTGGCCTTGAACACTTCCAGGGATGGGGCATCCACAACTTCTCTGGGCAGTCTGTTCTAGTGATTCACCACCCTCACAGGGAAGAATTTCTTCCTAATATCTGATCTAACCCTGCCTGTTTTCAGTGTGAAGCCATTCCCCTATGTCCTGTCACTACATGCCCTTGTCAAAAGCCCCTCTCCATCTCTTCTGTAGCCCCTTTAGGCACTGGAAGGTACTTTAAGAGCCTTCTTTTTCCCAGAATGAGCAACCTCAACTCTCAGCTTGTGTCCATGGCAGAGATGCTCCAGCCCTCTGATCATTTTGTGGCCTCCTCTGAACTCGCTCCAGCAGATCCACTTCCCCCGTTGTGCTGGGGGCCCCACAGCTGGAGGCAGCACTGCAGGTGGGTCTTGTGAGAGCAGAGCAGGGGATTCAGAGGGGCTGAATCTCTTCCCTCACCTGCTTCCCACAGGGCTTTTGATGCAGCCCAGGACACAGTTGGCATTCTGGGCTCCAGCGCCCATCCCATCAGTGAAGATCCCAGGTCCTTTCCTGCAGGGATGCTCTCAATCCGTTCTCTGCCCAGACTCTCTCTGTGCTCAGGATTGCCCCATCCCACGTGCAGGACCTTGCAGTTGGCCTTGTTGAACCTCACGAGGTTCACATGGGCCCGCCTCTCAGGCTTTTCCAGACCCCTCTGGATGACATCCTTTCCCTCCAGCACATTGGCCAAGACCCCACAGCTTGATGTCATCAGCAAGCTTGGTGAGGGTGGGATCAATCCCACTGACAAACATGTTGAACAGTGCTGGTCCAGTAGTGACCCCCTGGGAAGTGCCACTCACGTGGTGGATAATAAATTATCCAAGTATTTTCTGTTTCCTGAACCCCTGACAGTTTTATTCAGGCTGCTTTCAGCCAGCTGCTTCCCCTGAGTTTAGTTCTTACAACTGCCCTGGTGTCTTGGTAGCCATGAGATGTACATGTGAATCTCACAGGTGTGTGCTGGCCTGTAATGTGCTGATTTTTATTTGCCTTTTTCTTTCAAGTGATGCCCATGAAACTAATTGTTGATTTTCAGTAACCGAGAGGAAGGAGAAGTTTTTCCTGGCTAGCCTGTGATTTTGCTGATCTTGGTGATGTTTTCCCATCAGCCACATTGTCCTTGGTACAGCGTACTCAAGAGGGAGCAGGGATTTTGGTCTGAGGATGAGCTGGCTGAAAGTTCCATACTAAAAGATACCTCCACACAGCTGGCTTGGGAAAATTAGACACTTGATTGATGGTGGTACTGATTTGGGTTGGCAGTGTGAAGGAGAGAGTGCTCTTTATGAAGGTACTTAACCAGTAAAGCCCTAGCACAGTTGCACTTACCATGGTCAGAGGGTGTGTTTTTTGTTAATCCAAGCTGGTAGGATTTGTTTTTTATTAATCTGCACTGGTAGGATTTGTCAGTAGAGCTGTGTCAGTGAACCCTTTGTATTGTCATCAAAAGTGTGTTTTAAATGCCAGGGACTATGGATCAGCTCAGATATTACTTCAGCTCCTAGTACTAAGTAAGAGAGAATTCAGAGGGAAAAAAAAACCCTGAACAACTTTTCCTTTACTGAATGAAGACTTAATGAACTAGAGGGAGAAGATTCACAGTAATGGTGGGGCCATGATTCTGAGTCGTTTATTGATTGCCCTCTCCTGCTTTCTCTGTGACTCAGTACATAACTCCCATAGGTAATTTGTCAGGAACTCCCTTTTGCAGAGGAGATATGTAATCATTGAATCATGGGCCAAGTTCCCTCAGTTTCTCGGAGCAAGAATCAGCTTGGAATCGTGACAGTTGATCTCAGAATAATTTACATTTTAATCTTTATGTCACACCACTGAGATCTCTCAGTAGAGGGAATAATGTCAGAATGGAGAAGTCTTCTGTGGTCTCAGAGCCACCTCTCAGGAGTGTGACCAATTTTTTTGCAGTGCAGCTTTCTGTCCCTGATGGTTTTGGGTTTCAGCCCCAGTTCTGTCAAGCTAATGCACAAAAGTGAACCCAGAGACATTAAGCTATGCTTGATTGCGTGTCATCTCAGCTAGATTGTAAAGCTTTTGAGACTGAGGTGAATTGTGCAGTAGTCTAACATAAACTTTCTTTAATTGTCAACTCCCAAACTGATTATTTTGCAAGGGAAGCCTTCAGAGGTAGGTCTGTCAAAACAGAGATGGATGTAGTTTGTTCTGTGCTGCCTGTGGCAGGGACCAGTAATAATCAGTAGGGAAGAGGGACACTGATATATCTTCCCAGTTCTTAATCAGTGTTTTTTGGAGGTTCCTGAGCTATGTGGAGATGACTGTTTTATAGCCTATTATCTTAATGCTTTAATGTTGTCCTTCCTTAAGTGATCTTACTCTTTTGTATGTTATCTTTATTAAAGATCTGTTGATCTTCAGGTAAAGTAGATGAAGAGTTACCTTGTGTTGAACTTTGATAAACTTATGTTGAGCATTAGAAGTTTCTAGCAGGCCATAGAATATGGTGTCCAAAGAAAATAAAGGAACTATGGGAAAAATATTGTTGTTTTTCTTAAAAGTCAGTTTTAAAAGTAATACTGTGACATGGTTCTTACTGAAACTATATTTGAGTAAATACTTTATCCATTTCCTTTTTTTTTTTTTCCTAGCTTTGTTGCTTGTGCTACTAGAGAATGGTTTTAGTGAGTGCAGTTTCTTGTCTGAGAGAATATTCTCCAAAGAAAATTGCCCCTTAGGGGATTGGTCTGGAACAATCCCAGGACCACTCTTGCAATTTAATTGTTCTGAGCTTCTCTTCAAAACAAGACTCCCCCAAAGCGCACGTGCACTTCCCTTTCTGTCTTGTGCTGCTCCTTGGGATTCTCATCCTCCTTGCTTACGTCACCGACTCGTGTTTGAAGGGATCTGTTTTCCCTCTGATCATGGCCCTGGCTGTCTGGTTAAGGCCAAAGGCTGATGTTGGGGGGCTGGTGGGGTTTTCTGTCCTTTGCCTCTGCAGTTTCTGATGCTCCTGCGGACATGCTTAGTTGTTGGAATGTGTGAACTCCAGACCACGATGCGAAATAGGTCAGAGATTAAACTTCTGTGTCCTTCTGCCTTCCCTCATGCCACTTCTTCGCTCTCAGAATTCACCCTTAGATGTATATCAGAAACCTGATGCAAAAAGAACCTCTGGAAAATAATGTAAATAATGTATACCAGGGAATAGAAATAGTTACAGAGGAGACTCTTGCTTCGAATTTTTGCTTCCAAGGGTACGTGGAATGGCACGTACATAATTGCAGTGTTTTTTGTCATGTAACAAATATTCTGGGGTTTGTGATGATGCAGTACAGGCATCTGAGCCAACAGGGATTGACTGTAATACCAGGTTATGAGAAAATTATTTCAGCTTCTACCTGGCTAGAAGTGGACATATTGTCTGACAACTTTTCTTGAAGCTTCAAGTAAGTTCCTTTTTTTTTTTCTTTTTTTGGTGCAGTGTGTTAAAGATAGCAGTTACTTTTTGGGGTGAAACTTAGGATTATTATTATTATTATTTTAAAAATATATTTACCAAGGAATGGGTGAGGCATTTACATGCTTGCCTGTATACCACACTGCAGTATAGCAGTAAGGTTTGTGGGGAAATGAATGGGTGGGGTAACTCTAAACAGTACACCAGGGAAAGAAGCTGAGTCATAAGATTTCCTTGAACATGGAGGCAGAGCTGGGATTTCAGATACTAAGCATTAGTATTAACAAGCTTTTCTGCTCTATGCTGGATCTCTGAAGCCCCTTAAAAGCAGCAACATTATTTGAAACCGGTTTCTAGTTAATTTTTCCGTGTGTTAAACTGCAATGAATGCAATAACGTGCAAGTCACAAAGGATGAGGCAGTTTTAGGAGGCTGCAGTGAGCTGGTTGAGCCTCATGGCAGGAGCTGCCCTTCTCTTTGTCCGGCATCGCGCAGGTGTCTGCTGGAGAAGCAGGCTCTTGAAGAGGCAGAAGGATCAGTAAATTAATTGAATGGCAAGAGAGAGGCCTGCTTAATGAAAGGAATCAGCTGGCATTTGGTGCTAAAGAAACAAGCAGGGCTGTGAACTGCCAGGGACTTAATTGCTTTGAAATTTTCAGAAAGTAAGAAGCTAAGTCACATTATGAATTCCATTTTTTGTAGAAATTTATTTTCCAAATTTCTTTTTTTTTCCTGAATCCATTGAATTAATTTTTTTTTGTTCACTTTACTGTTCATCTGTTTTGCACGAGGGATTTTTTTTTCCTTCCTGATTTTCATTTTTCCCTGAACTGAGTTGCCATTCTCAGAGAGGGGATTTTTTTTTCCCCCATGTTCATCTTTAAGTGGGTCACACCACAAAGAATTCTGTGATGCAGCATTGTGAAACTGCTTTTGAATCATTTTAAAGCTTTTGTGTGCTGTGGACTTGAACAAGTTAATAGTGAATTTTAGGAAAGCTGCTGGTATTCAGTGATGAGTGGGACATGCCAGGTATGAGGTGAATGTACCTCTCTTGCAGGAAAACTCTTGTGTATGAATTGTATTACTCACAAAATATCACTGCAGATCCAAACAGGTCATTGATTGCTTTAGGTATTTAGTATGTCAATAGTTTTACTTCTTATATGACAGATAGTTAAGGTAGTTAGTCCTCCTATCCATGTTTTAAAGTTGTGTTGAAAGAAATGCTGAAAAGGTGTGTGGAAGTATTTACAGGATAGCAAAAATGCCTTAGAGCTGGACTGTGCTCCTAAATGCTGCCAGCTGGTAGTGGCAGTAATTACCAGTTACAGCCATAGCCATTCTGTTAATGGCATGCTTATGCAAGTAAAGCCATGGTTATACTCAATAGTTCATGCTGGAGCCCTGAAATACACTGAGGTGGGGCTTTTGCTCTTTATCAATCTCATTTCCTCTGGGATAGGAAAGTTTTGCAGGTGAGGTATTAATAAACCATGCTATTAAGACATATGTTTTGGATGAGAGGCTGTCATGCTTCAATTTGTTTAGCATATCAAAAAGAAAAGGAAAAAAATTGTTTTGGTACAGTGCTGAACCTCTTGAAAGTTGTTTAATCTAATAAGAAACCGCATATCCAGAATGAGAATACTGAAAGATGTAGTAGAAAACAGCACATGAAAAATGTGGAAGAATGTTTTAATGAGGAATGTGAGTACTCAGTTTAAATAATAGACTGAAGGAAATGATGGATGCTGCCTTGGGTCAGCTCTACTCGTGCAATTAGAAGTGGTGAGGCCTTCCAGGAAGACATGCTGCAGCCAGGAATTCGCAGGGAAGAGCTGGCAGCGATATTCCAGATGCCTCACAGTGGCACCTGGCTGCTGTCCTGCCCTGCCAGCTGCTGCACATGCACCAGGGCAGGGCTGCTCTGCTCTCAAACGGTGCTTACAGAAAGTACAGGCAGGAGCTTACCTCTGGCTAAATACTGATACGGTGTCTGCTTCTGGCTTTGAAGTACTCGAATATTTTTTTTTTTTTTCCCAAGGAGCATGGTAGCTTGCATAAAAATTGGTTCTTGGATCAAAGGAATGACTGTCAGTCTTCCTTCTGGATGCTGGGCATGCCTGAGTGTGAGACAGTGCTTTTAAAAATGCATAATTTCTTGATCTATTTCTGGCTTTATCATTCCAACCAGACTTCACAGCGGTGAATTCTGACTGAACTAACAGCCACTTGTGACAATAAGATGTGATGAAAACTGATTTATGTTATTGTTTTCAATACTGGCTTAATGATCCCTGTTAATCCGAAAGGCCTACAGCAAAAGAGCAGGTTCTGGGGGAAATCAGTTCTATCAAGACAAACACGAGCCTGCTGTGTTATATTTTTTAATAACAACATGCCTCTTTTTAGCAAGATGCAGCATGTTTTGTCAGTAATAGACTGATAAATTGTCAATTAAAAATCCACATACAGAGCAGACCCAACTGTTTGCTGTGAATCTCGATATTTTGCCGTTGTAGACTCATTAGTTTATTTAACTGTATTTGTTTAAGCCATCCTCCTCTGTGTTATTAACACTGCTGAGTGTAACCAACACACGACATGATTTCAGGATAGAGGTTGGCAGCTTCCCTCTACCTGGAGGAGGAGGTGATGTGCCCTTCCCTCCTGCCTGCCCCAGCCTTTTCCTCTCCTCCTCCCTTGGGCTGGCTCTGGCTCACGGTTGGGAGTGCCATGTACTGCTTTGTCTTAAGAACCTTTCCAATTATTTTTTTTTCTAATTAATTTTCCCTCATTTTGGTTGGCTTTGTCTTCTGCCATTTTGGAGAGTTCAGCCACACATGGGGCACTCAGACAAATATCAGACCACTCAAAATAATGATGGAGAGTGACCTTCCCCCTTCAGTCCTGCTGGTGATTGAGCTCCAGCCTTTCCATGGGGTGCTCCGATGGTGAGATCATGAGCTGAGGGGGCTGATTCACGGCTACTTGCTGGTCAAAGGGATGTATTCTCTACTTTCCTTGTTGGTTTTCTGGTCACTCAGTGAGTGGCTCAGATCATGGATGGCTCAGCTGAGCCGAGCATGAAAGTGGGGGAAGGAGATGGTGCTGGGAGCAGAGGGGGAATGGGGCATCCCCCATCAGTGGTGGCCGGCTCTTGGGTTGGCTCATTTGTCTCGGGGAAAACCTCACTGTTCATTGTTTGGCCTTAGTAAAAAATTATGTTGGTTTTGTGTGATCTTCAGCTTATCTCCTTCTGTGCACATTAACTGGATGTTACCACGTGGTTTTTCACTAGGCTTGGGTTTTGTTTAACATGCGCAGTTGCAGCCAGGAAATAGCTGAAGGGTTTTTTCCTCTTTTCCTCCTTAGGAGCTTGCTAAAAGCAGTCACCTTTAACTCTTGGTGTGTAAACAAGGCAGTAAGAGGACTTAACACACTGCAATTAAACTGTGGGGCCTAGGATAGAATAAGGAATTGAGTTTATTGCACTTCTTTGTTTCACAAAATTGGGGTTTGTACATTATTTAAGTAGCATTTGCATGGGGGAAAGGTGGCTGTTTGCTCTGCTAAGCTGGAATAGGGTTGGATACTTAAATAGGGCTTTATTTATGCAGAGGAAAAAAGTTAAATACTTTTTTATGTTGTGGTAAATTCACGGTATGTCTTAAGTAGAAAGGTTAAGTTTGCTTTTGTGCCTTTGCTTGTGCTGCTTGTCTTCCTTTGCCTTCAACGTAGCTTTAAAAGCCTGTCTTGGTGAGACTTCAGTGCTGGTAATTAATTTGTCTGCAGAGTAACTGCACATTTCACTGCAGTCAGGAGTGTCACTGTGCTATTTCTCGTACCAGTATTGTTCTGAAAATAGTAATGCAGGGAGCTTGCAATAACAAAAACATACTACCTACAACAGAAACACCCTGCTGCTGTTAAGCAATCAGTTTTCAAACTGTAGCACACATTTCTGGTATAGAGGTGGCACGTTTTCTGAACCTTTGAATATGAAAAAATGAAGTTACACGAGAGACCATACTCCAGGCTGGTGTGCCTATTCTTTGGAGAATTAAATTAATTAAAGGAATTTGTTTATCTTGCTTCTGTATTTGTTCTTGTGGCTTTTTTTTTTTTTTTTTCTGCGAGAGGGTTGTCCTCGCAGAGAAATTTAAGCATTCTGCCTAGTTAAAAAAACAATCTTATATATGGAATGTAGTAGATTTAAATTGGACATTAATTGATTGCATGGTCAATGCAGTGAATAAAACAATACAGAGCCTTACACATAAATCAAACTGCAGGGATGCAGGCTGCACTGACAGAGCTGGAAGTTATATACTATCTGAAACAGAGGGGTTACTATCTCTGCTTATCACAAAAGCCCAAATTGTCCCAGTGTGCCTGAGTGTGTGTCAGTGGAAGTCAAATCTCTGGGTGTTTGGCTGAATGCCACGTTGTTGTTTAACGGTCCCTTTGGATTGAGAATGTCATTCAAGATTTCTAAATGTGACTGTGACCCCGGTGCTTTGAGGACTTCACTTCTTGGTAGGTTTGGCCTGCTTGAATATTGGTGAAATAAAATGCCTGCCTGAGAAAGCTGGAGGTTTGTATGATACTGTTCGTGGTCTCTTTTAAGAAATGGATAAAAGTGAGGTTTCTGGGAAGGGAAGATAAAGCCAAGCAGCCCAGCAGAGCACAGAGCTGCCCATGTACTTGTTGCAATTCAGCTTCTTGAGAGCCCTGCGATCCCTTTCTTTAGCCACAATCCGTGTTTTTATCCAGGGTTTGCAAGGCAGGCAGGTGCTGGTATTGTGAATCAGTTATCATTTGACATGATGTAAGGGGCCTGTTCTTATTTACAGAAAATGTCACTTGATGTTGTTCCCCTTTTTTCTCATGTTGCAGATGTGGGTGGTGGCAGCTCTTTCCAGTCTCACACAGATGTTGTCATTGTCTATTGTGCACACACAGGGTACTGCTGGGGGTAGTTTTGCTGGGCTGAAAAAGGAACAGCCTGTCTATGTTCTCCTGCATGAAGTACAGCTTTGAGAGACAAAGGGCTGCTCCTGCTTTTTTCCTTTTTTTTTTTTTTTTTTTTTTTTTTTTTTTTTTTTGCAGGATGTGGCACAGGTTCTTCAGTAACAGAATTTTGCTTCAGGGTTAGTGGGCTCTTCAGTCTTGAGGCCCCAGATGATGTTCCTGGCAGTGCCACTATGTTCCTTCCAGTAATAAAACTGAAATGGCATAAACAGTGTATTTATTCCATTTTATATAATAAATGAAATACCTTGAAGCAAAATGTCACCTTCAGTAGTCAAGGGTGTGGATTTCCTTCTTAATGGTGCCGACAGTCTTTCCTGATTTTTCCAAATTGTTTATGAGAAATTCATCCAGGAACTTGCCTGAATTGGGAAAAAACATTTAGTATAACTAGATGCTAGTGAAGTGCTATTAATTGATTATTTTTTATTAGATATGCTAGTACATACAATGAAACTTGTGTGTGACTTGTGTTTGCACGTGTGTGCATCTGATTTATGCAGAACCTGTAAGGTTTTATGAATAAGGCAAAACTGTAGACTATTTTTAACTTGAGCACTGTGTGGAGGCAAAGCAAGTTTTGCAAACCTAGATACTGGGCACACCACGAGGGCAGTTGTTTGTCTTTATTCTGTATTTCCATAGGTTGTTTGTGTTGTCTCTGTAGTCTTTTAGTTTAGGAGTAGCATAGTTCTGCTCCAGAGAACGAGTGTGCAGAGCCATTTTATTGGTTTATTTTCTTTGTATATTGCTGTAATACCAGATTTTGTGATTCCATATAATGTTTTTGTTCTCTCATCTGTTTTGATTCCTGCTGGTTTTGGTTCTGTTTTGAAACACAAGCCAAAAATTAAGACTAGCAATTTTTTGAGCCAGTCCTGCTCTGTTATGTGGGTAGAGCCATCTTCCAGGATGGATATGCAGAGTAGTTGTTAAACACTGTTATTATCAGTGATGATATGCAAGCATAAAAGAATTCAGATTTGCTTTCAGGGCTCATCTTCATTTGACAGGAGTGGTAATCAAAGGGAGAGATAAAGGGAACATTTAAAATGTTGCTGTGATGATCGAGGTATGTCTCCATGTTGTAGGGAAATTGTGCTTATTTTCACACCTGTCTTTTTATAGGGAAAAAAAAATCCCTTGAAATTTTCTTCAAATATTGTTTGAAATGCCATTAAATTTTTTGTTAAATAACAGTAAGTAGTGGTGCTTTTCTTAGATGTGGGTTTTGGTTCCACTAGATGTGATGAAGTTTGAGGCATAAAATTCTCATGTCTGAGGAACAACCTAGGGGCACTCTGTCTCTTAGGGTACCAGTCCTGTGCTTGTAATTTCGGTGTTACAGCCCCTTTTTTTTGTGCAAATTGTGAATGAGAGGTACTATAATGACACAGATATTATACTGCACAATAAATGCAACAGAAGGTCCTTGTGATCTGTTGAAGAATGGAAATGGCTGGTGGAAAGTCTTGTTTCCAACTTTCCTGCTGATACTTTTATCTGAAAGTAATTAATTAAAAAAACTACCTACCTTATGCTTTTTATGAGCTGTGTGGAGTCAGTTGCAGGCATGGAACAGTGAGGGATGATCTCTGTAGCTGCTCACCTGAAATCCCTGTTTATGAAAATTTACTTGGTTAAAGATCTGAGTGCTTCTGTTCTTCCCCTTTAAATCGTTGCCCTTTGGGCCAGCCCAACTTGTTTGCTTTAAAAATCAGAGTAACTAAAAAATAGTATTAGATTGGTATTTTCAATCCTTGATCAAAATGCTGTTGAGTAAGATCAGGAGTAGCATCTTGGAGTTCATGGTGGATGAGCTGGTATTTTAATCAAGGAGCAAAGTACTGCTACATGTACTGGTTATAGTTGACTTGTTACCAAGTGCGTGGACATTGTAGGGAGATAGAAATTAAACTTTCAGGGTAGAGTCCCTTCTTTGGAATGACAGTGCAGTCTCTGCTCTGCCAGCTCCAGCTGTCTTTTGTGTCTAGCAGAAGTAGCACTGTCAGCATTTTTAATATAGTTTCCTGTTCTTTTCTGTCTAGATGAGAGTTGTAGAAGTGTGCTTTATGGAGTTCACTTACAAGAAGGTTTTATTATTGTTTGGATGTGGGTGTATGTCTTTAGTAACAAAAGATTTAGTGCACTCATTTATTCTAGTAATAGTCTTCTGTTTTGTACAAAGAAGCGAATATATGTATGTGTGTGTAAAAGTAAATATATGTAAATATACAGGAGAATAAATGTATTTGGATTCAAGAGCCAAATATTTTCAGGGAAGGAAAGTTTGTCCTGTAAGACATGCTTTATTTTTTTGAAAAACATACATATCAGATGTTGGTTTTACAAGCGCTTTATTTACATCCGTGTCACATTTGTCACGCTGTTATTGGTGACAAGTTGTATCTCCCATAAAATGAGTGAGGGTGAGACTGTGTTCCAGTATGAAATTACAGTAGTATTGATATGAAAATGCCAGCACATGCCAAGTGTCTTGACATAGGAATAAGCTGCTGTAGCCTTGTCTGCATCATGCTTCTAGGTCCTGCACTGAGGTGCAGGCTTTGGGGTCTGCTTTGGGTTTGTTATGGAATAAGTCTGGATAAAAGCATGTAACCTGGACAGTCTCTGCAGAGCTACTGAGACATGGTGACCTGTGTGTCAGAGACCTCATGTTAGGATGGCATTTTGCTTGACAGCATTAATTGGAATAATTTATCCTGGTTAGTCTTGCCCAAATGTGGCATCTGTACAGTGTGTGGCTTTGGATATAATTAATGTGCTCTTTAATTTGTTCCTGAAGTGTAAGATGATGATCTTAATGTGGAGCTCTTAGATTCTGTATCTTGTGTTTTAAAAGAATTAGAAATACAAGAATTTAAGTTTGTCGTGGCAAGCTCTAGTTCACCTGTTCATTTTTGATGTACCTTTTTTCTTCTCCTTTTCCAGGTGAAGCAGGAGCTGTAGGAGGAAGACTGTGTGGTTTGCAATCATGCCATTCCCCTTTGGCAAGTCCCACAAGTCTCCTGCAGACATAGTGAAGAACCTGAAGGAAAGTATGGCAGTTCTCGAAAAACAAGATATCTCTGACAAAAAGGCAGAAAAGGTACAGTTGTGACTTTCCAGTTGCTAAACAATATTTGAAAGGGGTGGGGAGGGGGGTGGAATTTACAGCTGTGGAAACCGAATCAATTAGGAATTATTTTGGGGTTTTATGGCCTGATAAAGGGTAAGTTATGTACCTTTGAACAGGTGTGTTTCATGTTGGTTGGCTTTGCATTTTTATGCTGCTGGCAGCTGATAACGCTACTTAAAATAATTTGGTTTGGAACTGTAGGATATTGCATTCTTTAGGAAGCAGCTCACAGCTCTAGGGTGTTCTGGTGCTTGTGACCCCTGGAAAGCCTTTACTACTGCACAGTCGTTCTGTCTCTGCTTGTCCTTGCAAATGTTCACAGGCAGAGTGTCTCCTACTGGAACCAAAGAGCTTTGTGTCTCGATGGATATCAGCAGAGAATATACTTAGACTTTCCTGCCTTTTCTTCAGCCCATAGGAAGATGTAGTGAAAAGTTCCTGTGCTAGTGCAGCTTCCTTTAGATGGATGTGTTGCTGCTTCAGGATCTCTCCCTGTCAACGGTCACTTCCTTCTCAATTGGTAGTCTTGATAACTTGACTGAAAATGATCTTAAAGTTCAGCCTGTGTGCAGCTGCATCCCCCCTAGTGACTTGTGTGACAAAGGTATTCACTGTTTAGATGAAGTTTTTCCTGATAAGCTCAACACAAGGTCATAGGTTTGAATACTTAAAAAATCCCAACAAACCAAAAAAACCCAAACAAAACATCTCCCTCTCCAATATACCAGCTTTTGAAGCAGGCTGTGATACCCTCCTTGGATCCTCTCCCAGCATTATTTAACTAGTCTGTGCCTTTCTTGTTATCCACAGTGCTGTGTAGGAGTTACTCACAATCTTTTCATGTTCAGTAGTATTTTAAGCAGAATGTGGCCAGTTCCTCAATATTCAGTTTCACCTAGATTTGACACTACTGTATTTAAGTGCAGGAGAATCTGGGTCTTAATTAAATAGCCATCTTTATACCAAATTCTTTAAAAATCAGCATCTTCTACCCCACTGCCGGCATGTGTTATGTTCCAGGTGTCTTGCAGGGTACCACAGTATTTTTCCTTGACACTTTTTCTCTCTTGCTGGAGAGAAAAATATTACGGTATGTTATGCAGGCCTGTGTGAAGGCTTTTCTTCTTTTACTAAAAGAGACATCTGTCAGGAGAGGAGGGGAAGGTGCATTCTGAAGAGTCTGTGATGAGACATGGCACTACCCCCTTCATCTCGGCCCCATTATTAATTCCTGGAGATGGGACTTGATCTTAAAATCCATGCTCTTTTGTGGCATCTCTTGGTGCTTAGACCTCTAATGGGGGACATCCCACTGTGGAAGGCTGTGCACTGCAGCACGTGCCTGTGGTCTGGTGCTGTAGCTGAAGGTTATTACGCACCATTTCCTCTTGCTGGCCTTCAGTCCCACACCTCTATCCTGCTCAGAGACCTGTGAGGCTGCTGCTTGGGCAAGAAACAATGCACTGAGCCTGTAGAGTGGTTACTTGTGTCATGCAGAGAGCAACACACGCTGCTTGAAGGAGTGGAGAAGGTAGCCCTGCTCACCAGGTTAACTGAGAGGAGGGTTAAATCCTGGCATTCAGGGGACTGAGCCTGGGTATGGTGCTGCTGTTCCCTGTCATCCATTTTTCACAAAGGAGAGCAGCTGATGGATCCACACATGCACAACACCAATGTCAATGCCTCCATATAGAGATTTTTCAGGAAAAAGTTGTTCCTTGGCAAGCCAAGACTTCAGGAAGGTGCCTCTGGCTGTGACTGTTTATCTTGAATGGTTTGCTGGTGTGGTAGAGAAAGGTCTTCAATATCTTACAGATCAGCCATCAAATCTTTGAGGGCACAGCTCTGATCAGACACCCTGAATTTGTGTCCTTTTCCTCCAGTCTGTTGAAATGACTGGAGTGACTTTGGAGTTAAAAGACAGCAGGGGTCTGAGCAGCAGCCACTATTAGAAAAGAACAAAGATTTCTTTGTGCCTGTATCTCAGTATTTAGGCATCTTTTTATCTTTCATTATCCCTTTTATTATGATGATCCTTTCTGTAATGTAACTTTTCAGCCTCTTTTGGAGAAGAATTCTGTGCTGATGAAAGGGTGAGTTCTGTAGATAGTACTGTAACAGAAATAGGAAAACTCACTGCACACAAAGCACAAAAATTACTGCCTTTTACTAAAAGGGAAGAAGGATGCCAGAGTTTTTCTTTTTTAATGACTTCATTTTATTAGTGATTAGACTTGTATAAAATATGGTCTCTCTCTCTCAGTAATTTCTTCATGGTCTCTGATCCAGGGGTGTACTTTTGTAGCCTGTCACATATCAACAACAAAATTTCAATGCTAAGCAGCCTGGTACATACTCACTGTTGATTACTCCTTGTGGTAAAGACAAGCTTTTAGCAGGGAATACCTACTTTTCCCACACTACTTTGTTTCTTAGAATTAAAATACTGAATTTGCTATGTAGAGGATGCTCTTAGAGAGTTTCATAACACATTTGGCAATACAGATTTGTAAGAAAATTAGACAAATAATTTTCCCTAGAAAATTAAGTGTAATTAAGTATGTTTGAACAGAATTGCTTGGTTTTTTTCAGTGCTTTGGCTGAAATTTAAAACCTTTAATGTTTTGTGACAGGAGGAAAAAGCAAAGGAGGTAATAAAGATTTTTTTAAGTTTGGACAGTGTGTGTTCCTGTTCATTCTTTATAATCCACATGGAAGATATTCTTCAAAACAAAAGGGGTAAAACAGTAGGGGTCATGATGCCTCTTGTTCACTTAGGAAACATTCTGCCCTGCAATACTGGAAAAAAAATACTGTAACTGAAAATCTGAAATTCAAGTGAATTCTAGTTTACATGTTAATCTACCTTTTTTTGAGCTATGTGAAAACTGGAGAAAAATTAACCCTGTAGTTCTCCGGGTCATTTTGAAGTGCCCTTGAAGTGTGTGGTGCTTTCTCAGGAGCTGCAATCCGAAGTGGCTGCCCAAGCTGGACTGTGGCTCGTTGCCGAGGGGATGCCCCATGTACCACAGCTCTGGGGGCTGGCTGGCTGCATCCCTGTGCTAGATAGAGGGGACAGCTTGCTGTCTGTTAGCATTTTCAAAGGGAAATGAGATGTCAAGTGCTTTATAACTGAAAATGCGTTCATCACCTATGCTGTTCGTTCTCCAGGACTTGTGTTCTCTCAGAAAGGGGGGCTAAAGGGAAGGGAAAGGAAAATTCCTTTCATGTAAGTGGGACCTACCTTTGACCCAGCCCATTAGTTAGTCTTGATTTGCATCTCTTCCCCCTCTTTGGCTGACATCAGCATTTATTTTTACACTACCAGTTAGCTCGGTTTGTGGCACACGTGTACTGTCGTGAAGGTAAATATTTACTCATGTAATAAACTCGTTCTTCCCTATCCTCCGACCTTGGGTTAACCTGCCCAGAGCAGCTCTTGCCATTGCAGGCATGGTTGGCCTGTTATTCACATCCCCAGCTCTGTAGGGTGGGCACACACCGTGTGTGGGGCTGCACCACGTGCTGATTGCGCTCAGCTCCCCAACATAACGTCAGGCCAGGTTTCATTCAGTGAGTTAACGCTGCCATTTACAAAGCAGTCAAACTTTAACTTTGCTGTGCACGTGTGTACCATTAACCCATGGCTGAAAGAAGGCTGAAGGGTGGGTGATCTGCCTGGCCTACGGTGTGGGGCTGTTACTCAAAGAGTAAAGATGAGGCTTCTTCTGGAAGTAAGCTGAGAAGATGTGCTGCTTTTCTAATTGAACTTGACTCTTTGTGCTAAATAGCTGCTGAAAAATCACACGATCAGTGCACACACTGCACTGATGTAGGCAGTCATATATTTACAAAATTGTATGTTTTTGTAAACATTCTGAAATCCAGCCAATTTTTAATAGAATCATTAAAAAATTATGTTTGTTACTTATGATAGATACTACTCTAGACCAGTAAAAATATTCACCAAGTATAGGCTCAAAGCTGTATCTGCTTTATCTTTTTGATGGATGTTTTCATTAATTGTGCAGTTGCTGTAACTGCATTATCCATGTGTATAGAACCCTCAGCCACAGGGGCTGCATAGGCCTGGAGCCTGCCAAGCTCATTGGAAATATTTTGGGACTGACCATGTGCTCTTTTTCTACTGTTCATAAACCCCAAACACTCCAGCTGTACAATTCTAATTGAAGTATTTGGTATTTGCACTGCTTACTCTTTAAGAGAATAGTAAATTTTGGAGTATTTCACTTATAGTTCCAGACACCATAAAGCATAGTAGTTCATAGATATAAAGACATGGATCTGTTCTTGTGTAACAGTGATATGTGTGCCTTCACAGTGTCTGCATTTATTTTTAAGTATCTTCTTATCTTTGATAAAAATAGGGAAGTAAGTACTTTCCTTATTTCCCTTGCTTTACATTTAACTTTCATAGTTTGACTTGTTCTCGGATGGTGTTGTCTGGCACCATTAAATTTCAAATGTGGCTCGCCGCAGAATTTTTCCCTAAAATGCTGATTGCTCCTTCTTAGTGTTGAGAACATACATGTAAATAAATGTTAATACCTCCAAAATATAAATTTTAATATATAAAATATATAATATACAGTTAGAGACTATTTATATTTACATATATATAAATATATATATAAAATAGCTGTTCAGTATATATAAAATATACCCTGCTTATATATAGTATTGGGATTTATTTATTTCTTATATGTGGTGTCTGATTGTTAATTCTGCTTTTGAGCATGGGTTTTTGGATTAACTTCATTGTGTATTTTGATTGTTCTCTAGAGACTTTTCCTGTTAAAAGAAAGCAGTGCATTCGGAAATTATGTAGATCTCAGTACCTTAGGTAAATCATGCAAGTAATGCTACCCAGCTTTATCTTTCTTGATTTTTTTTTTAGTACTAGTTTTTTGCTTGGCTCTTAACATTGCTATTTAATGTGGCTTTATATTTTCAGTGTAGCAATCCACATTCCATTCTGCATCTGGAAGGGTAAAAATAGGTCTGCACATCTTGTGTTTGGGATCTGTTTGAGAGTTCATGGAATATGGAAGAGAGATTCTGGAAGTTGGTAGGAGTTTATTTCTATTCCTTTTGATGTTGAGTTTTTGAGTAGAAGAGAAGGAAGTATAGAGGTGTAACATTTTATGAAATTGTAGCACACCAGAAGACCTTGGTTATTGATATAATCATTTCAGAAAACCTCCTATTTCTGTATTTGCAGAACATATCCAGAAATGGTACTTTGGCCTAAGCTGAAGTGATGCCAGCAAGACTCTTCATGATGGAGGTGGTCAGACATTGGTACAGGCTGCAGTGTCCATCCGTGGAGCTGTTCAGAGCAGGGCTGGCCCTGCCTGGAGCAGGTGGTTGGTCCCTGATGACCTCCTGAGGGACCTTCCAGCTAAGCTGTTCCATGTTAGGGGCATGGTTTAGTGGTGGACTTGGCAGGGCTCAGTTAATGATTGGATTTGATCTTAAGGGTCTTTTCCAACCTAAATGATTCTGTGATTCTGTTCTGTGACTGTGTCTCTGGGCATTACTTCCCACCAAAGGTTCATGTTGTTCCAAGTTCAAGTGAAGGATATTCAGATGATTTTGACAGTTGTGAAGAGCATTTAAGTCCTACTGTCTATTCTTGAAGTTACCAAGTTGTATGTTTACACTAGGCTAGAAAGCTGCTGCCTTTTGTTTTGCTTTTTTCCCCCTTTTTTGTGTTAAAGCCCTCAGTGCTGGGAAACACTACAGTGTTTTCTTCCAGGTTTGTAAGCATTTCCATCACTAGTGTCTTTCTTGGGCTGGTGGTGAGGGACAGCCCTCAAGTGGGATTATCAGTTTTGGGCTTGGGGAGGCTTGTTCTGTTTCCTGGGGTTTTAGGATGAAAAATTCTCCACTAGCATTGTTCTTAATTACAAGCATTCCCTCAATACCATCATCTTACTTAAAATGGGTAGTTACTTGAACTTCTGCCTTTCTTCCTCTTTCATCTTGCTTCCTACATTAGTGTGCAGGGACAAACTGCAGTAGAGGTTTTATTACTGCTTCTTCTTTTTTTGGTAGCCATGCATCGAAGACAGCTCTTCTTATCTCCATGTTTGACAGATGTTCCTGTTCTTTTCCCAGAAAAGAGGCATTTCTTCTGAATTTTAGAGAAATAGAACACTTGTGTGGTGTAATACTGCTACAATATGGTGAGCTGGCTTTCCCATTTCATGTCTTCAGGAGCTGTCATGAATCTAAGCGGTCTTACTGAGCACCTGCTTCTTACTGTCTTACTAACAAGTGCACAGAAAATCCTTTGGAATTTCGATTGAGGAGGAGACAACCGGGACTGGGAACTGCAGTTAGCAAGAAGAGGGAGGCAGCAGGGAGTGGAAAGTTGTGGAGGAGCTGAAGATGATATGGAGCCTCCTTAAAGGTCATGGAATCCTTATGTGCATACCTAGCAAAGCTGGAATGGCTCTGGCTTGAATAGTGCATGGGTCATGCTGATCTTAAAGCCTCTCCAGATAAAAAGCACAAATGAGAAATCTTCTGACATAATCCTTTGGAAGACTGGCAATATCCAGAAAGTCATCATTTTTTCGCTTCATTAATTTTCCCCGAGCTATCAATCATGAATACTTTACGTTAAAGTGTATGCATACTTTGTTGGCAGGTTCATCTAACTACTGAAAATCAGTCGCTTACAAGCCATTCAGACTTTTTAGGCACGTGAAGAACTAATACACTATAATTAAACCACCTATTTAGGATGATCATTTCCAGCATTTTGCCCCCAAGCTAAGTAAACATATAAATTGAAAGGAGTGGTGTTTTTTTTTTTTTTTTTTTTTGGTCCAAGATAATTGTGCTTTAAGATTCAGAAGTGGGTGTTCAGGAGTGTTCTTGTTGATTTGTTATTTTGTTGGTTTTACTCATGAGATAACTGTGTTTCCACTGCTAAACGCTGCTTCAGCTCATCATGGCAACTTAGGAACTCCTCACCCTGACTTTCCTAAGTGAGAGGTCAGACCTGTCTGTCTTCTTTCTGTAAGATGGACTTGAAATGGGGAAGGATTTTAGACCTTTAATTGTCTCCTGTATAGCCATGCCCTTTTGAGGTGATACAAAGCTGTTTGCTGGTTGGTTCTTTTATGCTGAGACAACCTGAAAACCAAAGTAGGTTCTCCCTGAAGTTTTGTTTGCTGGAAAGGAAAAATGTCACCTGCACTAAGTGGAATGGGAGCCCAGTATTTGACAATACCTGATGAGGGCAGAATCTGTAGGAGGGATGCACTTGTTCTCTCTGAGCAGTTCACTAGGGACAGACACGAGTCTCCATGTCATATTTTCCAGTCTGACTGTGTGTAACTCTGTTTTACAGAATGGAAATTCTGTCGGGTTCTTTTCATCCCACTGCTGTTCTTTAGGGGATTTTTGAATGGGAAGTTGACGGATGGTAAAAAGGAAGAGATTTTATTTGTAGCAACTTGTCAAATTGTGTGTGTCTTCCCTTGTCTTTTTGTTTGTGTTTTGGTTTTTGTTTGTTTTTTTTTAAATGACCACTCTTATAACAGTCTTATTTGCAGAAAGAATATCTATTGTTTTTTTTAGCAGGTTGTCATTTCCTGATTATTCCTCCCCCCCCCCTTAGTGGAAGTTTGCAGATGTTAAGAATAATGGAGTGTGCAGTTACAAAGACAAATGGCATTGTGCTCTAACTCTATTGTTTTCCCATTTTCTTTAGGCCACTGAGGAGGTCTCAAAAAACCTTGTTGCCATGAAAGAAATCTTGTACGGCACAAATGAGAAAGAACCCCAGACAGAAGCTGTGGCACAGCTTGCTCAGGAGCTGTACAACAGTGGTCTTCTTAGTACCCTAGTAGCTGATTTGCAGCTAATTGATTTTGAGGTAAGAAAACAGGTTTGACATTTCTTATATTCTGTATGTTGAAATAAACACATCTGAATTCCTACCATTTAAATTGGTTAAGATACAATTCAGTCTTCTGCTTTTATTTTCTGGTTATGACAAATGCATTAGAGAGAGAACTCATTGTTCCAAACTGCATAGAAAATTAAGCAACTATAGAATATGAAATCCACGAATTTAGGCATATAAGCAACACAAATTTGAAGCAGATAAACCTCTAATCCAATGATACAGTTCTGTTAAATTATGGAATAATTCCTAATTGTTGTGTGACAGAAGGGTTAATCTCTTAACAGTAATACCATAGTGAACACAAACCATAATACTACAAGACACATCTATATTATCATCTTGTTAAATCAAATTACTTGGAAAAGAGAATTTATAAATTAAGGCTTTTAATTTTATTAACAGTCTGGTATTTCTCTTTTTAGAAACAAGTGATGCAACCTTTTTTTCTATTTTTCTCATCTTTTTTTTTTGGTGTTTATTAAAAAACCCAACAAACCCAAGTTTTTATCGATTAATTCAAAATAGCAATACTTACATTAAAACATATCTCTCTACAAACCTCTGTGGCATTTGTCACTACACCACATGGAACAATTTAGGTTCCCAGTGCCCCAGTGAAGAATCACCCTGGTTAGTTGTCTGTAAGAAGCTGCAGCACAGTTGGATTTTTCTGTTTTCCCTGAGGTCTCACGAGAAGCGAGTGGTTGTCTAGGACAGGAGCCAAACCCCGTGTATCTCACTCCACAGCCTCCACCATAAAGACCATCCCACTTCAGGTTGCTTAAAAACAGGATTGTTCATAAACAAGTTGCTCACAATGCAAACACAACAGTTTAAAGTCCTATTGTAGTTTGACATTCCAAAAACAATGGCTTTCTTCCCAGTTCTTTCTTCTCTCCCCTCCACCCCACCCATAACTCCCTCTGATTTGTGTTTAATTATAATACAGTGGTATTTTTTCCCTATCCACACAACTGTTTATACCAAACATAAAGCATTCAAGTTGTTAAATAAGCAAGGAGACCTGGGAAAGCTGAGAGGGAATGCTGAAATGCGATGGCCTTTTTATTGCTGAGGAAAGGAAATCATGAAACATCATCTGGATTCTGCTGACCTCTAGATTTGTATCAGCTTGGTGTTTACCCAGCCCAGTTATGAGCAAAGGAAACCTTCATTATCTCCTGGTAATGAGGAATGATAACAATTTGTGCAGGCTTGCTCTCATTAGGGAGAACTGTGCTTTTTATTCCGAGGGGACTTGAAAAGATTTTGAGTTGTTTCCTGCTTGTGGACCTTCTGCTGCTTTGTTACACGAGGATATGACGGCTCCCCCTTGAGAGAGAAAAGTCATCCGTGCTGCTTTCTGGGCTGCTTTTTAAGGATGGGATCTGGCAGACTGTCCAGCTGTTGTTGTTACCTGGAATTAATGTCAACACACCTGTGCTCCAAATGTGCTCCAGCTGTCACAGAGTCAGTGAGATGTTGGCTCTGATATCCCACATCTCTGTGGTTATGGGTTTGCTGCATTTGAAATGGTTTCTCCATATGACTGATGGAAATACTTGTTTGATTTTCTGTTGTTTTTTAAACTTCAAGAGTAGGTCTTGAATTTTTTCCTTCTTTCCTTCACAACCTGAGGTCATTCAGTGATAAACTAAACTTTTTTTTTCTCAAGAACTTCACTAATTTCTGAAGAAGGTTTCCTTGTAGAACAGGAACAGACAGCTAATTAATAGACAGGGGCTGTTCACTCTGACTTTTAAACAGTCTCAAATGTATTTGAATCTGAATTGTTATGGTAGAAAAGCCCAGAAAAGTGTTATGTAAAAACTAGAAAAGTAACAAATTTCATGTTTTAATGAACAATCTGTGAGTGTCCAGCCTTTGCTGTATGTATGTAAAGGCCCGTTTAAAATTATGCCCTTCTCTGGAAGTCTGTTTTCCAAGCAAAGCCGTCAACCCAGCCATCTACAAACTTACCAGTTATCTCCTGGCTGATCTGCACTAGCGTGTCTGTAGAAGAGATGGTATCTCTTGTGGAAGGAAGAAGAAAAGCCAAACCCAAAAATGCCTCTTGCATAAGGGAGGCTGAATCCTTCTGCTGGTGGGACACTGCAGGCACAGTGTCCCTCTCACCTCTCGCAGCCGTGACCGCTGGCACGGGGTTTGGTGCCTGTTTGCCCCCTTAGGACATGAGGACACTTAGCAATGTCCCTGTGACAAGAGCTGCCTCTGGGGTTGCTGTGTGCCACCAGCAGCTCAATTATATGCATAATGAGGAAATGCTGTTCTTGCTGGGGAATCCAAAGCAAACTCTGAGATCCAGCGCAGAACTGGCAACGTTAGTGATGACTGTATTATGTGGAGTTTGAGGGAAGCGATTTCTAGAAACACTGCTCCACTCATTGCAGAACAAAGAGTTCTGGTGTTGCTTTGGGCTGGCTTTCAGTGGAATTGTAATTGAGAAAACAGCGTTTACAAACAATCTCTTATATCCTGAAAACAACACTCCAACACAACTGTCGGTGGTAATTCACAAACATGCCATTTGTAAAACTACAGTCCTCCTACATTTTTATAAACATAAACATTGCATTTTTTCTTTCGCAATCCGCTTGACATTGATTAGAAAATGGAAATAATTTTAAATAATTGCTGTTGTTTTTAAAATTCCTGCTAGTTAAATATGCCCTGCATTTGCTCAAAAGCTTGCTGATGTTACTCAGGAGATTTCTAGTACAGTTGGAGCCTGTCAAGAAACATTATATACATATGGGGTTTGTTTATAACCTTTAGGTGGAATTGCTTAATGGGCCTTTATTTGCAAGTCCAAGCTTAGTAGAAGTTTGCCTAGTCTTTTTCTGGGTTAGATCTGATAACACATAATCCTGAAGGTGTCATTGTATCCATCCAAAATGGACAGTTAATACCGCTTTTAATGCAGAAATACGGCTTTAAATGATGCACGCGAGTGACAGTGAACAGTGCTTATATTTATAATCAGCTTTTTATTAGATATCTTTGTTTGTTTGTTTGTTTGTTTGTATAATCTCTACTGAATTCCAGCATCCTTATCTTTTTTATATTTCTTTTATGCATTGAAAAATGTGAGACTTGCAGTTTAGGTCAGTGGATGATTCCTCTGTGTGTTACTTTTTTCTTTATTTACTTACTTATTCTCGTAAGTTATCGTTCTAAGTTGGATGTTAACACTGAAGTTGGAAATGCTCTGCACACTCTTAATGGTGGCATTATGTGCTCCTAAATGAGGGAAGAGGATAATGGAATATTGAAGAAACACACTTTCAGGCAAGAGCACACTTAAAAACTGCTGTGTTATTAGCAAAACCAAGTATAAAATAAGCCCAGAAGATTGATGCTACATAGGAATATCTGATGAAACATCAACTGGCTTTACTTCTTGATGTAAATTACCTGTGGTCTGGCTGCAACGTGATGTCATGTTTTAAGTGCTTTGATATATTTGAAATGGGATAAAGAAACAGAATATTTAATCTGTTTAAGATCAGAGTATGGAGGCCGAGTGAGCTGCAGAACTCAGTAGAACTGCATGAGGTGATGGCAATGTTCAGTTGTTGACTTTCCTGGTGAACTTCAGTACTGTGTGTTTAACTGCCAATGTTTTTGACAGGGCAAGAAAGATGTCGCGCAAATTTTCAACAACATTCTCCGAAGACAAATTGGTACAAGAACTCCCACAGTCGAATACATCTGCACTCAACAGAATATATTATTCATGCTATTAAAAGGGTATGTGCACTGTGAAGCATAAATATGCTTTCACTAGAAGTAAGGAGTTTTTAAATTTGTGGAGAAGCGGAGAGTTCTGACGTGATTTTTCTTCCTTTGCAATATGCTTGGGGGGTTTTATTTTATTTTTTTCTTGGTCTTGGGGTCTGTAATTCCCCTAAGTAAAGGAAAATTTGAGTAATGAATCACCAGCAATTTACTTTTGCATGAAATATAACTGAAAGTTGAGAACTGTTAGTAATCTAAAATATTCTTACTGGGATAGTCAGACATTTTCCTTCAGTGTAGCATTTGAGGCTATTTAAGCCATTCCCTGGTGAACTTATCAAGAATTGAAGGCTGGGATGTTTTTTTCCTTTTAACCACTGTCATTTCTAGTTTGCTGGCCTATCCCCTGGCCTTAGTTTGGTCTTAGACTTTTTATTCACAGTGATTTATATTCCTGTAGAGACACAAACACATCAACTCAGACTTGACCAAACAAATAATTTGGAGCACACTGAGCATGCCAGATGGGTGTTTCTTCCTCTATTCTTGTATTATTGGGTGTGCTGGATATTCTTGTGTTGTCTGATGGACTGGATATTGGAGAGCAGTGCCATACTGAATATGAGCATGTAGAGCTGTGGTTCTCAAAACATGAAAGCAGGTGTTGTTAATATTTTTGTATTAAAATTACATTTTTTTAAAAATTGAAAATGTACTCTCTTAATTTCACAAGGAATTGCTCACATTTCAATACCATTAAATAAGATAGTTCTGAAAATTGCAGTTCCAGTGTGTTATTTTGGGATAGACAAGTTCATCAAACATTAAGAAATGATTTTAAAAGTACAACTGTTTAAAGTAGTAGTTTTACTACCATATGACTGTAAGATCTACACTTGTCTGCCAGAGGGCCTGCTTTGGGTTTTTTCCCCCTGTGTTGCAGCCCTAATTTTGAGGTAAAGTGTGATTTAAATGTTAGAGGGGCAAAAATATTAATTGTGGCATAAGACAAAAGAAATTACCGATTCAGTACTTCTTCAAAATAATTTACAAAAGAAGGCAACAACATCTGAGGTGCAGAGAGAGAAAACTGCTTCCTCAGCGTGTTCTCATTGCTGTGTGACTGAACGAGGGATGTAGCAAATTCCTGCTCACTTCTAGTCTGTGTTGTCACCCTTCAGAGAGCATTATTCCCACAGGGATTATTGGAACTCATATTCATAAGTCAGGGTGTTTGAAATGGGCATTTAGCTTTAGCAGCTTACATGTTACATCTGGTTACATCCAACTGAGACAGATTTATGTAAATTTAGGCTATTGGATGAGTTGCCAAAAGTTCAGTAGATTTCAAATCTCCATGAATGGGAAAGTTTTGCACCATTTAAAGTGAAAATTGTTTTATAGGGCAATGTTTTTGTATGGTAATATAGTTAATGCTCAGTATGCACAATGGTACTTTGCTCCTGAATTATTCTGGTGAATTTTAATTACCTTGCAGTGGAACAGGATGAAGGATTCTTTAGGTAGGAGGCAGGAAAGTATATAATATGAGTCTGTGACTGCTCCAGAGACTTGAACCCCACAATGTGTAGAGCAGCCAGTGAGGCTGAAAAGTGGTTTAATGAAAGAGGAGATGCGAATTTATGTCCAGTGTGATTGACCCTTCATGGTTAGATGGATCATTTTATGTAAGTTGCTGTCATGTTTAAGCAAGTAGATTTCAGGATAGAAATAACTTACTGCTTTTCCAGATGTCTGCAATCCTACCAATACAGAACAAGAAAATTGATTTTGAGAACAAAGGAAATATATTTATTTAGTCTTGTTTCTCCGTTTGTGAAATTCATTTGAATTGGGTGTAATTTGTCATGTAATGGGCAATTATTTCAGTAATATTTTGTAGCAATATTTAAAAATTGAATCCAAGAAAAAAAGTACCTCTGACTTTTGAGGTTTCGTTTACTTGATAGTACTGAAAAGTGTAATTAGTGTGGTGTTGCAGTGCTCACTTGTGAAAGTATTTATAAAAGTATTTATAAAAAGTCTTTGGATTGATTTGGTTTTTTTTATAGGTACGAATCTCCAGAAATTGCTCTAAATTGTGGAATAATGCTTAGGGAATGCATCCGGCATGAACCACTTGCTAAAATAATCTTGTGGTCAGAACAATTCTACGATTTCTTCAGATACGTGGAAATGTCAACGTTTGACATCGCTTCTGATGCATTTGCCACATTCAAGGTAATTCCCTGACAGCCTTGGAGTTATTATTTCTGTAGTTCTCTTTGTGAACCCAGATGCTGTGTGGGATATTCCTGGGCAAAACAAACCTTGGGAGAGGGGATAAAAAAAAAAAAAAGGTGTGATGCAAATGGTGAGCTGGGCACTGCTCTTCCTTATTTCTCAGAATGCAAGATATGCCTTTAAATATATACCACGTTCCCCAAAATTTTGTTCTAGAGAGTAAGATGTAAACTATCCTGCATTACCTGAACACAAGTGCCCTTCTATGCCAGGGGCTTTAAATCTGTGCCTGCAACTCCTCAACTGAGCAAACTCCTTTTCATTCTGTTATAAACCTGACTATATTTGATGCTGTTGCTTTGTCTGGGGAAAAGTTCTGTTGAGTTATGGGAGTGAAAGCATAATATTCATCAATATTAAATAACGGGGTTTAACCTTGGTTATGTGTAGTTATGTGCAGAGCACAGCCTTGATCCCTAAATAGCAATCTTCAGTGATAATTCCACAGTCTATTTATCTCTGAGTTAAAGTAACACATCCCAGATCTTTCCTAAGTGGTGCCAAGATCCTTAGCAGTGTCCAGGTCACTGCATTCATGTCCTAAATCTCTTCGTTTAATGAAACAGCAGAATTTTCTATTGAATGTCATACATGTACTCACTGTTTAATGTGAATGTCTATGTACTGTATAAATATTTTAGTTAAAATACTGGGTTTGTGCTTTTTTGCAGGATTTGCTTACAAGACACAAGTTGTTAAGTGCGGAATTTTTGGAGCAGCATTACGATAGGGTGAGCAGATCTGTTGTAGTATTTAGAACTCTCTAGTGCTGCATGTCTTCTTTTGAAGAAATCAGTGGTTTTAATTTCTGCAAAACAGTAAAATTTAGATCAAGACCCTGCTGCTGGATGTAGAAAGGGATAAAAGGAGGAGAATGCAGTGGGAATGTTGTTCTGTGGGCGCTCGGCCTGATTTGTTCGCTAGAGGGAGCCCTTGCCTTTCCCCTGACACTGAGGAATCCAGGATATCCCTCTCCCTGCTGCTGGGAGTCCAGGAATTACGGAACAGCGTCAGGTGCCAGGAGCTATATCAGAATCACAGAATGGCCTTAAAGATCATCTGGTTCCACCAAACCCTCCTGCCATTGGCAGGGCATCTTCCACTAGACCAGGTTGCTCCAACCTGGCCTTGAACACTTCCAGGGATGGGGCAGCCACAGCTTCTCTGGGCAACCTATTCCTGTTACAGTTTAAGAAATAATGAGGTAACTACTTCCACTACATTGAAATCTAAACGTTAAAGGCTCCTAAAAGAGTAAATAAATATTTTTTAAAGGCATATACAATGTTTAACAATAGTGATCTACAGGAACATACTGAGACTTCACATTTTATGTTTTTGTTAGGGATTGGCATCTCCTCCACTTTGTTACAGTAATTTAGAAGAAGAGTGGATATGACACTTGGAAAAGTCCTAACCCTTCTCTTTATTCTGTGTTTAGTTCTTCAGTGAATATGAGAAGTTACTTCATTCAGAAAACTATGTGACAAAGAGACAGTCACTTAAGGTAAGGCAATTTTATTTTCTTACTAAATGCAAAGTTAGAGAATGCCTTTAATTTCAGGGTGAGTTGTCTGTATTTGAAATGGTTACGTAACTGCCTTCAGTAGTGTTTGTTTTAATTCTTCTTATGTGTTAATTCTTGGGATCAACAAATTCTTGGGATCAACTAACATTATTTAGTGTCCAGCACAGACCCAAGTAATTTCTCTCCCTGTGAAGAAATTGCTCTTCAGGTATCTTTATTTTTGTTGTTTTGTTTTCACTTTGACAAATATGGACACATTTAAATAATTTTTAAACAAAGATTCACAAGATGTGCCTAGAGCAATACTAATCTTACATTCAAGGGGGTAAGCAATAGTGAATATAAATGTAGTACAGGACTTGTAGCAAAGGTGATCCTTGTGGGGAATATCCTTTTAATC
The DNA here is from genome assembly GCA_038380795.1 of Pyrocephalus nanus. Classification (NCBI taxonomy): domain Eukaryota; kingdom Metazoa; phylum Chordata; class Aves; order Passeriformes; family Tyrannidae; genus Pyrocephalus; species Pyrocephalus nanus. Next base: position 18,549,397 of record CM076270.1, on the reverse strand, counting down.
CTTTTTGGACAAAGAGCATAGCAAAAGGAATGAAAATATTTCTCATGTGAAGTACTAACCTGTTTAGGTTTTGGTTTATGGTTTTTAAGGCATTGTTATTGGTTCTGAATAGCTTCTGTATAAATGAAAAAAGTAATGAAGTCTTGGGGAAAAAAGAATGAAAGACTGTTCTTTCATTTCCATTTCCTAACAAGGGGGAGAGCAAAGGTGGTTTTTCACTTTTCTGAGAGGGAAAGAAAATCCATCATGGAAATAAGAGAAAAATGCGCCCTGCACTTTGAAATTTGGGACACTGGTGTTCTGTTGTTACTCTATTTACAGCCCAGTGTCAGCTGCTCACGGTGTTTGAAAGCACTTATGAAACAGTTGATTCTTATGTCCATTGTTAGTAATTTTTCCATCTGGGCTTGTTTTCTGCCTTTAGCTTCTTGGTGAATTGTTATTGGACAGACACAACTTCACAATTATGACAAAATACATCAGTAAACCTGAAAATCTCAAACTAATGATGAACCTTCTACGAGACAAGAGTCGTAACATTCAGTTTGAGGCCTTCCATGTGTTTAAGGTATGTTTAAAAACCCCACCATGAAACAAAAAACATAAGAATCCAAGCAGAAATTAATTAAGTAAACTACTTAGCTGAGCCTCAGTGGAGCTTATCTTAATGTCTGCTAAGTGATTAAAGAGAGTGCTGATGTTTGCCTTTATTATGATCCATCTTTACAAAGAGATATCTTGATGCCTTTTGAAAACTGTTTAGAAACTACTTGGGGGCATCCTGTAATCTCTCTTAGAAAATTTTGGAATTAAGAAGGGTGAAGTGCAGTCAAGATGAGGAGGAGTACATAATTGCATACAAAATCTCGAAGCACCCTGGAGTTCAGAAATGTTTTTATCATGCTGCCTGATCTCTGAAGAACAGCAGTATTTTAGTCAGGTTACCTTATTTGCACATTATAACAGATGCCTTCTGACTTAGCAGCAGACAAGCAGCTGAGAGTTATAACTTGAGATCTAAAAGTTTGTAGTGAACTGTGAGATACCATCTGATGCTATATATGATATGAAACCATGCCTTTGCTCTAGAATTTAACCGTGGTTCAGTGGTTTCTGCAGAGGGTATTGTGGTTGGTCACCTCCCACAGACTGAATTTACTTGGTGCTGGTGTTCAGCTTATGTTCTGATGGAAAAAGGAGTAATTTTATTTTAAAATTTGCATTTACTCCACTATTTTTTTCTGTAGGGTACTGAAAGAATTAAAACATAGTTTTAAGTTGAGATCATCAATATTTTGTTGCATAGCTTTGTTTTTTAACTTAGCCTTCTGTTTCTCACTGTTTTTCCTCAATGCCTTTTATTTTCTTGCAGGTGTTTGTAGCCAATCCTAACAAGACACAGCCTATATTAGACATCCTTCTAAAGAACCAGACCAAACTTATTGAGTTCCTCAGCAAGTTTCAGAATGACAGGACCGAGGATGAACAATTTAATGATGAGAAGACCTATTTAGTTAAACAGATCAGGGATTTGAAGAGACCAGCGCAGCAAGAAGCTTAATCTCCAATAAACCTTTAAAATATTAAACCCAAATTCAGCATTTGCTGTTAGATATTCAGCATCAGGCACTCTTATCGATTCATGAGGAACATTACTGCTAATCTGCTGTTCAGTGAACGGTTTTTGTTTTTCTCTTTTCATTTTTAGTCCAAGTTGAGAAACATAGCTGCTGCTTTCTTGCACAATGTGGACTTTCTTGATATTTGTGTCATTTCAGAATTCAAAGACACTGCTTGTTTTAGGAGTCCTGAAAAGAAAGATTCTAGGTTCGTGAAAGCAAACATATAGATACTAGTTTGGCTTAGGAGAGAAGGTATTAATGTAGTTAAGTAACAGGTTGCATGCTTGCAAATCTGAACAAATCTGTATGTTTGCACTTACCTTGTTTGAGATAATGAGCACAATGTGACCTGTGCATACCTGGCACCATAGTATAAGATTATATGCCTTGATTAAAAAAAAAATAAAAATGTGCAGTGCTTTATTTGTAATCAAAGGGGAAATGTATCTAAGATGTGAGCTTATTGGGATAAACAGTTGTCTTGCAAATAAACTGATATTGAAACTTAGCAACTTTTAAAAGAGTGAAATCTCAAGGTTCATAAGGAAAATGTATATATGCCTTTCACTGCTTTATAGAATTTTTTTTGACATGATTTGATTTTTCTGAGACTTGACTTGTAAACTTGGAAATATGTTCTAAGGGTTTTTGTTAATTTTACTTTAAAGGTATTTCAGACAGTAGACCTAGCAGTGACATTTTGCATTTCATTTCAACAATGCTTGCTGGTTTCTTTTGTATATAACTCCTAGGCTGCTCATTTCTTTAAAATATGATTTAATTTGTACAGCAGAGGAATGTTATTGTATTAGTCTGTAACTATTACCTAATATTGAGTTTTGCAAAATGAATGCTCATGTGTAATTGAATACTTCAGATCACATGGAAATGCTGATTTAACAATCTTAAGTACTGCAGCATTTGAAAGAAAACTCAAACCCAAACAAATCCTTTGTATTCACTTATCTAATGGGGTGCCATCAATTAGGGTAGGCTGAAATAGAGAACTGGAACCCTTTATACTACATTCTTACTGGATAATATTGGCCTTATTTAATTAAACTAGCATTGTGCTCACCAGCTCTGCAAATGGCAAAGATTATGCTAAATTAATATCGATCCCTCTTACTTCTGGGGAGCCTGCAGTGCATCATTTCTTTCTTACAGTGTGTAACTCACTACAATAGTTGTGTAAGTCAATGATTTAATTCCCTCCGACTTCAAGAAACTATTTCATAGGTGTCCTAGGATAACAAAAGGATTTAATTTCGTTGATTTTGTTCTTTCATGCTGCAAACTATCAGTATAAAAAAAAAAACAAAACAGAAAACCCAACTGATTTTGCACCATGTTTTTGTTACTGTGACCATACAAAAGGAATCTACTAAATATAGCTAAATGATGTTATTAAAATTGTATCTATCCATCATATAGTAACTCTAAGATCACAACCAAGCAAACTTACGGATTGGGGTCTGAAAGTTCAAATTCTGCATGACTGAGTGATTGTGAATGCTCTAGAAAATGTTTGTTGCTTCCTGTCCTCTTCCCACTGAAAATTCTTTGCAATCAGTGACGTTTAAGCTGATTTGAAAGCCTTCACAAGGGAAGCCCGAGAGCTCCAGAAAACTGAGTGTTTTCACTCAGTGGTTTAAAATTGCTCTTAACATTATAATTGGTCTTTTGAAAGGTTCTTAACATTTCCTTTGCAAACCAAATCATTTTGCCTACAGGAAAGAAAACAGCTTCCTGTTCCTGGAAATCACAGGCATTGAGGTGGTATTGTAGTTCAGTACTAACAGTCTACTATATTTTGGTTTATCATAGCTGAGTGGAGGAAAACATTATTTGCGAAGTTACTCACCATAAACATGTAAGGCTTCCTCTTTAGAAAGATGTAGATGTTCTAAAGATTTATACATGTCAAGAAGTGAAAACATTTGGACTGGGGTAGAGGTTACTCTATATTATGCCTTGGAATCAACGGCTATGGTGACTTTTTTAATATGTGGAAACATTTGAATGTTGGCTTTCGGAAAGAAGTTGTATTTAAATTAAAGCTCCTTTGACGTGCTCTTCGTATTAAAAAAAAACTTGTTCTGGAAGTGGTTTCTTATCTGCTTGAAGGCTTAAGGGTATTACTAAAAGATATTTAAATGCGAGCGGTTTTTTCGTTTGGCTTTTTTTTTTTCCTTTTTTTTTTTTTTTTTTTTTTTTTTTAAAGTAAGAGATGTATACAATTGTAATTCTATTTCCGTGGTAGCATTTCATTTCTCCTGAGGAAAATGCGTTTCGTATCCAAAAAAAAATCTGGCTGGCCCCATAATTTAAATTAAAATAAAATTTTGAAGAAAAGTGTGTGCTCTTTACTGTGTTACTGAAGAGGATGAGTTTCTTGTGGATGTGTAAGTTCTCCTTTATTGCCTTAGAGTGGCTCAGCTTTGTCCCTTTGAAATCATTTTAAATCACAAAAAACTCTGGCTTGACAAAACATTTTTAAGCAATTGGGAAAAGGTGCTGTGTTAGGGATGTAATCAATTTTAATTAATTGTTGGTAGCCTCTCTTGCCTGTTTGTAGTACTATTTCCTAATTCTGTTTCTCTTTGGTATGACCAGGGGCAAAGAGAGGAGGTGCTATTTCCTGCATCATGGCCAGAGACAGCACCTGTGATAGGGTTAATGGAAGTGATTCCTTGATAATTTTTGGCCCTTCACTTTTCTCTAATTTTCAGGAGCTGAAAGTGTTTGCAGTTGGTAACTCTTTCCTTAGGACATCCCATGGTCTCTGTGGCTTTGAAGCTGCCTCTACACAGGTAACACCCCAAGCTGTGCAGCGTGGCAAAGATCAGGAGAGGCTGTTATGTTTTATACAGCGTTCAGGAGCTTTTGAGGCAGATTCATCAGATGGGGTTTTTTTAGCAAAATTACTGAAAAAAAAAAATCAGTTTCCCTTCAGGAACATAATTACCTTGAAATATTTGAATTTTCATACCTCCCACAAGAGGCTGCACCGGTTTGAACCTCTGTAAAAAATGTTAGCATTTCTCTTCCTCGCTGGCAGTGAGATCACAGGTTACAAGGGGAAGGAGGAATTTACACTTGCAGGCAGACACGGTGCAAATTTTAACCAAGAGCGGTCAGGTTGGGTCCTTGTCTGGGGGTTTGAAATGGTGGGAGGAGGTGTGGGAAGTGCAAGGAGATGTTGCCCTGACTTCTTAAAATTTGTTTTCCCCACCAGTGAGAGGTGACCAGCGGGACCTGCCAACGAGCTGCCATCGCTACGAACGCCAGGAAGAGTTGTCCTTGGAGCCTGGGGGAGCAGGTTGTGGACAGAGCTGCTTGCAGTAAGTTCTTCTCTGTTGGTGGCATCCCAAGTCATTCCTAGCAGGCAACATCAGTTTTCCTGTTGCTGCTACCCCATTCTCCCTCTCCCATTATTCTGGACCTTTGCTGGCTGCTGAGGGGAATTATTGCCCTGTCGGTGTTGCTTTCCCTCCCATGGCTGGTCACTTGAGCTGCTGCCACCTCGTTGGGTGCAGTGCTTTTATTTTCTGTCATCTTTATGCTTATTTCTCCAAAGGTTTTGGCCTTTGCAAGACTGTTTTAAGTGCTGTTTCTCTTCAGCATATTACAATTCAAGTTGATGGTTAGTACCATAATGAGGAAGAAATTATCCTGTTCTTTTGCATGTTATCTCTTCAAATCAGTGTTCAACTTAAGCTGAGCACACTGAACTTGTGAAGAGTTGTTTCTGGCATATGGCATCTGTATTTACAGGTGTATTTGGGCAGATCCAGTTTAAATCCTGTGTGACTGGAGACAGGTCAAAACATCAAAAAAAGAATTAAAATATGGGAAAAACTTAAAGAGCAGAGGGACACATCAATGTGTTGCATTCTTTGAAGGAAATCGGCTATTTTGTGGGAGAAGAATGATGGAGAGAGTGTTTGCAAGAATATGGAGTGACAGGACAATGGGGAAGGGCTTTAAACTGAGAGAGGGCAGGTTTAGATATTAGGAAGAAATTCTTCCCTGCGAAGGTGGTGAGGCCCTGGAACAGGCTGCCCAGAGATAGAATATCAGAATGTCCAAATTATGTGAAAATAGCATTTAAGGATCTGCAATAATAATACATTTTAAAAGCATTTTTTCCCCAAAAAATTTTTATGAAAGAAGTAGGAGAACAATCCCACAAACCAACCCAGTGTTTGGGCAGAGCTGTGTCTTTTCATGTTTCTTGAGGCTGTCAGAGCAGTAGGGAAGTCCTTGAGGCTGAAGTTTGTGATGGTGAACATGCTGCACGTTTGAGAGCATTTACAACACACAGACACGCAGGTTAGGGCTGAACCTTGGTTGTGAGTCATTTCAGAGTGATGTTCTAGAAAGAAAAAACAAAACAGATAAATTAATGTAGCAGGAAGACCTAAAGACATACAGAGAAGTGTAAGATGAGTTCACTGGAGCTTGTAAATATCTGCTATGTAAGTTAAAAGCTGAATTTTTTTGCCATACTAGGTTGTAGGTCATCAGATTGCAATACATGTAATGTGGTACACACTAAGCAGAGAGGCTTGGAATTTTGGCTTCAGCTTATCTAATGTAAGAAACAGATATTTTACAAAGAACAAAGCATGAAAGAGCTGTGATAGGCAGTGGCTGAAAGTGTTCTTGCTTCTTGGTGTTAATTGGGAAGCAGGAACCCAGCTCTCCCATTGCTAATGGCAGCCTTCCTTTCTCTTGTTCACCACGTTTGGGTGAAATGTACAGGTGGAGGAGGAGCAACATGGTGACAAAAATGAATATTCAAATGTCACACAAGTCATTCCTTACTGCTACTGTGCAATTTTAAAAAGGTTGCCCTTTTATGTCTTTCCTACCAGAATAACCTGAAAGCTGGCAAAATTCAAACTTCTGTACAGAAACTTTTAAAGGAGCATTAAGTTACAAGTTCATGTCTTTTAGCTGAATGTTTCTTCTGAGCCATGCTGTTTCTTTCAGCCTTGACTGATGTAAATTAAATTTCCCCTGACTACACACAGCATTAATTGGTAATTGATAACACGTGACTGCAGTGCCCAGTTGGTGCTGAAGTTTGTGGTGTGCTCTGGTGTAAGGTTCATATGGGACGATGCAAGTAGGCTAAATTCATGTGTACAGTGAGTTACTGTCAGTTTTAGACATCCCAGTTTCCAAAATAAAACCCTTATTTTACTAATAAAGAAGTGCAAAACCCAGGAATTGCTAATAATTGCATTGATATATTGGCTGATGTCTCTTTACAGTGAGCAGTAAACTTGAAGGCTAGTTTTGAAAAGTGTCTGCCAGGCAGGTGACAGCCAAGGTGACATATTACCATGTGGCTTGTGGTTTTGGCTTATTTCTGCAGCTGTAGAGGCCCCTGTGCCAGCTCCTGGGAGGAGAGTGCTGGCACTGCTGCTGGCACTGCTGCTGGCACTGCTGCTGGCACTGCTGCTGGCACTGCTGCCTCTGGCTGTGCAGGCAGCTTTCTGCAGTCTTTTGGCTGACCTGGCTCTTGCCTCGTCCCACCGACTTCTTTCACATTACCTTAAAACATCCAGGAAAAGGAAGATGGAGCAGGGCAGGGCAGTGAAGCAAAGGTTCAGAAGAGATGCAGTTCTGCAGCAGAGCTGTCAGCATTCTCGTGACACAGCACTGTTGTGTGAACAGCAGTTTTGTGTTCCCTGTCTTTGGCTTGGGTAGCCATGTGTAGGCAGCCTCAGGAGCTGAACTGTTCCTGCTCTGGGGATAGGATGGCTTAAATCTTCTTTATCTCTTCTGGTGCTCCCCCTCCTTGCTTCTCAACTTCCAAGTCCATAAAGGATATTTTCTGCAGCTCTGTTTTCTGTTAATCTCTCTCTTACTGAGTCTTCTTCTACACTTAAAAAATCCTGATCCTCTTGGCAAATCACTTCTTTCTACTCTTGCCCTTTGCCTTTTCAGCTTTTTTTCCAAGGGGCTGTTTTGTATATTTAGGGAAATATTCCATAATTGCTGAATCTCACCTAAGTGCAGTTATTTGTGTCTAAACCTTTTTTCTTCAGCTGTAAAGAGTTTATCATGCTGTGTCATTGCTGCAGGTAATATTTCCTATAGGAAATACTATTTGTGTAATATTAGAAGACGGCAAATAGGCAGAGTGAGAGGAGATTACAAGTTCTGCACATGTGGGGCTCAGTGCTGTGTCTGGCACGAGGATGTTGCTGGTGATGTGGAGAGGGATGGGAGCAGCACTAGCACACTTTGACCAGAGTGAACCTTGCTAACAGTTGAGAGGCCACAGGTTTGGCCTGTGGGTTGGCTGAGCAGAGCGTGTTAGGAGCTATCAACACCCACACACAGCTGTGTGGGGCACTCAGTATCTGGAGCTGGTAACAGATTTACAAAGCAACCAGTGGTTTACCTCTGCTTTCAAAATGCTGGCCCTGTTTGTATAAACGTTTAGATTTGGGGTTTTGGTGTCAGGGATGGGCTCTGTCAGTGCATGAGCTTTGGAATCTTTCCTGTCACTTGTGGGTTGGTGGCTGGGACGGTCTCCCTCTGATCTCAGGGTAGCTGGCAGGATCAAATGCCGTCTGTACCATCCTGGGACTAGACAGCAGTCTGTACTGAATTGTCTGAACTCAGCAGAGGGGATCAGATCTTGGATTTCCTATTCTCTCAGTCCATTAGTCCTAAAAAGACTGTTTCTGCTGCAGCAGTTTGATATGCTGTGCCCCCACCAGATGTGACAGGTGTAAGGACCGACCTCTGTCTCCGGTGCCCCTGTTCAGAGTGACCCTGGCAATTCACAGGCAGTTGTAGGAATGTCAGCAGACCGTGTTTCCTCCACTGCTGTCTGCCTGGTTCATCAGCACTCTCGGGATACGAAAAGGCAATTGCAAATTGGACAGTGTTTGGGTTGGTACAACCAAGGGACAGATGAGCTCCAAACCTTGCCTGAACTTCGGTTACATGGCCTGACATGAAGGCTGTTCCTGGGACTGGCTTGGAGCCTCTCCTGGAGAGCCCTGGGCAATGATACCCATGTCACTGTTATTTGCTGCTTGATGGAAACTGCTTTTTGTGCCAACATCTCCACACTTCTCCAACCTTATCCTCTGGCAGTTTAGAGCTGTTTAAAGGCTGCTGGAAATAAGCCCTGCCTGGAACACTTTGCTTCCTTCAGACCCTTTGGCCTGTAGCTGCTGAGCTTCTGGACATGTGTGGTCCATTTCTTAGTGGTCTGCAGAGTCTACAGGTTTATCTTCATGGCAGAGAGAGGCTTTGCTTTATTTGGAGGGGAACAAAAAAAAAAAGTTCATAGATCAAAGGTCAGAAGTCCTGTGACAGCCAGGAGATGGTTTTAATTTGAATCTCCTTGTGTTGCTGTGTGGCCTTTAACTTCTGTAGGCAGAGGGCAAGTGAGAAGGTATCTCCACCCAGATAGAGTACTGATAGTTCTGATCTGAGATTCTCCACACCTCAGAGAAAACTCCTGTGCTAAAGTGGGTAGCTTTTGCCTCCACAGCAGCAGAGGGCACAGAATGAGATCCAGGCCGGACACTGGTTGTTCATGGTGACATCAGTTTTAGGTTTGGGATCTGGTTTTCTTGGTGTTTATCTGTATATTGTGGCCTGATCCAGAGCCCACTGAAATGTTAAAAATAAAGCTTACTGGTGGCTTAGAGGGGTTAGAGGCCAGACAGTCCAGTCTCAGGGCATTCCCAGTCAGTACTGGGTGGGCAGAGGAGGAGCCTCCTTTTAGCCAAGTGCAAGAGGTTGTGTGTTTTTTGTTTATAATGCAAAAAGAATTGAATGAAAACCAAGCTTTGGGAGTGTTTTCAGCTCTAGGAGAAGATTTTGCTCAATGAACAAAGGACCGTAGAGAGTCTGCTTTCCAATGGATTTGTCTCCCATCCACGTTTCCAGTGACAGGCTGACAGGTGGGGAGCAGCATGGAGGTGCCACTGGAGCTCCACGTGTGTGCCTTGCCCTTTTTACTGGTGCCAAGCTAAGTTTGTGCCTCTGTGTGGGGTGAAGGCAGCCAGCAAGGGAAGTGTGGGATGGGGGGAGGAGACAGCCACAGCTATTTCCAGTGTCAGTGTGGAGCTGCTGAGTGGCAGCAGGGATGTTACTCTGGAAGGGGAGTCGGGATATGAGGGGTGAGGGAGCAGGGATGGACCCTGGGAGAGAATGGGGATGGGAGAGATGAAGATGCTCTCCTCTCCAGTGGAGGAGGTGGTTCCAGCAGAGAAGAAAGGACATGGAGATGGGAGTGCTAGCTCAGAAAGCATCTCAGGATTACTGGGAAGAGCATCCTCCCTCACTGGAAAACCTGTGTCTGGGCCTGTATCTTGCTGGTGGAGATCCCTGCATGGGGCTGCTGTAACCCTGCTCTGTAACTGGGGAGGATTATTGACCGCTCTTCTGCCCTGCACAGCATGGCCCTGTGTCAGAAATGAGCAGTCACACAGGACTGTCTGAACATGAAAATCACAGCCTTCATGTTGTCTGAGACTGGGTTCTGGCTGGGCTGTCTCCATCTGAAAGGATCTGAAATTCATGTGGATTATCTGGGTCATTGCAGAGTTTGATTAGTCCAGGTCAATTCAAAATTAAATACGGTATTTTGATCCTCTTTACAAACAAACCTTTTAACTTTTTTTTTTTTTTGGCAGAAACAATTTTTTTTCCCCTGCATAGAAAATTCCTGTTTTCTCAGAAACAGAATTCTCTTTCTGAAAAATCTCCCCTATAGAAAATTTCTAATGAGCTCCGAATTCTAAACCTTGATGCCAGAAAATATCCAGCAGGCATTAGCAGAGGATGACTCAAGGTGTAATGTATCATTTAATTCTGACTAGGGCAACATAGCCACATGAATTTGAGCAGGCTGTCAGCATCCCCAACTCAGTATGCAGTTGGCAATCCACCAAAAACACATGCAGAACAGGGAAAAAGTGTTATAACTACTTTTCAGTTTTGAAAGCTCAGTTCTACCCTGAGAAAGAAACAGGGAAAATATCATCAGATGCACCAAATCTGCTTCCTCTCACTGATTTCCAAATCCAACATGTTCGTGTTACAAGAAAATGCTTTTATTTTTGTTTTTGGCAGATAGTTTCACCAGCAGCCAGTGTGATAGTAAAAGGTTTCCTCCTGTTAGAAGCAGTATGCTGCAGAGAAAATGACCCAGCATTTTGCAGGCTTGAAGTTTATTCTGTTGATGCGCAAGTAGAAGTCTCCAGTCCTTCTCCTTCTGCTGCTTTCCTACTCAGAAGAGAGACCAGCTGACTTTTCCCTTGAGCAGAAAAAGGATTTGGGTTACAAGCCTGTCTCAAAAGGTAACTTAAAGCCTGTTCATGGAAGCATTGCCCAATTTAGCACACATCCTGGGGGAAGAAACAGGCTTCTGGACAGGAAACGTGGCTTTGCAGTGCAAGGCAATGCCATGTTAGCAATGGAAAAAGATGGAGAAGGGCAGGTGAAATGCTTCAAGATGTGCCAGCATCTTGTGTTGATGGGTCTTCTTGTTTTCATATGGACTGTACAGGCTCATCTGTAAGAACTGAGGTCACAGGCTGTGATCAAACATCTCAGACTCTGTGTCCTAAAGCTTGACTTAGTGTATGTTAAGCCTTCCCAGACACTGGAGTACTTTTCCCCCTCTATCTTCAGTGTGAACTGCTGGTTTGCCTGCCCACCTTTGGTAAGATCTGAGCAAAAGGAGCAGCTCTGGCTCAGGTCTGGGTACATGGGGTCATGGGGCAGCAGCAGCAGCCCAGCAGTGCTCCCTCTGCATGGCTTAGGGGATGAAGTTGTGTTTTGAAACCTATGTGGATGCAAGTTTGCTCAAGTCATTGCTTGGAGCCTGAGAACAGGCCCTGTCCATTACACAGTCACTGTCCCACCTCTGCTCACTGAAAGGTCACCCCTTACCATCTCCTGATGGCAAAACAGATGGATTACTGCTCTTCTTTAAGAGGGACTTCTTCCAGACACACCTGGAGACACACAAAATTGTGATAAATATCCAGCCACAGACTCGTCAGCATAAATTGTTGTCAAAGGCAATGAAAAGGCATTTTATTTATCATTATTTCCACTTCAAGTAGGAAGGTCAGGTTTCCTCTGCTCAGAGACAGCTGTAAATTTTTGGGTTTGTTTTTTTTTTTTTTTTTTAAAGCTGAACCATTAGCAATTTAAAGAGATTAATTTTTTTACACTTATAAAAATATTTGTTGCAGCTGAACTAAATTTGTTTTGATTTGGTTTTCGAATCTTCAAATTCTTTGACTTTCATCTGCAACCTTAAGAATTCAGTGCAAGATGGGCATTAACCAAATGTCCTTACCAATGTACTTGATCCTGACTTGTGCATGTCTTTGATGCTGTTTGCCTCAGTCTTCTATTCAAGGCAAGACTTGAATTTTTAATGTAAAAGAGAAGCAGGAACAAAAAAAAATCCTTTTGGAATAAGAAAGAACTACCGAGAAACCTCTTTCATGTCCTCTATACATTATAAAAAGGGGAGGAAAAAAGTAGTCCAAAGGTTCTTTGCCCCCTTCCTTTGAAGGTTTCCTTTCATGATTTGTTCAAGCAATTCTATCCTAGTTTTTTTGGGGTTTTCTGTAGTGTGAGCCTTCTTCCCCACAAAGAAACATTGAATAACATTTCTCTTGCTTGCCATGACATAAAATACGAAGCTTTACATTACTGCCTTTCAGGTGCCATATTGAGCTGCTCTTTGAACAGCACACAAAATCCTACTTGCTTTTCCTGTTGTTGCAGCCTTGGTTTGGAGAGTGACAAAAATGAAAGTCAAAGTGGGATGGCAGCATTTAGGATCCACTTTGCTCCTCAGAGGCACGAAGGTAGAAACGCTGAGCAATTCACTGCTCCTGCAGGAAAGACCAACCAGATGCCTCAGGAAGGAAGTTCTGTTCCTGCACAGTTGAGCACAGTTGCAACCTCACAATGGCAAGATTTCCACCTGAGCTGCTGCTGGCAGTTCTGCAATGCTCAATTAGCCTGTTATCTTTCCTAAATGTATAAATATAGGTAGGAATTTAAAAAGGAAAAAAGGTAGAAAGTAATAGGAAGTTAAGTCATGCCGGGTATATATGCAAGCCCCAAGTGTTCCTTGTTTATCTTATATCTTTAAAATTAATGCAGTTTTGCATAATGTCACAAAGTGCTGAATATTTTCTCTAGCACAGTGATGTGTTTTAATTAAATTCACTGCTTAAAGTGCAGTTATTCATTAAAGGCACCCAGTTGTCCTGAAAGGCATGCTGACCTTGGATATACAATCCTCTGAAGAGGACTGTTAGGGATATGAACTAGAAAAACATAATTTCATGTAATTCACAGACAAAAAACCATTGGAGCAGTTGACTGCATCCATATTCACCTCAGGTAGTTCTTCTGACAGTTTCAAAGTGACACTTTGCTGTCTCATATCAGCAAATCGAGGCCTGGATGTCCTTTGGTTTCTCTCTCACAGAATCTGGACTCTGGCTCTTGCAGCTGAGGTTGAGCCTCAGCCCCCCAGCAGCTCCATCCTCTCCTCTGGCCAGGGTGGGAGCCTTTGGGTGCTCCTGGTTAGTGCCTCATCTCTGAAGGGCGTTTTCATGGTGGGAGCAAGCAGATACAAAAGCTTTGCAAAATTCGAGCTGCATCTGTGTACAACAAAGAATGTACAGTTCTCAGCTAACAATAAAACATTTATTCATTTCCATGTTCTTATTTTTTGTTTTTCACTGCTCCAGTGTTCTCTGTGTTGAGGCTGAATCTTTCAGGGCCCGGTAGCCCTCTGCCAGCAGATGTCTTCTTCCCTGGAACAGAGAGGTCCTGTTTTCTCCTAGGATCCTTTGCCCTTGTCTAGCCTCAGTGTAAAATATCCTTTGCTGTAGAAATGTGTTCCTTATTTCTCTCATCTGCCCAGCGTTCCTCTCTCTCTGAAATTTGTTTCTTCTTTTATCTTCTCAGCTCCAGCACTACTGGTTTGATCTTGTTTTCTTTTGCTGGTATTATCCCATCGTCAGCCAGTGAGAGACAGACAAGAAAACTGGCTTTAGCAGGAAGACAGTTATTCCTTTGTTCTCCAGAATGACAAAGGGCTTGGCTTCTAAATGTTCTTTGATCAACCTGTGCATGGATAAGCAGGTAAAAGACACCATGGTCTTCACTCAGCAGGAGAAACATGGAGAAATAGGCAATTAAAGATGGTCAGAAGGTAAGAAACTTAAGTTTCTAACAAATAGATTTGATTCAAGGGGTTTCCCCACCTACTGAAAATGTCTGTGAAGCTATAGCAGCTCACTCCACTTCGAAAAGTTAAACTGCAGCCCAAAATCTGGGTGTGCTTCAGTGAGGGTAAAGGCTTGAAATGTTTTTTTGGTTTCATCAAGATAATGCAATCTACTGTCTAGGAAATGATGATCAAAGAAAGGCTGTCTTTGGGGGTTGCAAGTACCTGCTGGTAAGTAAACAAAGTGATGTTCAAAGGTCAGAGCACTCTGTTGATAAGAGATGCACTGAAAGAGCAAAAGAACCACAGAGGACTTCCTGTGTCATTACAGCAGGTGCGGTATGAAGTTGAGGGAATAGCTGAACAAAGCAAACCACAAGGATGACAGGATATTTAAAGCAAAATGGGGAAATAATGAGTCATCCCTGTTTATCAAAGTGGAGGGAAAGAGATTTCTGTCTCACTTAATTTCTCTCTGGGATATAAAGGCAGCCTTTAACAAAAGGGAGAAAAAAACACCAAATTCCATTTCATTTCCTTTAGCCCAAGCAACCAAAATCCCTTTAGACTATGGAAGTTACCAATTACGTAACACTGTTACCAAGAAATCAGTATTTTCCAGGAGTCTGAGGTTTAATCTGCCTCTGTAACCAAAACAATATTCTGCTTGGTTGTAAACAAATACATCTGTACTCATGAGTGTTTCTCAGATAGCAGAGTCAAACAGCATTGGTGAAACCCCATAGCTGAGGGCACGTCCTCAGCTCTGTGCAGTGCTGGGTGAGGACATCACCAGCACGGGGGCCTCGTGCTGCTCTCCTGGCCTGCACAGCTCGTAGGACTGCTCTGCTGTGCCCTGTTGTGAAGAACTGCCTGCAAGGCCTCAGGCAGAGAGACAGCACAGGTTTCTGTGGGATAGATATCTCCACTGAATAGGGAATGTATTGATATGGGAATTTACTGGATTTGGTGTTCCATATTGCAAGTCTGACTTCCCAAAAGGAATGCTTCTTCGGGGAAAGACCATGCCAATGCACTTTCCAAGACATTCTTGTTCTGTGTGGATTCAGACCCTCTGATCTGTTAAGTGGCCTTTTGACCTTTTTGACCTCTTTTCCAAAGAACCTTTAAGCAAGCTCTGTTGCTACATACTGCTCTGGTAGTGCATCAGGTTGTGCATGGTGGATCCCTCAGGTGCCCAGCTCTTACACGGGGGTTGCTGTCTGAAATGATGCTTCTTAACAGGGCAGGCTGGTGCTGTGAGGAGAGCTCCCTCCTCGTGGGGACTGCCCATATGGCCTGTTACCGGCCGGCTGTTGGCAGGGAGACAATCCTCTTGCAAGAAATGGAGGTCTGGTGATGTGCACAGTGTGAGGTTGTGTGTAGGGATAGGTTAATGTTGACATCATTAGCGCTTGGTTACCTAGGTGATGGATCCTGCTGCTATAGTAACCTGCAGGCTACATTGCTCATCAAAGAGGAATTTTAACAAACAGGATTGTTTTAAGGTGTTGGTGGTGCCCTGTCTGTAGCTCTTTTAAAATTTTTACAGGTGTTGTAAAATGAGACTTTGCAGAACAGGTTTTATTTCCCATTTTTTTTCTTAGAATTGTATCCTGGAAAAGAGGTGATGTTTATGCCCAATTATTGAGCTTAGGGTAGAGATTTCTGAAGAAAAGTAATGCTGTAGCTTATCACCTTCTGAACTCTTGCCTCTTAGGACCATCCCTCACTATGGAAGATGATATTTTGACATGTATCAAGAGGAGTTTGAGCTAACTTTCTCTCTTTCTCTCTCTCTCTCTCTCTCAAAGAGACTGTAGGATGTTCATCCAGGAATACAACCTTATATGCTGCTGGGTGAGAGATGGCCAGGGGTTCATACAGCAGCATGTGGTAGTGTCTCACTGAGATCTGTGGAAGATGACTCAGAAGCCACGAGGACACATAGTGGGAGATCAGCTCATGAGACTACGAGTTTCTCTTTTTGCTGACGAAATAACGTCGTCCATGTGTTTTCAGGAGCCCCACATTTATGTGCCATCCATTACCCACAATGTGTTGTCTTTTCCACTTGGACAGTGTAGATGATAGGAGGTTTTTTATTCTACATGGGGGTACTTAATACAAGAGGTTTTTAAGTTGCTTGTGGCAGAGCAGGAAGGGACAAGGGGAATAGGTCTGATCACTTGTGGAGGGACAAAATGTGTATCCTTCACAATCTGACCTGACTGAATAGGCTTTCTGTTTTTTGGAAGTCTTTACCCAGGAGGAATAAAAGTCTGGAAAAACACTAATGAAATTAAACCCACAAGTGATTAAAAATGAGACTGCCAACTTTTTGTCTCACTTATGCAGGGTTTACCATGAAGACAGAGCAGGGCCAGCCTGTGCACCCCAGGACTACACCAAGACAAATCTCCATGTAAACGGGGAGCCACAGAATACAGCAGCCACATTGATCAGAAGCAAACCTGTGGAAATACCCCAAAGGGTAACTCCAGTTATGCTTGAAATGTCCAGGAAAGTGTTCTGATGTCCCACCCTATTGTACTGAAGCTTTGCCTGCTCCTGGCACAGCCTACTGCACAGCTGTTGATGCAGCTGTGTTAGATGGTGTGAAAAAGCCTGAGAAGGATATATCTACACGGCACTCCAGCTGTAATGTAACATGAAAATACTGCCTCTGGGCATTAACAAGACTTTAAATGCTCTGCAGACCAACACCTTCACTGGCAGAACAGGACTAGCTGTGTCCACTTGTCTGCTAGCTGATGGTTTCTCATATGTGGGATTAAAGTAGAATACACACTCTTAGGAGCAGTGGTAGTTGGTGGGCAGGGATAAAATTTGATAGGCCTTGAAGCCAGAAACACAGGAGTGGAGGCTGCCATTAAAGGATGCTCTGGGTTTGCTATGCACCACTACAAACAGAGAGTGCCAAGAGAAAGATTGCAGTGTAGTTTGGGCATTTGCTGGTAAACTGGGCCATCTACTTCTAATTTGTGTTGCCCTTATTCCTGGTCAGAAAAGTTTCAAGCAGTGTAGGAGACAAGAATAGAGTGTAGGGAGCTTGCTTTAATTGCATGATTATTTGGCCCATGTAAATTAGCTGAATTAGAGCTAATCTAAGTATATTTTTCATTGCTTGTCCATTGACACTATTGGCTTCTAAATGTCTTGGAGTCCAGTTGACCCCATGAGCTTCTTCTAATCAATGAGCAGCTGCCCTCCATGTCATGTGAGATTAGGCTGGTTTTCAGAGAAACAACACAATTGAACATCACTGCAGATGTCATCTTTGTTTCCTCTGTCCCTGGCACCTCCTGAACAGGAGCAGGGCACTTACTACATGTGGTTTAATTTGCTTGCTTTGGCTTTTATTTCATTTGGGCTGCAAAGCAGAGGGTACTTACATAGCAAGGCTGGATCGATTTCTGCCAGTTGCTGACTCTGAGCTTGCTTGAATATGTGCTGATGCTATAAAAAAGAGAGGTTCTGTCTCTCACTGAAAGTTCTTTGTCAGCCCTGCAATACTGAGATTTGTTAGGTATTAATTGAGTTACAGGTACGTAGAGGATGCCGTGTGTTGCTTGGAGGGTTGGCAGCTTCTTTCCATGTGCAGTAGTTTTGGGTACAACAGACCAGGTGACTGAACAAAAGGATTATTCACCGATCACTCTCCCAAAAAGAAGGCAAAACTGAGGGTGTCCAAGCAGTTGTTTGGTTTGGGTTCTCAGTGGCACACATGCCTGTCTAACGTGCTGGCCGTGGTTTTGTTGTTCTTGTTTTTTCTCATCGTCTTGGTGTGTATTTTCAGGAGTGTGTTCAAAGGCAAAGGCACCAAAGAGAAGAACCAGAAGAACCAAATCTAAGGAACCAGAGCAAGGAGGAGGATGCCTGCTCAGCAGATATTTTGGGCAACGACAGGGCCTCACACAGAAATTTCAATAGATAGAAAAGGAGAAAGGGGTGGAAGAGATTCAGGCTCTTTCTTGCTCAGTCCTACAGCCTGTTAAATGAAGCCTCCATCTCGTAAGGATTATTAGTATTGCTGTGCTGTCCTTTGATTCCTCTTGGGTTCAAGATAATGGCAGTTTTCTAAGTGTGTAACATAAAATCCTGAGACGTTCATTAAGATCTAGTAATTAAAAGAGACAACAGACTCATTTAGAGGATGTGGATGTCACGGAACACCACAGCTAGTATCTCTGAGGTTTAAAAGCAGTTCTTCAACAGTCAAATTGCTGGAAAGAGATGACATTTTCTTTCCTCCTCCCCAGCCTAAAGTCTGCTGGAGAACTGGTGCTGGTATTCCGTGTCATGTTCCTTTCCCTTCATTGTGTTCTGCTCTTGCCAGAGAGCATTTTATTCAGGCTGACTCAGGTCATTCACTCTTAACAAACCCTGAAGAAGAGGAATACCAATAAATAAGAAAAATGTGGGGCCTTTGCTCCCAGCAGGTGACTTGTGTGATGGATGGGCATGAGCTGGTGAAAACTGGGGGCTGCTGGTGTAAGCTAATACACAGCTCCTGAAACCCCCCAGCTCTGCTGTAGCTGACTAAAATAAGCATTTGTGCTCAGAACTGGAATTGCAGTCAGGTTTTCTTGGAGCCAGGCACCTGACACTGGAGAAGCTGGAGTCAGTGATGCTTCACTCCCCTCATCTAGGGCTGGTGCTGTGTTGCATCTGCACTCAGTGACCACACGTGATAAGCCTGTTGGTTCAAACACTGCTTTGACAGAACTCATGATGAGGGAACTCATTGCCTGCACCTGTCCAAAGGTAGTTTTTGCCAGGCCTACTGACTTTGATATATTAGTCCTTATGGTGAGGGGATATCAGCCAGCCTCCCCAGATCTCTTCCCGCTCCTTTGGTTCGCAGGCCTCTGGCAAGGAGGAGAGGGCTTTGGTTTGTGGCTTTTCCACATCAGCTGACCTGTTTCAATGTCAGCCAAGCTGATTATGTCAAGGTTGGTGCAGGTACAGGAAAAATCTCAGTTCCTGAACACAGAACTAGCAATGAGGTGACTGGAAGGGAAGGGACAGCAAGAGCTCAGATTAATTCTCTTGTGCCTGGGGCTCTGTCCCTCTTTGGGGCTTTTGGGGAACAGGGGAAGAATGCAGTTTAATTCTGTGGGGCTGAGACCTCACACCCACTTTCTCCAGCAACTGCTAAAATCTACTCCCAGCCTTTTAAACCATCATCTCCCCTACATTCCCTTTCTCCTGCTTTTGAGCCTAATCTGTGTGTTAACACTTGGCATTCATATGTAAAGATAAGGAATAGGGCCCTTCGCACCCCCTGGGCTTTCTTGGCTTACAAGGTTGTATCCTGTTCTTTTCACCGGTGCTTTCCCACCAACTCGAATGCTTTCCTTTCTGGTCCCAGCCTTTCCAGAAGCCATACAAAGTCAGTTTTGATTTGTGGAACCCCTAACATGTTTCCAGGTAAACAGTGGATGCTGCTATAGAAAAACTCCCTCTAAATCCTAAAAGCTATAAACTGTACAACAGTTCTGGTAATTTTGTTATCCCAGTTACATTCCCTGCTTATCCTGTGACATCAAAATCCAGATGGGTATTTAGGGTGCTGTCTCCAAGCCACCTTTTCTCTTCTCTTTCTCACTATCCCTCCACACTTCCTGGCACATCCTGTGAGAGGGTTTTGGTGCCACAGCAGGCAAGCAAATGTTCATGAGCCCCCTGTTCTGGCTCGCAGCAGCCCTGCCACCAGTGGTTAATTAAATGTTCAGGTCAAATCCACTGTGCTTCTGGTTTGTGCCTTCCATCTGAAATGTGAAATACTGACTGAATGATGCTAAGTTTTGGCCTTTTATACACTGGAGTTTATGAAAGAGAGGTGACTGGGATACCTGGAGCTTGCTAGTTTCCAGGAGGGAGACTAATCCAGGATAATTTTGACTATTAGGAGAAAATTACTCTCTTGTTATTTTTGAAGTACATAATGGTAATAGTTTTCCATTTACTGTCCTAGGTGGCTCAGGGCTTCCTGCTGCTGCCAAACCATCAGGGTTTTTTTTGAAAGAAGAGAAAGGAGGCAACAAAAGATTGAATCCATGAGAGCTGTAGCAGAGATTGACAGGTTACCCCAGCTGTGCAGCAGGAACATCCAGGAGTGACAAGAAATTCAGCTCAGTTCAGCTGCCAATGAAAGCTGTAACTTTCCATGGGAACCACTGGATTGATTTTCTACCTTTTGCTACAGGTAATTGCTTTACTTCATGCAATCATGTGTGGTAATTAGAAGTCAATTATAGAAGAAACAACAAAAACCATGAGTGCATTCTCCAAATTTGTGGTCTGTTCTTTTAAGAGTGACTATGATTTTTTTTTTAACTGTTGTGTTGGGTTTTTTTAGCCCAACGTGTCATTTGCTTTCTATTCAGTTGATCAGGCACAAGAAGGGAAAATAAAAGTATACTTTCAGCACGTTACAGAGTTCTGGTTTTTTTTACAGCAAGCTGTCTAATACAAGCCCTTACTGGAACTGCAGTAGAAAAGCAGAATGATTTAAGGACTCTAAAATTCACATTTTCTTCCAGTCTGATATAGTAGGGGACTATTAATACACCAGGCAGACCTCTGAAATAGATGCAGCTCAATAAATGACAAACGCATTTTGGTTGGCTCAGAATATATTAAAGCAGTTATCTTGTGTTCTGTCTTTAATATTTGGGTTTTTTCCATGAAGTGCTTTTTTGCAAGGTGAGAAGTGGCAAGGTAGAGGACAGTTTAATAAAGCTTTATAAAGGTCCCAGTGATCCATTATTTGAGAAGTGCTGTCGTGCTGCTCTGCTTAATGAAAGATCAGTCAAGTAAATTGTTCCTGGGATTCAACTTAATTACATGCAAGAGATGGAAACCTGGTTGTCAAAGACTAATAAACTATCAGATGGCTTTAAGGAAGTCAGTAAGGTGGCAGTTTTAAACGGAAACCTGCTTGCTTAAAAATAGAAAAGACAGTAAATTTGATCAAGATATTCTATAAGCAGCGTGTCACTTCACTGCAGGGTGAGAGTTTTAAGCTCTGTTAGAGAGAAATGTTGAGTTCATTGTCAGTGTTTATCCTCTAAGCCTCAGACTGAAGGGCCTGTAGCTGGAGGAGATTTCTTATTGAAAAATTCTTTTCGTCTGAAACTTGGCCTATGATGACTAGGGTGATTTTTCGTAATGCTTGCAAAGCCATTTATCCAGCTATGTAATTGAAATCCGGAGATGCCACAGTACGACATGGCTGTGACTGATACTGAATCCTGAAACATTAAATAAGTAAAGGCCTTTACTTTAAAACAGTTTAGACCTTCAATGCTGACCCATTTTATAATTATTTGGATGTTTCCTTGTACTTATTCTGGGTTCATTGTTACACCGAGAATAACCTGCCTTCCTTGTCAGTCCTGCAGTTTTTTTTCCTGGTACAGTAAAAGTAATGTTCCACTATTCCAGCTATATTCACAAATATTGCAAACTGGTAGACTGTTTGAGGCACTTGTGCATACTCGCATTTATAAAAGAAAAAATAATTTTAGAAAAGCTTTTTTTGAAGTGCATGTGAATATTAACAGCATCCTGCAGGTTTCCCGCCCTCACGAGGAGCAGTTTTTACTCTGCTTTTGGGGGCCAGTTCACGTTTCACAGGACGTGTTTAAGCTGTTGTTTAAGCTGTGCCCGGGCATGAGATGCAGAACCAGCAACCAGGGAGGGCCGTGGGCTGTCAGGTGAGGCTTCCTGATGGGGAATAGCCAGGCTGGTCTGAGCAGGCTGCTCCTGAGCTGTGAACAGGGGTCTCCCCCAGCACCTACCCTCTGATGTCAGTCTCAATGCTGCTCTCCACGTGGAACAGTCGTTGTGCTCTGGAGAAGACCCATCATGTTGATTCAGCAGCTGACAGGCCAGCACCTGAGCCACTGTCACTGCTGCCTGGTGCTGTGCTACTGGCTTGGCGTGGTGTGATGCTGCCTTTCAGTCTATGTGCCTCTGAGAAAATCAATAGACTAGTTCTGTCAGGAGCTTTGTGCTTACTTCTCTCAGTCTCTGTCACAAATGACCTAAATATCAGCAGAGGATTCTTTGCTCTCCTGACTGCGGGATTGTCCCACCAGTCCCACAGACTGACTGATTGGGGATGGGGGGTTGGAGGCATGTTTGCCACAAATGGAAAGAACAAACCCCAACTTTGTACAACTTCTGCCTGTAAACTGAAGATTTTCGTGTCAAGCTTCTGTGCTGTTTACCAGATGTATTGAAAGATTGTTTATCACTTTTCCCCAGCTGCATCCTGGCTTTAGATATCCTCTCTGTGGGGTGAGAGCTGCCCAGTGGACCACTGGACTGGAGACAAAGGAGGTAACACAGCAAATACAGTTTCTTGTGCAAAGAGCTGTAGCCAAACCACCTAAAAAAGGCAGGGCCCAGTCTGTGCCCGAGAGTGCCCAAGAGGGTAGAAAGAAGGATAGCCTGGTGGATCAAGAGGACTGGGCACAAGGATTTCTGCTCCTTTGCTCCTCTTCTGGGCATTTGGAAATGCAGCCCCTTATCTCTGTGTGAGATAAAACTTGCAATCCCAGTGTAACTTTTACTCTCAGGTTGTGATGCTGGGAGGACCACAGGGCTCCAAATACTAAACAGTGGCAAGTCAGCAGTGTGAGCAATTGTTGTTGTGAGTCAACATTGAATCCCTGCCAAAGATGCCTTTTTCCAATAAAATTTAGCACTAATTTATCAATGGGTTAGTTCAAAACATGATGTAAACTACTCAGTACATAATGAATCCTTCTGGATCAAACGAAAATGCTCATAATGGCTTTATTATAAATAAATACTATGTTTAAGGGAACCAAATCAATGTTAAGGGTATTGCTGCGTTTATCCACTCATAAGTTTGCTACTTTCCTTACTACCGGTGGCTGACTGAGAGGATTTTGTTCATGTGTTTTCTCCCATTTTTTACTGTAACAAAACTGTCCCCATGTGTTTTTTAGCCTTGGTTCCTGCTGTTCAGAGAGTCTTCATGTCCACAGACATAATTCTGCTTCACAGCTGGCATCCAGTGGCACAAGACCAGAATCAGTGGCACAAAAGCAACTCCCCCAAATTCCCTTCTGCATGCCACGCTCTGCTTCTGTCAGACAGGGCATTTTCTAGAACCCTGCCCCCACGGTGAAGGTAATTCATCTGTTCTGCTGCCCAGAGCTGACCCTGGGGGAGAGACCACCTGAGCGCTCACAGATTCTTGAAGCAAACAGCAGCAGGGTTTTTTGGAGCTTTCCCCAGAGTAACTTCTGCTCTTTGTGAGCATCTGCTCCAGGCTGATGCACCTTCAGGCTTGGGGGGGTGGGGGGTGGGGTTTGCTTAGTTTTATTTGTTTTGTTTTATTCTGTTTTCTCCTCTCTGCTAGCGTGATTTCAGCAGTGCCAGTGGCTCTAATCAGTACTCTAATGCCGTCGTTCGGGGGGTGCCGCTGCTCCCGCTGTGTCCCGGACCGAAGGCTATCCCAGTGAGGATCGGCCGTGGCTCCGGGGGGCGAGAAGGGGGCGGCCCCGGGGGTGCTGCTTCTGGCAAGCAGGTCCTTAATCCCGACATTCAGCCGGGCCGTGCCCATCCCCGTCCCCGCGGGCGGGCCCGGCGGGGCTGCGGGCGGTGCCGGGGGCGGGCACGGTGCGGTTCCTCCCCGGGGCGGGGCCGGGCCGGGGCCGGGGCCGGCGGCGCGGGCGGCGGCGGAGCGGGGCCATGGTGAAGATCGGCGTGCAGCAGCCGCCGGCGGCGCTCAAGCCGGACAAGGAGAAGGAGAAGGCGGCGGGGGGCGATGGCGCGGCGGGCGCGGTGCTGCTGCCCCCGGGCGCCGTGAGTGGGGCGGGGGGGGAGCGGCGGCGGACGTGGGGCTGGTGCGGGGAGGCACCGAGACAGGGGACCGGTCCAAGGAGGGGGTTCGTGGGCAGACGGAGTTTGGAGAAGTGGGGAGGGGATGGGGCAGGGCCATCCCCAAGCACCGGAGGGAATGGTCGGTGTGGAGAGTGGCATCAGAACTCATCCCTCTGGGTGGTTTAGCCTCGGGGAGTTATATTTGGGATTGGTCATACATGGGTGGATTTCAAATTCTAACATCTCTGAAGGCTTAGGGTTGGCGTGGAGAAGAGGCAGGAGGAGCGAAGTGGATGGTGATGGAGGATGATGAGAAGCAAGGGGCTAAGAGCACACACAGCTCTCTAGATGCTTTGCAGATGGGAGTTGACATGGTGATGCTGAGCTGCTCTGCTGGCTTCAGGTGGTGGATGAGAGAGGGGAACAGGCACTCATGCCTGTGGAGGCTGGGATCCTGACAGGTTCAAAGGGATTGAAGGTGCTGGGCATCCCTTGCAGGTGCAGAGCATGACTGGGGCCTTGGGCTGGAGTTGTGTGAGTCCCGTCCAGACCGTGAGTCATGGGCAGGTGCTGCTGGCAGCGCTGGACACGTGCCAGGGGCGGTACAGCTAGTGCCCCTCGAGGACTGGAAGGTGAAATGGGTACTGTTGTGTTTGGCTGGGAGTTGACTGTTTCTGGAGTCTCTTGTGCCAGAGAACCCCCAGCGTGCCAGCTCTACTGCCAGGGTGGACCCACGGGTAAATACCACACTGCGTAGTGTGAGGGTGTTGTCCTGAGACAGGCCTGACCCACAGCATAAAGTCTGCCTTGTTGTGGTGCTTCCATTTCAGAGGAGGAGACTTAAATGGCGTTTCTGTATTCCTCATAAATGCTTCGGGATGTGTGTGCAGTTTGATCATTTATTGAACCCTGCCATCTCCCTGACTCAAAAAATGATGGGGGAGCTGCAGTTCTGCTCTGTTCCTGCAGCAGTGCAGAGTGTCCCTCCTCATATGCCTCTCTGAGTGAGTGGGAATTACCAGTCCAGGAGAGCTGCTCTTCAGCAGGGGTTTCAGGAGGCTGCTCAGTTCTGCAGAGTTCAGGGAGTCACATCCTTATGATCTCTCAGGCACGGATGTGCTCACAGGTCTGGCTGTGCCGTCAGAGTCTGAATGTGCTCAGCCTGTCGTGGTTGCATCTATTAATCTAACACATAGGAGCTGTATAAAGACCTGTAATGGGGGGACGTGGCCAGCTGTGACCTCATAGTGATTTCCTGACTTTATGTTGCCTAATTATAATCCAAGGTGGTAGGTTTTTTCCTGCCTTTGATGTCCAGTCCTGGAAGTTGACTATCACTCTGGACTTCCAGCTCATTCTGCCATTAAACCATTTCTTCAGTTGGGAACTCAGATCTTCTGCTGATCCTGCATGAGTTCAGGCAGGATTTGTCTTCTTCTCATGAGCACTGTGAGAAAAGGAGTTTAAAAAGTAATAAAATAAAAGTAACAGAAGCTTATTTCTATCACTAGTGGTGCCAGATCCCAGCAATCAAAATTATTCTAATTCAGGTCTTGCCAGATGAATGAAATTGGCTTAGGTAGCAAATCATAAATTTTGGGTGCTTTTTTTTGCCTTGGGCCTTTCTCTGACTCCTGGGAGGCATGGTGGTGTTCTTTTAAGCCCACATGAGCTACAAAGGAACTTAAAAACATGGATTCAGAACAAAGACTCCTTAGCAGTCTCTTAATTCCAGCAGGCAGACATGTATGAACATCAACATAAGGCCCATGAAATAAGGGCAGGAGTGGTTTGCAATAAGTCAGTGCAGCATGAGAGTGTCCAGGGAGCAGCACATCCACTGACACCAGGTGGCCTTTTCCTGATGCTGTTTTTTGGATTATGGCACTGGATTCTTTGGTGTAGTTTGTACTTAGCTGGACTGGGGAGCTGTTTGTTAAACACCCAGCTGGTGGGTTGGTTTTTCCATAGCCAGGCTTTCTTGCCATGCTCGCCCTCGTGCTGCCAATAAATCCTGTCTGTGTGTGTCTCTAGCTGCCTTGCAGCAAAATGGCATTGGTGACATGCAAACAAGATGCCCTGCATTCCTTTCCTCTTTGATCTCATAACTTCAATCCCAGTGATAGGAGCCAGAGCTGGGAAATGATTCATGGGCAGCCTGTGAATTTTGGCAAGTGCTCCGTGAATGCAAAGATGCGGCAGCAGGAAGATGTCTGTGATGCTAATGTGTCCTGAAAAGTACTAGGTGAGGAGTCCTGACGGCAGGATTGCATGTGCTGAGCCTTGTTTCTCCCCTGTGCAGCTCAGTTTGAATTGCAGAGAATATGCAATTTAAACTCTAGTCAGAAAAATCCACATAATTTTGAAGCTGTTGCAACATTTTAAGGGCTTATAAAAGAAAGTCTTGTTGTCATCAGAGCTGCAGGGATGTAGCAGCCTTGAGCAGAAGGCAGTTTGAGGTTATGCAGCCAGTAAAATAATTTGTTGTGTTCATTGGAAAATTTTTTTTCAGATGCAAAGTAGTATATTCACTGAGTTTTGATTGAACTCTAGATTTGCAGTCTGGAATGGAAATAAATGCATACCCTGGTCGTTAACTGCTCTGGGAAATGTGGTCCTTGCAATTGTGATGAATGTTGAAATCCACAGCAACCAAGTAAAACTGATGGCTGGAGCCTCTCCAGTCAGAATTTGTTTTGGAGTTGTGTTTTTTTGGCTGATTTCTTGTGAACCCATCTAACACAAGCAAGTTACTCAGCAGAGACAGTGCAAAAGCCAGAGGAGAAGGGGTTTCATTAAAATCTTCTGCTTCACCAGGTGTAAATGATAAGCACTGGAGGGAGGAGGCACCTCTCATGCTTAGCAGACACCGACGGCGGGCTCTGCCCAGCGCTCCGTGCTGCTGGCCCAGGGTGGATCATGGTTCACAGCCCGTGGGAATCGGTGTGATCCAGGGGCTGCTTTCACAGAAATCTTTGTGGAGGGGAAGTAGAGAGCAAAACCTGTTGTCCTGCCTCTGGGAAAGGTTGTGCTGAGACAGCACGTGCAGCCGTGTTTGTCTCCGGCTCACCGGCAGGATGAACATGGAGGGCAGGACAGTGTTGGCTCAGACCGTGGCTCAGGTCTGGCTGGTGGGAGAGGAGGGCTTTATGGGTGAAGCAGGAGACTGGGAGAGTTCTTTCCACACCCACAGGCCTGACAAGCCCATTGGAAACACCTTGTCAGTGGCTCGTAGGCACACAGTGGTGTCTCCTGGGTGTGACTGATGTTCTGCTCTTGGTTGGTTGCAGTAATACCAGGCTTTGGTTTTGTGCCTTTCACCCCATCCATGCATTTCCAAAGACTTGACAAGACTTGGTGGTCTTTGGATCACACCCTTCCTGGTTGTATGGAAAAGTTTCCCGCAAGGATCTCCTTGCTGCCTGGCGCTGGATCCATCCACCCTTTTGTCTCTCTGTGTGGTCTCTTTGTAGGCTGCACCTCAGTCTGGTGGGTGTCTCAGTCTCCTGGCTGCAGGGCCACCCTCCCTCGGGGGCTGATGGCTGAGTTGCCCCAGCCTCCTCCTTGCTGCCAGCCCAGGGCTGCTGCAGCAGCAGCTCCCACACTGAGTGAGGTTGCACTGTTTAGTAGAAATAGCAGGAGAAAGCCCTGAAACTCATGGGGAGCGTTTTCCCTGAGGGGCATTTGCCCCTCTGGTGCCCAGGAAGGTCTCTTTGCTGTGATTGCCACTGCAGAACTCCCCAGCAAGGAGCAGGGCTGCTGTGGATGTGGAGCTCTTAGCAGAGATAGTGTCTTGATGCTGGGGCTGTTGCTGTGTCCCTGCTCTTTGGCAGGCACAGTGAGCTGGGACTGGTTTGCACCTGCCTGAGCAAGCCCAGGACGATGAGTGCTCCATGGTGGCAGCAGATCGGAGCAGGACAAGTAGCAGTGCCACTGCTGGCCTTCCCAGGGGTACCAGTGCATCATGAACAGTGATGCTCCAGAGCTGGATTCCAGCACAGGTGGCAGGTGGGGGAGCAGTGGCTCTTGCTGGGCACGTGAAGCAGAGTCATGCCGGCTTGTGGAAACTGCCGTGCTAATACAGTGCTGGGTTTTGTAAGCAACTCTCTTGCAGGATGCTATGAGGTGGAGGACAGATGGCAAGGGAAGGGGATGTGAGGAAAAGTCTTTTAAACAGGCTTTTTCACAAAGCGAGCTGTAAATTCAGAAAGAAGGACTAAGACAAGCTGGCAGCAATGTGGATGGATTAAGCTCATTGACATGTTTGCAGGCCTGAGTCCAGGCTTGATGTGCCTGAGCTGTGGGTGTTCTCACAATGTCAAGGGCTTGATTTAGGGGCCTGAATGTGACAGATCCTAATTTGAAGAAGCAGCCTCCTGTAACAGAAGGTATTCCTGGCCTTTGCCCAACCCTCCTGTATCCATGTGGGCTAAAGTGATGACTTCTTTTTGTGTCCTGTATGGAGTCTTAAAAAGAAGCATTGTCATTGGTTCTTGGTCCTCTGTGGTTTGGGGATGCCTTGGAAGCAGAGAAAAAAGGAAAAAAAAAACGTCTCTGGACCTTACAGGATCTGATCTAATGAAATACTAGACTTGAGTATCTTAACAGACTCTGGACATGAATATTTGATATTCCAGCTGAGCATGACAAAGGATCTGGCTAAAACTGGCGGAGGGATTAGGACAGAGAATGTCTGTTCCGAGCAGAAATGTTATAAATGCAATTGAATTTTGAAACATGGAGCTGTCTTTCACCAGAGAGATGTAGACTGAAGAGCTGGAGACGGAGAAACTTGTAATGTCTGTCTAGAGGTGAGTGTTCTTCCAAAGCTGGGGGAGAGCCAAGGCAAGGGCAGCTTTGCATGGAGGTGCTTTTACATGGGAAGAACTTGTTGTGTTTACCCTCTTTGGGCACAACAATTGTTGTTTTGTGTTTTTTTGACAAAACACAGAAAACCGAGGAATACCTTTAAAAAGCAGAGTTCCAAAGGGTATCAATGAACCAAAAACAAGTACGAGACATCAGCTTTGCTGCATACACTGCTGTGTCCCATCTGTAGGAAGGAGCCTGCCATGCTCATCTGGCAGGAGCCCTGTGCTGTGCAGTGATCAGGCAGTTCTGGTTTCACCCTGTTGTTGCACCTTGCTGCTTGCTGGCTCTTTGGGGAGAGGTGGCCTGGCAGGTGTGTGTGGCTGCTCAGAGGAGGGAAGCTGAGCACTCTGGCCAGGTCTGGAGAGATGGAGCATCTAGGGAGGATGAGGTGTTTTGTGCTACCAAATCTTTGCTCGTTAACAGGTTTACAGGAGATGGAACAGGCATTTTCACTTCTGGACAGGTATTTTCTTCCCAAGTGATGTGTGGGAGCCTTGGCATGTTTTGGGTTTTTTAATGCCAGTGTTGTGATCTGAGGGAGGACAATGTGAGGGTGTTGGGGTTTTTAACTCATCTCTCTGCACTCCATGCCCTACCTTTGAAGTCAGTTTGAACAACAAAGAGAAGGGTAAATTTGCCTCCTCTCTCTTGCTGTTGTTAAACTAGACACCATTTCTTTGTGGTGAATTTTTAAGTGTAGGATTGACCGTCAGAGTTTTCCTACGCTGTTGCTGGGAGAGATAATCACTGTCAGTGTTCTGAAAGGGAGCACTGACTTCATTTTGTGGTGTGACACTATGTAAGTACTGATTTTCAGGGAAGAGGCAAATGCCTGAACCTGAAATCGGGTTCCTTGTTAAGATGATTCAGCTTGAACTCCGGGAAACTCTGTACTCTGACCCCTCTGCTCGGTGAACAGTACAGATTTATGGCTGTGATTCATTCTCTTGTCTGAAGAAGCAGCAGAAGGCAATCCCTTGGCTGTTCCAGCTCATAAGTATCTTGGGCATGGCTGTGTCTTCCTTTTAACAGCCTTTTGGGAATCAGTCAGTCTAGAGGAAGAGTGAGGTGGGACAGTGATGGCTAAACTGGCCACGGCCACATCAGCAGTACTTGGCTTGCTCTTGGTGGGACCCAACATGGCTAATTTGACCCTCTCTGCCTACCTGACTGCAGAAGCTCACAGGTGGGTGCTGTAATTTTTTTTGCACCCCAAAACCTTCCAGACCTGGAGCTCCCTGGGGGAAGCAGTGGTTAGAGCATAGTGGTGGTGTTCAAGGGAGTCCCGTGCCCAGCTGTTGCTCTGCTCTGGTGCTTCATCAGGATCCAAAGCCATTACTGATAGTGAAAAACTGCGGGTGAAATGGTGTGAAATCTTTTCATGCATCTTTTCCTTGTCACGTTTTCTGCTTTCAAATGCATTGACACAGCACATAATCCTTTGCCTCTCTTGCAAAATCAGCCTCCAGCTGTCTTGGCTTGTGCCCAGGGCTCCCTGGGTGGCTTTTACGGGTTGGAAGGTGGGTTTGTTTAATGTTGGAGCAATTGTACAGTTTTAGTCTGGGGAAATGGGTAGCATGTCCCACTGTCATGCCATGGGACACCTCATCCCTTTGGTGGGGCTGCTTCTTCCCAGGCCATGCATGAAGGTGGAACCAGACTGGTTTTGGTAGCAGCTTCTCTTCCCTTCACCTGGGAGGAGGAGGAAGACTCAGCTACACCAGGAAAAAGCTGAAAACTGCTGGCATTTCCTTACCTCAGTGTTCTTCAGTATTTTTGGCATTTGCTAAAGGTCTTTTAAGGAGTCAGGTGTCTGCCCACTTGAATATGTCTTTACCTTTGAATCCAGTCTCTCTTTAACTTCTCCAGCCTCTCGATTTAAGAGCTTTCCCTATTCCCAGAGCAGCCACTCTACTCTGCTTTGCTCTTGCTTGAGCTGCCTTTTGTCTTTAATGGCTTTAATAGTTTTGAGACTCAAGGCCAAAGCTTAACCTCCATTCTTCTCCTAGGGAAAATTCCCATTATTTTAATGTCACCTAAATTCCCATTATTTTAATGTCACCTCCCACTTCAGGGGTGCAAAAAAACACAAACAACCCTGTCTTCACATGGCTGTACTTGCTCCTTCCCTCTTCCCAGGTGCTCCAGAGCCTTTTAGCTGTAGTGTTGGAGCTGCTTCGGGGACTGATTTTCCCCATCGTCTCAGTGAGTGGTATTGGATTTCTGGAAATCAGGCCGTGTTTATCATACTCTGTATTTTGGCAGTCAGGCTGCTAAATGCCCAGGTTGGGATGTTTTTTTGCCACTTCACAACAGCTGTTTATTTTCTCTCTGCCTGCCTGTCTGTTCAGTGTGGCACTCAGGGCTTTAGCCATGTGCCTGGTAAGAATAGCCTTATTTTTACAAGGAGCTTTGTTAGCTCTGGTAATGGTTTAAATGGTTTTACTCCTGGGAAAGAGGAGAGGGAGGCTGGAATCAATCCAACTGGAAGTTGTTGTGCCTCTGCCAAAAAAAAAAAAATTAAAAAAAAACTGTATGGAAATGAATTCCCCACGCCTGTGCAAAGAGCGGGGGAGAAAAAGCCCCTTAGTTCCAGAAAGGGATGGAAAAAGGAGAAGAGAGGGGGATTTATGTCTCTCTTGCTGATGAAGGAGGAGGAAAATATGATCACTGAGTGCTTAGGTCCCACATGCTAGGCTGTGTTTTTAACACCCTGCTGTCTTTGTCATATAGCAACAAAGCTGGGGGGGTTTAATTAGCTAGTGGTTTGTTTTGATATTCTAATTTCCAGTGCTGCAAAGTGACTCCTGAGGCAGGTGGCTTTGTTGGTAGTCATGTGCTATGGTGTCATTTAAAGGTGTCATTAGATTCATTTACTGCAACCCTTTTGCCTTTGGCTGTGATAGTCTCTTAATTACAGGTTTGGTTTGTTTTGGTTTTGTTTTGTTTTGTTTTTGTTTTTTTTTTTTTTGTTTTTTTTTTTTTTTTTTTTTTTTTTGTTTTTTTGTTTTTTGTTTTTTGTTTTTTTTTTGTTTCCAGGCATCTTTTGAGTCCAAAAGCCATCAGTTGTATTCTCTGTGGAAGGCCTGCACAAGCACTGCTCAAATACTGGGACTGTGGTTGCCTTGGAAACTGTGTGCCATATATATATATGTGTGTGTGTGTGTGTGTTTCTCTTTGTCCATGCATGAACATGTTGTTTTCTTTCCTGACCTAGAGCACCAGAAATGCTCTTCAGCATGGAAGGACTCTTCCTTCCAGGTGTGGGATCCTTCAGAGGTCTGTCTTTGCTAGTGCAGAGCATTGACCCCTGTGGCTCTGCGAGGGTGTTGGCACAGGCACTCCTTCCTTCTTGGTACCACCTGGTATTTCTCCTCTTTTTACTCCCTCTCCTCTCTCCAAGCATAGCTGCTCTTGAGGAAAGGGCTCATTTTTTGTTCATCTGGCAAAAGAACCTTTTCTGGAGTGTGGGAGGTGTGTTGGTGTATGCCAGGATGAACTGCCTTTGCTGTGATTTTTTATCTCTCTCTGTTCATTTCCCTTGTCTCATCTTCCTTTGTCTGCCTTTTCCTTGTGTGTAGTCCCTCACTTTCCATCTCCAGAGCGCTGGCTTGGCAAGGGCTCCAGTGTGGAACCCTGGCTGGCCATCCCAGCTCACTCTGGCCATCCCTGGGGACTCCTCACCACTGAGCCCCCCTGTGTCTGAACTCCTGAGTATGGGAGTAGTTGTCTCTGGAAGACAAGTCTGGATTTCTTCACCCTACAATTTATCCCACCAAGTCTCCAGTGCTTTTTATGGAGCAGAGTAGTGGCAGTAAGCGAGTCCTTACATTTTGTAAAGCAGTAACTGATTTTGCTGTGAATATGAGACTTGATGTGCTGGAGTTACAGATGTTGAACTGATTTTTTTCTTTTCCCATAGTCCGTATTGGCCTTTGGGTACCAGAAATGAGAAAAACAGCACGTTAAGTTAGATTTTCTGATGTGGGTTTCCTAAGTTTTGAGCCAGCATCCTTTGAGGAAGCCGTGGCAGTGTCTGTAGTTGTGTCAGTACATCTAGCATTGAGAGCTCTGGCTGCTGCTTCCTTGAAACCAGCCAGGTCCCAGAGAGGGATGACATACTTTGCTGCCTTTCAGAGAGCATCCTCTCCAAACCACATCCCTTTGCATCGCGTTGCTCTGCATCGCCTTTCTCTCCTCGTTTGTCAGTCATCAAAAATCACATCTACTATTTTTAGTCATCCCATGCTTCTTTTCCGGTTGGAGGTGTATATTTAAGGTGCTTGTCCCTGTTTGTCAGGCCCTGCTAAACCTAAAATGAAAGATTTCAAACCTGCCTTTTTCAGAAATGTAGGAAAAAAGGTGTGTGGAGGACTTGGGGCTGTTTCCAAAGCTGAAGAAGCAGAAAAAGGCTGAGAGCTGAGCCCATCTCTGCTGAGGCAGGGTGTGAGCTGGGAAGGATCAAGGCATGACATGACACCTCTAATTTTCTCACTTCTGTTGTCTTCAGCAAGGGTGATGAAGGACCAATAAAGTCAAATTTCTATTTTTACAACCTCCTGCTGTACTATTGACAAATTTCAAAGGCCACACCTTCCCGGGTATGGTTGTTACCAGCAGCTGCTGCTGGTGGTGTCCCAAGGCTCGGTGCCATGAGGCCAGGAGGGTTTGCTTGGCAGGAGGTGCCCTCAGCAGTGCCTGGCAGCTGTTGGTGGTTTCCCCTCTCTGACTCACTGGGCCCTTTGAACTTGATTTCCATGCCTTGCACCAGACACTGTGCCTGCATAGCACAGCCAGGCTTCTGTCCCCCTCCCCCTTGTAGGGGAGATGTTCCATAGCCATTCAGGGCCAAATAGGGGTGACAGGACATCAGCCATTTTCATCATGTCCTGACAAAGACTGGAAATGCTGAAGAAAATCCAAAAAGACTGAATTAGTACTTTTTCCCCCTGGGGCTACTTTCAAGCCTTCTCTACCAAATGGTCTGTACCATCACTCCATCCTCTGCCATCTGGGTACCTGCTACCTGTGCTCTGTTCCTGCGAGCCAGCAGGGCACTGAGTCGTAGTGAAGTGCCTGTTTTATCCAGGGGAAGGAATTCCTTTCTCTACTCCATTATCCTGTCTGCTGCTGGGCACGGGGTTGAGTGTCTGAAAGCAATCGTGCCTGCAAGCTGGAGCCAAGTCAGCATGTCTGGTTGCTCAGGCTTGTGCGTGCAGCTGCCTCTGTCTCTTCCCAGTGGGATGAAGTATTAGCAGGACAATGCCTGGCAAAAAAAACAAGCTGTGGACCCACATCTTTGAGAGATGGGTGCTTCCCCCATTGCCTATGCAGAGGAAGAGCGAGCTGCTTGCACAGAGGAAGGTGCTGTGCCCTCTGCCTCTTGCAGTTTCTCTACTGGAAAGGGAGCTGGCCCAGCCCTTTCTGTAGGGTCAGCAAAGTGGCAGCTTCCACTGCCTGTGCCATCAGTGAAGCATGTGGTGGTGCCAAGAAAAAGGGAGCAAAGAAAGGATCACTGCGTGGAGTGGCAGAGTTTTCCTGTCCTGAGGTGAAGAGTGGGTTACTCTGCAGAGCTGTGGATCTGCCTGAGCATCCTCCCCATGTGCACATCTGTAGTGTCTTGTTTGTGGACACTGTGCCACTGCTGTTGCTTTTCCATCTGTTCATTCATGGAGAAGCAAATGAACGTTTGTCTTCTGCACAGCCCAGAGAGGGGAGGGAGGGCCTAATGTTGATTTTTGTGTAAAATATGCCCATCTGTTGCGATGTTGTGTTTAAGACTATGAAAAGAGGAAAGCACATTTGCCCAGATGAAATACTTGCCCTTGCCTCTACCCAGGGGTGGTTTTGACCTCAACCTTTCCCATTCTTCTTGACCAAAAAAACCCCAGGCTTGATCAAGGCAGAAAATTAGTAGAATGGCTTGTTGCAAGCAGCGTGTCTGGTTAATGAATTATTCTGGAATATTGTTAAACATCAGCATTTCTGGGTGTTAGTATTTTGATTTTTGTCCATGCACGACTTGAGGGCACGATCTGCTCTTCAGCAAAACCCTGCTGCCAAATCTGACTCTTTCCCCCCCCACCAGAATTCATGGAGATCGTCACTGCTGCCAGACCCTCCAAGTCTGCTGTGTGGCAGGATTGCGGTGCACGGTTTGGTTTGCTGGCCGGTCCTGGGGGTCGTTCTGGTAGGGCTGACTTTCCTGCAGCTTCCTGCTGGGACCACCTGGTTCTCTTTATGATAAGGTTGGCTTAGGGGAAAACTGCTCCCTTGCTGGGAAGCCAGGCATTCCTACGGCAAAAACAGATGGAAATCAGCTGCGATGCATTTCCTGTTTTGTAAAATACCCACATTTCCACTGCAGGGAGCAGCGATCCTATGGGAAGGAGGTGTGTTGGGGCATGAGCAGGGCAGCAGCCTGTGGAAGAAGCTTCTTGGATTTTTCCAACCTGGTGGAGGTTTGTTGTCCTGGGTGAAGTGCTGTTAAAGCAGGTTGTACACTGGCTGTCAGCACTGAGAACGCCTCCAGCCTGGAGCAGAGGCTCAGACTAACATAGCTGCTTTTAAATTGTAATTTACTTCAAGTGACAAAGGCTGGTGACCCATTCGTCTGCTGGGCTGGGGGATGGAGATGCATACCTTAGTGAGGGTTTCCCAGATGATTTTTGTGCAGTATTTTGCAGGACTGTGGTTAACTGTTCCTCTTGGCCTGGCTGGCGGCATTTGTAACCTCACTGCCTTAATTTCTGCTCCATCACAATGCTTGCTGTTGATTTTTTCTTTCCTCCCTCAGAATTTGAATTTTGGTTTGACATTTTTTTCCCCACTAGTGTTTAATAACTTCTCCCAGGGCAAAGCTCTGCTTTGCTTCTTCCACCTTCTCCCAAAACACAAAGCTTGGGCATTTTCCTGAAACCAGAAATGTTTTGTAGGGAGCAGAACTCATATCCTTTGGCAGTGAGAAGAGGGATATCTCTGTGTCTTTGGTTGTGCAAAGAACAAGGAGCTGCTCTAGCAAATAGTAAATCATGGAGGGCTTGTTCTCCCTCTCCCTACCATTCTGCAAACACACTTTCTTTAAGTGGGACTGTTTTTTTCCCCTTTGAGTTGCTGTGTCCTCATGAATCCTCTCTCCAAGCCCTCCCTGGAGTTAGCACTTGCAGCTCACTGGGGAGAGCAGTGAGCCAGTGATCACAACAACCTGGCACCTTTTGGATGAGTTCACTTGCAGAGCATTAAGCATTTTCTCAGCCTTGCTTCAGTGTCAGTAGCAGGAGATCTTTCGTTCCTCTTCACCCGCACTGTCTGCATGCTTTCTCTGATGACAAGTGTCTGGGAAAGCTGTTCTTGTGAACCACTTGACATCTAGCATGACTTTCGTGTCCTAGCAGTTCATGTCAGAGAGCCTTTAAACTTCCTCTAGTAATGTGATTTTTTTTGCTTCTTTTATTCTGTTCTTTGTGGCTTGTCACAGTTGCTGGCCCTTGTCTGCAGAAGGAGAGAAAGATTGGAAGTAAACCTAAAATACGATATTTTTCAGCTTGCTCATCCCTTTATTTGCTGGAGGAGCAGCAGCAAACTAATTACATTGGTTCTTCAGTGCAGGGAGCTGGCAGTGAGTAGAGGTGCTGTGGGTCATTTCCCCTTGGAGCATCAGCACCTGCACCACCCACAGGGTTTTGGCCATGGTACCCTGGAGAAACATCTCTTCATTTAAGAAGTGATGGATCTTAGAAATGAGGGACTGTTTGTCACTGTTCCTGCTGTTCATACCGGTCTCTGACTAGCCATGGAGAGAGTGTCTTTCCAATCAGACACGTCTGTGAACTGCACAGAGAGAGTTAATCTGCAAGAGCTGTCTCTGGTGCCTCTCTCCCTTCCTGCCTGCTCAGCTGAGGGCAGCTTTCTGTGTGGAAACTGGGGCATCTCTGAACCAGCTTCTTTCATCTGCTTCTGAAAGGCCTTACATCCTCCTGCCTAACATTTTGAAGGGTTATTTTGGTAGTAAACACAAGAGCATCATAGGTTGGGGTGAGTGGTCTCCCAGGAAATAACCCTGCCTTTGCAAGGCTCTTGTGTTTCAGGGCTGTAACAAGGTGAGCTGGTTACTGTCTGTATGGATTGGGCTGCACTCTATAAAGGACAGATATGTTTTATTTTGATGTTTTGTCCATATTCCTGGAAGGTGTGCTGGAATGTGCTTGAAAATGGAAATCAGCACATCTAGGTGTGTCAGCTCACCCCAGCAGGGTCAGGAGGCACCTCTCTGGGACCAAAAATTTCTGCCAAAAGTGGCAGCATTGCAACAAAACTTTTTGAGTATAAATACATAAATGCTATGACATTCAGTAGCCAGGAACTCTTAGTTCCTGATTCTTTTTTTTTTCTTAATCTGTATCCCCCACTGAAACAAAGCCTGGCTTTGTTCTGAGCAGTCAGTGGGGAGCAGAGTATACATGGATGTGTTTTTGTCATACAGATATGTTTATATAGAGATATATACTGATTTATATACCTGGAGCAGGGAAGGGGGGCAAAGAGCACTAGTGTTTTGCTGTTGCCAGATGTGAAGTTGTTTTGCCAGACACTGCCTCTCTTCACTGCACACCACAGTGTGTGGCCTTTGCATTAAAGGCAGTTGGTTTTCTGCCCCCTTGCAGCAGCAGGTGACAGTGCTGTGTTTTCTCCTGGCAGGAGGAGGCGGCTCCAGCCGTGCAGGGCCGGAGGTCATCGCTCAGCGGGGTGTGTTACCTGACCATGGGGCTCCTCGTGCTGCTCCTGGGCCTGGTGTTCGCGTCGATGTACGTGTACAGATACTTCTTCATCACCCAGGTAGGAGAGAGCTGGGAAGGGCTTTTGGCTCACCAGCCTGAGCAGCCAGATGAGCTGCTCCAGCCTTTGGAAGAGATGGTGCTGTTTTTTTCTGTCCTGCACAGATAAGGCATTTCTAAAGTGGTGGTGGCTCACCTCCATCCCCACTGCCGGGAAGGGCAGTCTGAAAGATTCCAGAAATCCTCTTCTTCCCCTCCCTTGTGGCTTTGTTTTGCCCCCCTTTTTTTTTTTTTTTTAACTCTATAAAAATATCCAGCCAGTTCTACCATTTAAACCTGGTCACTGCAATCAGGGGTAGGCAGTCTGAAAGCATAGCTTGTTGTGAGAGGAGAGCAAGCCTGGAGAGAGCAAGGGAGAGTACAGGCAAAGGAACAGCTTTTTGCAGTAAGCTTTGTAGGCTTTAGCACAGCAAAACTCTGTAGGTGTACCAAAAATAGGTGCTGCTATTAATAAAGCAAGCAGAGAAGTAAAAAGTAAGTGGGAGATGGTACAGAACAGGAGCACTCGACCTCCATTAAATTCGGCACCTTTTCTGCCCTGTAGTCTTGGCAAAGCCTGGCTTGGCTGAGGCGCTGGGCTGGCAGCATTGTGGTGGGTCAGAACAGAGGGAATGAGACAGGGCAGAGCTGCTTTTTAAGGAGGAAACTGCTGAGCTCTGGCTTGCAGAGAGTGTAGCCAAGAAGCCCCAAAGCACTGATTTGCACTGAAGCCCTTGTTCTGCTGTGGAGTGGCAGTTCTGAATGAGTTCTCCCAGGACGGCTGCTGCCTTCATCTCTGTAGCCAGCGCTTACCCTCTCAGCAACGTAGTCTTTTTGTATACTCCTCTCTCCATAAATTTCCTTGCTGTCAAATTAATTTGCAGTGTTTGTTTCAAGACTCATCAGTGCTTTATTACCCGTTCCCATTTCTACCTGGTCTGGAAGTGCTGTGACAGCTGTAGGGCTGCTCTGCCCTGGCACACACTGCTGTGTCGCTGTGATCACAGCCTGTTGTAGGGCTTCCTTGTGAGAAGCAGCCCTGGCACTGAGAGAAAGTTATCAACCCAGTTATAGACAGCACTCAGTCCATCCCCCAGTCAATAACCCTCCTTGGACCGTGGTGCATGGCTCTGAGAGACGCCCATCAGACCACCTGGGGCCACCTGCTGTCACCCCAACTGCCTGTCTGTGATACCAAGTGGCAGGTTTTATCCAGTTGCATAGGAAAGTCCATTCAGCATG
Source organism: Pyrocephalus nanus (assembly GCA_038380795.1). Classification (NCBI taxonomy): domain Eukaryota; kingdom Metazoa; phylum Chordata; class Aves; order Passeriformes; family Tyrannidae; genus Pyrocephalus; species Pyrocephalus nanus. The sequence goes on along the minus strand of CM076270.1, from coordinate 18,510,707 downwards.
GTCAGAGATGCTTTGGAGACTGAAGCAAGGGGGCCTTCATGTCTCAGTCTCTCATGGCTGCTGTCTGTCCCTGGGATCCTCATGCTCTAACTTGATCACTCACCCTGCATTAGCTTTTTTGCCCAGACCTTGTGCTTCTGGAGAATCACAGAATGGTTTGGGTTGGAAGGAACCTTAAAGGTCATCTAGTTCCAACTGCACTGTCATGGGCAGGAACACATTTCACTAGACAGGTTGCTCAGAGAGCAGCAGTTCCTGCTTTGCTGTGAGACAAAGCCACTTTGTTCTGCTGCATTTGCCACATCCAAGCTACAAGTGCCTTTAGCAATTATGTTCTGCTCCCCCCAGCCTTATACACCTTCTGTAGAAAAATGCAGTTACTGGAAGCCATGGCTATGGAGGCACATGAACAATCTGTTTAGGAAATTTAAGAGCCTGCAGGCTATCAGTTTCCCTTTCTGAATTACTTCTTGTGAAATCCCAAAGGCAGTTCTTTATTCCTTTTGGACCTGGCTGGCATGAAGTGAGACGTGGTCGTTTCACAAGGGTGTTTTGCACTGCCCTGATCAAGGATGTTTTCTGCTAAGAAGACTGATCTTGGAATACCTTCAAGCATCTGTTTCACCCAGAGTGTTTTACCAGAGGGAGGGTTGCATTTCTTCTCGTGTTTGCTGTAGCTGGGGGTGGGGGGTGGCAGTGTTGTACCCCTGCCTGGGTGTTGTCCCCACAGCTGCCCCGTGAGAGCGTGTTCCACTGCGGTGTCCTGTACGAAGACTCGCTGTACTCGCCGTTCAAAGGGCAGCTGGAGCTGCACGAAGACGTCAAGATTTACCTTGAGGAGAACTACGAGCAAATCAACGTCCCAGTGCCCCAGTTTGGAGGGAGTGACCCTGCAGATATCATCCATGATTTCCAGAGAGTAAGGAGCTCTTGGGACCCCTGGGGGCATAGCATGGGGATGAGCTGGGTGCACCAGCACCGTGGCTGGGGACTGGTGCTGTCACTGTTGTCACATACGTATATGGTGATCTTATTAATGAGCTGCCCTCCTGTCCAAGGCACTCTCTGTTTTTCCAACCTGTTTGACTTGCTTGGTAGGGAGGTCCTTGGACAGGTTTGTTTAAAGCATTTTCCTGTGTTCCCTGAATTCCCTCCCTTCACCCATTTTCACAGTCACATTTCATTGCAGAGGGCTCAATTCCTTGATTTCTGTGCTTGGAACGCAGGGTCTGACAGCTTACCATGACATAACGCTGGATAAATGCTACGTCATCGAGCTGAACACCACCATCGTGATGCCTCCTCGCAACCTGTGGGAGCTGCTGGTCAACGTGAAGGTACAGCTGCAGTCCTGCTTGTTTTGCATGCTTTCCTTGAGTAGGCTCATGGGTGCCAGCTGGAAGCTCGTGGGAAATCAGAACTGCTGTATCTGAGCAAGTTAGCCTTGGCCCTGACAGAACTGAGTCTGCATGGAGAGTTAAGGCTTCAGCAGGTTTAGCTGTAATGCTTATTTTGCAGACAGCACAGTAACACCGACATGATGATCAACCTGATCAGGGAGGCACAGAGAAGCTGTGGATTCCTTCACTGTGGTGTTCACTTATTATAGGAATCAAGGGGGGAAAAAAGGAAAAATGTCCTCCTTTCACTCTTGGCCATGGTCACCACTGTGGTTTGCCAGTGTGTCCTCTGGGGAGTAAGAGGCCTTCAGCTGTCACCTTTTGGAGGGGAGGGAATCTGTGCTGCTCTCCCTGCTGTACTGGAGCTGCAGCACCGGACGTGGGCTCATGCAGTTGTGCTCACAGCCAGCACTAAGTGGGTTTAGCACCAGTGGTTTTGTTCAGTTCATAAGCCTGTGCTGCCATTGCAGTGACTGAAAGCAGCTCTCTTTAAATGGAGGACTCCTTAATCTTAACAGCAGGAAGAAAGCACAGTGTTTTTCAGACTGCAGAAGGTACATGTCTGTCTCCGTCTTCCCACAGGTAAAGCAAGGCACTGAGCCTGGGTCTTTTATCTGTTCTGTGAGGGTCTGTTTAAAAGAAAGGGAAAAAAATGAAATGGAACTCTTTCTTAAATTCCCTTTGCTCGCTTGCTGGTACAAGTGGTGTAATGAACTCTGGAGGGGTTAAGCTCAGAGACAAACAGATATGCCTGGAGAGATGCCTGATCTCCAGTCCTTGTCAAACTCTCGGTTTGTTTTCTAGCAGTCCTCACAGTTTCATGCACTGTGACCATCTGGCAAATGTGCTGGAAACCCCGCTGGGGTACAAAACACATTTACCTCCAACTCACTCCAAACCTGTCACAGCTTCTGATCGTGGCAGGTGACCAGTCCCTGGGGCAGAGGGAAATGGAAAAGGCAGGATTACACAAGATGACAGAAAAACCCCTGAGAGACTGGGAATGCTGCTCACATCCTAAAATAACACATATGAACTCACAGTCAATGAAAACGATGCATGATCGTTGAATTTAAAAAGGGGATAACAAATAAAATGTTCTTATGCACTTGAAGAGCCCAAAGCAGGTGTGGATTTAAATAACTTCCTGATTATTAAGATGGGCAGGTATCCAATCTGTCTGTGGAGGTTTTAACGTGCACCTTAGAGACATTGTTTCAAAGTGTTTAGGTTGGTGTTGAGCTCAGAAAACATTTTTCACCATGAGGACAGTGAAGTAGTAGAACAGGTTGCCCAGGGAGGTTATGCTGCCTCCTTGAAATCCTTGAAGGTTTTCAAGACCAGATGGGATAAAGGCCTCAGGTCCCTGCCCCGCTAAATCATCCTACGAGCCTGTGATCTTCATGGCCACAGGTAGGGCCTTGCTGGTCAGGCAGAGAGGTCAAATTCCTTCCTGCTGAAGGGCTCTTCATCACCTTTATGACTTGCCCTGCTGCTCAGAAGTGCTCCTGTTTGGATTTTGGATGAGCTGTGTTGGTCCTTGGACTCAGAGACTTTAGCGTTCTTTGCATCTCTGAATCCAGTCAAGTCCCTAATGAATAAGGCCACTTTCCAGATGAAAGTTTTTGGAGGTTATCAGTGACTGCAGTCCTGTTTCTAGGGCCAAACCTCAGTCCAGCAAATAATACTTACTGGTGTTTTCCTCCAGCAGCACAGGGGGTTGGTGCCTGTCCTCTGCCCTTTCCTCCCTGGGCAGCCTCGTGCCAGGGTGCCCCTTTGCAGTGTGGCTGCAATGTGCCCTGTGCCTGCTCTGCAATCCCTGCTGTGTATGGGAAAGCTGTGCCAGACCTCACCCAGACCCTAATGTATGCATTACCAGGCCTCTTCTGTCTGATTTTATGCCTGTAAATGGCAGCTCTGCTGCTTCTTGCAGGCTTTATTCTGTACAGGTGTGACAGTTCAGTGCACAAGCCTGATCAGTGTCTGAGATAAAAGGATGGAGGGATGCTCCCCCCGTGCAGCAGCAGGAAGTTGGAGGTGACCCAGTTAAATGATGGATGATCCATACCCTTTGCAGAACACAAGATGCTCAGAGCTTTAGCTTTCTTAAAATTCTTGGCAGGGAATTGAAGGTATCGTCCTTGTTGCACGAGGGGGAGTGGTGACTCCCACCTCACCTGCCACAGCTATTTCAATCTGAAACAGTGAAGAAACTGGATTGTGTGCATGTGTCTGTCTCTGTAAGCCCTCTTGCTGGGTCATGGATGTGGCAAATGCTGTTCCCCAGCCCTGGCTGTTTCATGACAGCTCCTGCCAGCAACTGCACGTATCGCATGGCCTCTCCTGCCTTCTCCCCCCCGAGAATCAATAATTCAATTTCTTGCAGAACTGTTGTGTTAGCGTAGTACAAACTTCCACTAATAGCCTAATCCTGCAGTGTTAGAGGACAGCTGTATCGATCCAGTAGGCTGTGCCAGCCCAGCAGCATAACAGCAAGTTCAGATAGTGTGTTTACAGGTACGTCTCTGTGGAGATAACCAGTCCTGGGGTGGAAACTGGAGGTTGTATTTGAAATGGTCCTGCTGTTCCTTGTTTTTCACCTTGATTATACTTATATTGGCCTCAGATCTGACAATTCTTTTGTTTCTTTGACTTTCTTAAGCACAAGAGACCAGAAGTGAGTCTTTGCTTCATGGCCCAGTTACCATCTAGTCTGCTCCCAAGTGCCCCCCGACCCAAGCAGCACTGGTAACACAGCTGGTTGTTGCCACAGCGATGCCCAGAGAGGCAAAATGCTGAGAACCTGGGAATCAGCATGCAGAGAGTCTCTAGTGCTGAGCCGCTCTTTTTCCTCCAGGGAAAGAAGTGGCCTCTGTCCCTGGGGTGCTCCCAGGTACCCCATTTCTCCATCCCCCCATGGCTTTCTGCCATGTCCCCCTACCAGGCACCCCAGTCATCACCCTGGTCTTCATAGTGGCCTCCACCTCAACAGGAGGCATGTTGCTGTCCCAGATGTTCCTGTGGCAATGGAAGTATGCTAAGAGCTTGCTTTTCCTCTGAATGTGGTGCCCATGGCCCATGTCTAGTCCCTATTCCTGTGCACAGGAAGGGCAGGACATCATTGTGGCTGTGCTGAATGGACCAGGGAGGAAACAGAAATGTTGGAATCTGAGCAAGGCTGGTGGTTTTGGGTTTTGCCCTTTGAAGTAAATGGAAAATGCACATTTCAGTGGAGTTCCTGGCATTTTGGTTGGGCTTTGATCCCTCTCCAGATGGGTTTGTTGTGCTCTCAGAGTTTCAGCTTTGTGCATCCTGCTTTAAAACCTGGGTTAGTTTATAACAGGGTTGATCCTACATTGACTTCATCTCCTACGTGAACATTCCACTTGTGGATTTAATCTGTTTTATGTGCCCTGTGCACTGGACAGTTCACTGCACAGACAGGGAAGCCTGTTAATTGGCCTCAGTAAAGAGGAGTTTGAGCCTTCCAGCAGTGAATTTTCTGCAGTTTGACTGCCCTTGGCGCTCTGCGCGAGACAGTTCTGTTCAGTGAGGAGATTGTGGCAGCGTTTGTGCTTTATTCTGGTGGAAACTGTGTCATTTCAGAAAGGGACATACCTGCCTCAGACATACATCATCCAGGAGGAGATGATCGCCACCGAGCACGTCAGTGACATGGAGCAGCTCGGCTCCTTCATCTACCGCCTGTGCAGCGGCAAGGAGACCTACCGGCTGAAGCGGCGGAGCGCACGGAAACGTGAGAGCCTTGACTTCTCCTCGCTCGCTCCCCCTCCACCCCCCCCATCACAATCGTATTTTGGCTGATTTAGCCATGCTGACCTCTTCATGGCAAGAAGGGGTCTCCCTGTGGCTGTAAGGTTTTGAGGTGTTTCCCATCCAGTTCATCTAAACCCGAATCTGGGATGATGCCGCTGTGGGTGGTGCCGACTGCTGTGTTCCTGTTCTCTGTCAGCCTGGTAGAAACACTGGGAGGATGGTTGCAGGAGCCAGCAATTCATTTACATGTGGACTCCTGGGGCTGAACTAATAGCGGTGCTGTTGGGAACCATTTGGGAAATTTCCCTAATGGAGGCTCCCACTTCATGGCAGCTATTTAGAGCAGATTAAATCTGCAAATTGCCTATAATTAATTGCTAATAATATGGAAAACATTATGAAGAGGGAACACTGGACTGTGTTAAAATGATTTTATGGGAAGCAGCAATATGGATCTTATATACAAATGGTAATATTGCTGCAAAAAGCTCCTTAACATCAGTACTTGTGTTTATTTGTTCTTAGATACTGGTGTAAAGGCTCACCTGAAACATGAACCTATAGTCAGTTTGGATTTGGATCTCTGAGGAAGCTGCAGGGTGCAGAAGTCACCATGGCTGTAGTTCATGGTGCTTTCCCAGTGGGAGCTGCTCTGATGTGCAGCAGCTGCTGGAACACTGACTGCTGGTCTCGTGGAGCCCTGGCACAGGCCTGCTTGTCATCAGGGCACCACTGGGTTTGCTGTAAGAGTGGAGTAACTGCCTGGCAGAGCTGCCCGGAGTTGAGGCTCTGCAGTTAAATAATGTTGTTTTCCATATGGGCTGGGTTGTTCCTGAATTTTGGCGTTCAGCAGTTTTGTCTCATCTGCTTTCCTTCCCCTCCTTGCTTCAGTTCCTAGAGGTTATCATTTTTTGAATCTCCTCTCTCCTCTCTTTAAATCACTTCTAGGTATCAGTCGACGTGAGGCTGGAAACTGCCACCGTATTCGTCACTTTGAAAACACTTTTGTGGTCGAAACTGTTATCTGCCAAAAGTCATGAAGCCACTCTCCCGATGTAACCTTCCGTGGCTTTGCTTGCACACACATGCACACACATGCTCTCAGCCCCCTCTTTAGACATGGTAATCTGGCTACTTTTTATACTCCCCCCTGGCTTGTGCAGCTCTAACCTCTTGGGTCCACTGTGGCCTCTTCTCTCCCTGCTACCTACCTGAGACATTTGCTGGGCTTAAATTTACACAGTGGTCAAAGATAGCCTGGGAGTAGACACAGTTTTTTCCACACACCACAGGATGGGAATCTCTTTTAGGGGCAGCTTTGGGTAGAAGGGGGGGCTGAGAAATAGGAGCACTGGAAATAGGTGGTTTTTTTCCAGCCTGAGCAGTTTCAGGCTGTAATAGTGCTCTGAGGCTGCTATGGCACCAGGACAGGGGGTGTATGAACAGGGAGGATTGCCTTTTTGATACTGATGTAATGACCTAAAATCTGTAACCAGATGCAGTTAGGAAAAGAATAGTTGTGAGGCGATTTGGAAAGCTCAGCAGAGGGAAGGTTTCTGCCCAAGCCATGCTGTGGTGGTCCCAGCTTACTGTGTGCTGTCCCCTTGAAGACCAGATTTTCAAACCCTGAAAGGCACTGCTCTGTGTTGTTTTTGTGACTGGCTCCTGCACTCACCTGTCACCACATCTCTTCCTGAATGTGGCTGAGTGTGACCCACTGAGCAATGCAAGGTGTCCTGAAGGGTGTTCAGGGTCAGAAGGAGGACAGGGCAAGGGGCAGTGTGGAGGGCTGGGACCGACACAAATGACACAGCACGTCCCTGCTCTCCAGCCACAAAGCAGAGGGTGAAGTGCAAGGCTCTGTAGCCCTTTCTCTAACACACAGTTGCAGCTGCTGTGGGTCCTGGGCAGATCTACTGACTCTTTGCCTGAGTAAAGAGAGGTGTATCTTTTGATGCAAGGTGCCAAAGCCCCACTGGTGTGCCATCTATAGGCTGTGGCTGCAGGTGGAGCCCCGTGTCTGTCCTGGCCAACCCTGCATGCTTGAGAGGGTGAGTTGTGTTCACACAGGTCTGTCTTCCTGCACGATCGAGATCCCATCTGTGTGGGGATGGGCTGCCATGCCCACATACGAAGTGTCAGCAGCAGAACGGGGAGTTACTGGCAAGTGGAGAAGCAGATTTTTTGAATCTTTTTTTTTTAACAGTGTGTCTTGTATAACTCTTCTGATGAAAGCTGTTTTGATAGTAATTACTATAATCCAGCTGTGTATCACATTATCTGTGGGCACCATTGTCATACAGATATTGATACAAGGCTAGATTCAACTGATCAATATACTGCAGAAAAACTGTGTGAACAAAACTGCATTTCTATTGATCAGGCAGAAGAATTGCAGAGTAATTAAATATTCTTCCCTCTCTTCCATAAATATAGTTAAAACTAATTAGATTCTTGAAATGCAGGCAGTTTTTTGGCTTGAAAGAATGGGGTGAGTTTCAACTTGGCACATTCTTGTTAATTGGTTTCCAGCAAATCTGGACTTGCTCACCATCTGTTAAAATGAGCTTGTTGTTTTAGAAGAGGAAGGATAAAGTAAATGCAAGTACAATCATTAATTCCGCAGAACCAAAAAAAAAAAGTGAATATACTTTGAACTTTTAAGTAGTAATACTATGAGTTAATTATGTGAAAACAAAACAGGATCTCAGAGTGCTCATGCAATGCAATAGAATTAGTATATCCTTAGAGGCTGAGAATTTATTTTTTTATATAAACATGAACTCTTAAGTAGTAGAGGATGACACACACATTGGTTTCATTCTGCTTTAAGCTTGATGTACAATGAAGAATTACATGCACTTCCTGCAGGGTGGTAAGGAAGGTTTTCCACTGCCAGAGGGGTGTTTACTTCTCTAGCATTGTGTTTTTCCAGTGATAACTTGCTGTTTGCCCCAACCTTTAACTGCCAAGAAGATGACAAGAAGTGGGTCAGAGAATTGGTTCACTTAATGGAAGTGCTGCAAACTGGTAAATTTAAGCTCTGCGTTTCTCTTCATTTCTAGAAACCTAAGCCTGCACTCAGGTGAGCATACAGACCTTTTTCCCCTTCCTTCTGATTCTGCATGATTTAACTGGTCATTGAATATGCTAACTGTGCAACCCCCCAGCTGTAAGGACAAACCTCAGTTCTTTAAGGTGAACTCATGTGGTCACTGTTTCATAGGGTGAGAATGCAGTTGTCTAGAAAGAAAACATAAAATGCTTTGTATATTTTGTCTGGTAGGACTCTTACTTCTTAGGAAAAACCCGTGGGATAATAAAATCTTTTACCTCTGATATGTAAAGCGTGTGTTTGTTTGGAACGAGAAGCACATGCCCTCCACAGAGCTGTTGCTCCTGGAAGGCAGCAGCTGGACTGCCCTGGAGGGTCCAGCCCCGTGGAGCTGGGCAGTGGGAGGTGCTGCAGGGGGGAGGTTCTTCCCCACAGGGATGGGAGAGCTGCGTGGGGACATGAGTGAGCAGCCTGCTGGGGAGCCTGCCCATGCCTCCAGGCTCTGTAGGACTCTACCCCTGTCCTTGCACATCCCTGACAGACCCAAGGGCAGCCCGTGTGGGGAAGTTGCTGCTGAGGTCTGTGAAGCAGCAAGATGTCTGTGCTGCTCGGGTGGCTAGTGGGCATTTGATCCATGTGCTCAGCCTTGCTTCTCCAGCTGCTGGACTTCTGCACAGACATGTGCTTGTCTGCATGTGACCTAAACCTGCTGTTGCCTTCTGGCTGGCCAGCTTTGGGGGACTTCTCTCCTTACTGCACACAGCAGTAGGGGTGCCTTAATGCTCTCTCAAGCTTTCTCTCTTTCTGGGAATGAAGTGTCAGAATATTTTTTCCTGACCTTGACTGTTCCTCTTTCCACAATTAGACTCTGGTCAATTGGGGAGGAAGTTCCTGTTTCGCTTGTTACAGTAATTTTTGATGCATTTTGCATTTAGTTCTTCAGTATTTGGGTGCTCTTTCCACCCTGGGGGTTTTGCCAAAGGGAGCTGCATCTTACAGTAATTGTGTTTGCCAAAACCTCTTCTCCCAGGTGGCCCAGTCAGCTTTGTCTGATAGCCCTCTCTTTCCCTCAGCTCTGGGCTGAGGAAGCAACTCTGCAGCACCATGAGGAAAACCTGCCCCATTCAGACATGCCTTTTGAAGGCTGAAATGCTGATACTAAGAACATGACTGATGCATTTCAGTAAATCTAGTTAACAGCAAGTCTGTCACCTGGAGACTTGTCCACTACAAAGAAAGCCAGCTTGTACTGTGAAACTTTATTTTTCAAATTTCCCTCTTGGTTCACTTTTTCATTTCCTGAGGTTATATTAAGGGACAGTTAATTAGTCATTACCTCTTGCTCTTAGGAGACTTATTTTAAGTCAGTTCTACTTCCTAATCTTACTCACACTCTGGCAGAAGGCTGCTTTACTTGATGGAACAGTGGCACATTAAAAAGCTTGGCAATAAAACGTGCTTTAGGAGGACTGCGTGACAGAGATGCAGTTGAAACCCTAAGATATGGGTCACTGTGATAGTGGCTGGTACCTAATACAATTTAATTTCTAATACTTGCATATTGCAGCTTGGCTGTTGTTTAGCTCTGCCAGGCAGTGCTCAATAAGTCAAAGTTTTGGTCTAACTGTAAGAGCATCCACTTCCAAGCTCTGGACTTTTTTTTTAAAAAACTTGCTGGAAACCTATTAGCTTAGCAGTTGAGGGAAGGAACCTCAGTGTCTCTTCTAAGACATAAAAGAACTCTTTATTTGTCACAAGTCTTCTACAGCTGCATTTGTAGTCCAGTCCTGTCCCATGAAGTGCAGCCCATTGGGATCTCTGCAGCCTTGGGAACTGACTGCAGCCCAGCATAAACAGCTGTCTGGTGTATTATGCTGATGCCAAGCTAATGAAAGCCTGTTCTCTCTCTTATACATGCTTATGTACGTGCCTTAGGATGTACAACTTGTTCCCAAGCATTTTGCTGCCATCGTTCAGAGTTCCACCCGGGACATTATAAGTGTGAGTATTGTGGATGATGCCATGGCTTCCCAGGAAAAAAAGGCATGTTTGGGTAGCTACATAATCCACAAAAATAGCTTCTCAGGTTAATGTCCCAGATCTCAGGTAAATGGCCCGTTTCTTGCTCTTTTGGCAAGCACAAATCCTGGTTGGGGGCATTCGTGTCCCAGTGGAATCATGGAGGTGCTGCAGGGAATGTTTTCTGGATTAAATGAACAGAAAGCAGTTTGAGGGGACAGAGTCTCTAACTCTTATAGGTTGAGCTTTACTGAATATTTTCAGCTAATAAACTGTAGTGTAAAAAGGTGGGTGGAAGCAGCTAAACTTCCTGATTTTAAGATGAGGCATTTGTTTTAATATTTTAGTGACTAGGTTATTATTTCTTCTTTCGAAACAATTTTTATCTAAAAATGACGAATAAAAATGGACAAGGGACACGGGAATAAATAAAATGCTGTTTGTTTTGTGTTAAAACATTTATGTTGACCAAAATTTCTTCAAAACAGTGTCCAGTCTTACTTGCCAGCAGGGCCTAATGAGACTGAAAATGGGACTGGAGCTTGAAGCGATGTTTGGACCATCCGACTTGTTGTACTTAATTTAGGAGCCTTTGATTCCTAGAGAGTAATGACATCTCTAGAGAATGCCTTGGATTGCTCAGTTTAGGAGTTCCTGCATACCTGAGTCTCCTGAGTTAGGCAGTGTGCACACCCTTGTTTGCCAGACATTTTAAATGAGTGGCATTTCTTAAGACTGACTTTAGGACATGGTGACACTGGCTGTTGCTTTTCCTGTCTGCTGTGTACACGACCCCCCGTATGTTGGACATTTGTGCTTCTCTGCCTGGGAGTAGATCTGCTTCCTCTGGAACACAGCTGGCTCTGACTTGCTGTGTCTGCAGGTGAGGAGGTAAGTGCTGAGCAGAAAGGGTGTCCCTGTGTGCTGGCCTGTGGCTGCTGCTTTTGGTCTGTGATGTGTCTGAGGAAAATCTCTTGATACAGGTTGGAGCCTCCACCACAGCAGCTTCACCTGATCACCAAGTGACCTTTCCTATCCCCATAGTCTCCTTTTGTATAGTCCCTTTTCCAGGGGGTCCTCACAGCTCACAGATGGGTGTCATGGGGCAGAGCTTTCTCTACCACGGGGGAAGATCCAGAGCAGAGCAGGGAGGTGCAGCACATCCCAGAACCTCAGCCCCTGCCCAGAGCCATCTGTCACTGGGCTGTCACTAGTGGCCTGCTGGAGGCAGCAGGAGGATGCTGCAGAGGTGATGCAATGTGTAAGGCAGCCTTGTGTGACCGATTCTCTAGGCCTGGGCACCTCTTGTGTAGGCAGGTCATGTTGAGGCCAGGCAGGAGCTGGGAGCAGCAGGCAGGAAGAACACATGGTGCAGGGGCTGCTTGACAACTACCAGCACTTTAACTCCTTCTCTCTTATTAAAATCTTAGAAGAAATGGGTGGGTTGAAGAATCAAGAATAAGCCGTTTCCTTAAGTTTACTGAAAAAATTTGCTCTGGGGGTATTATTATTCATGGTGAATATGGAAGGTGTTTGTGCCAGCTCTAATTAACTGTTCTTGCTGGCACAAAGATGTTCTCCAGTGAAAGTCAGTACGTTACTCTATTCATTTGGATTAATTAATGTGAAAAGGCCAAGTATGTAATTTCATACTTGAACTTTTAGATCAGTGTTTGAATTGAATTGGAATCAGGTTATGCAATGATTGAATATTCTCCTGGTTTGACTGGGGAGAGAAGTTTTGAAAAAGAAGACAACTTAATATTGAAGAAAACCTCTGAAATTAAAATTTGTCTTCATGAGATTTCACTAGGATGTCATTCTGTTCCCCCAATTGTTATTCATGGAGTAACTTGTTCTCAGTAAAGTAACAGGGAAGGCTTTGTATTAGGCCTCGATTCATTTCTCCCCCTTTTCAGATGGTGATTATGTGATTGCCACTGCTAGAACAGCAGTCAGTCCTCATGAGTCATTCTCCCTTCTCCAAAAATCGGTGCATGTAAAACTCAAAGAAGCAGCTCTAAGCTGACTTGTTCTGGTACTGTGGGTACGCAGAGCTGCCATCTGAAAATGCCTCTGTGTCAGCAGTGTTGTCAGAGCAATACCTTCTGCAGAGGTTTTGGGGTTGCAGCCTGCGTCTGAGCCTTAGGTACCTTTTCCTGCAGTGTGGCTGGTCTGATGGAAATAAGGAGGTCTGGGAAGCGCCTGTGGGTGAGTGGGCAGTCACTTAGCCATGCACATCATGAAGAAATCTGGTAAGCTGGATTTGAGAAATACAAGATTTACAGCTCAGTGTAATTAAACCAGCAGCACCATGTTAATGATCTCTGTGGGGGTGTACTGGAAAATATAGACCAATGTTACCCTTTAGAGAGAGGCTTGGACACGACACAGCTTGGTTTGGGGTTTTAAGTGCTGAAAAAATCAGCTTGAGGCAGCATTTTGTGACTTAGCGGAGTCCAGTTTGGTCTCCAAATGGACTGATAATTTTGCAGGTCAAATATTTGGGAACAGACTAGTAGACTGTTGTGGTGTTGTTATATAAACTAAGAATAAACACCGGAGGTCACTACGAAAACATCCCCCAAAAAAGCCTAGGATGGAATAAACCATGCACAGACACCCACATGTACAGGCTGGCTTTGCAATGAGTTGTGACTGGCTTTGCATGGCCACCTGCAGCCCCAGCTCCCAGGGAGGGAGGGAGGCAGGGGAGGTTGTGTGGGTTGGCAGATCCATGCTGCCTGTTTGCTCCTGTCACAGGTTGTGCAGCTGATTGTTTTTGGTTTTGTAATGACTTCAGTAAGATCTCAGAGTGAGACAGAACTGTCAGACCAGCTGTGGGGAAAGGGAGTGGGGCAGGATGGGGAGGGCAGCCCAGTGTGTTGGGCTGGATGCTGGCTCCAAACTTCAGAAAGCACTCCCCACCCTTGTCCTTTCCCAGCACTACTGAAGGCCCCCTGCATTCTAAGGAGCTTTGAGTATATATTCCAGATGCCCCTCTGGATGTGGCATGGTATGCAGGCAGCTTGCCACAGGGCACACACCACAAGGGGTTGCAGCAGAATGCCTCTGAGGCTGCCCATGGGGTGTGAGGTGGTAACACAACCTCCTCCTGAAAAACTAACAGCACACCCAGCTATTGAGCAATGCTGGAAAAATCCCACGGCACACTCAGCACCTATTCGTGCACAGGTCACTGTGATGTGAATGTGGCACACACTTGAGCAGGCAATGAATGTGCCTGGGAACAGCAAACAGGTGATTTGCCACTCCATCGCTGGCAGTAAATTTTAAAGGTGTTGTGTTTCTCTTTGTGGGCAGCGTGGTTGTGAAACTGTTCCCCAAGTCAGGGTCTGGGTCAGGGCAAATGGTGAATGGCAGCCGTTTTGGGGCAGACTGTTGCATTTGCCTCTATCATGCTGGATGGTGACTGTTGGGAATGAGCAGTGAGCCCCATCCAAAGCCCTGGCACCTTGGCTGGCTGTGTGCTGCCTCCCTCGCCTGCCAGCTGCAGAGACTGTAAGACCCTGAAGTAGGTCTTTATCAAGCACTTAGTTGTATTTTGGGGACAGCTGCCTGTTCAGAGAGTCATATCTGTCAGTCTTGCCTCTGCTTGAGCCCAGGGCCTGGGAAGGAAATATGGGCCAATTAAGCACATTCTGTCTCCTGCCCTATTTTAATCTCCATTCAGTTAAAGACATCCAGGTCCCTGGCACTGCCAGGAGGGGCTCCTCTCTTGGCAGCAGCAGGCTGGGAGAAAAGAATTGCCTGATCAAAGTGCTTTGAGAAGCATTTTGCTGTGTTTGGAAAGGAGGCAAACGTCCCTCATCCACCTCTCCAAGAAAAATGAATGCTACAGATGTACAGACAGTTGCAATGTAGCTTGAGCCCCTCTGAAGCATGAAGCAGGTTTCTAATAAGCCTTTTGGACCGTCTCTTTCTGAGCTTTATTACCAGCTTTAAAAAAACGTTTCAGTTAAGATGTCATAGATAGAAAAGTTTGCTCTTTCTCCCTGACCAAGTATTTTAGTGTTAGCCCATGAAATGTGTGAGAAAACAACAATGAAATTCAAACCGAGTTGCCTCTATAACAGCAGGTACCAAATATCAAATGTCTGGTTGAAATGTTAAGTCAGGAGAGGAAGACATGGCAATTCTCTAATGAGGTTTGCAGAGGAAATGCCCTTTGCTTTCATTCAGTGCTTTTGTTGAAGTTGTTTAATTGCAATAAAAGGTAAACATTTGCTGTCAATCTCCTTGACAATATGAGTTTATGTGATGTAGTTGTTCCTGAAGTGCTGTCTCTGCAATAACATCATGTTGTGCTCTCCCATGTAGGGACTTGGTGGGTCTTCACATCTTCAAGAGTCTTCCCTTCTTTTCCCGGATTTTTCATTAGTAGCAAGTGCTCCACTGTTTTTACACTCTGCTGGACAGGCAGTGCCATGTGGGGCTGTTTGCAGGAGCTGTAAAATTGATTCACGCCTTCTAATATTTGCACCTCTTGGTGTGTTCAGTTCATTTGCTGTGACACCTGTGGGCAGCATAATCTTAGCCCCCTGCAGCTGTAGTGGAGTAGCCTGGAGTCGGCTTGGCCAAAAAGAGTGATTTTTTCCAAGCAAAGAGAAGGTTCTCAGTGCCCGCTGCCTGCTTCTGAGGGCTCGGTGACTGCCCCCATCGTGGCTCCAGTGCCAGGCAGCGGGCAGGGCCAAGGGCTGCCCAGCACATCTGCCCTTGGTGTGCGTGGTTCTTGCTGGGATGAGCATGTCATCAGCTCATGGAATGACCCCTCACTCAGCAGGTTTCCTGGCTGCCGCTCGCCGGGATGGGCAGTGGAGGTGCTGGGTGGTGATTGATGGCGGCGGCGCTGAGGGGAGACCAGAGCAGCCGCTGGGACCTGCGTGCCCACACCTCCATCCTCCCCTCATGGGGGTTTATACTCACTTGTGTCCATGTCCTGGCACTCACCCAAATTCACAGTAAGTGATGGAAGCTTAAACTAATATTTTAATGTCCAGTGCCACGTTGTTCCCTCACAGAGACGAGGCCTCAGGGGCAACCCCTTTGTCTCTGGAGCTGTGAGTGTTTCTGTGCAAAATCCTCCCTGGGCACAGGGAGTGTGTAAAAGTAACACTGCTTTTCTGATCAAAACTGGTTTGAATTTGGCAAATGGCTTAGAGGAGAAAAAATTTAAATCCTTTGCTGTCCACGTTTAAAATAAACCCTTCTGTCCCCGTATTGAGGCACAGCTTGCCAGTGTCTGGGCCTGCCCTCACAATTCCCTGGGCTCCTGAGGGGAGTCATTGCAAAAACAGGATGCCAGGATATCTCATTGAGGTGAAATCCTCAGTGGTGGTATATTTAGGAAAGTATCTGAGGGTTGTTGTTTGTTTGTTTGGTTTGTTTTGTTTCTCAAACAAACAAAACCAGCCTTAAGGCGAGGGAAGCATTGTTAAGTCCTCACACCGTGGCAGCAGGAGGTGGAAGGGGATAGGGCTTGGGCTGCATCCTGAGCTCAGGGATGTGTGGCACCACAAGGGGTGACAATGCTTTGTCATTTGTCATTGCTTTGTCACTTTAAAATATGTCGTAAAAGAAGTGGCTGGCATGGTTGGAGTCAAACCTGGGCAGCAGCACGCCCTTCGTGATGGCAGTATTTGATTTAATGCTGTGCTCTGGTGTCAGTGGAGCAAGAAAACAAAAACAAAAGATCAAAACAAAAGAAAAAAAAAAGGAAAAGAAAAGGAAAAGAAAAAACCTCTCATGTCATCATGATTTACCTAAAGAGCTGTCACTGTATATACCTTTTCCTGGCGTTTTCCCTCCGTGGCAGTAAAAGGCTGGAGTTTCCCCCATAGATGTAGCAATGCTCTGCACAAGGCCTTAAATTCTCTCCCCTTTCTGCTGCAGGTGTGCATTGTGCCCCCCTGCTTGTCACTTCACTGTGCCTGTGCCAAGGTGCTCCCTCAGGCTTCTGTTGTCTCCCACCACCAGCCTTTGCTGGCGCTTGCTCGCCTTGAGTCCAGGATGCTGTTGCCAAGATCTTCCCCAGGAGCTTTTCACAGCCAGCACCTGCTGAGCAGAGCTGCTAGCTTTGTCACCACTCTTCTTTTCACTGCGTTTTTCTTTATTTTATTCTTTCTTTCTCCTTTAGAAGTTTGGTAACAGATGTTGAAATTTGTTCCCCTCTGAGGGTGTGAATAGGAGCTAAATTACAATAACCAAGTTAAAGGTTAGGATTTTTGACTGGCAAAAAGTGGGAGAGAGATTTGGGATTTTTTCCAAAGACGTTTTGTGACAGGTGTATGTGGGCATCCCAAGGCAATTGACACAGGCTAGTTTGTGGGAACAATAACCCATAATAGCATGGACTATAAAAATTATTTGAATGATGTGATCATGTCCAGAAATGAACTCCGGAATAAGACTCAGTGATATTGCTCAATCTCGGCCCTGTTGTTCCAAGACTTGGGAATATATTTTTCTAGCCTCTGTATTTTATGTTGCAAAGGAGAGGGGCATTAATGGTCTTGCTGCTGAGTGTGGTGTTAAGTTCTGTCTTTCCATTATAGCAAGAAGTGGGTTACAAATGCAAATATGTCCAGCCCATTGCTTTATCTCTTCCCACTCCTGATAGCCTAAATGTGTTTTTTCTGAGAGATCATAAGGCATAAGGTGTGATAGGCTGTGGGTTTGAATTAAGTGTGATCTGGCTCCTTTTGTATGATTTCTGCAGTGAGAGATGGGTAGGAGTGAGATGGGCCAAGAATATCCCATGCCTGTCCAATTCAGCATTGGAGGCTGGGTGAGACACCACAGGGCACCTCAAATGGGGGCAAACACCCCCTGTCACGCAGCGGGGTCCTGCCCGAGGTCCCACCAGGTCTCTGTCAGCCACAGGCAGGAGCAGAGCGAAAGGAAGGGTTTTATAGCTCAGGCTTTCTTTTATCTTCTCCCTGATCACACAAAATGGTCTATGTGATGTGTTTATTATTAATACCAAGGTATTTTACTCTGCACAAGGGAAACAAACCTACCTGCAGGGTTTTTACTGCCATGCCAGCCTTGCTCTGTCAAAAGTCATAGTCCTTTATTTTTGCCCCCTTCCAGCTGCAGTTTTTTCAAGCCACTGCATTTCCTATTAGCACAAGTTAAGTCAGATGGGCCTCTGCTCTCTGCAGTGTCTCGTGCCTTCTTTCCTAAGCTCCTCTTTAAACTGATAAAGCTGTTTCAGACCGTGTCCTTCACTGTCTCAGTAGTGATGGCTGGCCCAGGTTGTATTCTGGTCTCTGGGAGGTGGCTTTACTTGTAGCGACAAAGTTAATTCTTACCCAGGAATGGTCAGAATTGTGTTGGTGTACTCTGAAGTGTAATCTAAACTGGATTTCCTGGGTTTGTAATGCTTAGTTTTGGATTAACAATTGCCTGGCGGTGTTTATAACTCTAAAACTGCTGATACTTGGTTTCAAATATAATCCCAGTTTAATGCCCTTTTTGTCTTGGAATAGAGAGAAGGATTAATAGCAAACTAGCACACAGCAGACATGAGGTTTTACATCGTTTGGTGTCTGCAAATGGCACTGATTCAGCTTTTCTTCCTGGGAAACGTTTCTGATTCCTCATAGATTTTTGATTGTATCCGTATCCCACAGCAACTTTATCACACTAGAAAAATGTGGTAAATGCCATTCTTACGGATTAACAGTGTATAAAATCAGAATAAGAAGAATAAATGAGATAAAATGAAGGAGGTTGTAGGTGCCCTTTGCCTTTCACAGTAACTGAAGACACTGATTCATTAGAGTTTGCTGCTGTGGTAGATGTTTCTCAGTAGCAAGAAATCTGATGGAGGGAGAAGTCTCAGCTTTGCTAGAGGATGCAGTTTCTCCACAAACCAGAAGACAGAGGTATGTAGAAGGAAAGGAAGGATGAAGACAGGGATGAGTAAGGCAAACTGGAGCACTTGATTGAATTGTAGCTTTGCAGTGGCCCACTGCAAATCCAGGAGCAAATTGCACAGGTGGAGTGTGAGAGTCAGAGTGTCCTCCCACCAAAACCAGTCATGCTCAGGACTGTCTCCCACCAAGGTCAGCAGTGGGAACTCTGTCACCTTCTGGTGTCACTTAGGACATTTTTACTTCTTTGTGAGGCTTCCGCCGGTAAATGCAGCAGATGGAAAGAACATGCAAATAGCTCTGCCCTGTGGGGAAAAAACTGTAAAGGGAGTTGGGCTGTGATTTCTGCCTGTGCCTATCTGTAGTACTTCACTGTCACAGCATAACTATACCACTTCTCAGAGGGCTTCTCCTGAGCAGCTAGAGTGCTACAAATTCTTCTTTAGATCGTGTTGCTGTCCTGCAGAGAAAGCAAAGGGCAATTTTAACCATTTTAGTGGCAATAAAAACACTAAAAACATTCTGAGAGGAGGATAGCATAATAAAATCTCTATAAAAGCCTTGAAATTTCTCTTGAGACTTACTTTTCTGAGGTTTTTTTTATTACCACTGACCACAGATGGTAAATAATTTGTTCCATTCATTGTATGTGAACATCTTTCACAAAACATAAGAAGTGTACTTTTTAAAAAATTCCTAATGTAGTGAAATCTCTGTAGATGTTTCTGCATGCCTGGTACCTGTGCTAATTCTTTCTTTTTGGGAAATGAATGCTTTGGTTGGGATTTCCATGGTTATTTGCAAATATCATCAGTGATGTTTTCTTTTTAAACCTTTTTTTTTCTTTCCTGAACCAAACAGATAATTCTGAAACATAGATAATAGTTGTACTAGAAGAAAAGAAATTTAGAAAGCAAAGGACAGATGTGCAGAGTTAGTGCATAACCTAAGTTTGAGCTTCACTGTTTTCCCAGGTGAGTGAGGCTACAGGGAATAGGGCATTTGCTGCTGAAACACATGTCCAGTCTCTTAGTGAAACCTGCCAATAAATGAGTAGGAAGGTTACTTATGTGAGTGTGATACAGGCTTAAATGTCTGCAAGACAAATCTCTTGGCAAGAATTCTGGCGGCCTCAGGGTGCATTTTTGAAAGGCCTCTCAAATGAAATGGCTCGTTTGGCCCAAAGGGTGAAGTTCCCCAGCGAAGCAGCTTCACCAACTCCTACACCCAGCTTTCAAGGCTGGTTAAAACCTTTTCCCTTTCACTTTTCAAATGCAAAAAGAAGTGCAAGTAGAAAAAGTGCTCCATAAAAGCTCTCTAGCCCCTATTGTCATTCTTTCAGAATAAAGTAATGATTTTAAGCTAAGAACTGCGTGTTAGGAATGAGTCCTCAGTTCTCAGGGGTGAATCATTTCTGAACAAATCTTTGGGTTTTGCTTTCTTTTTTCTTAATATGAATTTCAGGTTTTCAGATTTTTCCCTTTATTTTTTAGCACTTTATATCTTTAATATTCTCTTGGTGCAAAGAGGAATCTCTGCAGTCTCACTCGATACCCCGTGTTAAGTTTTGGGTATTAAGCCCTGCAAATGAAAAAGCTGTTGCAATTACCCACCTGAGCAAAGAAGGGATCAGACCACACCAGATTTGACCTGAACAGTGAATGCTCAGAGGCCCAGAAGCAATAAGATCCAGCAGGGAACTTCTGAGTAGAAAATGTTGCCTTTGCAGAATTGTATTTTATCCCAGGAATCTAGAATGAAAGTCATCACTGTGCCCTGACAATCAGTGCTCTCTTAGAGCCAGCAGAGGCACTGGGGGCTGTGTGTAGGCAGAGGCAGGGAGCTCTAACAGTGGTTGGCTGTGGTGGTCAGGTATGAGTTTTTTATACACCTCAACCCGCTTGTTTCCAGAAAAATCGATGGCCAGAATCACTGGAGAAATGGGAGAGACTCGGGAGAAGAAAAAATGCCTCAAGCATTTTAACTTGTCCTTCCTACAATGTTAACAATGCTTGATCTGGTCAACAGCCTTGCCTCTTCTAAGCAGTGTGTTATTGCTGAGGAAGGTAGCCAAGAAGCAAAAAATGCCTAAATTTAATGTTCACCTCCTTGCACTGTCTACCAGAACTCTAAATGAAATTACAGTGCAAGTTACTTTATGATCTGTGGGACCAAGGACAGCAGGGTAACAAAACAAGAAAGAACAGGCATACCTAAAAATGGGGAGAAAAAAGCAGAGCAACAGAGGAAGCATAAAATTACAGGTGATCTGCTAGTCTCAGCTATCGTAGTGTAAGCCCAAAATCATGTCAGTAAAATGAATGAAGCTGCCTCAGGCTACTTAAAAGCAATTGAGATCAGTTTTCTCATAAACTTTGGCATTTTCTGCGTCCTGAAGTTCTGTCTCAATTCCTGTTTCCTGTGTTCAGGCATTATCAGTCAAGTTGGAGGCACTCTTGGCATGGCCCACTGCTTTGAGATGTAAAATAACTCTTTTGCCTCAGCACTGTTTTCTTGTATTATTTGTTAACTCTGGTTCCAAAAAGAGTCTGAAGTCGCAGTGGTAAAATTTTTGTGTCTACTGAAGTGTAGTTAGTTAAGAAGATAGGTTGTGAGCAAGGAGCTGATGAGGATTCACTGTCTGCTGGCAGGGAAGCTAGTCAGATATTCTGAGGTTACTGAGGGAACCGATGGAAATGGCCATTGATAAGGGGAGGGAATTCTTGCTGGAATATCCTGGTGAATTTGAATTTCATGCACTTGTATGTAACCAGGACATCATCAGTGTAAATGCACAGCCCTTGTCTTCTCAGCAGCACAGTTATCTCCTGAACACCAAAAGGACTCTGTGAACAGCAGCACACACTTAGGTCTGTGCTGCATCAGTGTTCCCCTCCTCAGCAACTGGATTTGTTTGGTACAATCTCGTACATAGATGTAGCAACTCTGAAAATGTTCGCTTTGACAGAGTGGAGACTCCACGTGTAAATCGCCAGCTCAAGGGAGAAATCAATACACAGTTTGTGCATTATCCTTTTCAAAAGTGTGTGGAGAAAAGACAGTTCAAAGGCTAGCATTGGCATCCCTGCCAAGAAGAGGTACTGAGAGGATCCAGGTCAGCATGAATATGAAAACTAATTGCTTCAGTTGTTTGGTTTTTTTTAATCAGCCTCATCCCTCAGGAAAGTGGCAGCTAGCTCCTGGGATAGTATTAAAGGCATCAGTGGGGGTCTCCTAGGGCTGCCTCTCTGCAGCTGGATGCACGTTGTCATTCACTTTACCTAGATGCCTGTGAGCACTGGTAAGAAGGGACAGACTGGCATGTTAGGCTTCCCTTGGTTGGTTATTTTTTATTGCCTTGTTTGTTTGGGAAGCTGAAGTGCTCCGCTTGCTTTGAGGTCTGAAAGGTTGCTTTCCACTGTTTCTGACTGCTGCTTTAGGGATCAGGGCTGCTCTTACTGCCCAGTAAGGTGGGGGTTGCTCCTTCAGATTCATGTGTTTGCCACTATTTTGGACTCAGGCTTTTTATTTCATGCTTTTGTTTGGTTTGGCTTTGTTCATGAAACTAGGTTTGTAACCAAGCAGGATGGGCAAAGTGTGCAAGCAGGAGAGGAGCTGGTCAGGGAGCCTGGAACCAGGATAGTCGATTAACCGGAGCTGTCTGGGGATTTGAGCCAGTGGTTCTATTACTTCTAAAATTAGTTAGAAGTATGATGAGATAGGCACAAGAGCTGTCACTAAAACAACCTTGCAGAGCTAGTCAACCAGTGGAGAAATTACATGGAGATCTTGCTATACCCATATTACCCTAAAGCTGCCTTTGCACCTTTGCATTTACAGTTACAGTCTTTTTTTTTTTTTTTTTTTTTTTTTTTTTTTTTTAATAGCATGTGTAAGTCTAAACCTGACAGATGCATGTATGTGAGTACAAGCATACATGCAGAGCAGGGGAAGCAGCACAATTTAGTCTGAAGCTTTTTGCCATAAGCTCCAAGTTTCTGTTTCTCAATATCCCAAGCCTGTAGTGACTAAAGTCTTAAGGAAGGTTTAGAGGTGCAGTGTAGATAGGGAGGCTGAAAGATGCTACCACATAAAAGTGAACTTTTTTTTTTTTCCAAAGCAAAGAGGAATCGCATCCAAAGAAATAAGCATCACCATTTTTATGAATAATTACATTTCTTTTCACCCATAAATAGTAACAGAAAACATTATGGAAGGAAATAAAAAAAGTTAGGAGCAGTCTCCTGGAAACGGACTTAGTTCTATTTTTTTCAGAAATATTTTCAGAACTGAATATTTAGAGCAAATTGCGTAGGTAAGAAGTTCAGGACCCTGAACTTTCCGTGAAAGCCTCACCACGCATCATCCCAAGTAATTAACATGCAGTATGTAAATCAAGGCTTTGGCATGACTCTTCTTTCCGTATTTTGTGATGGGTCTTCCAAGGACTCCTTTAAAACAAAATAATAACACACCCCATCAAGACAGCAGTTCAGGTTTGCCCAGCAAAGGGTGATCTGAACGACATCTCGCAGCACCTTTTGAAAACTGATGTGGATGATTTTATTCTTTGCCAAGAAGTACATGAAGTATGCCACGTGGTAAGGGGTGAAACAGACCAAAAACGCCACCAGGTTTGTCACCATGATCCTCTCTGCTCTAGAGATGTGTGTCTGGGGGTTGTCTGGATCTCTGTGCCTTCTCAGGCACCTGAGAATTTGGGCAGTGCAGAACGTCATGGCTGCCATGCTGCCGAAGAAGATGGTCTCCAAGGTGCTGAACAGGCCTGTGTTCCCCCATGTGCTCTGGGAGAAGCTATGGAAGCAGGATGAGATGTTTTGGCCCTTTTCATGCAACTGGGTTGTAGAGACTGTCCCCACCGAGGTGCCCAGGCAGACAAGAGCACAGACCGTGGCAGCTTTCCTGGTGGATCTCAGGGAGCGGGCTGTGAAGGGGTGCTGGATAGCGATGTACCGGTCCACGCAGATGCAGAGGGAGATGAGAATGCTGCCATACATGTTCACAAAGTAGAGACTCTCCAAGATTGAGCAAAACACAGACCCCCAGTTCCAGTTGTCATGGTAGGAAATGATTTTAAAAGGAAGAGTAAACAACAGCAAAGTATCCAGGAATATAAGGGCTATCATGTAGATTGTAGATTCTGACAGCTTTTTAATCTTAAAAAAGAGGAACAACAGAGCCATCACATTGAACAGCAATCCCAGGCTAAATGTGGGGGTGTACATGATGAACTGGAACCATTCCACAGTAGCACTGATATTGCTCTTGTCATGGATGTCATTCATAACTCCAGGTATGCTGGAAGAGAAGAAAATCACCTTCACTGCAAGGAAGGATGAAGACACGGTACTAAGTCCAGTGAGGTCTCTATGTGTCCACAGACTTGGAGATGCCTTTTTCCCCCTCTCAGGCTGCTGTGTGCTGAATTGCAGCTCCTGGTAACAGGGAGCTGCTCAGTGCCAAGGGATCTCGGGGCAAACCTGTGCCTGAAGGAGGAGCAGGGCGTTCTGGGGTCCAAGCCTCACTTGCACTGTCACCTGTTACTCCAAACTGTGCTATGATTTAGGCTAGGCAGTGTATGGATGTGACAGCACCATCCCCTTGGAGTGATGCAATCTCTTTGCAGAACTGAGGTAGCGGCCCTTGATTTTGGGGGTTTCCTGGATTGTGAGGGTGGAGACAATTATTTGGATCTGGTTTCCTGCATCAGGCAGGAAAGAGACCTTGGGGAGCCAAGACCACGAGGGTCTCCCATGTTTGTTGCCCATCCCACAACCTCTCCTACCACCCCTGGGCAAAGAGGGACTGTGATAACCTTTGGCCCTTCTACAGACTGTCTAAAAGCAGCAGGCAGGAAGCTTCAAATAGGCTATTTGCAGCAGAATTTAAGTCATTAGTAGAAGGATGAGATTTAAGAACCCGAGCTTTTGTCTAAATCAACCAGAGTTACCACAGCAGAGACAGGGTTGCAGGAAACTTGCATCTGGATTCTCCTCTGCAAAGAGGGGACTAAAAGCCTGTCAGAGATCTTTCTGTCAGTGCCTAGAAATTGCTTTTGCCTACTGTTCTCTAATTGTATTTCTTCAAAACATGAGTTACTAATTTTGATGCTATTCCATTTCAGACTTGTCAACCAGTTGTCAGCCATGCAGTCAAAGTTTCTGTTCTGCAGATCAAGTCACCCCCTGAGTATTTCAGAGGTAAACTGTCCCTTGCTGTGGTTTGAGAGAGATTAGGATCAGCAAAAAGGAAATTCCTTGCTCCTTTAGGACACACTGATGCCGGGTAAATGATTCTGTAAATTACTGGCTCACATAACAGAAGTAAGAAAACCGGCTCCAGAAACCCAGCTTGAGGAGGAGAATGGGAGCTGGTAAGGCTGGGGGTGCAGGGTCAGGTGCAGGGATCCATCTGCAGCTCCTGTAGTGCTGGAGCAGGTACAGATTTCATTTAGTGTGAAGCACAAACAGCCTCCTTGCAGAGCACCACTGCCTGTGGGGTGTGGGGGTTGTGGGGCAGCAGCCCTGTCAGCAGGGCCTGCTCTGCTGCAAGGGGCTGAGAGGGGACTGGGGGCAAATAATGACATTTCCTTGCCCAAATGACAAAGGACGTGCTGCAGGTTGTCCAGTACCTGGGAGTTAAACCCACAGGTCTGTAGAGGTTTTGGGAGCTGGGTTTGGTCCCTGAACCTTGGAATTCAGGTGGCCCATGACAGACAAGGGGTGACAGTGATACTGCCCCACATAAGAGCATGACCAAGGCTTGGACAGACAATGTGCTGTTCTCCTGCTGAGTCACCTTCAGGGAGTGAGTCTAATGCAGGGAGGAAACCTATTCCAGAGAGCCAAAGGGAGAAAAAGTTAATTAAGGAATTACTGAAAAGTAATAAATGCTGACAAAGTTCTTTACTTCATTGCCTCTGTAGCAAATTTCATTTCCTTTTTCTTCAGACTTGTTTTTAATTTGTTTGTTTGGTAGCGTCTTAGAAGTTCTGGGTCTAGAGAAAAAGAATTTCAGCTTCTCACCAAGATGTTTCGCTAAGAAAATTCGAGTTATGATTAAAAGCTTTTCAGACTAGAGTCCCTTGTGTATATTAAAAAAAAAAAAAAATCCAAAACAAACAAACAGAAAAAAACCATTCTTTAAAGCATAAATGCAAAGGGCAGCTTTGTTCAGTCTTTAAAAAAGAGTAGCTATGCTATAAGCAAAACAAGTTATGTAAAGCAGACTTAGTTTTCCGATCTTGTAGCAAAAGGAAAGCTTTTAAGGCAAGGTTTTGCAGCAGTGAAATATTCTCTCTTGTCATCTTACCTTTGGACTGTCTCTAGCTTTGGATGTTGAATTTTTCTCCTTCTCAGCTTGTAGAATTCTGGAGTCTTGAGTCTTCTTTCAAGATAGTGGAATGAACCGCATAAAAAGCAGCTGCTGGTCAGGGTGTCAGAAGGCAGCACGAGGTGCTGCTGCTTTTTGTTTTGTCGCAAATTTCCATTACCACCATGGCCTCCCCACGCTGTGCCTGTGTGCACGCACTGTGTACACAGAATGTCACACAGCTCATTTAAGGATGCAAATACATGGCTTTGTGGGACTAACCTCTGAGTCACCCATTAAAATGAGTCTCCAGTAACAGAGAAGGAAATGCTGGCCCTACAGACCTTTCTCTATTTTTTTTCCCTACAAGACATGATTTTATTGATTGTCTGAAACATCCATGGGTTGAATGTTTGCTGTCAAAATCTGCTTTAAGCTAAATCCTGAGCTATCACTACCATTGTTTCCCCCACTTTTCATTATATCAAAAAGGAAAAAGGGATTGTTGATTTTTCAGTGGTTTGTTCAATTCAACCAGGTATTTTAAAAGAGTCAAGAGTTACTCTTAAATCTGTTTATACTCCTAGGGAACAGGAAATACACCCATCTGTATTTTTTTTCTCCCCCATTGTATGTGTTTGCAATGTTCTTACCAAACGGGGAAAAAAAGGACAGATGTTTAGTTTTCTTGGTCCTCTGCATGCTCCTTTAATACTTGAAAAATGAGGGTTATAGTGGCTAAATTAAAACTGTGCATCTGTGAAAGACATGGGGAATAGGAAACATGAGAAGAAATAGTACTTGGGGTTCCCCTATGATATTTTAGTTGGAATTGTTCTACCTAAGGAATAAAAAGAAACACCACCAAAGGGAAGAAACAAGTCAGAAGGTTTGAGTGAATAATGCTCATGCCTCAGCTAGGTTTCACTTCTGTGTATCTAGTGGTGGTTTTGTGACCATGGCTGCTTTCTGGATGTTAACAAAAAAACCCACACAGCACAGGCAAGCACAACTACCACGAAGAGGCATTTCGGGGGCTGAGCCATCCTGGGTGGTGGGAACTAAGGCTCTGACAGGAACTAAGGTTACAAAAAGGTTCTGACAGGAACTAAGGTTACTGTCAACAGGGACAGAAACCCAACCTTGGTCAGGGGTTTGCAAATGCCAGTTCTGATGGTGACACCAAGGCTCAGAGTGGATGCTCTTTTTTCCCATTCAAGGTTTTCCTCTCACACACTTGGAGCTTTCTTTTCTGTTTGACATTCATATTCTGATGCCACCTGAGCACTGCCCCCCTCATCAGGGGCTGCCCTGGGTGTGCTTGCTGCACAGAGCCCTGGGTGGCTACACATCTGGGGAAAGATGCTTTGAAAAAGAGAGGAAGAGGAATCAGCAATGCCAGGGTTAGTCTACCCACCACCAGCTATCGATCTGCTTTTTTTCCCCAGCAACATGCTTGTGAGTTTTTGAGGGAAGGGCCAGAAAGGCATGCAGTGGGTACAAAAGCACTTGGAACAAGGTGTGAGGGCTCCTTTACTTTTAAAATGGAATGGATAAAAAATGTGTGGTGCTGAGGGCTGATGGAGAAGGTAAAATAAACCTAAGTGAGCCGCATAATGCAGGGGCTGGGATAGCCCATGAAGGGTTCTCAGGCTGTTCATTATTAGCTTTCATGGGAGGCAGGAGTGAGAAAGCAGTGGACAGCCAAGGTACCTTTCTTTTCTCGACACAGCCCCTACCCTGTGCTAATGGAATGTGTCTCTTCACAAAATCCTCAAGACTTTTCTTGGAGACTGGGGAGAAGAGGGCTAACCCTGCAAATCCTCCTCTGTCCTTAATGTCTCTGTGCTTGTCACCAATGCCACCAGTGTGTAAAGCACCTCCTGCTTTGTGAGACTGAAGATGCTGAATGCACCCTCTTGTGCCTTTTTCCTGATGGAGGAGCTGCTTCACATGCATTTTTTTTTTGCTAGTATGGAGGAATTTGCCATATTGCTGCTGCCACACAGACCTCCCCTTCAGGCCACACACACATCCCTGGATGGCAACCAGTGAGGCTCTGCTGATTCCCTGTGCTTGCCTTTGAGGCAGACCTTGTCCTTGCAGTGCTGAGCTGTGCCAGCCATCCCTGGGCACTGCTGTGCCCTGACACTGGACTGCACCAGAGAGCAGTGCTTTGTCCTGGCTCCCCTGCTGTCAGTCCTGGCTCTCAGGAACAGTGTCAGCAGGAGGCTGGCGCTGCTGTCATCCTTCAGTTCAGCAGGTAAATCAGTAACCATTGCACCACACAGGGGTGTGCAGTGAAGACCTTGTGGGTTTTTTTCTTGATCTAAATCAGAGTCTGACAAGTGAGAAAAATATCTGCTCTGCTTGAAAAGAGGGAGCCTCCAATGCTGTGATCCAAGACTGCCTGCAGCCCCTGGGTGAGCCAGAATTGGGATGAAAAGTCCCATCACTTGAATCTGGTGGCACTGCAGAACTGTTTGTAACTGAGTTGCTCCATCTCGTGGCTACAGGAGAAATGAGAAACACGGCTTCAGCCCTGCAATATCTCTGTCTCTGTCTGTGGTAAGACAAATTATCCCAACCTGCCCCACCAGCTGAGCACCGAGCACCTTGTCCTCACTGGCTCTCTGTTTGCTTCACCATCCTCACTGTGGACAACCCAGCAGTGACAAGCAAGGGAGAGCCAAAAGCTCTGATGGTTGTGGGCAGATAGGGCCAAAGAACAGAAACAGCTGAAATGGAGCTTTTCTGTACAGGAAGTGACCACAAGTACTGTAGGTCGCTGGTGGGGCCGAGGGGCTGGGGGCAGGAAGCTGCTGTGCTGGTACAGCAGTCTGACCACAGAGCTTCTCACTTGTGTTTAGTGTCCTCAGGAAAGACCCCACAGGTTGAGGGAGGCACCAGCAAACCCTGGCAGTTTACTAAGGCCAAGAGTGTCCCAGAAGACAAGGGTCATCTCAGTGCTGGAGGAGCTAAATCTGCTGCCTGAGAGAACGAGTGATCTGGTCTCACTCTTTGAGCCCTGACATGTTTAGTGTTGAAGTGATCTAGCATTTGTTGAGAGACATGTCTCAGTTTCCACTGAGAAATCAGCTGGGGATGCTCCTGAGGCCAGGTCAGCAAGGTAGACATTTTCCACCTCATTGCCTTGAGACTGGTGAAATTTAAAACTGGTGGAGATCTCTCTGTTGTGTTGTAGCTTTTGCACTTTCAGTAGTTCTCCAGTTCAGCACAGCAGGTGTTCAAACAGGGCTCAGGCACCCCAGCCAAAGGCCCTACGTACCACATCACAGCCCATGCCTCGGCTCTGCCTAATGACTGAATCATTTTGACACTTCTAAGGTATAATTTTCTACTCAAACCATTCACTACACTGGTCTTCAAGATATCGTTACCTTTGAAAGACCTGAGGCAGCAATTTTGCAAATTATTTCCTGACAGATCATACAAACCTCCAAACCATAAGACCGCACTGTCGTGACCAGATGGGTACTTCAGCTGTAATTTTGCAAGGTGGGAAAAAAAAAAATCAGTTACTGAAGATGATCAAGATTTCATTTTATTTTTCACTGTTCTGAATTGCACATACAGCTCCAGGAAAGTAACTGTGTAACCTCCTTCCCAAAAGGCACTTGAATGCATTTTGAGCCAATTAGGCTGCTCGTATGGCCGAGGAACTGCATCCTTCTGGGGTGCACACATTCTTCTGTGGGGACCCCAAGAGTCTCAGACCCCACATCTCATCGTTCCGTTTCTTCTTACTGGGAAAAGTCAGTTTTCCTTGCCTTGTTCCTGTGTAATGGCACAGGGTGCCTGTGAGAAACTGTTAGACATATTTACAGCAGCCCTCATGGCAGGAAGGGAAGGTCCTTGAATGTCATTATGAGAAAATAATGAACTGAAGAAGAATGTAAGCATTGTTTT
The DNA here is from genome assembly GCA_038380795.1 of Pyrocephalus nanus. Taxonomy (NCBI): domain Eukaryota; kingdom Metazoa; phylum Chordata; class Aves; order Passeriformes; family Tyrannidae; genus Pyrocephalus; species Pyrocephalus nanus. Next base: position 18,481,296 of record CM076270.1, on the reverse strand, counting down.
AGGCAAGAAAAAAAGCGTGTCTAATGTGGCATCCTGTCTTTGACTAAAGCCAGCAGTGGATATTTAGGGGAGGAGTGTAAGAAACTGTGTTAAGAGAAAAATTCAGGTTTCCAGCTAAATTGTGGTTTCTGGTGTTCCTACAGTAGCAGAAATTAAAAGGCGGCAAGTCTCCGAGTTGAGGTAATTAGCATGAAGAGTTTAATTAGTTAGAAATGCAGTGAGAATTTGGCAACATTGCTTTTTCCTGAGTTTATATTGATAAGATATTCCTCAACGGAAATATTCTTACGAAACTATATGTTTTCAAAAGGCTTGTTTGAGGGGGAAAAAGGGAAACTTTTAAAACTTGTTTTATATTAAAATTCATGTTGCTTTCTCTGTGTTCTGCTCTATTACTTCATTATGTAAACTGTGTGTACCATTGTTGTGCCAAACAAACATCAACTCATGGTCTGTTATAATGTTAACAGGCCAGCAGCAATGCATGTCTTTATGATATCATGACGTACCAGTAAGATTTAATTTTGCTGTGGTCAGAGGTGGAGCGCACAGAGGATTTTGCTGCTAAACAAAATCTCTCTCTTCTTGTTTATGCGTAGTCGGAAGCATCACTTTGGTGTTTTGATAACATTACAACCTGTTTATCAAATATTATCTCTACTGAGCACTGTGCTGATGGGGTGTGGTGTTTGCTGTGCCTGAACACACCACTTTTAGGGTGATTTAGGACTGCACAGAGCATCCCAAGGCACCATGACAGGCTTGCCTGTTTGGCACTGTCACAGTAGGGTTATCTGTCCTCTTTTAAATGTACCTGTTCAGTGTTGTCCTGGTGGCATAGGCAGGGTCTGTTCTTTTTTTCCATTTTATGTGTGGGGAATCAAAGCAGAGACAATCAGAAGGACATTCCAAAGGCTATACAAGACACCTGCAGTGGAGTGCAGTTTCCCAGATCCAACTATCCAATCCCAACACAATATTTTTAACCAGTTCCTTCCTCATGTCCAGCTCCCTGTCTGCAGTCCAGGAGAGAAAACATGACATCAATCTAGAAGTCCTAAATTCTTCTGAAATAATTTGTCTGTCTGCCCTGTCATATTCAGAATTAACTATTCTCAGGTTGTAAGCGTTGAAACTGTGTTGAAACTATGTAATAACACGCAGAAGAAGTAATTATGACTACGTATATATCCTGTCATTTTCTATATGTGCATGATCACTTAATTAATTAGAGTCCTTCTGTTTAATTTCAGTAAGGTTTTAGTTAGAGCAAGGCTGTGTGAACTCGGGCAGGGAGAGGTTCGTGTCACCTCCCATCTAAGGGAGCCTTTGTATCTCTATTATGCTACACTTTGTGTGCATAGTTAGATATTTGGTCCCCATAGGAAGGGGTCCACATGGCACCACAGCCTGGGTTTCAACTAAAAGAAGGGAGAGCTGCTGTTCTTGCCCTCTCCTTTGTGCCACCTTCCCCTCCTCTTCCCACTGCCCATCTCTTGCTTTCCTCAGAGGGTTGGCGTGCAGGGGGCTGAGCCTGCACCATTCTGTCCTCTTTTTAAATGCCCTTTCAGTGAAAGGTTTAAAGGGCTTTTAGTGGAAAACATTTGCTGTGAGTTTAAAGATATCTGTCTTCCTGCCTGAAAATGGAGCTCGATTACTGCTCATTCAGTACCGTGAACTCTTCAGATTTCTCACACTTATTAATTTTTAGTGAAATCAAATTCATATGAATAAATGGATGACACTGATGAAGATGTTACAGGCATTTATCAGACCACATCCTTTTCCTGTTCTTTTCCTGGTAAGCAGTTCTTAAGCCAAGTATTTAAACATTTTATCATAAAACTTCTCTGGTCTTGAGCATTTCTTTGTAAATAACCACAACCACTGAAGAAAAATGAAGCAGGGCTATAACTCTGATGCTGATTTATCAGTTGGATTTTTGACTTGAATTGACTGGGAAGGGGGAGAAAGTGTTAGAAGATCTATTTCTTTAACTATAGGATTTTTAATTTTTTTAGTGTTTCTACCATAATTCAGTTTTTGCAGAGTTGATGCTTGGTTCATGTTTTGCAGTGCTGACACCTGGCTCTTTTGAGTGAACTGATACAGGATTCAGAATATTGTTTCCTCCATTCTTTCTGATTTCATAAACTTGTGAAAAGTGAGATCAAATTTGAGATCAAGAAGAGTCCAAGCCTCTATAACTGCACTTTAATAGGATGTACACAGCCTGCTGCATTGCAGCCAAATCTCTGCATGAAAATATAACTGGTGGAACAAATCTGAGTTCCTCTAGAGTAGTAAAAAAGAGTAACTATTTGTTGCACTTGCTTTCTTCTTTGTATAGCCGTTCTTGGTTTATCAGACTGAGAAATATTGACCATTTCTGTGTAGGAGAACACTTGCTTATGATTCTGGATTGAGGAGAACCTATGTTTGGAGGGAAACCCACACATATTAATTTAATTGTAATTCTCCCCCAGACAAATGACTACACAATCTAATTATGTCCTTACCACTCTTCTGCTCAGTAGCATCTTCCACACCAGTGTCCAAGTGACCCTGGTAGAGGCAGCTGCTGCTCAGCAGGACAGAGATTTTCAGCCTGGTCTTAACATCACGTAGGCAACAGGATAGGAACAACAAAAAAGAGGCATGCAATGGTGTTGTAAAACCATTTATATTCGTTAACTTGGTGCTGGTTACGCCAACACACTTATTTTTGTGCAGACTGGAACCATGAAGCGAATGTGAGTGCTGGGGTTGGTTTGTGTTCAGCTGACTTGCAGCCATGCAGGTCAAGCACTGCAGGCACAGAGCAAGCCCAGTTTGCCTTTAGCTCCAGCTTGCAGGGAGTCCAAAGGCTGGCTGTGCCCAACAGAAGGGCAGGAAAAGCAGGCAGGCCCCAGTGCTGGCTCTGTGGCAGGCCGTGCTGGACATGGCTGATTTCCTCCTCAGAAATCTTTCTGCCTGTGGTCACTGGATGTATTTGAAGGTGTTTTCATTATTTAAAGGTGTTTTGTTTCACGCAGGTCCATCTCCTGTACCAGAGACACCTGGGCTCCATCGTGCTTCTGAAGGCAAACCTGGGCTGGTAACTGAGAAGTATCTGGGCACTGTGCAGTGAACCTCTGTAATGGTTCAGCAAGAAAGAAACCCAGGCAGGGTTTTCGTGTCCACGGGGTTTTTTTCATGTTGCACCTCAGTCATTTCACACCCTCCCCAGCTCTTCACTTTTTACCATGTGCTTCAGCTCGAGGTGTACACAAGATCTTCAGGTCTCCCTGACATGAGAAGAAAGGGAAACGTGGGTAACACGACATGAGAAGAAAGGTGACTCAATCCCACAGCTTTCAATTACAGGAAAAAGTAGCCTTTTCTCACTGCTGAGAGAAATCTGGGGCAGATTCTCAGAAGAGTCCCAGCTGTGGCTTGCTAGCAAGCATCAAACCTGGGAAAACAGCCCCATGGACTGCCAGGGTGGGTCACAGGAGGTGGAAGAAGGCAGGGGCAGGAGGAGGGGGATGGCTGCTCAGGGTGACCACTGTGGGTGCTACAGGGATTCCTCTGCTTTCCCTGTCCTGGGGGATAACTTCCTACTTTAGGAAGGAAAGAGGACTTAGAGGACAAGCAAAGTGGGAAAGTTTGGTAAGGAACCTTATTTACTTTAGGCAACTGAGCCACAAACCAGTTTTGAGAACTGAAACGTGATGTTAAGGAAACAGATTTTAGGTGCAAAGTTCAGGAATGAAAGAGGGTTTGCACTTCAGCCAAGACCATGCTCAGGGACAGAAACACATTGTCCAGAATTTTAAAATTTAGAGTAATTGTTATCTTAGGACCTGGAGGAGGATTGTGATGTGTTTGGTATTCTAGATGGTTCAGCCACTTGAAAAATGAAAGAAGTTTTTGTCAAAGAACATATCTAACTCAGAATTTGGACTTGCTGAGGGACTTTAGAGTGCTCTGGATCACTACAAGTGTGTGTTGGTCGTTTATCTGCTTGTGGTGATGGGGAACAGACAGCGGTTTATTTATATCCTTTTCCAATATATGTATTTTTTTTATTTACTGACCTTTGCCAAGGGATTGGTTTGAAGCTATGTCCTGTCAATGCAGTGAGGGTGTGGTACGGACTCTGTCCTTTAGGGACCATCCTTCAACACGCCCCAACTTCAGTGCTGCCCTCCAGGCCTTGCCTGTGTTAGTATAGAAGCACATCACAGAAATAGAGGAGGTGAAATCTTTAATAACTTGAAAAAAATATCAGTACCTTGTGATTCATAAGAGCCTCCTGTCACAGAGGTTTCTGGCCCCAGAGGTGAGTCAGGAATTACATCACCTCTATGTGATACTCTCACAGGAATGTTTAAAAGGACCTCTCACTCAGCTGTGTCACTGTCACAGCCCAAGGGGCTCTGCAACTTCTTCCTCATCTACAAACCTCTTCCTCAAATGGTACTTGACAGTGGGTGCCTCAGACAGGCTGTAACCAAAATCAGGCTGCTGTGGAGGAGCAGCACAAGGCAGAGTTGGGAGACACTTGCACAGAGCCTCCTTCTTTGCTGCTGCTGCCCTGAGTGCTAGGCACAGCCCCTGCCCTGGCTGTGTCCCTGCAGACCTGCCCAGGATTGGGGCTGTGCCTGTGCCTGGCTCCCACACTGCTCACCAGGCACAGCCACAGCACAGTGCACCCTGTGGGAAAGATACGGCCACTGGTGCTCCCAGTGCGGCCACACTGCTACTGACAGCCTGCCCAAAAGGAAGTAACCTGCTTATTTAATGATGACACCTAAAATTTGGCTGTGACTTTGTGTTCAGCTAGTTAAAAAAGCTGAGTGACACCTCTGATATTGGTGGTGATTGTCGCTACATCTTCAGGCTAGACGTTTGGTTCCTGTGTTCTCGTTACAGTAAGAAAAAACAGAAAAGCCCAACCCTGTAGACACCCACTCTTAAAAAAAAAAACCCAACTATTTAAAAAATATTTCAGAAACTACAATAGTCTGAAATTATTTTAAAGCTGAGATGCCTCCTGATAACGTATCTCTGATCTTTAGGCATTTACAGATCTCACTGAAGCTCATGTGTGTACTCTTCACCTTCCAGTCAAATGAAATGAGAGAACAGCTGACTGCTCCTTTTATAGTGATGACTGAAAAAGCAGGGACCTGAAAACTGGACTAATGGTGAGTCTCTGGTGTGGATGCAACTCTGATATTGGCAGAGATTGGCAATGGAATCAGCTACGCTGAGCTCTAATTAATTTTTAAAGACATTTGATGTTGGCATTGATAAAGGTTTCCATCAGTGGGTGGATTGGGTGAAAACAGGATGAAAGATTTATCTGGTGATATCTCTTGATTTGTACAAGGGTCAAACTGTAGGAAGAGTGCAGCAGAAAGTAAGAGACAGCAGCTTAAAAGCAGGCGACAGAAAAACCAAACCATGGCTTGTGTGGCCAAGGGTGTTTCAAGGGCTGGAGGCAAGATGGGAGACCATGTGTGACATATGTTCTTTGTTAAAAAATTACATGTTAAATCTTGTCAGCATTCCATAGAGGGGAATTCTCACTGATTGATTTGCTGGAGTCAGGCTGAAGGTGGTGGTGGTGGTGAATTCTGTCCTAAAAATCACCATGAATACCTTTTTTATAAAATAGACCTGGTACTTAGTGCAGTTAGGAGATACCAGACTATCTGTATTTGAAGGTAGGACATTTTTGCTTCTCTTTTTCTCCTGTCTGCAGTACTGAGCCAACACAGAGGCAATTCCCACTGAGCTGGACTGAAATCTGTGAGTGATGACGCTCGAAGCACCAGGCTGTGCTCTAAATGAATAATGGTGTAAGACAGAGCAGGCGTTTGGGTTCCAGCGTAAGCGTGGAAAGGCAGCATGTGCTTGTTCTCACGCTGTCAGCAGCCTTGCTGCCGAGGCTCTGGCTGTAGGATCGGCTTTAGTCCCTTCTGATGTTTGTGTGTTGCCAGAAAACACCAATGAAATGGACTTTTATAAACTTTACCTGGCACAGGATTTGTTTGACGGGGATATATAAGTAAGAGGTGATCTGGCTGAATCCCCCAAACTGAATTTCCAGCCCTGGAAGTCAAAAGAGGAGAAGGAACAGAAGGATTTGCGATGTAGATTGGGCAAATGTGGTTTAGAGTCATTTAGAGAAGTTTGTGACTCAAAACAAATCATGCTGTCTACTTTCAAGAGAAAGATTTAATTCTCAGGATATCTTTGTGTTTTTCCTTCTTAAACCTAAAAAGAAACAGCTTTGGATGGTGATAGTTTTTGTAACAGTTTTACTTTTCCTAGGCATACAGCTTGTTTTTACATTAAAAACAAACAACAGCAATAAAAACCCTAAAAAAATTCACACTTAGCACAGTTCAGATTTTGGTAGTTTTAACCAGCCAAGCGATCTCCTATGGTTTCAAGGCAATCATGTCGCAGTATGATCTCAGTACCTCAGAATGAGAGAGCTGGAAATATGCAGAGTTCTCTGATTTTACTGAAAGTGTTATGTGCTGGACACACTTAAGAATACACAGTGCAGCGGAAAAAGAGGGACAGAGATTCACAAGAACTCAGTGGAGTTATTTTGATGTCTTTACAGTGTTTCATCAATTTTTTCTACTGCAGTAGGAACTGAGAGCAAGTCTTGCTTTCACTGGATTGGAATTACTTGCTTTTGGGTAAGACGGTGTAGGAGCAAAGAAAAGGCTCTGCCTGTAAAAGGTACAAAGCAGAGTATTAGGATCTTTTAAAAGATATGACATGTAGGTTTTGGTATGATTTTAAGAAATACTCAGAAAAATTCCCCAACCAATGTAAACTTAAATGAAGGGATGATGAACTACGGTAACTTAATAAATAAACAGATCAAAGGTATCAGAAAAACACCACAATCTTCATTTTTTCCGGTAATGCCAGGCAACTACTAGATTTAATAGAGATAATAATGGCTGCTTGAATTCTTATTAACCTACAAGGGCAGTCATATGTGGTCTCCTTTCCAGAACTCAGATAGCTGCTGGCATAATTACTGGCTGCATCTTTTTCAGTAATGAGTTGATTGGGATGGCAGAGATGCTTAATAAGCATCTCTATGGTTTCATCTGCAGGATACAGATATGCAAGTATCTGAAATCTGAGAACCCAGATGTCCGAGCACCCTGCTGTCCTTGGGGTGGGCAAGCCAGAAGTTAAAATATTGAATTGCTTACTGGAGATGCCAAAAACTCTTCACTGACTGTTGAGGGAACCTCACTAGTTTCTGTATTTGACATTTCAGGATGGTGCTTTGCTTGAGGTGGAAGGAGTTGCTTCCTTTGAATGACAGTGTGACATTTTTTTACTGTGTGGTAATAAAAGGCAGCTCAGAAATAAAACTGCTGAGAGGACCTCTGGGAAACTGGAAAGGTACACTGAGCACTGGCACTGCTGTGGAGGCCAAAATGAAACCTTAGTTTCATTTCAACACGTTGCACAAAAGATAAAATATATAAATTTTTTAATATATAGCTCATATGACCAGACAATCTAAAGCCTTTCTCTTCTCTCTCTGTTAGCTGTAAAAAGAATGTCTCATGTTTACTTCAACATGTCTCAGTGTTTACTTAAAGTTGCATTTTTAAAAAGGAAAAACAGTGGTGTTGGAGTGCCATCTTGGTGTGGTGATCATGTGCATCCATGCTGTTTCCATGCTGTTTGCAGTTTCCAAAACTCCAACAGGACTTCACCCATGCACTGAACTAGGTAAATTCAGTCTTGGTTGGAACAAGAAGATAAATAGCAGGATGTGTTTTTGCTTCAAAACACCCACATCATGGGCAACTTTTAAGATTTGCCATGAGGTCTGCAAGCGTGCCTTGCCTCCCCACAGCACTGCCTCTTCTGCTTTAAATGAGTGAGACTGTGACCTTCAGTGCAGGCAGCACGTACAACAGCAGCTGGGCATGGTGTGGAAGAGGTACCAGATGCTGGGTTAGGGTTTTTTGGCAGTGAAATGTGTCAGTATAGATCAGACAGTGTAGGTGGCATCCTGGTGCCCCTCAACTGCAAGTCTGTTGGACTTGGGGACTGAGCTCACTCCTGGGTGTGTGAGTCCTCACCTTGGAGCAGTGGGTGCTGGAGAAAGCAGTGCCATCTCTATGACCTATTGGGGACAGAGAAAGGACAGTGATTAAAGGAAAAATAAATTAAAAATCCACGGTTCCAGCGTGAACTTGGCCCTGGTGATCCCTCAGTCATGCCATATGCTGCAGTGAGTGCTGCCAGCATTTCTTTTATTTCATAGGTTTTTTAAAGTGAAACTTCTGACAGGGCCAAAGGCAATAAATTGTGCTGCTCCAGGCACCCAGAATCACCTTGCAGGACCTGAGCTACACCAGCTGCTTGGCTACTGGTTTACCTTTTTACTTCCCATGTTTCCATCACTAGATGGAGAGCAGTCTGTGCAGCGTGGGATCGTCTCTCTCACTTTCAGTCATTCTGACTTCCTCAGATGAAAGGCACTATATAAATATGACTATTCTTAGTCTGTTCAGGTTTGCTTCAGTGCTAACACTTGCTTTAGTCTGTGCATGGGCCTGATGTTAAAAAGATAAACAAAAGATTGCTGGTGTGAACTTGGCATACCCCTGCTGAAGGGGTAAGTTTTATCTCTCTGGAATTTTCCAGCTAACACTGAGGTAACAGAACTTGAAAAGCTTGTCACACAGTGCTATTATGTGGCAATCAGTTCCTAGGGGTGGTATTCCGATGCTAATAGATTTCTAGACAATAGTTGTTGCTGCTGCGTAATTTTTAGGCAGCCAGAGTATTTCCTCACCTCAGAGCTGTTTGAGGAAGAAAACAGCAAAAGTTTGCCATGAAATAGGAAGAGGAAAATCACAATCTTTTTGTGATCTGGAGGCTGCCTTAGGCAGTGAGGTGGCTGCTCTTCTCACTTTGAAGATTTCTGAACAGTTGAAATTACCTGATATGACAAACTGCCAGTGACATTTATCAGGCTTTATTTGTGGTCGATCATTCTCAACTAAGTGGAAAAATGTCTGCTTTATGTGTTTTAACTGATGTATTTAATCAGAATGAAATGATGATGGACTGAACTCTACAGGGCGCTTGGCCCTCTGTGCTCACTGTGGCCCCTTATGAGAAGTTCTGTGCTCAAGCAGGACTGGGAAATGGAAGAGGATATAACTAACCAGGCAAAGGGACAGGAAAGGAGTTTGGAGAACAAATCCTGTGTGGTTTTCTTTGTTGTTAGGGTTTGTTTGTTTGTTTTAAACTGGGTTCTGGTTATTTTCCTGGTTGACCAAACTACTTTGTATACTCTTCTGTCTTTCAGTTGTTTCGTGAGTTTACACAATACAGCTTAGGAAATCACACTGACTATTGAACAAATGCTGATTGTAGGATGTTGATGGAGTAATCTGCCATTGATAAAAATGCCCTCAAGAAAAATCAACCCTCCTCTATGTTGTGAAGACCTGTGGGGTTTGGCCCAGTTGGAAGAGGTTAATCAGATAAAAACAAAATTGCTTTTGGCAAATATTCTCACCTGTGTGTTCTGAAACAGCCTTGTCCAGAAAAACTAAAGGCTGAATACAGTTGCTCTTTAAGGTCTGTGGTTAATTGTGCAATTGTGGTTTTGTTCAACTCACAGAAGAGAGCAGAACAGAAATTGTAATTTTTAAAGACATAATTTTGGGTGGTTTTGGATAGCACTTGATTTTTTTTTTTTATTTTTTGTTTTCCACTGAGACAGTGTTCTTTTGACTTTGCAGTATAACTGAGGTCCTGGAAGGAAACTTGGACATGTGAGGCATTCACGTTCAGGTTCCTATCATTTTTCTCTGTATTAAGAATAACATCATGAGAGAAGAAACTTCATCTGTTGTGCTGAACCTATGTACTGACTTAGGAAAATTTTTGTTGTTTTAAAATGTCAAATACTTCTCAGTTTTATTCATCAACAAAATTGTTGTGTACTGTCTCAAGCTGCATGAGGATTTTTACTGCTTTTGTCCAGGTATAAAAATACAACCAACTGGAGATGCTCCAGAAAATTTCATAGAGGAGCCTGTATGTAAAATTCTGATTTAGAGAGAACTATGTACTTAGCTTCAGGTCAAATACAGGATTTAAGTGTTTTATTTAAATGTAAGTTCATCTTGAAGAGCAGTGGATGGAAAGTGACACCTTTTTGCTCAAAAGACCAGCTTCCTTTTTGTGGTAAAATAATCAGGCTATTGTAATCATCTGCAAAGCCATCCCACCTGGGCTCTCTTTCTTCTTTCTCTTTTCTTCAAAGATTTCAAGCATACTTAGAGAGTCTGCTCTCATTTGCATATATAACAGGCAAAATTTAGACAAGTGAAGATTTTCATGAAATGGCTTCTGTTTCCTTCATTGAGAAAAGTATATTCATTTCTTTCTGTAAGTGGAAGTCTCTCCCTGCCTGAGTTTGCTGTGACTCTACCCCTGACTAAGCACTGACAGAAGTGAATGTTGTCTCCCTAGTCCTGGCAATTCACCCCTCTCCCCAACCCCTGCATGTGAGAGCCCCCCCACACTTTCCCTCTCTGCTTACTGCATATGTGCTCTTATTCCTTTGAAAATTAGAATATCACCTTTTTGAAGTGCTTAGTGATAAATGAGTTGAAAGCCAAAGGTGCTGCTTCATTAGTCCTGACTTTAATAATCCTAGCCTTGTGTGATGGGTCACAGTTGCTTCTGCCGAGTAATTTCTAGGCAGACAGTGTATTTCCTCATCTCAGAGCTGTTTTAAGAAGAAAACAGCAAAAGTTTGCCATGAAATAGGTAGAGGAGAATCCTACACTGATGTCAAATTGGGAAATTAAAATGTATTTTCAAATCATAAGCTTTATATATACAGTTTATTTAGTAAATCATGTTCTTTCTCACACACATTTCATATGCAAAGTGAAAAGTGCAAAAAAGAAAAGTTAACTCATATTGAAAAGGCTGTAAAAGCAGTAAAAAATAATGTTTAGAACACCTGCTGTTTTGGAAAGCTTCTCCACTTGCTGCTACATGGATAAGGGCAAAGACGATGATAAAAACCTTTCTTTGCCTCCGAACTCCTCGTGCTCCTCAGCTGTGGTCACAGTTTTAGCACTAACAAGTTTTAAAATGTTCATATATCAGGCCTGCCCTTAGATATGTGCAGCTGACTACTTGCACAGTCAATCGTTTCTGTGGAAATCAACTGGCAGCAAATTGTATTTTCAAAACCAGCCCCCTTTCTTTTTAATTCGCTCCAGACAGAAGGTAATGCCTTTTCATATTTTGAATAAAGGGAATATCTGCCCCAGAATGAAGATTGGATTACTAGCAGTCTTAGATTATTTTTACAGCAGAAATTGATTTCTTAATGTGAAAGAGTTTCTGGCTAAGAGCACAAACAATGCCCCGAGAAGGGTATGTGAAAAGCTAGGCTTGAACTGTAACAAGGAAACTTTTGGGTTAGAGTCAGAGCCAGAACTTGCAAATGATATTCTGGTGGTGACAATCCAGAAGTGCTGACTGAGGCATGCCCAAAAGTGTTTTGGGAAGTGCACAGTATAGGCTAGAAGGACTTCTCTAAGGAATGAGCTGGATAGAGCTGGTCCAGTCTTCCAGCTGGGAGTAAGGAGAATATCAGTCACTGCCTAATTGTCTGTGAAGCAAGGCTTGCTTTCTTATTTCCCCTCCTCCAAGAAAGAATGAGCAAACAGGCAGAAGAATTTTATACATGTTATGTCTTTGGTAGAAATACAGTGATGTAGAAACACAGCTAATCCCATTCATTCTTTCACTAAATGCCGTATTTGAAGGGATCCTTTTGTTTTTTCACGTGCAAAAGCAGTTTTAAAATTGCAAGGGAAAACCGTGATGATTCCTCAGGAAAGGTAATCATAAATGTTTGTTGCTCAGGAATTGGTGGTACCAAATGTACTCCATGGGGGTTCCATACTGGGTAATGTGTCCTCCAAATAGGAGCAGGGGCTGCTGTCCCAGGTAGCAGCCCTGGCCAGTGTATAATGCTTACAGGGAGGAGGACTCACTGCTATCCCAGGCTGGCCAAGCTGTCCAAAGCAGTGGCTCCAACAGTGGCCTTCTGTAGGCTGTACAGAAGGAAAGAGCAGAGTCAGACTTTTGGCTGGATACTGCCTTTTTACTGCCAGATACCTTCTAAATCAGAAAGAAGGTTTTGAATTGTTATTTCTGTATTTGCCTCTGACAACTTTCTGATCACATTGGCAAAAGGAAAACTGGTGCAGCTATGACAAAAGCTGATTTTAAATGCTATTCCTGTGATCTGGGTAGTTCCTTCTGGCAAGCCTTTCACATTTAGTAGATACTGTCAAGGCTAATGCTTCTTTTGGTGTCACTCTGTCACTTTGCTAATGCTGGTTCCTTTTTCCAATATTTTTCTCCTTCATCTTTAAAGGGAATAAAAATATAGCACAGGCTCACATTCACTGGAAAAACACTGTCCTTCTCCCTCTGGCACCCTCCCTGCCAGGACCCTCCTGCGGTGTCAGAGATAAAGCCGTCAGTGTCCTGTGAGGCACGGGGGAGCCAAGGAAAAGGTTCTTCCACTGCTGGCAGTGCCATCACCTGGCACAAGGCTTGAACACAGGACATGGCTCAATAATTTTTTTCAGGAGTGTTTTCTCACGAAATTCTTTTGCGGCAAAATAGTAGAAGATGGCATCCAGGCAGCAGTTCAGGTTGGCAAACAGCATAGACACCTGAATGAAGAGGCTGATGGTTTGTTTCAGGCTGCAGTCCCCTATCACGTGCTGTCTCACCAGGCACTGCAGGCAGATCGCCAGGTGGACAGGCGTGAAGCACACCAAAAACACCACGAGGTTGATGATAATGACTCGTAAGGAGCCACTGCCTTCTACCTTCTTTTTGGCTTGGCTTTTGTGATTCAGAAGAATCCAGATGTTCTGAGCAGAGCAGAAAACCATCACAGCAAGGGGGATCAAAAATCCAAATATTTCCACAGAGACAATGAGGGGGACACTCCACGCCTCTTCTGACATGTTGTGAAAGCACATGAAAGGGTCTTTCTTGTGAAACACATACAGTGGGCTGCTGCAAATGCAAGCTCCTGCCCAGACAACACAGCAAATCAAGACAGCCCACCTGGGGGATTGGTTAGCTCGACCTTCAAAGGGGTGCCTTATGCAGATGTATCTGTCAACAGTGATGCAGACAATGATGAAGATGCTGACATACGTGTTGACGAAGTAAAGAGCCTGTATGAAGGAGCACAGGAGCCCGGGTGCTTTTGTAACAGAGTAGTACCACTTGAGCGGCAGCGAGAGAAGCAGCAGGACATCCGCAAGTGCCAGATTGATCATGTACACTGAGGTTTTGGTCTGTTTCGTCCAAAAGCAGCAGAACACTAAGAGGGCCAGGGCATTGAGAACCAGCCCAAGAATGAAGGTGGGGATGGAAATCCCCAATTGCAGAGTCTTTGCTAAGCTGTCGACGGCTGTAAAATCACATTCCTCGCTGCTGTTGGTCATTTCTCCCCTAAAATGACAGAGAGAGCAGGTTGGAAATGTGTCACACTCCTGGTAATGCCTTGACAATCCAGATGAAGAGACTTTCAAACACAGTTCTGGGCTTATTTGGTTTTGAGCTAGACTCTTGGTCAGCCTTTGGCTATTGTGGCAAGCGAAACCTCACTTCAAGCACCGAGCTTTCTGTTTCCATTTTGAGTGGCTTGATCTCTTATAAAGGAGTCTGATTCTCAATGGCAAGTAATCAACATCCACTGACTATCGTGCCCTTAAAAATAATCCCATTGAGATACTGAAGAGACTGGCCCATTCAAACATACATTTTCAGAAGAGTACTGGCTCTCTCTAGTAACTTGTACATCTGCTGAAACTTCCCTAACACTTACGTTTGGTTCTGTTGCCACACAGAGATTCATTAAATTATGTTTCTATATAAGGCATGCCAATCTGATTGCTGGGATTTTACTTTTATATCAGTGATTCCCTACATCAGTAGCTTTTGCTGATATGCTTTTACTAAGCCCACATTTACAAGATATTTTCATTTCATATACTGCTTATATCCAAAGCAGTATTTTAAAAGGTCAGATCTTTTATCTAGGTGCAAAATGAGTAAGAGCATTTTCTCACTTGTGTTTAACTTTCAGCACTGTTTAAATTTGGGGCTTGCAAGTACTTTAAATTTTAATTGATTATCTCAGATAATCCAGCAAAAATTAGCAAATGCAAGGCATGACATCTTCATAACACAGTTCTTAAGAAAGTATAATTTGTGTGGGATTAAGTGTTATTGCTGTTCTTAAAAATATACAAATGCTTTAACAAACTAAGCCTTAAAAGTGCTTATTTATAACCTCTCTAAATCCAAATCAGCAAAAATCCTAATAAAGGAGAAGAAATTTATAGTTAAAGTTCCCACACCAGCTCAGCCAACCAAGTAGCTCAAAAAAAAAAAAAAATTAGGAGTAAGTGAAGATGTTTTAAGAAGAATTTGATCAAGAGGAGAATCTCTGCTTTGGAGGACAAAAGTGACAGGTAGCTCTTAAGCAATGCCAAATGGAGGTGAACTTTGCTAGAGAAACCAAAAACTAATTAGTGAAAGATTTTTTGTCTGCATGGCTAAAAAAAAATTACAAAGCAGAGAGACAGAGAGATGGAGAACAAATAGTTCTGCTAAACATTAACTGAGGAGATAGCCTTGTGTTTTGCCAAGTCTAATACCACTACTTTTCATAGGAAAGCTGATATTGTGTTGGAGGTCAGAGGTGGGATGACTTGGGGGAATCAGTGAGTGACAATGGAAATTACTGTGTCTGAACACAGAATGCACTCAAGGCTTGACATGCTCATATTAGTGAAAAGGTTTATTCCCAGCTCACACTACAGGCAGAATAGGCAGATAATGCTGAAAGTTCGACTCAGTAATTGTTATGAAGTATGTATGTTATTAGTGTAGCTGGAACAGGATTAATCTAGTTCATCTGTTGAAGGCAAGAGTGTCAAATGTGATTAAAGCCATTCTATAACTGTTGAGTCTAAGCTTCACACAGATTTTTACAGAAAACTTCTACGTAAGTCTCTGACAGTTCTTACCAGACCATTATCTTCTTTGATGAAATATCTGCTTTTTCAAATAAGGGAAAGGCTGAAGATTTTAGGCACTTGCATTTCAGCAAAGTACTAGAAACAACTAAATAGCACTAGAAAAAACAGGGGTTAGGACAAGGGCTGTTAAGTAGGTGGTGAAATCGTTACATGAGAGCTGATGAGGACTGCAAACAGAGTGGCTGGAAGTTCCTGAGGGGATGCACAAGCTCACTGAAACTACTCCTTGGCTGTGTTTCCCACAGTGACCCTGCTGGGGAGTGAGGGTGACCTGTGGGGAGGTGCTGTTGGTCAGGGCTGGGTACAACAGCCACCTGCAGAGAACTGGACTGAGCCTCGTGAGCTGGGCTGTCACAGCTCTGTGAACTTCAGAAACAGCAAAAGGAAATCTGGATATTATCAGTGGATTTATCTGCCAGAAACGAGAACAAAAAGAAAACATTGGTTTGGTCATCAAGATGAGGCTGAATTGGTCCCTTTGAGCCAGCAATGTGTGGCAGTCACTTAGAAAATCACATTTGGTGGTGCATGACAGGTGACAAAAATTACACTAACCATGGAGCTGCACTGATGCCATGTGTACAGGGATTATTGCAGGCAGGTGCTGCTGTCACTGGAGGGCAGGACAGGGAAGGGGACATAGGAAAATGGTGCTGTTGTGTGAGCATGGGTGTCCTGTGATCAAGAGCATACATCTGGCTGGGGAAAATCGGATTACATTAAACACTTCATGCAAGTGACAAAACTTGTTAATCCAGCACTTCATGTACTAAGTAAATATCTCAGAAAATTGTGCATGATGTCTCTTACGAGTCTGACATTTGGTTCTACTTTTATCAAATTTCCAGCTCACTGTGTGCTTTTTCTTTTGAATTCATTAGTACCAAAGTACACATAGCGTTACTCCAGAAAATTATTGATTTAAAGAAAATGTCAGCCAGCCTTTAAATTGGTAATTTCAAGTACTCTAATGGAGTATTTGATTGTCAAAACCATGATGGTTTTTATCATTTTACCCTCTCAAATTCAATTTTCATATCTTGAGTAATCCAAAGGAACCGTTTGCAATCAGACCAAACTAAGTAATATTTTTGCTTGAAGTTATTTAAAGTTTCATTTTCATCAACAAATAACCTTGCAGTCATTTAATAAGCATCATCCTTACTGTGTTATCCAAATTATTAACAAAAGTACTGATACTCATCCTGAAAGATGTACCAGACATCTTTCCTGTATGGCAGACATTGATTAGTATCTCAGTTGGTACTCACTAATCATATAGAGGTTTCATACAGATCATGTTTCCTTTGTCTGCCTATGAGAATTTCTGTAGAGATAGTGTGTGAAGCCTGTTTCCTCCTCCTACACCCCATCCCCCAGTGCTGCCAGTTTGTCACAGAGGAAGTCAAATTACTTCTATTTCAGTCATTCTCAGATTAATCTGTGCAGATTTTTACTTACCACTTCTGTGTGCTTGCAAATAGATTCTGTGGTGGGTGATTCCAATGTTTTCTCAAATATTAAAGCCAGGTTTAGTGACCTGGCTTTTCCCAACTCCTCCCTTTCCACCTTCTTAAGAAACAGGTACCATGTTTGCTCCTTTTCAGTCTTCAGGGGAAAATATCCCTGTCCTCCACGAGTTTTCTGAAGGAATCTGCTGTGGCTTTACGATTGTTTCAGACAACTTCTAAAAGCCAAAAGATAACATAAGAACCTGTAATTAACATTACTTGAGAGAGTGTGCCTAGGCTGCTTCAGCCTCTGTGTCATTGCTGCACCATTTATTCTCAGTTTCTCCTACTGAGGATTTTCCACTTCCTATGAACTCATTAAAAGTTAGTTGGGTTTACCCATACCAGGAGCTTGTGGTTTAGTGAGCAGGAAAGGTGTGCTGGCCTAGGAAATGAACAGCAAGGTTTTACAGTGTTCGCTTCACGAGGTTTTTTACAGCACAGCGGAATCCATGGATGGTTTCCCCCTTGTAGCTTGGATCCGAGTTCATCTGCTCTAGCTGGGATTCACACGAATCTGTGTGGGAGCACAGACTGTGTGGCAGATTAAGTGTATTCTTAGTCATGAAAGCTTCATTAGCAAAAACATCTCTTTTTTACAACTATCTTTTAGAATGTTGTTCATGTTAGATATAAGTTATTCTCTTGTTTGATGCACTAGTAAAGAATCTTAGTGCAATGATGAGCAGCAGGTCCCACACCTGCCATATATTTCAACTGCAGCTGGATAATTTCTTGCCATTTTTTTCTAAATACTGTGATTGCAACAGAATAGATTTATACTTATTACTAAAGCAGATATTTTTCTTCTCTGTGTTAAGCAAGACTAGATGTTTGATCGTATTGTTTGACTTTGTAAGTAATAATCACCTAACTAGCTTAAAAATAGTGTCTACAATCAATGCTGCTATTAAATTACTGGAAAAATAAAAGTTAATAATTAAAATATGAATTACTTTACCTGAACCCCAGCAAGCAGAGCAGCAGCATTGCTTCAGTCCAGGTTGTTCTACAGAGCACAAGA
Organism: Pyrocephalus nanus; assembly: GCA_038380795.1. Taxonomy (NCBI): domain Eukaryota; kingdom Metazoa; phylum Chordata; class Aves; order Passeriformes; family Tyrannidae; genus Pyrocephalus; species Pyrocephalus nanus. The sequence continues at coordinate 18,463,597 of CM076270.1, read as the reverse complement.
GCATTTGCTTACAGACCATGCCTTACAAATATTCTTCTAAGTGGCATAACCAACCACATCCTTCTTTTCTTTTCTTCTCTTTTTTTTTTTTTTTTTTTTTTTTCCTGTTTTAAAAAGCCCTCTGTGCATATTTATATAGACAAGAGAAGGTGGGAAAAGTGTAAAGATTTGAATCCTCAGCTATTTCCAACCAATAGTCAAATTAGGGTAGGGAGCATTTTGTCTCTGAAGTCAGGGGTTTCGGCCCAGTCTTTACCTGGTGTGATGCAGCTGAGGGCTTTTATGAGCTTTTGGCAGCTACCTCCAAATTTCCAATTATTCCTCGAGCTGGAAGGGAGATGGCAGGGTGGAAAGCTGTAGGATAGGTTGTAACAAAAATAGTGTTTCTTCCCCCAGTTTCTGCTCCATTTGCATACTGGAGATCAGTAGTTTAGCACTCAGAGGCTTCTGAAAGATACAGCCTGAAAGATACAGTGACACACATGCAGCTGTTTAACTATTTAAAGGGCATGTGCCAGTTTTAGCCAGTTCAGGTGTGCAAGTCATTACTGTAAGATGGCAAACAAATGTTTATCCGTGAGAGGAGTGAGTGCCTTGCGTGTCAGTCACGTACCAACCAAAATACACTTTTCTTTGAATGAGTTTTCAAGGCTTTCCCATCAATAAGTTTTTTCTGATAGAATCTGAAGCTCTTCCCCTGCTCTGGGAGGAGTGTGCCATGTCCACCTTTTGGAAAGGTAATTGTGCTTGCAGAGCCTGAACGGGAATATGGGGACACTCACTCACTGCTGTATTCAGGAGAGAGAGGACGAGGGCAGGACCTAAAGCTGCTCCTCAGGTCCTGCTCAGCTGTGGCTTGTTTGGGACAGGCATCAAATGGATGTTTGGGGTTATATAAAATGACAGAATGTACTGAGAAAAAGTTAACACCTGTTTGATGACAATGTGATATTCTCCTACACTGTAATTTTATCCCCAAGCAACAAAACTAGCAGAAGAATAAGACTTTAATCAAAGGCTCATCTGTGTGTGTCATGTGGACACTTCACATGGATGAGTGCAAACCCTCCAGCTGGAGTGGAAAACTCACTTGCTAGTGCTGACAGCCCTTCTTCTGACTTGTGCACTGCCCTTTTGCCTTCCACGCTGCAACCCTTTGCAGAAAAACACAGGAATAAAAAACAACTCTAAGTGACATTTTTCAAATTGCAGCCTGGGTTTGGAAGTAATTTGTCTCTCTGCAGAACAAGTAGCGCCAGCGTTTGTACTACAGGGCTTGGAGAAAACTTGCAATTTTCTTCCTGTCTCATCTAAAACTGAGATTTGAAAAAATAAAGAAAGTAAAAAAGCAGAACCCAAACAAAGTTTGGGTAAGCCTCCTAAGAAGACTGCGTGCAAAGTAATTGAAGGCAATATGATTCATAGCATTGGAGAAACACATTCTGGAACTGAGAAGTTTCAAGGACTTTTAAACTTCTGTCTTCTCAGAGCTGTGGGCTAGCTACAAGTCTCAGCATGAGAGTCTAGACTCACAAAGAAATCTATGAGCGCAACTAAATATTAGCAGAAAACAAATACTCTGCAACTCTGTGTAACTTCTGAACAAGTTTCTCTGTGTCATGTTGCAGCTGAAGTGGGGCTGCTTCTTTAATCCTCTCACCACAGGTATAATCCAGACTTAGCTTAAAAATGAATTTTAATGCTCTGTGCTGCCTTCACTCCCAGCAGTAGGTTCAGTCCTTGTGGCTCTATGAACTTCCCACTTGGTATCACTTGAAACAAAAAAATCAGCGTTTCTGCACACATCAACCATGTTTGCTAAGTTGGCAATTTGCTTCTGATACATGTGGGCTCGTTTCTTGTAGGTAAGTATGCAGTTTGTTGGTGTGCACGTCATCTTTTTGCAGGTCGGTGTTTCTGGCTTAAATTAGGACAACTTTATCTAGAGCGTGTTTAAGGGGGGCAATTTTATGAATGACTCAGTCCCAGGCCTGCAGATAGATTAATGGCTGAGAAATTAGGGCTTATTTCTCTCTGTCTTTCGTGATGGCTTTTGTAGATTCTCAGGTGCTACATATGAATATGCTCAGCAGGAATTATTTCTGTGAGTCCTTTGTGCCTTTATCAGCCAGCACTGCTGCTTGATAAATGCTGTGTTTCAGGGCCCCAGGTGGCTGCTTGGCCCTGAGGTTTACAATGGGAAGGAGAAGGTATTTGTTTATTTCCTTTTTTTCTTTTTTTTTTTTTTTTTTTTAATTTAAATTAACCACTAAAATGTTCTGGATGTATATTGTTTGTGCTTCCTAGAGATAGCAAACTGAACAACCCCATTTGCCAACATTGTGTTCCAGATAGCAAACAAACAGTGGCTGGAGGAACCAAAATCAAACCGAATAACTAAAAGGAAGTGTCTGAGCAAAAAAATTAGAATGCTTATGGCAAAGATGAGTAAGGTTCTTTGGTTGGTTGGTTGGTTGCATTGTTCAAGGTTGATGGGCTTTCTCCATCTTTTATGCTCTAGGTGCCGTAAATGCTGTTCTTGCTATGTCAGACACCACCAGGCAGGACTTGCTCTTTTCAAGGAACTAAAATCTGTTTCAGAGGAAACATTCATACTGTGCAAACCCACATTCATTTGCATTACAAATGCAAATAGCGTGAATTCTTTTTAAGTGGAAAACATATCAAAGCAGTTTTGCAGTCCAGCTTTCACAAATGTCTAAATTACGTGTTTGCTTGTATTTAATGGCCAGAACAGAGTAAGCCAGGTCTCAAATCCAGGATTAGGATGTTTAAGTGCAAATGAATCAAAATTCAAAGGTAGAGTCCAATGTGCTGCTGTGAATGATTGTGTGACTTGTTCTCTCAGACAACTATTAAATGTTGTCTTACATAACATGACTTAATCATGCAGAGCAAAAGGACTCTGGAAAAGACATTGCTCAGTAGAAAGCTGGGAGGTGAGTGACACACTGCCTTTGTCCTTCTGAAGAGTGCTGGAAGTGGGAAGTGGCTGGAAGTGAAAGTGGGAAAACAGGAAGCTTATCAGCCCTGACCTGAGTCTAAGGTGTCTTCCATGTTGTGCTGTGACTGGTTTCTGATATTTTTGTGTTTTTAAAGGTTTCAAAAATTGGATGGCCAAAGTGAGTTAAGCTAACAAGTTATCTTGTTATTGAGCAGGCTACCACAGCTTGTTACCCCAAAAGGGACTGGCCTCCTTCTCTTAAGGGAGATGCTGAGGACTTGATCTAACTCCAGCTGAGCAGCAGAAAAATTCTGGAAAGGAAAACCACGCAAAGAGCTCGTGATGTTGTCACCTACATCACCTGTACTGTGATACATCTTTTTGCTTAAAGAACAGGTAAAGAACAAGCTAAATTTTCATTGGTGACTTAAAAAGTTTTGTTTATGCTTGAGCTAGAATACAGTGTTTTCTTTATCTGGAGGCCTTTTGCTTCACACAAGTGCTCTTTGAGTTGCTCACTACTCTCTTTCTCATCTTCATAAGCAGTCAAAGCCTGGTGTACAGTGAGCTACCTTAATTGCACAGCTAGGAACTTTGGTTGGCTAAGGAGTTGTGTTTTTCTCATGTAGCCAGTTTTTTTTAATTCAGAAGACTGCAAAACTGGAAACTAGAAAACCTGGGGAACTGCTGTATTTTATAGGAAACAGGCACACTCAGCCTCTTCAAGATGAAGCAGAAGACATTCCAGGCCAGAGCAAAAGATGTCGTTTTTCTTGGAGCTGGCCAGCTATGAGGATAGATTTGTTTCTGACTGCATTTCAGAAACCTCACAAAGGTGTGTCAGGGTTGACTGCTAAGAGAAAGGGAACTGGACAGTCTAGTGAGACGCCAGTCTCACACTAATATGGTTGAGTGAGCAAAACCATGGGAGCAATATTTTAAAGTACAGAATATCTTCGGCTTTTTCTGACTCAGTAAGTTACCATTGGAACACCAAGCATGCAGGGTGCCAAACCCACAGTCTACAGCTGAGCTCAAATTATCTAATTTTCCACAGTTCAGTTTGGTCTTGCAGAGCCAAAAAGGCCAGTTAGACAAGGCCAGTGCCAGCCAGGTGCCAGTGAGGACATGTGCTTCTGGCCAGTCCATTCCTCCTCTGGGCAGGGACAGAATAAGTTTGTGCATGGCCAAAAGCAATTCTGATCATGGGAGTGCCAAGAGGCTACAGATTCTTCTTGCATATTTGTAGGAAGGAGCTGCCAGACAAGCTGCAAGCTCAGCTCTAGTGAAGCTGTGTAAGAATAGACCCTGCACCCATGTGCTTTGCATTCTGCTCCCCGAGCTTCACCAGCACACCCACCTCGGCCAGCTGGCCAGTCGGGAGGGTTTGTGGTTGCTCAGCAGAGCTGGGCTGGTGCTGGTGAAGCACCAGCAGCAATTGCCATCCACTAAGATGTCTGCAACCCTTAGGGGTTGTTTCCATGGGCCACACACAGATTGTATCTCTTGAGGGGCCCCCAGGAAAGAGAAAAATGAGAAGCTGCTGTGTTGATCTCTTAAAACAGAGAAATACTTTTGCTGAGTGGAGATGCTTTGGTCACTGAGCAATGGCACTGCCAAGGGAAATGGTAAGTGTGCACAAAACCAAGGCTTCAGATGAAACTGCCTGCTAATTTCACAATGAACCAGTAAAGGGAACTAATGGGTAGGAGCAGTGAGGATACAAACCCAGCACCTGTGCAGAAGACCCCATGGCTCCTAGCAGGCCTCCTGAGCACTCAGTCTTCTGTGGGAGCAGTGAAACAAGGTATTTATCTGCTTTGTCTTACCACTCAAGTGCCACTGTGTGGTTATTGCACACTATTCTTTCTTCTGACATAGGCAGTGATCAGATCAGAGTCATGTAATGCTTGCCTATCTACACCATATAACACAAGCATTGATAAATTACGTATCTAGATTTTTCGTTTCCACAGAAAAACATTTTCTTCTCAGCCTTTGCACTGCATTAGTTAACAAAACACAAAATGAGAATTATTCTCTTCTATGCATTACCTGAGCACTGTTGACCAGACCATCACTACAAGACAGCAGCCATCCCTGCAGCCTGGCACAGATGGATGCCAGTGCAGGCAGCAGCAGCTGCACTGCTCACTTGTGCCTCGCACAGTCATTCCTAAACGTTCCCACAGACAGCCCTGCACAAAGGGGAAGGAGCTGCCTCATCTGCAGGGTTTATGTGCTCTTGATGCTACAGCCTTCTGCAAGACTCCTTTCTGTTGAATGGCTTGTTCTGAAAAGGAGCTAACTTGCGTGACATTTTTGCCATTTCCTGTGACTTTTCCTCATCCACCCCTCCTCAGTGTAGGAACTGGCTTTTCTGGAAAGAAAGCCTACTCACTCAAGCCTACACACAATGGATAACAGTCAAATGAAAATCACAGATTGCCTTAAAAGGAACATTTTCCAGACCTGAGATGTGCTCTGTTTCATTAATGTGTGTCATCTTTGCACTCGGGGTCTTTCTCATTTTAGTTTATGTGCTGCCAGGCACATTGTATTGGTTTTGACCAGTGTCTGTTCAGCTGTGCATCAGTAAGTCTCCTCTCAAAGCATGTCTCAAAGGAGTGAAGGTTTCTGTTCCAGGGACTGTTCAAGCTGCCAGCTGAGGATTGTTTCTCACACTGGTATTGTCTCACCTGGATGGTGGCACTTAACACACCCATGGCTCTCATGTTTGCTTGGCTTGGTTTTCCTTGTGGTTTCTGCAGCCTATATATAGTATGAATTCCTCCACCACAGCACAGAAAGGTGCAGTTATCATTGCAGAGACTCCAGCCTGTGTCCTCTCATCTTTGATCATTTTAGATCTCTGAGACTGTGAGAACTGCTGTAAACCTCACCGCTGCCGTAAGAGTGTCCAGACAGTTTCCAGGGCACCAAAGTTCCAACTTGAGCCATTAAGTGGCTTATCATGGAGATGCAGTGAGTGCTGCAGGGAAATAGAAAGTGCCCAGAGAGACCTCATCAGATAGCCAGGAAAGAGAAGTTTAAAAGTTTAAGAAAATGCTTGCAGGAATCGCCACTTTACTTCAGCATCACATTTCTGAGTGACTATCAGTTCTGGTAGAGGAACTGCTTCCCAACAGTGCCATCTTTGGGTAGTTTGTGAGCTGGACAAGAGGCATCAAGATGGAACTTCACTTTTCCTTTGTTTGATGCTCTCTCTCCCCACACATTAAAAAATAAGTGTGCATATATTTGTGTGCACATCAGTATCATAGTGATTTATTAACAGTAGTTATGTTGCTCATGTGGGTTGCATGCTTATTTATTTTATGAGCTTCCTTTTGCTCTCATCTCTCCTGATGTCTTGGCCAATCCCTTTTTATTGCAGTAAGATAGCCGGCCTTTGAGAGAGAGAGCTCAGTTTGATGCTGCTGAAAATAATATCCCTTTATGAAAGCACAGCTTTGTCTATTCTCCTTTGGAAACGGCAACTGAGAAAACCTCCTTATTCATTCCACTGCAAAAGTGGTCTTTGCCTTTAAGAGAACTGGCCATCCTTTATCTGGCATCTGAAGAGGACTGTAATGGGGCCAAGTTCAATAAGCTGTAGTTTGTTTCTTCTATGCATATAAGTTATCTGCCCTTTCTATCTGCACATGATTGGTATTTAAAATATAACCAATTTATCTCGGTCTCAGGGTCTTGGATGCTCCAGAAGGGGGAACAAGCTGCAGTGTGCTGCATCCCAAGGGAGAAAGGCACTCCGGCTTATTTCTCTGAGAATGGGAGTTCATCCTCCTCTGTGCACAGACAGGCTGTAGTGTTTGAGCTTAACAGTGACTGATGTTCCTTCTGATGTTAGTCTAGCTGAGCCAATATGGCTGTCTTTGTTTTGGCTGCCTGGCATAGCCCAGTGTCTTTACACACAAATCAGGATGACTGCATGGCTTTGGAAACAAAAGCAGTGCACTTTATTTATATATAATCATGCCATTTACATTGACAACCTTCTAGCTTTGCACTTCAAACCAAGTACTTGAGATTTATTTGAAAAGCTGCAAAGGTCCCTTCCCTTTAGCACAGGTGCATTCCTATAAATAGCCTGCAGGGGAAAGCCACATAACATGAAAGGCTTCAAGAAAGCAATTTGTAGGAAAGTGAAAAACCTCAAACAGATGAAAACTTCTCCAATGAACTAAAGTTACAGTGGCAGAAACTATCACGTAATCAGGTGCAGACTTGATATTTTTTTTTTAAAAGGAAAAAGAAAAAAAATTTAAAAAGCTAAGGTTTCAGAAAAAAAAATCTTGAGGGACAAAAGTTTTGGCAAGCATGGGATGACAACTTTTGAATTTCAGTGGACACAACTTCAGAAAGACACAATAATTGTCTGAAGCCCAGAGTGGTCTGGCCTGCCTGCAGAGATAGGGAGTGTGTGTGTGTCTGCCTGTCTCTGTGGCAGCCAGGATGGTCTTCACTTTAAAAATACACTTTTATCACTTTGCATCCAGCTGGAGTTATGTTGGCCTGCGCAAGTGTTCCCCCTCCTTCCCCTGGTAGCGAGGATGGATTTAAGGAACACATACACCAGCTTTAAAGAATAAGTATGTAAGTTTACTGTAGTGCAAAATAATTAAGAATTACAAAAGAAGCAGTGGCTTATGAAAGGATACACTTAGCAATGCTTCTAATCATTACTACAAAATGTCTATGGTGATTAAGAGACACTTCACCAGTTACTTGAAGTACTTCTCATAATCCAGACTACACTTCAGCTGGAGAGGCCCCTGATCACAGTGAAGGAGAACCCCTTCCTTGCAACTGGGAAATCCTCCACAGTGCATCCACTTGCAGGTGAAGCTTCCACCTTTGCTGTGAGAGAGTCCAGTTTATACAGTGTTAAAAAAAACCAGCTTACATCATTTGATAAGTGCAGGAAAATAATATCTGGCTTTATTCTCCCCCTGGTTTTCCTCTTGGGCCTGGCCAGGACCCAAGGCAAAGTCAGGGAGTCAGTTTGGACAAGCTTCTATTCAGTGCCTCACTACCTTGACTAAAAACAGAACTTATGGCTGCACTGATATCTCAAATATGAACAAGCTGTGGCCATGTGAGGCCCTACTACTTCTCATGGCCTTGGACTGAAAGAAAAGGCATATTTATAACACAGGTCTTACTAGTTATTGATAATATGCTGTGCTAACAAGCATATGTGTGTATTAAAGCATCACTGAGGATTAGATAGCATCTTGTTTAATAAGCAGATAGATGGCTAAATACAATACCAGGCTAAATATAACATTAGGTTGGAGAGTTCATCTTAGAGGTCAGTTCTGGCTCAGGGCCAGTCCTTCAGGCCCTAGCATTACACCAAGGTGAGCAGGCTGGACACCAGCATGGCTGCCCACCAAGACAACTCTTGTTGTTTGTTATGTAGAGGTTGTGGAGTGTCCTGGGCATGGAGGCCTTGGAGGATTTGAATAAAGGCCATGAGTATATGCTGATTAGCTGGCTTTCTCCAGAAAGGATTACCTCCAGTTTTTGTGCTACAAACCAGGACCATCCTAAGGGACTGCCTCATCTGTTTGGAGTAGAATGAAGAGTGTGTGAGCAGAGTGCAAGTGCCAGCTTCTACTAAAAAACCCCTTGTGTGCTGTTACAGTAGGCTGCTCTGAATAAACCCCATTTCCCCCTGTGTTGGGTGGGAATGGTGATTGCTGAGATCAGGGTAGTTGTACAGGGATTGTACAAGTGGCCAAGAAATTTGTGAAGGCAGGTTATTGTGTAGGAATTTAATTGTTTTGTTGCCTCGAAGTCTTGTGCTTTTGGACTCCTCTCCATCCCCAGGAACTATCTTGCATTTATGCACAGAGTGTGAACTGGTTTGTTCCTTGCAGAAGGGCTTTAGCTGTGATGCTGGGCTTAAATTTCCTAGGCCAGAGAAAGACATTCCTTTGCAAAGCCTTTCACTGAGCCTTAACATCCAATTGGGGTTGTTCTGGAGCACCCAGGTAAACACTGGCAACCAGCCAGATGTGAGGATGTTTCTCCAATTCCACATGAAATTTGCAATATTCCTCAAACTGCAGGACTTTGCCACTCCAGATCACAGCCTGAGGATCATCTGCCAGCCTGAAAGAGCAAAGCTTCCCTGGAGGTGCCTTCAGCTGGTGAGGGACTTGCAGCCTGCCCATCAGAGTCTGGTCCCGCTTAAGGCCTTTGCCACTCCGTCAGGGTGGGTGCTGGGAATCTTCCAAGCATCAGTGCCACTGCTCCCACAGGATGAAGCTGCTGCCAGAGAAGGGCTATGTGATGCAGCCCCAGGGCTCTGCTCAGGGCCGCAGTGGAGAGGGTACAGGGCCTCCTCAGGTTCTGAACAGCAGAGGGCAGCTGTGGCCTGGGGATATATTAATCAGTTACTAGTTAGACATGTGTTAACGATGACTTGGTCATCTGTTTAGCCCTGACAGAATCTCCTGTCATGCATGAGGTGTCACCAGAGTCACCTGGCAGGTTCCCGGCTGTCTGGCTGTGACCTTACACTGTCTCGGCGTTGCACGTTGTTCCTCATTGTTCCATAGAAATGTCTTAAACTGAGTTCATTTAAACCCAAACAGTGTTGCCTCTCAGCTTTGTTGTTCTGAAGCACAGCAGCAGCGTTGTTTGTGCTTGCAGAGCTCACAGCTGGTAGAGCTGCAGCACCTGTCGTGTCCCTCTGATCTTGCGCAGGGGTGGGGAGAAGCACCAGCTTTTGTAGCCGGTGGGAGGGGATTTACCTTCATGCTGCCTTCTGATAGTTCTCTGACAACTTACAGTCTAGAAACTGATGAAAAAGAATGAGAGTTTTTGCATGAGAAAGCAGTACTATCTCCAGATCTCTGGCAGGCTGTCTCCTAGCAGGGACTAGGGTAGTTCATAATCGTATAAAGAAAATGTCTGTAGTTTATGACTGTAAGAACTGACACTTTTACAATTATATTTCCCCATATTATAAGTGTTATTAAAAGTGTTTCTCTGATCATGGTCACCTAACCTAAGACTTATTTATTTCAGGAATGAGACAGTCTATGAGACAGTGGAGTTGACTGCAGTATTTCAAGTAGTGTTGACAAGTTGAATAAATGGTTTGGAAAAGAAAGAATTCAGAGAGGCATAAAGACATATGCAAAGTTTTACACATAGGAATATTTGTGAGTACAAATGTGAGATATGGCTGAGCTTGCATGCAACATATCTGAAAAAAGAGGATCTGCATCTTAGAATAAATTGCAAATGGAGCAAGATGGGAAATGAAATGGAAGATTAGGATGCTGTAGAAAAAAATCAACATGATTATGGGATATCAGTTGTTTAAAGATATATAGAATAAATAGTTTGCTATATTCACTGTGCAGTAGGAAAAGAAATAACAAATTTACACTGCACTTGGAAATGCTCTGCCTGGAAATTTGAAGAAACCCTTTTAATGCTGAAGGTAGATGAAACCAGACAGACCCCTTCCTGTGAGGTGTTACACAAAGCAGGTTAGACAAAATTCTGCTGGCTATAACATGGGAATGCTTGAGCTGGCCTTTCATTAGATGGTCTGTTCCAGCCTTTTCTACAAGTCTGAGCTCTCACATGTGAAACACTGAGGTGAATTAGAAATTACCTTGGATAATGTGACTGCTACACACTTGTTAATGTTAAGGGGGTCAGAGAAAACCCTAATTGCTTGTACACTTTGAGTACAGATCAGTGTAATCCCAGAGTGGCACAAAGACTCTTCTTGGTGTGAGTCCTTCTTTTCTGTAAGTGGACAGCTGGTAAAACCAGGTGGCAGAATCACTAGGTTGCTTTATGCCATGCCCAGTTTAGCACAGGTTTGTTCCCTGATCTCAGCAGTGCCTATAGCTGACTGGGTTTGGGAGTTCCCCCATACATCATTGAACTCCATAAAAAGAAACCCAGGAACAGAGAGTGACAAAAAAGGGGGGAAGAAAAAAAGAATGTGAAAAAAATTAATGACGTTTTCTTCAGATCCTTCTTTGCCAGGTGTCATTTGGAAGCAAGAATAAGCTGTACTGAAGCAGGCCTCTCTGGGTTATTGGCTTATCATCAGGCTTTGATAAAAGGTCTGTGAGAATTATTCTTTTTACTTTAGATCTCTGAGGCAGAATGGGAATTCCACTGAAAAATTACATTTCTTGCTTAAGGTTAGTCCCTGCTTCCCATCCTGTCTCCCATGGAACTGAGAAGAATGAGAGCATGAGCATAGAGGTCTTTCAAAATTATCAAAACTGACACTGATGCATAGTTTGCTTGACACCCATGTTTCCTTTCCCTCTCCCTTTCATTTAATCCAAACTCCAGTTTCCTTTTTCCCCAAAATTCTTTTGCTTGGCTTTGAGGTGAGGTCTCCCAGGTTACCCGAACAAACAACTGTGGGAGGGAAGAAACTGGCTAGAGAGGATGAGGAAAAGCATTTAGGGAGTAAGTTTTCAGGCTATTTTTCTCTTCCAGATGTGTTGGACATACTGCTGCATGACTTGTTTTAAATGTCTTTGCAAACATCCAAGCAAGGGTGCAAGTTCCCAGGGGAAACAGGCCAGCGGAAATCTGCCCCAAACACTTTTTCCTACTTTCCAAGGCCACTTTCTGTCCTTCCTCTCCCAGGACTGCTGGAGTTTGTTGCAGAAAGAGGTGAGACTCCTCTCTAGTGATCTGACACTCTCTGTGCAACTCCACAGTGTAACAGCATAACTTGGGCATTTTGAAGAGCAATCTTTAGCTTTGGCAGCTCTAGATGTGTGCAGATATTTTCTAGCCAGAACAGCATCCAGCTCAGGATTTCCCTGGTGGGGGCTAGATGCAGTTGGCTTCTTTTGCTGTGCCTGGTTTGATGCTGCACCAACCTCTGGCAGGTACAGGGACTATGCTGCAGAAGCTGAATGTGGATAGTGTGGTTAATTTTACATGTTTCTGTGTGCTTGTGGAAGGCAGAAATGTCCCTTATGGGCCATTTTACATAAAGAAATAAACTCTGGTTTAGAAGGTTCATAAACTACAGGCTGCAGTAACCTGGGAAAGTATCTGGTGGGTTTCTAGTCTGACACAGCAAGGATGGTTTTCCAGCTCTGCAGTAGTTCCAGGGCCCTGCAAACCCAATGGTCTCTGGGCTCAGGTGCTGTAGATAGCACTGCAGCAGCAGGGGCTGGGACAGCATGGAGTCTGCCCATGCTCTCTGCTCAGAAATATTACTCAAGGGAAATTCCTAATTTCTCTAGTTTTACAAGCCTAGTGCATCAGGAACTAAATGTATGTTGATATACGTAGGCAGAACTAAATATTGCTCTCACTGACAAAGTGGGTGAAGTTGCCCCAGAATTAGCAGTAAATGCTGCTTTAGAGAAAACCAGTGTATCTTCATGAAACCAAGGCTCCCTACTACCCACACCAGCATGGCTTAGAAACATATTTAATGACAGACCTGAGGAAGAATTCTGCACCCTCTGCTCTTATCTGTGAATTCACTCTGTTGAGAAGAGAGAAAGGATATGTTTTTACCTGGCATGCCAAAATATTGCTGTTTGCCAAGGCTCACAGGGGTGCCACAACATGAGCATCAGTGGAGCCCCTGGTGTCTGGGCAGCAAAAGGTGCTACAGGAAGGAAAGGGCTTGCACAGTTCAATACTTAACAGTTACTAAGCAAAAAAAAAAAATTGTCCTCATGTTGTTGTGGTTTCAGCTTCTGCCCTGGCCCAAATTCCTTGTGATGATTCAGGCTGTGAGCGTGCTCACAGCTCCAATATGCCCTTGACAACCAGAATGGGTAAACACCCAGGGCAGCCAGGCCTTGTGGAAAGGTCTATGAATTTGGTGGTCCTTTCTGTAATAAATATATTCTGAACATTTCATCTTAGGTTAGGAATGGTTATTCTTAAAAAATGAAAGAAAAAAGAGTGTGAGAAAAGGCCAAAGAGGCAGATAAGAGTCACGTGCTTCTTGGAGAAATGTGTTTTTTATTAAGATTTTCTTTGTTTGCTTGTTTGTTTTAGGTTGCAGCCTTTTAGCATGTTATGGAATGAGGAGTGCATGGTGTCAGATTGTTTCTGGCTAGTGCATGCATTGTCCATACGGGACATCTCATCATCCCCTTTGAGCAACTTGGTGATATTTCTGAGTCTTCATTCAGAAACGGAGAGATATTGCTTCTATCTCGATCTAATGACAATGAGCCACCCCAATTTTCACTTCCCCAGAAGTGTCCTCTTTTTCTCTCTTCAACAAAAATATTTTTGAAGTATGTCACAGGTTTTTTTGCATAGCTTTCTCACTTTCCCCCCCACTTTTGACATTCAGCTGAACTCTCGTTTTTCGGTCACTTGCCCTGGTTCAGTTCTTGACAGCACCGTTCATTCAAAATGTGACAGCACCAGCAAATAGAAAGCCCCAAGCATGAAATCTGGTGTGAGATGTTACCAGCCTTCTGTGAGCAAGTACATGAAAGTCAGAGGAAGGTTTGCATGTCTACCTACACTCTGTGTGTGCGTCCTACCTGTGCAGCCACCTCCAGTGCTGCAGCAGCTCCACTCATGCTTCTCTTTTTGTAACAGGTGCATTCAGTGTTTTTGACAGGTGTATCCAGCTCTGCCATCAATTCCCAGAATCATAGAATTAATATAATGTAGGACAGGCCAGTGCTGCCTGTGTTCTGCAGCTGCTGGGAGGGCAGTGTGGCCTGATGAGAGCAGGATGCTGTTGTACATGTTGGGAGGTGCCTGCTCAGACAGTCTGGGAGGGGTAGGTTCCAGCCCTTTTCACACCTGTACCCTCAACACTAGGAAAGCACGAGGTTAATGTTTTCCAGAACTGGCTCCAGAGAAATAGGGAAGTCCAAAAGAGAGAGTGTGAAGGTTGAGTTGCACATATTCAAAAGCTTGGTGGATGTGGTGAGATGGGTTTTCACAGCAAGGTAAAGGCAAGGCAGGCAAGGCCTGTACCTCTTGGATAGTTACGGTCTGTCTGTGCATGGGGTGAGGGTTGTCTGCCTTCCAGGCAATGGTGGTAGAATCAGTATCTTGTAGGCAAGTTCTTGGATCCCCCTTGTCTCCCAGAAGTTACTGAGTCCACCAGAAATGTCTAGTTCTGCAGACCACTGCTGTCTCCTCACCGCTTAATTCATCTCTTAGCATTTGTCTGTATGATGTGGGAGATTTTGGCCAGCTGGGTTATGAATTTAGGGAGCACTCCTTCTACTAAATCAGCCCAAAAGCTCCAAAGAGAAGCAAAAAACAGTGAACAAAAGGAGCAGCATAAACCAGTTTTCAAGCTGGGGAGCCAGAGGGTGTTTCTTGGTCCTTGTGCCGCATATTTCAGCCCCAGCACATGAATCCTTGACTGCCCTGACTAAATGGTGAAGGAGTTTCAGTCCAAAGGATATCACACCTCTTTTTTAAGAGTAAAACATGCTGTCCTGCCTCTTTGCCCTTGGTAACCAGCTGCTCCTGGACAGTCACCAGGAGCAGTGGTGGTGGCCCTGGCTCAGGGCTGATGCGAAGGCCGGTGGTGGCAGTGAGGACCCTCCCTGCACTCTCTGCCCAGCACCACCTTGCACTGGCACAACCTCACTGTCTCCTGCACAGCCACCCCAAGACTCCCCCAGTTCTAAACCTGGAGGACTCACAGGTGTACAGAGGCTCTGATCTGAGGTTTCTGTGGTGAGGTAATTTGTCTGTCTTAGGGCAGGCGTTCATGGTACGTATTTGCAAGGCGAATGGCTGCTGGAGGAAGAGGGTTACTAGACATTATGTGGGTTAACAGCATGTGCTCAAAAATGCTTTGCTTGAAGTTGGTTTTGTTTGTAGTCTGCTCTGTATCTCCTCCACCCTTTTAATTAGCAGTTACTGGAGTTAGAAGTGGTTTTTTCCCTGCTCATCTAAAATAGCAGTTTAGTTTGTGCAGAGCTTTTACCCCTGAAGAGCTCACATCCATGCTGGCCAGACTGGAGGCATAGAAAAAACACACTGGCAAGGAGGTAACCTCTCAAATCACTGTGCTCTCACCAAACAAATACTGGGGAGGAGATCTTGAAGGTGTGTTTAGCCCTGTTGGGGAACAGTTTATCAAATTAGAGTCACAAAGGTGCCTGTGTTACTACAGAGACTCAGGAGATCTATGAGCACACGGGGCTGGGGAAGGCAGGGTGTGTGCTTGGCTAGGCAGTGCCAAGTCCCTGCCAGGGCCCTGCTGCACCTTGGGCTGAGCCAGGAGGAGATAACCCATCTCTGCAAACACAGTGCCCTTTGTTGCTACTTTGATCTTTTCACAGAAAATGGAAGTGCAGAAAAGGAGAGAAACCAACCTCCATAAAGGGTCTTCTTTTTCAGCCCAAGCCTCTTCTCTTCTCGTTCCCTATTGTGTAGTGAGCAAAGGAGATATTCTGTTTCAGATTTTGGTGATTACAGAGCTGATACTCCATTTCTACCTGAATCTCTGGCAAGTGTGGTAAGTTTGTATTCCCTTGGGAAGCTGACAGGCTTTTGCTATTGTCCTGTTTAGGTGGCAGGGACGTTGCTGGGCAGCACAGCACAGCCACTGCCCAGGTGGATGGAAAGGTCTGAGCCACCATCGTGTGCAGCAGAGGCTCTCCTTGAGATGGTTCCTCCTTCTGGCATGTGCCTTGAGCAGGAGGAGATGCAAAAGCCCAGCTGGGTGTGGGGGCTGTAGGGCTTCTTTGGTGGCAGTAGGGTTTGGCACAGCAGGTACAGGCAGATGGAAGCCCAGCCTGGGCTGGGAGGTATGAGTGGAGCTGTGTGCCTGGTACATCCCATCCTGGGGCACTGTGGTCTGAGGCCTGTTGGTGATTCCACCTTCTTAGCTGTTTGTGGTGCCGTGCTCAGCTCTGCCTTGGAAAATCTGAGTCTCAGTTGCAGCTCACACGTGCTGCCCCTTGCCTGGACAGCAAGAAGATGAGCTACCCCTCTAGGGGCAGAGAGCAGAGCAGGTCCTGCATCACCCAATCTCCATCCTTTTCCATTTAACTCCTTAAGAAACTGAATTCTGTGCTAGTGACACTACTTTATTTAGGTCGATTTCTTTACATTATAAGGTTGAACAGGGTCCTGATACAGAGTCCTTACTCTCAGTGCCCTCCACACACTGTTTGGATAGTAGTTTTAATGCCATTTGTCTCACACATATGTGTTGTAAAGTTTTGCCCCACTACAAGCAATTGCAATGTCTTCTGACCCTATATTGCAATGGTGACCGTTTTGCAGCTGTTACATTGCTGTAAGGTTGTCTAAAGCAGGTAAAAGTCCCTCTGCTACTGGAATTGTGCATTATTAACAACTAAAACCCAAAATGTTTGTCACTTATAGAAACACCTTCACTTCTTTTTCTGCAGTGGACTCGCCCTAATTTTTTAAATTTTTTTCATATTTGGAATAGCCTGTTTCTTTGTCACAGCTGCACAAAAACCAATCCAACGTGGGAATGAGGAACAAAACCCAGACCTTTACCACTGCCTGGATTTGTTTTGAATTTCCTGTAAAATGAAAGACAGGGGATTTTTGCAGGGGAAAGCTATTATTTTACTCAAATTTGCATAAGGCAGAGAAAGGCAATCTAGATTATTACACCAGGATCTGAACTGCTGTAATTGTCTGAATCAGAGCTCATTTTCATGTATCTGAGTGTTTCCCATTAGCAAAACATCCCTCCATCCCACTCTCACGAAAAGGAAGTGCAATTCAACTGGGACTGCTATCAAGTCCCGGTTGAATTTGAAAACAGCAAGTATAAAAGATGTGCTGGATTTGTTTTGCACTAATCTTTGATCTGTGAGAGCTGAATTTCGGCTTCTTCTTTACTGCCTTCAGATTTGGACTTTGCTAGCTTGGAGGATGCTTCCTTAAATTCCTTGCTGACAAAGCAGTAACAAATAGCATCCAGTACACAGTTTGTGTTTGCAAGGACTGAGGCAAAATGAGCAGAGTTGTTAATGCTCTGTACTGCAGAGCAGCTGGAGCTGATGGAGTCCATTATAAAATGAAGGAGATGTCCAAGGTGAAGAGGTAAAAAGCATATGATGAACATAGCCATGTTTGCAGACAGCCTTCCTGATTAACTTTTCCTTTTGAGAGTTTTCATTCTTCTTTCTTCTGAGTTCTGCGATGACTTGTATGGACCAATAACTCAAGATGAGCAGTGGCATGAAAAATTCTGCAATAAAGACACCCAGTGAGACCACCGAGGGCGTCCTAGCAGATTTCTCAAAGCAAAGGACTTGTCCTCGATCCTCTAAATTTTTAATGAGGGACATCTAACAGGTGATGAATATCCAACGAAATCCTGAGGCAAAAGCTCTCTTCAGTGGTGACCTCAGTGCCCCAGCTGTCAAAGTGTACTTCACTGCAAGGTACCGATCTGCTGCTACGATGGTGATGATACCCATGCTCATAAAGCTCACAGCCACCGTTCATCTGCCTTCAGGTGCTGGAACTGGAATAATGTTTTAAAAGGCAAGGTGATGAGCAGCAAGCAGTCAGTAACACACAAGTTGACCAGGTATACTCTGTTTTCTGTCCATTTGCCAACTTTGCAGCATAACACCCACAGTGCCAACACATTGAGCAAAATGCCAAAAACCAAAACTGGGACATAAACACATGGCTGGACAAGTGGAAAACTGTCACCAATGTGATATTGCAGCTGCTGAAGTTCATTTTGAGGGTAGTAAAAGGCACAGTTCCTGCAGAAGCAGCTTAAATTTTTAGAAGTGAGGCTCTGAACAGAATCAGTGATTAATTCAAAGATTTCAGGGCTTTACCAACCACAAAAATGGAGATGACTGTGCAAAGCTGGCTGTAGGGTACCTAAGCAGGGAGAAGAGGGAGAAGAACACCATCCTGATCAGTTGTGGAGGAGAGAAAAGCACAAGTTCTCCCTGAGTACCATCTGGGAAGACTGCTTCTGTAGAGAGGCAGGGGAAAGTGCTTGAGCCTCTTTTTTCAGTCAGACTTGGATCAGGCAGCAGCAGATATCCTGCAGCTAGGAGTTATGTGAGCTGATATGAACATCTGATAATGGAAAGGGGCAACATAAACTCAGCGCTCATCCCTTCTATTATAGCAGTCCTCAGTTGAAGCCAGCCAGCATCCCCACAGCTCAAAATGTTCCAGGAGACGTGCAGCAAAAGGTCACCTGTCCTCTCCTTCAGTCCTGAGCTGTCTCTGCATGACTTCTCATTAGTGGCAAGAGCAATTATTACTACATCACATTAATTTTTAGCTGCCATTGAATCCTTTACTTAGAGGCAGCATTTAGTGATCTGCAGCGAGAATCAGAGTATTAGGTTCTCCTTGCTGCCTTTCAAGGATCATCAAAGTTGTTCTTCATCTCAGAAGGATAACAGCAATCTGCCACAATTCCAAGACAAAAAACCCCCACCAATGCCATGGCAAGAAACATGATCAGCAGCTATGTGAGAGGTGAGCTGTGTTTCATCTTGTGGGTGGTTTTATCCCCTCAGATCTAAGGGCAATATTGCTGTTTGCCCTCCTGCTTTGGAGGAATTAATGCAGGACCATATTCCTGGTGCAGCTGTTCATGGAGAGAAAAGGCCCAGGGTGTCTGACATATCTTTGGATTTTCTCTGCAAGAAAAATTGCATTTGTGGGGCTCAAAAGCATCTCCACCCAGTAAAGCATAGGGCAGTGCTGCAGCTGTTGGTTAGCTTTGAAACCACGCATCAGAGGACTCCTGCCAGGACACCTATTCAGACGTGAGGGAACATGGTCCAGCAGAGACCTGCAGTACATTTGTCCTCTGGACATGAGAAATTAGTTATATAACTCATATAAGGATAGATCATAACACAAAACAGGGAGATCTACCAAAGGCTGAGACAGCCCTCGAGCATCCAAAACACACTGAATGTGGCCACTATCAAAATAAATCTTTGAAAGTACTTCCATTGCCTCCATCACCATTTTGGTGTCTCACCATGGCTGGGGAAAGGCAATGCCTTGCAGAGCTCAGATTACCATGTCAGTAAATAGCCAGGAAAAATTACCTGCTAGTTTGGTGCTCTTGGAGAGAGTGTTCCTCCAGACCAGCTGTGATGCTCCACGCAGTCACGGGGAGCAGTGCTTCTCACACATGGACAGCAGCAATGCCGGCCAAGGAAGCACCCATGCCCCTCCTGAACACAGTTCCTCAGTGCTTTTCTTCCTCTCACCATTTCTGTGTCTTGTCCCACCTGCTGCTGGCTGAGGATCTGGCAATAGCCCTGCTCTGAGGTGAAATGTTGTCTGTCGTACGCCCCTGCCGAAGTTCCAGTGGTGTTAGAATGGCTTTGGGTTTTTCCTTTGTTTTACTTTCCATTGGCTGATGTTTCACTGGGCAAAGCCCCCTGACCTTCCTCACCCAACAGACTGTGCATATTTCTTGGAAGGGCCCACTGCCCTGGCAGGTCCTGAGGTCCTGAGCCTTCCAGACTGCTGATCCTGCTGGGACTGGAGCAGGGAGTGGCACCTGCTGTCCCACTGCTGAGCTCCAGGACAGAGCAACTGCTACAATTCCAGTCCCAAAGCTGTCGAGAGGTGGGAGCTGTGGTTCTCAGGAAGGTTTTTGATTATTATAAAGGGCTTTCACTCTGAATCACTGTAATACTCTTCTATAGTTCTCATCAGCCAGCAGTTTTCTGAGCAAACATGACACCACGACCCTTTGACCTGCTGACTTTGTGGTTGCCTCAAAGCTGCAGGTGCCTGCTGGCCAGGGACTGCTCTTTGGTGGCCCATTGCATTCACCAGAACACATCAGGGTTGTGATAATAAGCTTAGAGGTCTTGATATTAGTTCCTTGAATTTCTGTTTTAGGCAAACATATTTCCCCTTCCCAATTTCCAGGTCATCTTAGAGGAGCTTCAGGAGTATTTCTGCATTGTTTGTCTCTGCATCACAAGCCAACCTTTAAGAATGATTCCTTGCCAGTGTACAGAGTTCTTCCCAGTTCTTCTCACAAGTACAGTGTACTTCTGAGTTTCCAGGGACTTCTGTTGACTTTCTTGTGGCTGCTTCTTGGTGGATGCTTATAAGTAGTTACTGACATATATTAGTACACCGAGCTCCTTGATCCCAGGCCATCATTTTCATGTCATGGTCCTTGATAGTACTTTAGTTTTCAAAGTCATCCAGCTTCTGGGTTGTTATAGTTTCACCACCATACAGAAAACTTTGCATCATCCTCAAGATCCCATATGGACCATCCACTTAAGAGATGGACTAAATGATCCTGTGTGGGTCCTTTCCAACTCAGAATATTC
This sequence comes from Pyrocephalus nanus, assembly GCA_038380795.1. Lineage (NCBI taxonomy): Eukaryota > Metazoa > Chordata > Aves > Passeriformes > Tyrannidae > Pyrocephalus > Pyrocephalus nanus. The sequence goes on along the minus strand of CM076270.1, from coordinate 18,443,311 downwards.
CATGGTTCTGTGAAGTGTTGTCTCTGTCAAGGCAATCAGTAGCAGTATAAACCATGAGCAGTCATAATCAAGCCTAGAGAAGCTGTTCAGTGCAATGCTTCCCATCCACACCTTGGTGCTGTGGTCACCGGACGAGGGTCTCCCTTCAGCCCAGTGTGGTTACAACAGATGGACAAGCTGTGCCCCAGTCATGAAACAGCTGCCTGTGATCAGCAGGTTCACCAGGATATGTCAAAACAAATTCAACATCAGCTACCAGAAGTCAAAACTAGGAAAAAGTGTTACCTATGGAGAACTTACATGTCTTGTGGTGAGGGTCCTGAGTCTCTGATTGCTGGACACATCAGGTTCCCCATGCTTTTCTTCACCTCATCTCCCCATCAGCCACACTCTTAGGCCGCCTCCTTCCATCCAGTCACAGGTTTTATCACCCCTGCCACGGACCAGTGATGCTCCCTTGGTAATTTTGCTCTGTCTCTGCAGTTCTCAAGCTGTCTCAGCACTGCAAGTGCTGTCACCATGTGGCCCAGTGTGACACTCGTGCTGTGCTCTCACTTCCTCGCTGGCAGGGTCTAGAGCACCACCAAGTGCCTGTACAGAGAGCACTGCTGTTCACAGAGTGCCCCAAAGGGCCTTTTACTGACCCTGCCTACAGCATTGTGCCCGGAAAAATTATTTTCTTAATGAAAGTGGTCAGTGGGTCGAAATATCCCCATAAGGAAACATTTCCCCACTTTAGTTTTGCATTTCTATTTGTTCCCTAACATTTAATATTTGAGATGTGTTGTGAAGCTGCACTTTTTTCAGATCTGAGCATAGTAGTGCTGTCACTGGCCAGAGCCTTCTCCTTCTTCCCCAGTCTCAGGAAAGGGACTGTGTTTGGTGGTTTCTACCCCAGTTCTATTTTGACTGACTTTGCATTGCTGCTGCTGTGAGATTTCATTCCTTTAAATTCTTTTACTTCTCTGGTTCCTCATCCTTACTGGAAGTTGTGATAATCAGGTAGTTTTCAGGGCACATCTGGACAATTTTTTTGGTTTTATCAGCAGCAGTACTGACTGGGTGATCTCACTTTTTTGTTGTGGCCCAGGAACTGATAACTCATCTGTTACATTTACTGGAGCACTCAGGGAGCTGAAGTTTTGTCCAGACTGAAGGAGAATGTCAGAAACCCGTCATAAACTTGACATATAAGTAAGATGAAAATTTTTATCCAATTTTTATACCTCTACAGGGAATCAGAAAGTTCCTTGCTCATTTTTGGGCTGCACGGTTAAATAACCTGTTATGAGGCAGCTCTTATACTGTAGTAACTAAGTCTTCTCTCACAATCTCCAGTAGAGGTTTGGCATTAATAACACTCCTATGTATAATGGTAATGAGTGAATAGTGACTTTAAAAGGCAAAATGAGGGCCAAAGAGTGTGCAGCAATTAAATTTGTCACATACACACATGGCCCTTTTGCTCTGCTTGCAGTGAAACACCAGTAATGCCAGAGATTAAATAATACACCAAAAACGAAAATTGTGACATAAATTATCAGCTGAATGACCAGAGTAGTTTCATTCATTTTTATGCCACAGTTTCTCACTGCAGCTTCCACCCTGTTGGGCCACCTGCCAAAGTACTGACACAAAGCAGGTAGATCTAACTTTGGAGGGGGGATAATTTCTGTGATGGGAATAGTAATTTCCTGTGTTGTTTGGACAATGTCTGGACAGAGGTTTCAGACTGTGGTTTGCAGAAAGAAAAAGGTGACAGTCTTCTCTAGGGGAAATAATTGTTAGTTGTCGCTAAGAAAGTTAATGGTGTCTAGGTTTAAATGAGCAGAATATGGGTTTGCAGTCCATGGAGAAAATTTTTTAGAGGTTTATTAGATTTTTTAGAGGTTTATTAGTCAGAAGACACTGAAAGTGAGCAACAATGAAACCAACCAAAATCACCAGGAGGTGCCTGAAGCTGCAGTACAATGATACAAGACTATAATCAAAGCTGGAGTCAAGTCACTGAGGACAGAAGGGCAAAATTCAAGTTAATATCAGACCCTCTGGTGGGGGTTGCTCTGTTTTTCAGGTATGTCTGTATCTACAATGATTGCACATGGTTCCATTCCCTCTGCCTCAAAACTTCAGCAGCAGAGTGGCACTTAACATCTCTCATGCTACACCTTGTTCATGCCATGACTTGATCTGTGGGTGGCTGTGACTCTTGTCTTTCATTTGTCTTGGACCTCATACAGGTGGGGAACATAGAAGAAAATTCTGGAAATTCCTTGGCTGCAAAATAATAGCAAAATGCATCCAAACAGCAGTTACAATTTGCTAAGCATCCAGAGATCTTAATAGAGATGGTAACTGCTGACACCAGAGAAGAAGCTCCAGTAACCTCCACTGCGAACCGCACGAGCAGGGTAATGTAGAAAGGTGAGAAACATACAATGAACACACACAAATTCACAGAAACGATGTGCACGGCCTTCTGGATTAATTTTGTCTCATGAGGGCTTGTGGCCATGTTCTTTTTGAGACATCTGATGACTTGTACTGAGCAAAAAATCACAATCCCCAAGGGAATAAAATATCCAAAAATACTAGAGAGTAAAGATGAATAACTAGGTTCAAGAGATTCCTTCCGAAAGCAGAATTTTTCCCCCTTACTGTGAAGTTGTGGACAGACATTGGAATAAATTATGAGCGTTATCCAAAGAAAGCCACAGATAGAAGCTGATTTCAGCGGGGATCGAAAAACCTTTGCTTTTAGAGGGAACTTGATTGCAATGTATCGATCAATTGCAATCAGGGTGATGATAAAGATGCTCATAGGCATATTTGTGAAATAGATGTTGTATACGGCAGCACACAGCTGGTCTGCAGGATGCTTGTACTTGGTCAGATATGCCACCAAAGGCAGGGCGAAGAGCAGGAAACTGTCCGCGATGATCAGGTTGATCATGTACACCTTGGTCTCAGTCCACCCCTTGAGTTTGCAGCAGAAGACCCAGAAGGCAATTGCGTTCAGTGGGATCCCCAAAGCGAACACTGGGATGTAGACAATCAGCTGAAGTATCGCAATGCCATCCAGCAGCGTGCTATTGTCAGTGCTGTTGTTCATGCTGGGCTGTCTCTGCAAGGGAAGAGTGCAGGCTGAGCTCTGGTCGGGTTCAGTGGCTCACCGGCACCGTCAGACCCTCAGCCATCAAAGTTACGCTGTCACTCGCTGCCAGACAACGAAAACACATAGACAAGCCTCTGACAGCTATTGGGTAGCTAAGCCTGCCTCACCTTCCCTCCAGGCCCTGGTAACAGCCAGGAGTCTGCAAAGCAGAAGGGTAATTTTTATTGTTCCTTACCTTTGCTGCTGCTGTAGTTGTCAGAGAGCCACTGCCTTTAGGGCAGGCCACAGCAGAGCTGGGCAACATTCCCCTGTTGCCCTCTGAAACCCTTGTTTTGGAGCCACCTCGTAGGTTTGCTCTGGGTTTTTGCAGGCCTGAGGACCTCCTCAGGACTCAAACCCTTCCAGCCATGGGGTAGCTCAGGTGGCTTTACTCCCAGGGGCAGTGGGAACACTGCTGCAGGCTGCTCAGTGGGTCAGGCTGCCCCCAGGCTCAAATCCACTCCTCTCTCTGCAGGGTGCTGGGGAGGAACAGCTCAGCGTGGGTACCACCAGCCCTAGCAGATAAGAGGTCTCAAGAGAAAGAAGGGGAAGTGAGAACGTATCTGATCTCCACCTTCAAAGGTAGGAAGCCAAATTCTGCTAGAGCAGATAACAGAAATCTGCAAACTCAGACTATCTTCTGGTACTCCTTTAAATATTTCAGGGCATCCACTACCAGCAAGGCAGATGAATCAGGTTTTAACTGTAGCTCATAAGGGCAGAGTTTACAAGGAGGCTGGCATGAAAAACACCCAGATTCCTACAATCTCTTACAAAGACATTGCCTTATAAGTCAGCAGCTTGTAAACATTAACCCGAAAACTGAAGTGAAACTGTCTGACTGCATGAAGTAAGTGATCTGTTTTTAATGTCCAAGATTGGGAGACAGATCTGGCAACCACAGAGGAAAGCACTGCACCTGCCCTAGTGGCAGAACTGGCATGGCATTGCTGAACCACTGGGATGCAGTCATTTTTAGGATGGAATTTATGGAGCAGCTAACATACAGCTGTTGTCCTGGTGCTCTTGAGTTTTCAGCCACACAGTTTCTTGGCTGCACTGTGGTTACAGTGGCTGCCCTGTAGCTGTTCCCTGTCAGCCTGTTGCTGTCACCTCGCAGTGAAAAAGCCACTCTCTGCATGCATACCACTACCCTGAGGAGCAGCTGAGCCCACTGGGCCATGCATACCAGCTCCATCCCATCCCCCACATAAGCACAGAGCCCATGGTATTTCCCAAGGGGGTGTGCCAGGGGTCCCCACACTAATGGAAGGGGCATGGGAGGAGGCACTGGTGTGAAACTGCAGCAAGGAATGAAGAACCCACCTGAATGGAACATGCAGTTGCAAAACAGTGAAGCATAACAGCCTCCTGTGAAAGCAGCAGGAAGTCAGGGCTCCTGTGTCCAGCTGAGGACTGACCTCTATCTGGAGCCATGGCTAGACATGAGACAGCAGACCCTGGAGCACTGAGCAGAACACATTGCCACACACTGGTTGTGGGGAGAATTAAAAGCCATTACCTGCTTCCTGTGAGGCCGGTGGCTGGGTTTGTTTAGTCCAGAGAAATCTCGCAGGGTAAAGGCAGAGAAGGCAATCCGTGGGTGCCACAGGTGTTGGTGCAGGACAGCTGTCCCAGAGCCTGCTGTGACAGTTCAGCAGCCTTGAAATTCATCAGTGAACTCCAGTGCACTAAAAGTTCTTCCTTATCACCTTTTAGGCTGACCAAATCTCTGTTGATCTCTGTTGTTCCACTTCCCAGAAGGTCAATGCTTCAGCATCAGTTTTTCCACCCAACGTGCCCTCCCCCTCATCCCCTCACAAAAAACAGCAATTAAAATTTAATATTTTCAGTCACAGGAAAGCAATTTCTGAAGTAAAATCCATAATGGTTGGAAATTGCCCTTCTGGCAGCAGCAGGTTCCCTGAGGAGCCCAGCAGCCTGTGCAGCCTCTGGTGCGGTTGCAGAGTGTGCCCCAGACAGGCAGCACTGTGGGGACAATAACGGGGTCACAGCAGTGGTTGTGCACCCCGTGACACCAAGCCCAGGGCACAGGGACCCAGCCTGCTGCTATTTGGGGTCTTTACAAGTAAGGTGACGGATGCCATGGGCTTGCTTGACTTCTCTGCCTCAGGCAGGTGTGTAACACTGTCCATCAGCATCAACGGGAGACTTTATGAAGATGGTTAAGAAGTTGCCCCAGTCATATTTTACAGAAACTTGAGTGGATTTTGCTGTCCATTGGCTACAGCAGTTGCAGTCCCAACTGTGTGAGCCAGCTGACAGGCTCTGTCTACCTCCGGATTTGTCCCATTAATAAATGTCTCTGGAGATCACGGTCTCAAAGGTGACAGCAGAAGATTGACCATCCTCTCTGGGCTCAGATGTGGAAGGCAGATGTAGGTCACAAGGGAAGATGCATAAATGGGCAGGAAACACTTCTCCACACTGTCTCATGAGCTCTGAGCAGTGCTGGTGCAGAGATCGGGGCCATTTTGGACATTTTTCAGTATTTAGAAAGAAAAAAAAGCCCAATTCTGGGAGCTTTTGTATAACACAGAGAGAATTAATGCACTCCATATCCACCCTGACTCTCCCAGGCTGCTGACTCACAGAAAAATGCTTTTCTCAGATGGAAATGTCAGGGGTGTCCGTGTGGACAGGCTGTGGAAACCCAGACCCAGCTGGGTTCAGCTGCAGGGGTGATACTCTGACTCTGAGGAGCAGCTGGGAGGGGGAACCATCCTGGTGCCAAAACGTAAAACCAGAGAACAGCAATGCATGGGTGGCAAATATTTAGCCAGTGATAAAAGGGCTTCCCCATGGGTGGGAGCAACAGCCCCTCAGGGATGGCTGCTCTAAGAAAGACTGTCTGTGTGCCAAGGCTCAGCAGTGAAGTGAGAGGGGAGCCAGCAGGAGGACTCAGCTCTAAAATCTGAACCTTGTGCCTTCATGCACCGGACAGTTCTTGCTTTCACTCTGTCTTCCCTCACAGCCATTTGACCCGTTCAGTTGAAGAGGAAGGAGTGTGTGATGGTGTGGTGTTATGTGCAACAACGCAGTGGAAGCCATTAAAGCACAGTGCTTTTCCTCCAGGTGAGGAACACATCCTACATCTTATGTCTTTTCATCTTTTGCCTTGTAATCCCTTTTGTTATCATTGTTTATTCGTATGGGAAGCTGCTCTTTCCTGTAAGGCAAAGATAAGTCGACTCCTCATCTGCATTTTTACTTTGACCCCAAACCAAACAGAAACCAGTGATTACCATTTTCCACCTTAAAACTTCTCTGCTATCAGATATGCTGCCACCCTTGGAAACTGTGACTGTCTTTCTGACAGGCTCCAGTCTACCAGGGCTTTAAAAGTCACATTGCAGTGTGAGCAGATGGGAGTCCCTATGAGAAATAGCATATGAGGGAAGTTTGCCAGACCACTCAAGACCACTAAATTAGCCCTAATTAAAACTAGGAAATACTTACCTACCTTGAATGGATTGGTCCTAGGATTTGAATTTGCAGAAAATCTATTGAGAGGTGAGCATCACCAGCAGGTCCAGAGGCTCTATGATCAGTGTGGGAGCTGACATTTCTATAGCTTGGTGCTTCTCTGAAAGCATAAGAATGAACCCTGCAAAAAAGGCTGCTAAAAAAATAGTCACACATAATCCAGCTGTGGCAGAATCAGGCAAAGCAGGAAGATGGAGTTCAGCAAACACAAAGCCTAAGGCAGTCCCGTGGCATGAAGTTTCCCCCTTATACACAGAGCAAAGCCAATCCATAAATGACAATGAGCTTTTTTTCCCCAAAGATAAGGGATATTTGCTTTTAATATTGCTAACCCACCCAGTGAAATGTTTAGTACTGGACACTCTCAGGTCAGCACCATCAAGCAGCTGGAAATGCTGATGCAGAGGTATTTCTTCTCTTGTGAAGAACATCTGCCTTTAGCTGTGAGTCCTGGGGAGTGAGGTACAATCACTGCCTGCTCATGGCACAGTAACGCTGGGAGAGACCCACGAGAGTGACAGACCCCTGTTGAGCACCAGTCTGTGGACAGGCAAGGACTAGGCAGCTCAGGCTGGACCATTCCAGCACAAAGGGATCATTTACCATCCTACACAGCTCCACACTGAGCCCCTGTACCCAGGAGTCCAGGATGGTGCCAGCTCCATCAGTGCTTCCAAATCTGGCTTTGGTTCACAAGCGACTGAGAGATAACAGGGAATTAGATAAAAATCACTCTATGAGCCACATTTGCATATGTAAACATTTAATTTAAGTTATTATTCCTCAGGGATTTTGGGCAGAATTAAATCAAATCAGTGGAGATGTTTAAATTAATCCTCATACTTCCCCAGGCCATTGCCTCGTTCCAAAGACCTTTTGTTCCCCATGAAAGCCAGCTCAGTCCTCTTTGGTCACCCTTTGCTGAGAACAGCTGCTGCTCCTGCACCACCATGGACCAGCATCCTGAGTGCAGGCAGGGGCTGGCTCCCAGGAACTTCAGTGTTTTTTCCATCTTTCTTTTAAAGCTAAAAGTACTGGTTTAAAGGTGCTGCTTCTTGGAAGGTATTCACACCACCAGAGGCTGGAACAGGTAATGCTTGCAAAAGAAGCTCTTCCTCTCCAAAGCTCCTCCACGGGTAAGAAACAGCAAGAAAACCTGGTTCCCTGTGGGAAGGTTGTGCAGTTAAAGATGTCTGAGTTACATGGACAAGCTCCTGGCTCTGCCCTCTCCAGTGAAAATGGAACCTCTGTTTCTGTTGGAACTGGAACCTCTATTTCTGTTGTACCTGGGTGGGAGCACTGAAGAGTGTAGGTTTTCATGTTAAATACTCTTCCCACTGATGTATCCATCATGTTGTCATACATTTTTCTTTTTTAAAGGAAACAAAAAAAAGAAATCCTGCTTTGAATTTTTTCCCTTTACCACTGTGAAAGAAAGGTGCTGAGCAATGGAAGGGGGAAGAGAGCCACACAAAAAAAGGATTAGCTGATAGCCCCACATTCCAAATACAGCTTGGGCTGAGGAAACTGGGGGAAAATAGCACTGTTTTCCAGCAATACCCTTCCACTGGCAAGAAGGGGAAAGGGTAATTACAGTGGTCCTTCAGCATTAATCCAGACATTGTGAATGCTGCTGCAGTGCTTAGCCAAAATAAACTGAGATTGAACTAAGCATGTGAGACAAACACATTCACAAAGGCAGGGAGCATGACAGCATAAACACTGAAACACCTCATGTGCCAGGTGAGAGAAGTTGGTCTTGAAAGAGCTGAGCCCAGAGGAGCCTGCAGAAACCCTGCAGGCCAAGGTATCGAAGAGGGCAGTCACCTTTAGAAACGGGAAAATCCCACCCACGCACTGGATAACCAAAGAATTGGCTTTCTTTTCCTCATTTGACCTCCCAGTGAAAATGCAAGTGTGGGATGTTTTTGTATTTCCCCACTCGAACAGTAGCAGGAGCTCTGCCCATTCGAGATGCTCGACTTGGTTCATCACTTGAGCTTCTCGAATTTAGTTCCTCTCAGATGCAGATTCCCCGGCAGTAACTGCTGCTGCTTGGAGCTGAGGGAAAACTCTTCCCTCAGCAGCAATAGCTGTGGGCAGTGGAAGATCTGAAATCTAAGCAAACAAAAAGCACATGTGCAAGGAGGGCCACAGCCCCTGTGCTGGCTCTGAAGCAACAAGCAACACTTCCCTCCACTCAGGGATACTGCGAATCCCTGGAGCATTTGCTTGGCAGAAGGGCACAGTGACTGTCCTCAGCTTCTCCAAAGAGCTGGAGGGGAGATACTTTGTGCTCCACCATCACACACCTGTGCCATGGGATTTGTCCACAGCAACTGGACCTGCTGAACACATGAAGGATTTTTCTAGTTGAAAACAAAGGAGCTGTGATATATTATTCTTTTTTTTCCTTGTAGCTCAAATATTTTTCCACAGGTGCTTCCAAAATGGAGTGTTCAGGCACATGCAGTAAGGGAAGGAGCAGCTATGCCCCCTGGGCTGAGCTCCACTGCCCTTCTGCTCAGGGGCCACATTCTCCTCCTCCACTGGCTCTTCCTGGTACTCTGTTGTGTATCACAGATAACATTTGAGAAGATCTCCCCTTCCACTCTCAGTGAGAACAACATATCATCACCACAGTCATTACCAATTAAAGCATCAACCAAAGAAAGAGGGGAACCAAACCAGTGAGAATGTCGGTAGTGCTGAAGTGCTTTAATAGTCATTCTCACTGACAGATGAGTTATGCAGATTATTAACTCCAAAGGACGTGCTTCCTTCTCACTGTAATGTTTCCTGCTTTACACAATAAGCCCCCAAGCCTGGAATCACACCAGCACTGTAAACAGAGAACTCAGCTGGAGAAGGATAAGGCAATGCTTAGAACCCAGCTACCTCCCAGCAGCCCTGCATCGTGCCTGCACTCTGCACTCCAGCTTTTGCAAACAACAACCAGGATGAATTAGTTAAATATTCGGACATTTGAAATTAAAAATTCACCCCTTTCAGTGATCACAGCCCTCTGTGTTTACAACAGCAACTGAGAAACTGAATTTAGATTAAGATCTTAATCTTAAATCACATGGTCCACCCTTGTGAGGACAGAGGTGGGTATGTGAGAATACTGTGAGCACTTCAAAGGCATTTCTGAGCTATAGAGCTCTCTCTCTTGCACAGCACAAGTCTCTAACTATTATTCATCTATCACCTTCCAAGACCTCTCAGACATGAAAAGTTGGAAATTTCTTCTTCTCTCTCTCCTCTCACCTCCCTAGAAGCTTTGGCAGAAGTCTGTGTTAATCCTGGAAACTGCAGCTTCCAGAAAGTTCCCAGTAACTGCAGGGCCGGTCCTCTGCCTGCACAGGGATGGTCCTGCCAGTGGGACACAGTCCGAGACACCTTTCCTTGCTTACAGCCATCTGCAAGTGCTTCTGGCCAAATTTCCACAGTATCATTCTTGTTAAAACATTTAGCACGGGAGATTTTCCACAGCCTTCATTTAAGGGGGGAAAAAAGAGATGATTTGCAGAGGTAAATCTTGCCCAGACTCTTGGTGCTGGACAGCACCAGGAGCGCAGCCCAGGGGTCAGAAGTCTTGTTTGGACCCACCAAAAGCGAGCTGCTGGTGTCCCAGCAGGAAGGGACAGGCAAACTTGAGATATATTGTTGGAAACCTAACTAATTAGGCATATGAACACACGTTTGGGATTGGAGTTTATGCATAAGAAGCAGTGGGATTTGGAGCACGAGACTTTTTGCACATCAGGAATGGATACAATAATTGTCATCCGGATCCCTTCACCTGTAGCACAGCCAGCTGAGGTGGAAGCCTCAGCACTTAAAAACAGTGAGATGCTGCTCAGAGAAGCCCAAACTGTGCCTGAGTAAGAGGGAGCAAAAGGTAAATATAATAAACATCTGTATTTCCTCTCCAGGCAAAACCTTTTTTTTATTATTAGGAGAGACCACGAAATAATGTTAAACCAGGACTGTATGACTGCCCACTGTTTCTAAGCTTCAAGGAAGACTTCAGTAATCACTGCATCATAAAATGGATTGGAAGGAATGTTAAAGATAATCTTGTTCAAACCCCAGAGAGTTTAAGGTTTCCCCTAAAACATCCTACATATGTACTGCAAACCCTCTATCTATGTTTATCAGTTCCTAAAAGTAGGGCACACTCTGATGTGCAGGGACCAGGAGGCATTTTCACATCCACTTTAGAAGAAATTGGATTGAACTTTAATGTACAGGCAATCTAATTTAATTGCAAGTTCATGAGGTTATAGTCTTGTTCTCCTGCATATATTCAAGCAACTGCAGTCATGAATTTGCCAGGGCAGTGTAACTGGATGTATCTGATAGCTCTTGGGTTCTTTTGTGATGAACAGGCTGAAGGTGTTCAGCTGCTGCCACAGCTCAGAGGTGTCTGTGCTGCCCAGTTTGTCCCTGCTTTGCTCACATAAGCCAGGGGCTCAGCTGCTGTGCTCAGGCTGGTACATACCAAATTTGGTTGAGTACTTTTTCCTCTCTTTCTGCCTTATTCACACATTTCTCAAGGATCATCTTCCTAGTCCCCTGAGAATTCTCCAGTGTCAGTTTTCCAAGCTCTAAATACTGGGGTGGTTTCACATAAAAACAGGGAAAACATAGTCACTCAGCTGAGAATCTCAGATAATCCTGGAGATTTAGGAATTCATGGCTAAACCTCCCTGGTGGCCATGGGTATATTCAGCTGTGCTCTCTGGTCCTGGATGTTACAGAGCAATTTCCATATCCATTGCTTAAAACGCATATTTTACTTTCCTAGCAATGTGATGACTCTGTTATTTCTGCACAGTGTCAGCAATATCAACCAGGAATTTGCTGTGCCCACAGTGACCTCTCTTTAAACCTGCCCTTCTTGTTTATTGCATTAGTTGCTCATCCATGTTCTTCTCATGTCCATGACACCCAGTGCCACACCACACAAACACCATTTGTGATCATCTGTGCTCCTACATTAGGAGGATGGTAAGTTCCCAATTATGGTCAGTAAAATTAAAAAAAAAAGGCAAATTAATCACTTCTGCAGGATGAATCACCATCTAGAGGTGCTTTTCTGCAGTAGAAAGCACAAAGTATCTTAGCTAGTGCGTGATATATCTTAGCACAAGGTCTGTCCTTCTCCTGTGTTCATGGCCATCTGCACCAAGGATCCTGTCTAACAGCAGAAGATAATGCACAGCACAGACACATCATGGTTTAGAATGTCCCAGGAAGAGGCAAATAGGCAGCATAAAAAATTCCCACTGCATCCAGGAAGCCCCTGAATTCATGGGTTGAATGGAGAGAGTGCATATTCCACAGAAATGCCCATATAATGAATGGGATTAAATACTGCACTGGCCACAGTGTTTGGCATCTTTGTGTTCGAGTTTCAGCTGAGTTTCAGCTGGAAAGGGCATAGCAGAGTGTTATGGTAAGCTCTTGGATGAAAAGGACAGCTTATCTGCAGAGTGAGTGCACAGTAACATTTCCAGTACATTAATCGTCCTCCTGCTCGCATCAGTTGTCATGGAATGTGACTCCAGCCCACTGGGAAACCATCTTTTCACTACCCACAACTGTTCCCAGCATCAGCCTTTACTGCCTGCCCACGGCAGGGATGGGATGCTCAACAGAGCCAGCAGCTGAGACCTTAACTGCGTGTGGTGGATGGTTGCAGGTATTTTCTGTGGGTGTTTTCTACATCAAAGCCTACAGAAATAGTGGGATTTGTTAAAAAAATTTCTTGCACAGCAGATTGAGGTTTAGATTTTTGACCAAACCAGAACCAAAGGATGCTGTACAGCAGCTCAGTGTACTGCCAGGGTAACTCTGCTAAATTCCTGTGGCAGCATTGCTGCTTTTAGCCCTAAGCCAAGAACAGCCTGGGCTGACTTTCCAACCTCTGTGGGCCAGCAACTACAGACAAGCCACATGTGCTAGACTTGTGCTCTTATCCTCTGGAAGTTATTACACCAAAATTAAACTAAAAGCCCACAGCACCACTCATCAGCATGACACAACTCTTTGCTTTGTCCTCCTACAGAAGCTGATCCGATGGCAAGTCTGGATGCAGTTGTGTGGCATATCTGAGTCACCATCTGCTGCTTATGAGCAGCAACATTTCAAGGTTGCTGACTTTAGTTTTGCAAAAGTTTTCTGCGTGTGCCTCAAATTTGAATATCTTGGGTTTCCTTGACTGACCAGGGGAGCTTTGTAATTGAAAGCAAAAATGTTTCAAGGAGAATTGTAAGTGGGAGGATATTCAAACTTTCTGGCCTTGTAGAATGAAAATAATAATTTCCTGCTGCTGGCAAGGATATTCAAACCTTTCCTTGCTTATCTGTGAAGCCATTCCCTAGCAGCAACACTCTGAAAACTGCAAGCTTTTCTCTTTTTTTAGGGAAGGATAAAACACTTCAAAAGTATGGAGACCTGGCAGAGGTTTGCCTGAGGAATGAGCACTGCGCAGGTAGAACACACAGCATCAGAGGTACCTGCTAACTTTGTGTCAGCATTCAACCCACTGACCAAAAGCTGATTCTCCCCCTTTAGCTCTGTGCCAGGCTGCATCAGGATATTCAGAACAAACTGTGCAGACCAAGCATTGCACCAGCTCCCTGAGACCTGGGAATGGAAATCCCTCCAGAGCCCTCCTCCCACGCCCAACCTCAGACCAGGCTGATTTGGATCTGGGAAGCATTGGGTAAATATTTGTCTTTTCTGACCTTATCTGGAGGAAGAGGTTGTTGGTTTGCCTTTTTCTAAAACTGATAGAAATCCATAGAAAAAGAAGAGCTTTGGTTTTCCTCAAGGAATTGAGGAACACATGCAAGCCATTGCCCACCACCCACCCCAGGTGCCTCCTGACATGGAGGGCACTGGTGAGGCCTTTCAGTGCCACTTCTTGGGAGCTTAAAAACCAAGTGCATGTGATGCAAAATGCAGCCTCTTCTTCGTCTCCACCCCTGTACACGTGTCCCAAACAAGCTGCTTCAGCTTCTTCACACAGCCTGAGCATCTGGTAAAGTTTTATACCAAGATGTGGCAGACTTCCAAAAAATCCACACACAGGGGAGGTGCCATACAGAATTCTTATTGACTCCATGGAGTACAATATAAGCGGATAGATTTGAGCTATCTAAGATGTCTGTGAATAAATCTGAGCTACTGATGCCTGTGGTGGCTCTGAGTGAAATACTCACTTCTTACTGATGGAAATATTTTGATTATTTGCCTAGTGGCAAATACCACCTTTTTTCTTTTAAATCACAGACAAGTGTCATAAAAGATTTCATTTGCACATTAACAGGATATTTATAAAGTACTTGGTATTTGAGTTCCTTCAGCAGGCAATTACAGAGATGTTCTCTTTTTTGAACAGTTTTGGTTAGGTGTTTTAATTAGTCTCAAGGTGACTTCCAGCACACTAATACATCCCGAAGGATTTCCCATAAAACTGCTTGTCATAATTAGTTCCTCGCACTTCCTGCAGCACTTTGCAGTGCAGGCATGACACAGCAGTCAGTGAAAGGTCTGATTTTCAAGACACACTGAAAACTAGAAAAAAGGGTGAGGCATAGGCCAGCAGCATTTATATACAATATGATTTACTTACAAGTATGTGTGAGCCCCAAGTCCAGGGAGGGAGCCTGTTTAATCAGTTTAATTCAACTGCTGACTTGACCAATGGATTCAGAGGAGAAAGTTCTCTCAAAGCCTTCTTTTTCATGTTTCTCACCTGCCTCCTGCCCTGCCCCAGTGCCCTCTGGGTACAGGGCATTTCATTCTCGGCTAGGGGCATTAGGTCCTGGCAGGACTCAGACAAGCAGTCCTTTCAGGAACACCAGGATCAGCTGTCCCCCAGAGCCAGTTAGACCAGGGCAAGCTCCTTCTTCTTCCCTCCTGCCCAAGATACTCCCATTAAATGCTGTGATTTAGAAAAGCTGGAGGTGTCTATTCTAGATGAAGAGCACTATTCCCAATCCTGTTCCAACTGTTAGGTACACACTCTGGTTATATCACATACCCTGCTGGGCAGCTCTTCTCCAGCCAGAACACTTCAGATGACACTCCCAACCCTGTCCTTAGCGTGGCCACTCCAGGAGCCCCCATGCTCCACCATTACACCTCCATGCTCCCAGCACCAGCAGTGCTAATGGCATAACTGTGCCTCTCTCCCTCCCAGGAGACACTTTACCCACTCTCCCACTTCTGCAGCCACCCAGAAGTGCCAGACAGACTTAGGGCACAAGCAGCAGATGCTGGTCATCCAGATAACCATGTTCAACACTGATAGTGTTCCTGATGCTATGGAAATCCATAGGAGATGCCTTGATAACTCATGCAGTGGTAATTTCCCTCAAACTCTGTGGTATTTCTAAAACAATTCTATGCCCACACTCCCCCGCCCGCCCTACTTTGGTAAATGTTCAGAAATCTCTAATCAGGATGGATTAAATCTGAGAACAGACCAGATAAAATAACATTGACATGGAGCAAATGCCTTCAGGCAAGGACTAGGTGAAGGTTAAACAGATTAAAGAGACTCTCAAGCTGTAACAGAAATTTACTGGGGATTAAGCAACTACAGAAAGGTGGCAGGGAAGAGCCATACCCATCCACATGAATTTGACCTCAAGGGCAGGAGAGGAAGCAAAACCCAGAAAATACACAGTACTCCCCACAAGTTTTCAAGCTGCTTATTATTTCAATGCTCAGTGGTGTGAGGCTGATGAAAAAGTTATTTTTGTTACCAAGGAAGTTTTAATCCTGGCAAAATTTGGGTTCTTATTAAAAAAAAGATGAAGCCTGTCTTATAAAAACTGAAATGAACACAATTCCTGCTAACTTGTTGTTCTCTCCATGCATGTGATAGTTTTACAGGTGCCTTTTGGTTCTTCTAAGATGCAACAAATCCACCTGAAATTCCTCCAAGTCCTTGCCCAGGTCCTGCCATGCCTTGCAGCAGGCGTGGGGTGACACTGTCCCCATAGCATCTGCCTTGGTGGGCAACCCTTGGCTGAAAGCCTGGACTGGGAACCCACACTCACCTCTGGGAGACACCTTGGCAGCTGGAGATAGATTTCTGCCAAATAACCTCAGTTTGCAGCTTTGGTGCTAATGTAGAATTGCCTGTTTGCTTCTTCAGAGGCTGCTGTCACCAATAAGCCATTGCCCTGTATGTCAAACACTCTCCTCCTTAATCAAATACCAGGAGTTTTGGAAGAAAACAAAAAATCCACAGACGCCTCTAGAGAAAGGTTAAAAAACCAACCAAACAAACAAACAAAAAAACCCAACAAAACCCATATTCTAAAGATTTTCTGCCAAAACCCAACCAAACAAAGAAAGCAAACCCACCCACAAAAAAAGCCTGAGATCCAGAGCGCTGTGCTGTAGAACAGCTCCAAGAAACAATCTGTATGAAAAGAGGGGAGGTTCTCCAGCAGGGAGACTTGCAGATGGTCTCTCTCTGGTTTGGATTATGCTGTTCCTTAAAGTCTCATATCACTTTTCAGTACAAACCTGAACAGATTATGAAGAACTGCAGTTGCAAAATAAAGTTCTACTTAAGTTTAAAGTGCATATATTGGATAGGTTTCAAAGGACAGAAACTGCAGCTGAACTTTAAGAAAACAAATCTTTTAGGGACCTTTTTTTTATTATTTATTTATTAACGTACAAAGTTATTGCACCAAAGAGTAACTTTCCACACCCAGAGAAGAATCAACTCTCTGAATACACAGCACTCAGCTCGGTAAAGCCCTTGTCTCTGGAAATCTGCCAGTTTGGAAGCATTAGGAAAAATCAAGAGTGATCCCAGCCCTTCCTAGAAGTGTGGCTATCTGGGTATTTGTGGAGACAAAAGGACCAGGCCAGTGAGCACTGGCTGTGAGCAGTGCAGCTGCACACAAGTACCCCAGGTGAGACCCTCCTGCACTGAGCAGCAGCCACAACAGTGTGGTTTTACCCACAACAGTCACAGTTGACCCCTCCAGGAAGGCTGGTTGGGGACCTCCTACAGGATCTTCCTCCTGGACCTTCTCTGGGAAGCAAAGTGACAGGTGGTGTCTCCTACAAACAGAACAGCACTGAGAGTCTCAGAAGTACAGCTGGAGGAAAAATTAAAACATGGAACAACCTTGTCCCTCATTAACTCTGAGCACAGCTGCAATAATTGGACAATGTTTTCATCCAGAATTGGAAGGAAAACATGAAATGGCATAATTCTGTGGAGAATTACTTTTCAAACCTCAAAATACATGGAAATGCCACTTTTTATAGGAGTTCCACACTGAAGCATATCCACACCTCAGCCAACACAGCTGTCAAAAACTGGTATCACAGCGCTCTGAGTACCCTGCATAAACCAACATGGGTCTGGGTGAGTGTGGGAGAAAAACTGGACTTTTTGATCACTGCATGGGTTGGATCCATTTCAAATTAGCCATGTTAGATCCTTCCCTATACACATGCAACATAAGGTTGATTCTGAGTCCCATTCACTGAGGACTTCAGCTCCAGTCACCAACTGCAGCTGCCCAGGAGTGAGGATGCAGGAATCTGCCTGCAGTTCCTGGAAGCAGAAACATCTAGCCCCAGATCTGACCATTGACAACCTTAAACCCAAGTATTGCATTTAAGAGGGAGCAGTCCTGAGAAATGACTCCCCAGCCTCAGCAGGTTCCCTGAGCAGCCCATGCTGGATGTCCCCAAACAGCCCCTGAGGGTGATGCATCTCCACTTCCTTCACTGAGCAACCCCAGTGCACTCCAATCAGTCAAAAATCATTCATGTTCAGAGATCTAAACCTTTGGTTTTACCACCAATCACTGAAGCCCTTTGGGTGGCCTTGAAGGAGAAGGAGATGTTCACCAGCAGCAGGGCTGGCACAACGTGGCACAGTTGTGTCCTTCAGCCTGTTTTCCACCTCCATCTCCTCACCACCATGGAGCACTCTGTGCACATCACTGCCAGAGTCCCTGTTCCAAATGGATATTTCTGATTTTTTGATCACAAGCTGTCTTTTCATTCCAAGGATGTAGGTTTATTTTTATTTTGCAATTTTTTAACAAGAGCCTCCTCATACTCACACATTACTGTACAACCTACTTCTTTTTGGTTGTTTTTTTTTTTCAATCCCTAAGCCACAATTGTAGTAATTACCTAAATAAAAGCAGATATCTTAAAATACAGAAGCTAAACCCATGAATTGAGGTTTCACTGAGGGTTTGGTAGTGAATGAAATCAAAGCAATGGATGCACTTACTGCTAAGGAATATAAATCAATTATTTATTCTCAAGCACACATTTTTAAAGGGTGGTTTGTTATTTTCAGATTAGAGAGCACAGAAGGAATTTTTCAGTTTGTCTTTCCCCTTGATATTGTCTCTAGGTGAATTGGTTAATTTCTACATGAATAATGACTTTGCAGCCCTCTGACTGCTGATTTTCATATATATGCAAGAACCTGTTCTGTCTTAGAGCATACCAATCTGACTTTGGTGCATGTCTCTGAGGTGGTAAATAGTTTGTGGCTTGTGACACATACTGATGTTTTCAACACAAATTTCTGTTGAACTAACCCTGTGACCTGTGGCAAACACCACCTGCAAATCTGCTCCAGAAAGCAGCTTGTAACTGCTCTGGTGCTATTTGGAACCATGTAGAATGTGGTAGCTATAAATAAAAATATTTTCATTCAGTACCTTGCCAGCCTCATTTCCTATGTGCAAGCCAACCAGTCTGGCCTCTCCAGGCTTTCACAGCTGTTTTGACAGAGGACTTGAGGCTGGATTTCACAGTAGCAGCAGTGGCAGAAATAGTAACTTATGAAACCAGATTGCCACCACTCAGCATACTCCAGAAAGATAACTTGTAAAATATTATAGCCCCAGTAGGTTTCTAATCCTTCCTAAACATTTGAGAGGCTTCAGTTTTTTTCCCAGGCAGAGACTTCAGCAAAGCTTATGCAAAATAAATTCCCACTGCTTGGTGCAGAAACAACAGCAACAAAAATCCACTTTCAGAGAGGATTCAGCTTTCTCTGTCTTACTCATTTTCAGGGGGAACTTGCCATGCATCAGTTTTTGCCTGTTGCCTCTTGCCCATTGCTGGGCATCCCCAAGCAGAGCCTGGTCCATGCCCTGACCCTTCCTGCAAACACTGACAGACATGGATGTGCTTCTCTCTCAGTGTCTCCTCCCAAGGCTGAACAGGCCCAGCTCCCTCAGCCTTTCCTTGTCACAGGGACGCTCCAGTCTCTTCACCATCTTTGTCACCCTCCTCTCCAGGAGCTCCACATCTCTTGTCCTGAGGAGCCCAGAACTGGACAGATGTGCTCCACATGTGCCTCGCAGGGCTGAGCAGAGGGGCAGGATCACCTCCCTGACCTGCTGACAACGCTCTTCCAAATGCACCCCAGGATCCCTTCGCCCTTCTTGTCTCCCTGGCTCATGGACAGCTTGTTGTCCACCAGGAGCCCCCTCCTCACAGAGCTGCTCTCCAGCAGGTCACCCCCAGCCTGTGCTGCTGCGTGGGGTGATTCCCCCCAGGGGCAGGACCCTGCACTGTGTTGAATTTCAGACAGTTGCTCTCTGCCCCTCTCTCCAGCCTGCCAAGGTCCTTCTGAAGGGCTGCCCAGCACTCTGGTTGTGTCAGTGTTCACACACACCTCAACCTCAGCCCTCACACGATTTCTGACACGTGGCACCAGAGGGACAGCGACTGCACTTTACTTACGCTGCCCAACAGCTGCATTTGGGATACTGGGACAATTTACTGGAAAACATGACCTAGGTGATACCAATTTTATAAAAAACACCAAAAAATCCAATAAAAACTACAGCCACCACAAACAAACAGACACAAAACCAACACAGGAACCAAACCCAGATTCCAATTAACACCTCTAAAGCGAGGGGGAAGATTCTTTCTCTTGAAAAGGAGGTTGTGACAGACTGAAGTGTCGGTAATGTCTTAAACATTGTCAAAATCACAGAAAGACTTTTTGTCAAACTACAGGGAACAACAGCCTGTGGTCACCAAAGCACCCCTGTCTCCCAGTGCCTCCCAACTGGAGTTTGGACTGTAGCTGGGGACTTGAGCTAAGACTATTGTCTAATCACCTAAATCCCAGATTAGAAGCAGAACAAGCACAAGTCCTGCAGGAGAAGGAGGATGACCTGCAGGAGATGCAGGGAGGTAACTCCTGAGGAAATTTGGTTGTAGCGGCCACATGAGAGAGGGGAGAGCCAGCACTCATTCCTGAGTTATCCTGCAGAGCTTCTGGCAATAAAGCAAGCCAGGTTTGTGGACAGGACAGCAACCAGAAAGGTAGGAAGCTCACATACACATTGTTTTTATATAGCACAGTGCCAGGGGAGAAATAAATTTATAATGATTAACATTCACTGCAGTTGCTATAGTAACAGATTTTGTCTTCTACATGGGCTAGATGGCTATTTTCTCCTCCAGACCCTAGAGAATATTGCCCCAAAAAAAGCACCACTCTTAGGTCACACAGCCCCCAGAAAATTTTTAAAAATGTATTGGGCTTTTCTATCAAACTGTAAGTAAATTTGACAGCAGATGGACAAATTACAGCAGAATGACACCAGCACCTTAACCAGCCCACAAAGGGTTCTGCAGCATTTTCATTCTGTTTGGCAACCAGAGCAGAGAGAATATCTGGGGCAGCCCCTTTTCTTTCCCTTGTTCCTTGATTTTCTTGTTTCCAAGACTACTGAACAGCAGCAAGTCCTGCTTTTAGGGCCAGCTGGACTTGCAGTCCAAGGCCAACTTTTGCACAGCATCTTTCTTTTTTTCCCCCCTTAAGTTTCCTTGCAGAAAGCATTTTATTAGCTCTTCTTAGCAGGAGAGGAGGCAGCATCAAATGCTCTTGCTCTGTCCACGCTGCTTGCACGTGATTTGCCTTTAAAATCCATTACCAGTTTTAAGCACTCTGCCAGAAGGCTGGGAGGACACGCTCAGATAAGTGTGAACCCCCCTTCTTGTGTAAAGTGTAAGTTATCAGCTGTGATTTAAACATAAAAGAAACACTTTAGCAAGCAGTGTTGAGACTGCTGGTGAAATTTGTCACCGAGATGACAGACACTGAGAGCTTTTCCAATTACAAGTGGAGCAGAGGGTGTCTTGTAGGCAGGTTGCAATTACAGTGATGGCATTAATTGTAACATACAGTGTATATTCCTCAGAAGGGAGGAGGGCTGTTTCCAGCAGGGGAAAAAGTAATGCCAATGCAGTTTTAGGCCATGAAGGTCCTTTACTTAAAAGCTGCTTGGGAGAGAAGTGCCACGTTAGAGGGCACTGGGGCCTTTGGAGCTGCCCACACAGGGAAATCAACTGGAGTTAACTCAAGGGTGTGGATTTAAAGTGAACCAGTTGATCTGCCTTCAGTTGCTTTGATTCTGAGTTAGGGTCTTTACTCCACTTTCAGATATAATTTAGCTGAAATAAATTACAGTCAAGCAAGACTATTTGAAATCCAAGTCCACAGGAGAGTTTAACCAGTTTAAACAATCTGCTTTAGAAAGTTAATTCAGATCAACTTTCCATATCCTCACACAGCCAAAAGTCCTCCAATGGGCAAACCCTGGGCTGTCAGCAGAGCCAGTCCCTGCCCTGCTAATGCCAGGCCTGGCCTACTCTTTAATCTGCAAGAAGCAGCACATGTCAAAGGGCATACATCCATCACGGATGTCTGCTCTTGCCAGCCCTTTCCCGTGCTTCCCACTGTATTTATTTGGTTTTGTAACTCAGCAGAGGCAGGGCTGTGCCAGCAAGGTGCCTGGAAGCAGGACTGCTGTGAGTAGAGAGGGCTGGGCTGAGCAGGGGAAGCTTTTGCCCTCGTGGCTCTGCCCTGGCTTGGGTACCATATTCTACCCTCACTCCAGCTGCATCAGACTGACTGACACTGCCACAGGGTGGGAAGGAGCCTCCCAGCCACTGGAGATACCCCAGACCATGAGAGTTTTTATAAGGCACCACAAATTTGTTAATGGCCTCAGTACAAGACAGCACACGGTCCTTCAGCGCCCTGAGCCACAGCCAAGGATGAAAACAAGGCCCAAGATCTTAATGAGCTCACAGGATGCTCAGAGCTGCTCCTAATAGCAGCACATTTGCCATGTCACATTCGATGCTGCTAAAAGGCAAGATTCCTCACTGCTCTCAGTCCCAAGGCAGCCAGCATCACACACCCCAGACATGTTTTCATCAAATAAATCAAAGCCTACTGCTCATGCCTAATGAACCCTCGCAAAGTACCTCCCACGGATGAGATTTAAAAGCCTGGAGTGCTTTTGAAGGCAAAGATGTTGAAAAAAGCTCCACTGATGAGGGTTCATGCAAGTGTCACCCTTATCATCTAAATGCAGTAAAAATGCACTAAGTGCCAGCCACAAATACTTTGAGCAGAAGTTGCTGTGATTCAAGAAAAAAAATCCTTTCAAAGGAGACACAGGAGGAATGAATACAGAGCATCTCATTCCACTTGCTCTAAATTATCAGCTGACACTGTTACACAGCTCAAACTGGGTGAACAATGGAGCAAGAATTTCAGTATCTATTAAAAGAAAGATGGCAAATAAGAGGATTAAAGTCAAAGTGCACACAACTCCATTTCATCACAAGAACTGTAAACAGATTTATACAAGCATTATATGACCAATTACCTGCCTTTGCTTTCATGAGCTGCCTGGGCTTGGTAATTCATTCACATCAGATTGGAATTTGAGGAAACAAAATGGGAAAAGATCTTATCCTGCACATCAACATAACACAAACATAGTTGGTAATTTGGAGGTATTCCTGCCCAAGGTCTTCTATGGAGAAGACTGTTTGTTTCTTTGTCCTTACTTCTGCCCAGTGCTGCTCATCCTCACAGCTGCAGAGGGGTTTGCTTCCAGTATGAAACCTTTTCTTGTGCACTACCAAGCAAAAGAGGGATTTAACTCTCACCCTTTAGTTCCAAAACCATGAATCCAGTCAGGCTGCAAGGTTTGCAGCACAGCAGGAACCAGGGAGGAAACAACTGCGTACCGAGTCAGTCAGGTGTGAAAACTGACCTCCCCAAAATAAGTTGTCCTTGGTCTGTGAGGATGGATGTGGCCTTCTCCCAACTTTTTAGGAGCATGCCACCTGCAGAAGAGGAAATAACCCCATAGCCTAGTTTTCAAAAGGTACAAATTTTGGGGTCCTGGGGATTCTCCGTACCTTTCACCCCAGCCCCACACACATACATGCATGTACAAGCCTTCACTTGAAGGCTTTTGAGTAGTTTCCTCAACATCAGCGTGGTCAGTCTGCATTGAGAGGCTGCCTAAAGTCAGCAGGATTCACCCTGTTTGGTGAGCTGGACATCTGAGTATGAATAAAAGACTTGGGTTCCTGGCCCGTCTACCCGAGCAAAGTTCTCAGGCTTGCTCTACAGAAAAAGTCCCTCTGGGCCTTTATAGAGCCAACCAGTCTATAAACAGCCCACTAGAAACATCCTCAAGTTTAAAATTAGCATGAACGACGCTGAGATCCCAAATATCTTGGCAGAAAGTTTCACAAGCTTTTTCCGTGGAAGACCAACAGTAACCTCTCCACGTTCACTCCCCACAGAGCCCCTCCATCCCCTGGGGCTCTGCATTCCCAGCAGACCCTGCCATAGCACCACCACCACCAGCAGCACTGAGCTTGGGCTCAAACAAGGTGCCCAACTCATTTGCAGACATGATTAGCAAGGTCCAGGTGAGCCCTTGGATACAGGGAACAGAAGGTGCTCTCTGGTCACATCAGAGTCCATTGCACAACCCCCAACATCAGTCATGGTTCTCTTCTCCAAAGGGCTATCTTACAACTGAAATACAAATCAGGAAGACAGAAAAGAAAAAGCCAAGATAACTGACTTAAAAATAAATACAAAAAGGTTCCCTTCAATCCAAAATGATGATGATAAAACAAAAATATGTTTATGGAACAACAGAAGATTGATTAGCAACAGTAAGAGCTTCACTCAATCTTATTTCTACATTTTTTAATATCATTTGCCTAAAAACCCCCACCACTTTCCATTAAAAAGCAATGACTCACTAGTAAATCAATGAGAATAACATTAATAAGATGGGTTTTCAGTGCCAAAGTATCTACAGCTGAGTCTGTAACTGCTAATGAAACCAGAAGCCCTGGCTTCTGATGTGGTGTCAGGACCCAGCTCAGAGACATCAGTGACCCCCTGCTCCTGGAGAGCAGCACTTGCCCCTCACTCCATCGATGCCTTAGAGCCCACACCACGGCCCTGAGCTGCACACAACTGCCCCATGCACAGAGCAGCATCAGGGCTGCTCCTCACTGCAGATTCCTCAGCCCCTCCCAGCAGGAAATGCCTCCATCTCCTAAACTTTCCATCTGACACAAAACTGGAGGAGACATTTATCCCCACGCTGCATCAGGAAGTTGTTCATTAACCTGGAAGTTCATAAACTTGTCTAACTCTGTTTCCAAGAAAAGAGAGGGGATGTTTATTTTAGCTGTACTTCTCTGAATTCACTTTCAGATAAGAATAAAGTAATTAAGACAAGGGGGGCAGAGGAAATCCCTCCAGACCTGCTGGAACCGACCAGGCGAGAGAGGGGGTTACAGAAACAACCATGCTCAGCAAGGCCATGTTTCCCTTGAGTGGCTGCAACCTGAGGCAGGGACCCAAAACACCCACATTAGGAGTTCAGGTCTGACCCAACTGTCAAGACAGAGATTTATTTACAGAGTAACTGTGAGATTCAGGCAAATGACAGTACAGCTTCCCAAACAACTAGCTTTTAACAAGCAGCTCCCTGGGCCAGGCATCAGTTCTGTCTCTGGGCAATGTGCAGCCACACTATGGGACACCCTCACTGCAGCTCAGGGGACCCCAGAGGGATTTTAGCTTATGACTTTGCACAGATAACCCAAATGTACAGCAGTTTCATGTGCTGGTGCCCTTCAAATATCAACTTACTGACTCATGAGAGTTCTCTGCCTTGGCAGGCAATCCCCAAGCAAATGCCATTTCCCAAGTTTCAAGCATGTGATTTTCCCACAGGCTTCTTCGAGACAGCTGGCTCTGTTAGCCCATCAGGGATTCATACCAGGCAGCCCAAGATTTGAGATACAGACACTGCAGATTTCATTGTGGTCAAAACAGATAAAAGCTTTTTAGCCATTTTCCCCACCTGTATCTTTTAAGAATCCTTTTAACTGCTTTCTCTATTTCGAATAACATAAACAGCCAAGTATCTGGTTTTGGTGGGTTTTTTTGTTTGGTTGGTTTTTTTGTTGTTTTGTTTTGTTTGGGTTTTTTTCCCAAAACCAGGGAAAAGTGATCTCAAGGTACCCAGACAACCAGACACTTCTTTTGCAAGTTTGTGGTTGGTCTGCAAACTGCAGCACTAGATATCTCTCTGAACAGGTTAGAGGGAGAAAGCTGAGGCCAGTGGAAAGCTGGTGCCCCAGGAGCCGGGAGGGCACATGAGGGGGAGAACACGTGGGCACCACAGCCCCGGGGAGCTCCCCTGCCCCTGGGTGTTTGTCCCATCTGTGCACTGTAAAGCTCCCTGGAGTAAATCAGTCATCACACTTCCCTGGATTGCCCCCCCAAACATTCGGAGTGTTTCAGCACATCTCTCACAAAGCTGAACCCCAAAGACGCACCAAAGACACTTTACTTCTTTCTTTCAGCACATTTCAGTCTGAGACTGGTGCATTTCTCCACACTGCTCTGGATAAATTAATAAGTTGGGTAAATTAGTTTGTAATTGGAAGAGTGACTCAGAGCTGAACAGAAGCATTTGGTCCTGGGAGGATAAATGGTAATAGCTTTGGCTTCCAGGAAGTACATCAGAAAACTGTAATTAGGAAAAAAAAACGTGCAAGAAGGGAAAAGTGACATGCACATACTGAAATGGTCGAGATAAAAGGGCATTTTTTCCTAATTTATTAAAAATAAACAGGAATATGACACTCCCAACCCTGTACAACAGAGTATCTATCTCCCATGTATCCAGCAAAGTTGAAATTGTGCAAGTTTTAATTTAAATATGTATTTTTAAATACTACTTTTGTCTGTGGGAAGTATCTATTTGCACTTGGGGAAGAGGCTGTGGTTTTATCCCATTTGATACGTTTAGGCATTATTTTTTTTGAGTTCTTTTCTTCCACCCAGACATCTGAAAGTATCAGATTAACAATCTTGAGAGAGAAACTGAGCAACAGCCGTGGCAACAGGCATTAGAAAGCTGGTTTTAGACTACACCAGTGGCTGTAATTACTTCAAGGACTACAAAACTCAGCAGCCAAAGAGTGGCAGGGAAGGCATTGGCCAACCTACAACAATCTGAATGGATCAGAAGCACAGACCTCAGGAACTCAGTCAAGGCAGGCAGTATTCATTAAACAGCACCTGAATGAAAGAAACTATAAATTTTCATTTACAGATGGCCTTTAGCTTAAGTGTGAAGATCCCCACTGATTACACCTGCTCACATTCTGAAGGACGTGCAAATGTTTCCACTACTCAAACTCCAGCCTGTGCTCCCTCCTCATGATGGATTTTGCTGCACTGTTAGAAATATTGTAGAAAAGTACTTGAAGACTTCTCTCCCAAAACACAGGAAAAAGAAGGGATACACAGTAAAAACAGAATTTCTTATGCATTGACAACACACTGCATAAAATAGAGAGAATCTCAGCCCATGGCAGCTCGTGGCACAATGTAGCACAATGGCAGTGATCTGTTACTGAGGCAGATTAATGGCCTTTCCCAGGCTTCAAAATTGAACTATCAACATGCATCAGAGCAGCAAGTGCCACAGGTGTAAAACAGAAGTGCAGTCTGGCCACATACTGCACTACTATGGGAAAATCTGCACTGCAGGAAGCACTGACAACAGCAAAACCCTTCAGACACCAAAAGTTATCACAGAATTGCAGAATGGTTTGGATTGGAAGGGACAATAAAGATGATCTACTTTCAACCCCCTTGCCACTGGCAGGGACACATTCCATTTTTCCCACTTCCAATTTTCCCAAGCCAGGAATGCCCCTCACTGCTATTCTTGCTTAAAATGCCACTGCTTTGCTCTGCAGCTTTTTGCTTCTTCCCCTTATACCTGTACATACACACACACACATTTTTCATATGGCAGGAAAAGCCAGGAATTCCCAAGAGTACAAAAACAACCTCTTTAAAATTCATAATTCTCACTGAAGTGAGAAGCAACACTGCATACCAGCACAAAATCCCTTCCTGCAGCCTCCTCAGAGTACTGGCTCCTCACACCAATCACACAAGGGGAGATTCTCCAGTTTTTGGTCCAGGCAAGGACTTGTTCAGGTTTACAAATGGAAAGTTTCTGTAGCACTACAGGATTTCTTATGGGTGCCTGAGAATCTGCTTGAGTAAAAGACCTTAAAATATTAATACTGCAGCAAAATCACCTTGACTCAGGACACTCCTGACTGCCAAGTGGGACTCAGTGCCAAGCTATGAAGGTGCATGTCAAGTACTTTGCCTGTTTGATATGTGGCTGATAGGATGGGTTTGGGGCTTTTGTTTTGCTTGTTATAAAGAATTTCCCGAAACTGATTTCACAGCTCTTCCCACTCTCACCCAACATGCCATTTTCTGGTTTCTTTCCCAGATGATCACTAAGCTTTTGTTACTGTTTGACCAACGAACAAGTGCCAAGTGTTGCCCTTGGTGGAGAAATCACCTTCTGACTTCAAAGGAAGAGCTGTTTTTAAGAGCTGTAGAAAAACCATCCTCAGTTCTGCCAGATCACTGTCTTCATCAATCAAAGCAATGGGAACATTAGCAAATTAATACATAACACATTTTTAAGTGGAAGGCAGTTAAGCCAAGTGATGAGGGGGACTCTCCAAAGGGCATTTTGAACACACAAACTCCAAACAGCTCCTGAGAGTCCTGGGCACTGGGTCTGAACGATATCACCGACTCTTCCTGCTTTCACAAGCACTGCCATTCTCAGCCTTGTCCTGAGCAGTCACTGCAGGCTCAGCCCTCCTTGGAAGAAAAATATAAAGTGTTTCTGGTATTTGCTGATCCATAGAAGGGCCTTGAAGTGCAACTTCATCACAACAGAAAACCTCAAGCCGGATACTCGAGTGTACCCAAGGGCTTCGGGGAGTTTGGAGGGATTAAGCTCATGGGGAGGGCTGGCTTTGCAGTGCAGGGCTTTTGTAACAAATACCAACAGCTGTGTCCACCCCTGTATGGTTTGTAACAGAGATGCCAAAAATCTGCCCTTCTAGTTTCCTTACTCTGAAAGCAGCGTGGTGCACAGGTCCCACGTATACTCGCTGTACATCACTGCTACCTCTTCCTTAATAAAAATCGATTTACAGTCGCATCCCTCCCCTCAGCCTTTAATGACCTTCTAGCTGCATTGCCACCTCAGCTGCATCTGCTTCAGCAAACCACAAGGCTGAACTTTTCTGTATTTATTTCTTCATTTTTCTTTGAGGAACTCCCCTGTGGCTCCCCCTCACAGTTGGACACAGCTGGGCACAGGGGGGAATTTAAGGCCTCAGCTCACAGAGGGGCGTGCTGGCAAATTACACTTTGGAAAAACAGTGACTTCAGGTGATGGGATTGTCTCAGCTACTATTAATCTGTGTATCAGCTTTTCCAAAGACGCTTATGCTGGAAGATTAGTGAGTAAAGCATCCATGTAATGCTGAAGCTCCGGAGCACAGCTTTACAGAAACCATCTGCTCCCAAGATTGGATGGATGGGTGATGGGATTAGCACTGCATACACACAGGTTTCATAACGGAGAAAGACACAACCCTCACGACCCTCACTGTCCCTTTCCAACTCCCCAGAGACCTTCGAGGGCAGGGGAAGGTGCAGTGGGCTGAAACAGCCCCTCCCTGGCCCGATTCCAGTGTGGCCATTGACACCCCTGAAGTGACAGGGGTCAGACAGAAAGGAGAGTGCCAGGGGGGCAACACAAGCTTTGTTTCAATATTAATAGCTATTTAGGAGAACTGAAAATTAATTGAGCTTAAAACTATTTCCTGTACTGTCCACTTTATGGCAGTGACAAAAATAGCTGATTTCTTGACATACCACTTCCTCGTTTGCACATACCACCGGGGCTACTCATTGCTATTTTTGTTTTCATTCTCTGCCACAGATGACAATGCTGCATTATAGCACCATCATTATATTTAATTATTAACTAAAAGGGAAAAATAAAACAGAGTACATCAGAATTCCTCCAGGTTTTGTTGTCTACAGGCAGGAGGGCATCAGGAGCGCAGGGATTGGTGTGCACAGCTGGATGAAACTTCCAGTGTAAGACCTGGAGCAGCTTCCCCAAAGGCCAGCTTCCAGCTGCAGGTGTCCTTGCATGCCCCAGGTCCATCCACACTCACTTCTTCTGCCCTTGTTTGCTTTATGCCTATCAAGAACTGAGATCTGGAGAGACCTCCTTGCTTCCTTGTAGGACACAGCCAGGGAGGAGATGGTTTTACTGCTCTGTCACCGAGGGAATGTTTTTGAGTTCCATATTCACGAGGAGAGAACCCCCGAGGGTGGCACTGCTGTAACACAGGGTGTCTGGAGCATCCACAGTCACCTCCACCCAGTGTCCCAGCAGGACCTGGGTAGGATCAGTGAGAAGTCAATCCAACAGGGACTGTGTGGGCCCACTTTGTGGCTCTCTGCTGGCACCCCTCACCAGTGTCTGCAGTCAGAAGCAGCCGCTCCCAGATGCAGCTGGGATTGTCACCTCCACTTGGTGGCAGGACCAGAACAGTCCAGACCAGGAGGTAACTGTGTCTATCCCCAGGGCACAGGGACACTTCAGACCTCCACATGAGCTCAGCAGGGAAGCTCAGAGGCAGCAGCTCACCTGTGGGGTGAGCTCAAAGACAGCTCTCTCAGAGCTCAACCTTGGAAGCTGATTGAGCAAGACTACAACAGTCTGGAAATCATGGGGCACAAACAGCACTCCACAATCCTGGCACCTCCAGAGTGTTCAAAGACCTGCACAGCTGGAGAAAAGCTGGACACAGAGAGCTCAGCCCTGCTGCCAGGATACACAACTTACCCACACAGTTACCTCAGGCCATTCAAAGGCAAGAATGCCAAATCACTATCATGTTGTCCCAGTCACTCACTGATCTTCCTACACAAACAATGCCTAAGACTAGAAGTGGGGAAAAAAAAACTAAAAAAAAAAGACCATGTCATATTTATGCAAATTAGAACTTTTACTCATTAAAAATAAGAAAATACCTTCTCTAAACTATTGGTCACAATTGGTTGCCTTGCCAGGCTCAAATTATCTGCCACGACAGTCCTACTTCAACAAGATTGCTTCTCATCAAAACTGCTTCGAGCATCTCAGTCCTAACAAATAAACAACTTTTCTTTGTAATTTCCTTTAAATTCTTCAGCTTGAGTCCCAGTTCCCCCAGCCCATACAAATAACCTTGAACCAGCAGCTGGCACAAGACAGCATCTTCTAAATTCTCTAGAAAACTCTGTTCCCCCAGCAACAAACTGCTTTGCACTCTGTCCCAGCCACAGGAGCTGTTTGCTCAGCCTTCTTCCAAAATTCAAGTGCAAATGCCCCCTCACCACACATTTTCTTAAGAAATGTGGGCCTTTAATGTATCTTTGGTAAACCAAGAGAGAATTAAATAAGATAATGTCTGTGAAGATACCTGAGGAAACTACAGGCAACTGAGAGGGGAAACAGCTTCTCAGTTCATCAAAATGATTTACAGCTTCCTTGAAGGCAGGATACTTCACTGATTTATCTCAGTTAAAGATCAGGTTCCGTTTTTTAGAAGTATTTTAAGTGGTAATGCAGCTATTCAGCATTTCTGAATGGGTGTGGAACACTCAGCCAAGCAGGAGAAAGCCAAGGAAGTCCCCCCTCCACATACTTGTTAAAATTAGTGTTTATGTAACACTTCAGGCACCATAAATTACAATCATTTTGTAATATATAAAGCACACACTGAGCATGTAGCTCAATTTTCCTATTTTTATGCTGCTGGATGTATCTGAAACTGGCTTTTAAGGAAATACAGTCTACTTTCACACATATTTGATTTTATTCTGGGAAAGGAAACGAGTGCTACAAATGCTGGTACCACTTTCATCATCCAGGGCCCTGCATTTCATTTTAGTCTTTACTTACCAGAGAAGGACTCAGGTATTCCACCTTTTGACAGGTTGGGTTTATTGGAGCTGAAATGGCCCAGGGCATTTCAGCATCCCTGCAGTGGTACAAGGTAAGCACCCGTGGAGGGCTCTGTGTGAATTACTAAGGCTTGGGACAGGTGATAACAGACAGCAGAGCTGTTCTGGAGCTGGATTAGCAAAAGCTTGGCTGATTTAATCACTTTGTTACAAGGACCCTCCTTCTGAGCTTCTCCTGGTTTTAGAATTCCTTGAAATTGTAAACTACACATCCCCATGCTAAAATTTTAACTTCTTCTGAAAGCACCTCACCATTGTTTTTGTAAAGGATACTGGGGCCAGGGAGGAAGAACATTACAAGACACTGTATGAATGCAAATAGAGGCTTCCAAGTTGGTTTTGTTCCAATAAGGACAGCTTTCCGTGCACACCGACCTCCAAAACCAGCAGCACACCCAGAGCTGGCAGGGAGACAGCAAGCCAAGCTCATTGGGCTTTAAGAAGTGTCTGTTGCTGCTCAAAGACATCTCCCTCCTGCCAGAAGTTCCTCCAAACCAAACAGCTTTCAGTCCACTACCTCCACTCCTGCCCTTCTCTGGCTTTCAGAGGGTTATTTGGAACAAAGAGCACTAGTCATACACTTTTTCAAACCACCTCCAAGGTCAGATTTTCCTTGTTCATCTTCCATTCTGCTTTGCAAACATCCCTGTATTTTTCCCAAAACACACCTTGAACAGAGGATTTTTTTTTTTTTTCAAATGCTCAGTGCTTAAATCCCCAAACCAGTTCTCTTTGTTGTGCACTGAACACAAGTTAATGGCAGAGTGCTAAGCTTCAAGTCTGACCCGGCTGTTAAAAGATGCAATTAAGATTAAATTCCCCCTGTATCACACATGAAGTGGCAAGCTGAGTTAGGGCCAGCCACCACATACAAACACACACAGAACTTGGAGACACAAACATCCTCAGGTGTCATCTCAGCAGGGGTGACATCCTGGAGGATAAGTAGCAGCAGGAACCACTTACCTCCAGAGGGAAGTATTTCACAGGACTTGGATGGAAGATGAGGGGTTCCAAAGCTGGCCCCCACAAGGGCTCCTTCCTTCCTCAGGGGAGATGCTGTGAGGGTGCTGTGTTGGCAAACCCTCTGGCACAACCCCCTGAAAG
Source organism: Pyrocephalus nanus (assembly GCA_038380795.1). Classification (NCBI taxonomy): domain Eukaryota; kingdom Metazoa; phylum Chordata; class Aves; order Passeriformes; family Tyrannidae; genus Pyrocephalus; species Pyrocephalus nanus. The sequence continues at coordinate 18,411,227 of CM076270.1, read as the reverse complement.
AAGCCCTCCATACCCACCTCCAGAACTGCAGACAAGCTGGGCATGGCATGAGCTGTGTATTACTGATTCCAAGAGACAGCAGATCTCCCTCCACTGTGTCACCAGGATGACCAGTCACGGTTCTGTGTGTTGAAGCCATTTTCCACACCTTTCACAAGACAAGGCTGCTGAGCAGCTCACTGAGTTTAGGTCAAAAAGAGAAGCAGCTATTTGCAGACAGAGACATTTGCAATCTTACCTTCACCTGCACTTTAGAGACAAGCTAGAAACAAGAACATCCTCCTCTTGAAAAGTTTTGTCTTCAAACGGGAGTCCTGATCCGTAGCTCCTGCTCACCTGGAGTGAGGCACACAGACAGCTGGGGCCCAGCTTGCTCCCAGCATTCTCCAGGGAGCTCATGAGCTCCAGGTGATGCCTTGCTGATTGAGTGACCGCAGGCAGCTCCTTCCCAGGACACCAGGGAACATATCCACACCCCCACCAGCTCTTCCTCACTTTCATCTCTTCTGTAAATGCACAGGAATATGAACTAAGATGTACATGGCCATGCACACAAAGTATCTGCTCCAGAATGAAACCTGATGCTTCCACACCGTGCTTTGTCTCATCACCTGAAGCAAGTGATGCAGATTCCCTGCCAGGCTGGTACAATTCACAAGTTAAGACAAGCACTCACAGTGCTGAGCAGGAGTGTCAGACTTCACACTACAGAGCAGAGAATGAGCCATCTTACCGTACCCACACCTTCAGCCGGGTGCGTGCACAAAAACAAAGGAATGTGTGGCTGGGGCAGCTTGTGTTTCTCTCTGGGAAGTGCCAGCACGTATTCCTTTAACCATCACTGTTGATACACTGGTGTCTTATCAGATCTCCTTCCCACACGCCCAATCCATTCTTCTCAGGGAGATGAGGACGGGTGTGTTGACTCAGGTGGGAACAGCTTGAATTTCTGGGACTTTTCTCCCCTTGTCTTTAGTGATAACAAACCATAAAAACTCACAGGCACCTTTGTTAGCCCAGACAATGAAAAATCTCCTTTAAAGACAATGAAGTCCAGAGTTCCTCTGCCAGTAACATACTGTCATTGTTTTAAATCACCCAAGTATTTCCTCATCCAACCATGAGCCCCCGGCAGCAGCACTTGCCTCTTCTGGTCTCTGCCCTGACCAGAGAACCTCTCCCTGCCATGTCCCTGGCTCCCTAAAAAGGCAAAGGCAAAGTGGTAAAACAGTTTCAGCTGGAAATGTTTTCCATCCTTCTCACATAATTATGGAGAATTTTTCCTAGTTCTTAGCCCTTCAGCAGGTAACTGGAAAGGGCAGTGTTGCCCCCTTCCTGTTTTGTACACGGACAGAAGCTGTTCACTTTGGACGTAGTTGGGCTGCAAGAGGGATGAGGCTTTTGTTACAGTCTGGCTGTTACTGCCCACTAACTTAAACCTGGCTCTTTTAAATACCAGACTCGCCATTACTTGCAATTTCTATTATATTGGGATCTAGGCAGCCAAAAAGAGGAAAAAAAAGATGGTTAAAACTGGCCTATTTTAAGCTCTGTCATAATTCCTTAAGACTCTGTTTAGACTGTAAGTGAGTCACAGACTGGATGTAGCTAAAACTGTTATCATCACATTTGAAATTCCATGCCCAGTGCAAGACTACTGCCATAAATAACAGAGGGTTCTGAGAGCCTGTCTGACATTTTGTCTTCTTGCAGGAGCCCTGTAGAGGAGCAGGTGTTTTGGGAACCCCTAGGTGACCAGCAGGCAGCTTGTTGTGGCTTTCCAGGGCTGTGCTTGCTTCCCAGAGGCTACATGCCATCCATCAGTTCCACAGCCCGAGCCATAGAGGGTGGCTGGGCTGATCTCCAGGAGTGGGTGCTCCGGGAAAATAACATTGTGGGAAGTGCCAATGAGGCAGGATAGGAAAAGAGTTAAAATGTATTCAAGCCTCAACTAAACACGTTCTAAAAGTCAAATTGCTGAGGCAGACACTCCCTTGATCCAAAGGCGACAGGTAGGACTATTAGAAACTAAGAGTGGTGATGGGGAGAGGTTGCTGCAGCTCTCCCAAAAAACCCCTTATGGCTTTTCCTCCATAAGCCCTCTCCTCTCACAGGGAAAAGGAATGCTTGACAAGACACAACTGCCTTCACAGCATTCCTGCCCTAGTGCTCCTGAGGAGCAGTGCAAGGACCTGAACTTTTTTACCTACATATATGCCACAGAGTTTGTAAGCACTGACAGACCCAATGCCTCCCAGCAGATGGGTGTGCAGAGAGCCAGGCTCTGAGCTGAGGGAACAGCTCTGCCTGCAAGGGTGCAAGGCTGCTGCAAATCCCCAGGGTCACAGAGCAAAGACATTTACACTGGTGTCACCACCGCAAAAACAGGCCAATGACTTCACAGGATTTATTCAAAACAGGAGAAGAAAAAGCTTTCTCTACAGACCTGATGAAACACACCAGTATAGAAGACAGTGAAGGTTTTCTCACCAACATACAGAGATTGCAGAGCTACTACTTCCATCATGCTGCCACAGGAGCCCCCTGGAGCAGGAAAAAGCTGCCCGTGTTTCAGCATGAGAAGCAGAGCCCACTCTCCCTCCCCACAGCTCATGAAGCATGGAAGCAATAAATCTGCTCCTCACCTACTCAGAAAAGCACACAGCAGCTGAGAGATTCCCTCTGGTAGCTTGAAGAAGACTGGAACTCATCTAGAAGCAGCTCTGTGGTATTTGTGTTACTGGGGACAGCAAGTGATTTGCCAACAATTGCAAAGGTAGAGCAGCAGAGAGCTGGAAAGAGGTACTGACTTCCAGTGAGTTCTCCCATTTGTGCCTCAGAGCATCTTCCCCAAAACATTTCTGAAATAAGGGTTCTTCTGTACCGAGCCCAACACTGTACTGGAGAAGTAAATGTTCACTAAAATTTATTTTAAATTATTTTTTAAAAAAAGTAAAAAGGTTTAAAAGTCTTGCAAGAATCACTGGATTGTGAATTGCCTCCCTCTTCCGTGGCCAAAAAAGTTACCTGAGTGGTTTTAGAAGTCTTACAATTCGGAAGGAAGTTGTCAAAGTAACTTTACAAACTATTTATAAAATGAAATATTTTGGATTAGGAACTTAGCTTATCAGTACACCACTTGACAGCATTTCCACAGATCAGTCCTACTCTGAAGAGCTCCTAGGACTATGGGAACAAATTTTAAATGATTTCTCTTGTTTCCCAATGGAGCAGGTTTTTGGCTGTCATTACACCTTTTAAGCAAACCAAACTGTATTCACCATTTGATCCCAACTTGTACCATCTCTGCTCAGCAAGCCCCTGCTGCTCCTCCCATACACCCTCATGGGCCGAGAGGCAGACAGAGGTACCCACCCCCTGCATGAGCCTGGCTCCTGGGGGATGAGTTTATTGCAGTGGCTGGTGCAGATGCGGCGGGGATGGACCGCAGTGGGTTAAACACCACCTCACAGAGCTGGTCAACCCGGTCCTAAGAGCAAGCGCTGCTACATGGAAGAGCTGCCAAAACACACCAGTGCTTAGACCTAACAAATCTGACAACCCTGATTTAAAAAGTGCTTTGACAGTCAAGGAAAACGAAACCCCAATCCGTTAGCAACGCGCTCTTCGGAAGCCGGGCAGAGTGGCTTTGCCGTGAGTGTAGATGTCCTCGTCGGTGCCCTGGTTCATGTGCTTCACCAGGTTCTTCTCGAAGAGCAGAGGGTGGTAAGCTCCCATGGTGCAGGCGTGGTCGTGAAACTTCTGGTAATAGTGGCAAATGTCCGTTTGGCGCTTGGAAGGGAGGAACTCGTACACGTCCACCTCGTCACAGAGCGTCATCATGATCACGATGCCTGGGGAGGGACGGAAAGCACACACCCCACGTCAGCCCAGAGAGCCAACTACACACTCCAGCAAGACAGGCGGGCAGCAAGGAGCATCCAGCTCCAGGGGGAAGGGTTTACTTTTGGGACAATCAGAGTAGAGGGGAGAAGACAAGTCTGGCCAGCCCAGGGATGTTTTCTGAAGCTCTCCCTTGCCAAGTGCGAGATCACCGTGATCACAGCAGATTGTTTACAGTGATAGCCCTGCCAAAAGGCCCAATTTTTAAGAGTGCCACCATCCTCCATGACCTTCATGGAAACCTGGGTGTGTGCCAAGCATGCACTACACTGAGCTGCTTGGGTAAGCAGGGGTGAGGCCTTCGCCTTTTCCCCATCTGCCTCCAGTGAATGCAGGGAACACAAAAGGGACTGGTGCTGGGAGATGCTCAGGGAGACCTCAGCAGCCTCTGCTCCTCAGGCTCCCCACAGCAGAGCGGTGCTGCCCTCCTGTGTCTTCTGACAGGCACAGGAACTACTCGAGGACATCACACCGGGCTCAGCCTGAAGGCTTTTTGGCCAGATCAGATGTAAGCCACAGTTATTGGCTGCTTTTCTCCTAAGTGCAAGAATATACCAGGGAATCAGAACCAGTGTATAACATCCCAGAAATTCAAGCAGTATCTGAGATATCAAGGACCCTGCACAATCAGAGGAACACGGATTGCAAGATATTAGAAGAACCCATGTGTGAAACCACTCATTTACCTAAGGTACATTTTAAACGTATTTTCAACCACTTTTTCAAATGACAACTTTCAATCACACTTAGACCTTCCAGAGAAGCCAGAGTTGGAAACTAGAACCCATCTGTGCCCCTGAATTTGGCGAGGTGATTTGCCTTGCAAAGCAGGTAAATTGGCTCCAAGTTAAGCCACAGAGGAATTGCTGTCTGACGTGGCCCGGTGCCTGTTAACAATCTTGTTGCTGAAGTCATCGATTATGCTGTTACACAGTTATTCTGCACATATCCCAGCAATCACTGAATAGCTGATGGACCTGGCAAAAATATGAAGTGACTCTGTTTACGTGGAGACAGAAAGGTGCCTCTGCCCCAGCAGTGATGGGAGCAGAGGCAGCAGCAGACAAAGGGTGGAAGCACAGCAGTTGGACATTCCATGGCAAACAAGACTATAGGTTTTGTGTGATTTCAAATACACGTGAGCTTTCCCAGAGATTCACTCCTTTTTATCCATCTGGTCATGAGATCTGCTCTCCAGTAAGTAGGAAAACCTTTGCAACAGCAGAATGTAAAATGAGCTCCTTTGCTGAGAGGCGGGATTTAGCATGCTGACAAGCAAGAAGTTAGCATGCTGAATAAGGGGGAATATCACTGAACTTTTTAGGGCAACTGCTTAGTCTGACCATCCCCAGCCACTCAGTAAGTCTTTTATGTATATATATACATGTTATATATGGGAAGGATGAACAGGCTTGCACTCAGAATTCATCTGAAGTAACCAGAGTTATTTGCCTGACAAGATCTGAGCCTGCAGGAACCGTATCCTTCCTCTCACACCCCGTGGGAACTGCTCTGGCACCAGAAGCTAGAAATCCTAGAGGCCATCCCAATGTTGCAATCTGCCCTCCTGTTTCCATGTGGAACTGGGCTGCTGTTCCAGAGGAGTGCTGCAAACCACTTACTGTAATGCAACCGAGCTGCTCCTTTGAAGACAGGAAGCTTAAATTTTGGCATAAGACAAACACTGTAAAAACAACTCTGATAAGCACCACAGATTTGTAGCTGCCTTTGAAAAAAGGCATCCTGGAGAGTTCCTGCCTGCAAACTGAACCAGAAGTTGAGACGACGATTATCTTACCAAGCATTCCTGATGACGGTGGATTAGGCTGAATTTGCTCGACGGAATTCTCCTGCAGAATATCCCAGAGTTGCCACTGCATTTTTGGATTCAGGATATAGAAGGGCTGCTCTGGGTGTGTTCTACGATACGCCTTATAGCTTTCAAAAAAGTTGTAGTCCGGTTTTCTGTACCACTGCAAAACAGAAACAAGAAGTCAGACTATTTCTGGCCCATTCTCCTGTAACCAGCAGGAAACAAGGATGAGTGAACCTGCTGATGCTGGGTAAAAAGCCCTGCTACACCTGCACACCCTCAGCTGCAACCCTCGGGCCACTGCAGTGACTTGACTCAGGGAACAGAGGAGGGAAAACACAAAGCTCACTGAAGGGCCTTTGAGCTCAGCACCTTGTATAATTTCATGCTGTACCTCCCAGCAGCAGATGATACTGAGAACTCTGCCTTAAATGTTACAGACCCCAGTCCTTCTCTGTGTTGCAGTACAAAGCATTCTATTCTGCAGGCAAGTGTTCTCAGCACGGCCTCCTAAACCAGGCTGAGCTGATTTGCATCCTAAAATTTCCCCTTTCACTAAAAACACTTAGGAATGGTTTATGGGGTTTTTTTAAATAATTTTGAGATTTTTTTTCCCCTAGGCTACAAATATCCCACCCTGGTTTTACTGACTCTTAAACATGCTGTACATATCCCCTTATACCTCTCGGAGCCATGGGACTAGACACAGGAATAAACATCAGAGAGAAAATAAGAAATGTAGTCCAGAGAAAGAAGGCAAAGACTTTTCAGTTATAGAGCTCTAAATAAGAGTAAAGAATGGTCTATTCACTTCTACCTGCTTTTACCATGAGCCTCCAAAGCTCATCACTTATCAAACAACGCTCTTCTGTACTCAAAATCAGAAGTGAGTGCTGGAGGGATTACAACACCCACTCGTGACAGCCTTGCTGAGACAGAGAAGAGACATTTGCTAAGATCTTCAGAGGGTTTCCTGATCCCTTCATAATGCATCGAGTATATCCCACGTCTCACTGGTGCTCGAAATGCCCAGGCATCAACCAGCAGCAAATCTTAGAGTAACTGTCAGAAAGAGCTCATCCTCTAAAGTGCTGCCGCCAGCAGTGACCTCCTCCCTGTGGCATCAGTCCATGGGAAAGCAAAGGAGGTGACCTGTTACACTTGGCCCGACGCCCTTCACAGGGATCGGGAACAGGCGAGTGTTTTCCTAGGAGCACTCATGCATGGGGTGTTCTCAGAAGTTCACACAGATATATCCATAATAACAAAGAGGTAAAAAAGAATGGCCTTGAAAGGAGTGATTACTCATGTTAGGAGGAAGTGGGTTAACAGAGGCACTTCAAAGCATATGAATCTGATTTTATTTACAGAAAACTCAGCCTTACCTCATGGATTTCTGCATGATAAGGTGCTGGATCCCAGACAATTAAGATTCCAGTGTTATACAGCGTTTCCCGCAGGAACTGCTTCTCTTCAACAGTGACAAGCTTGAATAACAACAAACACAATGATATACAGCATGTTGTCAGAATGAGTGGGCAGCCAAGCAGTAAAAGACACCTGAAAACAGTCCCAGCCACGCCACTGCTGGTTACTGAGCATTCCCCACTGTGTGCAGCAAGGACACAGCCCCCAGCAATGCCTTCCAATGCCCACACCAGTCCTATCTGGCAGCACAGGATTTAGTGGAGAGCCACAAGAAAACCTTGTAAAGCATAATGGCAGTTCTTCTCTATCCATCCATCTTCAGTCACACACTAAGGACAGGACCCAGAGAGTGACCCAGCCTGTTTGAGGGGTCCCATCACTACAACTATCGGAGCAGGAGGGAACATCCTGCTGGCATCTGTCACAGGACAGTCCAGGAAGAGCCTAATGCAAGCATGCTGTTGGATTTATTAAGACCCTTCATTTGACTCAAAAAAAAAAAAAAAAAAAAAGAAAAAAGGCCTGCAGGTGGGTGGTTTCTCCTGAGCAGCCAGGGCTCAGCTGGGCCAGCCTGCTGTGAGACCACCAGTGGAGGAGATGGGAGACCACGGCACCCCTGTCCAACACTGCCTCGCACCACACCCTCCATGCTTCTCCAGAGCACGGGGGTCCAACTTAGGCAAAGGAGGTTTGAATCTTCTGAGAGCAGCAGTGAGAAGGCAATCTTCAAACAGAGACACAACCACTGTTTGGTACACCTGAGGGGAACCCCAGTCTGCAGCAGAGAGCAAACAATCAGAACCAAACAATTCATCTCCTGTCCTCCCCACCCAAGGCCATCATCTGTATAGGCACAGCTTGTAAACACTGTAATCATAAATCATAATCATAGAAATCAGCTTCCATTTGTCCTGATTTTCTCCACAGATCTAATTATGAGCCAGCCAATTAGTCCTTGAGCATCCTGGCTGCCTCAGCAGCCTGCCTGGCTGTCCCTGTAACCAGAGCACAAGGACACTCCAGCTAGCCCAGATGTGATTCATTTCAAAAGCAAAAAGGGTTTCCTCATATCTGTTCTTAACTCTGCAGGATTAGAGCTTGGCCTCGACCACGTGTACTGCCCGGCTTCACTTCCTTACAGCAGCTAAAATATCTGGGCCATTGTTAGCTGGAGTGTGCAACGCTGCAGGTGTGAACATCTGCCTGCGGCCTGTGGACACCAGGGGCAAAGCAGGGCACAGAGGTTGGCACCAGCCACCCCCTCAGCTGGGTACGAGCGGGATGGAGCACTGCAGCAGGACAGAGGTAGGGCCAGGAACATGGACACTTCATTTTCATTTCACTGTTTCTATTTAAAGGCTAGACATTTTTCAGGAACTTCTCTGATGCAGCACCCACGAAAGAAGGACTTGAGAGACTGAGCATCAGAGAAAGCAAAAGTCAGCCAAGCAAAGCCACGTGAGTTGGCAGAGACACAGGGAGAGCTGCGACAGGCACAAAAGCAAAGGGATAAGAAAGCAGGTGGGGAGCACCTCCATAGCAACAAGCTGTTTGCTGTGTCCTTCCCCTTGCCCCATGGCTGGGTCTTGGCAATACTCGTTAACTCTTGGTCACTAAACCCCTTTGATGGAGGAATGTGGTTCCCCAGATACTTTAGGGCCTATTTGTTGTGTTTAATAGTGACAGTGACCGATTCTTTCTAAGTAGTTAAATTCATTTAAATTGCTGCATTGTTTACTTGTCTTGCCCAGACTTTTGATCCTAATTAGTTAACTGTTCTATTGATTTCCTAGCTAATTTGTTCTTCAGCCAGTTCACAGTTTAACAAGTGATTGTTAATACAGCCCCTACTCTCTTAGTATTGACATATCACAATGATTTCCTCCTTTCCGGCTACCACAGTCAATGTCCTGTGATCTAAACACAACCCCCTCTCCCATCACAATCTTCCCCCATTCCACTGATGTGTTAAATCCTTTCTCTTCCTCCCTGCAGACTCATTAGTGCCAGTAACAGCACAGGCAGCACAGCAGAGAGTGAGAAGTCAGCCCAGGAGAAGTGTAAAGAAGGGCTGGGATGAATGAGGTACTCTGGCCCTCGGTCAGCTCTGCAGGAAGGAGCTGTGTCCTCCACAGTGACACTGGCACTCCCCTCGCACACTTCAGCCCTTGTTTTTCCAAGATGTGCTGCTTTCCCAGGGCAAATCGATGCCTTGTGTAAGACAGCAGGAAAACGTGCTGTGAAAGGCAGCACTGCTGATGAACCAGTCAAGGTCTAAGAAAAAAAGCAAGGCAATGTTGAATAAATTCTTTATTTAAAACAACTACCAAACTTGTGGACTTACAAGCTTATCCTCAGATCTGGGGATCCCAACTGTCTCCCCCTACTGACAGTATCAATCTATTAACCTTTCCCTATCCACACAGATGTACAAGATACCCCACTCTACTGTTAAAACCATCCACCCTCAGATATGTAATGCAAATTACAGAAAAATACCTTAAAATAATTACTAAGCAATTTAGGGCCCCTGGCCACACGTGCCAAAGGGATGCTACTCAATACAGACTCGTTCTGACAGGTAAGATTCAGGAAATCCCATTTCCTTCATCTTGGAAATGGATTGAGGATTGATCAATAGCAAGAGCCAAAAAAAAAAGCAGTCAAGCTACAATCCCATCCCTTTTCCCAGAAAAGCTAAGAAATAACATAAGAAAAGCCAATTCCAGAACAAGAACAAACTACAGCTTCTGCAGCCAGTACCTGATGCCTGCAGGAGCTCTGGGCAAGGCACTGTAAGCTGAAAACAGAATGTGATCAGGCAACCCCACTAACAAGAAGGTTTAAATGATGTCACCAAGACTTGAACAGCACTGAACTACTAAAAAGCGCAAATAAACACATCAGAAAGCCAGGCTTTCAATCCAGTGATCCCTGAAGATAACAGGGACTGCAATTAGAGATGCTCAGTTCATAAAGCCAGATGAGAAACTCCTGCACTACTCACAGCTTTTTCCCTGCTCAGCAGCCAGATCAACGCTGCATTTTGAGTTAACTTTAGCCTCTAAAAACTGCAATAATATTGTTCTCCCTGTAACTGAATTTTTCTTAGCTGGGGTCTCCACTCAGACTGCAGGCTGATCCCCATGGAGAACAGAAACACTATAATGACATGGCATAACTACACGTGGTCCAAAGTAAGAGACTGCACATTAAGAGTCATATTAAGCTGTACAACCACACAGATCCCCTCCTCCCTGTGCTGATAATTCTGACATCCCACAGGCCACGTACATGTTTTCTCTTCTTATCACTGTTAGCTTGGCAATGACCACAGCCTCCAGAGAAAGTTTGCTTAAGTGATAACACCTATCTGAAATCATAAAAATACACACAGAAAGATTTAAAAAAAAAAAAAAAAAAAAAAAAAAAAAAAAAAAAAAAAAGAGCTGTCAAACAGGGCAGAAGGAGGATGTCAGCAGCCAGATATGTCTTCTAAAACCAGACTGGTTCAGAAAGGACCAACTCTCCCCCCACATCTGACTGGGGTGGGGTTAACACAAGGCCATCAAGATCAGCAAGCAGCAGCACAGAGCATGGGAGCATGGCAGGAAGTGGAGAAGGCAAGACTCAAGAGCAGAAAGAGGTGGCAGCACCATTCACAAGAGAAGCAAGAACAAAAAAGGCACACAAGATGAACTAGGAAAACACCAGGCATGTCTTGCCTTTGGAACTGATGGCCAAGCTCCTGCTGCTGCTTTGAGAAACTTCATCCTCATTACACAGCAGCACCGATGGACTCCTCATCCAGGGACAGATGACAAAACCTCAGGCCTAAAAACCTTACCTTTGAGATAAGGGAAAAAACCCTGCCCTTTTGGTTCTGGATTGCAAAAGCTGTGCTTAAGCCCCTCATCTCTCCCTCTTCCAGCCCCTCAGCCTTCATGTGCCCACAGCCTCTTCCTCCTCCTCCTCTTGCAGGGTGAGAAGGTGCTGCAGTGCCACAGCACATCTTTTACCAATGACTACTGGCCTGTTTGGTATTTTACTGTCTTACTCCATTACCTCACCAACACACACTACTGTGACTTTGTTTTCCCTCTGCATATCTACACTTGAAAATTTCTCCCCCCAGAAAGGGCAAACATGAAGGGTAACAGCTCTATGGAAGAAGGGTGCAAACACTGAGATGTACCTACAGCAGAGAGGGTCTCACTGCTCCTGAATGGGCCAATACACTGCTAGACATGGTCCTAACCCTGGAGAGTCTGCTTTTCAATCTACTGACAGCCAAAGGCAACCAGCAGAAAGACAGCCTCACCCCTGGAAAGAGCTCTCAGAGCCAGGGAAAATGTAACTTGGTAAGCAATGCCTTGCATTAAAAGCATTTTCTGCCATGCTGTGCAGTGAGATCCTGGACCCTCTGACTCACCCACCAGAGCCCATCCCTCTCCTGGCAGTGCACAGGCTACAGCTTTAAAGGTGGGTCCTCAGCCATTTAGCAGCAGTGGTTAATCTGTTATCTACAGAATCTGTGGCACTGCTAGGCAGTAAAGAAACACTTATTTTATTAAAAGCTAAATAAATTTCCTTCATTCTTCATACCCATGCCTGGGGCAAGCACATCCTCTCCCGGCAGATCTCCCTTTGCTGAGCTGCCGTGTTGCTCCTGCCCCTTGCTCTGTAGGCAGAGCAGCAGCACCCAGCTGGTCTTCCTGTGCTAACACAGACGCTTCAAGCCAAGACAAAACACAAATTACTTTGTGCCCGCTGCAAATTGCAAGCAGGATACTACAGGTACCCTAGCACGAGCTAGGGTCACTCCAGGCACCTCAGATTTACCAACCGTCCCCCGTTCCAAGGGGAAACATTCCCATCTTACAGCTATCTGCTAGGGCCAGGAGAAATCAGAGGGACACAGCCCTGTTCCCCCAACTTCTTTTTAAAGACCTCCCCGCAGCAGATGAGCCCAGAAGCCCCATGGATGCTGCTAGTTCAGCCTGCTGCCTGGCTCCCAGACAATGCAGCTTGGCCCATTGGGCCCACGTTGTTCAGACCCACCTGGGAATTCACAAGACGGATTGTTGTCTTCTGCCCCACGTCATCTTGAAAGCCCTTGACAGGAGCCCCATTGAACCGCAGGACGGCATCGTGGCTGTCTGAAAGCAAAACAGTGAAACCCTGTGAGCTAACAACTGCTTTTTGAGTGACAGAGACAGAGTAACATGTCACTAACCTGCACTTCTAATACAATCTGGCTACTCCCTGTCTTTCCATGTAACAACAAGAAGCAGCAAGCCAGATTCTTTGGAGGAAGTTGTGGCTCAAACTTCAGGATCAATACACTTTAAACAACCCCACTTTGTAAAACTACAGCCCACTGACAGGCTGAGAGCACAATCCTAGGACTTGTTCTGCATGGAGGAGTGGAGCATCTCCCTCCCTCTCCTTCCTTCCACTTTACCAGGAGATAAACCACTACACAATTATTTTACCACGTGGCTGGCTGCATAGTAAGGAACTGGAAAGTACTGGCAAGCCATCATCCTGTCTTGCAGACTGGAGGCTGACCAGCCTGAGAAATATGTATAATAACCACAGAAAGCAAAGCTGACCTCAGGCTGCCACCATACCTCCCACATCACAGAAATAAATCCACTGCTGTGCATTCAACAGGCATGGCTTGTTACATGCCTTGGGATTCACTGCATTTCCCTCTGCTGGCATCATCTCTTAAGATAGCACAGCATTCCTTCAGCACCCACCTCTGCCTTGGCACAGCTGCTGTAACACCACGGAGCCAGGCTGCTGCTGTGGCATGGAGGGTGTTTGTGCCCATCACCCTGGCATGGCTTCTCCATGCCCTGAGGCTGGAATTGGATAGGAAACCTTTCACATTAGAGAAGCAGGACCAACTCCCCTGCCTTCACACTGAGGCCACAAGACCACAGCTCACAGCACCTGCAGTCAGGGTTGTGGGGAATGGCCAAGCTCCCAGCCAGGGCAGAAGGGCTCGCCTGGGCCAGAACCAGGTCTTTTTGAGATCATTTTCTTGAAAATAGGGGTGTTTTCATAAGCAATGCTTATGAAATGCTCATCAGCAACTACTGTCAGCAAAGACTAGTTTCTCAGCTACTTTATTCTCCAGAAGTGGATCTTTAAGAGCCCTTCCAAAGCAACACCCAAAACTGTGAAAGGTGCTGTTTCAGGGAAAAAATCGTGTCCTTGCTGAGAAGTGCCTGTGTAGTTACCAGGACAGATCCATAACTCCATGTCCTACCTTGAATCAGTGCAATACAGCTTATAATTTCCCCCTGTAACTTCAGCCAGACACTAAGCATTATTATGCCCCAAGTTTGCATTTTAAAAGGGTGTTTAGTGACAGAGTAGCTGTCTGTCTCCAGATGGTTGTGCAGGTATCTCTCACATCAGATTTTTCAGTGGCATCTTATAACCTCCAGTAACACCAAGAGCCCAGTAAGACACAAGCTGGTTGTTTATAAGCTTCTCCCTGTTCTGCTCTGCCAGCCTTCCTTACATTGACTAATTGCTCATTTGATATCTTAATGTGCTTACACAGAACAAATATTTCCTGGAATAATAACTCAGCAATCCATTGTGCTCATCTACGCAAATGCTTAATTTTAAGCCTCTAAGATTTAGTACCTTTTAGACAATTTCCTCCAACAAAATCCTCCTCCTACATGGAAATAAATCCAGCCAAAACCTTGAAAAAAACTTTACATAAATACTCTGAATGCTCCTGAATCCTTAACATTCACCCTGCTCAGCTCAAGCGCTCCAAACTCTGCAGAAGCCCTCGCAGAGATGACTGAGCACAAAGGTGAAAGTGTTCGACCCAGGTGTGAGGAATGCAAGGCAGGGACACCAGCAGGGGTTAATGAATTTGCCTCGGGCACTACTCAGTGACCTCCCCAGCATCCATTCCTTGTTTTCTGGAACAAACCAGTGCTTCAGCTCTGGGACAGGCTCAGAGACAGGCTGCAGGAACAATGAAATGGCTTTGCACTCTGCTCAGCTGTGCCACAGCCAGAGCACTTGGCTGCTCCGGCACTGAATCCAGCCCTGTATTGACTGTGCCTCGACACTCCATAAACATCACACTCACATCACCCCACAGAGAGCAGCAAGCAGCTCTATCAGTATCCTGGAGCCCAACAGAGACACCCTTGGACACAAGCCAGCTGTGCTGGGGAGGGTGTTCAACAGAAAGTCACTTCTGAGCAAACCTTTAGCTCCAAGAGGCACCCAAAAAAAGCCAAGACAGGTACCCAAAGGAAAAGTCAGAACTGGCTTCCCACGTCTTGACCTGCCTAGCCTCAAACACGGGCAGAACCAATTACATCAACCAACTCCTCCCTGCAATGTGAACCAGGAAGCAGTGCTATTTTTCATTGCATCTTTCAAAGTATTTTAACACACCTCCAGTTGTCCAGCCTCACTCTAGCTCCTGCCCACCTGCTCTGTGGAGCACAGACAAGTTTGGGGGAGAATTTCTGAGCAAGTACCAGAACAAAACACTGTCTCCCGCATGAGCACCCACGGACTATGATTCTTGGGCTTTGCCAAGTTGTCCATGAAAGATGCATTAAAATCTAACCACCTATTTGTTTCAGAAGATGAAGGCTACTTGCAGCTTAGTGCAGGCTAAAGGGATCTAATTCAACAGAAAACTTATGAACACACCAAAGCCTGCAAACAATTTCCACTTGTGAGAAAACTCCCAGGCTTTAAAAGTTCTACTTCAGCAAAGCTACAGTTCTGCAAAGTGAGAATCTTAACTGAGCTTCAAACAACAAATAATGAAGCAAGCTTAGGGAACTGCAGGCACAGTACCCCAAGGTGAAGGCTGAAGAGCTGGTTTCCCCTTCGTGCTGCTTTTGTAAAGACAAAATGCTCTGGTATCAAAACATGCTTCTTTATAATCCACAGTACAAGACCAGTGATTCAGCATTTATTAATGCATTAACTTCAGGAAAATACGACCAGATAAGACTGCAAAGCATCACCAAACTTTGTCTAAAGAGATAAAACAAAGCCCTGTAAAGTCTTCTGGGCCACTCAAATCCAGCCACTGTTTTATGGCTTAGAATGCTGTAGTGCCACCTTTGTAAAGTCTTGAGCAGAATTATAGCATCATTGAGGCTGGAACTGACCTCTGAAGATTGTCTGTACCCAGCCCCTCTGCTCAACACACACTGCTCGGGGCTGTGAACACTGGGGTTTTTTCCCCTTTAGTGTTCTATTTCTTCTCTGACAAAATTTTTCCTGATGAAAATTTTTCTGACCAGTGACTGTTCAATGAGTATTGCTCAACCTGCTCCAAATCCTCTCAAAAAACAAACACTTGAGGAACCAACACCTCTCTCTGGTATCCAGTATTAGTGTGATCATGAAAACTGAAAGAACTAGCTCGAATAGAACTACCTATTGTTCCCATCTCCTAAGCTGAAATGTTTACTCACTTTAGAAGAAGTTAAAGGACAATATTTCAACCTATTTAAAACATCTTTTGACCACAACACAGATTTATGGCTAAGAGCATGACAGCAGCTTACTTTTATTCAGCATAAGTTACAAAACAACGATATTTGACTTCATGCTAACAGAAAGATACCAACCTATCTCTTGTCCCAGATGAGATGATTTCAGAGATCCAGCTGAAGACACGACAGCACAGCGACCCAGGTGGCCCACAGTTTCACTGAGGCTCTTCCCTGGTAGGTATTGCTGCCATTCAGAGGTCCCAAAAGGGCCATCTGACCCCTGTATCATGGTCACGTTGACCCTGTCCCGCAGCTGGCACAGCAGCTTCTCCGGGCTGAGCTTAGCAGCATTCCTCTTCCCACTGTAACTCACATTGTACTTGTTCATGGCCAGGTAGTTTTTTCTGACCTTCTGCAGCCTGGGTATGAGATTTTTGGATGAACTGTCCTTATCCCATACCTTCACAGAGGTTGCTGTTTTCTTGGAGTTTTCGGCTGTTCCAGAGGTGCTGCCTTTCGGTTTGTTTTGGGTACCGAGCCATGTTTTGGATATCTGCCCCAACTCACTGGCTGCTTCACGGAAGAGTCCTTGTGATTTAACAGTGTTCCATTTTTCTGAACTCCTGGGACCCTTCAAGTCATCGTTCTCGATCTTGAAAGGATTGTAGTAGCTTCTTCTTGTCTCTCTCCACAGGCAAACCGTCAGTGCTACCAGTATCACCACCAGAACACACATAAACTTCTTCAGCACATTGATGTGAACCATAGTGTACGGTGCATCCAAATGGGCCACTGGAAGCTGCTCCTGGGGAAAGGAGCACAGCTCAGTCAGGGCTGCAGGCACAGGCATGCATATATATACACTCATAAACATCAGTGTGCAGGCAACGGGAGGGGACAGAGACAACATACGTGTAATTCTAAACTTTCAGGCTGTTTAAAGATCTCATTTCAAAGTCCAACACCCTCAGACACCAAATAGAAGGACCTGAGCTGGCTGTCAGCCATCACATGCTACGTAGTGGTGATCTGAGGCCACTGCCACTCAAACCTTTTTTCTATTCCCTTCTGCAAGTGACAGCCAACTTTAACACAACCAATATTATACCAGCAACGGGGTAAGTCTGCACTTTGCCTTCCTTCTTCTTCCATCCCTGCTAGTCAGTATCCAAATCCCACCAAATGAATTTCCAGAAATGAGTTTTTACTCAACCATAAGCTTTAACACCAATAAAGCACATAATAAAGCATATAACTGAAAAAAAAAAAAAAAAAAAAAAAAAAGAGGCTGTGAGTTCGTGAGTCCCAGGAGCTTCACCAACCTGGTACTGACACACTGGGTGACTTTCCAGGGAACTGCTGCAAGTCTCTAGTGGGCTGAGTGCACTTCCCACCATCAAACCTCACTGAACAGCTGCTGGAAGCCAATTAGGCCCCAGTAAGGTTTGAGGTGTGCTTGGGCTCATAAATGCACTTTGATAAACATTAGTGCAGGAAAGTTACTTGTGGAGGAAGCAAAACCAGACTTTTTAGTACAGCACTGCCTTTCCTCTTTTGTGTTGCCTCACTCTCGCAGACACCTCCAGCTCCCACTACGAAAGGGGGAATCCAACAGGGGGACTGCCCAAAGGGCAGCTCAACCCAGGCAGCACAAGGGGTCTGTGTATGAAACATGCTGGGGCATAAACAGCTCATGAGCAGCACACAGGACCTCAGAAGGCAGGAGAGCAGGTGCTCATTTCCCTGTGTGGCTGCCTCCAGCACGGGTCCAGAAAGAGGGGAGCAGCACAGAGGCACGAGGTCCTCAGGAGACAAACACATGCAGGTCACCACCACCACCCCAGAGAGGCAAGAGTAGCCACTTCCTCACCGAGCAACCTGCTGGAAGCAAACAGGGCTGCGCTGTGTTGGTGAGACGTTACTGAGCTACCAACACGCTACCTGTGGAAAAAGCATCAGCTCTCCAACTCAAGTCATTTTTGGCTGCAGGCAGATTTTCCTCCGAGGGCTTAAGCAGAATATCCCAAAACACAACAGTTCTGTGGTGCACTGACGAGTTCAAGAAACACCTGCAAAAAAAGAGGAAAAAAAGAAAAACTGTTAAGGAAGAACCTCAAATTCCTAGGGATGAGCAGGTGTTTCTCAGATAAGCCCTGTGGTCCCAAACAAGCTCTTACCAAGGCCTGGAAGGGCCAGCAGCAAACACATTAGCATCACATAAGCCTTCTGTCCACTCAAATGGACATCCTGCTCTCAGCTAAAGCTGAGTTCACAGGCTGCCTGCTCTGTGGTCCCAACCAGACCAACAGTACTCTCCCATGGAGAAGGCTCTGTCTGAGCAGTGGATACACCCATAATACAGTGAAGGAAATATCCCAATTAATGCAGTGAACAGGGGGAAAAAAAAGATAAAGCTAACTCTTCCCAGGGGAACATTCTACTGCCTGTTTTTAAGCAATTCATGCACTCTTGCAGAGAAGACTCCCTGCTTTTCTGGAGCAAGTCGTATGAAAAGTTGCTTTATAACATACATCTGAATCCTTAAGTCTTCACAAAATAGATCAATGTATTTTAGACTTTACTACCAAAGAAATGCAGCAACAGAAAGGGAGATTTCACAGTACTACAGAAAACAAGAAGTAGCTTGCTTTTGCAGGAACTCTGAGTCAGTACAATGCCACATAAGCTAAATTACAAACACTACCCTTCACAGACTAAATACTAAATTATTAAAGCATCCTAATGCTGACTACTTATATTTTAACCTTATTAAGGAACTCAAATTTTTTTTAGAGCACTCCAGAATGAAAAAGCAAACACTGCTCTACCTCTAGTTCTTAAACAACAACAAAAAGATCCAAGAAACACAAGTAATTCTAGCTTTTGTTGAAGTTATTTGCCCTGCCTTGACACACTGTATAACTTCTCATTTGTTTGAGTACAAATGTGCCAGAAAGGCACGCTGAAGCCCTCTTGGCCAGTAGGTTTCAGATGCAGAGGTCCAGCAGTCTGGGGCAGGGGGGAATCAGGAGGGGATGCAGGACATCCCTGTGCTCTCTCCTGGAAGGAGTTAGAGTGAGGTTTCCCACACTGTTTGTGGTTCCTGTCCTGCTGTGGGCTCTGCAAGACACTCTCACTCTGCCTCCTGCCATGCCCTCCACAGCTGGGGACCCTGGAGGGCCAGCTCACTTGGGGTCTGCTCAGTGCCATCGGGAACAGAAGGCACATGAAGGCAGGAGGCTGCCAAAGCCATTTGCTACTGGGGAAAGCACCACTGAGTCACCCTCACACTGCCAGAGGCTCTGCAGGCAAACCACAAAGAGACAGCAACATTTCCCAGTGAGACACACACAGAAATAGAGCTGCCAGTGTCAGCTTAGTACACGACCCTGAGATACCTCCCTCATGCAGCCCCCAGCCTGCTTTTCTTTACGTAACACAAGGGTCAGGCATCCAGGAAACTCAGCCAAGACCTGTTAAGGCAGGACAGAGCATCAACACTGTAGGAGGTGCCCAGGTGCCCATCACCCTGCAGGGTGCAGCTCTCCACGCCCTGGAGGGCTCTACCCTGCCTTGAACTTCACAAACCTCTCCCACGGGGTTTCCAGGTGGAGGTGACAGCAGGCACATAGCAACCATTTGCTTCCTACATTAAGATCATCTAGAGAGGTGGCAGGTTCATCACAGTGAAACAACTTCACAGTTCACAGCAAGTTCCTGCTGGGACACTCCTCCCATGGCTGCACAGGACAGGATGCCCCAGGCCCAACACCTCCTCTCCTTCCTGGGCCACACAGAGGAACCTGAAAAGCTCACCTTCAGAACTCTGTTCAGGACGATCCCCGTCTCTGATCACTGCATGCTGCTGCAACAGGAACTCTGATGTTTAGTTTGCTATGATTTGTAAGCTGGCAAAGTAGGCTCTGCAAGCAAGTACATAGCAGAGCCACAACATTTCCTTCTGTTCCCCGTGGATTCAGTTTAGTTATTACTACTACTTCACGTGATCTGATTTGATTTTATTGGCACAAACAGCGCTCTAACACCAGGTCCCTCTCAAGCATTCTGCCACCAAACCTTCTCTGTAGAGAGACAGGGCACCTGCTCTTCCAGGCAAAGCAGGATAGCCCGCAAATGGTGCTCTCTTTCCACACCTTTAGATAATCCACTTGTGTGCACTTGTGTATGGCAGCAGTCAGTACAAAGGTGCTTTTGTGGAGGTGATGGAAGCTTATCACCCACACAAAGCACAAGGTGTCAGCTATGAGTACGAACAAAGAAAGGACAAAAAAAAAATTCCCCCAAACCTATAAAAAAAAACTTGAACAAATTGCTGCCTTCTTGAAAACCAGAGCCTGACGCAGCAACACCACAGCAGAGAATACACAATCCCCATTTCACAGATTTACCCTAAAAATGCTAACAGAACTGTCTTTATCTGATAGACAAAAGGTTTATCAAGCCTTACCTGTCTCCTATAGTGTCCAACAGCAGATACACAGAGAAACTATGGCTATGGAACAACGGTATGAATATATTTCTCTTCCAGTAAACGCACACAGCTTCCCAAAAGTTGTGTCATCAGCTGTACCAATGCCCATTTGTTTAATTAGTTCTTGAAAGCACTCATATTTCCCAAACAGCCCAAGGCAATGACCTCTGCAACGGCACACAGTGCAGACACAACCCCTCCTCTCTCCGCCTCACACCAGAAAACTGAATCCAACTGACAGAAAGCTCCTGCCTTCATTTTCCACACATCTTTCGTGGTTGCACCACCTCTGCTAACACCCTCCATTCCCCACTCGTGGCTTTCTCAGACTGAATCCCACTTGTTCCAATCCCTCCTTGAACAGCAGTTTTTTTGTACCTTGGACTCTCTTGGTCAAGTTCCACAGCACCACTGGCAGGGTGTGACCGTCCCTCGAGGCAGGGACACCGGGACACCCCTGCTGGACACACTCTTGCCACATGGTCCAGCCACAGCACAATAACAGGACTGCTTTGTTCTCCTTTGGAAACTTCCTCCCCTTCCATTTCCCTTCCTGACCACTCCTGAGCCCTGGTCTCTACGCTGTCGCTGTCAGCAATGACTTCAGGATGTTTTGCAAGCAGCAGTGACTCACAGAGTTGTCCCTGGTGCAGCATGGAGGGCAGGAATAAATACAACTAAAGAGCATTATCTTATCCCTGCTGGCACAAGCTTCCTTGGCTGCTGTGCTGCCCAGCCACCCAGGATCCCAAGACCCCTCTGAAGCTGCTCCATGTTTCCCCTGGTCCCAGCAGCCCCAAGGAGACAGAGCCAGCCAAGCCCATACCCCTGCCCTTCTCTGCTCTCCTCTGCAGATCCATGACCACTGCTCAACAGCAGGGATCTTGGAGAAAATCTGTTGGGGACTTCTGTGATGTTGTGAAACATGACCACCCACTTTCCTACCTTCTAGACTGTCACTAATCCAGGACAGGAACTTTCTCATCCCACAACAGCTTATGGTGTTTTTTTACTGAGGCTCTTAATGAGCAATCGCACCAAAACCTTGAAAATTCAAGGCTTCTCTCTCTTCATTTTCATCAACTTCTGAAAAGGGGAGAAGAGGAAACAGGCAGATAGGTTTGAAATGTGACTTCTGCAAACAGATGAGACTTCTTAATGAATTCTTAAATGTTCCACAGGTGTTAGTCGTTATGATTACTGGTCTGAAGTAATGGATCCCACCAGAATCTCTCTGAAATGCAATCATGTCAAGTAAAACCTTTCATTTAAGTGATGATTTGAGAGATACTCCTGAGGACGGGCATATGCAGCAGGCACATCTACCTGGTCTACTGATCCTGTCCTTGATCCTGCTATTCCTACGTCAGCATCATTCACATGCAGTTTCCATGTATCTGATCTATGCACAAAAGCTTTTTACTTCAGCAAGTTGTTCCTCAACCTTTTTTTAGATAATGTGATAACGACTTCATATTTAAACTTAGAGCACTTACGTTTCTTTCCAGATTTCCTTCATTTATGCATTTCCATCTGTACCCACAACTGTGCTGTGCCTGAACAAGAAGTAAGAAAGTTTTGCCCCCAGCTTTTGCTGGTGTATTTTTGAATGTTTTTATGTTCCCCCGGTATTTAATATAAGGCAGAAGCCTTCATTTCTGGCTATGTCAGCGCTTTACACCCCCTGTTTTCTAGGTCCTGTGTTGGAGGCAGCACACTGCCTCCCCTTCTGCCCTAATTACAAGGCAGCTGCTTTGCTTTCACTCCCTGCAGAGGTTCTACCAGGCACCTGCAGAACCACAGTCACCATGAGCCATCAAGAACCAGAGCAAGAGGTGACCCACGCTACTGTGGCTTTCCTCCTCCAGCTCCCGCCATCCCAGATGCCTGCACAGGCACCAGCACACACGAGGGCACAGCCTTAAATCAGCTTTAATAAAACCACCTGACAGCAACAAGTATGACACATGCAGGGCAGCTGAACCAGGCAACATGAGCCTTGCTCAGGGAGACACTCGGAGACTACTGCTGGTAACAAACCTTTTTCATTTCTAAAATCACCAGTTTCACATTCAACTGAAGAAACAGAAAGAAAGTACATCTTAGCATGCACAAACAGCACCAATTCCCAGAACCACTGCTTGTCCTCCTATATCCAGACCCCCGTGTGTCAGGACTTCACAAGTGAGTTTTTTGTTATCACTCAACCTCACCACAACCATTCCCAGACTGAAGCCAACAATAAAAATCCCCCTACCCCACCCCAACTTTAAAAACCAGGATGTGATCACTCATCTATGACTATTTTCTTTACACGGAACATTACACCTTCAAATCAAACAAATCACTTCTGTTCCCCCCTCCCCGCCTGTGTTTCTCTACGAGGTTTGTCTTTCAAAATGAAAGGGGAGCGCTTCTTTATTTTAAATTAACAGCATGTGGCAGGTCAACACTTAATGCCTCTGCAAACATCCCGGCGCGCCAAGACATGTAATTGGTGTTCCCTGGCCCCAGGACAATAAATACACTGTGTGCCAGCAGCAGCCACACCACCCCTCAGGATAATATTTCTCTGACACCAGCCCCTCGCAGGTGGGCGTGATGTCTTTCTGTCTCAAGGACAGTGCAATAACTTTACGACTTGAAGAGGACTCTAATTCAACTTAACCTAAGACCTAGTCTTTCACTAAGGGAAATAAACTTGCAGAAGTGTGCATCTATCATTCCTGGTTTTCAGTACAACAGCACTACCAAGATTTGCTTTTCTCCACCTACCCAGAGCTCATCAGCTCAACAGTAGCACTGCACCACACCAACTTCACTGTAAGTAAGGTGGGAATTCTGGCTGTTGACTTCACAAAGCACTATTCAAACTATTTACTTTATGTTAACTAAAACACTTCCTGCATTACATTTAAAATAAGTCGGTTTTCACTAATTCGTATTTTATAATGTAAGAGACACACAGATGTCAAGACTGTTCATCAAAAAATATCAGGTGCTGGGAAAAAAGGTAAGTCCTGACGGCAATAAAGAGAATACTAGAAAGGACACCCACTAGAGCCCATCAAAGCAACCACCAGAGAAACTGTAAGAACAATCATGTAACAAGCACTTCAATAACTTATTTGGCAAAAATCAAAGTAGTTCCCTTCTATGAAAGGAACTTGAGGCATGGAAGACAAATGGAAACATCAAAACGAGGGTTAACTATTTTGTCTCTGATAGAAAAGGAGGCAGAAAAAAAAAAATGTGTTACAATAATCAGATGTTTTTCCATAAATAAAACCCACTTGCTTGCAGTCTCCCTAGCCAAGGTGCCAGGAAAGCTGAATTGATACCACTTCTACCACACCTCACCAGTTTCACTGGTTAAACCAAGACTGAAGGGACCAGAGGAAAGCCAGGTGTAACCCAGCACGAGTTGTCGAGAAAGCCCTGATCCCAGCTCAGTGTCAGGCTGCAGCAGAGCAGCTGAGGGAGCAGATATGCAGGAATCAATAACCCCCAAGGTCCTGGATATTGTTAGTTGTTGATGCAGCAGGCAGGTTCCCAAAAGTCAGAATATTTGCAGTAGCTGATGTCAAATATGTGCTTTGCCAAGGCACGTCCGCGAGTCACATCCTCATGCAGGTTGCTCCCAGCATGGCTTGTTCAGAGAGGAATAACAGCAAGTGCTGCTCTGTTTTTCAGACCAGGTCTGACTGATTCATCTGGTAACACTATCCCCTTGTGGCAGCATTTCAAACATATCTGCTGTCAATAAGCCCACATGTATGTCAGTAGGGAAGTGACCTTGCCTAAATACAATTCAATTTTATGAATCACAGACAATATGCATAGCACAATTTTATAAATCATAGGCAAAATGCATAGCATAGCCATACCTGGACACCTAGATGTATTCAAAGACATTTAAAGAGATTAAGACACTTCTCCCACCTCAAAGTTTCACATATGTATTTATAAAATGGAGAACACTTGGCAGGAGCAAACAGGTGCCTCTCAAACCAGTTGCAGTGACCAACTCTTTGGTGGAATGGAGGACTGGCACGGCCTAGCAACCTCCTCCAGCTGTAAGCTCCAAAAACCAGCATGCCATGCATCAGGCAGCTCCATAGTGCCAGGTACAACCTAGCCAAAGAATTCCCCTTTTCTTCCCCCCTCACATACCCTGGCAGCATCCCAGTGCTGGATCAGTGTGGCTTTGGGCATGGCATTAACTGATCAGAAGTGAAACAAATCTACACAGTTGCTGGAGGGAGGTAAACACCAAGCTTGAAACACTGTGGGGTTCAGAGACACCAATAAAGGCCATTTTAGGGTCTGCCTGTGTAATACCTCCAGCTCCCAGTGTTTTTAGTCTGTTTTCTTCTCCATCAGAAAATCAGGCATAGAGCCTGGAAAGCACTACCCATCTCCCGTCCCCAAACACATCACTCACTTCCTACGGTTGGCACTTCAGAAACAAGTCTGGCAGCAGAGCTTGCAGATGACAAGTGGATGGATCCCTCATGGATCTGAGCCACACCCCCACCCACCCCTTGAAGCAGGCAGCTTTCTGCCCTCTGGTATTTAAGCCCACAGAAACTCCACGCACATGGGAATTCGTGCTTCCCCTATGAAGGGTGCCATTGTGGCACTGCCCTACAGGCATGAGCAGACAGGAGGAACTCAGGCACTGCTCACAGCAGCAATGGCTCCTGGAATCCGCAGGATATTGCTTTCCCAGGGTGTCACCAAGGGCGGCCCATCTTCCCTGGGTCTGTGTAGTGCCGGGGAGAATCACAGCCACGGTCACCTTGTGTTTGCCTGTGCCTGACACACCTGGGGGAGGGCTCCAGAGGTGCAGCCAGCACGGGCTGAGCACGTGAGCCTGGCACCAGCACACGGGCCGAGCAGCGGAGTGTGCAGAGAGCTCCGAGCAGTGCCCAGCCGGGCACCAAACACAGGGCAGGGCGGCTGAGAAAGCAGGGAAAAGGGAGACTGCCAGTGAATCTCAGCACAAATACGTTTTTCATCAGAGCCAGGTAACAACTTGCAGCGTGGAGGAGAGATCTAGACAGGTAATTTCAGCAAAAACGTAAGTTACTCCCTAAAGCGGTAAAGGAGACCCCAGACATTTTTGTATCTCCTCCACTCGATATTGGCTCTCATACTGCTTCTAGCACAGTTCTGCAGTCTTTCTCTGAGCCTTCCAGAGCAAGGAAAGATCCTTGTCTTCCCCCACAACCTGACAGCGCTTGGCTGGATGAAGGGATGAGATATGGGAGGAGGAATGAGCTATGAGGGATGGCAGGAAGACGTGCTTGCTCAGAGCCGGACTCTTGCACACAAGCACATGTAGCTCTTCCTGGCCACTCAGTGCCACCTGGCCACAAAGATACCAGACTTCCTCTTTCATTAGGAGAACTGCCCTCAAACACAGAAGTCAGGCATCTGTCATGCCCAGGATGGATGGCTTGGAAAGGGAAGGGAAGCTCAAAAAAGCACACATAAAAAAAATCAAGGGGGTGGGAGGGAGCGTTCCTTATGAATTCTGTTGGTGTCCTGCTGCTGAGAAATGCAGTAACACAAGTAGTTGGTTAGACCATTCTTGGAAAGTTTCTTTTTATTGGTTTCCACCTGACTCCAGCACCCTTTGATCAGACATTGCTTCCCAGTAGGGATGGAAACATGGTACACATGGGGGTGACCAGCAGGTCAGCTTTGAAGGTACAAAGCTGACCCACAGTACAGCAGTGAAGTAGATGCTTTCAACTTAATCGAATTTATGCTGCACTGCTCTTCCTTGGGATCATCCCAAAGTCCAGCCAATTCTTTTAACTAACACCTCAACAACTCAGACACAGGTCAAAGAGTTCCAATGGGGCTTCTCCCACCCCAGAAGAAGGAAACTGCACCACAGCATCAAACACTTGACATTAAGTTGAAACAAATATTTACCAGAAAGAAGTTACAGAATACTGCAAAACCTGGCTGTAAGCTGAGGCTGAGCAGGACACACTACCTACAGTCATCTCTTACAACAACACACCTCAATGTACCACAAAGGTAAGTGCAAGGGCCAAAACCACCCACATCCCAGCAGCAGCATCCCATGCAGACAAGGAGCCTGTAGAAATCCAGCTGAGATGTTCCACATGCACAGTGGTGGCTGCCTGGAGGTGACTCACAGAACACCTTGGGAGGACACCATGCCTTCCTGCTCCACAGGAGGAGCTGGGTGTTCCCTACAGCAGTGCTCTCCCATGCCACAATTCCCACACAGCGCTCAAGGCTGATCTCATTGCACCTCTAGCACAAGGCCACCTTTTCTTGCTGCTCAACATCCCATCCAAGCTCAAAGTGGAAAAGCACTGGGCTTGAAGTTCACTGAACTTTAAACAAGGCTGACTTTTGATCAGGCTCAGACCAAGCTTTAGATTAAAAGTTACTCATTCATTTTATTTAAACAAATCTGCCTGCCTTTACTCCAGCACACTTTAAAGGGACAAGTTTTTAAGTATTTCATTTGGGAATGCCATCACAGTCTCATGGGAGCTGATCCTAGATGATCCTTCATCTCCTTTTTTGTCCCTCTTCCCGCCAAAAGGATCCTTTTGGATGCTTTGGTACAGCAATGCACCTCCCTCTCCTCTCCACAAGCTCCCCTCCAGGTTCTCAGGGTGGGAGCTTGGCTGCTACCACACCATGTTCTAATCTTGCACAGACATCTGAAGGTACAAAGTCCTGGATATCTCTTGACAGCAGGAGCACAATTTTTCTTCCCTCCTCATGCCATCATACCAGTATCCCCTGAGGCTAAACTGGCAGAGAACCCCCAAGCCCCAGGTATATTGGTTAGAGTATCTCCTCTCATGTAGGAGGAACCACAGCACTCCAATATGAAAGCAAAGAAAAACAGCAGGGAAACCTAGCAGAGTTGTCTTACACTATTTTAGGATTATTAGTTTGCATTTCACTGGTCTTTTTGTTTGTGTTTCTTTTTTTGTTTTGTTGGGGGTTTTTTAATTTTTATTTTCAAGTATCAAGCCAATTCAGCTAAGGTGGTTCTGCTTCCGCTGAGACATGTATTGCTCTCTCTCTCAGATTTATAATACACATACCTAAATACTTACATACATATCCTCACCTATTTTTGAGTTAGGAAATAATGCATTCACAATACAGAGATATTGCCGAAATAAAAGCTTTTTCACAGGTTCTCCAACATGAATATAGGTCAGAGTTCTCCGTTGTCAAGGGAATCACTTTTACAAAGTGTTATCTCTGAATTTTCTTTCTTTATTCTAAACAAACATAGAAATGACTAGTTAAAATGCATAAGCCTGATGAATATTTTCTGAAGTCTGCTAGAACAGCAATTTTTAATTTTCCCTCCCAAAGTACAAGGCTAAAAAAATTACAAGCCTGACCCAGTTTACAGGTTCCTCTCACTTTGGGCTGTGCATAAAGCTGGATCTCTGCATGGCATTATCTGCAGCCATCTCAACGAGGGGACGCATTAGTGCTTCACCAACTTGCAGCAAACCTTCCATGCCCCTTTTGGGAGCTCTTTAAAAGCTGAGCGAGCAGAGCTCTTTCAGAGATCTCGGCAGATTAGGACCCAAAGAGGTGAAAAACCATTAGCGTGAGAGCAGGGAAGCAGAGCAGAAATTTCCCACACGCTCGTCTCGGGGCACCAGCTCCCCTGAACCTTCTGACATGGGCAGGAGCTGCTGCCGGGGCAGATGGAGGCCCGTGCTCTGCACTGCTGATCACACGCGGTGCGGCAGCGACGGCGGTTTCAGCGCTCACCACTGCCGGCAGCGGCACCTGAAAGAGCTATTTTAGGAGACCAAGGACCCACAGCGCTGTGGGGAGCAGGGGGGAGGGCTGCAGGTGGAGATACACACTGTCTGCGAGGAAACAGGTGCCTTACTGGTGGGTCTGCATCTCCAGGACTCTCCTCTTCCTCCTAGGAAATCCCCCCCAAGGCCCTTCACGTCCCCTCCAGCATCTGCACTGCACGAGGAGCACCCTGGTTTCTGTGGCCTTACCCCACAGGAAAGTGTGCAGGAAGCAGCAGGAAGCTGCTTTCCTGCCTTGGTGAGATGCCACCTCCAGCCCTCCTCCCACCCTCCACAAGCCTTTCTTCTTGGAAGTCCTTTCCTTGCGTGCATTTTTGGATCTGAGTTGGTGGGAAAAGCTGAGCACTGTGTGCAGTGCCTGTCCTGGGCTCATGCCCTCTACTCACCGTGGTGTTTCAAAGCTTCAAGTGCAAAGCAGTGTCTGAGTGGGGTGTCTTCTGCCACAGCAAGGAACTCATACATGCCAAAGAGTAGAAGCCATGAGTATATAGGAACAGGCTGGCAGAGTGACCACAGAGCCACCCACCCCAACAGCCAGCTCCTGACAGAGCAGCTGCCCCAAACTGCTGGCAGTGGTGGGGCCATCTCTACAGCACACACAAAGCTGCAGCAAAAACAAGCAGGTGGGTTTGCACTGCACTTCAGCACGAGCACACAGAATTAACTGCTCTTACACAATCCGATCACATCTGCATCATCCTGTTACTGTGAAAGAAAACTGTATTTTATTACGTGGTCAAAGGCTTTGCTGATCACACTCCACCGGTCTGGACACCCACCTTGGGAAACCACTGCTGAACCTGGACTCGACACACCAAAGCTCATCTCCTCCACCATCAACCACCTACACCCAACACATAATATCCTCTTTTCCAACAGGCAGGCTCTGCCCCTTTCTAAAGGGGGAGAGGGTCAGAGGCTCCCACACAGCCACAGGGAGCACTGGATCGTGAAGGGAGGGGTGGGCCAATTTTTGGTTTTACTTCCCTATTTCAGATGTACCCAAAGGAGGAAAGAGAAAAGTCCCTTTTCCATTTAAGTTATTAACATATAACAGTGTAACTGCTGACAAGAGGGCTAGGCAGACAGAGAGGTACAGATTTTACAGACCAAATACATCACTTCGCTGGTTTTCAAATATCCAACTCCCCCAGCAGCCTTGGCATATTGCAAGCCAGGCCTGACTAGGCTGCCTGGTCTAAAACCATACTTAGTAACAGGGAACTGGGTTTATGGTTCAAGAGGAAGAGTTCTGAGTGTTTTGAAAGGGGCTAAAGATTTCATTCTGGTACAAATAGAAGGTGACTCTTCAGTGTTACCAACACACATTAAGAGGAGGAATATCTCTGCACGAAAAGTGAATCTGAGTTTGAAAGCTTAGTTTGGTTTTGGATTTCAGAGGAACAAGGAAGAAAAACAGAACTAAAAAAACCTCCCCTTGTTTCCCAATAACAACAAAAAATGAGAAGTTTTGCAGGGGCTTAGTTCCATGGCTGACCTACTTCTTTAAACCTCTGTTCTACACCCAAATCCCACCTAACTAGAAGTCGTCTCCTGCTTAGTTTTCTTTTCCCCATGCAAAGAGCAACTGCCAAAGATGTCCAAGACAACGTGCCACACTTTTTCTTTTCCACTCACCCACCTCCCACAGTGTGTTCCCACTCCTGCCAGTGCTCCCCAGGCTTCACACAACTCTGTCTGGATCTCTGTGCAAATTTGGGCTGCTCTCTGCCCTCTGGGGATGGAAATCCAGCAGCCCCCAGGGCAGGCAGGCTGCTGGAGCTCCACCAGCCCTGCCCAAGCGTTTCAGTTTGCAATGCTAAAGGTAACAAAACACTGGGAGGGACAAGTGTTCCTCAGCCAGAAAGGAAGAAAGGGTGGTGCATTTTCCATATTAAAGATTCAGGTTTTAAGCAGAGGAGAGGAGATTAGCATATTTCCAGCAGAAGAGGAAGTGGGGAGCAACAGCTGGCACTCCTCATGCCAGCAATTTAAGGATTCAGAGAAGCAGCTAGACAACAAGGTCCTCCCAAACCATCTTCACACATGAAAACAGGTATAAACCCAACACTTAACATTTGCAGTTGCCTCTAAAAATGCTCCCTATCAAGTGAGCTTTCCTGTGCACAAGAGGAAAGGTGCATGAGCACCTTCCTCAGTCGCTGCAATGGCTCACATGACCCAGCCTTTTGGGCTAGCTTCTCATTCCTGAGAGCAGCTCCCAAGCCTTGCAGTGCTATGATAAGGGGCAGGATGCCAGTGGGGAAGGGTGACAGACAGGCAAAGTAGTGGCACCACCACCAAAAGCACTTCAGACAAGTTCAGAGGAGGTCTGAAAGTAGGCAGCTAATTACTCTAACCCAGAACCATAGGCAATATTCCCAGAGGGTTTCCGTGGAAAGCCCTTACCAAAATGAGCCCCAACACACATCTTATATTCATTCTACACAAGGCACAATAAATACTGGATCTCAGACACAAATCTCTGGCACACTCCCAATACATGTCAGCTTCTACAAGGGCTCCCACAAGAAGCAGAACAAATGTTTTATTTTGCTTTAAAAGAGAAATATAGGATAGCTGCAAAGGGAATAGCAGAGAACCCTTCTCGTTTTCTTTACCGCCCTCCCAGCTCTGCAAGCAAGACGAGACAGCCCCAGTGCCAACAGCGGTGCCTCTGAATGTGCACGGCCTTGCCATGCCAACAGCAGTCCTGCTCCTGCTGCAGGCATGTGGAAGTGAAAAAGGGGCATTGAAAAGAAAAAGAAGAGCCACAGTCATCACCTTCATCTCCAGGTTCCTTTGCTGCCCACAGCAGTTCCTTGTCATTCCCTTCCAGGCAGCAGCAGGTTGCCAGGTAAGATCTGTAGGAGGTGCCACCACGGGGAGCACATCCGTGCAATTCTTCATGCTCTCATGTCCCCTTTAATCGAATTCTCTAGCCTAGGAAAGAAATCAAGATGTTAGACACCTAGATCAGACTGATCAGAAGTCACTGGACAGGGGACTACAACCACCAGCCAGGACCACACAGCAAATAAGCAGTGACACAGAAACACTAGAGCATGCAGATACTGCTGTGCCCACACCACAGGCAAGGGTATCCCGGGTAAGATCAACAAGCGAGCTGCCAACACCTCTAAAATAACTTGGGCTTGAGTAAAACAGCACACAGAGCCTTATTTTGAAGGCAAAATCTGCTGGTGAACACCTGCTGTCTGCAGAACTTCCCAGAGACTAAGGCCAGGAGCCAGGGTCAGGGAGAGCTGGTAATACTGAGATCAGGGCAGAAGAACTCACCCTTAGTGCTGGGTGTATGGGTCCCTGAGGAGTTCTGAGCAATGCAACCTGTACAAACACACCTGCAAAGACCCTCTTGAGGATCCCTCTCCCACTGAACCACTGCCTAGCCTGACAGAACAGAGCAGTGATGCACTGCACTTAACTGATGAGCCTTGCTGGAAACACAAAAGAGCCTTTACAGAGTTTATATTTCTAACCTCTCCCCTACTTCTAAAAGAAACTCAGTGCAACAGCAGCACGTGTCCTAAAATCCTCTTAAATAAGACATTAATCACAAGACTGTTTAGCAAGTGAGAGCACACAGTCTGCTCAAAAAAAGCTGCCTCCCATAATTATCCTGCCTTGGGCAAGTTTCCAGTGTATGTGCATGGCCTGGCATATGTTTCACCTCGAGTCCAGCAGCTCAGGTTTCTGCTCTCAGCAGGGAACCCAATCACACACAGCTTAGGAAGAGGTCCCAATATGTCCATAACTCAAATTAATGCCAGCTTGAACCATCCAAGGACCCCAATGCACTGCAGTTCACCATGGCGGGGGGGGGCAAGCAGTGGCAGGAAGGAAAATGACCTGTGCAAATTATGGCTAATCCAATCTCTCACTCAGCAGCAGTCTTATCTAGGCATTGTCCCACCAGGATCTTTTTCCACAACTACCAAATAAGCAGAATTTTCTCACTGCTTTCCTCAGACAAGATAATACAAAGACCAATATTTTCATTTCAAATCCATCTTGCTCGAGATGAATTCAACTTCCTTGATCCTGTTCCCCAAACCAGAGTTGAAGAATTGCTCATTTTTCCAGTGAGTAACACCAAAGTAGCTTCTCCACAGGCTTTTTTTAAGGGGGTAGTTTTTGCAACTTATCTGCTCTGAACCATCACACCTGCTTTTTGACACAAACACACAGCTAACAGGCTCCTGGTAACAGCTATTAAAAAAAATTCGTTAGAATTACTGATAACACCAACAGCAAAGTTCAGTTTTCAGAAAGACAACAAGTGCAACTACAGAGAAGAGATAGAATGGATCTGGACATTTGAAGAGGGGTTTGGGTTTTTTGTTTTTTTTGTGGCTGGTTTGTTTTGTTTATTTTTCTCCTGGAGTTTGTTTTCATGACACATAAAAGAAAGCAAGCCAAGGATGTGGGAGGGCTAAGAGATGCTCAACGACCAGGGAGACCCAAAGCTCCCTAGGAGATGGCAGTTTAGGAATCTGCCAAGAACTGAAATGGGCTAGAAGGAGCAGAAGGAGCAATACTGGAAGGAAGAGCAGGTTTCTTGGAGCATATGGCTAGCCAGGAATTTAGCTGAAGAAAATGCTTTAAAACAGCTTCAGGATTGTGACACACAGCATTAAAACATGCAACAGCCTGTGGGGCAACCTCAGGTGGGGAGAAGCAGGACATGATAACCTTCACTTCCAGCCTGAGTGCTTTCACTTCAGAAAAACAGCCAGCAATGGACAAAGCCAGTGACAGAACCCTGCCCACCAGCACAGCCTGTGCTTACCAAAGCCCTGGCAGGTGGCCTTAGGGCAGCCATGGTGGCTCAGGCTCTCCAAAAGTCATTACCACCATCATCCCAAAGTGCCCAGCACCAGCTGGCCCAGAACAGCACGTGCTGGGGCTGCATGACTGGGGGACACAGCTGCCCCCTCCACCTACTGCAAACCCTGTGCCGTGTTCAGTCACACCCTAGGTTTGTTGTCCTTCAGATCAGGGAGTTATGCCATCCGGGGGAGATCCACATGGGTAGGAGCTGGGAAGAAAGATCTGAGATCTCCTGACAGCAGTGACTGGTTTCATCAGCTCAGCTGCCAGTCAGACGCAGACGAGGTGCTGAGCAAGCCGAGCACGCCGAGCACTGCCCGATGAGGGTTCTGACAGATGGGGAGGGCTGAGGCTCAGCCTAAACCCTGCTGAAGCAGAGCTAAGCCGTGAGCAGAAGGGGCTGGGGCAGAGCCCTTTCCTGCCCTGCAGGCTCCCAGGCAGCCACCCCACCGCTCAGCCCTGGTGCAGCGGGCAGGCCATGACGGTCACGCCTGAGGGCACTGCACAGATGTGAAACGCAGGCACCAGCCAGGCAACGATTAGGGGAAAATTAAGCATTTCAAACATCACCTGCAGGGCTTGACTTGCTGTCCTCACCCAGCGTAAAATCTCAGCTCAGATGCTGCAAAGGAATAGTGGGGAGAAGTCATTTCTGCAATACCTCAAAAATGTGAGGCCTCCAGAGTGTTGTCTGCACGGAGACAGATGGGAAGAATCAAGACAAATTAATGTCAGGAATTAATTTTAAAAGTATGAGTTAACATGCATTAATGACCTTGGTACACCCCCACATCTGTAGCTATGGTAAGCTTAAATTTCCTTCATTCCTATTCACTTCCAGCATGAACTAAACTGATTTTAATTAAGTGTCCACACTGAAACTTAACATCATTTCCGACATCAAATTTTACAACTAATCTTTAATTAGGCTTTCTGAATTTTTCTCCTTAGATTGCAAGTATATGATCCTCTGTCTAATTAAACGATCCATCCATGAATATTTAATAAAATAGTTACCCAATTGCACTCCCTAATAACTAGGAAAACTTCTCAGCCTTAGAGCACCTAGTTCAACTGAAAGATATGGATGTTTTATAAAGTGATTTTCAAAGTGATTTACAAAATGATAAGAATTTTCCAAAACTGAAACTGAGAAAGCAGAGGTGAGCTATGACACACTGAAAAATTAAATTGATTTTTACCCCAGGTGCAGATTTGAAGGAGTTTCCGTTGGTTTTTAAAAACACACTTTTAACCACATTTGAAATTGCTGAGCCACATCCACAAGGCCTAAAATAATTCCCAGCACATAGATCCAAGGAAAATTAGATTCTTTCCATGCAACTCTCCCTCCTCTCTGCACTTTTCAGACCCCTCTGTTACAGCAGGCCGTGGTTCGTGCCCACATCAAATGGAGCCACTGCTCAGTGCCAAATCTACAGCACCTTTCCAGACTCCTCCATCCAGAGGTGAGCTGCTCACTCTGCAGGATTCAAGATGGCTGTTCTTTAATCACAGGTTAAATTAAATTCGAGGAGCCTGAAAATGCCAGCGATCCCTCACTTTGTAGGACGAGCAGAAAGCCTGACTAACCCATCACACAAGGCGTTCCTGAATTAAAGTGGCCTTCCAGCACTGCTGTTCTTTGCTCTCCAGCTGGGCACTCCCACGGCTCTCAAAATACCCTTTCCTGTCACAGGCAAAAGCAACACTTATTTCTATCAATCCCGTTTTTGCCTTTGGGAATCCCTCTGCCTCCAATTAAAACACACCAGGGGTCTATTTCATCTATGCTCCCGATTCCTTCAACCTGAATCCCACCTGTGTTCCACTAAAACCTGCCCCTGCAGCGTTTGTTGGAGATCCCTAGCATGATGCCTTTTGCTCAGAAAGGTGCAAAGGCTCTTGTTAAAAGAAAAAAAAAAAAAAAAAAAAAAAAAAAAAAAAAAAAATACCCTCTCCACCTTTCTTGCAGGCTCCTTTCAGGTACCGGAAGGCTGCAATTAGGTCAGCCCAAATGCTTCTCTTCTCCAGGCTGAACAACCCCAATTCTCTCAGCCTTTCCTCATAGCAGAGCTGCTCCATCCCTCTGATCATTTTGGGGGGCTCCTCCAGACTTGCTCCAACAGGTCCATGTCCTTCCTGTGCTGCAGACCCCAGAGCTGGAAGAGCACTGCATGTGGGGTCTCACACAAGCAACAGTGAGATTAGCTTCATCCTAGCTATTACAATCTTGTACATTTAAATTTCTAATTTCTTTAAGACCCCTTGCAAGCACAAAGGATGGCAGGATTACAGTCAGGTCAGCGGGATAACCAAGAATTTACACAGTTATTCTCTACCTCTGTGCTAAAGTTATGTTATGTATGTATGTAGTTCTGCAGAACTAAACCTTTGGGGAATGAGAAGAAATTCCTAAAACCAAACAAATAAACGTTAACAACCCAACTTATGTAACAAAGGACCATCCTCAAATTTTCAGTCTTGCTAGGCAATGCAACTCAGCGTGAAGGCACCTTCTCTGAGCCATCAGAGAATCTTATTTATTTATTTATTTTAAATGCAAACTAATTGCTTTCGAGGTACTCTGTGCCTCAGCCACTGTGCTCAGAAAGCACAGAGCTCGCAGACTTTCCTGAGGATTCTGCTTTACAAAAAAATGTAGGGGTAGGAAAAAAAAAAAAGTAATTACTCTGGTACTGCCCATTAAATGTTATTCCAAGGTAAAAAGCAGGTCCTTGAGATGAGCACGAGGAAACCAGGACTACAGATTTCTTTTAGTCCCCAGGAGATCCACTTTAGAACGCAGCTATCATTGCTGCATGACTGCCATGGCAATTTTCAATGTCATCCCATCCCAGTGGGCATCACCACACTCTCCCCACAGACTCGGGACTCTGCTGGCACATGCAGGTTATTTGCAGAAAATCCAGTGAACGAAGTCAGGCTGATTGGAACACCTTTAATTTCCTAATCAGCAAGTGCTGTACCACAAAGACAAAGGCAAGTCATAATGCATATTAATAAGTTAATCCCTGCTGTCAACAACCTCTGTTTTTCTGCAAAATTCTACAGCTGAAAA
Source organism: Pyrocephalus nanus (assembly GCA_038380795.1). Classification (NCBI taxonomy): domain Eukaryota; kingdom Metazoa; phylum Chordata; class Aves; order Passeriformes; family Tyrannidae; genus Pyrocephalus; species Pyrocephalus nanus. The sequence continues at coordinate 18,375,298 of CM076270.1, read as the reverse complement.
TCCAAACTGCTGCAGCCACCCTAAGAGGACGGATGCAATACTGATGAGGGGAGCACTAGCTTGTTTCCCTCACCCCCAGGAGTCCCAGGCATAAGACTGGGCTGTGTGACAAACACTCCTGCCAGTGCCACGGGAGCTGCTGAACAGCTCAGTGTGCAAAACACAGCCAGCCAGACTGGCATCCTGTGCTGGATGGTTTGGGCTCTCCACTTCCTCCGGCAGCACCAAGGCATGCACCAGCACCAGCTTTCCTCAGTTCGTTTGCAGTAGCTTCCAGTTCCCGGTTGGAACACACATCAGGAGCCCAGAAGAACAGTCAGGAGCACAGTCTGGCACAGAGCTCTCCTCTGCCTGTACCAATGCACCATTCCCAGGAATGCACCATTCCCAGGCAAAGGAGTCTGGGGCACAGGAGACAACATACAAAAGCAAAGACCTCCCTGCCCTTCAGCTTCCTGTTGGTGAAAGGGGGGATGTTCTGGGCAGAGTTTCCATTTTAAATAAAGGTCTCGCAAACAAACCTTTCTTCAGCTACTACAGAAAAAGAAACAGCCAAATGCTGTGTTGCAGCTTTCTGCACAACCTCTGCTTGAGAACGGACACTGTGGTAACTTGTGAGCTACAGACCACGAGCAAATATTTAAGAACATCTGATAACTTGCTGGCAGAGCTGTAAGTTCAGAGACACCCCAAGCCAAGCACCTCAGGCAGCTTCCAAACGCTGCAGAGGGACCAGCAAACCCAAGCTAGGCAGAGGCAGCACTTGGAACCTGCTGAGACAAAACCAGAGGACAGACTTCCTCTCTTCCCTGTTTCAAGAATCCCAGTTCTGGTTTCACAGACAAGCTCCTGGCCCATGTGCAGTCTACTGGTACATGCTGGGAAGCACAAGCACACCAGTACATGCACTTCTTGTTGCTTCCCAGCATTCTTCAAACCAAGGGATCTATTCCGCAGAGCTGAAATCATAATGACAGCTAGGAATGGGTTTAAGTGCTGCCTTAAAACAACCGAGTCACTGTTTTGCAGACCCAGTTCTGGACTCTCCTTTTTATCATTGTTCACCTCCTCACTCTGGAACCAGTAGGAGAACTCATCTATGAGTGGAACAAGCAGATGTGCATTAACATCAATATCATCAGTGACTGCAGGGAGGGGTTCTACAGAAGCAGCTTTGGGTTTACATCTCACTAAAGGCTGAGCTTGCAGAACATACTTCAGAAAGGCAATAAAACTTCTTTCTTGCCTATAAGCAACTGGCTCAAATATATAAGTTTTTCCAAGGTTTTAATCACACAAGTGATTAGAGGATCTGATAACAATGATCTCTGCTGGCTAGACATCTAAGAGCATTTTATACTGAAAGCATCTTATTTCATCTTCTAGGTTTTTCATCAGCACAATTATAATTAAAAGAACATTCAAAGGAACCACTTATATTTCACACTTCATTGACAGTCAAGCAGCACAGACTTCAAGCACATCTGAAGTCACCAGGAGTTTTAGTAAATCCCTACATAATCTCAATGAAAACGTTCTTCAAACACAAAGATCTCCAGCAGCTGGGCCACCTTAAACTCAGAAACAAAGTCCATTCCTGGTGAAGCAGTTAAAGTGAAAGCTGGAGTATGTAGGTCAGCAATCTAAGAGGGGCTATGGTTAAGACAAAGTACCAGATTGATTCATAATGCTCTTTGATTGCTAATCCTGTGCAGAATTGTGATTTACATCACTCTACCAAAATCTGAGGGCTATGGAAAAGATCCATGCACTTTTCAGAAGATCATCAAGACAATTCTGTCCGATCTTTCACTGGGAAATTTCTGAGTGTTGAGTAGAGAACAGGAAAATGACATTTTCACCAAGAGCTGTGTGCACCACTGAGCCTCTTCTGTGGAAAGGGAGGAGGACCATAAGTCTGTGGCATCATTCCTGCCCTTCCTGGAGCTGCCAATTCAACAGATCAAGGGTGTCAGGAGGAACACTGGACATGAAAGAACTTGAGTTCGAATACCTCCTCCGTGTCAGTCAGCCTGTGAGCAAAGGGCAGGGCAACCTGACACTGATTTGGGCCAGCACCCATTATCATCCTCCAGTTCTTACAGCCTGGACAAGACAGGAGCTGGGCAAGATATGTTCTGCCAAGGGCCTGTGGTTAAAGGTGCCTGTTTGGGCAGTGCCATGGACACACTCCCTTCAGCGCAGGGACTGCCCTTCAGTGTCCCTGTGTCTTCCAACAGAGGCCAGCAGGGACATAAGCCTCTGAATATACAGTAATCTGCTTCTGCAGCAGTTTCTCCTGCACCACTGTCTCAAGGACAGAGTTAAGATACAATACATTACAAGCTGCATCTGCTTTGCCCTTCATTAGACCACCCCTGTCCACCTCATACTGGCACCTCTAATTCCTCCCACACATTTCCAGCTCCTGCAGATGACGACTCTGCCAGCAGTCACTGCAAACCAAGGTTTAAGTACTTGCCTATTTTGTCCCTGGAAAACTAGGTCTCTGTGAACAGTGACACACCTTCATTTCCACTGCTTGGTTTTAACCAAGTTAGAGTATTTGCAAAGAAACAGTAGCGAGCAAAGCAAGCAACCTGCTCATCAAAGATTCATCAGCAAACACCTTTGTGTCAAGGAATTAGGTAGAGATGATCACATATTTCTCTTGTTTTCTGAAACCTGACCTCGCATTTGCTGCCAGCAGGAGCCACGTACACACCCAGCTGAGCACTGCAGCTCCAGTGATTATGTGGCACCTCACTGCACAGAGTGTCTATCTCCATTTCTAGGCCAGCCACCTCTTTTGCCAGAGGAACACATTTTGTCAGGGGACCCACAATGTTCCCTCAAAGCCCCCAAAACAGAGCCCATTCCACAGTATTTTGCTTACCTAAGGGAAGCGAGCACTAAATGAAGGAAAGGAAGCCAGTAGACAGATTTATATGGAGCCAAGCTGCAGCCCTGCATAGCTGTCCTGTCCCCAGCACTGACAGCAGCTGTGCCCGAGGTTCCCCAGCACACACCTCAGCACTGCAGAGCTGCTTGTCTCTGCAGCACCAACACCAAACCAACTCATTTGCTAAACCAGAAGGAAACAGATGATTTGCCTGGACTCAGCACCTGGATCACCTCCAGAGCAGCAGCTTATGCCACAGCAAGGAGAGCAGCTGCCCGGAACAAAGGAGCCCGGGAAACGGGCTGTCTGTCCTCAGAGGTGCTCAGGTTTGCTGACTGCAACCCCACATGCCCTCACCCTCCAACATTAAGAACTGCAGCTAATAAGAAAAGTTTGCCTCATTAGACACTCTTGGCCTCTGTCCCAGGGGCCTTCTGGGGAAGATATTTCCTGGTAATATTTTTTCTCCCGAGGAACATTTAGCATCACTCCTATCTGTATGAACTCCTCACCTCTCTATAGCTTCACCTAAATCTTCCCTGACACAGTAACAAAGCACAAGGGATGTGTGTTTGTTACCTTGTCCTGGATCCCAGCAGATGAGGGCAACTCTCCAAGATGCATAGCAAAGGTCAATACAATAACCAGGTTTAGCAGCAAAAGCCGAGGACAGAAAGCTGTCCCTTTGCCCCTCAGTAACATACCTCAGGTACACCTGCCCCATTCTGCTGGGGTCTCCATCTACAGACTCCTCTCTGAAAGCAGAAGAATGGTGTAGGCTTGAATCACTGCTCTCCAATATATTTAAGGTTATCCCAGCTCAGAAAAATGATTCCCCAATCCTTTGTGTGAGGAGGGTTATAAAATCCCGTTAGGTTAACTACCAGTCTTGGGGCAAGTGCAGTCTTGTGAACGTGTCACTAAAGGAGGAGTTGCACATAGCAAGTTAGATTCATTCCTCACATATTAATAGGCAGCTCTGGTTTCTCACTCCCTCACAGCCAGGAAAATCTCCTGCTAGATCCAGCTGCCCCACGATGGCACCTTTCCCCTCTCAGATATTTGTTTTGACACTGTCGGTGATTAGAACCAGTTGCAGCAAGCGGATATGGAAACAGCAAAGAGCAGCAGCAGTTCCCACTCCTTCAGCCCCTGCTCCCCTTCCACCGCCCTGATTTACTGGGGGCTCAGAAACACAGCAACAAAGATTTGCCCTGAAAGAAAAGCCTAGAGCACGGCAGCACAGAAGACACACTACATATTATTCAGTCTCTGCAGCCTGACCTGCTGTGCGCTATTAGAAACGAATGCAGCTACTTCTAAAATGACTCAGAGCGCGGTATCCCCTGCTACAACTCGCGGGTCCGTGCGGGCTGACCCAGGCCAGCAAAGATCTGCCAAAATTCGGGCGAGGGTAAGCACAAGCCGAAGGAAAGGCAGGGGCCGCGATCTGCCTCATCCCCCGCCCATCCTCTCTCCCTCAGTGGCGGAACCGCGCGGGCTCCGCGCCCACCACCGAGTTTTGTGCTGGCAAAGCCCCGCCGAGCGGGGAGAGAAGCCGGGGCAGGGGTGACGGGGAGCCAGGGCAGCCACGGCCACACGCGTCCGCCGCTTCCAAGTTTATATTGATGGGATTACAGTGATAAATGATAATAAGAATTAATAAAGTTACGAGCTGGCGCTCGCCCGCCCCGCGCCGCTCCCCGGGGCCCACCCACACCCGCGGGTCCGCCTCACGCCGAAGTGGAAACCCCTGAGGGCGACGGGGCCGGGCTGGGCGCGGCCCTTCCCGCCCTCCCACGGCACCTGCGACCACGCCTGCCCCTCAGGCAGTGCCTCTCTCCCCGCCGACCCGCTGCCCCTCACCGCCAGCCCGGCCCCGCCGGCCCTCGGCCGGTCCCTCACTCACCGCCGCCGCCCGCCTTTGTTGCCGCCGCGGCCGAGGCATTTAAGGCGCTGAGGCGGGGGGGCGGGGGCCGCCGCTCGGGGGAGGCGCCGCCGCCAGCCCGGCTAGCTAGGCGGGCACGGGGCATCCTCCGCACCCTGCCCGTCCTCCCACCGTGGCAGAGCTGCGGAGAGGAGGAGCGGTGCCTCTGACCGGCCGCCCCCCAGCACAGCACAGCACAGCACAGCCCGGGTACCCCTTCAGCCCTGGCAGCGGTGACACCGGGCTGGGGAGGGGCTCGCTCGGGACCGCATGTTCCTTGCAGAACGTGTCCCCAGCTCCCCGCAGCACCCTGGGGTGGGAGCCCCACGGCGGGCCCTGCCCGCCAGCCTCGGGGATGTCGCTCTGGAAAGGCGCAAAAAGCGATCGTCCCCGTTACTGGCACGGGCAGAGCTGCCATCCAACTCCATCACTACGGGCTCATTTTGAATAGACGCTGCAGAGACGTCAATACTTCATTAGCGAGCCGCAGGCAGCCTCCCCCAGCACCTATTTTAGGGCCGCCCCGGGAGAGCCCTCTGGCCTACGGTTCCCTCGGGTCCCCACCGAGGGATGCCCGTGGCATGGAAAACGAGGCACATGGATACTGGCTGGCTTAAACTGGCCTCAGCCTTTAATTACTTTCAGCATCTTCCCTGTCAAAAGCACAAGCAGGGATCTGTGCGTGCAGTACATTTTTGCCAAACTGTGTATTAGTCAGGGTCCAGGCAAGGTAACCTGATTATTGCAATCGTAAAAGCTTGAACTCTGAGCCCTGGCTGTGCAAGCCAACAACAAAGGTCCTGCTTAAATCAGCACCAGTCCCCATTGTGGGCAGTCAGGGCTGCAGGACACGGTACATTGTACCTATCCTGGCTGCTGCACTCCCACTGCTCAACTGGAAAGAGCAAGCAAGCTGTTTCTGACGTGTATCCATGTTTTTCCACCTTGAAAGGAGTCAGCATCTGGTCTGGGGTTATATCCTTCAAGTTTGTATCCAAAATCAGCATCTCACTGTGCATTATTCCCAACTTGCATGGAGATGGTATTCCCCTGTACAACAACATACCTCTGCTCACACTGGACAGAGCAAGGTCTTCTTCCCAAGGGCTTTCCAACATCAGAGAAGATGAAACATCTGCAAGGACAAGTAAAGTATTTCAGGATAAACCCTCAGAAAAGAAATCACCCACGGTGCTATTGCAGAATGCAGGTTCACACTGTAACCTTATGCTCTCCCCAGGAGTTCCTGTTAAAGCTGGTACCAGTCTGAGCCAGGCTGCAGATGGGGGGAACTGAAGAGGGAGACACAGCTTTCATGTGTGATGCAGCCAATTCCTGGTGCCTCTTCCTGGCTGCAGAGGGGCTGGATAAGGAGCTCCCCGCAAGCAGATTGATGCACTGCCTGGGAGAATCAGGGAGGCAGAGCCTGCTTGCCTGGCCCAGGTTGGGGCGCAGGGCTTGGGTGCTAGACGGGTTTACACACAGCACCCTGTGCCCTTCCAGCCCCTTGGCTGAGAGCACTGCTGTTGGAGCATGAGCACCGGAGCTGGGGTTGCACAGCAGGCAGACACTTTCCTGCACAGGCAAAGTCGTTTAGGGCACTTCCTGGCCTTTATAAGCTGGTTAAACTTTACGTGTCTGCGGAACCCAAAGGCAGATGAGTTCCTGTGGCTCCTTGGAGTATGGACCTAAGTGAGACAGGCAGCTGGCCAGCCCACATTTACCACTAATTGGGGGATGTTTGCTCAAAAAGGTTTTAGCCTGGGCCAAGATCCTTCACCGAGCATCTTTCCAGTCCTTTTGCAGTTAGATTGTATGGAGGTAGGTACCTGCTGTCAGTGCAAGGAGCTGCACAAAAGCCGCCTGCCCTTCCCTTCGGGTGCTCCAGGTTGGGAACACCGGTGTGCTCCTCTTTCTGCCTCTCCCTCCACTCACTCCTCTCTTGCAGAAGTCCCCTTCTCACTGGTCTTTGGCTCCATCTCAGATTCCTCCTGGGCTGCACTGCTTGCAGGAAGGATCATAACAAGTTCACCTGCCTGGATAGTACAGAAATCCCCAAACTACTGTAAGCACCTCCTCTCCCCTCCTGTTCATTTCTCCCTTCTTTCTGTACCAAGGTTTCAGACCATGATGGTGCCTGAAGAAGGACCACCCATGGTGGAAGGCAACCTTCCCCTACCTTTGGAAATGCTCATAAAATCTGCAGATAACTGAAAACAGTCTGCTGGAGTCCAGGAGCCTCTGGGGGAGAGGAGGGGGGTGAACCTCACCCACTCACCTTGCCATGCCCCAGGGAAAACAGCAGAGGAGACCACAGGGGGAGCGAGGGAGAGCATCCAAATTCTGGAGAGATGTGCTGAGTTGTGCTGGCTTTTTCAGGTTCATGACTCCTACCTTCCAGCAGAGCTTCTTTATGGAGAACAAGGCTGGCATCAGCATCTTTGTCCAAGCCATTTTTTCCTATGCTGCAGAAGAACTAGCAGTTCAGGGAAAAGTACTGGGAGTCATAGTCATTGCTGTCTCTTTGTCACTCTAAAGAGATGGGCAGACTCAGAAGAGGAACAGCACAAAAAGGTGCTGTTGTCCCAGCATGCTCTTGTCCTGTACCAGCCAAATCCCAGGCCAGTTCAGGGATTCTTGTACCCCTGCTGCATGTCCCAGTGTTACTGTTTTCCCAGATTCTCCAGTGTCCAGTGCCCTCAGTGGCTTTGGTGGAAAGCAGCAGGCATGTCTGGGTGCTGGCTGAGAGCTTTGCCCCCTGGGGCCATATGCATGTGACTTCTAGTCATGGCTGAATCGGTAGGGAAGGAGCACAATTACCTGTGCATTGTTAGAAACCTCCCAGACGAGCACTCAGCTGCTCAATGAAGTGATTAATATTTATGCTTCATGGCTGCTAATATTAGAAGTTCAGGAACAGTAGATAATGCTTTTATGGGGCTGCTAAAAACAATCTTCCTCAAAGACTCCTTTACTGAGAGGCCTATAAAGGTGGGTTTGAGTGCCCTTTACATGAAAAAATATTTTGTCACATCTTCAATGCCTTAATTCCTTGCTTAAAGCTCTAATAGCTTTATGATAAAAAGTCTCCACCTTATCAATTGCCTAACCTGACTGACCTTGAACTGCAGGGAAACCACACGTTTGGGCAGAGCAGTTGCAGGGAAGTCCCACCACGCTTGGGATGTGCAATGGCAGAAATTTTCTCCTGAAGCTTCTGGCTTCAGCACAGTGAAACCAACTAACAAAAAGTATTGAAATTAGTCTCTAAAACCCACATTGTCTGTCCTTGCTGCCAAAACCTGCATTCTTGACAGAGGTTTGTCTAACATGGTCCTAAAAACATCTATTGGTGGAGATATGCCAACCTATGTCTTTTCCAGTGTTTATTTATCCTGCAGTTGGAACATTTCTCTCCATGTCTTTTCAAAAATATTATTGCAATTTTCCCCTATCCCCAGTGGGAGACCAATTTACTGCCTTACCCTGTGGTAGTCTTTTATACTCTTAAAGGCTTAACTCATCTCCCTAGTCCTCCTTCTGCTGGATTAACCAATGCCAGTTCACTCTGCCTGTCTGTCCTCACAGGTCACGTTTCCAAGTTCTCCAGTCTTCCTTGCTGCCCATCTCTGGTTCCTCTCCAGTCAGGCTTTGTCTTTTAACACCTGTCCTGAAGCCTGCCCTGGCCTGAGCTGAGGGAAAGGGTTGGGTGGGATGTAAAACTGCCCTTCTGTCTGTGTTCTCCATTTCATTTGCTCTGCTCACAGGGGGTGGTGTTGGCAGCTCATGTTCAGCCTGCTGTGCTCTGCACTGACCAAGGATTTTTCGGGATGACCAGTGCCCAGCCAGCCCCTGGCCAGGATCCCCAGGTGGCAGCAGCAGCCAGACCCCTCCTCAGAGAGGGACACTGAGCAGAGAGGAACATGATGCCACTCAGCCTCCTTGCCCTCCTGCACACATTTCTCCTCCTGGCCCATTTAGGAACCTTGGATTCTTGCACAGGCAGGATGAGTCTTGTTTTCTTAATTCCCGTGGGTGCACTTTCCAGGCAAAAGTGAAGAAAAACAAGAATTAGACCACGGTGTTTCATCCCTTGGCCAGCTCCAGCCTCCTGGGGCTGAGTGAGTCCACCAGAGCCCGTGATTCATTGTGCCTGTGTTGTACTTACCTCCTTGTTGGGACATTGCTATTCAATAAAAATATGACGTGTTTGACTGTGGCAGAAGGGGCAGACCCCAGGCAGCAAGAGCAGCCAGGAGGGAGGATGTGTAATCCCCACTGGCACACACGCAGTGTATACACACAGCAACAATTAGGCAGGTTCAGTTGTCTCAGATCACAGTCTCAGATGTTATAAACGCAAGTCCACACACAGCCCAAGCTAAAACGGGCAGATCCCATTTTTTTCCCCCTGGAAAATTCTGTGTCACTGAGTTGCCTCCCATAGAAGAAAGCAAAATCTCATTCTGATCCAGGAATTATCTGCCTGTGAATAGGTAGCACAAATCCCAGTAGCCTGTGGGCCACGCTTTCTTCTCCAATTCCAAGCACAGAGTTTAGGATGGCACAGCAGCCTCTGAACTTGCATCTTCCCCTTCATGTGTCAGAGCAGGGAGAGGGGGCCAGGGGCTGAGCTGGGATGTGGTTCCCCAGGGATGCACCTCTGTCTGCTCAGCTCCCCCTCAGAGCGGCCCAGGTTCCCCTTTGTGCACAACAGCGGGAACCAAAGCTTGAGGAGAAGGTTAAATACATGTATTGTATTAAATGCAGCAGTCACTCTTCCCTCAGCCCAGGCACCTCATGTACCAGGGCTTGGCAGGCTGTTGGATTCACTGCACAGTCCAGCCCCTAACCAGCAGTTTGAGCAGAGCCCATCACAGCAAGCCACGGAACTGGGGATTTCTCCCATGTGGTTTTGGCCACAGTGACTGACCACATTGGTCCCCTGCCTCCAGGGCCCTGTGCCATGCCCTGGGTGCAGCACAACCCCCCATGCACTGTTGTATAACCTTGTTGGGCTGTGGTTATAATTTCCCAGCAATCTTGTAGGCACAGCAGTGGGGCAGAACGGCATGGGCACAGACGCAGGTAACCCAGCCCTGCTCACCTCCCACCTCCTCCCAGGCTGGCACAGGAAGAGGCTGCTCCAAAGCCAGATCATGATGCACAGCAACGTGCCAATGAGAAAAACTGCACCACTCCCTTTGGTGTTATGTTCCAGCCAAGCTAAAAATAAACTGCAGGTAGCATTTTCTTTGTTTTCTTCACACAGTAGAGAAGATTCAAGTCTGAACAATTAAGACCTAAAATGATTCCTGCAATCAGCATCCTAACATGATTATGTGCATTGCTGGTGTCTTCAGCTTCATCCATGAGCATAAAGTGAGGAAGAAAATGGCATTGGGTGTTATTTAGATAAGAGAAAAATTCACATACTTTTAAGCTTAGCAAATCAGATTACAAGTGACATTTTTCCCCTCACCTCTGCAAGTTATCTTGATCTTGTTTAAAAAAAAATAAGTTATCCTTTCTATGAAAGAAAACAAGGAAATCCTTTTCTGCAGAAAAGGATCACACAGGCTACACAACTTCAGCAGGGGAACTTGAGGCCCTTGCTGTTGCTACAGAACCTGCTGTCACCCAAAAAAACCAGTTTTTAGACTAGTTACATTCAAGTGTAACCCAAACATCTTTAAATTACTTCTTGAACAAAGCAGTAAAGCAATATCATAACTGTAGAATAAAGTCCAGTGCTACTTACCCTGCGAGCCATAAACTTACCGAGGCAGCAGCAGGAGGCAATCAGGATTTACCATGGGAAGCTGTTTGAGTACAAAGAGACTGGGAGTAGTGGTAATCTTTCACAAACTCATTTTCTGGTGGTGAAGTGTATTGCAGCCCCATCAGTGCTCTGGAGCAGGAGGATGTCTTCCTTGGAGCACAGCCGACAGTCTGGGAAATCAAGAGACGAGCAAGAGAAATTTCCTTGGACAAGAGTAGAGTTCCCCGGCCCAGACTCATGGGCAAGAGGAGACTCCTTGCAGAAATCTGCTTTATTTCTCACAGATGCCTGTTTTTCCAGGCTGGCAGGAAGAGTGCAGTTGCCTGCAGCTGCTCCACGGTGAGTGTTCATTCCTGTGGGTCAGCAGAGGTCAGTGGCCATCCTTTAAAGATTTCCTGCCTGCAGAAGAGCTGCCCTTCCCTCTGCACACGTGGGGGTGTGTAGCCATCATACCCAAGACATGACTGTCAGCGGTCCCCAGTCAGACTTTGGTTGAAGATAGCCCCAAAACTTTGTTTTTATTGTGGTAATCCAGACTCTGGATATCTTTGGATTGCCTCCCTGGCCCAGCTCCAAGAGCAGCAGTTTGCTTCTGTGCAAAATCAGCCCAAATATGCCTGACTGAAGCAAGTAAAGAGCTTTCACAGGCCCTGGTCTACCACCGTGTGGGGTCTCTTAAGTGTTTGTGTTTTGCCCTTTTTTTTTTTTTTTGTGAGAGGGGAGGAGGCAGCAGCCTTCCCCATGGAGGTGAATTGCACAGCCCTGAAGTAGTAACACACCAAACCCCTTGCTTCTCCTCTCTGTGCTATAAAACCACCACAGGTCAAAGATAAAAGCACATCTGACATGGTCACAGTGCCCTGAAGTTTTGCAGCGTCTCTATTTTCTTGCCCAAAGGAATATTCTGAGCCAAAAGTTGCTTATACAGGAGTGTTACAATTTTGTCCTCTTGTCCCCCATGAAATGTAAACAAACCACATGGCTCAAAAATCAAATGAGCTTGGTCTAGGGCTGGCTGGCTGGCTATAGTAATTAGACTGTGGGCAATAAACCATTTCATTACAAGGCATTCCAGAGTCAGACCCCCAAAAAAAGATCTGACACTTTGGTCAGCACCTGCCATTAGTGGTAATGTAATGTTTTAATGAAAACCAAGAACTCCAACGTGAAACTCACTCATTTTGAAGTGTTTTTACTGATGGATTTCAATGAAAATATTTTTCTTACATTTGTTAGGGGAAAAAAATACAAAACACGCAGCAAAAAACTTAGTTAATGGAAAAATAAAGTCAAGAAAACATTTCAAAGTAGTTCTCATCAGGACAAACTCCTCAGAGTCCTGAACAGATGCAAAATCTCCTACAGAGAGGTTCTAGCCCAGTCCAGAATTAAGAAACAGGGTGTCCAGACTCTCTTCTGGTGTATGTATGTGCAGAGTTGAAGAATTAGGAGCTTATCTGAGTTGAACTCAACCCAGTAAGTCTAAGAAATCTTAAAAGATACATCAAAACTCAGAACACACTGAACAGTGAAAAGTGGCCTTGGCAGAAACCATTTTTAGTTTCCTCTGGAACACAAGAGTGTTTTTTGTATCCACCATGCAATCCCAGTGCATGCAAGCACTGCTTTGGGTTGAACTAGAGATTTTTGGTTCTGTTTATGAGAGGGCATCACCTCTCCCAGTTCCCTGTCCATGGCAGAGAGACACAGGGATGAGGGGCCTTGCACAGGCTCATCACTTCTGCAGGGTGTTCTCATCTGATTGGTAAGAGTTGTCTGACTGAAATTAAAGCAGATCTGAAATTAAAGGATGTGTTAGACAAGGTTTAAGAAAAGGAACTGTTGCTTACCTTCCTTTTTAGTGAACTCATGATAAGCAGCCTGATGTCCAACTGTACACTGTTCCTGCCTGCTTCTACAAACCCTGTGTTACCCTACGACCCCTTCCTTCCTTTAAATCCACAACGGTGCTTTGAATGGATGAAATTTGAAAATTCCTTCCTGAAGTAATTAGCTACCTGATGCTGGGCAATGCTGTGCTGGAAAGGGCATGGCTTTCCACTGTCCCTAGCAGGGAGGCAGCAGGATTTTTTTGCCATGTGTCATTCACATTACAAGTTTGCAATTTCCCCTCGGTCCCCCTGGGTCTAGTTTTATTATCGTGTCTGTACCTACATCCTTAACACGCTTTACACCTTCAGATCCCGAGCTGATCTGCCAACTAAGTGACTGCATTTTAAGTCACAACTGTGGAAGTTCACGAACAGATTTTACAGCCCTTACACTGTCGATCCTGTGTCTGAGACACTCCACCACACTCCCACCACGATGTTGCTCAACACAACAACATGCCACAGATTCTGCATTTTTAAGATTTCCAGAGAACTGGTTGGGGTAGTGAGCAGTATTTGGTCACTCATTTGGTTCATTGGAAACCTACATGTATTCCCCTCTCATTCTTGAGCCTGCTATTAAGAGGATTTTAAGGTCAACAAATAAAATTCTTTCATTTTCAGTCTTGATGTTGGTTTCCTGAAGAAGTGCAAGAGGAGGTTGTTGTATAAGGGTGCTGGAAATGCTGATTACAGTGTGTCCTGCACCCATGCTACATAAGACAACAACAACTTTGGATCCTTGTTTGAGAAAATACAGTAGGGAAGGCAAGGTATCCAGTAGGATGCAGCTGTCTGGTGTGCTGGATTTTTAATCTGTGTCCAAAATACGACCAAGAAGAGCTCATGCAGCATCTACTTCAGCAGTGCCTGGAAAGACACTTTCCAGGAACACTGATGTTTGTGATACTTGGCTGCACTTGTAGCATCACAGCAAATTTACTCCAAATGAGCCCTGATGTGACAAACTGGGGACTGAGACTGAGCCCATGCTCACCCTGAGCCCTGCAGCCTCGTGATTTAATAAAATATCTGGAATTTCTTCTACCACAAGCATAGCATAGAGGTTGTCAGGACAGCCTGTCAATCCATCACTATCTTTCAACATCACGATGCACTTCTTGGGGCTGACTGGTTTGAAGCACCAACCCTTGGCTCTTCATCCCCCCCCCCTTCAGGTGCCAGCTCAGCTCTGCTGGACCTGCTGCAGGGCAGGGGCAGGACGGCAGCTCCTCACACAGTGGATGCACCTCCTCAGACAGAGGAGGGACCACCTGATTGAGAAGGTTTAAACACAATGTGGAAAATCAAACAAAATACCATCTCGTCTCGGCACTGACTTAAAACTACTGTGTCCTTCCCAACTCACTGAGCACCACGGGGGCATCCTACCCTGCACACGTCATGGTGTTTGCTGCTGCTGCTTTCACTGTAATCCCTCCTTGCAAATTAAAGAGAGATCCTTCTAAACTTGAGGAAAATGGCAAACATTTTCCATTCCCTGCTCATTTCCTACCCTGCTTCCCTTTGCAGTCACTGAAGCATGAATGGTTTATCAGAGGAACTTCAGCCTGTTCTTAAAACAGTCTCCCTCTCATCCACTGCTTTCTGCAAGACTGTCACCCAATTACTGTCACCTTAATATTTCACAGTACTAACAATAACCCTACTGCTCTACCATCCTTTGGATGTGTAGGATCATATTTCTTCACAGTTGCTGTACCTATTTTCTTTCACAGGTTTTTGGTGTTGCCTGCTTGGCTCGCGCTTTCTTGATATATTTTATTTTTAATGCCATGTCAATTTTCTCTTTCATGCATTTAACACCTTGTCCCTATAGGTATTACAGCAGCCTTCTCCACTCTCTTTTACCATATTTCCCACCTCTTCTAACAGGGAACCCTTCAGCCCCCTTGCACTGTCTTGCAAGGTGCCTCTCTCATATCTCCAAAACTTGAGCTCTTCCTTTATTTGCTCACCATTAGATTCTCATTTGCTTGTATCTTGATCCTATCTCCATGCCATACAGCCTTTCCACGTGTTGTTTTCATGCCCTGCCTTCTCACCACCCCCATCAGCCGTGAATGTTGCTTTCTGCAGCGTTTCTGGACCTTGAGGCTCCTTGGCAAAGCCTGCCCTACCCCATTCACCGTGCAGCCTCTTGCCCACACTCTCCCTGCCAGCCTGGCTTCACTCCTTGCTCTTTGCCCATCTCAACCTCAGAACGTCCAGTTTCCATCTACTCATGGGCACAATCACTGACACAAAATCTCTGTCAATGACGGAGGCCAAATCCATCTCTGGTGGATTTGGTCTCTCAGTGACTCTCCAGGCTCAGGCACAGGTTCAGAAGCTCAGTGTCCTCCAAGCCCCTCCTCCCCACAGTCGTACAGCCGATGCAGAGGTGCACATGATTCAGGCCAAGTCCTCTCCTCCTGCTTGTGAGGGCAGGATGGCAGCAAAGGCAGCACATCCTTTCCACGGGACTTGTGTGGAGACAGCCCCAAGGCCAGGGAAGAGATGGCATAGATCCTGTGTCACCCCCATGCCTCTGGTCCCTTTAAAGATCTGCACAGCAGTTCATCCAGACCCGGGGACTGCCATTTTAAGGATGATCTCCTGCTGAGGAGATGGCTTGTGGCTCCAAAAGGAGGAGGGAGGAGAGCAGCGGTATGGATCCACATGCTGCAAGATGTGTCAGACCATGCAATACTCAGCAAACAGATGCTCCTCATCAACTGTCCCAGGATGTCTGCACAAGCATAATGGACAAGGTTTCCCTTCTAAAAGTAGTGCTGTGATTAACTTTCTAATTAAAGGAGAGAGGCAGAAGATGTGTCCTTGCAGCCTGCCCAGCTAAGAACACAGGACTCCCCTGTCCTACATTGCTCATCATCTTTTGCTTGGAATTCTAAGTGTCACCAACTCTATTTGCTTAGAATTTCCCCGTGCCAGAGAAGAAGTGTTGCTTCTCAACACTTAATGAGAGAAAAGCTCAGACCAAGCCTTGCTACTCCAGTCTCCAAGGGTATCCTGACCTGCAAGGCCAGCAGTCCCTCTGCAGGAGTGGTCTGACCTTCTGGGTGCACCACATCCACTCCCCTGGTGCTGGCATACTGGTGTGTGCTGGCCCCAGCCCAGGCTCTGCCCCTCAACACTTTTGTCAATGCACATGAAACTTTGCTCACAGTAACTGTCCTCTCCACCTGTTCTGGAGCTCTATCCTTCCATCTGTTTCTGTACAGTCAAGAAACCAACTGCAAATCCACAAACCCCACAGCTCTAAATGGGAGTTACCCCTGGAGTCCCTCAGCCCACATCCCTTCTTTTCCAAGACACAGTTTCAGAATCAGACGTGACCAGAAGTCTCTTATGTAAGGGTGTGTGAAGGGGAAGCTGTGTATTGAGAAAAGAGCTCACAGAAATGAGGTTCACACGGGAAGATGATTTCTGCATTACCTACAATAAACAGGAAGCAAAGACTCACCGTCAGATAAGAACAGCAAATAACTCTTACCTTTTCTCAGTAGCCAACTGAGCTCTAAAAAAAGGGTTTAGCCTCTTACATTTCCTGTTTCCACGGTGGCAGGGTGCATCCCCCGCTGACTTCTGGCAGCAGATTCAGCCCCTGGTTTACAGCAGGGAGTGGTGGAGCCAAATGTCCCCAAGGGGAAGATGTGTGCTCACCAGTCCTTGCCATGCAGCAGAGGGATGAGCACCAGAGCCCCCTCCATGTGTCTGGCTGGAAAGAGCGAGCTGGCCTGGACAGAACCTCGCTTGAAAGAGAAGTCAAGCTTTTCCCAGGTCTTCTCTGAAGGTGTTGGCAAAGAGTCACCTGCTAATCCCAGAGGCAGGGCTGGGGTTAGCAGAGATCCACACGTAGGCAGGAGGAGGCTGTGGTTTGCAGTCCCATCTGCAGGGGGTTTGGATTGCAAATTCCAGAAGGCTCCAACTGAAAGGTGGTTTGGATTTAGAGCAGCTGTTGTTATTTCAGCAGCAGCAACCTGAGACAAATGTGCAGATCTTTCCCTACATTGTATTAGTGACTCACCCTAATCACACTGCAGTCATTCCCAGTGGCCTCGATGCTGCAGGGGACAAAAGGAGCAGGTGTAAACACAGGAGATGGAAACAGGTGGAGAAAGCAGGTATGGAATGTGGTAGAGAGTAGCTATAAAATCTACTCTACTCCAGCCTCCCCAAAATACTTGAGACAGTTGAAAAAGATTCAAACAAAAATTTCAGCTTTTCAAGGAGGCAAATGGTCCCTGAAAGGGAAGAGAAATAAAAGCCACATTTTTTTATTTATTTCAAAGGCAGGAGGTCTGTGCAAAGGTTAGTGGAGAACAGTAAGCAGGTTATCATAGTGTGCTACATAGATTTTAAAGATACTGCATTCATAGATTAAACTTTGAAAAACGCTGAATTTAAGAGAAACAAAAGGAGCAGGAATCTTATTAAGGATCTTTTATACACAGCACAAATACAGCCAAATTATATGTTCTCTTCTGGAGGACAGGAGAATCCCCCACTCAGGGTATAATGAGCTCAGAAATTTAAAATGGAAGAAGAGATTGCCTTAGAATATTCCTCCTCAAATATAGAAACCCAGAGCTGGAATGGGGCAGCATCCACAGGTCGTGAAGGGAGTGGGGCTGCAAGGGAAAGCAGAGCAATATTGCAATATTGCAGCAGACCAGCACGGAAACCACAGTACATGCCAAAGAGGGCAGAAATAGGAGTTCTGAGGAAATGCTTCTTGCAAAATCCGCACCGAACAAAAAGGCAGGAGATGGTCATAAGGAGCACACAGATGGTGGGAGTAAAGAGAGGCCAGGGCAGAGCTGCCACGAGTGCAAGGTGCCCAGACATAACCTGAGGGAATGGTTAAAGCAGTCATCTCAAAGAAAAGTGAGAGACACAATAGAATATGTTCCTTTTCTATGGAAAATTAAAGGATGACATCCCTTGCCTGTGCTCAGAGCTAAACAGTTACTCAGAACAGGCATTTCCCCTTGCTTAGAATAAGAGATTATATTTGGTGGTGGGGCAGGTGCCAGACCCTTTTCCACACTGGGGGTTTGAGCTGACTTCCCCCCCGGGGCAAAAACAACCAGCCTCACCCCAGCTCATCTCTCCACACTCTTAGGAAGGCATAGCTTTAGGAAACAGCCATTTGGACTGCATCCTGTTCCTCAGCCCATCCACACACGGTGACAAGGGACACCGTGAGCCCCAGGGCTCATGTGAGGAATATACTGAAGTGCTGGTAAGCAATAGAAGAACACAACCAAAATTTCCTGAGGCTCCTGAAAGACTGGTTCTGGTGAAATACTGCTTCTGGTTTTAAACCCAACAGCAGCATCTTAACAGCCTTCTTAGACAACAGAGAAACTGAGCAGGGACTGCAGGTGAATTCCCATCCATTGCAAGGGGTCAGCAACAGGCCTCCACCTTCAAAACCAGACTCACTGGGAACAGAAAGTTCTGCCATGAAATGCAACATCCCCAGTCTGTGCTGCAACTGTTCACTCTCTGGATTCTCTTGGGAAAGCCTGTCCCCAGCTGAGGAGCAAGAGAGGCTGTGGAGGAGCTGACAGCCCAGAGAGGATGGAGCTGAGCAATACTGAAACCAAAGCACAGCAAAGGCTTCTGTGCCCTGCAGGTGACTCACTGTCTGACTGGGGCGGCCGATGAACTGCCAGCTTTCACAGCCCACTTTGCAAAGGAAACAGCAGGAGGGTTCCTGTACCTGAGTCTGGGCCACCAAACAGCAGCCTTGGGATGTACTGATGGAGAGAGGAGCTGCAGCTGAACCAGGTTCCCACTGACACTCCTTTACCTCCTCTTGTCACCAGCTCTTTACCCACCTGTAGTAAATCTCATCATGCCTAAGCTTGTCATTAGCCATAAGGGTTAATTTGTGCTGCCCTCTGACACTAGCAGTGGAAAATATGATTCCAGTGCTGCCAGGTTCATGTCCTGCTCAGGACTGACTGCAAATAACAAACTGAATGTGCAGAAGGTGGGGAAAAAACAGATGCTGGCTGAGCAGTGTCAGAAATAGAGGAGTAACAAACTGTTACTGGAGAAGCTGGATAAAGTAATGAGGAAAGGGAAAGAAGAATATTTCTTTAGGGCAATGCAACATGGCCAATGCTCCTCTTAGACAAGCATGTAGGAAACCTCCCTGCAGATGAAAGAGCTGCTCTGGGAAGCAGGAGAGCCAAGGTTTGGACCCATACAGACAAGGAGACCCCTGTGTCCCAGGTGAGGTGTGAGGGGTCTGTTGCAAGAAGAAGAGAGCCACTGTGGTTACTTTAATTGTACTTATTCTCCATCAAAAAGCAGGTAAATCTTAGTCTGAGATAAATGCTTCAGCAACATCCTTGGGGCTACATTTTATCTCCATTTCAGAGTGTCAGAAACATTCTGCATTTTGGAGTCATTGCAGTGCAGCCAGAGCATGCTGTCCCAGAGGGAAGGGCTGGTGTAATACCTCTCATTCACAAACTGGAAAATGCTATCAAGGTAGCAAATGCCTTGCCAGGATGGTGGCAGGGTCTGCTGGGGAAATGTCAGAACATTTTTAATGAAACCATAATGACACACGCTGTGTGAACAGCAGTCACCGGGGGACACACGCAGAGGTGCTGCTTTCCTGCTTCTCAGAAACAAATACAAAAAATAACCAGACATGAAGTCAGTTATTTTCAGAGGTATCAGAAAAGGCACCACGCACTAAGGGGACAGTGGGAGATGCATAGAGCCCAGAAACAAAAGCGATACAGTGAAAGATGACAGAGCCATTGAGCACAAAAGCACCCAGATTATCTCCAGCACACACACGCTGGCACTTGCAGGCTCATCACAAACTCCAGCAACAGAGCTGTGAGCAATTATTTCTGGTTCAGCTGGATACAAATATTTGCAAAGAGCAAGCCAAGAGACAACAAACAGACAAGCCATGGTGCTCAGCAGCCAGATCTGCCCCGTGTCTCTCCATGCCCCCAAAAACCCAGCAGGGACAGCGATGGCATTGGCATAGTCTGCCCATGCTGGTGCCCACTTGGGTGAGACCTTTGTTTTTGGAAGGCAGGTCAGTGCTGCACAGCCGTGTGATGCAGGTGACATCTCACATGCCACCAGCGGTCCCCTCCAAAGACACCCATGGGAAGTTTGCTCAAGGGTTTTCCTGCCGAGAGCCAGTGGGGTGAAAAGGGCCTGGGGTCAGCAGGCACCGGTGCTCTGCCCTGGGGGAATGAGGCAATGCCACAGGTACTCATTCCTGCCTCCAGTCTGCAGCCTTGATCCAGCACAGGAGTGGCTTGTGCCATGACAGGAATTAAATTACACTTTTTAGCTGAATCAGTTGCCCACTGCAGTCCCAGATGGCAGGTCCTGGGATGTTTCCCAGAAAGAATACCTATATCATACTTCATTTTGATTCTCTGAACTTCCTTAATCTTTCCTCTTTGCCTGCAGGGAAGAAAAAGTCCCTTTCTTGTTCCTCTCCTGTCAAAGAGACTCTCTCTGATGTCCCCATCTCCATCTGTGAGCCAGGCAGAGCCTCATGGATGCAGGCACATGAAAGGTAAAAACCTAAAGTACTGAGGGGACTTTTCTGTGAGGTGAATAGGTGTAGCTGCCTGGAAAAAGAAAGAAACAGCTTAGATCTTTTTTGTTTTCTCTCCTTGCTATTCAGACAACCTCTGTGTCATCTGAGCAGAGACACAGCAGGGAGCTCTTTCTTGCTTTGCCAAAGCAATGAGAAGGAATAGTCTCTGCTAAAGACACCACCCTCGTAGGGATTATAAATACAAAAGGAGAAGAATTATCCAGTTGAACCCAATCCACAGAAAACACTGTGGCAAGGAGCAGGAGGAAGGGGAGCACCTGGCTGTGGGCAGCGGGCCAGGCGGGGACATATGAATCACCTTACAATCCTATAAAGGAGCACCAGAAAACATGGTTTATATAGAGGTGCTTTCACTCCCACCTGCCTGTCTATCTCTACAGCTGTTGCTGCAGGAGCCTCCAATGGTGCCAAGGTGGCAGGATCTGAGACCAGCACACCAGGGCACCCTGAGGCTCATGGTCAGGGTACCTGTCCTGCCAGGGGAGGCAGCCATGTGGGCACGGCAGGAGCAGGAGCCTGTGTGCAAGTGCAAGAGAGTTCAGGACACCTGGTTGATCTGTGGATTTGGTATCCAGGGGTATCTGGGGCACAGGATTGCCATGTGGGCATGGAAGCTGCCTCAAGCCCAGATGAGCAGCACTAAGGGTCTCATGGCTGCTGCGTGCTCAGAGCGAAGGGTCCCTGGCATCCAGCCATGGCTGAGCACCAGCCCAAGGGCAACAACACAAACCAGCACGTGTTTTCCACGTGCATTTGTAAAGGTTTTTTAAAACATCAGGCCATAGCAGAAAGGAATGTTTCCTCTGCCCAGGCCGAGCTGCAGGCACAGGAGGAGCAAGTTCTCAGTGGGGCTGCTGACACAGCCCACCGCAGTGAGCACAGCGCTCAGAACACGTCACATCCACTCCTGCAAAGGTCCTCAGCACATCTGCTCTGACAGGGTGTTGAGGCCCCCAGTCTGTTCCCTGTCTGCTCTCATACTCACCTCCTGGCAGCCTCACGGGCTGGGAAGGAGAGTGGCTGGGTCAGCCAGCCGCTGCCCACGCTGCCAGGCGTGCTTTCCAAAGCCAGAAACATATTCAATGTCGTGATGGCTTAGTGAACTGGCATTGTTTTTCTTATGGAAGAGAGGCATAGTCTGTAGTGGACACAGTCATTTGATTCCAGAAGAAACACACCCCAGTTTACAGCTAAAACCAGTCACAGTTTGGCTGCTCCAGTCAGGAGAACAAGCACTTATAAAAATGAATAATTGAAGACATCGTAAGCCTTTATTAGCCTTACAGCAAACGAAATGCCTTCTGCACAGCACTAAGAAACGCCCTATCAAAAGTGTCACAGATGTGTTATCCCCTGTGATTTCCCAAAGGGCACTTTGGGATGATTTATACTGTGAAATTCCCAAAATAAAAACACAGAGTAATAATTTTTTATCAGATTTATAGCTTTTTGGTGAAATATGCATCACTCAGATTGTGCAATGATACTTTGTTTTATAGACAGTGTAAGATTCCTAATGCCTTTAACTAATCACATAATTGCT
Organism: Pyrocephalus nanus; assembly: GCA_038380795.1. Classification (NCBI taxonomy): domain Eukaryota; kingdom Metazoa; phylum Chordata; class Aves; order Passeriformes; family Tyrannidae; genus Pyrocephalus; species Pyrocephalus nanus. The sequence goes on along the minus strand of CM076270.1, from coordinate 18,353,613 downwards.
TCTAAGTGATTAGCTTTTGAAAACGATGGGAGAAACAAGCAAAAACTGTTGCCCCTTAGCACCTCACTGGTGTTTGCAAACAGAGATCACTGAGTTTGAACACAGACCCTCTGCAAGGCAGGTAGGGACCGGTCCCTGACCCGAGCACTCAGTGACTCAGTCTCATTGGCAGCGGAATGACAGTCTAGGAGAGTCCTGCTCTGGGAAAACAGCTCCAAGCTCCAGCAGGCCAGTGCCAAGCCCACCCCTTGCCCTAACGTCACATTCATCACGCTGCAAAAGCAGGGAGTCAGCTAATGCACCACAGAGGTTAGCAGGGCCAGTGGCTCTGGATCAATACCTTAGTGGATGGAAAAACCATTATGGCCAAAAATTATTCTTGTGAATTTGCATAATGTGAAGAACAGTGTGATGGGAGGGCATCATCTCCCCCAGGGGCTCCTGACTGTCACCCCAGTGGTGATGTGACCACGAACACGGGAGGCACAGGCTGTCACCAGGCAGTGCTTCCAAACACAGCGGATGAGGGCTGTGGATTATGGAGCCACGAGGAGACCTGCCTGTCCCCTGCCTGCCTGGGGCTCCATTCGGGAGGGGACCAAGTGTGCACCAGCACCCCACACTCCTGCCTGTGGTGAGAGCAACTGTCCTGTTTGCAAGGGGGGATAAAAGGGGTGGAGGGACAGAGAGAGGGAAAGAAAATCCCCTTGTTAGAGGTCCTAAATCCCAACTGGCTGCTGTGAGGAGAGCTGGGGGTACCCTGAAACCCAAGCAACAGGAGCCCTGGCATCCCATGGCCCCTCACTGCCTGCACGGGGCACCAGCACAGAGCCACCAACCCCACCTCAGGCACTGCCAAACCACTGGGGGTTTGGGGGCTCCACATGCCCCCTCCCTTTCCCGTCAGACCCAGAGCAAATACACTCTTCTGGTTTCTGCAGCTCACTCAGACACTCAGCAACACTGTTACCCCAAATCAGGAGCAGTGGGTACAGGGGCTGGAAGAAGAAACATGTCCATTGATGGGGAGTGGTGACCAGGGAAAATGGTGCCATTTCTATCCCTCAGCAACCAAAAGTGATGAAAAATAGGGGACTGAGGCGGACAGACTGATGTAGATTGGGAAGACCACAGTACTTGCACCGGGATTACCTCCATCACGTTGCACAAATGTCACAAAGCCCCAGACAAACCCCACAATTTTCCTCTTTCGTTTTGTTTCCAGCTGGCTGGGGTCACAGTTCCCACCTTACTGCCCACGCACCGGTAGGGAAAAGGGCCTGGCTGCCCCAGGAGGATCCTTCTGCTCTTCCCGAGGGCGGGGGCTCTTCGGGGGTATCCCCGGATCAGCAGCGCTCGGCTGGGCGTGCGGAGCCAGGGTGGTGAGCACCATCTATTGTCCAAGCGGCGGAGGGGCTGGCTGGGATAACTCCTCTGTGCGAAGGAAACCGTGCTTTTCCTTGCCTGAATGACTCAGAAACGCTCTCCTAATAAATAATTTATCTGCTTCGTAAAAATGTGTTCTCGAGGAACGCAAATGGGCTGCGGGGGGCTGCGTGGTTATCAGCTGCTAGCTCTGCTCCCTTGCCTGCGCTGAGCTACTCATTTTAATGGGCATGTGGAAATCTCATTAAATACCTCATTAACAGCTCAGCCCGTGGAGCTGAGCTGAAGGGGAGAGCAAGACAGAGGTGCTCTCTCAGGTGCCTCATCGGAAAGATGTGATCACTGCTGGGGAGTGAAATCTGGGGAGGCCGTTTTGGCAGGGGATGTCACAAAGGAGTGCTCTGCATACCAGATCACTGAGGTTGTTATTCTGTTCCCTGCCCTGTTTCTTCCCAGCCCAGAATGAGCCCCCAAACAAGACCAGACTGTGCTGAAAGCAGACAGTACCTGGCTCAGCTGTGGGCTGGCATGGAAGCAGAGGGGAGGTGGATGCGGTCGTGCATAACCCCTTTCCCAGGGCCTTGGCTGCCTTTCCCTGGCCAGCCTGAGGAGGCCAAAGCAGCATCCTGAACTTGCAGTGCAGAAACGAGTGCCCTGGGAACAGCTATGACATTAATAAAAAGAGCTTTGAGCAGTATTTACAGGGCTCTGTTTCCTGGACGAATGCGTCTCAATGTCCCTTTCGGCATGAGAAACCCTGCTGCGCCAAGATCCCTCGCCAGGAACCACGCGGGGATCCCCTGAGGCCAGGGGAGTTTATTTGCAGTCACCAAGAAGAGAAACACGCTGTTGCTCGATCCTGGCAAGGAGCTGTTCTGTCCGGGCTGCCCATCACCGGGAAGAAAAGAGCCCGTTTGTCCGTGTGAAATGGGCCGAGAAATCGGTAACCCCAGTGCCGAGCAGCCAGCTGGATCCACGGAGCATGGTGGGTCCATGGTCCTGCAGCCAGGGCCAGGGTTCCCCCCGAGCCCACCAAGTGGGTGTGTCCCCTTCTCCCTGCTGGCTTCTGGTGGACCCAAGATGCTGGCTCACCATCCCTACCCCATCCTGCACCCAGAGGCCTCGTGTCTGCCACCACCTGACCTGCAGTACCATCGCCTTGGGTGAGCATTCCCCCATGTAAAGCCCAGCTGGGCTTCTACACGGCCTCGAAAAGCCACTGTCACCTCCTGTAGGCTGATTCTGCCTGCACTGAACCCACACAGCTGGCCTTGGCCACTGCTGCTAGGTCTGCCTCTCCTTGCACCTAAGTTGCCTCCCTGCACTCCTGTAGGAAAATCCAGTGGGAACATCACTGTCCCCAAGTTTGTAGCAGGAAAGGCTGCACTGCTTTGCTGTGCAGATGACTCTCATGCCTCCCTGCCATCACCACGGGGACGTGAATGGCCACAGCAGCCCAAAGCCACGCTGCAAAAGGTGCACCCGCCAGCAAGGCAGATCCCACTGGAGCCAGGCTGATGGAGAAGGGGCTGAGCAGCCCCCCAAGGGCAGGGAGGACCAGGCTGACTTATTCCAGCCTGCCACAGGAGCTGGAGTATGCTCCTGTACTCCATTAATAATTAGCCACTAGAGGGAAGTACAAGGCTGTGCTGGGAACATTTTGGGCACACAACAATGCGATGCATGGGATCATTGGGAACTGCAGTTTGTGGTTTGGGGCCTCACGGGCAGCAGCACCTGCACTAAAGGCCATTTTACTGCTTTTCTTTTGGAGTTGGCCCCTCAGCACTCGCCACTATCTTGCACCCAAGTGCAGGTGCCCATGTGGCAATGGCAGGGATGGGCACAGGATCTGGCTGGGCACATGAGTGGACTTGGCTGGAGCTGACTGCAGTGCCCTGGGATGGAGCCAGCAGTGCCCTTGGCACGGAGGCTGCAGACCCTGGCATGGAGGTCGCAGCTCCTCCAGGGCACAGGGGCTTGGACAGCACTAGAATAGCCAGAGCAGCCTGCCAGCCAGACTGCTGGACAGCACACACAGCCCTTGCCATTTTTAGCAAAGTGGGGAATGTGTGTTGTTTCTGGGACATGCGGTATCCAGGGCCAGAGGAAAGACAAGGGAGCAGCCTGGTGTCCCAGGGGGACAGTGAATGGCAGCACAGCAAGGGACAGATCCCAGTGGAGGAGCCCCAGCTCCAGGGCTGGAGAGGGGAACAGCCATTCCGGGAAGGAACAACCAGTGGGACAAAGGTTCCCACGGACTCTGCTCCACAGTGGTGCTGGCTTGACCCTGCTGGGGGAGGACAGCAGTGGGCAGCTGAGGGCTCCTGCCCCAGCCCCATGGCATGGATCCTGCCAACAGGGCCAGGTTGGCCTGGGCAGCCACCCCAACCTCCTGCAACCAAAGCAGCTTCCTACCCCTCAAACAACACCAGCAGGGGTCTGGACTGTGCTGATGGAGCACAGCTGATAATGAGCCTCCTGCTCTATTTTATTCCTGTTTATAGAGGGCTAAATATAACTTTGTGTTTATTTTTAATTCTTAGTGAAAGCTGTGAGCCACAATCCATCAAGTCAGTTTTGTGGTTTTTTTTATAGGGACTGGCTTGCATCAGATCCAAGAGAGAAAGCACATCCAGGCCCAGCACAAGGTCTGTAGCCAAGTGAGGTTCAGGCAGTCCCACCCGCACCAGAGAGCTGGTGACCACAGGGCAAAGCAGAGAAGGTGTTGCAGGACTTGGGGGCAGCAGCTTTCTCTGTGCCAAAACACCCCCGGTCCCCACCAGAGCTGCTGCCACTGGGCAATGCCCACAGCTGTGGGCACTGCTGGGTCAGCCCACATTTGGTGGCAGGTATTGTTTGTCACCAGACAGAGCCAAAGGCATTTTAAATGTTTTCCTATCACACAGCCAGAAGCAGCTCCCTGGATTTTACAGTATTTCTCTCTGCAGTGGGAACAGAAGCCAGCACCAATCTGCACACCAAGTGTGTAACACAAAAAACCGCAGGCAAGTGTGCCAGGGCTTGTATCATCTGGTTGTACCTCCAGAGATAAACTTCCATCCCTCTTCTGGGTGCCAGGGATAATGTTTGGAAAGCTGTTTGATGGACCACTGAAAGGTTTATCACTGTGGTATTTCCCTGGCAACTGAATTGAAAGACCATGAGGTAATTTCAGCAGTACCTGTTAAACACGTCAGGTCCAATTCTCAAGTCCTGGCAGCCTAACAAATACCCCAGTCATACATTTTGGGGTTCAAGCCGAGAGTTGGCAGGGAAACCAGCCTTGTCTTGCTCACACCCAGGGAAGGGGCAGCTGAAAAGCTCTTGCTCTACTGCGAAAACAGTTCCAATTTAATTTCCATGATCCTGCTCCTCCATTCATTGCTCAAGGGACTTTGATGGAAACATTGGCATCCCACACGCACAAATGCACACATAGGTCTAGAAAAGCACATTTATAACAAAACAGATCCAACTAGATCACTGCCACATTTTACTGGGGTTGCATGAGAGATTGTTTTAAGTCTCAACATTGCATGGAAGAACCATCATCCAACAAAAAATAAAAATATTCTTCAAATGCTGGACTAAGGGCTTGACCAAAACAAGGCAGGCAGTATGCTGTTGTCCTGTGGCTCCTCCCTTTGGCACTTTCTTCTCAGGCTTAAAAATTCACCCCTGCTGACTCCTAGCTCTGTATATGAGATATTATTCATATGCTCATGTATACTTTAGTCCCTCCAGATAGCCAGGTCTTTAAAACAACTCAGCAATTCAGAATACTGCCCTGCTGACATTCACTTGGATGAGTTTCCCCTCTCACAAGGACACCATCTCCCCATGCCCAGTTGCAACAACACACATCACACTGTTTTTTCCTGGTCCGGTTTTGGGAGCCCAAGTTTGCTAAGGTCCCACCTGGCTAACCTTGAACTGCCCTGGAGCAGCTGCAGGGGAAACCTCTGCTCACCGAGGTTCAACCTCCATTTTGGAAGGAGACAGACACAGGGAAAAAGAGACCTTGTTTTCACCTAAAGCCAAAAAGCAAGATAGGTGGAAAGCCATCCATAGGGCTGAAATTACTCCAGTTATTAACAATAGCTCTGGCACATATCCGGCTGCCTTAAGAAGAAACCCTCCCCCAGTGCTGCCTTTCCCCCCAGGCAGTTTTGCCCTTCTTTGGTGTGGCAGCAGCCTCCAAGCAGGAATGGCTCTTGCAGTTAAAAAGAGAAGCCAAAGCTTGTCAAACAATAATTCACTTACTAACGCATTGAAAAACCCCTGTGAGTGCATTACTGCAAGGCTGGAGACACTTTCTCCATCAGCTGCTAACGGCATCTCCAATTTGCAGAGAGCAGCAGCCTGTGCTGGACAAAGCCAGCCCTGGTCAAACAGGCTTTCCTGGGCACACGGGCTTTCCAGCAAACCACTGCTCTTCCAGTTCCTATCCGATTCCCAAACCCATCTTTTCCCTCTAAGGCTATCTTCACAAGCTATCCCAGTGGATTACATAAGTGGCCCACAACTTAAGTGATGTCCAAGAAAAATTAATGGGAGAACCCAAGTTTTAGATCAGCATGCGCAATGGCAAATGGAAAATGCAGTGTCTGAGCTGACATCTCCCTGTGCCCTTAGGGATAGCGATGCGATAGCCAGACCTCATTCTCTAAAGAGACTGCAGCAAGCCAACTAGGACTCAAGGCAGCTGGTAAGAATGATTTTTTTTTTTTCCTCTTACTAGGTTAGGATTTTCTCTTCTTTTGGGCTGAATAAGACAGACAGACTTTTCTGTTCGCAAGAAGTTTCCTTTCTTAGGGTTATTCTCAGAATAGCCGGAGAGCATTTTAAACCAAGAATAGCTGATCTCCATTCGATTCATACTCCCCTTTTTGGAAACACTATTTAGAGAACAAAACTCCTAAATCAAAAAGTAGTCAGGAACAACAGTGAAAAAACAGATGGCTATAACAGCAAGTACTGCATGGGCACCTTTCAATTCACTTCTTTCCTCAAAGATTCCAGGAAAGATTGGGTTTGCCCCAAATCTCTCCAAGTTGTATCAATTCCTCACCAGAAACCTGCACTACCCAGATTTAAATCACCACTGGAAAATCAGCAAAATCTATGCTATAAGTAATCACAAAAACAAAAAAGCTTGACAGTCAAAACCCTGGTTAATACCCTTTGAGGAAAATACTGTAGTGGGAAAACAGATGGATTTTTGGTTCTATTTTGCACAGAAAGGTGTGGATTTTTGAATATACAATATTTATATAGTGTTATCTAAAGTTTAAATTCTGAATCATGATCTGAATCATTATATAAGCACTTAGGAATGGCATTGTTCTTATGGATGATAATCTGGTTTCTGCTGATAAATGAATAAGCTTCATATAACGTATATGAGGTTTTGATGTAGCAGCTGCCAAGGGAATAACTGAAAGCCACCAAGAGTACTGAGTTCATCTATTCCTTGTTCAAAAGGTACCGTTGACATTCAGATACAGCAGATTATTTCTTATTATACTGGTGAGCATCAGATGGAAAACTAAAAAAGAAATGGGAAAGACAAAGCAAAGGGATGTCACACCTAAACCAGAGTTTGAACTAAGAGCTCACAGACACAGCTTGACTTTCCCTTTTTAAGATATAGTTATGCCAGAGAATTACTCGGCTTCTCAAACAAGCACCTGTGCTTGAGTCAAACTGTAGCATTACAAGTAGTTCTGTCCTTCTATCTGGAGCAAGTTGGCTGGGCAGCTGCCAGAAGAGCTCCCTATAGTCCTGCTTTGGGCTCCTCAAACCTGCACTGCTTGTGACTTTACAGGAGGGGTTTATTTGGCAGCAGCAGAAGACCTGGCTCGGGCAAGCTGCTAAAACTGTAGATGTATTTGGGTTCTAGGCAGCTTACAAGAAAGCAGAACTAACCCCATCACCCAAGAAACACAATTTTGAGGCATATTTTTCTGGATGGCTGCCACGTTTTAATGCAGTTGGATGTCCCCAGACAGCCTGTGCTGATTTTGGAAGGGAACATGAGCCAGCGAGGACGCAGGAAGGGGGGACAAGGGTCCCTAAGCTTAGTGCCAAACACTGGGGCATGGCAAAGGGGCCTTGCTTGCCAAACCAAGCCTTTCAGGACTTACAGACATCTGTTTCCCTGGTCCACTCTGGTTCATGGACAATCAGTATATCCTTTGCCGTGAAGGGGCATTTTGGTTCCCAAAGTGCAGGGACACAGGAACACTGCCTAAGGCTCAGGCTGTGGATGCTGGACCCCACAGCACCCTCAGCCCCAAAGCTGCCCCTGAGCCAGGGCACCGGCCCCATCACAGGGTGTTGTATGGCTGCTGGATTGCTGCAGCCTGGCTGAGGTTTGGGAGTTCCCTGATTTTAGGCATTGCCCACTAAATAAATTAATTAAACACAGCTTTGAAGTTTTCTTCAAGGCCCTCTGAAAATCCTGCAAAAAACTGAAATCACAGCAACCTCCTTGTTACTGTTGTAGTTCAACCCCAGCTGGCAAATGAGCTCCACACAGCCATTCACATCCCGTCCACAGCAGGGTGGGGGAGATAGAATTGCAGTGGTAAAAGTCAGAACACTCATGGATTGAGATAAGAACAATCATTGAAATAAAATAGTAACAATAACAATAATAAATTGTAATGAAAGAGAAAATAACAAAGAGAGAAATAAAACCCAAGCGCTGCAAATGAAACCAGTTGCTCACCACCAACCAGCTGATGCCTGGACAATCCCTGAGCAGCAGCACCAGGCCACCCTTATCCCTGGTTTGCAGCTGAGCATATGAAGATGCCATAAGGTATGGTATGGTATGGAATATCTCTCAGGTCAGCTGGGGTCAGCTGTCCCAGCTGTGTCCCCTGCCAACTCTTTGTGCACCCCCAGACTTCTTGCTGGTGGGGTGGGGTGAGGAGCAGAAAAAGCCTTGACACCATGCAAGTTCTGCTCAGCAATAACAGAAACAACCCTGTGTTATCAACCCTCTGTTCAGCACAAATCCAAAACACAGCCTATACTAGCTACTACAAAGGAAATCACCTCTACCCCCGCTGAAACCAGCACATTTCTTTAGCTTTCTTTGAAGCAATTATACAAGAGCTAATAAGACATTATTTAAAATGTTGACATTTAAATAGCTTGCCTAGTAAAAATCAACCCTGCAAAGGAATTGCTCCAAGATATTATTTTTATTGGAAATTACAGAGCTAAGGGACTCTAATAGCCATGGTGTTCCTCACTTTTCATTGCCTATTATGCCACTTACAATGTTCCTAACAGGATACCTTTACTGTTCCAAAGGGAACTGGGGAGCAGTTTCACGCAACAGTGGTCATTTTAAAATATCTGTGTCCTAAAAGCCTGACTCAAAGCCCACCAGGGCCCTGCTGATTTCAGGGAGCTGGGCTGGCCGTAGGGTGTCACCATCGACCTGGTTTTGGGCAGCCACACTAAATTACTCTGACCAGCAAAGCAACTAGATTAAAGAGAAATAAAACACTGCAGTGTCTAAATACTACACACATTGTCTTGCACCAATCAAAATACCTAATTTGGATGGAAATCAAGCCAGAATCACAATTTCATATGGTGGCTCAGAGGAGCTGGAAAGCCTGGCTGTGGTTTCTGTTCACATTAGGTAGATGCAGGTCAGCAGGTTGTACATGTGACAAACCACCTGCCTGGATTCAAGGCTTTAGAGGGTTTGGGACAGGCTCTGCCAGACCTGTACCTTCCATCAGCTGCTCGCTCACCCGGGCCAACCTTACTCCTAGTTTATAGCAGGAGTCAGCAAATATCTTGGCTGATTGGGCAGAGATCAGCCACAGATCCTCTGGCATCTGCCATGCTCGGTCCTGAAACATCTGTGCCTGTGCAAAGAGCCCGTGAGTGCTGGAGGAGTAACTGGTGTTTGCTCCTCTCCACACTGCATGTGCTCCCAGAGGCCCATCCCAGCTTGGCTCATGGAGCTCACACCACCACCACAGTGGATGCAGAGGGGCCCTTGGGGCGAACAGAACTGCTTTCCTTCAGATGTGCTGACTCCAGCTTTAGTCTTCTGTGACTCTCCCTTACTCAGGAGGGAGGTTTTGTTCACTTTTTTCCCCCCTATTAATCTTTAAAGTTAACTAAGTGACTGCCTGCATCAAGAACCGAGGATGAGGGGCCCAGCGGGCATCCTGCTGTGCTTGTTGCTGCTGGTGGCCCCCCACTGCACAGAGGTGGCTGCCCAGGATGACGAGCCTGACCCCAAAATGCCATGTGCCAAGTGGATGGGAGGAGCACCTGGCTACCCTGGCCACAACGGGCTCCCTGGTCGGGATGGGAAAGACGGAAAAGACGGACAAAAGGGAGAAAAAGGAGATGCAGGTTGGTGAGAAACAGGTAGTACATTGATGCTGGAGTCCATGGGCAGCCCCAGTCCCAACAGGTTTTATGTCTGGTGGGTCCATGTCTGACCTTTGTCCAGATGCCTTTTGAGTATCTCCTGGGATGGAGATTCATAAGACAAGTCAAGGAGTTTGTGTGGTGGCTGTTTCCCCAATTAATGATGTTTTTCCAGACATGCTGCTCTCAGCAGCTCTGCACATAGCCAGGGGGAAGGTGGAGGGAGGAGGGTGGTGAGCAGGCTTTCACTTACTGACTCAGCTCCTGGGGGCTGTTGAGGTCGTTGAGCCTTTCCTCAGCTCTGTGCTGCAGAGCAGATCCTCATGCCCCAGCCCCCTCTGTGTTTTGGGACAGTGGGTTGTAGTCGCCAGCAGTGCAAACACAACTCCCAATCCCCACTCTGTCCCTCAGGTGCACCGGGTCCCGCAGGTGTGCCAGGCCCCACAGGACCCCCAGGGTTGACGGGACGTCCTGGAGCTCCCGGATTCACGGGGATGAAGGGAGAGAAGGGCGAAGGTGCTTTTGTCCACCGCTCTGCCTTCAGCGTAGGGCTGACAGAGCGCCCCCCTGCCCCCAACATCCCCATCCGCTTCAGCAAGATCTTCTACAACGAGCAGGGCCACTACGACGTCAGCACCGGCAAGTTCCTCTGCAATGTCCCCGGCACCTACTATTTCGCCTACCACCTCACGGTCTACCTGGCAGATGTCAAGGTCAGCCTCTACAAGAAGGGCAAGGCCGTGATCATCACCTATGACCAGTTCCAGAACAACAACGTTGACCAAGCGAGTGGCTCTGTCTTGCTGCATCTCAGCTCCGGGGATGAGGTCTGGCTTGAGGTGTACGGGAACGGGAACAACAACGGGGTCTACGCTGACAACGTCAACGATTCCACGTTCATGGGCTTCCTCCTGTACCCTGACATGGGTGACTATTAATGTAGGGGGTGCTGCACAAAAATGGGTGAAGTGGCTTAAACCCCAGACAGTGTCCTGGGGCACTGGCACTATAGCTATAATGTATTTACCATGAAATTGCCTTTTGCATGGGCAATGATTGCCAAGGGTGGACCCCATCTCCTGTGAAATCAGGGAGACTGTATGAGTACTTCCATGGGACCAAGGGCTTGCTCCTACCTCTGCTCTTGGTCTCCTTGTGGAAAGCTCAGCCCGAACTCAGACACGTCTCCTGTCATATAATGAAAAAGTAACTCTCAATGTGGCCTAATATTTTTTTTTTTTAAATTTAAAGTGAGAAGAGAAACATTGATTAAATATGACATTTTAAATTTCCCTTTTTTTAAAACCACCTAAATCCATCTAAAGTAATGGCAGATATTTTAGCCAGCATTTTAAAATCTGAGTAGAAGAGCGAGAAAACTACTCACAAAATCAGAGTGCTCGTTTTCATTTGGAACAGATGGCTCCATTTTTTCCATCATAACTCCCTGTATTATTAGGCCCTTTGACTTCCACCCATGGTTTGTTGTCTCCCTTCTTAGGCCTAGATCTTTGAATATATTCAGATTATTATCTTCCATTCATTTTACTCCTTTGATTTTCCTTTTATGTTTACCTCTATCATTATCTCTAATGCAGATAGCAGGCTGGTTTAGGGCAGGAATCTTGTGATTTATCTGAGAAGCCTTATGAACACAATGAGGCCACGTAAGAGCAGTCCATTGACCACATGGCTTTGGGGTCCCAAGGTGATCACAGACATGTTGGCCACACAGATCCTATCCCATCTACCCTCTGAATAGCTCCTGAGTGCACTCAGAAGTTGAGATTGATCAACTGTGTTTCTACTTTTCCATGCTCTAAGTGTGCCATAACCAGTGGTCTGCACAGAGCTTCAGGTGGTGGTGAAGACTCCATGTGGAGTGGGCTCCTGGGATGAAACCCCAGCACCTGCCCCAGATCTGGGCAAGCTTACCTTAACAGCAAAGGATGTTCCAGCAGAGGCTGGAATTGGTAGCAATCCCATCCTCCTGCTCTCCCAGGAACTTGCCTGACTTTAAGCTGAAAGAGGATTTGATGGTTTCTCAGATACATTCAAAGCAGACTCCTACTGCCAAGCTTCAGAACAAGTAACACCGATCTGAGGTAATGCATTATTACAAGCACAAAACAGCATTAAAAGCTTCCACTGAAATTATTTCCAACAGCGGCATTTTCCACACTCCAGTGAATTACCACACTGCAAATAAAAAATAAAAAAAAATTCCTAAATGACAATGTTCCCACATTTTTGTGTGTCGTTGGGAAGGACTTGAAGAAAGGGATACACTCTTGGCCTCACCAGGCAGCCCATGAAAATATATTTGTTTTCCAGCAAGGTGAGGGCACCCTGGGCTGTTACACACAGGGACACCTGCCTTTTTCTTTCCCAAGAAACGCTCCACACTCTAACTTTCATCAAGGCTTCAGCATCTCACCACCTTACACTGTATTGTCTCCTTTTTGGATAAGATGAGCTCTCGTTTTCAGACTGTTTCCCCAAACCCAACGTGCCTGAATCCACCCTGAGTGGCCATCCAGAGCATGGGCCTCAGGTGGCCCCAGAAGCTCCAAGCACATTAGGTTTAGCAAGGGTGAAACTGCTGCTCTGTCTGGTCATGCTGAATTCAGAGAGCTGGGAAAAACACTGCTCCTATTGTGGGAATTAATGGGAAGGGAACAGGGCAAAGGGAAAAAATTAACTCAAAAATAATAATCCATAAACAAAAGGAGATTTAAAAATGCAACATTTGCTGGGTCAAATGGCATAAGAAGCCATTGAAAGGAGCACGTCAGAGCTTTTACACTACTTTTAAACATTTTCACATGGATCTGCAGAAGGCAGGGAAAATTGAAACAGCCAGAGTACTAAGAGACATTTGGGATAAACACTAGGAGGCAATACTAATTTAAAGACTACTTCCCGAGGAGGAGCCAAAACAAATTACTCCTTTCTTTGCTGCCACGCAGTGGGAGTAAACATGGTAACAGCTTTATCCTGTACAGCAGAACTCAGAGGCTGAGACCTTGAGGGAAGTTTTAAAGAAAGCCATTAAGGCACCACTGCTCTGTGTAGTGACTGTTCCCCTTCTCACAAATGCTGAACTGCAGCTTCACCGAGACACTCACTCCAGGGTGGGAGTGCCAAGGCCACCTTCCTCCCAGCTCCAACAGGGATGCTCCTTCACTGCTCATGCACATCCCACCCAGGCACCTCAACACCCAGCCCACAGCCAGAGCAGCCCAGGCAGCAGGCTGTGAACAAGACAAGCCCCAGCTGCATGGAAACAGGGGTCAAAGTCCTCCCTTTTGGGTTTGGAACTGGTTTATGAAGTCTTTCACCTCAAATCTCTGTAAGATTCTTGCTCAGATGAGACACACACCTTCCTAGCAAGCACAAAATCCCAGTTTAAGTCTCCACCCACCCAGCAAACCAATTTGCATCCCAGGAGCAGCAATCAGCCCCCTCCCAGTTCCCCTCTAAGGGAAATGCTCCCAGCATAGGCTCAGCCCACCAGCAAAGCAAGCCCAGTCACAGGGCAGGGCATGCAGAGAAGGACCCCGTTCTCAGCAAACACATCTGTGCCCCTCTGCAGGCAGGGTCAAGGCCTGAAGCTGCCCTCAGCACCACTGTTCTGCCTCCCGAGCCTGCCTCCCACTTGCAGGGGTCTGCGTGGGGGTCTCATCCAGCCAAAACATGCTGGCAAGCTTCAGGAGCAGCAGCTGAGCATGGCCTGCAATTAGCCCACCAGGCTGCCAGACCCCGAGCAGTCCTTTTAGCCCAGGAGCCGCCAAATTCCTGCACGTGGGATGGGTATCCGACCTCCACCTCCCCAGCTCTGCTATGTCAGGGACACACAGCAGGCTGACTGTGGGCAGGGAGCTGCAGGCCACCACACCAGCTTTGTGCTGCTTTTAGGGGAGAGCTGCAAATAGGGTTTGGAAGGGTAATGAGGTCCTGGGGGATGAGCTTAGGGGAGTTCCTAATGAATCCAGCCTTTTTCCATTACAGAGTTGGTGTGGTTTTACTCTCTGTGTTTCATAAACCTGTGGGAGGGGAAAACCTGGCCAACACGGGCACATCTCCAAGGCCTGGGCTTGGCTTCCAAGGATCACACAATTGTTTAACACACAATTATCTTGTAACAAAAGAGCTAAGAATGACACTGACATGCTGAGAGGGCACAGAATCACCTGCCCTCCAACAAATTTAAATGTTTTGGTTTGTGTTTTCTTAATCAATCCTGACAGTAGATGCCTAGTACAAAGTTGTGGCTTACTATTTACTGCCTCTTCAGCTGTGGCAGGTTTAAAGGGATGTTTTTCCCTTTAGAAGATAATGTACTCTTACAGTCAGAAAGCAAGAACACTCCCCAATGAAAGATTTAAGTCACTGCATTAACACTTAGGGAGAAATAACATGGAAAGCTGGAGGCAGCTGGAGAGACTGGCCAATCTTATCCAGCAGGGAAACCAACTGTAAAAGCATCCATAGCCCTTTCAAACACAATTATAGGCCGGTCCTAATTGTGCCTCAACTCCATGTAATCACTTGTGCCAGTAATTAATTGGAATACAAATAGCAGCTGCACTAAACCATGAAGAGCTACAAGAAAAAGATAAATTGCTTGCAAGACTTGTATTTGTGAAGCATAAACTCACTAGAATCTTTTTGTCATGGAAGCAGGCAGAGGGATTAGGATAAAGTCCTACATTTAGCTAATCAGCCATTAAACTTCCAAGCAGGAAATTCCATCAGATTTAAAGCCTACCCTTTGAAATGCTCTGGAGGGAAGCATTCATGAGCATCCTCAGACTGCCACGTTTCTCTGCTATGTGTACTAGCTGTAAGTACCTGATAATTTACAGTCCCACATCATTGAGTTTCTTCATCAAACCCACCCTCAGCTCATCCTTAGACTCATCCCAGAAGACCAGCCCGACATAACACCATTGCTCTTTGAGAAGTGACCTTTCCTGCAGCTGCAGTTCGTTACTCTCCAGCCAGTCCAAGGGGAAGGAGAGGTTTATTCCCAATGAAATGGGAGCATTAAATATCAATATCCATTTCTTCCCACGTGGATTCCCACCCTCAAGGCAACCTGTGGGACCCCTCCCATAAAGCAGGACGGGTTTATGGAGAGGCATTAGGGAGGGAGGCGGGGAGGAGATCCCACTTGAAGCCCCTCTCTAAATCCCCTCCAGAGTCAGGCAGGGTATGAACGAAGATTATGTAAGACTTTTTTCATAAATAAGAAAGCAGCATTCACCAAAAATGTCCTGTTTGTGAATTTTAAAAGCTTTAAAAGACACTACCCCTCTCTCCTTCTGCTCGAGAAAAAAGTTGTAATTTGGGTCAGGATGGTCATCCTGCTCTCGGCAAAGAAAAAATATAAAAGGTAAACTAAAAAAAAAAATAAACCAACCTGAAAGTAAAAGCATAGAAGCCAATCCTTGTGCTCAAAGTCTCCCCCCTGCTGCCCAGGACTGAGTTGCATTGTGCTAGTGCTTTTCCAAAATATCTCTGATGTGACACTGGCATTCCAGCCCCATCACTAACAGGGACTTGAGAGAACAGGGCTGCCCTGTCATCTGCCCAGCATGTTCTCATGTGCTGAACAACTGCACATTGAGAACAGGAAGAGGCCTGCCAGCTTCCCAAAACCCTGGGGAAGCAGGAAGGGCTCCATTTATTAATCTAAATCAATTCCTTCTTTATCAAGAAAAATACCTTCCACTCCAATTACTGAAATAAAATATTAAAAGGAAAACTTTTAATGCCCTGGAAGTTAACAAAGCAGAAAGCTACCAAGGAAAACCCACTACTGCCACACTAGGTCTGAGCTTGCCTGTTCCTGCTCACATTAAGAGCAGTAGCAGTTGGCTCTATAACCTGAAAGCCAGCTCAGAAGAGGCACTGCAGAAATATTATGCACAGATGACAGCCAGTTTCCTTTAGCATGGCAACTTCCTCTCCCTCACAATGACTGGATTATTTTCAGCTCAAAACAGATCACACATTCTTATTTCCAAGGATAATACTGGGACAGTTTGCAGTTCCCTGCAAACAGAGCCTTGGCCTGGTGGGAGCATTGAAGGGAACAGGCTGACATTTAAGTGTTTTGAAGCTATTCCTTTTCATCTGTGCTGCATCACTGGCTACACCCCTTCTAAGGCCTTTCACCACTTGGGCCCTCATCCTGCCAAGACTCAGACAGAAGCTCAGCTTTTAGATTGCCAGCTGTCCCACTGAAGTCACTGGGACAATTCATAAATCTATTCACACTGGAGCCTTTCTTTGGCTATTGAAATATTGAGCAGGACCCAGCAGCTTATAAATACACATCAGTCTAAATGTGTGCAGACTGCTGCTTGTTTTCTCAGAAACATCCATTATGAGAGGTGTCAATCTCCACAGAAGGTACAGGAATCAAAGCTCGAGAAATTAATTGGCCAAGGCAATCAAATGCCCTTTACATCAATTTTTATTAGAGATTTTGACATCTTGTGATTATTTCCTGACAACAGACTGATTGCCCCCAGACTAATTAGACCAAAAGTCTTGACAAATGATAACACAGAAACAATGTGAAGCTGAAGGGCATTTTGTTCTCATATAATACCATCCCAGAAGGGACCCAACAAATTACAGTTCCTGATGACAGTTTAACATATTGACAGTTCTCTTTAGAGAGATGAAGCTCAATACACACCCTCAGTCTCATTGTGGATGAGAGAAGTTCATACTCCAGACAGCTACAACATCCATACCTTCAACACCATCCCAACCCTGCAGAATGTTCCTTCCAGAGCACTGCCAGCAGTACCATTTATGTTGCTTTTTAACATGGAATCGTTTCTGGAAAGCTCCACAAAAAAGTGTGTTAGCTATACCTACCTTGAATGGAGAGCTGTATCCTACCAGGATGGGAACTCCAGCTGGTCCCACGAGCCTCTATCCAGTTCCATAAAGGTTCCATGTTTTGATCAAGCGAGATGACATTTCAAAACTAGAACTACTCACCATGAGCACCTTCAAACCCATGTTCACCTTCAAACCCATGTTCACTGAGGTTTTGGATGTGTCCAAAAAGGGACCACCACCCATACTGAAGAGCAACTGTTCAACATGAGTTTGTATGAAAGAATATACTCCTCCTGCTGTGATCAAACACAGGGCTCAAGTTTCTTACAACTTAAGGAAAGCAAATGAAAAAAAAAACCAAAAAGTGTGTACAAAACATGGACAAGGAAATATTCCAAAACCAAGATGACCATCTTAAGGAATCAGCAAAAACAGCTAAAGAGCAGAGTTACTTCTTAAATCTTATTTCATAATTTGCTCCTGCCTAGGACACAGCCTCTATTTACAGGCACCAGCTTTCAAAACCTGGCTTGGAGAAGGCAGAGCACCAAAGCCAGAGACAGCCCAAACACACTTGCCTCCCCTCAAATTGTTTCACCTTGGTTTCAGTGAGAAAAGCTGGAAATCTCAAGCTCTAAGCAAAGCAAGCACTAAATAGGAAAGGAAGTTACCTGAGGCTGTTCCTTCAGGGACACGTGGCAGCATCAGATGCCAAGCAGAGTGTCAGAAATGCTGCTTTAATGTTCACTGCATGATGAAAGACAGGCTGCTCAGAAATCCACAGGAGCACAATAAAAAGACATCTAAATCCTACTGGGTTTGTTGTGCTTATGTTTTAAGCTTAGTGGTCAGCATAGATACTGAAAAATTTAACATTTCATTTTTTAAGGCAAACCAAAGAAGAAAAAAGTGAAAGAAGTATGAGAGGAAAGAGTTTCAGTTCAGGTGAAATTTAATTAGTGCCAGGTGTTTAAAGATCAGCCACAGTATCATTTTTGTGATCAATTTATGGAATACAGATTGCATTTGAGATTAGCTGGGATTACACTCTTGACTCTGAAATAATATGGTAAAAACTCACCTGTTCCTTTCATTCTGAGATTCCCTTTGGTCACTGAAGGGTGAAAATGAAACATTTCTAAAAATGTTCTGAAAACTTGTGTCAAAATGTGAACTAATATTTCAACAGCCTGATTCATATAGACAATCTCTGAGTACAAACAAGTGCACTACCTGCTGCAGGAGAAAAGAATCCTAAATTATTTTCTTTCTATAAAGTACAATTTCAGGAATTGAATTATATTTTTAAATCCAAGCATTCCTGCAGTCCAGGGTCAGAACATTTCTCTGCTTAAAGTACCAAAGTGAAATTACTTTTGTTTTCTGTGCTTCCTAAATTAAAAATGAAGTACTGATGTCTTGAAACAGAAGATCACCTACACTCCTCTTAGTGTGACCAACAAATTAACTAAACCATTCAGAACAAGCAACCATCTTATCCCAAGATAATCCTTTACTGAGAACAAACAAAAGTTTATTAACTAGCAATGTGCCCTGCCATGTATCTTTTATATAATATCCAAAAGTAACAGTGAATTATTTATTAAAAAAACCACATTCTGTAAGGGAGCTCAGAACACAGCAATATCTATTTTCAAAGTATAACCAAGAGAGAAGGAGGGTTTTTTTAGTATTTTATTCACTAAGCACATCAGCAAATAAAATTTCCAGAGAAATCTACACACAGCTTCCTAGAAATAACATACCACAATTCCTTCCTTAGTTATCTTTAACCATCTGGTTTTCATATTCCACGAGCAGCTTATATAGGCTTCCCCCCGCTTTGTGATTTTCCCATTTCGATTACTTTAATAAATAATGGACACCACAGGTGATCCTAGAGAAAAATCCACATCTCAGCACTGCATTGCTGGACAACCAAGTTCACTGGATGTCATCATCATCAAAGAGATCTTCAAAATCTAGTCAGAAAAACAAGACAAAGTACAATTACCCTCAAAAGTTTCAACTGTTAGAAATGCACATACTCAAGTGGAGCGCTTCATTATTTTTGATAAAAAAAAACAGAAATAAAGGTGAATTAAGTGAATGAGAGTAACTGCACCATCAATTACTGGAAATGTAATCAGGGTGGAAAGAGGAAGCAAAGGCAGGCAAACCCACGTACACGTTCTCTGTCATGCACAATTAAACTGCCCTACCTGTACAATACAAGTTTTGCAATTAAACTCATGAAACCAAGCTTAAAAGAAGGGGCTTTTATAACAGCATTAAGTAGCCATCACAGAGTGGATCAAGCAGGATTCCCCGAGTCCAGAACAAAGCAAGTACTAGCTTTAGGCATGCAGCAAGTCTCGGATGTAAACACTCCTGCAGAATTCTGCCTTTATGCCACAGCATCCAGACACACCCCTAAATGCTACTGACTGACATCCTCAAGTGGGATTTGCTGTTCAAGTCCCTTCCTTAGAACCATTTCACTGCTTTGAAGGTGCTAATAACATTTCTCTCTCAAAACTCATTTCAGATTAGTGAAATGTGGCTAGCTACATTTCGTCTTTGGAAAGTGCTCTTAACTACTCAGCTTTGTATCTTCTTTGTATCTTCTTCTGAGCATAAACTAACAACATCACTGAATACAAGCCTTTATGCTTACAGAAGGCAGTATATGTGCCATACAATAAACTGAGGATTAATCCTCATTTAGAGTCCTAAAATACCAATGGAATATAATACCATGACAGTAGAACTTTATGGAAATACCTACTCCTGAATATGCTGGTTCCAACAGAGAGCTAGGGCCTTCACCACTCCTGAGAGTATAACTGAAAATTCCTTCTTCTCCTGTATTCTAGGTGTTGAGAACCACGAGAAACCTATTTTATTTTGGAATTAATACCAGATTGTGATATTAACACCACTACAGCAACCAGATCTGACATATCTGAAACTGCCTGTTGGAGTGTCTAAATGTACTTCTTCAGATGCATAAAAAACCCTTAGTAACCAAGTGCAGTGTTCTATATACTACCCCTAAGTGGCCTGATATATAGCTCTTCTCTCTCAAAGCAGCTGTCCATACTTATATGTAGGCTGAAAGAATTGGATTGTTCAGCCTGGAGAAGAGAAGGCTTTGGGGTGACCTAACTGGACCCTTCCTGTACCTGAAGGAGGACTATGGGAAAGAAGGAGAGAGACTATTTACAAGGGCTTGGAGTGACAGAACAAGGGGGAACGGCTTCAAACTGAGAGAGAGTAGGTTTAGATTGGATATTAGGGAAAAATTCTTCCCTGTGAGGGTGGTGAGGCCCTGGCACAGGTTGCCCAGAGAAGCTGTGGATGCCCCATCCCTGGAGCTGTTCAAGGCCAGCTTGGATGGGGCTCTGAGCAACCTGGTCCAGTGGAAAGGGGCTTGGAACTTGATGATCTTTAAGGTTCTTTCCAACCCAAATCATCCTGTGATCCTACATGCGTACAGCTCACTTACTAACGCAGAAACTGCATTAAAAACAGTGTTTAATTTTCCTTGGGATACATATGCACACATACTTTAAGAGATTAACGAACTACCTATAAACTACTAATGCCCAGACACAATTTTTTAAAGTCCATTCCCCGCTTTTGTATGCATTCGCGCAGTTTAATATAAGCCATTTGTTATGCAAACAGACCTAGGTATTTTTCTTTGTGGAGATCGATATGCTAAAACTTCCAGGAGAGGAAAACCGTGCACTTGACCGCTCCCGCCCGCATCACTGTACACTGGAGCGCTCTTACACCGCTCACCAGAGATGTGGTTAGTGAGAAGTTTAGCGGCCACCACGCACCGAAGACATGAGATCAGCGAGAAGCGAGGTTTGCTGCGATACTCCTCACCCCCGGCGGTGCTTACCATTGAAGAAGTCGGCGTGCACAGCCTTCTCGTTGGCGGCCAGGTCCATCAGCAGCCCCGTGCTTCCCCCTGCCTGGGAAAGCAGCCGCTGAGCGCCCCCGAGCCACGGCGGCACGGCGGCACGGCGGCGGCTCCCCCCGCTCCCCCCTCACCTCGTCCAGGTCCACGTAGGGCCCGGCTCCCTCAGGGAACATCTCGTCCACCGCCGGCTTCATGGCGGCCCCTCCGCGCCGTCACTTCCGCGGGGAAGGAGGGGCCGCCCCTCATGGCCGCCCCGCGGGCGGGGCCGCCGCCGTTACCATGGTGAGGAGGGAAATGGCGGCCGCCCCTCCGCTCAGCCCGTCCGTCTTCTGTGACAGCGGCGGGCCGAGGTTGAGGTAAGGGACTAGCAGAGTGAAGTGGGGCTTATGGTGGTTCTTCCAGCCTCCAGGCGGGCCGGATAACTCCTGTACACACACATACCTCCGACACGCACAGAGAGTGTTTTCCCGAGTCAACCCTGTGAGCATCACGGGTAAAAAAAAAAAAAAAAGCTCCCAAAACTGTGCAGCAGAACAGAGGAGTTTATTGTTTTCACGCGAAAGGATAAATCGTAGAAAAGGGACTGATTTAAAGCATGAAATGCTGCGTGTGACTGCAGTGATTATCACTTAGTGGCTGAGGCCAGCCCAGCTGCATCTGTTGGCACCCCTAAGTTGTACAAAAGAAGACTAATTTAAAGCATGAAATTCTGTGCATGACTGTGGTATCACAAAGCGGCTGAGGGCAGCCAGGGGGCTTCAGTGGCAGCTATTCGCTCAAACATGGCACCCCGAAATTGTAAAAACAAAACTAAAGCATGAAATGATGTGCATGACTGCAGTGAGCCTCACAAAGTGGCTGAGGGCAGCTCAGGTGTGTTCACTGGCAGCCAGGTATTCACCCAACCACTTGGGCACACATATCTTGTACAAAAGAGGCTAATTTAAAGCATGAGATTCTGTATATGTGGTATCACAAAGTGGCTGGCAGCAGCCCAGGTGCATTCGCTGGCAGGTATTCGCTCTAACACCTTGGCACTCATCAGCTGTAAAAAGGAAACTAATTTAAAGCATGAAATGCTATGTGTGACTGCAGTGAGTATCACAAAGCAGCTGAGGGCAGCCTAGGTGTGTTCACTGTTAGACAGGTATTCACCCAAACACCTTGGCACTGGCTCTGGCAAAGCTGAGCGAGGCACTCAGTGCTCGTGGTCAGGCACGTGGTAGCCAAGGTGGCTCCCAAAAGGGAACTGGGCAAAGAAAGCTCTGGCCATTTCATTGATCCTGTTGTAGGCTCCCAAGGTCCGGAAATATTCCACGTAGGACCAGAAATCGTTGGATGAGAAGGGCCAGTATGGCAGGGCTACAGCTTCCTGGTACAGATCTTAAAAGAACAACCAAAATAAAATGTTACAGATTACTGCAATACAAAGCATTTTCGTTGAAAGCTTGGGCCTGGGAGCCAATACAGTTTGGGGTTGTGGGTTCCCTAATGGGGCTCATGGGCTCCTCTGGCAGGAGAGGCAGGGAGAGCCTTTGACCCCTCTCCATCCCTCACTCTGTAGAAGATGGAGCCAGTATTCCCTGCTCCCGGTGCAGCAGGTGTGACAGAGTGGGACAAGATAGAGAGGAGGAATGAAGGCACACCATCCACATCTCAGGCCATTCAAGAGTTCATCTAGCTGATTTAATTTCTAGAAGGCTGCTGGTTATTTAAAGGCAAAGAGCAGTTGCCACTGAAAATCATTTTTTCCTCATTCCACACAATTTGCTTTGCCCAATATAAAAATACAAGGAATAAGGCACTGCAGTGTATACTCTGCCCCCTGCAGCTGCCTCCTCTGCCCACAGAGCTCCCCAGGACCGAGGCCATATTTCCCTGGCACTGCCTGGGACTGCAGTTGTGCCTCTTCTCAGAGGGCTGTAGGAAACAGGCTAAGAGAAGGGAAAGGAAAGGCTTTGCCTCCTGGAAGACAGCTGTTGTATTTGTGCCTGCTCCAGGAATATCAGGAGATGTGATATACTCATTGAAACGGTATCAAATTCAGCAGGAAAACAAAATCAGTTCTGAAAATGCAGAAGCTGACCACCCTTGGGCCCAAATCTGGACAAACAGAGGCACACATATAACAGATAAACACTAGCTGAGACCACATAGTTACAAATGTCTTTCTGTGCAACAAAGCTAAATCCAGTATTTTGTTTTGATTGAAAGCCTATTTAGCTAAATGGGAGCCATTCCACTCAGCTTGGGACCAGGGTCTTTAATAAGAATTAAGAGCCTTCAGCAATCCTGTTGTCAGAGCTTAATTTTATGGAGTACAGTTTGCAGTGCACAGGCCCAGATGGCACATAACCAAACAAATGAACCAGTAAAATGCTGTCTGCAGAGGGGAACTCACTGTTTACACCAGCTGACCTTAGATTCATTTTGCAGGCTGCTGCTTGGCCCAGTGTGAAAGAAAACCATAATTGCTGGTAATGAGAGCAACAGAACACTGCCTGAACGGGGTTCTATTTTCCCATTGACACAGGCTCCTCTGGCTGTCTCCAAAGGTTGCTGCAGAAGTATTTGCTGTGCACAAACACAGGTGATACATTCAAAATATTTTAGAGCCATGAAGAAAGAGATCGGGCCATAGGGGGAAAGGTTTGAATTATAAGTTCATATTAGACCTTATTCTGTATTTCTACAGTTCGTACCTGTTACAATATCATATCTGTTACAATATCATACCTCTGTATATTTGTATCAGTGCACTGGACATGCTGCTGGCTGTCCTGCTGGTTAACTGAGACATACACCAGCAAGAGCAGTACCTGATTATTGCAGACACCTCTTTGCAATTTTGTTTTCAGACAGAGTTCTGTCTGAAAAGGCAAAGACAGGTTAACTGATAGAATCATCAGCAAGCCAGTGTAAACATCATTAGGGTGTTGAGGGTTTTTTGTTTAATCAAAGGCCAACACTAATCCAATGGACTAATCACACGAAGCGACATGAACCACAGGGTAGCATTGCTAAGGGATTTAGTACAACATTTCTGTAATTGGATTTGTGGCAATTTGTAAATTTTAAGCTTTTTGTTGTGGAGGTCACTATCTTTTGCCAATATTGAGATGCACATACAGTATTACTGTTCAGGACAGATGAAATCCTCGGATGTCTTATACACTTACAAATCTGGTGCTTTCCCATTTTGATTTTGTACGACAGAATTAGTGACTTGAGCATAGTCCCTTTTCATTTTAAGACTTCGATTATATTAGCTCTATTATTAGACACTCATTTTTCAGCTTTTAATAAATTTTAAAGACATTCCTAGAAGTCCACTCTTCTTTCTCCACCAGAACTAGATGAAAGCACTTCCACAGCCCATTGAGGTTAGTAAGCATTCCTGCCTGGTGGGCACCAGGTCTGGGAGTTACAAATTACCCTCCTAATTATTAGTGATACAAAACAAATAAAAATACATTAGGAATTACCATCTCCATCCCGGATGGATCGGGCATCTGTCAATAAAGAGGAAATGCATCAGTACCAGCTCGTGCACAGAAAGATGTTCTGTTAATAAAAGGTTTCCCTTGTAGCCAGAAGATGACAAGGGTTAGGGTGAATGCCCATATAGGACCAACTTTGGTGTAGCCAAAGGACTTTTGTTTCTTGAACAGCAGAATAAGGAATTCCCCATCTGCAGTCACTCAGTGCTACAAACCAAATACTCATAACTAACAGCCAGAACAGTTGGGATTAATACACAAGTGATACCTGGTACTAAAGAGAGGATTACTGCATTCATAACAAAATATTTCTGGCTACTTGAAAACATAAACAGGATAAATCCAGCAGTAATCTTACCTGTTAGCATGTTCATCAGCATACAGAAGAAAAATAAGCCAGTAAATGTCATCTTTTCTGCAAGATAATGCTCGTATTTCTAAAAAGTAATCTGTACAATTGAGTATTATTACAACAGATTCATAATTATGCAAAGTCTATTATTTCTTTCAGTAGAAGAATACATTCCAAAATAAAGTGTAATTATCAATTCAGGCATAACAAGATCCAATTACATTTTCTTACATCTTCTCAACGGCAACACAAAGTATTAAAAGACCTGAAGCATTTACTGATATTTTGCCTTAAGGTGGCATAAATCCAAAAGGCTCCTCTGAACTGACATGAAATTGTCTTTAGAAATGTTTTATTTTGTGGCTAATTTAATTTCACCTTAGAAATTACCTTTCTCTCTCTCTCCTTCTTGCAGTAGTTAAGATCTGTAGCTCTGAGTCAGCTAGGAAACTCCAAAAGGATTTCTATTGCTGTAAAATAGCAGTGCTGTGTAAGGAAGGGTGGGGGGAAAACGTCACTGACTTTCTGCACCAATCTGGTTTTGTTGCCTTCAGGTATTTTAACTGCTCAAATTTGCATTACATTTCAGCACTGTCCATAGAAGAGACAGTGGGCATTTTCTGCAAGGAAATCAGAATCAACTTTGGCAACAACACTTTTGCTTTTTGAAGGCAGAGGGAGAAAATCCAGAAGCTAATTCAGTGATTACTACCATTGCTGCCCTCTGGACTTTCTTTCTGTCCCTTTATAAAAACCGATTTTCAAAAATCTTATTTGAGCAAATGACTGAAAGGATATGGAGTTCCCTCTCCAGCTGAGTCACAAACCCCACAGACACTTGACACTGCTTTATATCCTTACTTGGGATCCTTAAAACCTGGACCTTAAAGTGTACACAGGCAGCAAGTGCCCACTAAAATCAGCTGGGTTATGCCAAGTAAAGCAGGAGGTCCCCAGTGACCTCAGTCATGCTGGTGGTGCAGGTGCTTTCAGAGGGTCAATAAGGAGATGCATTTTCACATTAAACTGATTTCCTGGAAAGGTTCCTCTGCCAACACCAAGCAGTGCTTTGGGCTCCAGCCTGTGCAGGTTGCTGAACAGATCCCGTGCTTTCAGAAACCTGGAGGGCAGACAGAGTTTGGAGAACACTCAGTTCACATGAACATCTTGATTGATTTTCTTTTACCACAGAACTCCTGATGGCAGCAGATAGGGGCAAGGGCCTAAGGTTTAGCAGAAAGTGTCCTGTGACTCATGGGGCAATGTGGGATTTGGATGCTCCTCGAAGACATGGCCCTTCAGGTCATCTTGCCAAACCAGGCAGCTCTTTCCAGAGGGCTCCTCTGCTGAGAGGAGCCCCTGAAATGCCAGTGCAGAGCTCACTGGGCACATTCCTGCTGCGAGATCTGATCTTACAGTTGCTGATCTGAGCTGTGCCCTCTCACTGGGCATTTTCAGTTGCCTTTATGGTCTACAAAATCATTTCTCTGTCTCAGTTCTAGACACCTGCATTGCCCAACTCTGTGTGTCTGTCCTGACGTCGATGCTCTTGCTCTGTCACATCCACCCATCTGCCACAGGGGTACAGGGAAAGTCTCCATACTCACAGAGTCCTGGAGGGGAGAGATCCAGGTGAGTGGCCTCGTAGGAGGCCCCAGCTTTGCTGGAGTTGGTTCCTATCTATGCACAGAGTTAGGTAGTTCTGCCAGGAATTAATTCAGGATGTTCTGAGCAAGGGGGAAAAAAAGGGTGCTTTGTAGCACAGGAGGCTGTGCCAACTCTTGTGGAGCCTGAAAAGAAAAATATTATGAAGGCAGAATCTATTCCATCTTTGAAAGGCTTTAATCCTCTTGGTGAATATTTCCTAAGCCTGTAGGAAGGGTCCCTACATGAGCAAAGTTCTGCTGGCACCTTTGCCCCAGCTCCCCTGGATTGTGGCACTTCCCTTGCTTAGTGGAGTCCTGTGGTGCAGATGTACCCAGGTTCACCCACCAGCACTGCCTGCAGAGCCAAACTTTCCCTTTTGCTGCCTAGCCTGTATATTCTGTTCCAATAAACCATCAGAAGTACCGACTTGTGCTATCACACACATAAACCAGTCACAAATTGTAATTGAATAATTACCATGAAGCTACCCAGGCTTTCCACTCTGAAGTAGGTCTAGGAAATTAAAAAAAGAGGGATGAGAATTAGCACTGAGAACAGCTGCATCAGGGGATACAACCTCTTCTGGAGGCTTCTGTGGCTGTGTACATGACTATGTGTCCCAGTTGGGTCTGTTTGAAGCACAGCATTGGACTAGAGAAGAACTGTTGAGTTCTCATCAGCTGCTTGACGGACTCTGCCTGGTGGGTTCAGTGTGCAAACAGAGCCCCGTGGCTCCTGGGGCCACCCCGAGAGCACACCGTGCAGTGACCTGCAGCATTTGTAACACACTGGTGTGGAGCAGGGAGCAGAGCCCTCTGCTGAGAGTTGCTGCCTGCAGCTCCTTTGCTGCTGAGCAGTTACTGGAGATGCCATGGTGCCCACAAATGCAACTCTGGTTCAGCAGCAGCCACATTTCAGTAGACACTACAGCACTTAAGAGGGCAGCTGCTGAGAGAGTCCAGTGTTTTAATTTCTACTCATTTTGGAAAGAAATTCACTGTTCTACTTTTTTCCCCAAACACTGTTACTTTTGCTGGCAGCAGTTCTCCAGGTGCCACACTCTAATGTTTGCATGAACTTTCTTAGTTAAGGGCATTGATTCATAAAAGCTTTGCTACATGATAAAAGGGGCTGATGGTTTATCCTACCCACCCATCCCTGGAGGATCCATGATCAATATGTACTTTTTGTAGATGGCTCTCAAAGCCAGAGAAATGCTACACAGAGGTGTGTCAGGGACATAAATCAATCAGAGCACAGAGGACATGTCCTTGGGAATAAGGGAATGCAGTTTGGGCAGCAGAGTTGTTTGTGTGACTCGATGGGGAAGACTCCTGGAACTGCCTTCAGCTGGGTCCTTGCTAATGGGCTGTTTTACCCAAAGCCAACCCCTGTGGAGCAATTCAGCTCTCCTTGTCGATTAACTAGAAACAAAGATAAAGGAATACATAAAAACAAGCTTATGGATACCTTTGTTTTCCCAATAGTTATATTAGACTGCTGTTGCACACACAAATCTATAGTCATCCAGCCACTGAAAAAAAAAAAAAGTGCATTGTTTCAAAAAACCCAGAATCTTTCCTATTTAATCAACAGGCAAAAGGACAAGCATACAGAGCTCCATAAGAACTTACTTAAAAACTAAATAGCATTTAGAGCTGCATCTGAGGTGCTTTGGCCTTGGGCTGAGCAGACAAAATGTCCTCTACAGTGCTGCAACACTTTCGTACAACCAGTGAGACTGATATATAGACTGTCACTAGAACCACAAATGTTTGATTACTTCTTCCAGCAATTTGGTTCAAATAAAACAGGTCAAAAAGAGATTCCCACAACTATATGATTTGCTCAGACAGGTGTGAATTGCCCTAGATATTCCAGGCATTCAGAGCTTCATTTTCTTTTTCCTTTGAGCTTTGCTTCACTTTTCATGAATATAGAAGCTCCAAAAATTTTTAATGATGCTGCATTACCCAGGATAGTAAAGCCCAGGGCAGACAAAGAGAATTCAGGCAAGGATCTCACAGTACCAAGCAGCTGAATAACAAAAGGGCCAACAAAAGTAAATGTAAAATTAAGTACCTGAGTGAATACCTCCCATTTTAAAGGCACATGGTATCTGACCATTCCAACTCAGAAAATTTGGAGCTACAAGGGATCGTTCTGACCAAGCAGCACTGCAGTTTTGCTCTGTGTCTTACTCTCCTCAGACATCCTCTGCTCCAGGTGAGCTCCCAGGCTGGCCCCATGGTTGTTCTTGCAGTTAATTTTACTGAAAATATTACATATTTCCAGTTCTTGTGAACAGACAGCTTTCCTGCCAGCAACTGGCTTGATCATCCTGATAATAGTAGCCCCTGGAAGCAATTGAAAGGAGACACAGCAAATGGATTTGGATAGTTACAAAACAACTAACAAAACTTTAATGTGATTAGACATAGCACAGTTTAAATGAACCACTTTGAGATGTATTAGAGCCAGCTGTGAAGGTCAGATTTACAAACCAGAGTTAAGGACTAGCTCTGCACTTAAATAAATCACACTTCAGAACCAACAAGAAAGCGCATCTGTTCACATTGATTTCAACTTATCATTTTAACCTCTGTGTGAAGAAGGGTTATGTTTATAGATGCAAATGAAGGTTCCAGGGCTTCACAGGTAGCAGGCAGTGCTGTATTGCAGCAGCAGGTAGTGAAAGCAAAAGAAGGAAGCAGTTCCACTGGCAGCAGGACTAGTGCAGCTTGTCTCCCAGTGAGCTATTCCTGCCAGGTATCCCAGTGCCTCTCCCAGTAATACCCTGGTGCCCTCAGCTCCTGCAAAGGGCTCTCAGCTGTTTCTCCACTGTCCCCTTCCCTTGCAGGGCAGCCCTGCCAGCTCCAAGCACCAGGCTTGTCTTTCCCAAAGGTCCATGCAAGGCTGCTGGAACACAGGGGGCTGGTGACCCTGCTTACTAGTCAACCAGCTGCTGCTGAGCAAGCGAAGAACAGCTGCAGGCTGACTTCTCTCTTCCTATCACCCCTAATACCAACAGATTTTCTCCACTGTCCATCTGCAGATTTCCCCATGAATGACAGGAACCTCACATCCAGGCTGCCACTAAAGTGGGTTAAGATTTACTAGCATTTCAAACTGTTTTTGCTATAGGCAAAATGGAACATTAGATCCAACAAGTCCACTTGGTTTCCTACATCTTGTTTCCTCAGGAGACAGAGCTGGCAATGCCTGTTAGCACCACAGAAGGTGCATGGCAGTGAGGAATATTTGCTTCCAAGCAGTTCAGCTGCAGGGAGAGCAGGAGGCAGCAGCACCTGTATTCTAACAGCAGAGCATCCAGGACTTGTCCTATCTCTTCCTCCTCCCACATTAGGTCTAAGCTTGTCCAAGGCATCTTTTTAAATAAATTGTTCCATTCTTTGCTTTAGTCTCACTCAGCTTTTCAGCACAGCCATAGATGACTGAACTCCACAGGGAATCCAACAAACTGATCACTGAGGGACAGGGTTTTTTCACAGCTCTTAAGAGAGGATATATTTTTCCCCACTGCCATTATGATTAGATGTATCATAGCAATAACTTCCACCACTTTGAAATATACTCACAATAAATTGCTTTTCAGATTGATTGAATGCTCAAGCTACACTTAAGCTATTCAGCCATCAGCATCTGTTTATTGTTTTCATTTCACAGAGAGGTTTCTTTAAATAAAAGTGCATTAAATATTTGTTACCAAAGTTAAAACTTCATCAGGATGAATAGAAGCTTCTTTACACCCAGGGTCTCTTCTTCCCTTTGATTCATTTGCCAAGGCTACTTTGGTGTCACCAGTTATACCTGCCCACAAGCAGCTCTGCCCTAGGGACAATAAAATTGATTAAACAAGATTAATGAGGAGATAAGCTTGACTACAAAAAAATCCATCATGGAAACGTGAGCAAGTTGCTGGTATATTTGAGAGCAGCAATCAATGAGACCTGTTAGGGCAGTATTACTGTAGCAGTTGCCAGACCAAAAGCCACATTATGAAGGGAGCAAGGGCTGCACAGTGCCCTGCCACGCTGGAAGGGACCTGGCTACCCAGAGGCAGGGCATTAGCCCATCCAGCTGTCAAGAGATTGTTTCAGCTGCAAATGGGGACGTCTACACTTGAAAGAGGCTTCTGCCAAGGAGGCAGCTTCTGTCAGGTTCAATATATTGATCTGGGTGGTGTGACTGAAGAGGGCCCTCACCCTGCGTGCTCGCAGGCTCAACTTGTAAGAGTGTGTAACAAGTGCATTGATTCACTAGGAGGAACAGCTGAGGAGCAGGAAGGATTTGGGAACTCTCATCTCCTGTGTCCTGTGTTCTCTCAAGGTTAGCAAACCCAAGAAGGGTCCCACATCTGTCAGGAAAAGAAAAAAAAAAATCATTCTGTTTCTCAATCTTACAGAGTTTTGCTGTTTTAAAGACTGACAAGGTGAGGACTATCAGTCACACCATCCCAAAATGAAGCATCACTTCCCTTCTGTCCCAGTTTTTCTGGGTAACAGTGATCAGTGCTAATACTGCAGTTGGAGGGGGAGAACAAACCCTGCACAGCTCTTGGAGCGTAGAAGTTATAGTTACTGAGGTTATTGTCTTATCCACTGGAGGCAGAGCTTAGCCTTACAGCTTGCCTATTTAAAGGCATTATTTATTCTGATCAGGCATTAGCCTTCTAAGCTAGTAGCCTTTCTAAGTTGTACAAGCCACTTTGCAGAGAGGGTATTTAAGGCACTAAGTTGGACTGATGTACTAAACTCTGATTGAATGAGACAGAACCTAGTACAAAGGGTGACCAAATAGGATAAATCAATCTTTAAAACTGCTTCGCTGACACTCAACTTACTTGAGACATACAGTTAAACACAGGGTAAGCAGCTCTTGGCTGCAGCATTTATTTCTATGCAGCTTATGATTTGATGCTCACACCCCAAAGCCCCTGTTCGACATGTGAGTTTGCAGTCGATTTGCACCTGAACTCGACTGACAGCTCAGACTATTACCCGACTCAATATTCAGTTTAACGCCACTTTTGTCAGCATTGACTGAAGTTAAGCCGTGTTCATGGCCAAGGCAGCCTTACCGGGGTCCTGGCACAGACCTTCGTTTCATCCCTGCGGAGCCACACCACCCGCACGAAGTCGGGAGAGCGGGCGATGGAGGCACCGAGCCCGGCCCGGGGCTGCTGCGCGGGGCTCCGGCTCCCTCTGCTGTCCTCGGCCCGGGATCCCCGCTCTGCAGACACACAGTCTGCTCACACACGCACTGCTTCAGACTTTTCTCTGATTTAGCATTTAGCTGGCCACGCTTGCAGTTTGAATAAAGTCAGGGTAAAACTTCAGCTGCATCAGGAGATCAGCAAAAACCAGGACCAAAATCACAAAGGTGATAACCCCATCTCAGCGGACTGCTTTTGTGATTGAAGGATGTATCCCAGTTTCTTCCTATACAAAAAGAAATCAGGAGCATTTTACATCTCTTGTGCAAATAGTATTCCCCTTTATGGCAAGAAAAGGGGGAAAACTCCAGTACCACATTCCCAAGCCCCCTGCTCCCTCCACCATTGTAAGAAGGCAGCACTAAGTGGTGACTTTACCCCAGGGTGCTGTAAATTAAGGTCCCAAGTATACAAGCAAGATCCACAGAACAGGACCAGTTGTACCTCTAGGAGAGCTAAAGATTAGCAACCCCATAGCCCAGAGACTAGGATTTAAAGCCCTGGGCTGAGCTTAAATGGTTCCTAGGACCATGGGTGTGGATGGAGGCTCCAGGTGAAGCTGCCCAGCACCTTTAGGGTACATCAGTGCCCTCAGGCCCCCAGCAACGTGTTTGTCTGTTAAAGGGAAAAGAAATAAACTACTGACATTTTGCTAAAGGAGGTAGTAAGTGAGTTAGGAGAAGAACAGTAAAGATAATCCCCCTGGCAAAGTCCCAAAGCATCCCTTAGCAAACACAGATTCAGCTTCCGGTGTTGCTAATGTGTTTCCGTGTGGTCTTGGAAAATGGTGAAGGTACTGACATGTTTTTCAGTACATTTCATCTAAAATCACACCCATATCAATCCTTAAACCCTTTAAAACATGCTGAACTTTAAATTCGTCTTGACTTGTGGCTTACAGTGTCAGTGGGAGCTTAGGACAAGAGCAAAGACTAAACATGCTGCCTGGGGACTGAATCAAGGTGATTTCTCCCTGTGGCCCAACCTTTTCTGTCTGTGACCCCTGCTCTGAGCTTTCCAAGGCAAATGTGAACTGCACTAGAAGGCAAAGGTTACAAAGTACTGCGGCTGCCAGGCGTGTGGTGGCTTGTTTTACCCAGCTGGGCAGCACTTGGGGACAGTTGCTAGAAAGTGGGCAGGTGCTGTCAGGTGTTGTTGGGAGAAATAGGCAGGAGTTTTTCCTTTAATGCTTGATTCTTGCCAGTGCTTTGATTTTCCTGGTCTGGGCAACACATGACATGGCAGTGCATCCCACACCTCCCTTCCCATGGGCACTGTCTTACCTTACCCGTTTTTGTGCAAAGCAGCTGTTGCCCAAAAGCTCTGCTCTCCTTTTCCTTCAGTAAAGGATGGGCCCTGATGAAGGTGACTCCTGTAGGAGCACATGTGAAGCACTGCTGTCAGGAATGAGCGTTTTAGGTTGCTCAAAGAATCACTAGCAAAGGTATCAGCAAAAGCAGGTTTAATATTACAGGGGAAGCACAACAGACTTTGTTGGCAAGGTTCACTCTACTGCTTACTAGATAGTTAAAGCATACAGAGAAAAATTGGACTAAAACCTAAGTTCAATCAATCTGAAACTAAAATCAACACAAAATTATCTACCTGGAGACTGGGGATAGGAAAAGGGTAGGGATGGGAAAGGGTGAGGATACAAAGGAATAAGCAAGACCCTCCCACTGAGTTACAAGGTTCAGAGTGGACCCCCTTGCCAAACTTAGCCCCAGACTTGACCAACGATTTAGGCCTAAAGGTTTTAACAGTACTTAATCAAGACCTTATTTAAACAATGTAACAAAAGATTCATATAGGATTCCCTAGAGCACAACAGTCACTCACTCCTAGGCCTAACTTAGGAATCCAGCAGAGCACCATTCATCATACTTTAGCTAGAGCATATTCACACTGACACACTTACACACCCGAGCCAGCCTTGGTCTCACATGGGGCATGCACTGACACTCCTGTGCTCCGCTCAGGAGCACCCCAAAATGCAGACTGCTCACAAGTGCTGATCACTGGTTTTGCAGGCTGGCCATGCCCAAGGTCCAGAAGAAAGAGGGTCTTCAGGGCAAAACTAAAAAGGGACAAGGGAACCCATTTCTCACCCTACTTCTTAATAAATGGGGCCACCTGTCAAGTGATGTACCTGTTAGGTTTGTTTCCCCATTTCCAGCCCAAGGCCTGGGCTCCTCTGTAAACTGTGTGCTTCCCAGTGTTTCTACATCCCTGCCAGTGTCTCTGCTCCTTTCACCACTTCCAGCCTGGGGCAAGGCTGTCCACCAGACATTGCAAAGATTACCCTAACCCACAAACTTACCTTTTCAGCATAACCAACCTGGTACATTAGTTTCTGATTCCCACTGAACAAACTGTGGGAATACCCTTCATCCTTTGTATGAAATGTCCCTGCCCACTGCTCAGCCTTCCTTTTGCTTACCCCAGGGGCAAAGATCTTTCATTTTCCCCTCCAGTTCCCAGTGTCCTTCCTCCCCTCATTATCAAAAACACACGTATGGGAGATAAGATAGTCTCATCACCTTCTCACTGCCTGAGCCAGCACAATTCCTAATCCCTCTCAAACTGCCAGGGGAGCCAGAGCCTGACACACGTAATCCACTCCTGAACTCTCCAGAACACTTCAGACATGATTAACTATCCCCTCCACGCACACCTCCCTCCCCAGCCCTCCACTCAGTCAGAACCGCCAAAGCTGCTCCACAAACCACTCCCACTGCTGTCCCTTTGCCATCAGCTCATACACCTGAGCCCACCCTCGTGTCAGTGCTTTTTGACTTTGCTTTGACTCAGGCCCACCTCTCACCCTTTTCCTTGCTCTCACGTGCTTCTTAATACTTTTATCGTCACACTGATGCTTGTTTTCATCTGCATGTAACAGGGGGACCTAGTCATACAGACTGTAAATCCTTCAACATTAGGCATTTTTCACTCTCTCAGTGTGTGTGTGAGCTTGTTTGCATGGTTTTTTTTCTTTCCACCTGGAAGAGGCACAGCTGTTATTTTTGTATCAACTCTGAGGCAGCTAATATTTTAAATATTGCTTATTAAAAGAGAAAAGGCAAGTGTGAGTACACCAAACCTACAGGGGCTCGTGGGGTTACGTTTTAACGTTTACATAGATCTCCATATGTAAACATTGACCTCCTTGATACAGCACTGCCTTTTTTCTGAAGGTAGCAAGATGTTCTGGAGATATAAAGGGCTCAGCCTCCAAGGGGCTGCCTCCACCATTCTGTGGAAATCGTGTTATTGGAATGTTTTTTTATTTTATTTGCTAAAGGCAAAGTGAATGCATAGATGTAGGCTTTCAATAAAAGAAAAGCCTTGTTTAAAGCTTTAAAGTAGAAATTATTTAAATGTGTTCACCATCCTTCCCATTCCTTGCCTTCTTCTCTTCATTCTTAATGAAAGATTAAAAAGAAATAACGAAGGTTGTTACAATGGAAATAAAGCAGATTTAATGTAAAACCCTTGACCATTCTTATCTGAAGCTGTAAAAGTAAGCTAAGATTTTGTCAACTTACCATCTTTTCCAGGCCCTGTGTTTACATCACAAGGAACTTAGAAGATGATTTATGGAAAGCAAAGAGGAAGAACAGAGAGCAGGTGAGGCCCTTCTGAGAGCACACAGGTGCCTAGGGCTGGTGGCAGCAAGGGGAAAATGCCCAGGCTCACAGGCAGGGGGGTGAGATGGGCACAGAGTTGGGACATGATGCAGCTGCCACAGTGGGGACTCAGATTCTTCCCGCTGCAGTGTGGCCAAAATTCCTCATTTCTTCTGGAAACAGGACCACGGTGGTCAAAAGCCAGGCAGAAAAGGTGGGGAGTACTTAGCTCTGGGTAACGGAGCAGGCAACAGCTCTTTCTGATAACCCTGCAAAGCAGGTTAGCTGAACACATTCACAGGCCTGACTGCCCAGGGAGGGGACAGCTGAATGTTTTAGTTTAGGACATGCTTTAATGAATCATGGCTTCTGCCAGGATTTAGGCCAGAGCTTTGGATCTCCACTGTCCTCACCCTGGGTGACATCGGGTAACTTGTCTGGATGATTGGTTTTAAGCCTTCCAACATCTCCATTCACTTCAGCTGGATTCCTCTTGCATGCCAGCCCTTTGCAGTCAGCTGTGCCAGGCTCCAGCTAGGAAGGTTGGGAAAGATGGCACTAAGGAGGGTAACACAAAATTCAAATGAGACCCAGGAGATCCAGGCTCTATTTCGAGCTCTATGACAGCTTTCCTGGGTAACCACAGGCAGTCCATGCTATTGCTCCTGGCATTCAATCAGTGCATGTTCTGCAACATGATGAGCAAAGCAGGAGAGCCAGGAATTATTATTAATAATGCAAGGCAAGGACAGAGCCAGCAGGAACCCAGGATGGGTGGGATGACTCTAGTCCTCACTCTGATGTGGAAGGATGGTAGACTCAACATTCTGTGCCAACCTGCAGCAACTACATAAGATTGTTTTTAAGGTATTTTCATGTTGCTTTAGGGTCAAGGGTTGATGGTGTACAGAGAGGATCTTCTCTAAAGTTCTGCAAGGGCAAGGGAAAGCAACCATGAACGTGCTAAAGAACCAGAGAAGGATTAAGCCCCTTGCTGGCTTCAAACATAAATGCATCCTTATAAAAATAAGGCCATTTCCTTGTAACTGGAGTGTGCAGGAAGTTTGTTTTTATAAGGAGAAAACAGAACCTATCCTTAATGAGTAACACTTGTCCATGGCCAAACATCTTGTCAACAATGATAATTCTTTCGAGCTCCTCGGCGCTTGTGACATCCCGAAAGAATTATCTTCTAAGAAATATGATCAAAAAGCCCATAAAACCCAAACAAGGAATTTACTGGACAAGATTTTAAGAGCAGGAAATAAGAAAAAAAATGAAAGCACAGTTAAAAAAGAAACCTACCATAAATGCTGCTGAGCCATAGCAGCAAAAAGTGCTGTACTGATGCTGACATCAGTTAGGGAAGGCTGGGAAAACTTTCCCAACAGGAATACATATGCCTTTCATTATCTGGTTCAACCATTGAAGAAGACTAAACACCCCAGTGGTGGCCTGTGTTCTCCCAGTGCTGATGGGACCCCATTTGGGACATGTGGAAAAACCAGTCTGAATGTGTGTCTAGTGCCAAAGCCAGAGGGGAACAGTCAGGGCTTCTGGGCAACTTTAGGAGCTGTAGCTTTTCATCCTGAAGAGTTGCATGCTGGAAGTTCTGAATACAAGCAGGACCTTAAGGCAAAGAAGGAGTGCAGGGCAGAGGTCCCGGTCTGTGCTGTCATCCCTGCACTCTTCATTCCCTTGGGGAATTACACAGCCCTTTTGCTGTGCCACCTGAGTAATGCACATGTGCAGGGCAGAGAATATTCACAGCTCTCTGTCTGCATTAGTGATGCAAATCACAGGGCATTTTCTAAGGCCTGTGATTTCATGGGTGCTGGCTATAAACCAAAAATAAGAATGTTGTCATCACGTATGTGGGTGAAATTGGTGATGGGCAGAGTACTTTCAGAAATAGTTTATATGATTGATTCTTAAGGTTCAACATATTGCTCTGCTGACCTCATAGAAACTCCTTTTCAGACCTTAACTCTGCATAAAATCTGCAGGAAAAAAAGGTAATCTTTGATGCCAAACAGGTGGTTGTGCAGAAGTTTGAAGTTTGCTGCCAACGTGTAACCAGTTACATTTGGGGACTGTGGACTCAGGACTCAGGACCTTCTTATTTCTATTACTCCTTCCTATCTCATTCCCTGGAAGGACAGACAGAAAACCTGATCATACTGCAGCTGAAAGATTGGCCACTGACTTTGCCAAGGCCAGGATTTCATCTGCTATATGGGTCCAGTGCTTAATTCTATATGTGTGCAACCTGGCCAAGGCTCCAAGATACACCTTTATCAACAGAAATACCACCAGTGCCACGGTTGTTTGCTGAAGTAAATTTAAATTAACTCCATAATGCAATTCAGCGAGGGAAAGGTAATACAGGTTGAAGGTTGCAGCAACTTGATTCAGTTCAGCTGCAAAAATGACAGATGGCCCCATCTGACTTGGAACTCTATGAAAAGTACAGTTCCTTGTGTGTTACACTGAAACAGCCTCGTTATGAGCTCGCTGGCCACAGTGTCACCCTGGATAAACAAACATGGGAAAATCGTTCTGACCACTTCTCAGAATCTTACTCTGCAAAGCATTTGTGAATGTAAATAGTGAGGGTGGGAAAACCTCCAAGTCTCTGACCCTTATTTCCAAGATCTGGTATCTTGTGAGACTTGGTTACAGAGTGAGAAATTTGAAACCTTGACAACTTGGCTTCAGCAGTATTTTTTTAATATACATCATTTTCCTGTTACTTAGTAGAAGAGACAAGCCTCCTCTCCAACGCACAGTTTAGGATAAAAAAGCACCTCTGTAACCATGGGAAAGTGTAGACCAAAATGCTGCTTTGATTTAAATAGTAATAACTGTAATATTAAAATACAGGATAGGCATTTCTATCTTTAGTCATCTCCCTGGACCTAGGATGGGGCTTATTCTTCTCAGTGTATTTATGCAAAACTTTTACTGATTTCCCTGGTTTCACCTAAACTCTTTCATTCTGCTTTTCTTTCTTCTGCTTCGTGTTCTTATTCAGCTGCTTTGGTGTGTAAGAAAATATACAAATCAAATCTTTCACACCTTTGGTTCTGCTTAAACAAAAAAAATTGAGAGCAACAGAAAGTTATACACTTCATCAGCAACTGGCCATTTGCCCCAGACCTCACCCAATTTGGATCATGTGTCTATGTGGTAAGGACCCTCCTGGAAAGGACACTTGACTGGGATGTAGCAGGGACATGCTCTGTGTGTCTCTCTTCTTAGGAAAGGCACTTTTTGTAGTGTGGTCTGTCATCACAGCAAGTAACGTGTGCCACAGTCAGACATCCCAATCTTGAGACACATTTTGAAAGTTGCCAAAATGTGCTGCATTTCCTTGATTTCCACTGACAGTCCCAGTTGTGCCCGACCTGTGTGGGGCACTTGAAGGTCTTACCTGTAGGCAAGCATTTCTTATCAGGTATGAGCTAATTCTTGAGAAAGGAGGAAAGAAAAGAAAGAAATAAAATAAGATTTTTAGGCATGTAAAAATTAATTCAATAGAAATATTCACAATTATTAAGTCTTTGCAGAATTGAGGCCATTTGGGGAGATGCACTTCTGGTCATTTCTTCTGATCTGTTGTGGATTTTGCTGTGATATAGAGAAGTAATTCAGAGACTCCTCCAGATGGCTGAAGGCTGTTCATTGAGGAAGACAGCTAGCATGTAAATATATAGCTACAGTGCTCTCCAGCTTCCAGATCTACGGCACTCACATGGGATGAGCCGGGGAGAGAAGTGGGAGCTCTGCAGCACCATAATGCTGAACAGCTGTGCCCAGAGCCTGTAACTATCAAACCACGCTGAGAAAGTGGGCAGGGATGGTCTATCACCCAAGCTGTTCCCCTGCTCAGGAATATTTTGTAGATGACAATATTCAGGGATAAATTGAGCCCATACGGGAGAATAGCCGTGCACATACCTTTGTTGTCCACCCCTGGATGTGCTTTGGGTATGAATGAGCATCCAACAGCTCAGGAAAGGTCAGGTAGGGCAAGAGCTGTTTCATGTTGCTCCAGCACTATATGATGTGTTATCTTAATTATGTCATACCCAGCAATCCATGTAGGCAACGTGTTTGAAATACAAGCCGGAGGCACGAAGCTTGAGTTTCCCCTCATACACGCTGGCTCCACGCTAGTGTTGCTTCACTGTTCTCAGTGCAAATCCACAGTGCTTTAGATCAGCAGGAATGAGACTGGAGAACAATTATATTCACCAGATGCATTCTTCTTTCATACCCTTTCTCCTAAATGCGTGTCAGGCAACCAGCTTTTGCCCAGAGCCTCAGAAAATGCCCCTTTTCCTAAGCAGAACACTGTGGCAAAGGTAGGGAGGCAGCAGGGTGCCAGAGAAGACACTTGGAGTTTCCATTCTGCTTCAGGGAGGCAGACATGGGGACAGATGGCATTGAACCTGCTGCTTCGATGATGGCAAAGAGAAGTTGTGAATGGCAAAGCCCCTTGTGAACCCCTGCCTGCAGCTGCCAGCCCCAGGAGGGAGCATTTCCACCTTCTGCAAGATTAAACCTTGTCTTGCTGCAGAGATGTTCATATCCCTGTGGCTGTCGCGTACCCTCTGCTCTGAGGACACTTTTTAAAGGGTCACAGCCTTGCCTTTCCGTTCACACACCTTTTCAGAATGTGGTGGGTGTCCGGAGCTTCCTCACTGGGCTCACCATGCCCAACATTTGCTCCCATTAAACTCAAGCTGGTGGTGAAATATTTTCCCCTTCCACTTCCAGGCAAAAGGCTGGCTGTGACCCAGTTCCCTGTCAGGGAGATGGGGATAATAAGTGCTCGATTTGTTGGTATGGAGAGCAAATAGCCTTTGAAGCAGATGCCGTGTCTTACAGTCTTTCTGGCTCTGACACAACAGGGTCCAGGCCTTGGTTGTAACAATCCTCCCTAATCAAATTCAGAGGATGGATAAATGCAGTTAAAGAATTAATCTATGATTCTGGCTCCACTGACGCAGCAAGGATATCAAGATGCCAAACAGATTGTCTGAAACTTGTTAATTTTGCATAATCTCATAGTGACACATTTTTCTGTACAGGTATCTCGGGAATACATGTTTCTGCAAGGAAGTGGCTCAGCATTTCTGTCCTCTGCTATGTTAATCACAATCAACTGGTATCTGAATGATACAGCAAATCCACACAGGATAAAGCTGGTGTACAAGAATTTGAATTTGGCTGACCCAGAAATATCTCAGTCATGCATTTCACAAGCTGCACTGTCAGAACAGGGCACAGATAATTGTGGCTCAGGCTAAAGGGCAAGGGGGACGGGAAACCATGAGACGGTGAGCCTGAAAATAAATAGCCCTCTGTCATGAGAACAGCCCCAGAGGTGCTCTCTGAGAAACCTCCTGCTCCCTGGCCCCCCAGCCCACCCCGACTGGGGCTGAAGAAGTCCTGAGGGCAGCCCTTTCCTGCCCTGAGCAGAGCAAACCCTGTGGCACATCCCTCCAGCCTCTGGCACCGGAGGTGAGTCCAGCAGGACGCACGGTTGGGCACCCTCGGAGTGAGTGGGAAGCACAGAGTGTGTGAGCTGTGGGGGTCTGTCCAGCCCCACTGCTCACAGAGGCCACTGACACCCCCTCCCTCCTCCACAGCAGGGCACAACTGACAACTCTGAGCTTATTTTGGTGATCTCGTCTTGCCTCCTTCCCCCCCAGCGGGCTGAGAACTGAGGCATGTGGGGCAGTGGCTGTCAGACCCTGCATCACACTAAGCCATGGGTCTGCTCAAGTGAACCCCCCTCCCTGGGCCTGGTTTTGGGACAGTTCATATCTTTGTTTTTGGTTTTCCTTTCCCAAGGCCTCGCTGAGAGCCTGGCTGAGGGGCAGGTGTTACTTCAGGTGCAGCCTGCCTCAGGTGTTTCTCACTAACTCTGATGGCCTCCCCAGGGCTGCTGGGAACACACGCCCTTAAAAGCAAGGGCAGGACAAAAGGGTCTGTCTGTCTCTGCTTCTGGAGTGTCTGCTGTGCAGTGTGAGTGCTGAGGAGGGGGGTTCCTGAAAGAGAAAGCTTTTGATCCCTGAAGGGCCAGAAGCTTTAACTCTTCCTGTCTTAGGGCTTTGATCCTTAGGTATCTGGTATACAGACAGGTATCTTCCACATTCTGGTTTCAGTACAATGAGCAGAAGGAAAGGAGAGATTTATTTGTTATTTGGGAGTGGTTTAAGGAAGGAATGTTTTTGGGAGTTTTAGAGCTTTCTATTTTATTTTTAAGCAAAAAAGATAAATGAATATTACTGTATTTGTGGTAACTTCTGCCTCTGCTTTGCAAGAGAGTTATTGTATGTGATTGTAAATTTATTTCTTCTGTGAGACTGACAAAGTAGTTTTTTTAAGGTTGTTTGCCTTTAGTGAGGGGCAAAATAGAACTATAAAGGGAAACTTGTGGATGAAGAAGGTGAGAGTACAGAAACTTTAACTAGGCCCTAGATCTTTTTGGAGACAAAAACGCGTTTGTGAAGAAATCATGTTTGTTGTGAACTGTGTGCTGAAATGATTTCAGGCATTTCAGGTAGGTCTAAGGGTAGAAAGTACATGCACGTTTAATGTTCCTTGCAGAACTGAGTCCTGTTGGCCCAATGGACACTGGACTGTGAAGTCAGGCATCTGTGTAGCTGTTGGCAGCACCACATCAACAGTCAGGGTTGGTCTTTATGAGGTCATCAACTCTGAGTTCTCTCTAAATGACTACAGCTGGGTCTGTGGAAATGCACTATTGCTTTGAGCATCTCTAATGAAAGACAAGGGATGTGTTTACAATTAAATTGTACTTATGAGAATTTTTGCAGTTGATGACTTTCAATGCTTGACACCTTTTTGTTTAGATATATGAGTGTTAATACAAACCTCATGTACCACCTACTTGCATTCCAGCCTTGGTTTCATTTCTAGGGTGTGAAAGGGCTCCTGTAGCAGTTGTTAAGTTGAGGGACCTAAGTGTACAGACAAATATGTTTTTGTAGGGACTAATTGAGTGACTCTTATTGCAGAAGCCTGCAATAAAAACATGGGAAGTCTGGCACTTTGTGCTCCTAGACTTTGGCAGGGATTCTCATTCCAATATTTTAACCCTTCATCAAGTTGTGGCCTCTGCAGCTTCCCCATGTTTAATAGATATTCTTTAATAAGTATGTCCTGCTGTGCTCATCCAGGTGGGTGGTCTCTGAGTAATAACCCTCCTCTGCTGGGGTCTCTGGGATGGCAGCCCCTCTGCCAGAGAGTGCCACAGCACAGCCACTCTGTGTGCTGTGGGGCTGGTGGTGGCTGCACTTGCCATGCCTCAGCAAGGATGTTCTCTTTGCCTTTTCATCACAAGTGTGGCTTAATTTCTGACTTGTGTTTTTTCCTGAAGTTCCCTCGGTGAGTGATCTGGTGTGCTGAGGGGAGGGAGAGCCTCAGGCTTGGAGAAAGCTTCCCAGGCAGAACTCTGTATTTGAATGCATTGAGGCTTTCTCAATTTCTTGTTGTTGTTATGCGTATTCTGACATAGAGGGATGAGATTTA
This sequence comes from Pyrocephalus nanus, assembly GCA_038380795.1. NCBI lineage: Eukaryota > Metazoa > Chordata > Aves > Passeriformes > Tyrannidae > Pyrocephalus > Pyrocephalus nanus. The sequence goes on along the minus strand of CM076270.1, from coordinate 18,311,087 downwards.
GAAGATGTTTCTTTAAACCCTTTATTTCAGATCTCTGCTTGGGGATATGCAGGCCAAGCAGGGAATCGAAGCAGGGAATGCTCTCCCATGCCCCAGGGTAGCTCAGCTGTGCAAAATGAGGAGTCCTGCCATGCTGCTGCTTTGTAGCCTAGTGTATCCCCCAAACTGGCATTTCTCAGGGACACTGGGGGTTCTAAGGAAAGCCAGCTGTTCTGGCCAAAGGAAAGGTGCACAAGTGGAGAGTGTGACTGGGGGAACAAGGGCTGGGGACTGGCTATGATTGCCCCTGTTTCCTTCCAGTCTGTTTAGCTGGAGAACTGGTAAAAGTTCTGCTAAGACCTGCTCAGCAACAACATCTCTATATTATCAACCCTGTGTTCAGCACAAATCCAAAATATAGCCCCATACCAGAAGAAAATTAACTCTATCCCAGCTGAAACCAGCACAAGTGCATTGGTCTTCGGAAGAAAAACAATGACCTGACAAAGGGGCTAGTTAATGCACCAAGCACAAAGGACTGAGCCTGGATTATAAAACACAAGTTAGAAATGGAGAACTCCCAGAAAGCTTGTCCTGTGTACTATTTCCTGTAGCATCAGTCCTTTTCTTGTCTCTGGCAGACACCTTAGGAGCACAGAGGTATTTTCCCTGAAGCATCCTGGCAGGGCAGTGTAGTCCTGGGGGACCCAATTGTAATGTCTGAGGCTGAGAAAGTGGGTTTGGAAAGAGAAATGCTGCTAAAGCAGTTGGGTGAGGTGGCTGCAGTGTTTTAAGCTCCCATGTTCACTGTCTTCTGTTTGCAGAGCACTTGCCTGGAGTGATCCCAGGCTGAGTCCCTGGAGATGATGGTGATGCCTGGAGGAAAATTCAGCCTGAGGACAAGAAACAGCAGCTCTGGCCATGGAGGATCCTGGCCTGTGTCCTGTGTACTCAGGCAGAGCTTTGGAGGAGGAGGTACAGGTAAATACTGGGCATAAAGCATGCATTAGAGGATTTTTATATAAATGTGATGTCTGGTAGCTGATTCAGGTGTGGAACAAGAACTTCTCTATCAGAACTTGCTTTGCAGCTTTCAGGTTGCTCTGTAATGGGTTAAACTGGTCTACATGGCTGTTATTGTTACATTATTATCAGTGCCTCAACTCAGCAAGGTCAGGCAGTTAACTATGGGTTCCTTGCTAACTTTGAAATCACTGTTTTATCCTTACAACTTTTTATTCATGAAACATTTGAAGAAAATTTTGTGCTAAGGATCCAGCTTAATAGTCCTCTTTTCAAAAACTATGTGAGAGCTCTCTTGAAGTTTTGACTTGCAGTGAAGTCAAAACTTGCCTATGACTGCTTGTGTTAGTTTTGAATATAAGCTAGAAAATATTCAGCTGGGGAGCTAATGTGTAATTAATGTCTATATAATATATACTGAAGGGACTGGTAAGTAGGCCAATTCTAAAATTCTGCTAGTTAAAAAATAAAGATATATATATCTGTGTTAAATTGACTTCTCTTTATAGACAGGAGGCAATGCACTAGATGTAAACACTAATACCATGTTTCTGTGAGCTGTTCCTGTGTCTGCTTGGCTAGGATTTTGCAGGATATTAATCAAGTGCTCATACACAAATATACAGTGAAGCTGCAATGCTCTACGTATTAATCTTCTGTACAGACTTCCAAGCAGAGAATGTCTATGGTATCATGTACATTTTCTATGTTTTAAGATTTAATTAGGATAAATTATCCAGCAGTTTTTTAAGGTAACTTCAGAGAATAGTTTCTATGTGTTGGGGACCTTAGTTGCATTACTTGTTGGTTGAGGAGAAGTTCTGGAGTAATTGAAAGGCTTGTTTCTAATCAGAAGTGTTTCACAAGACTATTTCAGTTTGCTTTTAATGAGATGAGAAAGCTTGTAACTAAAATTAAACTATCTGTTCCTCTGGAAAGCAGGAAGCTTTCGTTTCCTCAAAAATGTTAATTTAAGGATATCTGTACCATGAAAAGAAGAAAAATAATTTTTCTGTCCACACCTTATTCTCATCTGATATAAAATCATATTTCCTAATGTATGGTTTAATTGGCTGCCACACAGTCCTGAAAATACACTCTGAAATATCCTGACTGACATGATCTAGCCGGGGTTTATCAGGTCGTGTGGCTGTTGGTGCCAGGAGAGGGCACCAGACATCAGTGACTGTGCTCGGTGTCCTGCTCTGTCACTGCAGAGGAGCCACCGGTCCTGGGTACCTGCACAGGTAAGGGGTGACCTTCCCTGCTGCAACAGCTGCTTGTGGAGAGGGGCTCTGTATCCAGAAAGCACTTGTGCTTATGCATTATGTTAAAGTTACAACACCTGAACCTTGGAGAATCTTATTTATGTGGGTTTGGGGAATCAGTACTTGTATATGAAGGGATGATAGAAGTCTGAGACTTTGAAAGGCACGTAAAGAAATGAGGAGAGCTTTGGCTGTCGAGGGGAGCTGTGCCCATAATGCCCTGTGGAAATCCAGGCCGGTGAGTGAGTGTGGTGGTGTGCATGTGAACCTTCACCCAATCTTAGAACCAGCACCTGAGAAAGTGGAGGAATGCCCAGAGGATGGATAAAGGAGACCCTGGCTATATCCCTGCAGAGTGTGGGCTGGGAAGATGCCTGCCAGGAGCAGGGTGTGCACTGCAGTGCTCTGCTGCCTTCCTTTCCCTCCTCTGTCCTGGGGCTGCCCTTTGTCTCTTGCTTTGCCTTATTAAAGGTATGAGGGAGCTTGGTGGAGTTTTCCTGTAATCCAGTCAATGACTTTTTGAATAAAATAGAGTATGCCTTTAGAACTCTATGGATAATTAAACTGTAATTTTGATCCTCTGTTAATGGGAAATAAATGCCTACAGAGACATGTCAGAGTGGAGGCTTAATTATTCTATCTAGAGAATACTTACAGCTGACTTTTCTATTTAGAAACACATTAACAATATTTAGGCTGAAATACAGAATTTTACTGCCTCTAGTTTCCTTTAATTCTTTGGAATGAACTGTTAGCTCCTATTATTGCCTACCCTTGTATTCTTCAGAAGCATTAACTGACTGAATGTATCAGGATTTTATAACATGGTAATCATCCATTGTCTAATTTACTCTTATCCTGTGCCTTTATGGATTCTTTGACTCTCCTTGACTTTCCTGGGAGTTTAGGATAGCCAGCTCTTCTAAGGGCTGGCCTCACAGATAAATTGCACACTGAAATTGGCATTTATATTAAATTACAGAAAAGGCAGTCTTGGCGAGACCTCTGAAAGTTCCTGTACCATGAGCAGAGCTCTGAGTCAGCTGCAGGACTGAGATCTGACTTTAAGAGCTGATATAAAAATATGTAAACATGTATTTCTGTAGACCCTCTTATTCAGAGCTTTCTAACTGTAAAGCTGATTGTCAACTGCCAAAATGTTTTTGGACATGTTTTCCTATTTTTAAATATTAGCTTCTCATTTCTCCCAGCACCTGAATCTGGGCTGAGCAGAGTGGCTGCAGAGCTTCATTCTCCTGTCCTCAGGAATATTATCTTTTGTCACAGTTTTGTCTCCTTGAAGTAGTGGCACAACATCTGTTAATGCACTTTTGTAATGGTTTTGTACCAGCAGGATTAATCTGATAGTCTTTGCTTTGCTTTTGTCCAAATTAGGTGAAGGAGTTTCATGCTGTTGGATAATTATTCCCAAAACCAGGAGTAAATATCAGGCTTAGTTCTTATTCTTGAAAAAATTGAGGCAACTGAAAGGAAATTCCACTCCACAATCTCTGACTTTCTGATCTTTGGAGCCAAAAGCAATGGCATCATTGCCCCAACCCTTGCTGTGAGAGTCCCTCTCAGTCTGAAAGAAAGGTCTGTGCACTTGCCTTTCTTCCTGATATAGTTGAGCGCTCTCTCTTTTCTGTCCTTAAACTAACAGGTACCCCCTACCAGATTCCCTGTCTTGTCCCCTCCCCAGCCTCTTCTTTTGGCCTGGAATTTGTGGAGCAGCTTCTGCTACCCAAGGCTGAGCAACAGCACTTGGCATGAGTCTTCTTGCATGGAACTAATAAAATTGTCCTGGCCACAAATTGTATGAAATACTGCAGAGCACCTGCAGGATGGAATTAAGTTGCCCCTCCTGAATTGTGGTTCTCCAATTAATCTTTACACTGGGCATATAGATCAATAGCACATTGTTGATACATGGTGACAGCAATGATAAGAAAATTAGGACTGAAACTGGATTGAATTTTTAAAGAGACATAAAACCAGACATGAATATTTACTTGTCTTCTTTTGTATTGTGCCTGACCTTGGCCTTGGTTTTGGATGCTTCTATGAGACCTGAGATCATCTTGTCAAACCCAAACCTCAATTTTTTCTGGAGAGTTTGAGAAGGATTTTTGTTCCCTGTCACTTGTCTCAGTTTTCTGAAACAGCTCCTGGTTTCTTTCATACCATTTTCCTGGCCTTTATGAGCCACAAGATCCTAAAGGCATCAAATGCTAATCTTGACTCTGGCCTCAGTCTTCAATGGTAGCAGGGCTGAAGCACTGCAGGAGATGCGAAATGTGTGGGACTGCTGGCTCTGGGGGCCTTGACTGCAGTGTAAAACCAGTAGTGAGGGGAGAACTGTGGCATTTACTGGATATTAATGTTGATGGATACAAGACTGCAAGGGCATGCTGCCTGTGCTCAGCAAGGGCTTGGCACTCCCTGCTCAGGGTGCCAAAATTCAGAATCATTGACCTGTCTGTTTTCCTTACTGCAGATGCCAGGCAAGGGCCCCACCCAGTACGGGTAAGGATGGCAACTGGGCATGCTGCTGGAAAGGAGACATTCCTCCCTGGAGTGATGCCCTTATTCTCACTGAGGCAGATGTCCTAAAACAAGCAGCCCCACTCATAAGTGTGAGGTAGATTTTGCTGCCCAGCCCATGTGCTGCTGGAGGACTGGTGCACAGCTTTGGCTGGGTCTGCTGTGCAGAGCAAGTTTTTTTTCCTTACTTTTGGGTGGGTTTTAACGTGAAATATTTGAAATGATTACCTTATACAAAGTTCAGAGTGATACTGCAGGATTGCCAGTTCTCCCTCTGGAGAGGAGTGCCCTCCCTGTTTGTGTGTCCAGATTGTCTGAGCTCACCTCACGTACCCAGTTCTATTGCTGGTTAAGAATGAGTTCATTATCCCACTCCTTAACCTTCTCACACCAGCAAACCATGACATTGTCAGTAGAGAGCACAGCAGGTTCTTGTAGGTTAACAGCCTGAGCACAGAGGGGAAAATGTGATGTTTGTGCTCGTGGGTACCAGATCAAAATAGCACCATTGAACTGCCAAGGTTGAGGGTCTAGTCCAAGTGCACCTGACTGCAAGTTTAGCATGAAATGATGTTGTGCCTTCTGCATGTTAGTTTTTGAAGAACATGCATAACTCATTGGGGTTTGTCTGTCCTTTTAAGTAAACTTTGTGCTTTCAGGCTTTGTGGCAGAATTCATTCTTCAATGACTTCATGAGAGCTTCATTGTTAATATGGCCATATGTTGTCTGATGATCCAGCTGCCTATGGAACTCCCACATGTTTTCTCCCAGCCTGGTTGCTTATTTACTGTTCCCTCTGCTAGGCTAATGATGCCACCTTAATGCCCCTATTCATCTTTTTTTCCTCCACTGTCACTGTTTCTATTCTCACTTTTTATGTGACACGCCCCATTAAGTCGTTCCCATTGCCATCCAAGTCCTTTCCCAAACATTTGGGTGCTTCCAATACTGCCGAGTCCATCTTCCCTGTTTATGCACTTGTGCAGGTGGGATGGCATGTGTTGAATCACAACAGTGTGTCATTGAGAGGCACAAGAAGTGACTCCTGCTTGTGGCTGTCCACAGCAGGGCTGTTCCTAGGCCTGCATTCTCACTATGGGCTTCCTCTCAGTTTGCCTGTTTCATGTACAGCAAAGACTGTGTTGACCTTGTCTCACGTACTGTGGCACTGCTCCTGTGCTCCCCAGAACAACAACAGCCCTGGGAAGAACGAGGGTCACTGATTTCCAAGGGTTGTGTCCCTGGAGTGCAAGTGGTGTAAAGTAACCTCAGAGCAATAGCACTTCTGCTGCACGGTTTGGTGTCAGAATCTCATGTTTTGATACCAGGAGACTGAAACTGTAGGTTTTGATAGAGTGAGGAAAAGGTGGGGAATGGCTGGTAAAAAGAGAACCTTGCAGAGCTGGTGGTTGATGGTGCTTCACAGGTACTTGGGCACTTTATTTTTATTGCAGGCTCCTCAGGGGAAGCAGTGGCTGAGTTAAATGAACATCCTTGAGCACTGCCCTGGTTAACCAGTGCCCATGTTTTGCCCTGTCTGTTTGTGATTGTCACTGACCCAGTGCTGCTGAGTGCCAGGAGGGCTCTTCCCCCTCTGTTAGTGCAGGGTGAGTTATTGGGCAGCCACCGCCCAGGAATAGCTGTCTGAGGGCAGGGTCATGATGAGTGGCAACTGGGGCTATTTTCAGATAAATATTGTCTGCACTCTCACTTTTGTCCTTGAGAGACTGACTGGGAAGCCACTTTTTTTCTGCAGTTAGTTGAAAATCACATCAAACAAATAAATGTTCTGGCTGTGCTTAGTGCTATCCTGGAGGGAGGAAAGTCAATTAGGCAGCACTAAAATAAATGTGGAATACTTTGACCAATCTGGCATGAAACAAGAACTACCCCAGGTATGTCTGAGTGTCTTGTAGTGTTACAGCAACACGTAGCACTGGAGACATCGGCATCCGAGGTGGGGATGGATAGGCTAATGCTGGAGTCTGTGCTCATCCAAAGGCAAATTCCAGGTCCAGCACAGGGGAGGCTGCTTGGCCAGTCCAGTTCAGACAGCAGTCCTGCAGTGTGCATGCAGGCTGTCTGCAGCCTTGGGGTAAGAGCATTTTAAGTATGTTGCCCTTGGTTTTAGTTTCACGGATAATTTTAGAAAGCATATGCCTGGGTCTCTAATTTCCAAATTACTGCTGCTGTTCCGTGTGTCAGATGGTATCTGTTCTTTCCTGACAAAACTTTCTCATCATCACCACTGACACTCAATACTTTTGCTCCAGTGTTGCTTCTTTTAGTTCCTGGGAAAAGCTGCAGAGCTTGCTCTGCTGACCCATGTGCCTGTGGGAAGGGAGGTGCTCCTGTGTGTTTGTCACTTTTGTGCCTCTTGTTATGGAATGACAATGTCCATCCTTCAGCCCAGGATACTAAAGGGGTGTTGGGGACATCAAAAGTGCCGGCTTCACACTTAGAAGCTTGCAAGTGCAGTTTTAGATGTGCAGTAGACAAATGCAAGCTGAGATCTTGGTGTTCTTGACTTCAGTTGCTCCCAGTCTGTGTGCAAGTTGTTAATTTGAGTTCACCCTTTCAGCCCCGCTTCCATCTTGGTGCTGATCTCCTTTGTTTCCATGGCAGCTGGAACAGGGGAGTTTGCATAGAGCCCAAGGGCCCCCAGGTGACAGTCTGGGGCCCTGGGGTGCCCTGTCAGCCAGCAGTGGGCCTGCCTGGGAACTGCTGCTTCCACTTGTTCATACTGCAGGGGTTTAATGGAGCTGGAAAAACAATATTCTGGGTTGAAAGAGACCAACAAGGATCACTGAGTGCAACTCTGCAGTGAATGGCCCATGTAGGGATCAAACCCACACCCCTGGTGGCATTAGCACCATACTCTAACCCACTGAGCTAATCCCTGAACCTTCATGGAAAGTGGTCTGGTGGCCCTTCTAAACGTCATCAGAATGTGAGTACCATGGATTAAAACTTGGCAGTTTGCATATCTGCATCAAGCTGGATGTTTCTGGGAAGCTTCAGCAAGAGTGGCACATGTATTTATGGAAGTACTGTTTGTTCTATTAACTTTTCTTTATAAAGGTATAAGGCTACCGAGCTGTGGACTAAACTTTCCAATACAGGATGTTTTGGTTTAATGGGGTGGCCTCTGCCCCTGTGGGGAAGAGCCATCCAAACCTGACCAAGTGAGAGGTCTTTACACGCTCTCCAGTCTCGCAGACAGAATTAATTTGGTTTGGGAGCTGCCTCCCAGCTCATCCTGGCAATGCCTGGCCTTAGTTCCAAGGGTACAAAACCATTTCCCCAGAAATGTGTTTTTCCACATCCTTTTCTGGTGGCCATATGACATCCAGGAGCTCCAGAGGAGGAGTGTGGCTGGCCTGCAGAAAGGATAAAAGCTAAATGGAGAGATGGGAAAAGAAAACTAAGAGTGAAGAGTCTCATGACTTGGATATTTATATATCCATTATCTTCCAATCAGTTCACAGAGTCCTAAACATCATCTTAAGCCAGTTTTGACTGTGTCTTGTTCTATGTCAAGAACCAAATATCAGGTCAAGAGCTTTGAAAGCTGGTGTTAGCTGCCTGAGGTGCTCTGGAGTGCATTACCTTAGGTGCAGAGTCTGTTTGCTATACACAAAATAAAAGCACCTCATATCCCCGTTTTATTGTAAAAATAATTTGTTTGAAGTGCTTGGATGCAAGAGCTGAGCACTGGAAGAGGCTGTAAAGAAATATTTTTCTTTAGTGCATGCTTTGAGCAGTGTGCAGTAAAGAGGAGCAGGGGGTAGGTACAGGTCACAACAGATGAAATGTAATATTGTCCTTTATTCTGTGTCTTGAATGAGACGGGGAACTTCTGGGGAAAAGTAAGATGTTATCATGTAATTAGACTATATCATCATACAGGCTTTTCAGGAAGCAAGACAAAAGCTCAGTGGATCTCTGAACCATTGGACACCTGGCTTTGCAACCTTGCTAAAGTGTTTTTAATGTAGATAGGTGTGGTATAATACCTCAGACTGAAATAGCTCTTGTTGCTAGGATTGACCTTTTCATTGCTTGTTCAGCATCTCTGCCCCAGTTAAATGAGTTATTTCTATAGGAAGATTAAAATAGAGTGAAGAAGCAATTTCCAGAAGGATTTCGAGCACTCTTTGATGGGGACTTCAGTGCTTCTGGAAAAAATCTTAGCGTAAATAGTTTTCTCCTCTTTGCAAATACCATGACATTTTGGCATTATAGGGCAGTAACCTACACTGCACTACTTTAAGAACCTGATGTAAGCCCAGAGTCATACAAAAGTTTGCTGGAAACATCTTTTGTGTGGTGTGTTGTGGTCAGATGTGTGAAAAAAAAGCTGTGGAATGTGGGATATGCCACCATGGGCTGTGCTGTTCAGCTCTGCTGATTAGGAGAGGGTTTTATGGGTGTTTTGTGGCTGAGCACTGGGCCTGTGTACCAATTATGGATGTTCTAGGAATGTTCTGAGGAAGGGATGGGCTGAGTTGAGAAAATGGGGTCACAGGCATGTCTAGTGTACAATACATAGCGTTGGGTCCCTCCCTGGGGAAGAAAGGACTGTCAGTTGAGGACTGCATCTCTAGCAACAGCTCCAAGGGAAGGAAGTGTTTTCATTGTGTCTTCCCTTAAATAGTCACTGTGGTTTAGGATTGTGAAAACCCTACAGCATGCTTGAAAGAAGATTGTTGCAAGATAAATTTCCCCCTTGATTTTTTTTCTTATTACTTTAAAAGTATATTGAAAATAGGCTTTAAGAAATACCTCGTGTCTACATATGTGTGCACACACCCTCTTCTTGATTGTTACAGGGAAAAGCTCCTAGTTTTGCAAAGAGATAACACCAGAGCTGACAATGCTTTCATTGCAAGATGCCCGTCATTTTCAATGTTTTTACCTGGTCCCTTGGAAATTGTATGTCATGGTCTAATGCAGGTCTCATTCTCATAGTGTGTCCACCACTTTCAGATAATCCCCACTCTTCCCATACCTGTATTTGTATCCCATACCTGTATCTGCCTGCTGTTCTTGAGCCATAATCAGCATCCTGTCATGCACAGTCATGGGGTGAGTTGTATCACCTGCTCTTCAGTGCTCAGTGGCACCATCCCTCAGGGCTGTGTTTCCAGTTTGCTTTCTTCTCCAAGTTCTCCAAACTGCTGCTGTGTTACCTTGAAACAATTGTCTTGACTGTAAACCACGCTATAGTGGTGTAGGTCAGGGGTAATTTTTGAAACGCTGGAGTGTGAAATCATGCCAAGCAAACAGACCTGGTGGTTCTTCCATGGCTTTACAGTGCCTTGCCAGCCCAGCTCTTCTGCCTCATCCCGTCCTGCTGAGGGCAAGGGAGACTCCAGCCCCTTGCAGGCTACCCAGGGAAGTGCTGGAATCACCATCTCTGGAAGTATTTAAAAGTAGATGTGGTGCTTAGGGAACAGGGTTTCGTTCATGGTTTAGGTTTGGTATGACTGGGTTAACACTTGGACTTTATGACCTAAAGGGTCTTCTCCAACCTACATGATTATATGACTCTACCTGAGTGAGGAAAACAGGACTCAACTGATGAGCTTTTCCATTACAGAGGCTTTCACTTCTCTAGATCCTAGATTTGTGATAAAAAATTTGCCACACAAAGAAGTGGATCTGTTTGCAATTTAATTTGGGTTTACTAAGACAGTCTTGTATAAGCTCATTCTGGCTTTATGTGGCTATAAATAATGCTTGGCATTGTAGCTGGCATAGGAAGGACATTGCAGCAGAAAAGATGTAACATTGTTTTTTCTGCCAAGACATGATTTTTAGGAAAAACAGCAGGAACAGAACATTCAGCAGCCCTTAATTGTGATTTTAAAAAGTGCAGATGTTGGTAAGTGCTTTTGGAGCAATGTTTTTGTAATAGTTCTGCACAGTATGAGCTGCATCTGAACCACTGAAAGCTTTGTGACTTTGTTTTGTAATCTAGACTCAGTTCTGCATCTTTTACTGCCACCAACTAGATTTTTATGTCAGTTTGGCACATTTGAAAGTCTTTCAGACCTCCATTTGGTCTGACCTCCAAAACTGAGTGTTGTGTGCACAGACCTGACCAAAACCCAGCCTTGGGAGATGTTATCTTCTGTGAAAGTTACCTTGGGTTCTCCCCAGCTGTGAAATCTGGGCAATGAGAGAAGAATTGAGGAACCCATATCCCCCTGGTGCCTTTTTCCAGAGTGCAAAGGCTGGAAAGGGCTTCCTTTGCAGTTGGTTCAAAGGTTTTTCCCAGCTGAGGCTCTGCACAGGCACCCATTGTCTGTGGTTCCTCTTGGAAATCCTGGGTTTTCAGTGGAAGTAGGGGTGTTGTCAGACCTGCTGATCGTGTCCTTCATGAAGTGCACAAGGGAAGCTGCTGTGGCCATCAGGGCTACCTTGGCCACCCATGAAGTTTTGTGGCTGGAAGGGTCCACAGGTGCTAAGCCAGCACAAGCCCCCAAGAGTTCAGTGTCCCCTCCAAAGGTCCCAGTGCAGGAAGTCTCCAGCAAGACTGAACTAGAAGAGGGAATTGCAGGAATATGTGATAGACCACAGCTGGAGCTTACAGGCTTTAGCATTTACTAGCTAAGAGTGTTGCTGGCTGTTTGAGGGAAGGCCCACTGAAAACACCACTTCTTGTGCTCGTTTTCTTTAGTGCTACTAATACTTGAAGTTCTGGAATTCAAAACTAGATTTTTCCCTTGGTATGAAATTGTCTGGGTGGTGTGAAGCTGACCACCTGGAGAGCAGAAATCCAGTGCATCAACAGAAAGAGGTTTCTTTTTTTTCTCCAATGTAATGCATATTTACCAGTCAGCATGTCTGACAGGCTTTTAGCAGTAAATATCACTGGAAACCAACTGCTAGAGTCCCTGGCTGTACTAACAGAAAGAAATGAGTGGGAAAGGGAATTCACATTCCAAATCCTTCCAGGCTAAGTTATTAAAAATAACAAAGTTGGAGTAGGACTGGGAACAGGCTTATCAGCACCTGGAGAATGATGAATTTTGTGATTGCTAAAAGCTGTTTGTTCTGTTGTAATTAATGGTAGTATCTGGCACATGCTGACCTTGGAAGTGGTCAGTGGTCCCAATAAATGTTTATTGGGAGGAAGCTGACTCAGTTCTTTGGATGTATAAACCTGGGAATCTCAGCCCTGAATAGTTTTGACAGCATTCATATGCTACCTTCTCTGACTTGACTCCCCACTGTCGTGTTTTTCTTCCTTTTGTCAACCTCAGATGTGGAAATTTATGTGCAGAAATGGTAACAGATAATTTCTACATTTTTCTATGGAAGAATCACAGATCCTATTGGAGAGAAGAAAAGTCTTACTGAAGGACTGGCTGGGAGACAGGCTTTGAGTTCAGCCCTGGGCTCAGCTAAGGGCTTTGTGAATAATCTAGAGGCAAACGGGTTAATCTGTCTGTTCCCCACCTAGAGGCTCAGGCTAATAATGCCTCCTCTAGACATACAGCATCAGGGATCTGCAGGCCTCGATTTTAACTTGGAAAGCCACTGTATTTCTACAGGACAAGCAGCAAGACAAGATTAACAGATGGAGCACACTGTTTCCCAAACAGAGTTTGACAGGGCAAAGCTTTAGTCCATTTGGGGGACAGGAGGAATGAAGGCAAGAACAAATGCACTCACGTAATCTCCTTTTTTAGCTCATCTCAACTGGGGCATCAACTGTATCAGCTTAACCTTTGCAGCTGAGGGCTCCTGCTTGAGCTGAGGCAAGTCCTGCTGTTTTATCACAGAGGAGTTCTTTGAAGTTGCTCTTGTGTCTGTGTGTCAAGGTGATTACACTGCTGTGCATCCAGCTGAGATAGACTTCAGGGACCAAAAAAGTGTGGGAATAACCACTTTAATGTCTTGACGAGTATGTGTTCCAGTTACGGTTCTGTGACCTGCAGCTACAGCATTTCAGTAAGTTGGAGCCAACCTGGCCCACGCTTTAAAAAGTCAGATGTAAACTTTCTAGGTACATAATTCCCAAACCTAAAAGCTTAGTTTTAGGCTGTGACTTATTGCACTGCCTCGTTGTGCAGCAAGAATGGAAGGAGTCCTGCTCAGGACTCTCATGTGCTATACCAACTGTGCTTCCTGTAGGTTAGTGATGCAGCATATGATTATACATTTATATTTTGATATTGTTAAAGACCTACATGTTTAGTGTCCTTTTGTGCTTGGTGCTGTATAAATGTATTGAAAGTGATGATCTCTGCATAAAAAGTTCTTGGTCTCAAGACAAGTCAAAATGAGAATAAAACAGGCAAACCCCCCACATTAGGTAACGGGGGGAAAAATTATGGAAGCTTTCTTAGTTGAGATTAATAACTGCAATATATTTGGAAATGACACAGGTTTACAACCTTCCCCCCCTCCTTAAAAATAATCTGCTTCCCATAGCAAAACAATACCAAGAGTTTGATCTGATCTTATGCTGCTGTGGATTAGGCACGTCTGCACTGCAAAGACTAAACAATCTCTACTTACCAAAGCAAGCTTTAAATGAGCTCCTTTGGAGGCCATTAACAAGCAGGTGAGGACATGCTGGGGGCTGCAGATGGCTCTCAGCTTCTGGAGAGATGGGTGGGGTTTCTGGGGTGAGCCTCGTGCTGCTGTGAGGGGTGGCACAGACAAAGTAAGCACTGCTTGCTCTCCTCCTCCTGCACTGGGAGCAGAACCTGGCCCAAAGCAGTGACAAAGCATCTGTCCCATCACACATGGGCTGTTGCTGCAGCAGCCTTGGGGTGAAGGGAGTTTGGAGTGGGGAAGCTAAAGAGGTGCTTCTGAGATGGCAGAAGAAACACCTTCTGGGAGAGGAAATTTGGGGCACACAGATATCGAGGGGGGAACTGGAAAAGCACTGAGATGAGTTGGAGATGGAGGCTTGAGCTTTCCTTGATGTTTTATGTGGAGGGTGTCCCAGTCGGTATTTGGAAAGGGACACAACAGCCCTGTGGCTTTCCTAAGGAGAACCAGATCCTCCTAATGCTTCCTTGCACTGGAAAATGTGGGAGATTGGGCACTGCTACCAACTGAGTTTTTCAGAGTTATGCCTGCTTGTGGAATTTAATAGCAATACTCCTCCTAGTTAAGATAAAAGTGTGTGTCTGCGAGAACCACTTTAATCCTCGAGTCTCTTAGTTCTCAGATTGTCTGTGCTTCCTTTGTAGCAATTGACACTCATTATGTCACAAGTGCAAATTGCCACAGCATGTTTTCTGTAGTTTGATGTAATGAGAAAAGAATTCAGATAACATCAATACCTCATCATTTTGCACTGATTGTTAGTGGGAACCAACAAAATCAGATACAGCTTTTCTGTATTAAGTGTACAAACAATCCATGGGATCAAAACCACTGACTTCAGTCGTGTCAGATTTCATGATTAAGTCCATGTTTCTGGGACAAAAAGTGAACGCAGCTGAGAATTTTTGGAAAGCCCTCTGTTCTAAAGGGGCAGTGCTGCAGTGTGGGGTGTCTAAATGGCCCTGAACAAGGTGGGGCATTTTTCTTGTTTGGGAAGGGTTGTGGTGTGGTGGGCACTGCCTTGGTGAGCCCCTCCTATTAGACCACTGCTTCTCTGCATTTGAGTTTGACTGTTTCCCCACCCTGTTTGATAGGGAGTTTTATGCTAGGAATTCTTTGAGACCTGCTCTTGTCTGCAGGGGGTCAGTGCTTTCCCTGGAAGGTATTTACCTGCAGTGCCTGGTAACAAACACAGACAGGACAAGGCATGTGGAGGGCAGCTCTGGCTGGGAGCAGCGGCCCAAGGTCTGCAGGGACACTTTTGGGAATTGTGGGAATCACTTCTGCAGGGGTCTCCTGCCAACAGCCCTAACACGCTGTGTGTGGAAAACGTGTTGGGAAGGGAAACCTCTTCCAGTACAAGATACTGCTTAGTTTGAAAGAACTAAAATAAAAACAACGCATTTATTTTAGTAATAGTCGTATGTAATACTGACAGGAGTCACGAGATGGGGCTATTTTAGCTCAGTCTCCCCAGTTCTGTGTTGTCGGCCGTTTGGGCAGTTAAATGGGAAATCCCCGTGCCCATGAGGATGCATTTGGCTCGAAGGTGAGCCCAGCACCTGCGGGCTGTGTGTACCAGTGCCTGGGCAATCCGTTGTTCATCTGAGCAGATGCTGCTCTGACAGAGGCTTTCCCCTGTGCAAAAGCCCAAAATGGTGAGTTGAAGCTCGAGACAAGGGTTTTCCTTCTCTCTCTGCCTCTTTGCACAATGAACCTCAGGACATAATTTCATCTTATCCTTGTGTTTAGGGCAGGTGAGTTTTCCTAGTGGAAGTCTTTGGGTTCATTTGGCAGAGATTCCTCTGCACACAGCCAGGAAAGGGGTTAAAAGCACATTCAATTCAGTGTTCAACATCATTAAACAGTCACATCTTCCCTTTAAAATGTACCTTTAAATAAATCCTCATTCTTCTATGCTGCATGTTACTACATGCAAACAAGCAGAACTTTCTCCCCAGGTACTGTGTGCCTCTAAAAAATGGCTGAAATAAGAGATTTCTGTGACCTGAAACACCTAATTTGGGCTCTGAGGGACTCTGCCATCCAATAGGCTCTTTGCTTCAGAGCTCAGAAATAATTTTTTAAAATTGCATTAAAATAGCAGATGTTAAAAATATGCAGTTTAGGAGAGGTAAGGCTCCCCTCCCCATTCCCCCAGGCACAGAATAATAGATAACATTAATATGACATCTGAGTCCGTGCCTTTGTGCAACTGAACATCTCATGGTATCTGGAATAAGTGATGATAAAGAAACCAAACTGAATGTGGCTAGGAGGATTTCGGCTCCATCTGCAATTCATCTGCTGGTTTCTTTTTCACTATGAGGGAAGAAACTCAGTGAGCACTGTAACAAGCACCAGGCACTACAGGTTGGATTTAGCCCTAGTGTAAGCCCGAATGGATCCTCTGTGGGCAGAGGAATTGCATGCAGAGATTGTCCCAGGTCCCTGTTATATGTAGATTAACAGCCAATTAGGCTAATTGCTTTCCCGGTTGAGTCCAGTGCTGTTTGTCATTGAAACAAATGTGTGATGTCTGTGAGGTGTGTGCAGAGATTTTTAGAGGATGCTCATGAACTGCAAACTCTCAGCTCATTCCTTGTGCAAGGCAAAGAAGGTGAGGTAACACGGAGCCTACTGCAGGACTGAGGGGCAGGAATAGCAGATGTTGAGATATTAGCAGAGCTGCTGTGGTTTTATATATATATATATATCTATGTGTGTGTGTAAATGAGTCCTCTAAACCATGGTGCTTCTAAAACAAGTTGGAGTGACCTTGTAGCTTTGGGTTGTCTTGAAGAATGGTCAATGCCCAATGTGAGTTGGGCAGCCACAGTTTGTCCTCTGTGTATAAAGAGCAGAAGAGGAGGATAAGACTGTCTGTAAAACTCCCTGAATGTAAAATACCATGTAGAAGGGAGGTTTGGGTGAGAGGAAATGCTGGATTGAAAACAGGAGGAGACTAGAAACTGGATAGCTTGCTGTCTTGGCTTATAGCTTGGGACACGGGAATTCCAGGCTTCTGTCATGGGCGTGAGTCATTCTTAAGTATGTGTGGTTACAGCAAAAAAAAGAAATGCAGACGGCTGCAGAAAATAATGTTTATACAACACTCACTAAGAAATGTGTTCCTTGCAGTTGTTAAGTTGCTTGGAGCATGTAGGGCTGAGAAACCTGTACATTCTTCAGGGTTTGTATTGATGGGTCCAGGTAAACCCAAGGTCTGGGGGGTTTTTGCAGTTCTCTGCGTTTACAGGAAGCTTGATTGCTGTGCTTCTGAGGGAAAGATCACAGGCAAGAATGGATTCCTCCTGTTGTGCTAATCCCGTCCCACTGAAGCCAGTACAATCGTGCCAGTGTAAATGAAGGAAGAATTCAACCTGTGGTTCTTTACAGTGCATCTCAGGACACAGCATGTGGGGAAACGTGGATGTGCTGTATGGATGCAGATATACCAGCAGCCAGTGCACTGCTGCTCTTGTGCTGTAGTACCCACAAGCTTCTTGAAACACATCACTTAGTGTGTTTGGAATAGTGGTTAGGGTTACCCCACTAACTCAGAAGTGCAGGATTTTCACTCTACTAATCTACTTTTCCTCTTAAAATATTAATAAATAAAATGTTATATTCATATAACACAGAAGCACTAAATACTTTCTGAAGCTTTTCTCTGACTTAATTGCACTGTCAGGTGTAAAATTTCTATCTATCATAGAAATTCTCCTAAGAAACCTATTTTAATCATTCTTTGCCAAGTACAAGCACATTTATCCACAGCTGCTGTGATAACTCCTAAATGAAAGTAGAGCTGACACATTTGTCCTGGAAATCTGGGCTGCTCTTGTTGGATGCACGCTAAGGATCAGATGTGTAACATCTGTTTGCTTTATGTTTTTTTTTAAAGGTGGCTTTTCAGTGAAGTAATGCACAGTTCATCTTTTAGTGTAACTCTGTCAGTACGAAGTTGAACGCCCTACATTTCAGGGAGAGGTTTCATCTCTCAGCTGAGGGAGGGGCAGGGAAGGAATGAAGGCAGTGTTGGTGACTCCAAAGAGGACTGGCTGATGACACGTGCTAAGTGGCTGCCTGCTGTGGTTCTCAGCATGGAGACCATGTAGACACTCATCTGAGTTTAGGTTTTATAGCCACCAAATTCTACAGTGCTTGCACTAGCTTGGTTAAGCAGATTGAGTTTTATGAGGCATATTATAAGGCCAAATGCTTGATGTTTTGGGTGTGTCATGCCCTTAGAAGTGAACCAGTGCTTTCAGGTGCAGCTGCAGCAAAAGGATGTGTTTTTCAGTGGGGAAGCAAAGGCCCAGCCATGCTGTGGAGGGTGAGAGCCTTGGGATGGAAATGCTGCTGCTGTAGAGTGGTGTAGTGTACAATAAGGAAATCACCCAAGTGCAGGTTATCCCCAGAAGCTATATTCAGGTGGAGATAGTGAGTGATTAATTTTGCAATTTGATTCCTTTTCCCTCTTTGGACAATAGTGTATTCCTTGTGGGGTTTGGTTGTAGTCACTGAAGTGTCCAGAACCTGAACAGCACAAACCTCCTATCTCTTAAGGTGCTTCTCCTTCAGAAATTGTTTGGGTAGATGTTTTGTTGCAATGCATGTGGAAAGTAGAAAGATGAGGTGCTCTATAGATGGCTCCTTTGTAGTAGGGCCCAGTCCTGATGGGCTGGCACTGGTACAATCAAAGGGCAGCTACTTCTGCAGCTGAACCCAGCCTATGCTCTAGTATGAAATGAAAATGTCTGCATCATATAAGCCTGAGGAAGCTAAATACTGTGTTGCATTATCCTTTAAAATTAAGGTGAAGATAATTCACGTTGAAGTGCTGAAAAAATGGTTGTCAAATGATGCTCACTAAAATATGAACTGTCCTACCAGTTGCTGCCTTTTAACATAGTAACCATGGGAATTATTCATGGACACCTATTTTAACCTGGCACAAAATACTGCATGTCCACACAGAGAAAAATTCTACTGCTTGTTCCTCTACAGTGTAAAAGACTTAAAATTACATTTCCTCAGTGTTATATATAGACTGTAGCTGAGAAGTTATTTCAGTCCTTTAGTATTCTAGTTGTACAGAAGGCTATAGTTATACAGTGAATTAAATACAAAAAAGATCTTTGTGAATGTGACAGTAAAATAACAGCTCTTGAGTACTTGGGTCAAGAAATGAAAATATTCAGGTTTTCATCGTGGCAGTTGTCTGCATGGTAGTTTATATATCAAGGCTGCCCCTGAGATGGGTCTGCTGTGCTGTAATTAGGACTGTACCAGAAGAGCTGCTCAATAAAGAAGGTAATTTAGGTAGCTCATACAAAAGGTGGGAGGAAGGAAGCAAAATAACTTTGTTTTGCAAATAAGCTCCCTGAAATTGAGCAAGGACATCACAGCATAACAACAAGGGTCTGAGCTGTTCCCTGTTCCTCTCTTACTGAGGTAGCAATGCTGGAGCACACATCTCCCAGGGACATTTCCAGATGAAGCTCTGAGGGAAGTTCTCTCTGTAGCTTTAGCTAGAAATAAGAATAAATATAGTGAATGACATGGTACTAAATTTATTTTTTATCTGCAGTAGCAACTTGGTTTCTGCTCCTGTAAGCTCTTCCCTGAAACACTGTAGGGAATGATTCAGAAACTGGACCGCTACTTGTGTAGCAATTGCAATGATTATATCTCATCTGTAGCTTCCAAAGTCCACCTTCAAGGGCAGTAAACCAACCGTGCTGCTAAAGCCACATCACCCCAAGGTAACCAGGAGAGGTCGCAGGCCAGGAATTAATTGTTTGAAATCCCTCACAATTTCTCCACACTGGACAGAGGTTCAAGTGCTTTTACTAAGCTTCCTGCTGAGTGCTGGGGGGACACACAGCACATGTTCCTCCACCTCTTTAGGGGCCTTTGAAACGGGCAGAGGGGTTTGAACACGCACTGAGTGTCAGAGCTATCAAGCCTGACATGTATCTGAGTGTTTCTCTTTTTTTCCCCTCAGCCCAGAGCGTGTCTCACTGATGGTCAGTGAGCCTGAAGTGCCTCCATCGGTACAGCCTTGGCTGTCTGAGGCTCCATGTGTGAAACACAGGATACAGCACCGGGCAAGCCCTGGGGATACTCCCAACTGCAGTTTGTAAAGCCACGTGTAAAGAATTAGTAACAAGAGTTAACTGTGAAAAAGAATCTAAACAAATAAGGAAGTTTCAGTCTTGTATCTGTTATGTATAAATGTTTCATTCTGCTTTATCCTCTACTCACTATCAGCCAAGGGACTGAGAAGGGGAGGATATCAGACATTAGCTATATGAGGTTTCCAGAAATAATAAGATGACTAAAGTAAACACTTTAGCACTCAAATCTTATCGAAATATGTTCTAATTGGCACTGTGTGCAGGCTAAACTTTTATTGCCAATTATTTATTCAGTGAGCAGGGCAAAATGTTCTTAGGAAACTATAATCTTCTTTAGCCTTTTTGTAGGCTTGCATTCTTGCCTCTTTGGGGTTTTTCTCCTTGCTCCTAGAAACTGAACACGTTTTTTGAGGCATCCAACACAAGTCTTAAAAGAAGTCTGAAGCCAAAATCCCCTAAGGAAAATTCCCACCCAGAGTAAGTCCAGCTGCACTTGCTTTAGAAACCCATCAGTATACTGTTTTTCTTGGGAAGGCAGGACAACATTGCTAAGGATATTTTCAATACTTTAAAAAAGATTTACTGTGGCCTCAGTAAGCAAACACATGGGTACAGCATGGTTACGTTGTCTTAAGGCAAATCGAAGTAGAGGGGATTCTGCTAGTATAAAACCAAGAAATATAAAACCTATTTCTTCTCTGAGTGGTAAAGTGAGAGGGAGTAACTTATAAATTACCAGACAAAGAGAGCTTACAAATTGCAGGGAATCTGGAATGAAGGGAAAGCTAAATAACTATAAATGCAGAAGCTATTGTGTTTTACACCAGGTGAGGAACTTGTCTTTGTATTACATTGTGTACTTCATATGACAGCTACCAAATGGTATTAACATTTAGTATATTAATAATCTCCTTTGACCTATGGGAGTTTTAAACTACCAGGAATGTGTTCCATAAGAGATAGTACCTTTTTCAGGTAGATTGGCATCCCCCCAGGAATAACAAGATAAAATTTGAGAAACAGTTAAATATTTTTTTTGTTGTTGTTAGGGCTCCAGGAGAACTTGCAGGAGAACCAACCCTTGAATGACCATTAATATTTGAGTTCAGAGAACCTTTTCCAGTTCCCTGCCTGCATGCAGGTATCTGTTCTGCTTCAGCACCTAAGAACCTGCTGCTGCTGGGTGGGTAACAAATGCACTCACCTGAAAAATACACTTAGTGAAGGAGACTTTTGTTTTCATATATCCCCTCAACTTCAGTCTTCAAATATTACATGTCAGATCTTACATGGTACCTTCAGCAATCTGACCCTCCATGGTTGTGTTCTCCTGGAGAGCTGCTGGAGCCCTGAGCTTGAAAGCAAGAATTGTGCTGTGACTCCTGGACTCCTTTTGGCTGTAAATCCTCAAAAGCCAGGGGAGTTACCTCTGTCTGTAACTAGGGTGCAAATACACTGAAGAAAGTGGATTTGCACAGAGCAAGTGAATAGACTCGTCCTTTGTGTGAGTCAATGAACTCCACATCAGTTTCTGCGTTACACTGGAGTCTTGAACAAAGAGGAGCAATCCAGAATGGTTGTGAAGCTTTCTGTGAGATGTTGCTAAGGTGTAAGCACAGCAGACACACCCCAAGCTGCTCTGCAAGCCCAGTGCTTTGCAGATAATAGGTTTACCAAGAAAGGCTGAGACACTGCAAGGGCCTCCACTTCTGACTCTTAGCTCTTCACTATTGTTTTGGTCTCTGTTCTGATGGAGGTGCTTCCCTAATTTGATGCCCTTCTTGCTATACAGTTACTGACTGGCAGTTATCCAACCTTTATTTTACTGTCTACTACTCTAGCACTGAGGATGCTGCTGATACTCGTGTTAGAGACTCATGTCATAGACCTGTTATAAATCTGTGCATTAATTTTTAAGTAAATTATCCCCATTAAAACACTTGGAAGGGCAGGAGGGTGTGTGGTGGAACCCTGTTCTTCATAAACATTGTGTAAGTTCAACTACCCTTCAAAATTAAATGAAAATTACTATGAGGTGTTTCTTAAAGGAAACCTGAAGGATTTTGAGGGTTCCACAGAGAACACTCTTTGCTTCCAGTAGGATACCTTTGCTTTAAACCTGCCTGGAGGATACTAGAAAAAGTAGGTACAAATTAACAGCTGGGCCTGAGCCCTTCTTGAAGTGGGGGTGGGCTTGAGATAGCCTTTGCACATTTTGAGCAAAGAGACCATAAAACCAAACCCAAAATTGCTGCACAATTAGGAAAATGCTTTCCCAGAAGTTGCTCTGGTGAAATTTGAGAGGAGAGCCATGACTAGAAATATGCTTTGTTTTTAAAGAGATGAAGAAATTCTAATTTAATTGGATAGTTTTAAGTATTGAAAAACAAGGTATAAACCCAGATACGACTCTAGATTTTTCTTCAGAATTGGTTTTTAAGTATTTGGAGCAAGCTGCCTAATGTAAATATCAGTTTCTGTGGAGTGAATAAATTGTATCAGTACGAGGAAGAATCTGAGACAATACTTTGCTGCAAGCTGATCAACTGCTTAATGCATCTGTTCTGTTTTCAGGTTGTTGCTACATTTTCTCTATGGGCTCCGAAAAGCAAGAAATTCTGCTGACAAAACTCTGTTGTTCCCTGTATAACATCACAGGAAAAGCTGGCAAATAAACCTTGTGCCAGTCCCTTCAATGCAACTGGTTGGGTAGCTCTGTTTACTGAGCAAAACTTACAAGCAAAATTGACTTCTCCGTAATTTTTTCCTTCTGTTCAATTTCTAAGTTCAACAGATGCGTTTCCTTTAAATATGAAAGTTACCAGATGATAAAATCCCAGTTAAACTCTGAGGAGGTTTTTTATTTTTAGTCCTTGCTTCCTCTAGATCAGTGGAAACAGCACAAATGAGAGTGATGTATAACATCCTCCAATATGTTCATCATCTTTATTCCCCCTCAGTGGGAGTTGCTTCCTGTCATTTAGTTCAAAGACACATATAACAGCTCCTCACAGTATTCCTTTTAATAGTGAGTAGCCAAATTGTTGCAGGCAGTAGGTGTGTTGAAGTTCCACTCACTGTGAATATTCTCCACCTTTACTTTTTGACGTTATTTAAATTTTCACTAATCAGCTAAATCAAATTATCATTGGCTGTTCAAGTGGGTTTGCATACAGTTTAGGTCAAATCCTACTGCTCAGTAAAATAACTGCAGCAAGGCTCCTGCACTGCTTTTTGTTGGTCTTTACTTGAGCCTGAGCTGGTCCAGACTCCATGACAGTACAAGGTTTTGTGCTCTGAAGAGCAGTTACCTGTCTTGCCTCTGATTTCCTGCTCTGTTGCTGTTCCATCTTGTTTGATGAGCACTAAACGTTAATTTAAATTGCTAAATTTCGTGATTTTTTTTTCCCAGTAACTTTATTACTAATTTACATCTCCTCATGCTAACAAGAATGTGTTGGTGTGGCAGCTCCCCAGGGTTGTAGCTGGTCCTGCTTCATCTCTGAGCTGGAGGGGTCAGTTCCTGACCTGATTATGGAGACTGCAAACAAAATGCCTGCAAGCATCCATGTGCAGCTGGTGGTGGCACAGATACCTTCTCATTAGGAGCTGACTGAGATCACTGCCTTATTTCCCAGAGGTGGCCAAAGAGCCATCACAGGACAAGTAGAAATTTAATTTGGAAAGAGAATTAGAGCCCTATCGGGTGTTCTGTGAACTTCTCCGTGAACCCCAGTTAATAACTGTTGTTCCACTGAGACCCAAATCAGGGGGAACAACTGTCAGTGTCCTCTTTCCTAGCTGAGAGTAACTAAATATTTTTCTTCCAGTTTGCTGTTGGCAGTGGGCAAAGGGGCAGTGCCTGAGCTTCAGTGAAGATCGAGAGAGTTGAGTACCTGATTGCCCACCTACAGAGTGGCATATTTTGGTTCTTGTCTAAACATCTGATGAACTGCCTATAATGAGCACAAAGCTAGGTTTCTGTTGGTGTATTGTATTCTGGATGGGTTTTAACTGCTGCTTCCTCTGCAAAGGTATTTATTTAATGTTTTTCCTTTTTTTAAGATTGCTTTTTTTTAGTATTTAAACATATGCAAAGTAGAAAAGCTAAAAAACCCCAACAACAACCAAACAAATCACACACATACTCAGAATCCTTATGCATGATTCTTTTCTGGTTATCTCTAACCTGTCCTTGACAGGCTTCTGTCTTATTTGTCTCATTAACACTGCGATCTGAAAGTTCAATTTTTAAGGTAAAGCTGGATTCTGATTTCTTACCTGCTTGCCTTAGGATGAATCTGGATTCTTAACACAGGAACTGGGTGTCTGCAGATGGCAGTCCCAGTGAGATCAGAGTCAAGTCTCTCATCTTGCTGATGCCTCAACCTAAAATCTGAGTGGATGATGAAAACTTGAAGCTGTTTTTTGAGCAGATGAGCAGCATAGAAGCATGAGTCATCTCTGCCACGGCAGGCTGTTATAGGGAAATTTCATTAAAACAGGTTTTGGAGAAAATGGTTATTTTAGAACATGGATGGGAACCAGTGATCAGTTTAGTGTCGACATTACAAAGGATTGA
Organism: Pyrocephalus nanus; assembly: GCA_038380795.1. NCBI lineage: Eukaryota > Metazoa > Chordata > Aves > Passeriformes > Tyrannidae > Pyrocephalus > Pyrocephalus nanus. The sequence goes on along the minus strand of CM076270.1, from coordinate 18,286,973 downwards.
GCAGGCAGGGTGTGTATAGGCACTTAATCATTCCTAAATATGAATGTGTGATGAAACCACGTCACAATGTTAGCACTGCCAGTTTTATTTCTTGCCTTTTTCTGTGATGAAGGGGTTACCTGCTCTGTCCTTGTGCTGACAATGTTTCTAAACATTTATTCATTATCTGCTTATTCAGTCTCCACTAATGGCTTGGTTAGTCTTCAAATAATCTTTCTTTATCCATTAGCAAGTTGTTCTCCCTGTTTATATTTTGAGTGGTGTGTTACTCTGATTTGTCCCATTAGTTAGCTGATGACTTTGAGCCAACACATGTAATGTTTGGACAAGGAAACAGATTCATAAAGTCATTGGAGCAGCTAAATGTGTGTAAATTCCTACCAGGGATTTGCACATCTTAACAAAGGAGGCTGTTTTGCAGTGAGGCAAATGTTAACTCATTCAGGTGGCTTTTGTAAAATCCCTTTTGTGTTTACCTGTGTATTTAAGTCCTTTAAATACCCTTGCTTGATCTTTCTAGTTCCTAGAGGTACCCGTTTTACTTCCAGATCAAGAAGCAATCTGTTCTTTTTGTATAACCCATATGTGTATATATACACGTGTATATATATTGAGCCCAGACCTCGGTTATTGCTACTCATACACTGAGTTCATGGCTGTCAGCTGTTTATCCTTCATGTATCTATGCATGCAGATTCCAGATCTCAGTTTTTATATATAAAAAAACCCTTTGTGTATGTAAGCAGATGTAGAGAAAGCCTTACCTGTGTCAAGCTGAGTTTGACCACGACTTGGGGCAGGAAAGATTCTGAGTTTTATTGATAGCATATAAACATTACTGTCTCCTTGATCTATGTGAAATACAGATGTTGACAAATACAGGTTAGATTGTGGCATTTGAACTGGATTATGTGTTTTTGTTCTTTGTCAAATGTGTAGTTTCATTTTTGACTCACAAGAAACAGGCATGTTTTCTCTCTGTAGCCCATATAGCCTTAGTCTCGTCTGAGATAAAAGACATTGCCATTTTTTTCCATCTTCTGGCTCACTGATTGTACTGAGATTGCACCCAAGATTAATGGCTAAAGTTTTGGAATAGTTTTGTTTTCTTAAACTAGTCCACTGAATTTCTGGAAAATTTAAACCCCTTCTGGTGTGGGAACCAACAAAACTGTGAATCCATGTGGTAACATTCAGATGCATGTAACTTCTGATGTTTGGATGTCAGCAAGGAAGCTGATGAGTAGAAGAACAGACTTGTATCAGAAAAGAGTTACCCTTCCTCTTGCTGAGAATCTTTGTAGTGTGAAGAGCCCTTCAGCTCCTTCCTCTCCCAGTAAAAGTCGTGTGTCTCAAAAGCCACAAGTGACTAATGCCAAGCCTGTTCAGCAGCCATCAGCTCATCCTGATATCAGTTGGCGCAGCCTGTGCCTGATAATATGCCTGGGACTCATCAGCTGTGACATCTCGCTCCAGGAGTATTTTGTCTGATTGGTTGCATGAAAGGGAATTTATGAGTACAGGACAAAGAGTGCATTATTTTTCTGTTCATGCTCAGTCTTACAGGACTGATCATTGCTACTTTTGAAAGGCCTACTTGAAGGCCTCTACTTGGTAGTGTGCTGTGCATCCAGAGATGAGCCTTGTTGGAAGTCAAATCAGCCAGGATTAGCAGACAGCTACGACAAAATTCTTCTTGCTAATTGAATGGCACTTTACTGCTTCCCCTGATCTGAGACCTCTGTTGGTGGTTCTTAGTCTCTACTCTCATTCTTCAGCTGTTTTGGGGGTCATGGTACTCCCAAGTGATTTTTCCTGTTAGTCATTTCGTGGATTTGTCACGATTCTTTGTGTGCTCAGTGCATGGGTAGGTACACACAGTCTGATTTCTGTATTAGCTGTTCACTGCTGTGGTTGCAGTCTGAGCAGCCATCTGTGTAGCTTATTGGTTTTTAATTCTAGTTTTTGTTTTGTGAACTTCAGAAATGCAAGGATTAGTTGGTATTTGTATCTGACTCTCCAGGCTGACCTGCTACAGGGAGGCACAGGATGCTTTCCCTGTCAATGATGAAGTTGGCACTCGAGGCTGGGCATGTATCACAGAACTCTGGTATCTGGGTCTCTAACATCCTTGAAGCCCTCTGTCTTCTCATTCTGAGTGTGTGATGTCCATCACTTGTGGAAGAGATGGAATGAGATGCCCTTTTCTCACAAGTGATCCTGCCAGAGCTGCACTGGCTTTCAGCTCGACTGTGTGCTTGGAGACCTTCCCCTGGCACTTTGTACAGCTCCACTCTGCTCAGGCAGAGGACCTAACCATTGCTTTTATCAACTGCCAAACTGCTAGAGCATATCTGATAGCTGTTAGAGATGAATCACTTCTTCCTTTGGCTGTTAAATTTTATATACATTAGTCGTACAGGGACAGTGATGAGACAAAGGTCAAGGCATACCTTTGTGTCCTGTCCCCTGAAGATCACGTTAATTTGCTGTCTCTCCCACCCTCCACAAACTGTACGATTTAAAGCTGGTTTGTGCTGTCAGCAGCTAATTAATGGTATCTTCCACTGAGACTAGCAGCAACCCATCTGAGTTGCAGACCATGTAACTCTGTAGCTGAAGTATTGCACAACTTTACGGATAGTTTACAAAGCTGCTTTCTATCTATCTGGTAAAGAAACTGAGAGTACTAGGGCTAACTGAGAGAGGTTCCATTGCAATGCCTTTAAACTTCAACAGGTAGCAAAATAGTGTTGAGTGATCAGTAACAGTCCTTATTTCATATGGCTACAGAGTTAGGGAGCAGCTTTGGCTCTTCACACCAAGCTCCTGAAGTCAGCACTAAGTGGCTCTGAATCCCTATTCACCTGACATGCTTACATAAACCAGGACACTGAAACTCTTGGATCCTGAGCCATCCCCTGCTGCTTTTGGAGATGGGAAGTTGTCAGTGTCATGGAGTACAACCCTCCTGCTGTGGTGGCTACATCTCAAGTATGTGTTCCCAACCTAGGTCTAAACCCAGCTTGTTCAGACCAGCTGTGATGCCAAGAGCTCAGAGGAGGCTCCCCATGAAGGTTTTTACCAGGTTCTGGGGTGAGCACCAGAATGTTTGCACCAGGTGCTGTATTTCTACTGCCAGCCACGTCCAGTCAAGGGACTTAAAGCTCACCCTGCCTTTGCAGCTTTGGGTTCTTGCTCAGCACAAGACATATGGGACATAGACCCCAAAGCACAGAGCCATCCCATTTCCCTGGGTTCAGTGGTGTGCTATAACTGAGCCTTTAGACATGCATCAGGTGTCATAATGTTCACCAGCTCTCAGAATACGAGTGCAGCAAGGTATGACAATGTGATTTAAAAATAAAAAAGACAAACTTTATGTTTAAAGTCTTTGCTTCACTTGAAATATTAAAGTATTCCTTTATCTACTTATTCTGTACTCTTTATCTGAAAGCAGCCTATGCAAGGTATGATCTGGAGCTGCTCTTGAGAGAGGAGACATACCTGGGGTTTGGGGCAGTGAGACTTGAGCCCATTTAAACAATCCTGTCACCTTTGCATCCAAATCTAAGGTAATTGCATTTTAAGTGTAAATTATGCTGACAGAAAAACCAAGTTGGCTAGTATCTGGCTCTAATCTGGACCTTAAATATTTTCCCTCTTTAGTTTGCCTTCCACTTTACCAGTTCAGCAGACTGAACCACAAGTCATGAGATTTTAGGCAGCTGCAGCATGTTTCTTAGGAGGTGTGGAGTGACACTGGTGAGGACTGGAATACTGGCAGATCAAAATTAAGAAGTAGCAGCCAGGCAAAATGCTGCAGAGGGGCCGGAATTTTAGTCTACACCTTTTGCTTCTTCTCTGCAAGTGAATAGTTAAAGCCTGCAGAATTGAGACCAAGCCTTGAGACACATTTCATTACTCTGGAAGAGCATATTGGTGGTGTTTTAACATGCACGTTGTGTGTCTGTGCTGATTTCTGCCATGCTTGCATGCCAATCACTTAGTGCACAGCAGCACAGAGCAAAGTGACCATCCAAAGTGTGCAGGTCAAAGCCCATTTCACATTAAATGCAGATGGCCTTAGGTGATGTTAAATGTGAGCGTGGTGCTTGCTGGCAGTGGCCACTGTTCCATGAAGGCAACTACCAGTTCTGCTGGATGATTCTGAAGCTCAGCAGACTTTCTTGCAGTGTTCCTGGGTGTATGGACACGATGGTTTTGAGCAACTTCTTTTGAACAAATTGTTTCACCTGTAAAACACAACTTCACAAGCCTGTCTCACCCTGGGGTTAGTCTGGAAAAGGTTTGATCTCTATCCCAGGATACAGGGATGGAGGGCTCTCTGGGATTTTTATTGCTGTGTTTGTGACCTGTCCCAAGAGCTGCGCACCCACCCACAGGGAGGTGAAAACCACCAGCACTGCTGCTCTGGGCACCCCGAGGGACCTTTTTGGAAACATCTGTAAGTGGAATTGGGACCTATGGAAAGTCCACTCTTTTAATCAAGGGGACATGAAATAAGTACTGTACTATATGGAGAAGCAATTTGAGTTTTTCAGATAACCTCACAGAATACCCCCTTGCTATGTAAATGGACCCTCTTCTTCACTTTTCATCTGTTTTGCTGTATTCTAATAAAAAGCAATAATTTGAAAAGAAATGGATGGTATTTCACTCCTTCATTTGCATTGGAATACCAGGGCTGAGCATCTTTCTCGGAGTGGATAATATACAGTAACTCAGACCTGTAACACAGAGAATGTGTGGTCTAAAACCAGGTGGATGGAGGTATTTTATTCCTATTTTATAAGCGACCATAGAGACCCAGAGAAATCTTCATGTCAGTGTGATGGTCTGTAGCATAACTGAAAGGCAGGATGAACTTCAACCTCTCCCTGCTCCTAAAGGTTTCATGTACTTCATATTTAGTATTAGATACACATAGGAGATGTTTAGATATGAGTGACTGTCTTTGCAGGTGCTGTCACTGTGAAACTGTGAAAAGCTCTGTCTAGTGCATTTCTGCAGGTACAGGTCAATCTGGATAATGTGGGAGCGGTTCAGCCCCAGAATAAAGTTTGTACTCAGGCTCCTGATACAATATTTTCTCCTTACCATAGGAAAGGAGGATGGAGTTCCCTAGGGCATGGTGTCCAACACTTCCTGTGTGAACCAATTTTAGATCATATAACAATTTTTTTTTTTTTAAATAATCATTAGGACTGATAGTCCTGTTAGAGTGACTAAACAATTCTCTGCATTTTGGCAGAAAGGGGGATTGTTTTTAGCCTCTCTTGTACAGCTGCAGACTTTTTAGAAGCTGCTTGTGGGGGGTACCCTGCTGCTGCTTATCTTGTGGATGCTGCTGCTGATCTCAGATCAGTTCAGAGCCCCTTTGTGTCAGGCACCATACCCTGAGGAATAGAGCTTATGCTGCAAAGCCTGGTGAGAAAGGAGCAGGCTGATAAGAACTGCTATCTGTCAATCCCATTTCACAAACAGACAAGAATTCCACCACGACTAAAGGTAGTGATGCCTTATGATGACACAAGCAGAAAAAGAGCTGGCTTTCTATAACAACTGAAACTCCCATTAAAGTCTGTATAGATTTGATTGAAAAGATTTAAACTTAAAACTTTTATGTTGTAGCAGGAGGTACTCTTCTGCCCTTATCTGCTTCTTTATTATCTCTATGAAATAGGCCCTCGAGTCTGCTGCTGTGCCACAAGCTGAATGCAGATCTCGTGTATTCCAGGCTTGGGTGTTAGTTTTGGTACTTCTGGGTAGTCTTGAGTCTGGGCAGATGAGACTGTACTGTTCTTGAGTTGAAATAGTTAACAGTGACTGCTAATGGTGATTAATTTTCGTGATGAATTAGAGAACTTCCTACCAAATAATTAAAAGGGCAGGTTTTTTTGTTGTTGTTGTGGTTTTTGTTTGTTTGTTTGGTTTTTTTTTTTTTTTTTTTTTTTTTTAGATTTTTATTGTAAGGCTCTTGTTAAGGCCATATTGTACAAGTTGTTCATTTCAGATCTTCCCAGGATGAATTTTTGGATCAGTTAAGGCCATATTGTACAAGTTGTTCATTTCAGATCTTCCCAGGATGAATTTTTGGATCAGTTAAGGCCATATTGTACAAGTTGTTCATTCAGATCTTCCCAGGATGAATTTTTGGATCAGTTTTATCTCTTCTAAGCCACAGTTGGACTTTGTTGACATTCTCTCTCCAGAGACTCCTCAATTAACCAAATGCATTTCTTTATTTTGGTTTTAAGCTACTGATTTTTTGCTGCTGAAATGAATTGCAGCTGCTTTGCCTCCTTTCTGAAACTATTCCGTGCTGCCTTCCCTTGTGCCATCATTCTCGTGGAGGAAATATTTAAATCGATGAGCTGTTTTATTATGCATTTGTAGTATTTTTATACTTACCACTTCTTACTGTGGCCCAGCACAGGGGAAAGCTTGGAGTCTTAAATTCTTATTTGATGTGACAAGCTGTATTCCTTCCTTTTGGCTTCGGGCCCCTATTCTGCACTGTGGTTATTGAACACATCAACTAAGCAGCCATTTTAAGAACCCTCCAGTTACCACAGGCTGAAGCCCATCTGTCTTTGCTAGCCCTACTCCTTCATCCTCTACTTCTGCCTATGTTCATCCTAATTTTTCTAGTGGAAGGCAGAAAGTAACACAAGTGTGCTGAAAGCTATACCTGCCTTTCTGACAATTCTCCTTTGCCCATTCCTTTGTCCTTTTGCTTAAAAGATCAGACTCCAATAGTAAATAAAGACCAAGGTATCTTGCTAATTCTTTGGCTATCTGCATTTATTGGGGAGACTTTTCCTGGCATTTTTACTTGGCTTCCCATGTGAATTCCCCCCTCTCTCCTGGTGACTCTTAGATCAGCTAATCATGGGTGACTTTCAGCCCACAAAAACACTGTGTGGTGAGCACAGTGTACCCTGCTTGACTTTCAGCTCGTATTTTTGCCCTCCCCACTGTGACACACGCATCTTATTCTTTGCCAAACAAAGGACATTTTGCACTTAAGATGAAAATAAGTGCAATGACAATGGCAGAGTGCCCAAACTTGCTGTTTCTGCTTTTTGTGCAGTAAGAGCACACAGTTGCGTTCTGGAGTCTGATGGGAACAATAGCAAAGCTCTGTGCAGGAGAAATGCATGTTGTTAAGTGATCAAAGAGGAAAGAAACTGATTATGTAAACCTGGAACAGAAATAAAGAAGATGCTTTTTATTACAAGGTCAAAGTAATTAAATGCTCAGTTAGAAAAGTCTTTGTCATTCACTTAATAGCTATTCACTCAGACTCATCTTCAGTGTCCTCTCTGTGCTGCTTTAAGGTGACTTATGAGCCATGAGGCATCTCTTGATCAAAATTGTTTCTAAAAAAGCGATTGGTGCCAAGTCTTTCACCCACAGGTCCTTCCAGCTGCCCTTAGAACACCTTGGTTGCCTCACTCCTGGAATGGCAAAAGCTGTGGGCTTAGAAGGCCTGATGTGGCCCCATTCACAGAGGGTGACGTGCAGGAGTCCTCTTTCTTCATTTCGGGAGTCATGCCTTGAAAAACCGGGGAAGCAAAATCTAAATGACAGAGGGCTGTGCTGGGCTGAGAGGGCCGCGCTGGGCTGAGGGGGCCGCGCTGGGCTGAGAGGGCCGCGTGGAGCTGAGAGGGCCGCGCTGGGCTGAGGGGGCCGCGCTGGGCTGAGAGGGCCGCGTGGAGCTGAGAGGGCCGCGCTGGGCTGAGAGGGCCGCGTGGAGCTGAGAGGGCCGCGCTGGGCTGAGGGGGCCGCGCTGGGCTGTCCCAGGGATGTGGGGAGGTTGTGCCCCATCCCCTGGGTGTGTCAGGCAGGGTGCTGAGGGCAGTGGCAGGACTGCTGCCATTCCTCCAGGCAACAGCTGCCTTCCTCATGGGCACTGGGTTTTCCTCTCCAGCTGAGGCCCACAAGGGGCAAGGGCCCATCCTGAGGCAGGGACTGAATTCAGCTGAGAATATTACTAGAAATTAGTGGGGCACCTGCACTTCAATCCTCTAATGTGTGTACAGAAACACAGGCAGCCTTCACCTACCACTGCAGTGCATGGAACTGAACTTGTCCGGGGACAGTGGACAATTATCCATCCTTCTGTCCAAAAGTCTTTTCAACTGCTACTTTGCTTTTACAGGAACAGATTATTTCCTTCTTGTTTCTGGAAGGCTAGCATGAGCCTGTGAAGAAATTCAATAAAATGGTTTTGAGTTTGTAAGGGACTGGCCTTTACCAATAAGCTTAGAGACTGAACTATACCGAGACGGGCACTGTCTTCAGAGCTCTCTGAATAAATGAGAACTGGCTTCACAGAGTCATTGAGATGGAGGGACCTGGGGAGACAGGCTGCTCCAAACTCAGGTGCAGAGCATTCTGAAAAAGGTAGCTCAAGTTCTTCAGGGACACCCATTCTGTAGTCTCTCTGGGCTGTGAGATGATTGCATTTTTGACTCAGTTTATTTCTACCAGTGTCTCTGGTGATTTAAAAATGAAGCACAAAGTACTTCAACTGCAGCCTCACTTTCAAAGTTCAAAATTAAAAAAACCCAAACAAAACACTTGAAAAGAACTTCTGTTAAATACTTTCATCTTTGTATTATGTCCTAAAGTCTTAATCAGAAAATAAGTGGGTTTGAACTGAGGAAACTTCAGATTCTGGTTTCTTCTGCAACCAAAACAATTTGCTAAGATTAGCAAAATGCTTTCACCGAACTATGTTAGAATTTTTTAGGAAAAGTTTAATCATTCAGAAGTTAAAACCCTCTTACCCCACTATAATCCTCTTCAGTGTTTAACTTGAACTTCATGAGAATCTTGCTACATGAAGTAGCAGTAAATCTGAGTTGCTTTTATCTTACATGACAAAACCAAACCACTGTCTTAAAACTCCAATGCAATGATCTTCTACCAATCTACCTTTCAACATCTTTCTATTCAAAAGGATATGCTCAGGAAAACTCTTCTTTGGGGCCTTTAGCAATTCCATGTGTTAATTTACTTGAGTTTGACTTCTAGCCTATTTTTCCTTTGAAGTTATACCTTTGATTTTCTTTTTTTTTCCCCCCCTCTGTCTTTAAGTGTGATCACATTCCTGTCACTTAGAACTTCAGCCACTTTCATGAAATTTCTGCTCTTGATGCCAAAGAGGAAGCTGTCAAAACTCCAGAAATATGACTCTGGGAAATTTGTGTTTAATGGAGTTCTTTAGTTTGTCTGATATCCTACTGCTTTTTGACAGGATACCTCTGGCTTTGCACATTAAGAAGCTTTGGTGGTAATAGTGATAAAGAATGGGTTTATCCCTTTTGTAGAGATGAACGGGCCTGCGTTTTCCTGGCATGCTCTAATTCTCCCGAGGGCATTACAGTAATCCTCACATTTGTCACTTGTCTGTGCTATAGTAGCCTCCTCGCAGGGACCCTGACTCCATTGTGCAGGGCGGGTTTCATGCAGAGGTAATGAATACACAGCTATTCAGCTGGAGATCAGCATGAACAGGAGACATAACAGGTGGCCCAGAGTTTGATATGAGTATGATGCTGATGGTGAAGAGCTGCATTTCCATCCCACTGTAACCAGGGGAAACTACCTTGATACTGTGCAAAGAAAGGGGCTTGAAAGTGGTTTTCTGACTGAAGTCTTGCTCAAGGAAGAATTTCTCTGATTAGGTTGGGTTGCAGGTGGTGAAAGCAGGGACAGGGACCATGTTCATTGCTGCCTTGAGTTTCCTGCTTTCCTTTAGTTAGATTAGAGCAGAGAATGTAACAGGTATTACCTGCACTTCCCTGCTTGCTGATAATCCTGTAGGCTCTGTCTCTGGTGGAACACAGGCTGGATCTCTGCTGCACAGAGCCTTCTGATGATCCCACCTTGGAGCAATGTGTGTCCCAGGTTTGTGAGCTCAGGGGCAGGGATGACCAGGTGTGGGAGGTGCTTTGTCTGCTCCTGTCCTTATTCCCATAACATGGAGCTGTTGCAGGCAGCAGCACCGTGACAGAATGGTCTGCCTGCTGAAGACCAGCTTAGTCTGGCCCTGGGATCTTTAAGGGCTGTAAGGACTTGACCAAAAAAAAAAAAAAAAAAGTATACATGAGTATGTGGGTAATTGCAGTTCCCTTTGCCCTGGAAGCAAACTCTGCACACGAATCACAGGTGAAATGGATTCCTGGAACTCGCTGCCCTGTGCTTGGTGGCTTTGTTGTTGACTCCCTAAAGAACTCCTGGACCTTGGGAAGGGTTTGCCCAGGGCAGGAGTGCACAGGAGATCCCTGTCCTTCCCCACACTGACCTCTGGGCTGGATTTTCTTTGAGGCCAAGGAAGTTGTGCTCCCATCAAAGGCTGCTGTGATCAAATCCCCTGACAGTGGGGCAGGCAGGGGCTCTCACGCACAGGGGATGCACAGGGCAGCAGGACAAGGGCTCCAGGGGTTAGATGGATGCAGGCCAGCTTGTGCAGAGACATTTCCACAGCCTCATTTTGCTCTGTAGTGAGGAGGGGGGGTACACAGATACATCCCAACTCCGGGCTGGTTTATAACAACTCTGGTGCTAAAAATTAATTGCCTGAGCCTGTATGCCAGATCTTAGCCCAAAGCTCACTTTTGCAGCCAAGTTATAAATCTTGAAAGTAAGAAAAACACTGGTACAATCTTAAAGCCCAGCAGTGCTAGTGGCAGTTGCTGCTGTGGTGTAGTTTGGAAAAAAAATAGTGTGTGGAATAGCTTGTGTTAATTACTCTTAAACCTGTTAGTGTGTTATGCCTGGCAAACCCTGAGAAGCTCAGCTTTCTGTGACAGGAACGGTGTTTAGTTTGGGGTTTACTTTTTTATAAAATCCAAACAAAGAAAAGATTAGACACTTTAATGATTTCATGGTTTAAAATCTCTGTGCTAGAAACAACCTAATTAAATTCCTGACATCATCAGGTTTGTTAGTAAATAGTAACCATGGACACGGTGGAGTCTTGCATCTCATTAGGTTCAGCATAGGGTTTCAATACAAGAGCCATTAGATGTGGTGTGGAAATGGAAAAACAAAGGGAAAGTGTGGGACACATTTTTTTCTTCCATTGATCCAGAACACAGTGGAAGAATATCTGTAATTAATTAGCAGGGCTTTAATGTAGGGTAGTAGGCCATAGGTTTTCTCTAGTGAATGCACTAAGTGACAGCATTTTGCACAAGCCAGAGGAGACAAGAATATATAAAAAACTACTCAAACTGCAGGAAATCAGTAATGGTACAGTTTAGTTGAAGCAAGCATGTATTCGAAACTCACTTATGATGGTGTTTCTGTATGTCTCTATCCCGGGAAAAATGCAATCCAGGTGAATAAATCATTTACTACACCTGTCTTAATGTGGTTTAATAAGAAAAATCCAGATTTAGTTAAGTAAGGGGTGACAACACTGCATGTTTAAGCAAGGGTGAATTAGCATGCAGACAGCAAACATGGGCAGAAGGGAAACAGACTTTCTCATAAAGGAACTGATTAGAATTACTCAATGCCACTCTTTCTTTAACAGGAGATGTACTAGTTAGCACTTCATTTCAATACAAACAACAAACAAATGATGTTCAGTTACCCGGGTTTGGCATAAAACCGGTGTCTTCAAAGGAAGTGAGGCTGATTCAATGCAATTAGAGCAGATTTTGCTTTGGACTTGTGAATAAATTGGTACAATGTGTCTGAAAGCCACTGTGCAGTATATTTGTCCACTCTGCAGGCCCCAGTTCTGCAGATGAGGGGATTTATGTCAGCCTTGCAAGTAACATTAGCAGTTTGAATGCCAGTAACAGTCTTCAGTGAGCACATGTGCAGGTGTCCGTCAGATTTTAATTTTTGTGTTAATAAATGAGCTCATGTTATCATCAAAGGGGCACTACAGATTGATTCTTTAGAAAAGCTTCAAATACATGTGACAGTCAGACAGAAAAATAACAATACAAACTCGTTCAGATAATGCTGACTCACTTTCCATCAGTTTCAAAAGGGAGATCATCTCTTCCTTGCCACTTTTCCTAATGGATTTGTCAGTAGGGTTCAGCTGGAGTTGCAGAGGGACGTACCCTCCTTCCTTAGGACAGGATGAACACTGTGCAGCTTTCTGTTACATGGCAGTGCCGCTTTTCAGGAAAATGGGATGATCTGCAGATTGTGTGACTTGGTAAAGAAATTCCCATGGCTTTAAATGGGAAGGGCCAGAGGCTGCTCTGGGATTCCTTGCTCACAGCCCAGGTTCCTAAAGACTGTTTAGGTTTCTCCCATAGTGTGGAATTCCTTTACTAGAGAGTGAAGTCAAAGTGCACTTCATGAGCAAGGATGTTTTTAGGAATCTGTGCAAGTATAGCATTTCTAATATTAAAAAGGGTTCTCAGAAACTTTGCTTAGAAGTGTTTTAACTGTCAGTGAATGGGAGAAAAAGGCAAAAGGGAAAAAAATTAGTTTGTAGCATTGACAGGGAAATAAGCTGTGGGATAAAGGGGCCTGCAGTGGAAGCTGCTATCAATCAGAGTGTACCTAGTACATAATACTGCTCTGGAGACCTCTTAAATGTGGAACTTTGTGCAATAAATCCATTCCTGCAACATGTTTATTCCTTTGTTACATTTGTGGGAAGCAGAGATTTCACTGCATATTCTGTGCAATGATGCATAAAATCCATATTTATAATCTTGTATATATTCCACATGTTTCATCAACAGTATATTAATTTGTTATATGGATGTGTTCTTTGCAGCCAGGCCCTCTTTTAATGAGAAATTTCAGTGTCCTTGGAAAAAAATATGAGAAGTATTCAGTAATTCTTTTTTCTGATTTGTGTATCATGATTTATGTCATCTTGGTGCACACAGAAGGACTTAATAAATCTATTGGGGAAATGACATAATTATACTGCTATCCTAAAGCATTGTTAAGCAAATTTCATTTGAAATTAATAGTCAATACTTGAGAAGTGTTTTTTTTATTAGCAGAAATTCTGTCCTATTTCTGACCCAAGTTGACCATATCAGAATTCCTTTCATCAACCAATTGCAGTAACTCTTCTGAACAGAGGTGGCCTTCCTTATGTATCATTTTCAGTTCATGGCTACAGTGTTTTGTCATCTGGAGAGAGGGTTTGTCTTTAGAAAGGAAAAGCTTATTTTGTTTTACCTCCAAAAATGTGGGGAAAAAAACAAATAGAAGCCAGTGATGTTCTCTAAATGGGAGATGCTCCAGAATTCATGTATAATATCCAGCCAGGGATACTGATCCTTGGGCTTTTTAAAATGGGGAAAAATCTGCTTTCATGTTAAATTACTAAATAGCAGTAAAATACCACTTTAAAATGTGAACTTTGTGGTACCAAGAGCTTTGGCTCTAGTCCAGTTTTGCTTTTGTTGGGATAGACTGTTATTCAGCTGGCAGGGCAGTGGATTGATAGCTGAGGCCAGACCTGTTTCTGCAGGGAGAAATTACCCTCCTAAAACAACCTGATCCCAGTGATGAGGTGAGTCAAGAAGGGTTGAGGGGTAAATGCATCCCCCAGTTGCTGCCATAACTGAAGGAGGATTGTGGTCCTTAGAAGATCCAAGGTTTTACAGTTTGATTTTTTTTTCCCCTCCCTATGAAATACTTTGAACTAGCTTTGCCTTTAATAGTAAGTTTTATGTTTCTATTTGAAGTTTTAGCTCCCTGTGGAGCTTTGTCCCAACTTGCTGAAATCTTACAATTCCTGTGACATTCTTACCCTTTTTCAGGTGGAATTCTAAATTAGTGACAGTGCCTTTTTCTGCAGGGTGCTTCCTAACAGAGCAAGGCTCCATCTGAAGAGGGCAGTTCCCTGACAGCCAGGAGCAGCCCTGGTGTGCCCGTTTCTGTCAGCTAATTGCAATTCCACGGGTGCCTGGCTGCTGCAGAGACCTCCAAACCCTCTGTGCTCTCCCCAAGCAGGGTGGTTTTGTTTTTTCTCCTTGCAGTTGGACAGTAATAAGGATGAGAGCTTGTTCTCTCAGCTCTGGCAGTTTGTGAACTCCACTGTCCTTGTGCCAGGGGAAATGGGAATGCAGATTTATGATGGTGCAGCAAGGGGCACAGGAGGGAGTCGTTTGTGTGATTTCTCTGCTGCAGTGAACAGTTGTGGAAGTCCTGATTGCGAATTTCTGTGCATGTTCATCTTTCTCTTGTTATGAAACAAGTACTGGGAGGAGAGAGTCTTTCCAGAAAAGAAACAAAATGAGGATAAATGATTTAGTGCAGGCAGCTTGGCATAAATAATACTTTTGTCCAGGAAAAAGTGCTACTTTCATGCCTGTTTTCTCATGGGTGACCTGAGATATCAACAGAATTGAATTTTCCTGTTTAAAAGATGTGCTTCTATTAAGAGGAGTTGGAGTGGGCACGATGGCAGCTCACTGGATTTTTACCTGGGGATTAAAAAGGACATTTAGATTTTTCACAAGTTCCTAGGAAGGGGCTTGGGAGCCTGAACTGATCAGATAGGAGGACCTTAAATGCCTACAAAGAGCATGTCTGCCATGAATTAGAGTTAGCAGGGTGGATTATCTCCCATTCCTGTTTCCAGCAAGGTGTTTCCCTTGAGAATGTTTTCTGGATAGTTTTTCTGGGCTGCTCTGATTCTTCATCTCTCCTATTTCCTCTCACTGTTCTCCTTTCCTCAAAACCACTGGTGCTGAGGAAAAAAAAAAAAGAGCAAGTGCCCTACTGAGGAGGAACTGAAGGGATAAGCCCTTGTGGCCACAAGCTTGACATGGGATTGAAAATAGTGGGAAAAGTTAGAAAAGGAATTTGTCAAGTTCTTGTAGCCAGTTGTGGGAAGGGTTTTCTGCTGAAGATGGTTGCATTAGGAGGAGAGTCTCTTTAAGTGCAATAGCAATCCCTGATATGTTATTGCTACCAGATGCTCCTGGATGCTGCCAAGTGGGGCAGGTTTCCCTCCTCTGTCACCTCTGTGTCAGCATCTGCTCTCGGCTCTCCTGGATGCATGTAGTGAATGAAGAAAGAAGCCCATAGGAGAATTCCTGGTGGTGGAAGGTGGTGTGACTTGA
The DNA here is from genome assembly GCA_038380795.1 of Pyrocephalus nanus. Lineage (NCBI taxonomy): Eukaryota > Metazoa > Chordata > Aves > Passeriformes > Tyrannidae > Pyrocephalus > Pyrocephalus nanus. The sequence continues at coordinate 18,271,872 of CM076270.1, read as the reverse complement.
AATAACACTGACCCCGGTAACAACAGGTCAACAAAAATAGGGAAAAACCTCTTGGGTTCCATTTTCCTGTAGTTCAGAGTTCATTCCTGTGAGGTGGATTGGATACCTTGGAGGTGGGGCTGTCCCAGTTTGTGTGCTGAGCTACGAGAGATCAGAACAGACTTGCCAAAAAGATGTTGTCACAGCTCGCCTGTGGATCCCTGTGTGCACAGTGGAAGGGATTTGGATCAGTTAATTAGATAATTAATTACTGCCTGGCTAAGGCAGGCCACGCCCACTGCAGAGCCACCTCACTTCTGAGGAATTGCATCGGCTTTCTGTGTTTGTTCCTCTGGGAAGAGAAGGGCTGGGAACTGACCCAAGGAGAAATCCCAGCTGGCTTAGGGCTCTAAGTGTCAAAGGTAGATTATCCAAAATGTTGGCCCTAAGACAAAGATGACAGTCGTCTTTACTCAGGAGGAAATGAAATGGAACAGCCTGCATGAGTCACACATTTTTAGCACATCAGCTTTCACTCTATTGCTAGAAAATGTACTAACTACAGAAGATTTTGGTTAAGTAAAGACATATTTGAAAGCTCTGGCAATGAAAGTACCAACACACTGGAGGACTGCACTTGATGTTGTTGCTCTCCAAGCAGCTCCCAGTTCTTACTTAGTTCTTCCTTGTGCTCGTTTTCTGAGTTTTTCTCTCTTTTAGATGTTATTAAGAAACATTCTCTGAACATCAGTAAAGAGGTGCTCAGTGCTATCTTACAGGATCAAAGAGAGCCAGCTGGTAATTTCAATGCCTTAGATCTGTTTTCCCCACCTCCCCACCTTTAAAAGTGTCTCCTTTCTGTGCTTATCCTGATTGGAATCCTGCTGTGTACAAAGTGTCCAGATACTTGCAACTCACTGGAGCATTTTGTCCTCCTTTGGTGCCAAACCACTTTCTGTGTAGCTTCTGTGTCACATGTCCCTCAGTCCTGTCCATCTGTCCCGTCACTCACAGGTAGCTGAAACCTCATTCTGTGATCCCCCTTTCCAGGTAAAACTTTGAGTACTGCTGTGAGTTGGTGAATATGGCATGGAAAATGGAGAAAGGAGGGAACTGACTGTATCAAACAGCCCGGAAAATTCATGTAACAAAATAAAACCAAAAGGAAAGATTCGTTTTGGGTAGCAAAACATTCCTAGTTAAAACCCGGATCCAACTTTTGCTTTTGACTAGTACCTTTTGTTGAATCATTATCTTTGTGTCATTTTAAATCCAAGCTGCCTGCCCCCATCAGATCATACAAAAGAAATAACAAAAGATCGATTTCACCGTGTAAACTTGACCTTTTTTTTTAAACACAAACCATGCAGACTCATAGCTGGAGGATCAGATTGTTTCAAAGAATATTGCAAAAACAAAGGATCATGCTGAATCATTGTAAATAATTCTAATATTAAAGGTTCTGCACACAGAAAATGGCATGCAGCATAAAAAAACCCAAACAGGATTATTGTGGAAGACTTTGAAGGTCCAACTGAGGCAACTCTCCTGTTTATTTCCACTTTGATAATATCCCCTAACTGCAAGAGGCAAGTTAAGGTGGACATTGCTGCAGCCCAGTGGGCTGGGAACTCTGCAGTGTGAGGCACTTTTGCTAGAGTAGTTAAATTGTTCTCCGTGCATCACGCACTTACCTAAAAACAATATATGAAGAGTAAGTTTAAGTTCAGAATATTCTTTGTTGGCACAAACAGCATATAAAGGCTGATTAATAGTGGTTCTATACAACCTTATGCTGCCTGCATCCAGTGCAGATATCAGTGTGTAAAATCTGGCAGAGATGGACATGGGATGGATCTGTAATGGTCTCTGAAGGGCCTTTGGCTCTGTGAGCCCGTTAATGGATTGCACACAGCCATATGCAGCATTTCCATTTCTTATGGCCATAATGGAATAATAGTTTTCATTTAATAATCTACCCAAGTATAATTCAATACAAAGAGATATTATATTCCATTTGAGGAAATGAAGCATGCCACAGCTAAAGTGGTATATCAGAGCTAAAAAAATACCCCATTTGTACTGTTTTCCCTCATGAGAAAGCTTGCTACATCTTTAAATGTAAATTCTGGTTGTGAGTATACACTGTCCTAGTGTCTAGTTTATTGTGACTTTCAGGGCTTTGTTTTGAACACATCTATTCCTGTAATTCAGAACTTAAAGGGCTAAATTCTTGCATGCTGACTTCAGTCGGTGAGGAGAGCTGTGGCTAAGACCTTGCTTGGGGGAAGGTACATAAACCCTATTAAAAAAAAAATATTGTCACTCTCAGCTTCAGGCTGAGATCTTCCTGGATTTGCAGCTGCAACTGCTGCCTTGGAGAGCAAAGATTTTGTAGATCTTTCCCCATGGGTCAGTCTGAAAATAGAGCAATAAGTGGGTGTCACCCCTATGAGTTACAGCGTGGCACAAGCTGCTGTCTCTGACTGGTCAGAGATGACTCATGTACAGGAGCACCAGGCCACTGCAGACCTGTTCCAAAGCTCACTGGGGTCACAGGAGCTTTGCACTGGCTTTGAAGAATCTTGGATTGCATGCAGACAGTTGCCACTAGGTAGAAAATCCTAATTCATTCAATTCTCCAACTGTGTGAAGAACTTGAGGACAACAGGTGTCATGTGTTGGGGCACACAGTTGTTCCAGATTTATTGTGCAGGGCAGAAAATCACTTATGACCAGCCCTGGATGTGGTTTTGAAGAAAGAAAATGAGCTGTATAGAACAGGTAGTGCTATTACCACTGAGTAATCTGTACTTCAAAGTCAAACAAAGGTTTCCTGTTACCTTGTGAATCATGGGTGGGATTTATCCTGAGTTTTGTCACTAAAAATTGCCTGTAAGAAATCTCAGCAGTCAGTGAGAATAGATGGCTCAGAACTCAGCTATGGCTCTAGGGACCATCACAAATCTCAGGATGTCTCCTAAGTGCTTGATTTGTGCAGATGATGCTCTGATTTAGCACAAAGTCGCGTATAAACACGTGTCGCCAGCAGCCTCTGTTGGCGTCAGATGCAGAGGCTCGAGAGAGCACGTTATTCCAGCAAATGTCAGCATTAACTTATACTTGCTCAGGGCTCATCTGCTTTTTCCTGCAGTCTCTTGGAGAAGAGAGATTACAGTCAGGTGCATGAAAAAGTTGGTGTCTAGCAGATGAAGCCAGGAATCGCCGGTAATCCTGGAGAGGGGTGTGCGCTCAGGGAGGGATGGCAGCAGGCTGACCCCCAAGCAGAGGGGTTGTGTCACTGCTTTTTACACCCTCTGTTAATGAAAGCACCATAAAAGTCACGTCATCAAGCTGAGTGATGCCTCCCCAGAGGAGCTGCAACTTAAACTGCTGATCTGCTGGCAAGAACTGCTAATATAGACCTGGTGCAACAGGGAAAAAACCTTTACTTTGCTAGGAGTAGTTGCCATACTAGGGCTGGAGATAAAGGGGTAAAATATCCGTGTTTTGCTCATGTGAAGAATTGCAGCAATTGCTGTACTGCTCATGAGCAAAAGCAACTGGGAAAAGTTTGCAGTCACACACAAGGTTTAACTGAGCTGTTGTGTTCATGTTCTCTCACTTGGAAAAGCACTTTGCAGCTCCAGGATTACTCATTGCATTAGATCTACAAGTCCACTTTATGGTGTAAGACAAAACAGCAAAAGGTGACTTTCAATATTTAAACAAAAGAAACCAGTTATTAAATATAGCTATTGAAAAATGCAGTGTATGCATTAGTATCTCTCAGACATTCAGATGCAGCCCAGTGTGCTTACTTTTTATTTTTTCTGATTCTTTATCAGACTTGCTCAGTTTGCAGAGGGGTTGAGTATTTGCCCTGACAATGATCATGCACGAGAAGTCAGGCAAGTGACTCGCCCAATTCTACCATTTCCAGCTCCTGTTCTGAGGGACACTCCAAGTCCACTTGCAGTGAATGTACTGGGCAGATGTTGAACCAGAGAGACACTGGAACTTGCTTCCAGCACTGTGGAACCAGGAAGCTTTTCACAGTTTTCTCGAAGTGTAGATTTCTACTTCAGAATTCTCCTATTGGAAATGTTTATCACCAGCTCCTCAGCACTGAGATCTTTAGCAGAAGTGTCTGTATAAAACTGACAACAGTGAATGCCAATTAGAAAAAGCTCTTTTCAACATGTATTTTTTATGAATAGCATGTTTTAACCACATGTGTTTCGGACTGCATAGGCAAACTTCCCAGGCATATTTCAGCAGTGACTTGTGCCTGTTCTGCTAATGCTGATCCAGTCTCCAGGCTATCAAGCTGCTGTTGCCCTTCATAAGGAAGTGCTCTAGGAGTATGGAGTGAATCTCACATCTGGAAGTTGAACTTGGTGAAATGTGGTGCTTTTTTCATGTCTGTCAGTTTGTACATCTCTCCACTGCAGATTTTACTAGTAAATGATGGTCTGTCTCCTCCATGCCAGCAATTTTAACACAGTCTTCCCTTGCAGTCCCTCATATCCAGTGGGTCCCTGCACAGGTTGTAGATAATTTGTGCTGAGTGGCTTTGCAGAGGCTCCTGCCCAAGAGTGCAGGACGAGTTGATGGCTGTCCACAGAGCGAGCTGTCTGTCCCATCTGACCACCACCTGCCCTGTGGAGCTGGGCTTGAGTAGGATTCTTGGCACTTGGGATGGGTTTAGGCAGGATTTGACTTCAGGGAGAGAGGCAAGTTTTTGGGTGTTTAATGATTTTTAAGGCATGTTTCTTAGGCTGGAAAACATAAGCATACAGCAGCTGGTCCTCTATAATACGTTTTCTATTGCAACAAAAGTTTCCTTCAGGGCTTGTTCCAGCTCCCTACTGGTTGCTGGTGTTTTAGGATGCTGTGTGCTGATTGGAAAATGCTTTGGCCAAGGGCAGGTGCTTCACACAGGTGTATTGTTAGATCTGTTGATGTAACTCCTACAACCAAAGTGTAAGGAAAAGACTGATACCATGGCAAGGGCTCCCTGTGGGAGCCTCCATTACCACCACCATCAGGCTTTGCAGGTGTGATGTCACAAGGCTGAGAGGAGTCCTAGAAATTCTGTCCTAGCACCCTTTGCAGATGTCAGATGGGGGAAGTTGAGTGGGTTGAAGTGAGCAGGTGATGTGAACCTGCCATGATGTACATGAGTGTGGTGGCAACCAGCCTGCTTGTGTCGTAGTTGCAGGAAGGGCTGTGCTTTTTCACCAGACTCGACCTGTGGCTTGCTGGAAATCCAGAGCCTTCTCTTCCTCCTCAGTTTCTTGTATTCCTTCCAGAAATCATCCCTGCCTGCTGCTGCAGTCCCACAGTCCCTCCTGCTGGGGGGCAGCTGCAGAAACTTGTGCCTGGCTACCTTTGCTCTTATTTAAGGGTTCACACCCTTCATGCCCTCCCCCCGAAGGGAGGGGGTACTACCATGTTATGTGATCCAACATGTGGACACTTACACCCTGGACACACAGAAAGTTGAAAAGGTGTGCACATATGCTAGTGGTGTGAGGGAGCAGCAGCAATCTTTTCTGGCTCTCTGTGTTCTCAGTAAAGAGATTTACTTTGCACCGCTATGGTAAAGATAACAAATACTGTGTACCAGTGCAGTGGTGCTGAGCTATAAAGTTCTCCTACAAAGCTGAGCACATAAACAAGTATTCTGAGGACTGAAAGTGGTGGCTGGTGGGAACAGTAATGTGAGATTTGATTTATTTCGATAAACTAGTTGATATTCTAAGATGCTTTCTGTCATGTTGGTCAAGTGTCAGTCTTATGATGAACTTTGCTCTGGATGACCTTTCATGTAAAGTTGCAAGGCAGAAAGGAAAGATAAACAACTTAAACAACACAATTAAGGCAAACAGAGAATTCAGTCAGTGAGAGACTCCAGTGTTAAGTAAATCATCCCATGGAAACAGAGCTATTTGGAAATGCAGTGGCATCGCTTACAGTGCAGTGGGCAATTAGTTTTAATTAACTTCAAATTCTGACACATAGTCAAAAATCATCTTTTGAGTGCCCAGCTAGACAAATGAAAGTTGGGGCATTATGTTCTGCTAGAAAAAGCTATTACAAGTATTATAATGATGCTATTCACACCTCTATTATAAGTATTACGTGATCTTTTTAATTTTTTATGAACTATACTTTTGCAAGATGATCTTGTTCCATACCATAAGCCTTTGAATAAGGGCACTACTTTGGAAGAATAGATTGAATTTTTAGGAGCTGTTTTGAATTCATTAACAGTGTCCATTGAACGTGTTGTGACTTTTACCAGTCAGGGAGGAAACAGCCAGGAGTTCTTGTAAGATTATCAGAAATTAAAATACACATTAAAATCAGCCTTTAAGGTTAAATCTGGCACTTTAAATGTGATGTATGCCTGTCACTATGGAAGCCCCAAGTACACATTTTGTGGGAGGTAAAGGGGGTGGGTGCTCTGCATTACAACTGCTCAGTGGGGCACGTGTGTCCCAGCCTGAGTCCACATATCCCCCTGCCCTGTGTGTCCACTCAGCTGGACCATTCTGGAGAGCAAAAAATTACTTCCTCTAAGTGTCCTCTTAGCAGTGTATTATAATCCTTAGCACTGTGAGTTGGGTGCTGGTGTTTGTGGAACCAGCTGTGAATTCTTGGTGTTTGCTGTGGTATTGCTCTCCTGTTGCTGGGGGGAGCAGCTTCTGAAAGATGCTAAATAAGTTACTGCCTCCTTTTATGTGAAACTTCTTTCTATTGTTGGCCTTTTGAAGTATGTGAAGCCAGAGCTAGATACTCCTGCTTATGTTTTGCAACCTTTGCTCCTCGAGTAATCTCCCTGATTTCCCTTGGGCTGTGTGTGGCAGCTTCTCACAGGAGTAAGTTCAGAGCCTACTTGCTTGTCCCAGTTAAGTTAATTTGTATGCTGAGCCATGCAGGTAAGGGCAAAGAGTACATTCATCTTCTCAGCTGCTTGGTGACCAGGATGCTAGAGGAAGAATTCAAACAGAAAGAGCTGGTGCTACTGAGATGGGAAAACTGTTATCATGCAGTCACCTCCACAGCCTGTTCCTCTTGGATCGTGGCAGTTACCAGCCCTGGGAGGTGCTGTTTTACTGAGTCATTAAAATCTGTGCCTTTTCCTCCTTTACACCTCTACTGAGACTAAGATACTAATTTCGCAGGGCTGTCTTTTTTATGGCCAAAAAAAAAAAAAAAAAAGCTGCTCTTCTGTGGTTTAGACTGATGTTCTCAGCTCACGTCAGAGAAAATGCTCAGAAGCCTCTGGGTGCCAGGGTGGGACTTGGAGCCGAGGTCTGGAGAGGGAGAACTCTGATATGCTGCACACAGTGTAATCTGTAAATAAACGTGATGGGTCTGATGTCTGCCATGGGAGACAAGTCATTGGGCTGAAGGGTTTTTGGTCTGAACCAAAATAATTGCTCTCACACTGTTAAAAGGAAACATTAGAAAATGATGAAAAAGTGGAATCGTGTTCAGCATTGTCTGTAGGATGTCTTCTCTTAACTAGTGGCTGTCCTGACATGCTGTGTTGTCATATCAACTGGATTTCTTTCATAGATCTTCGGCTGGTTGGTGGCCTAATAATGTTTTTAAAAATGAGTCTTATGGTAGAGTTTAACAGCTGTGCTTTTCAGGCATGGTTTTTTGTTGTTGTTGTTGTTGTTTTTCTTTCAGAAAAAATATGACAGGTAACTGTACATTTGGTAAAGTGAAAAATATCCATGAAATAATGAGCCAGCACAGGAATCCTGCATTCTGACCACCAAAAAGGTCTGCATACATTATTTCAATGTGGAGTACATACAACACAGGAAACAGTTCATGTTATGACAGAATGCTCGTTCTCCTTCTGATCAGGACTTGGAGTAAATGAGAGAACAAAACGGGATCTCTAAACAAAAAAGAGAATGATAGGTTTCTACCAGTAATTTTTATTTTAGTTTCCAAGTGCTCATTGCTTAACATGATGAGAAAATTGAGTAAAACTACCAGAAATGATTTTCAAGCAGTGCTTTTTAGTCTTGGCATATTTATGTATATTTCATGCATGACTTTTTTATTATTAAGGATCTATATTTAAAATTTCATACTCAGCTTTAAAGTTGGCTCTGACTTGAAGTATAATAGTCTTTAGAAAATGGGTTTAACTATCTTAAAAGAAGAAAAAACCCGAAAATTATAAAAACCTGAAAAAAGAAACTTGTCTAATTATACAGAGAGGATTTTGCATTTCTTTTGAAGCTGATTAAGTTTTTTAAAATGAAAATCAGCATGTGTTTTGGGCTCATTCCAGTGACCTAGTGGACAGAAGTAAAATTAAGGAACCTGTTTGAGGTGCTTCAGTAAAATGTGAACCTTAGAAAATCAGACCTCTAAAGGTAAGGCTTTAATGACTAGATTACTGGCTGAGACCCACACACAAGGCTTTCCTCTGGCAGCTGAATTGGCAAGAGCAGACCTGGTGCCCATTAAGTCCCATTGGTGGAAAATGCAGTGTTGGAGATGAGCTTATCTTAAACATAAGGGAATTAGTCCAGCTTCCATTTAAATCACTGCCAAAGCTCTGGCTACATTCAACAAGAGAAGGGCTGAGGCAGCAGGCACACAAAACCCTGTTTGTAGGCCTGATCCCAGCTTTTCTTACACACCCAAAGCTCATGCTGGGTATTGTGGTCACTTTAGCAGGATTAGGGCTGAGCAGATTGTTTGGGCAGATTTATATTGCTATTCATTGTAAGAAGTACTGATACAGTTCTCGGTGATGTCCAGTTAATAAATATTCATGTTATAATACAAGACACCTGTTGACAAGGTGTGATTGTTCCAATCAATTTGCTCAAGTGTGATAAAATGTCATGTACAATAACTGGCTAAATAGCTCTTCTGTTATCTGCAGCCCCCTTCCAGCAGAGCCCCCAGGCGTGTGTTTGCCATGAAGCACCTGACTATCTCCATGAAGTCAGTCTGGCTGCCCTGCTGTATGTGGAGCATGTATTTCAGAGAAATAAGGCCTACATTAATTGAATTCCACTGTATTATGCCTGTGGTGTGTGTTCTCAGTCCTTTGGGGAGTCAGTCACCTCCAAACATGACACTTTGGTCAGGGAGAAACACCTGAAGTGCCTGTCACTTGACACTTCGTGGGTTTCAGTAGCAATCGTGCACACTCACTGGTGCCAGGAGGTTATTGTTTGTCACCAAAGCAGTGTCAGGAGAGAGATGTGATGGTAAAGTGTCAGCCCAGAGATGCAGGGAGGCCAGTGTTTACCTGTGGGTTGGGTGAGTGTGTGTGTGAACACCTGGGGCTGCTGACGGTGGTAATGACCATCCCATTGTTGTGGATGTAATCAGTGACAAAAACATAACCTGAACAGTGTGTGGAAGATCGACGTTTTTTTGCAGGGGAGGGGGGAAATTAACCTCCAGTCCAAAAAAAGTTACATGTCATCTTTATTTAACGCTTCTGTAATTATCACAAAACAACAAGAAATATAAATAGTTCCTTATGTGTTGAAGTAATCAGTATTAAATGTATGGATGATCCAGTTCACTGACACACTTTTTATTGAATTTGGGCATGTGGATAACTCGGGTTCCTTGGCAGGACTTTGAGGACAGGAGGGGAGCTGAAAATGGTAACATAATGGACTGTCCTTTACTAAAGATCTGAGGGCCAATTAAAAAGTAAAATAAGTGTCACCTGACTTAAAAAGACAGGTGAGGAAAAGAACACCCATCATGTAAAGATGAGGCATTAAAATAAATCACGCTAGAAAATAATTAGCCATTTGAGATTTTAACTTGCCACCCACTGAAAACAATGGCAAAAATCCCTTGCACAGGACTCATTTGATGATATTCATAGAATAACTTATATGCCAAATAATGCTTCTATTTGTCAAGTAAATTATTCATCAGATCCATCATCCTGCCATTTCTTTTCTGGCAGAGCTCCCACTGAAGTCAATGGGAGTATTGTCTGAATTAAAGTCTCTTAGGATTGGGCCCAAGGTTAAGCAAAATGCTACTGGGGGCAACTTGTTTGTCTTCCTTGTGTACAAAGCCCTCATGCTGGACAATAGTTTGTCAGCCAGGGTACTGTGCCTTATGATGCTAATTGTTCTTTCACTGATGCTCCCTCATCTCTCTTTAATCTATCTGTTGCCACCTCGATTTGAGCCTGTTAATATGTGTATGTAACTTAAACCTTGCTGGCTGTATAACCCGTATCAGGCTGACAGCAAAATTAACCTGTACTGGTGTCCATGGCCATCAGCCCTTGTGGTGTGCTGTCTTGTTCTGTGGTGCCCTAGGCTCTTGTCTGACCTTGGAAAACTGCAGGATGAGCCAAGGACTCAGAACAGAGGGCTTCGAAGGTGACTTGTTCTCTGCTTTGGAGTTTAGAATCCTGATTAAATGGCTGGTTTGTTCTTCCAGTTTGGTATTTTTTTTAGTCTACAGTTAAATGTTCTGAATCAAATTGCTTTTTCTTCAAAAAAGTGAGAATTATCTTTTCTTGTCTTGATAGGAACAAAGTTAATACAAGCATATCGTTTAAAGGCTTTGCACTTCTAGCTATTAAAATACAACTTGGGCAACTTCAGCGCTGAGCTCAGCCTCTCATTACTACCTATGGGAATGTATAATGGTTAAATTAGCTGCAGGTGGGCTCCCCCGTTGCTCCAGAAGCACATTAGAAGCACCTTAAAGGTTGCAAGTAACCTTAAAGAAATCACACATAATGGCCTGGAACAATAGTCATTCTTGTAGCTCCTAACGTGCTCCATATGCCTGAAAGGTACTGTGCAAATGGGGCTCTTTTGTGAGAGACCGCTTGGGTTTGGCTTTTCTGGGAATGGAGTGTTTGTGTGAAATGGAAAATATTCATGGGTGTTGAGGGTAGTTCTGTGCTCAAATGTGTGATAGAGCAGCTTAGGACGGTGAAAAAAGATCGCAGAGCAGCTGTCTGATGGTGACAGTGGCGGCTCTCAAGGTGGTGTCATGCCCAGGAGGGGGCTATGTCTCCTAAAACATATAGGATGGGTCTGCCGCTGCCTTTTGTGCAAATGAGCAATTTATATCCGCAGTTGGTACAGAAAGATACGTATCCTGGTGCAAAGTTTCGCGTCTCATCTGGGACTGTTGGCTGGAGTTAACGCTTGTCTCACGAAGACCCTTCCGTGCCATCTGCTAGGAATTTCGGGATCGAAGCAAACCGTGCACCCTGCAGCGCTCAGGGGCTTTATCCCTCCTGCTCCGTCTGCCCCCTGTACCTGTTGTTACCAACAGCCCCACGCTGCGAGCGGGTGACGATCTCCCTCCCTTCGGGACTCTTTCCGCTGACCTCGGTTTGCTCCCTCGGTCTGCGTGGCCCGCAGGGACCGCGCCGGTGCCCCCTGAGAACTCGCGTGTGGGTGCCCCGCGGGGCCCGGCAGCAGCACCGGGTGGTCCCCGCCGAGGGGTGTCACGGCAGCTGTGTGAGGGCTCTCCCCTCTCTCCCCCTCCCCTCCTGCCGCGATCGGGGGGCGGTGGCGCCCCTCGGACCCCGCGGGGAGGGGAGAGGAGGGGAGGGGCGGGCGGCGGCGGCCGCTCCCGCCGAGGAGGAGCGCGGGCGGCGGGGAGGGCAGCGCTGCCGCCGCCGGGACCGGCAGCGGTACCGGGCCCGCCAGCGGTACCCGGCCCGCGCCCCGCAGCGCTCGGGCGGCCCGCGGCCGTGTGCCGGGCTGCGAGATGGCCGCCGGCGCCGTCCTGGGGCTGTGGCTGCTGGCGGCGGCGGGGCTGTGCGGCGGGGCGGCGGCAAGCAGGTCCCCCAGCTGCCACGAAGTGCGGACGGCGTTCCAGCTGCGGCAGATCGGGCCCCTCAAGCTGGTCCCCGACGTGCCCACGGCCGGTCAGTACCGACACGCCCGCGGGGGGCTGCTCCGCGAGCAGGGGGGATGCGGGGGGCTCGGGGCTCTGCCGGCAGCCGGTGCGCCCCCGCCGCCTCCATCCAGCGCCGGGCAGGGGAGCGAGTCGGGAACGGCGCTTGCGAAGATAACTAAAAGATTTTCAAGGAAAAGCGGCCCGGGATGACTCGTGCGGGTTTGCATTGTGCAGGTGCTGCTTGTCGGTCTCCCCCGTAAGCGCGGTCTTGTCTTGCCCGCGTGTTTCAGACCTGTGCGGTCCCTTTGCTAAGTACCTGAGGCAGAGGGTTCCTCTCGGGAAGGATCCCTGTCGTGGAAGGCAAACCAGTGCCCGAGTCGTTAGGGAAGGCTTGTTTTACTGCCCAGAATGTGGAGTCCTCGAGCCGGGTGGTGAATACTCTATATAAGTTCTAATTTGGAAGAGTTATCTCGCAGATGAATTCGGGAGCGCTGTCATAAGGAGAGACAGGGGTGACACCTTGCAGGGACGTAGCCAAAAGAACTTGGGCTTTGCTTAGTTAAGCAGCAAGTCTGCAGTGCTTGGGAAAGTTGATGAGCAGAGTGGTGTTCCCTTTTGCCATTTCACAGCTCCTGAACAATGCCTGGCAGCACTGAAAGGGGAAAGTAACACACAGATAATAATGGATTTTTTTTTTTTGCACATTCTACAGTTATCCTATAAAATTCATGACAAGGGTATAAATTGCTTTATAGTATAAAAACGTGATTAAACTCGTGAATGACAACGTATCCGTCCAGATAACGGAGTTGCGTCCCTCGTTTGTACGTGTTTTCCAACCTAAACGATTCAGTGAGTCTGTTCTAAGAAAATGTTTACAGGAGTCGGAATAAGAAAGCAGAGACTATCAATCTCGTGACACAATCTCTAGCTGCCTTATGCCAGCGGAATTGCCTGCAGATGTGTGGTGGTATAAGTTTCAGTTTGGGTTGTTGCTTCTTTTTTTTTTTTTTTTTTTTTTTTTTTTAGCAGTTCGATTCAAAGCCTGCTGAGTTTGATGGAAAGACTTTTTATCTTAGATGACTTTTGGATATGTTTTCTGGCGTGGGTTTCTGTCCTGGGGATTAAATTTGATAGGCCATTGGGCTGATCTCTCAGGGCTGTAAATGACTGCATAGTGCTGGTGATCTTCACTTTGCATGAAGTAGTTGAGATGACACATAGGTGTAAAGTTATCCGGGGGTAAGGAATAATTTGTCATCTTGTGACAAGAAGAGATTTGCAGGAATGGCATTTTGAAACTTGGTGCTACTGTTCAGTGCTGATAGAGGCATGAGGTCATGTTTGTCTTGGAGAGCTAAAAAAGAGGAAAAATGAGGCTTTTAATCCATTTTGATGAAAGTTTAACCCCCTCTCCTGAGCTCTTTCTGGAAGAAGTTCCTCAAATTTTAAATTGATTGTTTTACATTTCTTGTAAAACTATCCTGCTGTAGATGAAACTTTGAGAAAATTCTGCACTTGCAGAAGGTCAAGGTATAGATGCAGTGATAACTTCAGAGAATCCTGAAATGATTTGGGACGGAAGGAACCTTAGAGATCATCTAGTTCTAACCCCCCTGCTGTGGAGGGTTCTTTCATTGTTTTCTTGCATCATATTGAACTTTCCTGTTGAATAACAAGCTCTCAGAAAATAAACTGCATGAGAGAAGGTGAGAGAGGGTAATGTGCTTTTAAATTTTAGCTCATAAAGGTTTCTTTTGAAGAGGATTGGAGCAGAGCTGCAGAAAAGTGCATATTGATCTTCCCTGTTCCTTGAGTATTACTCAGCTCCACCAAAGCTGTGCTTTAATGATGTCTTGCCAGGCAGTTATGTATCCTGTGCCCTCTTTTAATTAAATACTGAAGTGTTTTCTAGTGTTTTCATCTGGCAGCTGTTAGTAGTGAATATATCTTAATACAACCTCCCCTTCACACATTTCTCCCTCACACTGAGGCTCGTTTTATTATGAGTTTTAACAATACACAAATGGTGAAGCGTGTCCCCTGAAGACCTCAAATGTCAGCTAAAGCAGAAGAGGGAAAATGATGGGCAGGTGGGGGTGACACTGGAGAGCAGCATCTTCCCACTCACTTCTGGTCCTGTGGGCCAGACCTGCACTGCACGGGGGTGCTCCTCAGTCCTCAGTGCCTGCACGTTGTTTTTGGATTATTTACTCTGAAACTTTTGCACTTCTGATTGTTTATGAGATATTTTCAATCATTAGAGTGTTGAAAGCCCTTGACTAATCCCAAGCCAGTATTCACAGGCTAATACAACAAATCTGACAGAGGTTAGTCTAAATGATTACTGAGTTCTTATAACCTTTGGGAGAACTGGCAGCTCAGTTGAGAGAGGCCTGAGCCAATGCTGGGAGAGGGATCAGCAGACAGACTGTCAGGTGTGTTTTCTTTCCCCTCTTATGAGTGGTGCCGATTTTACCGGTAATAAAGTTAACTCTAAACACTTGGGAGAGTTTGTAGCCTGTACCCTCTTGTGGTGTATTAGTTGTGATTGCAGTGCTGAAGATGCATGCTGGTGGATCTTGGGTACCATGATGGATCCTGGACACAAGCCTTATGGGGACTGGTGGACTGGAAGCTGCTTCCCTGTGTTGGCCGGGTCTGCAGCAGGTCGCTGGCATTGCTGAGTGGGTGGGGAGGGAGTGTCAGCAGGATCTGCAGTGAGATGTGGCTTTGGGCAGGAGCTCCCAGCCTCTTGTATAAAATGTAGTGGCAAGGGAAGGAAGAAGACTCCTGAGGAAAAAAGGCAACCTTTCTGAAAATTGTCACCACCTTAGAGATGTCCAGGAGTCTTCCTTTAAATTTCTCTTCCCCAGTTTCCCCCAAAAGACATGATATTTTTCTGCTTTGGATTGCAGTCCGTTATTGAGGGCAGGGTTAAGGAAGAAGTGTTTGGACATGGGATGGATAAGAGGCCCAATTAGGTATTTTTGAGCAGCAGATCTTCTTGGTCTGTCTCTAGCATTTTTTCCACTAGTGGAGTCAGTGCTCCTGCCTGGTACCCCACTTTTCTGGAACAAAGGGAATGTTTCAGGGGTAACTTGCTGCAAATAACAGATAGATTGGTCAGGTAAAGGTACTGCTGCCTTGGCTGGAATCCACAGGGAAGGGTTTTTTTTGTGTCTTCCCCCAGACTGGAAAATGAGGTATTATGTTCCCGGACTTGTACTTTGATTATCACAGACTGAGCCGGGACGTTTTTGTGGGAGCTCCTTGGTTAGGAGTTTGATGAGAGAGAATTCTATGCTGTCTCCGAGGGTGAATGGCTGCGTTAATCCTGCCAAGGGACTAAGCCTTTGGTTCCAGGGAGTCTGGATACCTCAGACTTGATGTGTGCTGCTCCGTGTGGTATTGCTGTCAGCCCGGGGCCGCCTCGGCGATGCCCTGCGAGCCCCGGGTTGTGTTACAGCCTTGGCTGCGCTGGCACAGGATCCCCGGGAAGTTCCGGTGATTCAGAGGCTGCTCTGTGGCTCCGAGCACGGTGGGGCCTGCCTGGCACTGCTTTCCAAGGGCTCAGTAGGAAAACTGAATGAACCCAACTGGAGTCTGTGACTTGTCCGCATTCAGGCAGTGAATTGGAGCAGAACCAGAATAAAAGTCCTCTTGTCGTTCCTTTGGTAATCGTGTAACCACAAGAACATCCTACCCGTTTATGTATGCTCAGTTCTCTCTCTGGCTGATTGACTACTGTATGAGCATGCAAAAAACCCCACGTCTGTAAATGGATGGTAAGTAAAGAGAGAAGAATTGGGCTGATTTCTGGGAAGCAAGGACAATATTTGTCACTGGTGAAAGAATTCTAGGAACTCTTTACCTTCTAAATAATCATCTTGTGGAGAACTACCAAAGGGATGATTAGCTTTATTTATCTTGCTGCTCTACTGCTTTACAAAGAGCACGGATTCCCAGGTTGTGTTCAGGGACGCACTTCTGAAGGGGGAGGTTTTGTCCTGTTAAAAGCTGCGTTATTATCCTCTGTCATCCTGCACCTGAAATCAGCAGGAGTGTTCATTACCACGTGTGTGTACTGAATATCCCTTAGCAGAGCTGCACATGCATTAACAACTTACACATTAAAACTGTTTTACTTTCTGAGTAGTGACAGGAAAGTCCTAGATTCCTACCAGAAGCTCCTTGCTGCGTGTGGTGCATGTGTTAGACTCGATCTCATCCCACCTCAGCCTGTGGTAAAGCTCCCATCTATGTTGAGAAAGCAGCATGAGTTAGATCTCTATTTTGAATATATCCAAGAATATCTATTCCCCTGTCCATTTTATTGTGAAACGGGTCATGCCACACTTGATTTTGGTGGTTTTCTCTTACTAACAGTCAGTTCTGTATTTCTACCTTGTTGATGAGAACGCTGTAGTTCCCCTGGTAAAGGTGCAGTCATGAAATTCATTTTGCTCCCAGCAGCATTCTGTCAAAGCCACTGCTGTGTCTGGTGTGTGCCAGATGTGACATGTGCTTGCTTTATTGGCTCTGGGAAGTCTTTGCTCCCAGATGCATCCTTCATCCACCCTACCGAAGGCAGTCCCACACAGCCATGCATGGCAGGCGAACAGGACACACAGGTATCAACTGCAGTTCACACAAGAGGGTCTTAGCATCTCATTCTGATGAGGCAAAGATTGCTGGGTGAGCACAGTTGTGTTAATGCTTAGAAACTGTGCAGGGTGGTTAAGATTTTTTCAAAAGGCACAAAAAATAATCTTTGTTTCTATGAGGTTCCTGTTTCATATAGACGATCTTGGCTGTAATACAAGTTTGAAATGTCCTTGGCGTTACTTGGAGCTTGTTACAGTGGAAGATTTTCTTCCTGTTACACTTAATATTTGTTTTTTTTTTATGATCACACGGGCTTTTTGTTGGTTTACACCACAGACTACCTGTTGGAGGGAGTGGACTGATCCACTGTGAGATGGATTCTATTCTCATCTTTGTCACTCAGCATAGCCAAGGCCAGTTGTGCCTCAGTTTCCCTGTCTACAGGCTGTATCACGGTGTGTTAGTGTGAGCTATTTCATGACTGAAAAGCTGCTGTGAAAGGGCTGTAGATTGCAGCCAGAAAAAACATCAATGAGTTACATCTTCATTTCTGTAGGCTGACTTTGTTTTAATTCTTTATGTGAGGAAAAAGACTAGAAGTTACCTTGGTTTCTGAACCTGAAAGCTATCCTTCCTTCACTTCTCTCATCCAGCCTCTGAGCAGTCAGGGGCTGTAGTCTGTACCTGCTGTGATAGGTGTTCAGAGTAGAAGAAAAGCTATGCTTTTGCAGCCTGCAGCTCCTCTGAAGAAAGGTTCCTTGCTTCATTAATCTTTTCAGGATTTTTTAGCACTCTTCAGACTCAGACAGGAGTGTTAACCTAAAGCTGGTGATGGCTGTGGATGCAGGCAAGACTCCTGCCAGCAGTGATAACTTTTTTTTCCCCTTCTTTTGCTGTGTCTTAAATTTCTGTTTGACGCAGGACCAGCTCGGTAATGCCTCCTGGGAGTAATCTATAAGCACAAAAAAAAATGTTTAAACTTACTTAGTGCCTCATAAAGATGGAATTGCTGTTTCAGTTCCAGGTGGAAACCTGCAGTTTTCATATCCATGAGCCCCAAAAAGCATTGTCCTCAGTGACTTACATGAGCATTTGGTCCAGGTGAGAAGATGACTGGCTTAGTTACTCAGGTCAGCCTTTCCTGTCAGTGTCTTGGGAAGGAATCCAAGAGTCAGCAGAGAACCTGCTCTCCCCCAGTGCACAACATGGTTGTCAAACTGAGTCATGGGAAAGAGCCAAGTATTCCTACAACTCATATGGTCTACTTATTCTTTCAAAAATCTTTGCTGAAAAGACTCTGTAGTGATTTTTTTTTTTTTTTAACAGTCAGCTCAAGACCTGGTGATTCTGATGTTGAACTGGATCTTGGGATGGAGATCAAGCTTAGTCAGAAATGACCCATCCTTAAAATACTGGTGGCTCCCAAGAGCTGCCCCTTACAGCATGTTATGTGCCACTGAAGTTTTGCTGTCATATTGTCATTGGAAAATAACAGAAATAATGGCCCCCACTCGAGTATGTTGCAGGTCTGAGCAGCCAGTTCTTAACCAAAGGGCAGTACTAATGAAAGGGAACTAATGTGATAAGTAGAAGAAAAGTTGGCATGATAATGGCTGTATAAATCAGTAAATACATCAAAATAAGTAAAAGCTTTTGTAAGGATTAATCATGAAAATTGGCATAACCTGAGGATCTGTAAAAAGCAAAAATATGTGCAAAATGCACCCTAGGCAGTGAAAGGGTTTTGCTTTTAAATGATATAAAACCAGAGCTAGAGTTCCAAGTATTGTAAAGTCTTTGTAATTGAATCTTTCTCCTATGAAAGCATAAAATGACATGATAAAAAGGCATATGTTTAATAATACTTCAAATACACAGTCATCACTTACGAGTGTAGAGCACAGCTACTGCTTTTAGGGGAAAACAGGAATTTTGATGGATCAGAATCAATTTGCAAACAGCAGTATTTATACGTAGTGTATCAATCTGTTGATTTGAATTAGGTATCAGTATTTGACATGATAGACTCATCCTGTTATATATAGAGATATATTTAAAGGTATTTGTTTTGTTCATATTAAAGTAACTACTGAGCAGCATCAACGGATGAAATAAGGCACCTCACTAATATTTAATGATATATCTTAAGGATAAAATTATATGGGCAGGCAAGGCTCTTTCTACATTCTACAAAGAAGTTAAGATGTAATATTTTAAGGCAGTATATTATTTGATGGAAAAACATGATATACTTCTGCACAGTATCTTCTTCAGTTTGGATCCACAGAACTAACTTGAGCCTCAAGCTAAGGACTGGGTGCACAGGATTACATAGCACAGACTTAGGAGAACAAGGTTTTGCCTTCTTTTTGTGTCCTTCATGACCCAGGGTGGTCCGTAGATCCAGATGTGCTGGTCTGGAAAGGGAACTGAGCTGTGTTGTGCGTGGAGCAAAGGTAGTAGGGCTGTGTGCCAGACTGTTCTCTGCATTAGAAAGGTAACAGGTGTCCAGAATACTTAGTTTATGGCTGGGTTTTGTCCCTTGCAAGAGCTAAATATTTTTTTACAGCAATGCTGATACTTGCACTGAGCCCTTTGTGTCTGAACTGCTCTATCAACACTGGTCCTTAGGGCCAGTCTAGAGAAGAATGTAAGGGCAATATTTATATCCCTGTTTTAGGATGTCAGGTGAAAGTCAAGCAGCTGAGAAGCCCTTGCCAATTCCGTAGTGAGTCCTGTAGTTCAGTGGCACGTGATGGCAGGTAAAGCAGTGCAGCTCAGCAGGTGACACCCGAAGGATCCCCGGGGATCAAAAGTGGCCTCGTCTGTACAAGGTGCTGCAGCCGTGCCAGAGGCCTGTCCTGGCAGCCTCACCAGATGAATTGTAGAGTGCTTGACTGTCCTGCAGCCCCCTGGGGCTCTGTGCCTGCTACAGCTCCGAGGAGCTCAGCACTATTACACCCGTGATTTATGCTGGAGCAGCCACAGCCTTCCCTCGTGCCTCGGATCCGCGCTGTGCGTGTACTTCCAGGGGAATAAATCTGTCTGTTTTACTCTTTTCAGTACATCAGTTTTAAAGGATGGTTATTAATTACCTTCCTAGTGTATTCATACATGCGTGATTAATGTCTAAAGTTTTTGCTTTTGAAATTACGAGGCACTGGTTGGAAGAATACAGAAAGAATTTAGGACAATGGAGGAATTTCAAATATCACAGGCAGTACCATCACATTTATTTTGTGGACTGAAGAATCTCGGGGAAGTACCACTGATATGTATCCTCAGGTTCTTTTGCATTTTGATAGCTAAAATATAGAAATAAAGAACAAGTGTAGCCAGGCAATTGCATAGGAATTTCAGAGCTGTAGAGGACATAAAATCATTCCCCTAGAAGTTGTCTTTCCACTCTTTTCTTTTGGAATTTTTTTTTTAGTCTACTTTATATGATTCTGTGCCATATTCTGCCTTTCTCTGTTCTTCCTGAGTTTCTATTAATACTGATGGCCAGCATATATATGCATTTCAAATACGTATATATAGATTTTTTTGGTCTTCTGACGATTCTGCTTGCTTCCTGGGGTCATGGCTTTCCCTCTGCAGAGTTCTTCCTTCACAGGGTGGATGTGACAGCTATTCTGGAGGGACATCCTTCTCCAAGGAGCTTGTTTTCACAAAGAGCCCCTACTTTGCTATGCACTCCACTGTCACTGCCATGTGCTTTAAAAACAAATGAGAAACAAATTTCAGAGAGCTGTGTTGGAACCTGAGGATATCAGATAGGTCAGGGTAGCTTTGTTTGGCAGCTAGTTAAATTGGATAGTTGGACACATCCCTAGATGTTAATGGTTAAATGTATTCATTGTTCCAACAAGGCCCCTATTCATAAGGGGACTATTCCGTGCTCGTTATGCATGCATAATTCCCATTAATGCTACAGGGGGTTAAGGGTGGAGAGTGAGGGGGGGAAACGAAGCTGATGTTTACACATCCATGTTTGCACTCAGAGAAGAGGCTTTGTAACACACCAGGAATTGATTTGTGTTTCCACAGCTCCCTTAACTTTAAATCTCCACTTTAAGGAGAGAATGGAGGGGTGGGGAAGTGCCATTTGCGTAACTGCCTTGCACACCATACTTTGTCAATGATTAGAAATATCACTCCAGTGCTAGTATTGGAGAAGCTTTTGAAAGTAATTAAGTGCTTGGAAATCCAGGGGTCTTATTTGAGTAGCAAAATAATGACTCTGAATCTTTAACTTCTGGCAAAAAGTTTTTGCAAACCTTTGACTCACGTTAATCAGGGTGACGAGGTTTTGTGATTTATTATACAATACGGGTGTTTTCCATAGAAAACCTTCAGATTAAGGTTCCTCACTCTTAGGTGCACATCAAAGTCGTGTAAAAGCCATAAAGAAGCTAAGCATTGCCTAAGAAAGCCTTTCAAGTTCCAGAAAGTGCTTGAAGTACTGAGGGTTTTGAAGTGCTCTAATCTCTGACATGGGTGACGTGCTAGGCTTGCACTTTTTTGTTTTGTCACAAATCATCCATGCACAGAGTGCAAAGGGACCCTGACAAAGTCATTTTACTTTTGAAAAGGAAGGCTTTTTTCCCCCTACTATTATGTCTCCCATTCACATCTACATGTTTGCTTCCACTTTGTTCAGGTCTAAGTAGTAGGGTATTTGCATAGTCTTCCCTTTGTTCTCGGTAAATATGGAGTAAAATGAGCAAGATCCCTGCTTTGAAATTAAGGCTTTGCTCTTGAGAGATCTCAAGGGCCAAATCCTCACAAAAGGTACAGCAACGTAGTGCCAAAGGAGCTGCTGTCCAGGAACAGCTTGCCTTGGGTGTTTGTACGAGGAAATGTGAATAAAGGGAGAGTAATCTGTTGAAAACTGGATGTAATTAGGAAAAATACACTGCTGAGAGCTGCTGAAAGATTAGAATAATAGAAAATAGTGCTGAAATAGACCTGAAGTGATCATCGGGTCCATTCCTGCTACTCACAGCCAGAATAAACTGTGTTTAAATCAGGGATAGAAGATCACAGCCTTTTTAGGTTGTTTGTTCCTGTGCTTAATTACTTTATTGCTTTTTTTTTTTTTTTTTCTCTAATACAAAATGTAATTATTCCTTGCTGAAATACAGGCCTTTTGCTTCTTATCCCGTTCTCAGGACGTTCCTCTTTGCAGTCCCCCTCGTTACGTGAGAACTGCTCTGGTTTGTTGTGCTCTGGAACGGTGCTCTGTGCATTTGCACTGGTGACACACAGAGCAATAAGCTTTGTGCCTGTGAGCGTAGCCTTCGTCTGGGACACGTGCACCTGGAATGAAGGATGTGAATTCCAGATGTGGTGGCTCATTAAGCATCGTGACTTGATTTGCTGTTTGAGCTCAAAGAATGTTTCCTCCTCTTCTGAACATTTGAGTATTGTGAGGAAGGAGCAAACTGTGTGGGGATATCGAATTCTGTGGACAGTAAAGCAAAATAACTAGGTCACAAATTTGCAATGTTTTGGTGGAGAGGAGTGTGCAGAAACAGCAGTTTTCAAGTGACCAAACTTTCAACAGCAGTTGAGTTGCAAGCCTGCTAGTGGGAAAACTGGAGTGTTGTAGCAAGGCAGCAGGGAGATACCTGGAGATGTGAGGCTTAGGTGGGGCATGTGCTCCTAACTTTAATATGCACCTTAGATTTTGCTGGCAGTAATTCCCTCTATTGTGGGTGTAAAGGCCAGAAGATAGAAATTAGGCTACAGAGGAAGATGACTGAAGTCTTGCAAATAGAAATGGGTTGATTTTTCAAAGCAAGCCTGAGGATCTCCACTTATCCAGATTAAGAGTAGATCTGGCCCTTAACCCTCTATTTTTCAGTGCTTCACTGTTTTGGGGTGTTCATTCTTGAGTAGTTTCATTGATATAGTTTCTGTATTTCTTGCAGGCTCCCTTCAGGTACTGGAAGGGTCCTGCCAGGTCACCCTGAAGCCTTCTCTTCTTCAGGCTGAACCATCCCAATTCTCTCAGCCTTTCCTCATAGCAAGAGGTGTTCCATCCCTCTAATCAAATATCAAACCATTATGTCCTGTGTTCCTGCCTCGTTGTTCTTCCATAAGGAAACACAAAAAAGTGGGAACTGAAAGGCTGGAGTGATGATTTTAGAAGGAACAAGGGCTTCCTAAGTAATACTTGGGAAACAGCATCCAGGGTCTTATATGGTTGCCATTTGATGGAGGTCAAAGTATTTTCTCCTTGCAACTCACAAGAGGATCCACTTTTTCAGAAGTGCAGGATAGTTATCTGCTCTTTCTACATGGGCAGTTCAAAGGAGAGGGGTAATGAGTCCATAGGCAAGAAAACAAAGCATATGTAAAAAAACTACTGCCTTCCTAAAACAGAGTGGGGCTTTTAAAAAAAAAATAATTGGAACCATTGCTCTTGGAGAAAGGCTTTCAAACTTGTGCTGAGAAGGCTTGGCTTTAGTCTCCTAATTTAAGTTTGGGAAAAATGTATTGGTTACCATTCACAGCAGCCTGAAGTTGCATTTGGCTAAAGCACTGCATTTTCAGTTTCAATCTGCAGTAATCAAATTTACTCTTCCTAACCTGGTTTGCTCTAGATATGTCAGGAAATACAAACATTCACCTTCCTCTAAAAGCAGCTGTGCTTTGGCTGTACCTGGTTCTGATCTAAAGCTCACTGGGAGCGTCCCCATTGCTGGTAACACTTGCTGTGCTGTGACCCCAGCTGGGATGAAAAGTGGCTATGTCATTTGCTGGCAGGGCTGTTGGCCTAGGTTTGGAAAGTATTCTAGAGCCACTATCACAGGTGCCAAAACATTAGCTGAGCAGCAAGGACTGAATAGGGCTGGCTTGTGTCAGTTTGGCTGCTGCTGTGTCTCTGATGGCTCCTGTCCCCAGCCCAGCTTCCTTTCTCACTGCCTGCCTCTGGCTTTTCCAAGTGTGGAGTGAGTGCAGCCAGCACTGCCTGGCAGTGTGTAGGGCTGGCCTCAGACAGCTCTGTGTCACGGTGGGCTGCTCTGGACAGCTTGGGTGGGGAGCTCTAAACCTTCAGTAATGCTGTTGGGTTTGAATGGAATAGCACAAGCAAGAAGGGAAGGATTATCAGTTCAGTGTGCTGTGAGGGGAGCCTTGTTTGAGTGATGTAAAGGAAGAAACATGATTTCTTAATTTATATAACAGGTGCATAGGATCTGAATCAAAAGCAGGCTCTGGGAGAGCACTGAACATGCACATAGCAAAGGGCAGGTTCCACTAGGAATTGCTTACAGTCCAAGCAAACTTATGAAAGGTGTCTTCCTCTTTTCCACAGGGGAAACAGCGTGGAGCCCAAGGGACCTGCCTTAGGTCAAACAACCCTTTCAGTATTGCCAAGTGTTAGGAGCCTATCAGAGCTCTCCACACTGGTTTTAAAAAGTTGTTCATCTGTGGTCCCAACCTAAAGGCTTTTAAGACATCTTCCTGCCTCTCCTCCATCTTCGGGAGGCTGCATCTGTTTCAGAATCCCATTATCCTGGCTCAAGATGTCCCAGAAAGATACAGGCCTTCCTGCTGAACACACTGCTGGGGTGCAGGAGGGGGTGGTGGAATGCCATGTGTGGTGAGCTCAGCTGCTTTCCAGCTTGGGGGTATCGTTGGTACCCAGAAGTCGGGTGAGATTTCATTGTGGAGTGTCTTTAATCCTCCAGTTCTTCATTCCTCATTGCTGCCTTCATTTGCTCCTCATACTGCCAAAACATTCTCCATGGTCTGGGCAGGCAGAACAAAGCAAAGCCGAAACAAATGAGGAAGGGCAGAAGGCCAGGCCCATCCTGGCTTCAGAAGAACCATGTGCTTAAGTGGAAATACTGTCGTGGCCCTCAATTTCATGGGGGCTATATAAGCTTGTAATAGGCCCTTGCTGCTTTTTGGACCACTGAATATTGTCACCAACTCTGTGATGTGTTTGGGGTTTTAACTGTTTGACCTTCCATTGATTTTCATTGAATGTGTGCAGCTAAAAATCCCCAGTACTTGTCTGAAATCAAACACAAGTTACTTTAAGGTCATTGAAGTGCTTCTTTATAATTCTTTGTAGGTTCACTTTTCTGTTAATTTTGAGTTTTCTTAGGAGGGGCAAGTTTCCTGGCTGTGAATCCTGTTCCAGGATTCACTTGAGAGTCTGACCCAAAGCCCTCTGAGCTTTGTTCAGAGCTGTGTTAATCTCAAACTATTAAATCCCCACAGAAGCCCGAAGCACAGCACAGTGTTGTGTCTTTAACTGTCCTTGTATTTTGTGTGACTTGATGCTACTGGGTGTCTCCCTTGATATCAGGGGGTGCTGACCCCAGCCCTCTGATACTGCTTCCCTCCCCTCTTTCCTGCTCTAGGGAGTGTTATTTTGCACATGGTGGTCCAGTATGGAAGAACTGATCTGAGCATAAATCTAGGTGCAGCTCAGCCCATGAAAAACAGGTTACTGGTGTGTTGTAAGCGACCTGAGGGGCTGTCAGCTGGTTCTTCTGCCTGGTCCCAGTGAAGGAGTGTTCCTCTCCAGGGACTGTCACGTGTGTTTGGCTCTTTCCTCTCTTGCCTGTTGTGTGTTGCCTTCCAGTGCCTGTGGCTCCAGTTTGTGGCAACAAACTCCAGTTTTCCATGAATGTCCCTGCTCCTGACAGTGCCATTGTCTGCTTGAGGAACCAAAGAAAGGGAGCAGGATGCAGAGACCTTGTGATGCTGTAGTCTTGCTGCAGCCTGTTTTAATTAATTACTGTGTCATGGGTGATGAAGTTGAAGAATTGGCCCTAGTGAGGGGTGTCTTGTCTAGTCACCAGCTGCTTACTTTTGGTTCTGCTCTGTAAATGATTACTCTTCCTTTTGTGTAAATAGCAGCAAGAGCACATTGTGCTTTTCCTAAAACTCTTGGTTATATCATCCAGGTTTTTATAGTTTACCTTCTCCCAAAAAATAAAGAAATTATGCAAGTGGGAATGGGATCCTAAAGAAGTTTGTTCAAATACTGGTGAAAACTCTGGAGAAAGTAGCTGTCGGTCATTCTCAAGTCATGCACAAGAGTGAAGTTATACACAAGCTTACTGGACAAATGGAAAGCATTTGGGATTTTGGCTGTGACATTAATACTTAAGCAAGACTGATATGTATTTTTAAAAGAGGAAATGTGTTGTCTGAGCATTGGGTTTCATGTATTGCTTTCAAGTGGAATGGTGAAAATGGAAGTATTCAAATCTTGGGGAGGGGGGAAGGGAGTGTTGGGGAATTATTATTCTTTACTTCTCCAGTGCTGTTCTTGCAGTTTCACTTTCTGAGGCTGTGACCCAAATATCTAATAGTCCCTTGGTTCCTTTAGATTTATCTTTGCTTTTGTTTCTTCTTCCTATCTAGCATTCTTAGAGATTTTTGCGTTGACAGAGAAAATAGAACAGAGGAAATACAGTTGATCACGAACCTATCAATATATTTGAAATCTTCTGTGTTCTGCCACCTTATATGGATCTTACCACAGCTAAAGCATATTAGGAAGTAGTTCATGTTAAAAAGTAATCTGTCAGCGGTAAAAAACAATTGATAACATCTGACTTATCTTTTGGCTTTGAAGTTGAGATGAATGAGGTGATTCATACCTTTCATAAAGCCATTTTATGTCATCTCCCTCTAGGCCTAGATAGATGGCCTAGTATTGATTTGCATTCATAAGGTGTGGGTTTTTTTCTAACTGTACAGGGCTGCAAACCAACTTTCATTTAAAAGCAACTTCAGTGTTGTTGCAAGCAAAGTGCTACATACCTGTCTTCCAGTTTAGGCTTTCCACCTCCTGTGGTTTCTGCGTTCTTCAGTCAGATCACCCTGCAAGGCAGGGTTCTGTGGCAGTGAAATGCTGTCCCCACTGGAGAGCAGAAATGCAGCTGTTATTTTATTGGATGATATGGAGCAGGAAGATTCACTGGAATCATCTAGGAAATATTTTGTGTATATTCGTGGTTTTTTTTTTTTTTTTTTTTTTAATTGGCAGTTGTGAAAAAATGGATGGGATTTACTGCTGGGGAATGTGATGAGACATAATGAAAGATGAATCATAGTAGACTCTAAATTAATGAAAGTTCTTCTAATTTTTCTCTCACCTCTGTATTGCAATTATACGTGTTGGCCCAGGAAAATGGAGGAAGGAGTTGGCATTACAGTAAATGTAGAAACCCCTTTGATGTAGACTCACTGACCTCCATCAGTCTAGATTGTTTAAAATGTATATGCATCAGTCTTCGTGCTTTTATATCAACTCTAGGAGGAGGGGGGGAAAAAAAAAGGATGGATTCTCAAGAGCATATCTCTTGAATTTGCATGTCCTGTGTAGTTAGGAGGCTCTGTAGCAATCACAGCCTTGCTGTCTCCCACATTCAAAGGATATCTCACTTAGCACTGGGCTCCCGTGAAGTAATTTAGTTTAATCAGCATTAAAGAATTGATCACCCTTCTGTAGGAGCGCAAGCCCTGGAGGAGGTGACCACTGTGCAGTCCCCTGGCCATGGCAGGTAGTGCTTGCCCTGCACAGCACCTGGCACTTACCAAGCTGTGTCTCTCCTCAGCTGCTCAGCCTTCCAGATTAACAGTTTGGACTGAAATGCTGGAAGGTGGCTTTTGTGCCTTCTGCTACCAAAATTCTGCTGTTTCGGAGATCAGGGCTGACTGAGGGGAAGATCGAGGGGGAGGCAGTGAACTGTGGGAGATGAATCACCCTTTCTTTGTTCCTTCAAGGGAGTATTTAGGAGCAGTGGTACCATGGCCATTTGGCATTGACACCAAAGGTGCATCTTCCAGCAAACTCCTGAAAACCAGACTGTTTTGGGAAGCACTGGAAAGTCTTGAATTGTGAACCTTCTCTGAGGAGGGTGAGAAGTGTGGAGAGGGACTCAGAGGAGTAAAGAGAGGGCCTGGCCACCATTGTTTAGGTTTCAGCAAGTTGAAGGGACATCTGGTTTAGGGCAGTCAGATAGTTTGTCTGTTGCTTATGCCCAGGCACGAGGCAGATTCTGTGGGGCACAAGCCAAGGTGAAAAAGCTAACAGGCATATGCAATACCCTATGGGGCAGGGCAGAAGGTGGCTTGGAAACTGGACCAAAAACCAGAACAAAAGAGCAGTGAGAACCAGGCAAGCAGCAGAGGGAAATGGGAAAAACTCAGACAAAACGAACTTAGCAACAGGCCAACAACACTGAATTGTGCAGATGCTGCTCTTAAGAGCTGTATATTTTGGAGAGTTCCTGCTCTGGAAGCTGATCAGGGCTGGTGCCTGATAGTCTCCAGCTGTCCTGCAAGCTGTGGCACTTGCTGATGCTGCCAACTCTCTGGAGTCATGACATGTAGTGCTTCTTGCTGCCCCCTTCCTGTCCCATTTAAGATTTCCACCCACCTTAAATTTGCTGGTGTAATTGCAGTGCAATCAAATGATCCTCCCATTTTGTGGGGTTTTATACTTTTTTTTTTTTTTTTTAGGTCTACTCAGGCTCTCTTGAGCTAATGCAAGCAATTTGATTTGACAGAGTTGAAAGTAGCTACTCATGCTAGTAGTTATATTAGTATTTATCCTTGATTGTTTCAACTGGAATAGCACATCTGGTCATGGCCTTAGTGATGCTTCAGTGTATTGCAGAGGAAAAATGAGAATGTAAAGTCCAGTGGTCAAGTTAAATGGTGTCTCTGTTAATTTACATTATGAAACAAGGGATCAGGGAAAAGAAACTTTCATGGCTTGTGTTCTCCAAACTGCACTTGTAATTTGCTGTGCTGGATGTAGGCACGTTGTCAATCTGCATATAGGCAAATGGGACAAATTCAGGCTCTGCTCTGGTATTTTGTCAGCTTTTGGCTTTAAAGGGTCCTTTTAACATGCTGTTTGTCTATGTAATCTTTATATTAAAAGCTGACAGTAGGATTATTTTAACAAAATAGAGGAAAGAGTTAGAAACAGATTGGAAGATTCTTTCTGAATAGTCAGAAAATGTGAGTTGGGTGGGCCTGGCCACAGATTACCTCAGGCAGGAGGAACAGACATCTTCATTTGACTTAGAGAAAGTCTCTGCTCCTTGGAGCTTACCTGGATGTTACCCCTGCTCAGGGAGCAGACGATTTACCAGGTTAGTTGCTGTTTTATGTCCCAGAGCCATTTGCAGATGTGCATTGGTCACTGTTGCACTGGCTTGCTGGCTTTTCAGGTAATTCCTGGCATTCACCACTTCAAGCATAGTAACTACCATACTGTAAACGTTGACAAATCAGATAGTAGCTGTTTGACTATGCACACATTGAGCTTGATGGGTTTAATCTGCTTTGTGGGTCTTTCCAGTTGAAAACATTTTCTTGGTTTCAGGGGGACTGGGCTGTGGTGTCAGGCTGTGCACAGGGAGCTGTGCTCCTTTCTGGGCGAGGATGGCTTGTGTTTGTGGATGAGTTTTGTGACATGAGTCTTGCAGGGGAAGGTGATGATGGTTTTAGCACTCCTGGGGCACAAGAGCTGTGTAGGAAAAGAACCTCACAAACTCGTGGCAGTGTACAGGGGTTGGATTCCCTTTCCCTGATGTGGCTCCGTGGGCTCTGCTCATGCATCAAGCAGTTGCAGGGGGAGCCCTGGCTGGAAACTGCATCCTTTTTCACTGGGTTTGGCCTTCTCCCCTGAATTAGTTGGCATTTAATTGCTGAGTTTTCCTCTCGCTGAGGCAGCAGCTCCACCAGGCAGATGAGTCTCAAGAAGGATGAAGCGTTGGCTCCTGTTCAGCTGGGCCACATACAATGTAAAGGACTTCTCGCACCCTCCTCTGTGTTACTGAGGCATAATCCATCTTGGAGTCTTTGAGGACATTTGTACAACGTTAAAATCTTGGGCTTTGGACTAAAGCTTTGTTTAGAAGTAGTGTTGAAAAGTTTGCCCAAATGGGATGGAATAAAAACTGTCAGAGAACAGATTGCACTGAGCTCGCCTTCGGATCATGCCTATGAATGTTCTGTGCAGTGCAGGTTAAAGGCTCACCTTCTTTGAAAAAATGAAAACAAAAATCAGCCTGTCTTTGAAAAAGTTAATGCAGGTGGATCAATTATTGGGTGATTACTTGATGTTCTGGTTTCAGAGTCTGGCTTGTACAGTGTGTACAGCATTTTAAAGACAGAACTGTTAAACTACATGGTCAGCCAACAAAATAAATATATATTCAGCTTTTGGAAGAACCTAATTTTGCTTGCTCAACAGGCCTGTCTGCTTTTAGGAGATTATACTGAGTTAGCTTGAGTGGCCAAAGTCTTAGACTTTATTGGTACCAAAGTTACAAATGAAGCCTAAAACATTTTGATTTAAAATAAAGAAGTCTCCAAGCAACACACAATAAAATAAACCCCAGATGATTTCAGTAGACCTGGCCAGCTGGAGATGAATTAAGATGCATAGTTTTTTGTGCATTTGGCACCTTAAGTGATTTATAATTCTGACAGGGAGGTGTCTGAAGGTGATGCCTTTGGCATGTATTAAGTGCTTTGGTGTTGCAGAGGAGTTTTCAATAGGGATCATTGTTACTTTCCAAAATACTCATTTTTTAGACTCAGATAGTACATCTTTTTCCTGCTGTTCTGAATGTGACTTTGTTTTTCAAAGTGGAACAAGATACTTTATCCTGGTTTTTATAATAACAGTAAGGATTTAAAGTCTGTAGTTTTTCTCACTATAAAGAATAAGCTGAGCCACAGTTTTAACCAATACCCAAGAGAAAAAGACTTGAAATTAAAAATAACAACATAATCAGCAGAGTAATCCTTCCATCTGATCTGAAGCAGAAAACTAATTTGTTTTAGGAAAGCTATAAACCTTTTGGAACTGAAGCCCAGGCATGTACAGGTGAAAGTGTTCCACTCTGTCAGTAAGTTAATGTGTAAGAAAATGGAATACAGAGAGAGGTGTGTTGGGATGCAGGTGCTTCACATCTGTGGCCTGAAGTTAAGAGTCCTGTCAGAAGGCTCCCGTCGTGGCCAGGGGCTGGAACACGTGGGAATAGAGAGAGAGGTGTGTTCAGCTGAAAAGAAGATTAGGGGAGGTCACACTGCTCTCTTCAGCTACCTTTTGGCAGAAAATAGAGGATGTGAAGTCAAATTCTTGCACACACACAGTGGTAGGCTGAGAAACAACAGACGTGAGTTGAAACATGGGAAGTTATCCTTAGACAGGATCTTTTTAATTCACTTATTTTACCACGAGGGTAGTGGTAACTTTTTTTATCTTTGGGGGTACTTGAAACTTGGTGTTTGGTACTTGAAACCCTGCTTTAAAGGGTTGAACTAGAGGTTCCTCCAAACTAAATCAGGAGTTAGGAAATGAGAGGCAACTTGGGAAAAGCAGGTAAGAAAGTCCTAGGGGGAAATTAGCAGAATCTTATCACTGAAAAGATGCTTTTGGTAATTTTTCTTCCCTCTTTCACAAATGGTGCTTTTTCTCTGGTGTATAGAGTGACTTTTTTCCTAAACTTGAAGTGGAATTTGCCCTTAAGGTTGTCTCCCTTTTGCTGATGTGCAAAGCACATCTGAGCGGGGGTGATTTCCACGGCACTGTGGGGTGCTCAGTCCCTCAGTCACTGCTGGGTCACTCTGTTCCTCCCCTCTTCTTCTGCTGGGGAGGGTATTCTTTATTAAGATGAAAGAGATGAGATAAACTAAAATTAGTATCAGAGCTATTAAAGACATGAAGACATTACTAATGAGTTCTAATTTAATCTCAGCACCCAGGCATGTACAGTGCTGCAAACTTTTATTAGGTTTCTATAATTGTGTTAAAAGTGATACCCTCAGGCTAGTTCTGAAGCCAGGCTGTGCATGACAGCTCTGACCTGGCAGTACTGGGAGGGGACTTTGCCGGTCTTTCAGTGCTCTGTGTTTTACATCAGGTTCCTTAATTGTCAGGGGCTTAGTGCTGCTTCTATTTAGGAGTGGCTCCTGTATCATTTTGGCTCCGGACCAATGAAGCCTGATCTTCAGGCTCCTGGTGTATTCCTTGGAGGAGATAGCTGGGTGGGGAATCCCGGGAGTGCAGTTCCAGCTGAGATAGCTGTATTCCTAAAGCTTTCTGGAGGGAAAAGCAGGTTGCTGAGGTTCAAAGGGGAGCACCAGGCACTGATAGCTGGGGAGAGTGTCCTGGCTGTGGGCAGCACATAGCATGGAGCACTTGGTATTTCAAACCTCTTTGATGCAGGTTTGAGCTTTGCAAAAGCCTTTCAAGCAAAAAAATTCCCAGGGCTGCTGGGCAAGGAGAAGTGCTCTGAGTATCAGCAGCCTGGCACTGCAGATGCCAAGTAACATTTACAGCCCCTCTGCTCAGACACCTCTATTTGTGCACTGAGTTGCTCAGCAGCCTGTACTATAATTTCACACATGCCTTGTGGTGCCAGCTCAGAGAAGTGGTCCTTCCCTGACCCCCTGTTCCTTGTGACAGAACAAACGTGTTATGGGGGGAACTGGATCAGGGAACCCACCCAAGTTAAAATTAGCCTGGCCAAGAAGCTAATTTCAACCTGGGAGAGCTTCTCTGGCAGGCGGGAGCAGAGGAGTGTGCCCAGCTGGTGACAAGCACAGCCCTCCTGCTGCTGCTTTTGGCAGCCTGCTGGTTCCTGCCAGGGCACAATGGGCTTGTCTTGGGCTTTCAGCAGAGTTTGGGACTGCAGATCTGGCTGGGAAGACTTGTAGTTTCCTGGTTTTGAGATTAGACTGAAGCATGAAATGATTCCACCTCAAAAATGGTGTCCTTAGTTAGCTCAGTCTGTGACAACTTTGGTGTTTGTTTTTAAACTGAAACAAAAATACAGTTAATTCAAATATTTCGTCTGGCTTTTGACCTTTTGGACACAAATTAGCCTCACTTTCAAATGAGAATTACTGTAAACTGGAAACAACACTTTCAAGTTGAATGAGATGTTTCAGCTAGCTTGGTGGTTTTATTTTTTTTTCCTGACAAGGGAGATTTACTGAACTCCTCCTTGCGAGTTTGGCCTCAGTCAGCTGCTGACCTGGAGCTGGCTCTGAGCAGAGCCTGGTCATTTTGGTGTCTCTGCTGATTTTTGTTTGCATCCTCTTGTTTTGAATCACTGTCAGTTCTGTGTGGACACTGCCAGGTGTGAGGGTGCAGTGGGGTTGTTCAGTAACGTTTCTGTCTCGGGGCTTGGTCTGGGTGCTCTGCAATGGCCTGAGTGAGAAATGCTGTGGAGGGATTGTGACCCTTTTGAGATCTGGGGCTGTTTCCATCTGTGTGGTGCTGTTTGGGAAGGGGACTGCTTTTGGTGTTTAGAACCAGAGGGCGCAGAGGGGTGGCAGTGTGGGGACAGGCCAGCTCCAGTCCTGGCGCAGGGAGGGTGCTGATGTCTCACCACAGCTTTGGGTCCAGCCCAGCTGGGCTGTGCCACCCTGTGCTGTTGGGTGTTAAAATGGTCCCTGAAGTCATTGGTGGGATGGGAGTGGGGGAGCTTGGCCCTCAGTGTGACACTGGCTTTCCTGGGAAAGGCTGTCTCCTTAAAGCCTGAGAGATGGGATGGAGGTGGACAATTCCGTTCCCTCAGGACCACCATTCCTGCCTCGAGGTGCACGGAAGGAAGTGCCTGACACTGGCATGAGCCTTCCTGCTGGGGTGTTCCTGTTCCACTGAGAAATTGTAGTGGAAATATCTGCTTTTTAATATCATGTGACTGTTTTGGCTCTGGTATTTTCTGTGTACCTTTAGCTTACTTACTGGTCCCTTGCTTTCTTTTGTCCCCTTCTTAAAACGTGTTTGCAAAGCACCAGAATATACTCACCTGCAGTCTGTACCAGATCTTTTCAGGCAGCTGTTAATCCCAGGGTATAGAACAGAGAGAGCCTGAATATCCATCCCAACTCTGTGTGATGTGGGTTTCCTAATCCAGGGCACTAAACTTGATGGAATTATTTTTAAAAAAGTAAAAGCATCCTACAAAAATCAAGTGTTTTAATCAATTTTCAACTTCCTCTGTAGATGAAATGGTCATGAATTTGTGTTCTTGTGACAGCAGCTGAGTTTCACAGGGTCATTCCTTGCGGGTTTGGCTTTGTGGTACTTCTGACATTAGGAAGCATTATTTTTATGGTGTAAGTTGAAAAGGTTTTCTAACTGTTGTTTTTTTCTTGTTTGCTTTAAGAGTCAGATTTACAGATCTGTCAGCACAGGGCACCGACATGTTGCACCAAAAAAATGGAAGAAAGCTACCAGGCA
Organism: Pyrocephalus nanus; assembly: GCA_038380795.1. Lineage (NCBI taxonomy): Eukaryota > Metazoa > Chordata > Aves > Passeriformes > Tyrannidae > Pyrocephalus > Pyrocephalus nanus. Next base: position 18,238,136 of record CM076270.1, on the reverse strand, counting down.
GCTGTTCGGAGAGAGAGGACTCAAAGTATCCAGGCCCTGAACTTCGAACTGAAGTACATGATTGTCGGTCACATCACAGCTTTTCAAGGTAGGAACTTTTGAGTACTTTGTAACAGTATCCTCTGCAATACAAAGGGAAAACTCCCAGCTTTTATTTTTCATTCTCTGGTATCGCCTGCTGTAGGCACTGCCTTATGGTTGACTTGCTTGTTCTTTGATTGTGCTTTTGGAGAAAGGTGAAGGCACTTAGTCTTGACTGGTGTTTCAAGCATCTGCCTAAATCTGATTAGGAATATTTTTAAATTTAGACCCTGTTCCTGGGCTTGGCATGGATTTTTTTTTTTTAATGGCATTTTCAAATGTCATTTCGGTGCCTGATGGCTGTAATTTTTTATCTTCTCTTGTGTTTTGCCAAATCGTTGACAGGTGTAGAACGTTAAATGAAAATGCATTTGCTTGTTGATGCTTGAGAGTAAGTGCTCAAACCGATATGTCAAATGAGAGCACAGCTCTTGCTTCATGTCAAAATGCCTCCCTACTACCTGGCTCCAACAGGGTCATGTCAGACTCTGGAGTTCCTTCCTCCAGGTGGTTATTGCACTGTTACAAGGAGGAAAATGCTTGGGTAGGATTGTGCACTGTAGTGTTGAGCACTGGAGACTTTTCTCCAGAAGGGCATTTAGACATAGCTATGACATGTAAGCAATGAGAGTTGAGTGATTCCATCAGCCACTGAGTGGTGAATTCAGTTTACTGACTTCTGTGGGCCTAAGTATGTTCTTCATTTTAACTGCCTGCTTTGCTGTGTTTGATGCTGAGTGCCCTGATGGAATGGGCTTTGAAAACAAACCTGTAGTTATTAAAATACAAAGTGCTGAGGCCTGTATGATTAAGCTCGTTGTTACAATGCAGGTTTTATTAAGTAGTAGCTTTTTTTTGGTCGAGTTTCTTCCATTTGAGTGAAAATACTAGAAGTAAAAGATGTGATTGACAGTTAAGAAGAGATAGCATATTATCTAAAACTGACAATAAGTGATGGTGGAAGTCTGAAAGAGACATGCAGGAGCAAGATAAAATTTTTCTTCTGCTCTTTTTTACCTCCTTTTTTTTTCTGTTTTGTACCAATGAGTGAGAACTGGCATTTTGGTTTATTTTACAAGTAATTTTTGAAAATGTTTAATATTCCCTGTGATTTAAAAAATCGGTTTGGAGGGCCCTTCAGAGGAGCACTGCAGTGAAAGAGCGGCTGTAGGCATTGTTAAACGCTGGTTATTCATTCAAGCAATCTTTCAGTATTATGATTGAATAAAGATAAGGTCAGAATAGATTAACCTACCAGCCCCTTTGGGTCAAGCCAGTGGCTTTATTGTCCATTGCTGATGAAGCCTTTTGATGGAATGAAAGAGGTAGTTAGACATTTCACACAGTTTAAATTTACAAGCATTCTCTGGAAGTGGGTAAATAGGTTGTTTGTTGTAACTTGCTATGGCTGGCCTTCTGTCTGCATTAGGTGGGAACACTCAAAAAATTTAACTTTGCTCTCTTGCACTGGGAGCTGCTTTTGTTCTTTGGTTTTGTCCCAGGTGTCAGTGAAAAGCCTCTCTCTTTATCTTGTGCTGGATAAACATTCTGTTGCTAAGAGTGGTGCTGTGCGAGACATTTACTGAGAGGGAAGATCTTTGCATCGAATTAACTCTGTCCTTTTGGAGTGTTTTCGTTTGTTGCTATTTGAATCATAAAGTGCCAACAGCACACTTTACAGTCTGGGAAAAGAGTATCCTAATTTTAGAAGCTTTCAGATACCTTTCAGATTTCATGTTCCTTGCAGCAGAGAGAACTGACTCAGGCATGCTAAAAATCAGCACTTTACTCATTTGTATGTAGTGGTGTTTACTTGTACGATTTTCATGCACAATTTACTTTTATATACACAATTTTTAGTACTGTTGGTGTAGTCAAAGCAAAGCAGTAGAGTTAGCCTTGCTGCCTACTGCTGAGGAAAAGAAGTCTTAATTGATTTTTATGCACTTAAAGCAGACAATACCATTAATATTAGATTCATACTGATGAAATAATTCTCAAGAGCACTATGATATAAGAAATGGATTTTCAGCTGTCCAGCTCTGAGGACATAGTGGTGGGAATTAAATTTCAGGGGGAAGAGAGCAACTTTTTGGAAAGGGGGACACCCAGAAAGAATGTTTTTTTGTTTTCTTTTTGAGCTCTTACCTCCTTCTATGCTTTGATAGAAGTTAAAAGGCAGTTTTGAGGACCTGCAAATGCCACAAGTATTAATAATAAAGACCTTTCTCATGTGAGTGGGAGTTTTGATATGAGTTGGGTTAAATATTCCCTGTGCACTGGCTCAGTACTGTAGTTGGCTGTGGATACTTTGTTTTGGTTTTTCTTCTTGCAATTGAAAATGTTGCTTAGGTAGCTTTGCCCACAGCTGAAATAAGACAATTTTCACAGGTGCTGGATTTAGTTATGCAAAATAATTAGTCTAAGACTTGATTAAGTGTGCCACAGCTGTGGGCAGGCTTGTTGTATTTGGGCTAGAGCTCTTTGCTCCAAATGGAGCCTCAGGCAAGGTGGAGTAGGTGCAGATGTGTAAGTGTTCCAGGGTGTAACTGAGGAGAATGTGCCTGTGTAACGATCCTGGCCTGTCACCCTCTGGCTCTACACGGGGGTCTTTGTTTGGGATGCATTTTGGACCCGGTCAGTCTGTCCCATCCAAAAATGTGCCTGCCTTTCTGTCTTTCTCCTGTGCCTGCAGCCTGAAATGCCCAGGAGGCCTGTTTATGTAAATGGATGATCAAATGGGATGCTTTCATTTTGTAAACTGATTTTCCCTTTGATAACCCGAAGATTCTCCTTTAAACTTACTGTTTTTTTGTCCCAGTATTTTTTTAGGCTTGCATGTAACCAAATGTATTGTTTTAGATGTATGTCTTTGTGGTGATGTTACATCTTACTTGGCACAGCCATCCTTCTGTGAACCCTGCCTGCCAGTGCCCTTCTGCAGTCCCTGCACTCCTTGGGGCACTTCCAAGTAAGGCAGCTCACTCATTGTTAGTGGATTAGAAGTGGTGTGGGTGTGCAGGCTGAAAGTTGCTGTCAGAAGGGGTATCAATGGTCTGACAGGCAAGCTTTGTTGTGGGCAGACAGCAGAGAGAACCTGGCCTCCCTTTTCTGTGTCCTTTATGGGGTGCTAACAGGTGCCCTTAAGGACCCTCACATAGCTCCTCTCTGCTGCTGTCATCTTATGCTGAGGCTAATTTGAGGTAATGAGAATCCAGACACTGGTAATTTATTTGCTCTGCTGATGGTCTCTGCAGAGGGACAGAACGAGATACTTTTAAACCTTCATCGCTTTTCAGTGACCAAATTAGCAGCTGTCAGAGATAATGGTAAAAAACTTTGTGCTCAGGAGTTTAAAAAAACTACTGTTCTTTACATTTTTTTTTTGCAGCAGGCATTAGGAGCTGTTTACTCAGCCTCTCAAGAGGAAGTTTTCATGAATGAAAACAAGTTGGTCCTAAAGCACTAGTTTTGTCTTGTTTTTTGAAATGGCATTCCCTTGACCTTGAATGAGGGTGGTGGGACCAGGTGTTCTCGTGTTCTCACACCTACAGGAGGGAAGATGGGCTTTGTAGCACTGTTCCTCTCACTCCTAACCCAAGGGGTTTGGCAAAGCTGTGCTTGCCTTCTGTTTTCTGTGGAATGGGGAGATGATGCTTGGGAAAGCACCTCGTTGCAGTCTCTAATAGCTGGAGTTACCCTGACATTGTGGTGCTTGCACATTTTGTTGGCCTGATCCAAGTAGGCAAGTGGGAGGGATGTGAATGATATGATATGATATATTATGGAGAAAGCAGTCAATTGCAGCAGGGATGGAGCCCAGGACTCCTGGTTGTCAGTTAAATGCCTGAAAGTTAATGCCCAGTTGATCCATAAAGTCCTTAAGCACAGAGTTTTTTGTGTAACATCCTCCATGGGGAATGGGAATGGGAATGACTGTCAGGTTTCTGTGGGTCCTGGCATGGATCACATTAGTGAGCCCAGTAATCAATTCACCTGAACCTTCCCAGAAATAAGTAATGTAGTACACTGGCCCTCAGAGCTGTGCAGTCAGATACGTTCTCCATTTTCATTTGGCTCAGTTGCAGTGTTGCTGATACTTTTACCGAATGTAGGAATATCAGCTTGGAATAGGGGTGGCTGGTTAATGGTGTTGAAGTGCTATGACATTTACAAAACAAAGACTTGGCTGGAGAAGCACACTCTGGTTTGAAGTAAATTACTGTATGAAGTGTAGTCACAATACTGGAGATGGATGCAGTCCAAAATCAATGAGCTATTTAAAAAGCAAAGCCAACCATTGCCATCAGAAACCTGCCAGTGCTTCTGGTTTCTGTTATTTACTGCTGGATTATAGAAATGCAGAAGTGTTGTTTTTTAAATAGTTTTTTGTAATCCCCTACTATTTGGTCATTTATTCAGACATTGTTACCCACCCCTTTCCACTTGTCTGACCCTGCTAAGCAGAGTTTTGTACTCTGCTGATCGTAGCGCTGAAACTTGGCCGGGATGTAGAATTTGGTTTGGGCTCAATGCAGAAATGATTTCCTGCAGAGAGAGGCTCCATTACAGTATTTCTGTGCCCCTCCTGGATACTGTTCCCTCCTGCTGCAGAGCACCAGTGACTCAGCACTCTGCAGGATACTCTCTGTCTGTAGACCGGGAGCTCTTTGGAGAGGACCTCGGTGTGGCTGTGTTGGTGCTGGGGGTAGATGAAGTGAGACACGGGAGGGGGGGAATGTCTTTGCTAAAGTGGCACATCAGACCATGGCAAGAGCCAAGAATGCAACTTAGATTATCTTCGTGGCCTCTTCTGTTCCCTCACAAAAGTATTTGTGATTTCCAGAGACCTTTTTAGAGAGGAAGGGCATTTTTACCTGGTTGTAGTGGCCTGAGGTGTTTGCTGCAAGAGTGAGAGATGCTTGGTTTGTCCTTGAGTTTGGCACGGTTGGGCCACTTTGCCCTGACTGTGGACCAGGTCAGAGCTCCAGAGCAGTGCAGTGTGAGGAAGGAGTGCTCTGCATCAACTCCTAGGGGATAAGATTCCTTCTTTGTATTTTGGTGGTACCTGGAATGCAGTGTGCTTAGCTTGGAGGAAGGAATTCCCTGGTTTGGTATCCACTGTAAAACAGTTTGTGGTGGGCAGAGGTAAAGAAAGATGAACTGCAGGCTAAGAGAGGCAGAGTCCATAGGAATAAGTGTCCTGTGTAACCAAGAACCTGAAGTGCTGTAGTGGTAAAGCATTACCCTTGTGGGAGAGATGCTGGTCTGGTTCTGCCATCCAGGTTTTCTCCTCTCTTGGTGCTGTTGTGTCAGGAACTGCCAGGTATTTCCCTGTTCTGCAAACAGGGACTGTCACATCAGGGGAGGCTGCAGGGCCACCTGATCCAGCTATAGCCAGTAAATGATCCAGGAGATTTTCAGCAAGATGAACATGCTTCCCTCTTACCCTGCTGTTGCCCAGAGAGTGATAATTCCAGAGTTTTCGGAGTTTGGGTTGAGTTGCACCCATTATCCAATCTGTGAGACCACTATCCATTAATTCCTCCTTCCCCAGGTTATCTTTTGGCTACCACAAAAAACCTTGTTGACCACATGTTGACAATTAGGTGGCTTCCTTTAAACATACTGCCTTCTAATTCTATTGTCTCACTTGATACTGAAGTATTTTCACTTAAAAGTATAGTTATTGTCTCTGTTTATCTTTTATATGCCAGGTATGATTTCAGAGCTCAAGTCTGTGTCTGCATGTGGGCTGAGGGAAGGGAATGTTAAATTCTTGCCTCTCACTGTCCTTTTCTCAGCAAAATAAAAAGTTTTCAGTGTGCTATTCCCTAATGCTCACACCTTTTATCTTCTGAATGTGCAAAATTAAAAGAAAATCTTGCCGGTGTGCTGGGGACTGTGAGTAAATATTAACATTGCATTGTGAATGGTGATTATTGAACTCACTGTGCAGCTTGTGTGTTCTGTCTCTAAACATTTCAAATGGTGTGAATTTTTTTTTTTTTTCTGAAAGGCTACCTGTGATGCTTTGGAATAATACCTTTTCAGAAGTTGTGTGTATGCTTTTTGTGAAATTCCTAGATTCAGATTGATGTTTTCATGCTGTACATTACAAAAGAATTAATGTGTTTCTTATGTGGTGACTTGTTCTATTTTTCATAGAAATTGGAGTCAGTGTGGTGATCTATTAGCCATTAATAATTTAAGAAATTTGCTTTATTTCTGTGTACACACAAGCTGAAAATTAAACGTGGAAAAAACCCAAATAAACCTTTGCCTTCAAAATTTTTCTGTAGTGCATATTAAACATAGAATGAGCTTGTGCAGAAGTTTGATTCCAGCCTCTCTTGTCCCCTTAGACTTTGTGCCTCTACACTTTTCCCATACTATTTCATCTCCCATAGTATGTTATGAAAAGCAAGTATCCAGAGTTTTTTCACTGTTTTCTCTGTTTTTTTCAAGGTTACCTAAATTCTGCTGAAAAGATAATTTTCCTAATCAAACTACTGATCCCATTCTTTATTTCTTTGATAGTGCTACCCTCCTGCATCTGAAGTATGGCTTTCATCTTATTCTTTGCAGTGTAGCCTGTGCTGCTGGTCACCTGTGATCCGTGCTTTAAATGTCAGGCACCATCTCAGGCCAGCCCTGCAGCCTTTGTTCCCTTAGTGTTAACATTCAGATAGGTAGGCTTTTGATTTTTCCCATGCTGTCTTCCATGTTAGAGACTTGTGAGCTGTGAAGATGCTCCGTGCCTTCACTGTCTTCCTTTAAATGCCATTCTTAAAACTGCCCTTAAGGTCCTGATAAATGAAATGCTCACAAAAGGCCAACCCCGAATATACTGAATCTCCTGCCTCTTACACTGACCAGGTTTCCTCCCTGTGTGTGTGAATCCATCAGCTGTTGTCTGCCTTTCCTTTTATTGGCAGCCCTGAGACAGGCACTAGGATTTATTTGGGATCTCTACAGCACCTGTGATCCCGATGTTCCTTAGCATCCCGAAGTGCTGTAGTGATGTAAATAACTGTTGAGCTCTGTAACTTGTGTGTGTTTCTGATTGCATTAATGTACCCCCCCGGCTGTGTCTTGTCCTTTGGGCAGCTTGCTAGGAAGGAGGAGTTATTGGTCTTTAAAAGAACACAGGAAAAATCGGAGGGATCAATACTGGAGGAAATTAGAAAATCCTGATGACTTTATGCTTTCAAAATAGCAAATTCAAGTGGAAAAATTAATGAAAGCTTAGGAAGAACTTATAATTGTAGCTGTGGAGTGAAAATCATTGTCTTGCAAACTGTAACTAGTAACGGAGATCGTGTCCACAGAAATCTTTAAAGGATAACTAAAGCTAGTGTGACTGTATTGTTAAACATGGGAAAACCTTCTATCAAGGCTTATTTATTACACTGGAATGACCTTATATCCAGTGGCAACCAACAGTTATACTTAGGAATAACAGTCCCACTGTTTGGAGTTGCTGCATGCTGTGGGCAGGTTTGATTTATGGAATAGAGTGCAGTTGTTTCTCAGGAATGCTTATGCAGAACTGGATGATATTTCCAGAAACTTGTATTGGAAATCTTTAGGTACTTAGGAGTATTGAAGTTTTTGGCTCATTACTGGAACTGCTGCAGCGCTTTGACCATTAAGCAGAAGTGTAACATTGTTTAGGTATCTTTGTAACATTTAATTTTACTAAATACAGGTTTTACAGGACTGTTTGGCCCAAGGCTTTGGAAGGACACTATAATGGGAAGTGGTGAGAGAAATATGCATTAAATACACTTAAAAGGAAACCGCAAATCAGATAAGGTATCATCGAGATATCAAGATTTATAATCATCCTATAGACTTGGATCCTAAACTTGTCTGGCTGTGGCTGCCATATGATACCTAGAATGTCAACAATTTGGGGCAGGGACAGTCCTCTCATTATCTATTTATAGCTGTTGTTCAGACGATGTGGGTTGGGCATGTTGGTGCTAAAATAAGAAATCCAGTGTACATACACATATTTGTCATGTGACCCTGAGTTTGATTTCTTGCTGTCATTCTGTCCATATTTCACCTGTTGCTGGTTGTAATTGCCTTTTCTTCCCCTCTGTTCTTCCCAGTACCTTGTCAGGCTGTTGATTGTATTCTGTATCTCCTCAATATAAGTGCAGTGGGAAAAAAATAAGAACCTGCAAAAGCAAAGTGAGCAAATGACTCTGAGGGCTTGTCTACCTGGGGAGGGTCAAGCACAATTCCTGTTGTGGCAGCAGCTTTTTGGTGGCAGTATTTCTGCTATCTCCTTTAGTGGGGAAATGATTAGTGCTGTTACCCATCAGCTTCCTGTTGACTCTCTAACTGTTCTTCAGACATCGTGTGAAGGAGCTCTTTCCTTTGCAAATCTAAATGAAAGCAGTGTAAGAATAAGACTTTAAAGTAAGGAATTTATGGGTCATGTCTTCCCTGCATACTCTCAAGTCTTTTCCTCAGTCTTGCAGGCCTATTCACAGCAACTAAAGGGTGATTTTTGTCAGATAGCGGAGGATCCAACAGCTTTGTTCTGCTGAGGATAGCTCCATCTGCTCCGAATATTTTGTCAGGAAGGGAGAGGTTTGAGATTGGCTCTTTTTTTTCACTTATTAAGACTTTTGCCTTTGATGTACCATGCTAAAATTAGGATCTCTGCAGATGTTAAAGTTTGGAATGTAAGTATTGATGCAAACCTTAGTGGATTCTTATTAGAGAGAAGAGCTTTAACAGGTTTTTTCACTTTTTGCTGTGATTGTTTTGCAGTTGTGTGATTTCTTTTCTGGTTTGTGCTGTCAAATGCTTACGAGAGTTTCCTTTTAGATTGCTGTGGGAAAAAGGTATGTTTGTAGGTGATGTAATAATTTCTTTACCCCTTGTTATTGCTTTTGTTAGGTTTTGGAATATTCACTATAAATAGAATGCTATGAACAGGAATAGAGGCTTTTCACAGCAATAAATTGTATGTTTCTGCTACCAGGATTTTAGAGGTGCACATGTAAAAACATGGAACTGCTAGATTGCTTTTTTCCCCTTTTAGTTGTGTTCTGAGAAGGTCCCTTTCAGGTCTCTGCATTTTCCATATGTGATTCCTAGAATGCCTGAAGCCCTGTGCCCCACTGGCACCTCCTGTGGAAGTTGCTGCTCCCAAAACCACTCCTCATTCCTTCCCTCTGACCAGGCTTAGTTTGCCCCAGCCCCTCTGCAGGGCCCTATGTGTCTCTGGATCCATGGAGCAGTGCTCATACCACTGGATAAGTAGGAATTCTGGGTAGATAAACTGCACTCTGAGAAATTCAGCTGACCAGACTGAAAGTAGTTATCTAAGCTAGAACTTTTCTCTATGCATTTAATCACTTCCTCCTGTGTTATTTCCTGCTTTTTTCTCTTAGTGGTTTTGGCCCAAGTGGTTGTGTGACAGTCAAACAGAAAATGTGGTCTAACATCTCAGGAAAACCTTCCTTCTGCTTCTGCCCATTCAGATTCCTCTAAGGAAACCTTTGGGCATGTGGCAAAGAGCTGCTTTTTTGTTTTCTTCTGTGTGAATTAAAAACCTGGGCTGTTTTTTGTCTGACTCAACAGGGCATGATCCCAGTGCCAGTCATGTTGGAATGCAATCAGCATTAAATGTGAAGTATTTTAAAAGCAGAGAGGTGCAGATCTCTGAAATACACTCATAAACTTAATCTGAGGCACATCTTGTTGCATGGCACATGGGGTGAAAAGAGGCTGCTGGGATTTGGCAGAGCCCACCTCCTGCATCCTTCCTTCTTCCCTAACCTGGTAGAAAAGGAGCTGGAAGTTGTAAACATAGAGTGTAAAACAAACTACAGACAAAAAAATGGCCCACAAAATTGGGGATAGTTTTAAATGTACAAATATAACAAACACATTCATGGAATAGATTTCATTTTTTAAAATGCTTTAAATATATGCTCCAGAAATACTAATTTCCTCAAGTGTAGTCATCTGTAAAACAATGGTCAGAAAATGAAGAAAACCACCAAATTTATTGCAAAAAAAAAAAAAAAAAGTTTAGAATTATTAGCAAAAGAATGTGTAATTAAAGAAACAGTAGACCTGCCTGCAGGAGGGTGAATCCTTTCAGGCCACACTACTTTGCTGTTGATTTTTTTGATCAGTAATGAATATTTTAGTCTTCATGTGTGTAACTAATTTCAGTGCTGTTGGTAATAATGAAAGTGTGTGTTTGTGCACTGGAAGTAAAGTGAATTTTAGTGACTCAGCAGTGCTTGCTTGAGAAGTTCCTCCTGAAGCTGTTGCTGTCCTGGAGTGACTGTGAGGATTTATTCCTGTTAAGATGACAATTTTCAGGCATCCAGGCTCTGTCTCCAGGTATCCAGTTGCTGGATACTGATGGCAGGTGCTGGTTGATGGACAGTAGCTCCTACCAAGATGGATATTGTTTTTTACCTGAAAACATAGGAAAGTCTTCTGTGATTTAAACTTAATATGTAGTCTTTGCAAACCAGTGAAGCATTTGTGTTGGCTTTGGTCCAACAGGAGTTAAAAACCCTGATAATCTTCCCACTGATTTTAATTGAGCTTGGCCACTGGCTCCAGATAGAATGAAACTAAAGCTTTTAAATTACAATGCTGAAGAAAAAGGGAGGCTTCTGATTTCCAAGTGCAGATGACTCTATTGGGATGTGCCATGGAGTATCTTAGTAAGTGGCAAATGAGGGAACTGCAGTGGGTGTGAGCCAGCTCGAACTCATTACTGAAAAACCTCCTCCTGCCAACCTGCAAAAATGGTTCCTGGGAGAAGGATCATTCACTCCTGGTGGGGGACAGGAGAAAGTTAGAAAGTTCCAGAAGAATTTGTGATATAAAAAAATGTGAAGTACTGATATATATGTATGTGAAGAGAGGCAGGCATATGCTGTTCTTATTTGGATTTAATAATACATTTTATAGAGACCAGCAGAGGAATGAAATGTATAAAGAACCAAAATCCACTGTAGTAAACTTTTGTTGAAAAAAAAATTATTCTTATGATGTTTTAGCATTATAACTTACCTGCTGAATATAGCAGCAAAAGTACTCTTTCACCACCACCCCTGTCCAAATTCTGAGACTGGTTATCAGACACACCTGCCTTAGTCTTGCTGCTTCTGTATGTGGTAGCAAAATTTGTAAAAGCAGGAGAAGGAGGAGCAATACTTTGATATTCAAATGTGCAGAGTAAATTCTGCAAAGCACATGAGAAGGTGAGATGTTTTGTTTTATTAGATATGCCATTTTAGTTCAGAAGGAAAACAGACTATTTTTTGGTCAGAGCCCTTCAGAGTTCTGTGGCTGAAGAACTTTTGTTTCCAAAAGATTGGGTTTTTTTCCCCTCTAGTTGTATTAATTCATCTCATAACAGATGCCATCCTTCCCTGATGCCACGTGCAGGGGGCATTTGACAGCACAAACTGCCTTTTCTTCTGAGTGCACCATTAACTTCAGAGTGCAGTAGAATTTTTTAATTGGTCAAGTGCTCTTCAGTTGGAGAATAGGAGAGGTCATTGTAGTGGTTTAAATCAGAATTTGTTTTAATTTTTTGCTTTGTGGTCCATACACTTTGTAATGGACCACGAGGTTTGTCATTTGTCTTTTTTTAAAGTATTTAAAACTTCCTCCTTTTTTTACCTTAAGTGTGTTCATTAGGTTTGAGCAACAAGTTTAACCTCAGCAATGATACTGCTGTTGCAAAAATACCTAAGAATTCAAGGACAAATAAGACATGTAGAAAAAACCAATATGAACTGTCCCTCCACACCTACCTATTGTATGTTAGAAATAATGTGCTGATGAATAGGAATGGCACAGGTTCAAGGAAAATGCGAAGAACTGATGAAGGTTTCTAAGATTTCTTAGTTATCTCTATCTGAAAACTGATTGTTCTCTTGGCTGCTTGAAGGTGGAGTAACTTGAGTGAAGGCTTTGGAGTTCCACCAGGTATGGCTGGTATAAATTACAGCAGCGTGAGACCCACAGTGATTTATCTTGTGATGGCAGAGACAAATCTTATCTGAAGATAGCTGGTTCTGTAGAGGATGAAATGTTCATTTTCCTGTCATCACTCAAGGCAATAGATAGTTTTATCTGATTTTATAATCTGTCTGAACAGAGCAGTTTTGAGGCTATAAACATTATTTAAGGGTGTGCTTTCTTGTATTTCTGAAGCCATTATCAAGGTTTATTCCTCAAGCAGGCATCTTTTCTGTAGGTCTGCTTTTGATCTTACTTTATGACTGATGGGTTTTATAGCAAGTTTTAGTGAGTTTTTATTTGAAGATCAATAAAACTGAAATACTAAAAGCAAAAAACCGGCTTCCAGCCCACCCACTCTCCCCACCACACACTCAGTGACACACCTTTTGGGACTGCTGTCACAGCAAATGCCACCAGAAGATGTGCTGGGTTTTGTGGTGCAGCGTGAGGTCCTGGTTAAGCAGGAGTCAGAGTGGAGCTGTCCTGCCTTGCCATGTTACTTCAAATCTGTGTTGTAGGATTACAGGATTCCTGACAGGATGGAAGGACAGTAAAACATGAATCTACTGATGTGCATTTCTTAAACAGTAACAAAAAAGTCATGCTATCCAGTGCCTCCAAATTCTGGAGACTTTGGATACCCTTGGGGTGGATAAGGCTGCTGGATGAGGAGAGGATTAGGAATGCAGTTCCCTCTGTTAATGTAATATCCAAGATTTCCCTGTGTGAAGTGTTGGGAAGCCCAAGTCTGCGTTCAGGACACAGAAGAGGCTGGAATCATCTCTTAATGTCCCTTTGAAGAAAAGAATGGATGTGATATTGCTGCATCACCGTGATTTCCTTCCTGTCCAGACTGAAGAGACTGAAGATCACAACGTGTTACAAAAGCAGGATGAGTTTCTGAAGATAACACCCCTCCTTCTGGTGGAGATGCTTTCTGCATTGGCACTGTCCTGGGTAGTGTCTCAGAGGACTTGAAGCTCCTCCAGAGTATTAAAACAGCATTGCTTCCAGGGAGGCAGCTGCACAGCTGCCTGCCTGTTGACTGTAGTTGTAAGCCCTCCTTTTCTTTGGTGAATACCCCCATGTTTTTATTTTATGCATCAGGGAAGCCACCTTAAAGCCAGCACTGATCTTAGCCCAGTAAACTATCCTGTTTTATTTTCATCCTTCCTTCAGTGCTGTCCAGGCAGGTGCTGGTGAGGTGAGTGGGATGGGTGCTTGGCTGGCTGTTTCCTCCCTGCAGTGCCTCGTGTCTCACCTTCCCAACATGCTCTGGACTCACGGCCACAGTTTGCTCTCAGTCCTCCTGGGAGCGTTCCCAGTTGTCCAGTTTTCTGTGTAACCCTCAGCCGTGCACGGGTCCAGGATGCTCCACTCAGTGTCTGCAGCAGGCAGGTCAGCTTGGGGTCTTCCAGCTTAGGGGGAAGTGCATGCACAGTCCAGCGTGTCTGCGGAGTAACCCAAACACTGAATGTGTTGTTGTTCTGTCAGGTAAGTTTCTTGATGCCTCGGGGCAACTCTTCACCCTCATCTTCCTTCCATTCCTGATGGCTCACTGACTGGGTCAGGTTCAGCCCTGGATTCGGGTGCTTTCAAGTCAGACACGCTGAGGAACCAAAGAGCTCCACGTTCTGTAGATCGGCCGTTGCTGACTGGAGTTTCAGCAGCCTGAGGGCTCTTGGGTGAAGTAACTCAAAATCTATTTACACACTAACCTTTGAATTTCTCAGATTCACATGCGTGATAATTTGTTTGAATGAAAAATTGGATATAAAAATGGAATTAAACCTTTATGATGACCTTTAAAGTAATTTGGACACATTCTCATCTTGGCTTGCTATTTAAAACCGATGCAGTTACTGATCCATGGTGTGGGTAATGAAACTTTATCTGAAACTGTTTTAATATTTGTGTTGAGCTGTAAATGAGAAAATGCTTTTTCTTGTTAGTATTTGGATGGTATTTCTGGGGTGGTTTTTTTTGGTATATTTTCAGTGTGGCTTACAAGCATAAAGAGCTGAGGATGGTTTCATTCTTCTAGTTTCAATTTTGGATTCCATTTAGATTTCATCTTTGGATTTATCTCTGGCTGTGCTCCCTCCAAGGAGGAGGAGGATCTTGACATTTTAGTTATTAAAGTGTTTTACTCTTCAGTTTTTAAAAATAATTATGCATATATAATTAAATATTATGCATATGTAATTAAATATGCATTCTGTGTGAAACAAAGTTCCAAATGTTTTTCATCCCACTTTGTTTTGAGAACCATTTGATGTTGTTGGGTTAAACTGTATTAATTAAAGCATAGATCTACATCTGGTGTTTTAGAAGTGGCAATTGTAGAGCAGTAACATGAACACCCTTTACAGTGGAAAACCACGTGAGAGCTTCAGCTCCGTGGCTTTCAACCAGGTTTGATTCAGGTTGGCCTGTCTTAATGTCACCTTTTTTTTTTACCTTGTAACACAGATCTCAGAATTTATATCAAAAATATTCTGAGGTAGGACAGTGTGCAGTCAGCAAAAATTATAGCTCAAATTGAAATGTATGCCTGGGTCACCACCAAACCATTCCTGGAGGAATTAACATGTGATGTGGACGCCACTGCTTGTAAGCTGAGGACCAGAATTCCTCAAAACTCTGTGTGTATGTCTTTGGCTGGGGCCAGGGAGGATTAAAAAAAAGAAAAACAAAAAGCACTCGTCCTATTTTTTTTAATGGAAAATGAAATCTTTTTCAATCAGCATTCCTGAAGTGTGGCATTCCTTTCCAAAAGAACCCATTCAGAACATCTGAGGGCCTCTGGGAGTTCCCTGCTGTTCCTGTGTGGGATTAGGGTGTTTCTATTTGCAGTTCATCAACTCGGTTCAAATCAGAGCCAGACTGAATCTTAACTCAGTGAATGTTCTTGAACATCTCTGAGTAAATGGATCTGTTTTAGCCCAGAACAGAACCAGTGTGCTTTGCAGCTGCATCTCCAGTCGAGGAACTCCTGTTGATAACGTTAGAATTAATAAAGCTCAAATTTAAGAAAGCTCAGAATCAATAAAGCCAGATTAATAAAGCTCAGAATCCCACCTAGGTCAGTGCAAACAGCACTTTGGGGTTCCTTGCACTTTTGAATCAAAATGCTGCTGTTGGGTTATCAAAAGGCATGTGCTCAGTGCCTTGTTAATAAAAAAACTCAGCCCAAAACATCTATATTGATGCACATGTGGGAGTTTAAATGCACATGTCAACACCTCAGACTGACCTTGGATAGTTTCTCGTTCTAGGCAGCAGAATTTCCTGATGAAAAACAATATTTATTACATATTTTTCCAGTCATACTATTTATTAAATCCATTTTGCACGTGTTTGCCTGCAGAATAAAATGATTTTGGCTATACAGCATAACAATGAGCTATTCCACAAAAATTTAAATAAAAAAGACAAAAAAAAAAAAAAAAAAGAAAGCTACTTTTAATAAAAAAAGCCAGATGCTGACTTCATGTATTCTGGGGAAAGAAACCCCATGTAAATTCAGTGCTCCTCGTTGATTCCCCCTAGTGAAATTATATCTAGTGTTTTGATCCAATGCAATTTTTAATGCACTAACATCTCTTGGCTCGAGAGGCTCCTTACTCTTTCCAGGCCAATAAATCTCTGACTCTGCAGCACAGGGTTGGTTTTAGTGCTTTTGGCAGTGTGCTAACTCATGTTGCCTATTGATGATTTCTTTGGGTTTTTTAGTACATTCTGACATATTCTGTTCATTCAGTGCATCTTCTCATAAAAGAAAGGCAAGTTTCCTTTTGTTGTCGTAAATTTTGAAGTGTATTTTTAAATAAAACAATCTTAACTGTTTAGGTGCTGGTGAAAAAGAGAAAGTAAGTCAAGCAATAAAGATAATTATTACAGTACTATTAATTTCCAGGGCTCTAAATACAGATATGACAAGTGTGTGTTATAGCCTTGATTTAAATCTGTCAGCAGATTGTTTTGTAGCTGAAGGCTTTGATTCTCCAAACACAGAGTACTCTTGAAGGCAAAGTTAAGAGCACACAGGTAAGACCCCAAGAAAAAGATTTAGCAACATGTCTGTTATTTTTGTTGTCTGCTCCAGTTTTCAGTTAAAATTTGTTCTTCTCTAGCCTGGATGAAGTTACTGGTTGGCAGTGGGCAGTGTCAGGTTTCACACTTCTTTCCTATAGGGTGTCTTGAAATAAAGGTGACAAGGTCACTGAAGGAATGCTCGGAAAGAAATGCACCCAGAAATGCTCAGGGGAATGTTTTTAGAGCTTTACCTCTCCCACATTTTCCGTGTGCCATGTCAGTAGTGTGCATCTTCAGTGTGGGTCTTCCAGGTCAAATTCCATGGTAGTGAAAAGCTGAGCTTTAGAGCAGCAGAGCAGTTTTTGGCTGCCTGTTTTCAGTCATGTGTGCAGAGTCTGGGGAGTGCCTGGAGTGCAGCTGGAACCACACAGAGCACCCCACATTTACTGCGTTTGCGAGTGGCTGTTCACAGAAACAGCGCGGGATAGTGACTTTGGGGAGAGAGAAAGGATTGCTTGACACTTGGGGTCTGCAGGGGGGGAGAAAGGAGAAAATGCCAAATCTCCCAAGTGAAGCTTTAGATAAAGTAGATGAAATTATGTTTCTGAAGGTGAGCAGTTAGTGGTAGGTGAGATCTTTTAAAAGAGGAAAAAGTTGCTCAGCAAAAGGGGCTTGAACACTGGGAATTTGAGGGCATTTTAGTATGTAGGAGATGGGGAGGATTTTTCTATTGCAGATGTAGAGGATTATGAAGCAAAAAAAGAAAAGCTGGAAAGATTCAGTATGTGTGTTAATGATGTCCCTGAAGAGGGAGTTGGCAGTAATCCCCTTTTCCTCATTCAGAAACTTCTTCTTCAGGAGCTGGAGCTTCCTGTCAAGGAGACTTTGGAGGGAAGGTGCTGACTTCTGAAGTAGGGGTTTTTGATAAGGGTCTAAAGGATTTAGGCTCTTCACGTTTGATAGCAGCAGCTTAATTAGTACTCTTATAGCCTGATGAATCCTCCACCTTGATTGCAAGTGAGATAATTCAAGTCCATCCTTAAAAGATCAGTTCTGTGCATATGGAGGAGTGAGAACACTGTCAGGAGCTGATGTTTGGCAATGCAGTGCAGCCCAGAGGTAACACACAGGCTAATCCATCAAGCCCAAAGATGTCCTGAACAGTCAGCCCTGCTTCCTTGAGCCAGGATTTTCTAATGAATCTTTGTCAGTAGAAAATCTTTACTTGACTTTGGTTTGCCTACTGGTATTGTTATACAGTCTGGACTGCAGTCCTGGTTTTGTGGATCTTGCTTTTTTACTTTCCTTTTAGGAGGGCTCAGTGTTTCCTGCACAGAAAAAGGAAATCAAGGGCTCCTGCTGATCTCACGACTCTAAAACGAGGGGTAATCCATATTGGAAAATGAGGATTTTTAGAATTCTTGTATATAATAAAAGTTATCTTGTGGCAGTAAATGCCACAAGCTTCCAGTGAGGCCAAATGGGTGTGATGATTCGAGGGTTGTGTGTGTTCTGTGTATCTTGCAGAACATGATTTACGATGGACAATACTTCTCTTAAGGAGAGCTCATTTTTCAACAGAATTCTTCTTGTTTCTCTGAAACTCAGACGTGTGCAGTGGTTCTAAATGGACCAGCACTCCCCTGCACTGTGACCAGCCTCCCATATTTCTGTTTTAATAGCCTACAGAAATTGAACTGCTCTTCACTTTACACACCACTTACTTCATGCCATGAATCACTCAAAGCAGCAAAACTGAGAAGTAATGAGCCATTCAGATGATTTTTACTGAAATTAAGACTTCAGTACCGTGCTGTTGGTTTCTTGTGATAGCAAGTTGAATGTTTTCCTGATAAGAACAATGAACTTAAGAACAGAGTGTCCAGAGAAGGACAGCAGAGCTGGTGAAGGGTCTGGAGCACAAGTCTGAAGAGGAGTAGCTGAGGGAGCTGGGGGGGCTCAGCCTGCAGGAAAGGAGACTGGGGTGGAGACCTTATCAGTCTGTACAACCAACTGAAAGGAGGATGGAGCAGGGTGGAGATCTCTCTGTTCTCCCAAGTAACAAGTGGTAGGACAAGAACAAACAGCCTCAAGTTATGCCTGGGGAGGTTTAGATTGGATGTGAGGAAAAATTTCTTGGCTGAAAGGACGGTCAGGCTTCGGAACAGGCTGCCCAGGGAAGTGCTGCAGGCACCATCCCTGGAGGGGTTGAGAAGAGGAGTAGATAAGGCACTTGGGAGGCTGTGGCTCAGTGGTGGACTTGGCAATGCTGGAAACAGTTGGACTCAGTGGTCCTGGAGGTCATTTCCAACCTAAACAGATTCTAGGGTGTTAAAGAAAAAGCTGAAAGCTTTAGGTGCCCCAGCAGGTGCTGCAGCAATGCATTACCCTTCACAGCAGGAAAACGTAGCTGGCTTCCTGAAGGACAAAGACAGAACTCCTTCTGCAGCCTTTTTTTTTTTTTTTTTTTTTGATAAGCTTTGAACATTTGGGAAGAGCAAGCTGGACTTTTGGCCTTACGTAATTATATGTAGCAAATATATTTGAGGGAATTCATGAAGATACCGATGAAAGTAACTGCCTCTTCATATGAAAGCAGGATTTGTATAATGAGCAAAAGCATCTGGTGCTAGGCATGGCTGGCTGTTACGTGTTGCACATTTGGGAAGCTGTTGTTAAGAATCATGTTCATGACCAAGTCCCACGTAGTGCTGATCAAGTGCAGAGATTTGACAGGGAAGATCTGTCCTGTGTGGCAATTCTGGTAGCCTTAAAGGATAAATAGGGTTTTTTATATAAATAAATATACATCTAAAGGAAAATATAAAACCGGCTGTAGATGGGTACAGAGGCTGACCCCATTAGTAATGAAGTTCATGTATTTTCTGTCTGGTTGACTCATACAGAGCTCTGCTCTTCCTGCCTTGGAAAGTGTGCTTTCATATTAATCAGAAATTTCAAACCCAGGGGATAAAGCCTAAGATGGGAGATTGCCTTAGTAATTATGCAGCTGGAACTCTTTATTGCTCCACAGAGCTGGATTGTGAGAGTGTTCCTGCAGGCGTCAGGGCGGGAACTACACTGAAGAAAAAGATGAAAGTTCACATTCTCACTTGTCAGTAGGGTTGACTTGCAAGTCGTTTGTCCTTCACAAGACGTGTCCTGGTTGAGAGAACTGACAGTGTTCTACAGTTCCAGACAAGGGAGGGAGTTCTGGTACGAGAGCAGTTCTGAGTGTAACGAGTGTCAGACACAGAGTCCTGCTTTATTTTCATAATAGTGTAAGGGAATTATAAGTATTACGAATAAGCAGTGTTTTCTTTCAGCTTTTTGTAAAAAGTGGTGACTTTTTAAATACTTAGTGTTCTATGTGTGCAGTTATTCCCAATCCATATTCCAGTGGGTAATGAAAGGAAAATGATGATCTTTTCCTTTATGGAAGAGATTATTTGACTACTTTGGATGGTAATGATGTGTCTTAGTGACCAGAAGTGTGTTCCTTTGTATGTTCTGACCTGGATGGCTTTAACGTGGAGCTCTTTCTGCAGAAGCTGTAATAAGACTCCTGTAGTTGAATTAAAAAGGCAAAACCTTCATGAAGTGGTTTTAAGTCCTGGAAAGAGAAGAGCTTTCCCCTGCAGCACTGTAAGCTTTATTGGTTATTTGTCCCCCCGGTAGGCTTTCCAAACCCCAATTTTGTATCTGTGGAGTTGTGAAGAGCATTCTTTGTTCTTTATTTAGTCTTGCTCTGACATCAACTACAGTCCAGTCGTAGGAGGATATGTAATAACATTCTCATAAGATCCAAAAAGTGCACAGTGGAAACAGATCATCTCTTTGATTATGAAAATAAGGAGATGCCTTGACACAGAAACATGGGGAATGAGTCTTTTTCTACTCATTAAGACTCAAGTCAAATTGTGTTTATTTCCTAAACATGGTACTTGAAATAAGTAAAATATTAACTATTCTCTAGTGTTCAAACAAATGTGAACAAGTTGAGCATTACTGTGCTCAGTGAATTCAGTGGCATGAACTAAATATTTGAGCATTTGTGGCATTTTGGCCTTTTGACAGCCATCAGAATCCTTAACACCACTAGGGAAGCCTGACCTTGTCATTTCTCTTTAGAAAGTTTGAAATTGGGAATATCTGATGCAGTATGTTCCCACACTTAACATTTACTGTTGAAATGTTTGTTTAATATTGTTGATTCTTGTGACCAAAGAGCAGACTTTTTTGTTTGAATAGAATACATTTGGCAGAAAGGTAGCTTTTGTGATAAGGAGGGGTTTGTTCCATAGGTGAGCAATATATGAAATATGCACAGGTTTTGCTAAATCTGTCAAAGTAATCTCGTTTCTTTGAGATGTGAAGAGAAACAAATGCATAAAAGCAAATTCTTAAATGTTTATTACAAAATATTTTTAGTTTTGGAAAAGTAGCTTTAATTTATTGGTAGAATGCGTGTCTCTGGGAATTTTCTATAGAATTGACATATTGATTTAGTGTTTGAAAAGAGAACATGAGGTAGCTACTTGGCACTGCCTTTTTAGAAAACAAGAACACCACCCTGGTGCCACCCTGGAAGCAAAGTGTGGAGCAGGTTTGTATCAGGTATCTATGTGTGCTTTTGTGACACCATTCCAGGGGTGGTTTTGTGATTGCTGGAGGAGTGTAATCCATGAAGAGTTCCAAGCTGTTTTTACAGGGCTTATTGAATGTGTCACGTGCAGGAAGTAGAGATGGTGAAGTGCTGTTATTTTCTGCTGTTGCAGTAACTTAGACCCTGCTGTTGCCCACTCTTGCTGTGTGTGATTGTCTGCACTGTGTGTAGATCTGCTGAGCTCTGCTGAGCTCCTTGTAAGGAATGGGAACAGATTTTTTTGAGAGTCAGGGCTGTATTTGCAAAGGTAATGCAAAGACTGAAACAGCACAAAGGTTAAAGAAATCAGAGTGAAATATGGATGCAATGGCCAGCAGCCAGTCCTTTTCTAATCGGAGTCACACTGACTTCTTTGGAATAATCTGCAGTTGGCTGATGGCTTAACCCCTCTTCTTTTGTCAGATAAATTACTTTCTTGTAGGAAGCATAGGTGTCTCCTGATGCCAGTTGTTAGAGGAAGCATTGATACAGCGTCACACTGTGTGGTACTTACACAAATTCACTTTTATTCCAGCTTTGTGATACTCATACCCTGTGTTGTAAATTTAAGGGCCTGTTTTGTAAAACCCTGGGCTAGTTTAGTTTAAGGCAAGGTTGAGGGTGAGTGATTTGGTCTCAGTATTTATTGAAAATGAGACTGAAACACATTTTTAAATGAACACATACCTGTGTTTAATGTTGCTGAGCTGATACAAGTGCAGGCCTAAACCACAGAAAACCAAACTCATTCTGTACCCATGCGGAGATGATACAGCCCTTGATTTATTAGTGGTAAAATATTGATGCTGAAATTTTTTTGAAATGTCTTTCCATGTTTGTCTTTGTGGCTGTTCAGCTGTGACCCAGGAGGGTGTGTGTACACACAGGATGTGCATGTCAGCTGAGCAGCCAGGAATTCCCTGTGCTTAGCAGCGTGACACATCTCACTGGTACCTTCTAAAGTGTGAGGCTGAGATCTTTTGTTTTTCCCCTACAAATACAGAGCAGATAAACAGCACTTCAAGGGTTTTACCATTTGAGGATGGCTTGGCAGGCTTTGTGAAATGGTGATTTGGAACACTTGCTTTTGGGAAAATCTCCACAGCTCAGGAATCCTACGTGTGGTAGAGGTTTGTTGGAACTTTTGAAAAGAAGCAAATAAATAACCAACCCAGTGTTTAAGTCAGTAGGGTCTCCTGGCTCAGCCTGTGCTCAGCGCTCTGTGTGTGCCCAGATGGTGATGCAGTGAACGTGATGTTAATCCAGGGGCTTGCAGTCCCTTCCCTTGGGAAGGGCACAGGGCAGTGTTTGTGGCAGTTCCAGTGGAAATGAGCGCAAGGAGCAAGTAAAGCAACAGCAAAGCTCCATTCCCTGCAGCTGCAGCAGAAGGCAACGGAACTGATGATGTTTGTGACAGGTGAGCAAGGTCAGGCCCACAGCAGAGGGGACACAGTTCAGGTGCAATCCCGTGGGATGCAGGCAGGGCCTGCATTGGTGCTGCTTCTCCAAACTGTGGATTATAACCAAAGCCAGGGCTGCAAAAGTGGGGTATGGCTGATGGCAGCAAGACAGGGGGTAGCACCTGGTGCTGGGCGGGGGAGAGGACATGGAGGAAAAGAAATCATTGCATTAATATGAATGAATACCTGTGTGGTTCAAACCACATGGTCTTGGTATTTTT
Organism: Pyrocephalus nanus; assembly: GCA_038380795.1. Classification (NCBI taxonomy): domain Eukaryota; kingdom Metazoa; phylum Chordata; class Aves; order Passeriformes; family Tyrannidae; genus Pyrocephalus; species Pyrocephalus nanus. The sequence continues at coordinate 18,215,667 of CM076270.1, read as the reverse complement.
TTGTTCTTTATGGACTGGAATGCACTGCTCCATATTACTCTGTTCAGAAGCAGCACGTGAAGCAATCCTGAAACAGGTATCACAGGCCTGCACACAGCAGGTGTGTCATAAATGAAATAAGCCACACTTATATTTTCTAAGGTAAGCTTAAAACCTTAAAATGGATACTTGGAAAGAACCCAGGCTTTTGGGGCTGTAATGATAACCCTTCCCCTGCCACGTGCCTCTCAAAGGATTGCATTGTTGTGGGAAATGTTGCAAGAATTCCCAACTAGGAATCATACCATATTGTAAATGGATTTATTAGCCCAGGATGCATTTCCTTTATGGAAGTGGGATGTAAATACAGATATGAAAACAGGGTCAAAAAAGGAGAAAAAACTAAAAATAAAAAAGAGGATAGCTATACATCTGCATCAGTGTAGAGAGAGGAACTGATTCTCAGGAATCTTAAACTGGAGGCTGTCTGCAGTCAACAGTTTGTCCTTTGTTCCTCATCCCTGCTGGTCATTGTCACATAGTCTTATCTGTAGTGGTGGCAGCAGGACCCAACCTCCACACCCCCCTTAAAATAACACTTAAAATTTTTAAAGGAATCATTTCATGGGAAGACATTGAGGAACTAGAAGAGTGTGTAGACATGGTTGATGAGACTAAAGAATCGCTTCAAGCAGGAAGTTATGGTGGGTACTTTTAAGAAAAAGCTGTAGAAAAAAGGAATCAAGATGACATAGTCAAAATCACCTTTGCAAATACTGCGGGTCTTGGTGACAGGTATGATTTATGAATAAAGTAGATAATACTGAAATGAATCCCAACTTTTGTAATACAAAGATAGCTTTAGAGGAGGCATATCTGTAGAAAGGCTTGGATTGAATCTCTAGTATGTTTTTAGAATAATTTTGGTTTATGTAGGGTAATGCACTCAGCTAAGTATCTAAACAATTCAATGTGGTGTAAATTTTTACTTGAATTGTGTGCAGAAGTTTTGTATAAAAAAATGTATTCCCCAAATGTTTAGTGGCAATGGCACGGGCTAAAAGCAATGACAGAAGATTTCCAGGTCCTGAAAGACCAACATAATTCAGCATGTGCTTAATCTGAAGAGTATTTCCACTGGTTTCCAGGAGATCATCTGCCTTCTCAAAACTAAGGACAAGTTTAAAGAATTTGACCCAAGCTAAAGCAAAAATTAAGAGAAACAATTTGTTACTCTGCAAACTTGGTTTCTTTATCCTTTAAATTATGCACTGCAAGTTGTATGTGCAGCTTGTTTAAGGGGGACTTAAGTACTTACAGTAGCTCAGTAGGGGATGGTTGTGTACATATGGGTTTGATAAATGGGCATGAATTAATAAACATCTTTCCTAAGTATCTGTTCTTCATAATATTTTTCTGTGAGAATTAGACCATATTATGACTGAAGTTCAAACATCAAGGGATTCCCAGAAAAACAAACATTACTTCCTCTTCCAAATCTTCTCACAGTATTGTTTTCCAGCACTGTGTTGTGTTCCAGGACAGCAGATGTTTAACAAAAGGACTGAAAGTGTTATTCTTCACCAGTGATACTTTGCAAACAACAAAGTCCATTTACAAAGTGTTGTCCTAAACTGTTTAATCGAGTACAAATCCACAAACAAGAGAATGTGTCTGGTATCCAGGATTTTTTGGGTAAAATTCAACCTTTCAGAAAGACTTCTGTAGAGCCATTACATACTTTTAATATTATGTAAGAGAACTTCAGATGACAGGAGGCCTGAAAGCAGCACACAGTTGATTTCAGGCTCTGGTTCCTTTCTGGTTGAGCCTGTAGCACCCTCAGAGGGAGCACTGTTTGCCTCATATCCCCCTTTCTGCTGGGTCCTGTCACCCTGGTGCCTCCTCCATCATCTTGCACAGATGTTTGTGCACGTGTGTTGTGACCCTCTTGCTAAACAGGCACAACAAGTGGCTCTCCCTGAGCTGCCCCAGGACCGTGGTGGGGTTTGCTGTGCAGTTTGGCTGTGGCCTTGGACCCCTCCGAGGGAAGCAGAGCAGGATCTTGAAGCCCTGGTGTGGATGTGCAGGGTACTGAGAGTCCCTTGCCAGGACTTCACTCAACTCCAAGCACGTGGAATTATCATCAACACAGCGAGTGTCCCCTCAGAGGGCTGAGCTGCCATGGCTGGTGTGTCTGTACACACTGCACTGTGTGCTCAGTCCTGTGTCCACAGCCTCAACCTGCTGAGGTGCAACAGTTTCAACCACTTTCTCTAATTACTGTTCTAACATTTAGTTGAGTTCCAGATTTGACCTACACGAGTTTTTTTTTTTTCCAAGAAGGTTTGTGCTCATAAAATCTTCATATCTCTAATAAAAGGAAAGCCAGGAGCCTCCTGAGTGTTACTGCCATGACCACAAGGCAGATTCTCATGCAGAGCTCCCATCCAGCAGCCCTCACTTAGTTTGGAGCCAGCATCTTTTCTGAAACACTCAACATGATCACAAAAGGAAGGATACATCAAGAAGGCTGGTAGGATTTGCAGCCCGTGGTCTTTAGGAATTTCCTAAATCAATACAGTGGTTATGAAAATATATCTTAGATGTCAAAACTTATTTTCAAAATGCACTTTCATTTCGGTTGTGGCAGTTTAATCTAAAAATATGTTCCGTGACATTTTCCTCTGTGTTTACAAAATACAGGGTTTTTTTCCAGATAATACTGAAGGAATTATTTTTAAAAGCACAAGATTGAATGCTGATAACTTTATCCCAGTTACTGTGGATTCTTACGAAACATAAAAGTGTGTGTGTGTGTGGAGGTGAGCAAAATACCTGCTTTTAACACTTTTATGATCAGGACTTCAATTCTGAATATTGTCATCTTTGATTATTCCAGGTGGTAAAAGGATAAGTTTATAACCCAGATAGGACAGCTTATTCAAAACACATGTGCTTTAGGTTGTGAGAACATCCACGGAGGCTGTAATGGGGAGAAGAAAGGTCAGTGACACTGCTGCCTGCAGTTCAGAGATCTCTCAGCTTGTACTGACCTGATAAAGTAAGTCTGGCAGCACAGTGACAAAATAAATGCAGCTGTATTGCTTCCAGACACGCACTGTCTCGTGTGCTGAGTTACCTTGGGTGTCATTCTACCCCTGGCACAAGGAAGCTGCAAGCCTGAAGAGACACCAAAGAATGATTGAAGACTGATTTTTTTTTCCTTTTCCCCCTCTGTAGAAGCTGAGAAGCTTTATAGAGGTACCTCAGCAGCAGCAACAGGATAAGTCAGTTCTTTAGTAACAGTTGACCTTGATTTGCCAGCCCATCAGTTTTCTAATTAGTTTTTTGCAAAACTTCAAAATAATTTAAAGCAGTAATTTGAAATTATGTAAGTGTGAGTTGTTCTTTCAATTTAATATCTGCGCTGACAGGAATTTAGTTCATTTTAGGTCTTTGCTTTTTGTAGTGGATGTCTGCCAAGGTTATGTCACGTATGCATGGATTGAATTTAGTGCTGTCTTCCTTATTTTACCCCCTAGTAAGAAAATGTGCTCTGATTTTGACAGTACTTTCTGTCCTGTGTTTTTATCCTCTTCTCTTCCTTTCTACTTGCATATTTCTGTGAATCTCCTTTGTTGTTTTCCCTCTTGTCCTTATGGCAACTCCAACTCAGCCTATACATCATGAGCCTCTAGTCCTGTGTGTTGCAGACAGATGGTTCTGTTAATGGTGCTGATACTCCAACACTGTCACAGGTTTCAGCACTGCTGCTGCAGACCGTGGAAAGGAGCATAAAATCCTCGTTCTCAAGCCTTTGTGTCAGCCTGTGCGTAGTTGGGGTAGTTGAGTGCTCTTCACCGCGTGTGCAAGGTGGTTTTTCATTGCCACGAGGGCTGGGAGTGATGTGTAAATGGTTAGATACTGCACAGTCAGGATTGAGGCACACAAGGCATTGTCATGGGCAGCATATTCTGCTGAAAGAAGCACAGGTTTCAGTGAGCTGTCTGAGATCACTGTGGAATTAGAGTCTGTAATCAATGCAGATCTTATTTCTGTTTAAGATATTATTTGGTGTGAAGTCCTTGCCCACAACCTGCTTGACACACCCTGTGAACTTGGTACGTGCTTTGAACCTCCGTTCCAACACCTGTCAGCAGAGATGCACGTCCTGGTAACATTCTTGCCTACAAAGGGAGTTTCACTGTGCTGGTTTTCAGTTCAGGTAAATATTCCATGTAAGCAGTGGCACTGAATGGTCGTGCAGAGTCCTGTGCCCCCTGTCACACTGTCAGAAATGACAATGTGAGTGTTCAGTGAGGAGCCCGAGATGAGCCGTGTCACAATGGGAAGAGATCACGTACTTGCTCATAGGGCTGAGATCACTGCATGACATGGCTTTATAGCCCACAAAGACATTCTTTCACACACACCATCTGCTGTATTTCCTAAATTGTGGATTTGGGCAGCTCCCTGACATTTAGGGGGGTGCAGGACACGGGGACATGACAATGATGGCAATAAAACCAAGAGACAGTGCACAGTGAGGGGAACAATGCTGAATTCAGTAGTTGTTTTTCCTGATTCAGCGTTGAGGTGTGCAGATGAGCAGTGTGAGTCACGTCCAGAATTGAAGGAGGAGATGGGAGGCAAGGGGACTGGTTAATGGTCCCCACAAAATATCCAGTTGTTCCATACCAGCCCAATGGACCACCCCCTCATCAGTGCTGCCAGGCAGATCTGCTACCACTGAGACACCTTTCTATGAATCATAATCTCATCATCTTTGCCCAGGCTGCGGCTGAATTAATTGTGCATTATCGATGTGATTAGCTTAATGAGGCGTATGGTTTTGTTTATATTGTAGTTCAGGCACAGTATAAATGAAAATATTTTTCAACTGGGCATGCGTCCAGTACATGCTATTTAACTTCCTCATCTTTCAAAATCTCCCCTTTGTCCATCTAAGAACTACTATTTTTCTATCTTCATAACTTTTATTTACAACCTGCCTCAAGTGTTTGCTAAATTGGGGTCTTTATTACTACTAATGTTGATCTCTGGTTGCAAACCCTTAGGAGCTCCAAATTGCATTTTTAACCCTTATTCAAGCTATCAACAGGCAACTCTCTGGACACTTGTCAATGAAACATTTTTATTAAGTAACTTATAAGAAGAGCTGTAGAACCCTCTAGGTAACTTGTTAAAGATTTGCTGTGTTTGTCAGTGGTGATGGGAGAGAGGGATACGATGCTGAGAAATGCTTGAGGAGGAAATTAGAAGTTTATTGTTATGTGGATCTGTTAGAAATGGGTCATGCAGAGGTCTAAGATCTATTTTGAATGACTTTGTGAAGCACCCTGACTAAGGTGATTGATTTTTTTTATAATGAATGCTTCTTTTGGTTTTTCAACCCATTAAGGAGTGTATGATCTATAGTACGAACAGGTAAACTGTATGAGCATGGTACTGAGATTGCCCTGATAAAATCTGGTAAACTCAAGAAATACAAACTGTAATGAGTTCCCAAACATGAATTGATCAGCATTTCACATCATCTGAACTGTGTTTTATCATTACATCATTGTGCTCTACCTCAGATCTTTGCATTCCTGTTGCTTACCTGGAGCTGGATGGATCTGCAGAGCCCTAATCTCACTGCTTTTTGAATATGCTCCTCTGGCAAAATCCAACTGTTTAGATATTTATTTTTCATCTGGGGATGGGATTGATCCTTCAGGACTCAGTTTTGGGAAGGCTGCCAGGTGCACTGTCACAAACCATCTGAGAAAGGAACTGGCAAAACAAGTGAACTCCACAGTTGAGTTTTTTGTTAAGGTGCAACTGGCCCAGTCCCAAAGTGTGCATGTTTGTAGTGCAGTGCCAGGGAGGGAGGTTCCAACGAGCTGGGGTGGCTGTAGGGCAGATGTCACTGCAGTGAGCTGGATAAAAGGCTGCCTCACACAGGGCTGGGCAGTTTGGGATGGAGCCATGTGCTGAAGAGGCTGCAGTCCTGGAGTTTGGGTACACAGTTCCAGCTGGATTCTGGATTACAGCTTTGGGAGTTTAGGATAGTTGACCCTCGTTTAATGATGCTACCAGACAGCCAAGCAGTTGTCCTAATTGTGTCTGGCTCCTATTAATTTACTGAGGACAAGACTTTGTGACAAGTAAAGTCTATATGGGATTAATTACTAAATGTGAAGTTTTTTAAAAAGGGCCCAAGAGAATTAAGTGCCTGGTTCCATTAGTCAACTTTTAAATAATCCCAACAGAAATGCCTGGACAACTCTCTTTTCTTAAATTCCCTTGCACACTTTGAATTCAGCTGCAGAATAGCATCTGTTCAAAGGGTTTGCAGCTCCTTTCTCTTGGCACTCACTTTACACACAATGAGGTCTTAAGTTTGTTGCAGTCAAAACGTCTGGTTTAGTATCAGGAAATAAAACACCTTTGCTGTTTCATGCATTTGTACGACTGAAAGTAAGAGAAAAATGTGCCAGTGAATGAATAAATGATGACAAGCCTCTTCCAAACAGGGAGAACAGAATGAGAGGGTCAGGGTGAAATGTGCAGGCAGTCTCATTGCCACACTGATGGTGCAAGGTAAGAAAAGGAAAAAAAATCTGATTCCTAGACTGAAAACAGCGAAGTTGGAGAAGGATTGGATTTGATGTGCTTCATTGAGAGGAAGAAAGCAAGAGACAAGTGTAAATATGGAATTAAAATGAAAGTTTATCAAATGTAAATCCCGCCCCATCCCATGTTGCCCGCTAACTTTTGTTTCCAGTTTGCAGAATCCTTTTCAGTTAGGACATAGTTTGTGTCAGCTGAGTGAATTCCAGTCACTAATGCACCCTGTGCTCCTGGTTATTGTCCCATAGTGGACACCAAGGGAGCAGACAGACAGTGCAGGGCCTGTGGCATTCCCTTTTCCAGCTCAGTCAGCCTCACCTGTGCATGACGTTGCCATTTCCACTTGCAGCTTCACTGTCGAAGGAGATCAGGTCCATTTGCTTCTCACCAGACTCGTCACATGTAACTTCAGTGAGTTTGTGACACAACTTCAGACAAAACAGTGTGGTCCTGGCTGAGGGAACTCACTTCAGGAGGCACCTGCAGCGGATGTGGATTGTTTTAATGATGGGCTGCTCCTCCCTGTGCTCATAAAGCAGGTCAACTACAGATGGGAGGGAGGCCCTTTCCTTCTTCATGGGTTTTTTGGGGTTAAAGACCTCCTGGAATTGGGGAAGCCATATGGCCCGAGGAGTAGCCCAGCAAATACCAATAGGTAATGTGAGGGTGTCCAGTGAACAGTTTTAAAAATCTATAGCTGGGAGAGATGATTGATTGTAGTTGATCCCCCTTGCTCAGAGATATTTTGATGCAAAATTAAAGCCAGCATACATTGCCAAAGTCCCTTCCACCAGAACCATGATGGTTTTCCATAGTGACATTTTACCACTCTTCCATGGAGGACCAAAGAGGAAATGAGTGTTCTGTGCCAAAGAGTTATCTCCTGTGAAACACTGTGTTTTTTAGATTGCTTTTTTGGTTTCATGATAAAATTCTAAAACCTTTTAAAGCCTTAAAGTAAAACAGATTGTAAAGGGGGAAAAAAAAAGGGTGGAACACTTGAAATAAACATGGTGGTATAAGAACACTATATACATCCAATTGGATTAGTCTAACTAATTCAGTAGTGATTAGAAAAGATTATACACTTGTTTGGACCCATTCATGGATTAACCTGGCCAGTTGAGGCTGATCAAATTAGACATCATTCTTTTAATTGGGCCTTTGGTTACATAACAGATGGCCAATATTCACCTTAATTAGAACATAGCCTTTTAGTTACCATTTTAAAGTTTGGCATCTGGGCTTCCTCTAACAGCAAACCATGAGAATTATAGATGAGGTACATTTTTTGGATATTAGTGAAATCTGTATGTACTTCCATGAGGACTGAAGTTCTTTTGGGGGGGATACTTTAGTGTTATTTTCCTTTTTTCTTTTCCTTTTGAGGGTGCTGAGGAGGCACTCTCACTCCCTGATTTTCTCTAGTGTGAAAAACACACCAGTTAATGACATATTACTGCTTCAGTTTTAAAGTGCTTGTAAATCTCAGTACTTCAGGACTTTTTTTTTTAGTCTGTTGAGTGATAAGACTGAAGGTTTTTTGACTGGTTAACCAGTCAAAATATTTAGTTTCTCTCAAACTGCAAGTATATATATTTCTATATGACTTAAACAAATGAAGCAAACTAAACAGTATGTTTTATCTTTGACAAATGAAGGTGGTGGTGTTACTGCCTTCTTGTAGTTTTGTAAAGGTAATTTCTCTGATGGGGCCAGGAGTTGGACTCAGTGATCTTGATGGTTCTCTTCCAACTCAGCATATTTTATGAATCTGTGATTTTCATCATAGCCTAAAAACCAAGTAAATAAATAAATAAAAAAAAGTATTAAAAAAATCCTGCATTTGTGGGCCTTTTCAACAGCAAGTAACTCCTAGCAGTACCAATAAGCATTGTGTGCATCCAGGGCCCAGTTTTTATTTTCATGGCAGTGAATTGACATCCTGGGGCCAATTCTTTAAGTCATAACTTTTTTAGTCAATTGTTATTCACAAGAGCTTGACTAATTTCAGTTGGGAATGAATGACTGCCTGTGCATTAAGTAAAAACTGGCTGAGCACCACTGGGATTAAACTACTGGGATTAGTAGAAGCTTGTAAATGGCAGTTGTGTCTCATTAACTTGGTAATTTTTAAGCTTTTCTCACTCCTGACAATTCTCTAGTGCAGGTGTAGGTTTCTGAATAGTGAACTTGAAGGTATCTGATAATAGACTTTTCCTTAGTTAAGCTTTTGGGCTCCTGAAGCTGCTTCATTGATTCTCCTCTCTTGCCCTCAGTCCGGTTTTCTGTGGCCCTACAGAAACTGCTGCTGTGGACAGATGTGTCTGGGGAGTTTGGGTTTGGGCTGTTTTAAGAGGTAGAAATCACACCACGTTCTTGGAACGTGTTTTCTGTGCAGGAGAGATGTCCTCTGCTCCTGTGGCTCACACTTTCTTTGAGAGAGCAGAGGCAGGATGGGGGACAACAGTTTAAGACAGTGTATGCTGCTGGTGTAATCTGACAGCTGCAGCCTTGGGGCCATCCAGAGATCTCGGCCCATTTTTAGTCAAAATTTGATAGTCTGGGGGCTTTGCTGGGTGTCTCCTGCACTGTGTGGAGTTTGCATGTGCCTTACCCCTTCTCCAGGGGAACTTGCCCATGGATGGAATCCCTGTGTCGGTGCCTCTTCAATTCAAAATAAGCCAGCTGGGTTTAGGCTGATATAAGCCAGGCTGATTTCACTCCAGCAGGTTTATATTTCTGAGAGTCAGGAGAGGTAGTAAGGAATTACAACTTCAGATTCCCTAATTTGCAGTTTGAATGGTCAGTGCTTTAAACCTGTCAGGTGGCACAAAGGAAGCCAACTATTTTCACCAAGGAATTTCAGCTTAGTTGTATAAATACATATACTTCTGGCATCTCTCAGACTGGCTCAGTGACTTTGAACCCATCATTGAACTGTTTCTTAATTTGTACAGAGAGATGCTTATCGAGAATGTCTTGGGTTATTCTTATTTGCAGGTTTAATTTGTGGGGCATGGTAGTTAGAGGTAGGTGAAGTAAAAGCAAACATCCCATAACCATTGTGCACTACCCTGCCTGGGGCCTTGGGGTCGGTCTGTAGGACAGGAGAGGCCTGGAACTTTGAGCAGGTGATGTGCAAGTTGCCTGGTGACATAGGACTGGATCCAGGCAGATGTCCTTCCCTGGTACCATGGGACAGCAGGCAGTGCCACCCCTGTGTTTGGACAGCATTTGTGCTATTTGGGTGGCAGGCTTTGTGTAGAAGAAAGTAATTTCCAGAAATAGGAAAGTGTAGGGAAAGTGATAAATTGTGTTTAAGGTTTTCTGTCAAAATATTTTTTCGATGAACGGTGGCATTTGAATCAACACGTGAAAGTGTTGTTTTCTGCTGGAGATGTTTATAAATTTGCAAAGTCAAAACTTCTGTTGAAAGCTTATGAACTGCTTTGAGCTTCAGTTGTCATTGAGGAGGCAAAACGTGTTAGTGGGAAATTAAAATAAGCAAACAAAAGCCGACACCAACACTCAGTTTTCTGAGGGGAGAAAATTAACAGGGTTTTTAAAACAGGCTCAGTTGCACGTGGGAGTGGGGGCAGAGGAGCTGAAGCTTTTGTTGCTCCTGCTTCATCAGCTAAGGTGAAGTACCACATCTGTGTAGTGACTTTTGATTTCAATTTTTCATTTTCTTCTTTCCTTCCTACTTGCATCTCAAGTGCTGAAGAGGAAATTAAACCCTGAGATTGAAGTAATAACTGAACAACACTGCTTTTGTACAGGAGAGACTATATGACCATAGGGAAAAGAACCTTAATTGAAGCGAGGCTGTTTCTAGATTTCTCTGTGATACCTATGATGAGTCTTTCATTTTTCACATTTTGTTTTACTCTCTGTTATTCTTTTGTGGCAGCAGGTTAATTGCTAGCCTGTCAGTAGAAAAATACCTCACCTGTCAGGAAGCTGGTGGTAGGGGAATAAGGCTGCACTAAAAATAAAGGAAAGCTCAGAGTAATGCTTCATATCTATTCAGTAGCTGATTCCAGTGAAATTATAGAAATTTTGGAAGCATTTAAGGAGAAACTGACCTCAGAATTGGTATCTTAAGTGCATGCTGGATGAGTGTAAATCGTGGAAGTACTCACAGACACGTTTAATTGTGTGCATGGGAGTAGTCCCTTTGGGGCCAGTAAGGCTATCTATAAATAAATTAAAATTGCTTAATTCCTTCAGCAGTTCTTAATGCCTTTATTTCTTAATTGTTTGATTAAGACTGCTTTTTTATGTTGCGGTTTGGGACTGTATAATAGAGGTGTTCAGAGTAAGCAAACATTTTGAACTTAATGGTTGTTCATAAACTTTGTGCATGAGACAGCATTGAGTGTAGGGGATTTTGCTACACAGACCTGAGCTAGGAGATGAAAAAGGTGTGTTTTACCCCGGTTTTAAAGAAATGCAAGCTCTGTTGACCTCAAGGTATAACTATGTATAAAAGAGACAGAGAAAGATGATGCCAATGTGCAGGTAAATCAATACTAGAACTGTGTGTGACTGTGATGTGGGAACAGTCCTGCTGGCAGAGGATTTGCATCCTGCCAGCAGAGATACAGACACCTCATAAACTGCTCACAGTGCTCACTGTGGCCAGATAAGAATTTGACACCTTCAAACAACATCTTTCCTCATGTGGGGTTGGAATCATATTTCCAGTCAATCAAGTGCAGATGTGGCCATACTAGTGGGAATCTCTGGGAATGCCCCACGAGCAAGATCTGCTGCTTGGGGTGTATTTGCTTGGCTCTGGGGAACATGAAAGAATCTGTGACCTTGTTCCTCTGTGAGATCATGCTCTTTGAAGGGACGAAGTTATAATGAGTTGTTTATAGATGGTAGGTTGTTCTGTGCTCATGCTTGCCCCTTGTTGAGTGTTTCCTATATAGTGGTTCATGTTTTGCTACCATTGCATATTCTTGAAAAAAGCTTTTAACGCTGGTGGCAAAAAATGATTGGTGTGTGAGTGTTTTTATCATCAGAGGATTAGTTTAGTTCTGTGTCTTTGACTGAAGATTTCAAGGAATGCCTCAAAAAGGAAATAGTTGGAAATTTTGAAGGCATTGCCATTTCTTAGTCTCAAAGCCAGGTTTTATTCCTTATCAATTCCTGAGGATGATGATGATGTTCAAACGCTGGGGCTGAACTCCAAGCTAACACTTCCATGTTCTCACATGTGGAAACAAATGTCCTGTTCCTGGAGTCCTGAATGTTTTGGGAAATGCCATTTATAACAGATGTCTGGGCCAGTTGCAGAGCAATGACTGTAGAAATATCTAATGCTTCTTGGTAGTTGTAGCCCTTGTGCTCAGCAGAGTAGCAGGAGGTGCAGTGTTCCCTGCAGGGCTGGGTCACTACACACAGCCCAGCTGTACAGCATGAGACCTGTGGAGGGGACTGGGCTGTATTTGCTGCTCAGCAACTGAAAAGCCTCCCAGATCTGTCAGTTTTGGGGGAAAAAATCTGGACAAATCTGAACCTGTTATGTTCAGACTTCTAAGGAGGAGGAGGAGGAGGAAATATCTGGAGGAAGATGGAGGATTGATACTTCAGCATCTGATCTCAGTGATCTTGGGATTGGACACTTCAAACCAATTTGAAAATTGGTTTTTTTACTGGGGGGGGGGGGTGGTTTGTGTGTGTTTTTCTTTCTAATATACAAATATGTATTCAGCAGCTGGTCTGTCCGTAGGAAAAGGAGAACGAGAATGTTACCCACTGACCTGACAGGAAAGTTTTAAACTGATACTCCAGGAATGCCTCTCTGCAAAGTGTGGTTCCTGACAGAAGGGAGACAGTGTCACGGTGGGAAGCAGCTAGAAAGGCATAGAGAAAGAAAAGCAGAATATTACCATGCTCTCTTGGACACCCTACTTCTCCCTGTCCTGGGACATGCACAGGCTTAATGTCCTTGATTTTCCTGAAAACAGTTAAAACTGGTCAGTAGTTCAGACTGTGAAAGTTCTGTGCAGTCTGTATGCTGGCAAGTGTGTGACATGTGTAGGCTGATGGCCAGGTAAAGCCATAGCAGTAATTAGTATTGTAGAGTAAGATTTTTTTTTTTTAATGTATAAATTCCATATATATTAATAAGCTAAAAATCAATTAAAACCTTTATCTGCAGAAGCTGTTTAGCAGGCAGCTGTATTGGTTTATTATGTACAACACTAAGTTGTGGAAACTTTTTTTCCCCCCAGAGGTAGCTGTAGAATGGACAGAATTCCATGAGTTTACATCTTTGTTGTGGCTGTAACTGTGCTGCCCTTCCCTCTTATCTTGTCAGACATATGTGGGACTGACACAAGATTTTTAGCCAGAAGTAGTATTTTTGTCTCTGTTTGATAGATTGCAGAAGATCTCTTAAATACTGCTTATGAATGGTAACAAAATTATAATGATATAAATTAAGTTTTAATATTGCCTTGCATCTCCAAGACCTTTATTTCAATGTCTTTGCGTGATACAGTTATTTTATGTGCTGATCAGTGTATTCCAAAGTCCTTTCGAAAGCCAGTGTACATTTAAAAGATAGCCTGGTAAATTACCTTTATATTTTAAAGTTTCATATGAAATGTTTAATCCCCATGCAGTGGATTTCACCTTGTTCGTAGCTGTACAGCTGAGTTGGGTAAGCAGCATGAATTTAACACTTTTTGTTGCATTTGTGACTTCCGTGTTGTTCAGTAGCTAAACCCAAAGGAATGTGAAATGATAAATTTAGGGCTGAATGTTTCAAGAAAAAGTGAGAAGGGAATGGTGGTAAGATATTTTTGTTGTGTTAGGAAGAGACTTGAGGAGGTCACATGGCTGCAGGAGCAATCACCTGGAGGTGGGGATTAGCAGGGTTAAAAAAGCTGTTCCAGAATTTGACTGCAGCAGAGATGAAAGACATTCTGTGGCATAAAGAGATAGGGAGTCAGAGTGGGAAAGAGCATGATGAATGGTCTGGAAGAGTGGAGGGGATTAATCCATTGAGGCTGAAGGAGCAAATCCATGGAGGGTGCTGAAGATGTGAGAGGGATGATCTATTGCAATTTACTTTTGTCATTAATCTGTGGACGAAATGATTGATTGAGGGAGACCCCTAAAACGATGCAGTGGAGCATTTCACTGGGGACAGATTTCAATACTCTCGGATGGAGAAGGACTTTACCCCCTGAGCTGGCCACTGAAAGGAATGCAACGGGTTTTTGTAGCAAGGAAATCAGTCTGTAATTAATTTTAACTTTGGTTTTTCAGGTTAGTTGAAATGTGAAGCAAGTCCCAGATGCTTCCAGTGCTCTGGGCTGGGATGTATCCCAGCCTCTCAGGAGGTGGGAAGTTTTTTTTAAGTTGTATTTGTCACTTGCATATGAACTTTGAGGATCTCAGTGGCAACTCTTGCCCAGAAGTGTTAATAAGCACTGTTTCCAGAGATACTACAGCTTTCTGAACCTGGGGCTCTTGAAGAGTTTTGCTATTTGAACTTTTGCACAAATAAATGTAGCTAAAACAACCCACTTCTTATCCCTGTGATAGGGACAGACTTGATTGGTGCCACTGCTATATTTGATTGAGGTCCAGATATTACTTGCTACCCTAATTGCTTCAGTTAGCTAAGACTGGATCTGGTTTATGTAGATTTAAATTTCAATGTGCAAGTTGTCTCATACTCACAGGACAGATTTACAGTTAAAGTTCAATGTGGATTATATAGAGGTGGGGAACATAATGACCAACATTTCTGGGGTCCGCTCTTGATTACTAGAACAATGTAAACACTGTTTAAATATATGGCTGTGGTTAAGACTAGAAATTAAAATCTTACTTTAGGCATAAGTAGCTACTTAAGCCCACCACAGCCTGTCACTGCAGATAGGAATAGCACCATTTGAGAAAAGGAGCAGAAAGGCAAATGAATCCATATGCTTAAACACAAAGTTCAGGAGGTTATTCGAGCAGAAGAAAAAGCTGTCAGAAACTGGAAATCCAACACTAGGGAATCCTGGAGACAGGGGCACAGTCTGGAGTGGGCACTGTGAAAAGGAAACCCATGGGCCAGAAATGGAATTTGAAGAGCAAGGAGTCAAAGACATAAAAACAAACAACAAGAAATTCTTGGGGTATATTAAAGACAGGGAAGAATGTGAGATTGGGCAGGTCCCCTGGGCATGTTACTCTATACCCTGGGGCTGTCAACTGCAGATCTTCATCCAGCTGATGGGAACTACTCCAGGCTATCACACCTCAGACTGGATCCATCTCTGCTTCTTCCTGTAGGGCAGTTCCTTCATGTCCCAGAAGTCCATGCCATCCCATCCCAGTTAACCACAAAATCCAGAAATAATTTCTGAATGTTCCCTGGATATTTCTGTGATATTTAAGCAGCTTTCAGCAAACTCAGATGTCAGATTTTGAGGACCAGTGGGTATACAGTTCTGCATTCCTCCAGGGCCCACTGTAATATCAGGCCTAGGAAGAAGTAGATGGATGTTTGTCTTGGCCAGCATGACAGACTGCTTGGCTTTTGCTTGGCATCTGTGTGACGTGATCACGGTTGGGAAATGAATTTTCAGAGACTGAGCATTATATTTATAATGTTCCTGAACCTGCTTTAAGAACTAGCATTGCCTAAAGTATATTAAACAAATTAAAATTTCATAATGCTCGTAAGACCTGATTTAATCTGCTCAGAATCAGTTTGAGGGCTTCCTTCGCCGCGCTGAGCCCTCTGCTTCCTTCAGTATGTTGAAATTCCCCAAGCTGCAGACCTCTTACACCTTTTCTTTGAAGAACAGATTGAAAACCAGTCCTCAAGGTCATGTCCTCTGAATTTGGAAACCCCTTCACCTGATATTGCTTTTATTTTAATGGTTTGTGCCTCTTGCTCTGAATGTTTGCTAAATTACCGTTGGGTGTGTTGTCTCTGGCTGTGCCTCACTGAATTGCAGTGCAGGCTTTTCAGCATCAGTGACTTTCCATTTCAGGAATGCTTTGACAGTCTCTTGAATTGGGAAACTCTTGGTTCTTCCAGAGCTTCCCTACATTAGGATGGGAGAAAAAAAAGGACATGATATTTCTATGAGACAGGATGATTTTTGGTCAAGGCACAGTATTGGCTCCAAGGTGTGCCAGGCAAGGTTTAGACTGGGCATTAGGAACAGTTTCCTTACCAGGAGGGTGGTCAGACCCTTGAACAGGCCTCCTCGAAGGGGCTATTGATGCCCCAAGCCTGCCAGTGCTTGAGGCATTTGGACAATGCCCTTACCAAGATGGTTTAATCTGATCAGCCCTGAATTGATCAGGCAGTCAGACGAGATGTGGTTATTGCAGCTCCCTCCCACCTGAAAGGGTCTCTTCTATTCACAGGGAGCTGGTTCATAACATTTCCCAGAACAGATTAATCAAGTCAACATTTTTTTTCCCCACAGTCTTATGAGGAGTTTGATTATACGAGATCGATCTGAAAGACAAGAGAAAACTCTTGCACAATTTGACCTTTGTGGAACAAGAAGGCAGGAGATTTGTCAGAAGGAGCCGAAATGGCCTTGCAGAATTCAAATGATTTTGTGAAGTTTAAGGCCCTGTTTCACAAATCCGCTTTCTTGGCAGGAACCCTGAGCGAGCACTGAAGTTCTGCAGGGATTTTGTGGATCAAGAACAGTACTGCACAACTAAGATAAACCTCATGTATGCCCAAATGCTTTTTTGAACTGGGTTGGAAATGCAGAAATGTGGCTTTTCTTCAGGGCTCAGAATTTCTTCTGTGTTATCTGGTACCCTCTCATTTGCAGTCCACCAGTCATTTTCCTGCTTTGGTTGGGTGGTGGTTCTGTTCCTCTCTTGGTTTCTTTCAGTGCTTCTGAAGGGCTTGATCCCATTACAGGGTTATACAGATAAACTTTTGTGCCAAAGGGTCTTTCTTCACATAAGCAGTCAGTTCTAGGGCTTCAGAGAGTAGAACTTCCACAGTGGGAGGTGTCTATTATAATAAATTTAAAGAGACAGAAAAAGCGGAGAATTTACTTGCTTATGAAAATGGCTGAATCTTGAACTTTCTCCTGAAACAAAACCAACAAAATTGCTGTCAGAACATTTCACAGTGATTCTCCCCCCCACCCTCCTCTCTTTAAAGCTTTGTGTTTACTTTTGTGTTCTGACTGGGCTAGAAATGTAATACCTAAATGGGTAGGATACAAAAATTGATTTACTTTTATTGATTTCATGTGACCTTGAAATGAAGATAAGCATTTTAAGAGATAAATTCTTCACAGAGTTGGCCTTTCAGTTAAGCGTCTGTTTACTCCCTCAATTATGTTAAGTGTTCCTAATATAATATGAATTACACAAATTTATGACAGCACTCAGTGATTCAAGTCAGCTGAGTTTGTAGGATAGATGAGCAAGTGACCATGGTGTGGAGCTCTCTGTACTTTTACTGTTGAGAATTAAACTTTTTGTCTTCTCAGAGAATTTAAAAGCAACTGATTAGCTTTGATGTGTTAACAAAATGTGCTGTTGAAAAGCCAGGACTGTCAGGGGAGACTCCCTCTTGCCTGAGAAAGACTGGGGGCTTGGCTGGGGCTTGTTAAAGCTCACGATACCATTTCTGTAGATCATGGCTTTGGTGCTGTAGTTCTGAATACTTGTTTGATGAACTTCCTCTAAAGCTGCCTGGAAAGTGGGGCCCTGAACTGGAATTCAGGAGAACATTGCATTGTATTGCTGCAGTCAATCTCAGTGTGCTCATTTGTGTTGGAATTCTGCTGGAGCAGAATGGCTAATTTACTGTCGTTATAGCTTGATTTATCTGCAACTTGTATTTTTCGTTAAGTTGCCGAGTAAAAGGTTGCACAACTTTTAACAGAACTATAAAAGCTGGATGTGTATGAGAGGATTTAACAATTGCATGTTAAAACTTCATTGTGACAGATGTGATGGATGCTTTGACCCTCAATTCCAAGTATAATATTTCTGCAATTGAGCTCCCATCACTAATGACCCATGTAATTTAACCAAAAAAATGTAAGTATATGTTGTAATTTTTGAAATACCCCTAAATAGAGAAAGCAATACAATGATAACACAACATGAGAAAGTAGGAGAAGAAAGCTAATGCATTCCCACAAAAATCTGCTCCTAGCTCTGTTGCAATGCATCCATGGGTTCTGAGGGAACTGGCAGGTATAGTGGCTAAGCCAGTATCCATCATCTTGGAGAAGTCATGGCAGTCTGGTTGAAGTTCCCACAAACTGTAAAAGGAGAAACACAACCTCCATTTCTAGAAAGGAAAAAAAGGAGGAGCCAAGGAACTACAGGCCAGTCAGTCTGACCTCCAAGTCAGGGGATGAATAAGCAAGACGGGGTTATAACCATACAACTTCATGAATGTAAGCAAATTCTGGGATCTTGTCAACACTGCTCTTCTCAGAAGGTGTCTGGATATGTGTGGGAATGTTGAACCACACTGTCACAGGGACTTAATTTTGATCAAGGACTGTGCAACTTCCTGCACATAAGAAATTTCATTGCTTTGGCCTTTGGTCTTCACTGGTGCACCAGAGGCTCGTCCTGCGAAATCTCCGTAATCAACATGATTGGAAAGAACTTACCTTTGCATATTTTCTAAGCCAGGAATTTCAGGAGAAAAAGAGGTGTTTTGATTTATTAGTGCTAACGGGCTTCATGTGCTCTCCCTTAGGAATAACTAGAGCTATTTCTCCACAGACATCTGGATAGCTATCAAATCACCAACATGTGTTCTTCTGCCAGTGCTGACCCATGTGTTGAACACATGCCAGTCACTTTATTTGAAGGAATTTGGGGATAAATTGAGGAGAAACTCTTCACTGTAAAAACATATGTGTTCTATTTTTATAGGATTATTTAAAGTATTGATCCCCCTTTAATTTTTTCCATGGAGTAAGGCTTTGTAAGCATGTGAAATTTTAAAAAACAACACCTGGAATATTTTCCTGAATTTCCAGTGATTTCGGTTCGGTCTCCATTGAAGTCAGTCATGAAAGTGTTTTCCATTGTTTTTCTTCAGTAGGCTTAGTGGAATTCTTTGTTCTGACTGGAACCAAAGTCCACGAACAAGGTCAGATTCTTCAAGCAAACACGTCCTTTCAATTACCTTACGCTGTTAGGATATCAAATATATCTGCAAAATAATCTGCAGGAGGACACAGCCAAAAATAGATGCTGCAGGAAAGGTCTTTGTTTTTTAAGAATTGCTTGCCCATGTCTTTTCTCCAAGGCCAATTCCTCTGCCTCTGATCTCAGGTGATCTCAGGTCTCTCTGTGCTCTGTGGAGGAGTCCTGGTGACCACACGTGGACCTCAGTGCCTGCAGCTGCTCTGTGGAGAGTGCCAGGAGTGTTTTCAGCTCGGATTTGGGTGAGGATAGTGCATCTGTCGCTAGTTTTTGGCAGTAGGAGTTATCTCAGGGTCTGGAACACGCAGAAGCCACCGAGTTAAATTATTTGCAGAAGATGGCTGGTATAAAGGCAGTCTCTGCACCAGTCTTAGCTACGATACTTTCACGTGTTCCTTTGTTTTGTTAAGGCTTCCCTATGTTTAGGAAGCAGGCTGGTCAAGTTAATACTGGGAAAGGAAGTTGATGGTGCTGTGGAACACACAGGATTGCATTACTGCTGCTCTCTACAAAAGATCATTGTCTTTGTTTTGAAGTTGTTGATAATGTAGAGATTTAATCTAGATTTTTAAAATGCTTTCTGTTTTAGTCTTATTTGTGACCTGAGCTCTTTAATGGACCTTGGGCATAATTTCTTGTATTTCTCTGTTAGTACCTAAACAAAAGAAGAAAAAAACCATCTTGAAAAACAAATCATCTCCCTCCTGTATTTCATCTTTGTTAAGCTAATCCTTTCTCTTGTAGCTATCTTTCTCTTAGATTTTTAGAAACAGGTCATAATAGACCACCTAACTATTTCAGCTGGAAATCATGAAGTAGTTCATGACCTTATGAAACAAACGTATTAGTTTTCCTACTGCCAGTTGAACTTCTTAATCAGAGGGTCGAGAAAATTCTCTCTAGAGACTCCTGTCTGGTTGCTTTTCTGTTAATGAAAAGATTCCCAGAAGAATGAAGACGTTTTTACGTCTTCCTGCTTTCTCCTGATTAACTCAAACAAGAAAATTTTGGTTCTTATTTCTTAACTAGTGCAAGTCTTGTGCTGTTTTGTACTTTCCATTCTTGATAGTGTTTGATACATAAGAGATAAAAGTAATCATCTCAATTTCTTCTATGGCTCTCGAAGTTATTGGCGACTTTGCAGTGTGTTTGTGCCAGGAAACATGAACATGCAGTGCAGCAATGTACCAGGGACAGGTTTTAGAGAGTGTTGTGTACTCTGGCCACAGCTGGGTTCTAAAGAAAGGTTTTGTATTTGATACTTCTCCGTAGGTAACATCCCAGTGCTCGGTGCCTCGGGGATCATCGGTGCCACTGTGCGAGTCGAGCAACAGAGAGCAGTCTGTGGTGCTTTTGGCAGGCCTGGCTGGCCTGTTCTCTGGGCCCGGTTGTGCCCATGTGCAGTGTGTTTGAGCTCCGAGACACCACCAGCGTTAAGTGCCCTCTCTTTCTCTAGCGGTGGCATCTGTTCCTCTCTGGTTTTTGTACCTGGCACTGTGTGTAGCTGGCACAGCTCTTACTTTCTCTGTGGCTTTCATTCGCAGCGAAGCTGCAGAAGCAATTTGTGACCTTTTTTTTTCCTGTTTATTTTTTGAATAGTGCCTCTCCTCAAGCAGTGTAAAGCAGCAGTCTGTCTACATAGCCACATTTCACTTGGGCATTAGCTGTGTCCTCACCTATATCCCATTTTGGATTTTCTGGCAGTGGTCCACTTGGCTTGCTCTTCAATATTTGTGTGTGTATGTCCTATTCATGTTGTCATTTGAATGCTGTCCTCACCTTTACCTAGGCACAGGATCCAGTTAAGAGGATTGTTTGCTCCATGTAGGCCCAGAGCATTTGGAGTGCCATGATAAATGATGTGTTGCCTCAGGTGCTCGAGCCAGACCATGTGGCAACTGTGAAAGGGCAGGGATTCTTCCATAAGTCTGGTTTGGTTCTGGAAACTATGCTGTGTACACCAGATGGCTCATTCCCAAACTCCTTGTGATTAAAGTAGCTGGGCAAATCCAGAGAGGAGTGATACCCAGTCTGTGGGAAGAGATTACCTGGAAGCCTTAATCCTAGAGATTGCAATGGGGGAGTTATTTTTGCTTATCCAAGAGCCCCATGCTGGCATTGGTAATGCAGGGATTCACAGCGCTGAGAAATGGCTTGCAAACATGGAGAAATAATTGCCATGGAACCCCAGAAAGAATGAGGTAGTTGTTTTGCACTGTTTACCTGTGACAGGAGCATTTTTGGGTACCAGGCCTTGATATGTATCACCACCAGGTGCAGTTTCCCCTCCAGCTCACCCCAGGAGCAGCCGTGCCCTAATGGTACCTCGAGCTCCATCTTTCCCTGGGTGCTCTGATAACAACCACGTGGGCTTTGAGGAGTGTGCAGTTATGGTTCAGTAACCAAATCGTTGTGTATTGAGAACTGGAACAAGAAGTGTGCAAGCCTTTGGCACTGGAGGTTGTGCTCCTTCAAAGGAACTGCAGCCATGGGCAGCAAGTGTCTATTCCAGAGAGACTAAACTGAGGGCAGGCCGTGTGTTAGAACCAGGATACATCCTGTCTGGTGCTATGCAAGCCTTAGATTTTTAGCCCAGCACACCTTTTGGGTCTCACTGTCTTTGTAACAATATTCAAATATGTTAAAAAATCTCCCACCCTGCCTGCAGCAAGACCCTTTCTTGAAACCAGGGGTTTATCTCATCACCCAGCATTGATTTTTAAGACAATGTTGTTCAAGCTGTTGTTTATTTTTGCTGAAAGGCTTGTTTATTTTCTAAGGAAAAATGGTGTCTTTTCATTTCACTTGAATACCCTTGCCACAGTACATAGGGTTTTAGCCTGAAAAAATAAAACCAGATGCTTTTTTTTTTTTCATATGGCAAAAGCTTTGTTCATTAGAATAGTTAGAGCGCACCTGATTTAAGCAACATGGACTGTCCCTGTGGGTCTGTCTGGAACAGAATGTTGATGGTTACTGGGCTGTCATTCAAAGATGTTTTGCAAGTGCTTTGTGCTGTAATCCATCCTGGGAATTGTGTGCTCCTTGCTGTAGCTTCCAGTCATCACTATCCGTGTTAGTGACTGATCAAATCACTGTGATAACATTGTTTCTGCTCCTACTCTAATGGCTGTTAAACCTCTGAAGAACTTCAGAGATGAGCCTGATTACCTACAGATACATCACTTCTGTGGCTTTTTCTTTTGTGTTTCTCTAGATTGTGAGAACTGTTTTTATAAATAATTTGTCCTTGGAAAGCAAATGAAGGGTATAACAATGTTATTGAAGCACAGCTGTAGTTCTTCCTTCAGTTATCTTGGCCCAACTCCTGTTAAAACTGTGAATTGATATTATTAAGTAATGGCTGACAGGTTTGAACTTGGCAGATATGAATTATATGAATCATCTTTTGGAGTTCTGATGGAAGGGGAACAAGATTGATAGCTACAGCTTTTATAACATCCAGCCACAGTCCTCAGGACTTTCACTGCTCCTCTGGATCATCTTACCCCAGTGATGGGAGGTGTCCGTCAGCCTTCTACTTCTCAAATATTCCAAAGAACTCCTTGCTTTGTTTATCTCTCAGTGGAAGCCTGGTGGTGTCATGAAAGGTAAATGCCACATCTGCACCCCAGCTTTCTGCTGGCCAACTTAACTGAACTGGAGTATACAGAAATAACAAACAGCCAAATTTAATTACCAGCTCATTCATTGTATTCACAAAAAAGTTTGAAGGTGAAATATGTAGTGAACAGGTCAAAGTCAAGCCAGCAAACTGTAACTGAGTCTGTGAAGCACAACAGCTTAATTGTTTTCTATGAACTCTTCCATATAGTGTTTTCTTTAAAAGGGCTGTTATGGTTTGGGACAGCAGAGTGCAGAGCTGTGTGTTTTTAATCAATAGTTTTGCAGCTTGTTGCAACTTTGTTAAGCAGTGCTGGTTTGTAAATGATAAAGCAAAGGCTGGTAAGTCTGAAAAATGTGTGCACTGTGGTTACTATTCCCAGCAATGGGATATATTCCCCAGCACAATCTACAGAAACCATTTTTTGAGATTTCATGGCAAACTGACCAGAGCAGAACAAAATAGTATTTATTGCTGGCCCATCCTGTTGTTATCAAGGTATTTCCTAGGTTTGTGCATCTACTGCCTTTTTCCCTTTGCCTCACCAGCCTCTGAAGCTGGTGAAGATAAGCAGCCTGTTTTAAACTTGATCTTATTTCTGGTTTTGATGCTTCCAGAATCAAACACCAAAATAACCCAAAGTTAATGGTTTCAGTGTTCATTAGTCTCACCAAAATGAGCTGCATATTTCTTCCCCTTCTCCCAGTAAAAAAGCTGTTTAAGCCTAAACAAAGAAAGTAGAATAATAATAATAATAATAATAATAATAATGAAGTGTCCTGTGTGATTGAGCAGAGGGTGTGGGTTTGCTGGCTGGGGCTGCAATCTGAGGGGGTGGCTGTTTCCTGTAGAATTGCATTGCTGTGCCAAGGCTCACAGAGTAGGTCTGTGCACATGAAACAACAAGCAAGACTGGATTTCATACCGAGACAGCAGTTTTCGGATGGTACCTAACGGTGTTGGTTCCTGGTACTGCTGCTGGAAGTCAGCCTTCCCTGGAAATGGATTTTCCCAAATAACAACAGTGGGTCTGCTGCTCTGCCACTGCCATTGCACAGGCTTTCTCCTGTCCAGTGTTACCTGTGGCAAACCACTGTCCCAGCACGGCAGGGAAGGTCAGGTGTTTTTATTCTTCTGAAGTCTCACTTCTGGAATTTTTTTGAACCCTTACAACTTGTCAGAAGTTTTTTAAAGTTAAAAACAGTCTTGAATTCCACTTGCAATGGAGCAGAGGGTTAAAGGATGGAGGTGTTAGCCCGTAAATAACCCTACTCGTTGATATCTGGGTCATCAGGGATGTCCATGGCTGTTGGGTATGGACAGAGGAGGCACAGACTTCTTTTCAACTTGAGCAGAAGTTTCTATCAGCGTGCAGGTACATACAATAGCCAGGGTACATGCAGGGATATTTATCAGATGTTGACAATGTAGGCAAACTCATGAGGAGATTAAGTAAAGACTGTGCCCTAATGCACAGTAATGGAAAGATACTTTTTTTCATGTGATCTATGTTCTGAAGGATAGGTGAGCTGTAAAGACATCATACCCTGTCCTTGCTGTCAGGGTGAGCAAATGCAAACTGCCTCTCCCCTCCTCTTTCCAAAACTTTGCTTTCTTGCTTCTGAATCTGTTTTGCACTCTGCCTTGATAAGAGCAGCTACAGGAAGTGAGTAGAAAGCAAGAGATGCTTCTGCTTGGCCAGATTCTGAACAGGTTTTTCTCTGGCCTAAAATAGCTTTGGGGCAAGCTCGCAACGTTTCCTGCAAGTGTTGGTGGTGTGTCAGCTGTCACGTGTGGATATCATACTCCCATCAGATTGCTGATAGTTTTATTAACATGTTATTTCTCATCAGCTTCTTCAGGAGTGGCTGTGTTTATGTATAGAAAGGCTGCCATTCTAAAGACAGCAAAAGGATAGGGAAAAATAGGGTGTTAATAAAGAGCTTTGGCCCCACTTTCAACAGAAGGATAAATAAGGAGGATAAGAAGGAAATTTCCAAGCATTGGAAGTTTTGCTACTAGTGAAATGCCACAAAGGAAGCTATTGTTCAACAAACTGTATCTTTCATTCATCCGGTAACTCCGTAATAAATGCAAGATGTTGAAGGGAAAGGAGCCAAATATTAGTGTGGTCCTAAGAGACCAAACAAATAATGGAGCTACTTAAATTTCTCATTCTTCTTTTGTGATTACACTCAAACCTAACATGTACACAGATGTTATTTCTATATAGATTCTATATAGATAGTTTTGTAAGTGTTGCTGAAACTTTTCAGTACTGTTTGTAATATAATGATTTTAAAAAAAATATTTTTTTTTAAGGAATTTGTGGATTTTTTTAAACTTAATCCCAGCAGGCAGTCAATTATTGCAGAGTATCAGGAAACATTAATGTAGTGCAGAGCTGCTGCATTATCAGGGTGGTCTTACCTGGTCAGCTCTGTGGGCAAGGTGCCAGCTTTGAGCTGCACCCACAAGTGTGATGATGTGATGACACTGACAGTGACTTCCCTTTCAGCCAGGCCTGGCCTGGTTTGCACTGAGTTTTAGGACTTAGGTCTCTGAAGATATGGGGGCCCAAACATGAGGTGTGCTCTGTCTGAGCCTCAGCTGCTGTGGGGCAGAAATGGTCATCTATGCACAAAGGTGTCTGGTGTTTAGGTTGATGAGGTTTTGGGATAAATGGCTTCCATGCTAATATGCCTGTGTTGGACCTGTGGAAAGAAAAGAATGTGGGTTTGAACAGATTGATGATCCAGCAAGTTAGAAGTTGCTTAACCCTGCCTAATGCTCTCCATCTGAACCCTACAGCTGCTTACAGAACGTGGATCTCAATAGCTTGTGAAGGGCTTGTATGAGGGAGGGAAGCAAATGAGCCTTCTCCGTGCATGGCTATCATATGTCAATCCAGATTTTCCTGGAAAACTTCTCTCTGAGTGTGTTCCCTGAGACCACATCTGCTGCCTGCCATGCACTGTGAGAGAACTGGGTTTTAGGAGATGAAGGCAGTCCTGAATGCAGGCTCTGGCATTGCCACGTGTGGGCCAACTTGCTGTGCACTTCACTGGATCTTCTGTTCAGGTCTTTCCTTCAGGTTATGTTGCTGTTTGTCTGGGAGCCTGGCAAAATAATCAGCTCCTTGGAATACACTCAGAAAGATTTTTGTGGTGGAAAGAGTGGCAGATTGATGTGTGGCAGTTGTGCACCTTTGATTCTTATTTTAAGGATAAGGTGGTGGCCTGGACAGGAACTTGGAGAGCCCTTGGATCTGATTAAACTCAAACAGAGATGACTGCAGTTTAAAAGCACAGCAGCTATTCCTGCTGAGGGGTGGTAGCTTAAGTCAGTGAATGCAGTGTTTATATCATGTGAGGAACAGCTCAAAGCTATAGTGCTGCTACTTAAAATCTACTTGTTCTTCCACAAGTAGACCTCCAGGTGGTGAAAAAATAAAGGAAATATTTGGAAAATGCTGGTACACTGATGTTGGGCAGAGTGATACCTAACCTCCTCCATCTCTTTCTCCCTGTAGCACTGTTCTTTAGCAGGAACACTAAAATTCTGCAGCTTTTTGTGACATGCAGTGGGTTTAAATCAGGGTTAAATCCCACTGGTGCAAAAGCTGGTGTGAGATAAGTCAGGAATCCTTTGTGATTTTTATTGCATCAGGCACATGGAGGTGTAGCTGGTGGCTGGCTGAAGAGAAGGAAAACATCCTCTTGTGTGTCAGGATGGATGTATTTCTGTCAGAAGGGAGCTGGTGCTCCAAACCAAGCTGTGCCACGCTCAGGGTGAATGAACAGGAATGCTGTACGTGCACAGCGAAGTTCCTCCATCTGCGTGTGCCAGACTGAGCATAATGCAATTTTTGGTGTATGTCAGAGGCAGGACCCAGGCTGGAGGCTCAGCAGGAGAGCTGGTTGGCTGCTTGGCCTGGCAGGCTCTGTCTGTGCTGCTGCTGGAGCATCAAGCCCAGCGTGGCACCTCCTCAGAACTGGGCTCATCTCCAGGAGCTCGTTCTGTAACCCCAGCAGTGCAGTGGGAAGTTTCCAGAGGTGAGCTGTGTTCGCTCAGCTGTGTTTTGAGTTGTCCAGGCACATCAGTGGTGGCATCAAGTGTTTGGTGAGCACATGATAAATGGTTTGAACAAAATCCTCCCCGTGGAAAGTGGTGTTGCCTGACTTCCATTAAATAGTTGTGTGAGTTCAGAATCCGAATCTGGCTGTTGTTTCACTTTCCCTGTCGTCTTAAATCAAAATGGATCTTCTGAGGAACATGAGAACAAACCTTATTCTCCATATTCCTATTTATTTTATAGTAGTGGAAGGCAGAAAAATATGTCTTCATCAAATGTTGAGTTATTTTGGTTAAGGCTTATTTCTGCTCAAAATCAGTATATTTGCAATTTATTCAGTGCTGCTGGGGAGCTCGTGTTGAAGCCAAAGGCAGTGAAAGATGATCAAATTATTCTCTTAATGTATCTTTAGGCTTAGAAATCGCCTTTTTGTGAGTTCCTAACTGTCTGAAGTTCACTGTATTTGACTGCACAGATGAGCAGCTGATCTTGTGGACAGTGGTAAATCTTCCTCGGGATTTAGAAACTTCGCACAAAGTGCCATACAAGGTGTACTAAAAGCACATAATTAATCATTGTAGCAGCTGCCTGCTCTTTGCAGCCAGAATGCAAACTGTCCATTGTTGCCAAGTCATTTGACTGCCTGATGCCCCATTATTTCTAATTTAAAGGTCTAAGAACAGTAATTTGGTCGTCTCAAACATCTCTTAATGCCTTAACAATGAAAAAAGACCTACATATTTCCTTCTGAAACATCACTGACTGCAGTCAGGAGTCATTTTTTGTGTCTCAGCAGTGGTGATAAGGAGGCAAACGATACCTCATGGGTGTTTGCAGCACATCTACAGTCCCCAGCAATATTTTTGTGCTGTATTTTTAGTGTTAGAGCAGCACATGCATAAATGAATTTTGTGCAGTTTTCAGGAAAGGAGAAGTTGTCTGCAGTTCTGCCTTTGTGGATGTGGAAGGCAGAGGAACAGCATAGGACTGTTAGCATCGTAGACAGTCCCTGCTCCCATAATTTAATGATAAGCTGGAAGGGATTGTGTGTAGGGAGGAAACTTAAACCACTGTTTTAAATATTTCTGTTGAGTTTTTAGTGTGATAAAAATTATGTTTAGTTTTCCTCTAGAAATAAAAATACACATAGAGGTCATGTGACAAAGAAAAAAACCTTTTAATAATGTGCAGTAGCACAGAACAAACTGCACCGCAGTTTGTGTCAAGATTTCCATCATAAATCCAATTTTCAGAACTGTTATCAGCTATAAAAGTGCTTCAGACTGAAACTTGGCAAGGTGTTTCTCTGCCCAAGAATAAACTGGCATGTTTTTCAACTGAAGTGTATCTGGATTCTTAATTTCTAGGATTTTATAAGCACTTCCTGAGTATTACTTGCTGTAATACCAGTGGGAATGCTGAAGTGATTTTTTCTGGCAGAAGGATGCAGTGTGTGTGTGTGTGCAAACTACTGATGATTTAATATACAATGAGCTATGTTGTAATATCTGTTTAGTTAAACCACACTTTGTGGTAAAAGGGATTGTAATGGTTATCATAAAAAGCCAGTGAGTTGCCCGGGGAGATGTCACAGAGGAAGGCACCGAGCAGGCTCTGCTGCAGAACTTTGCCAGCGTGTGCTAATCTTGACTTACATTATTGTGTCTGCTCCTTTGTTGGGCTGATCTGTGAGTGACTTGGGTTTGTGCTGCCGTGCAGTGAATCACATGGCGATGTTCAAATGAATGTAGAGTAGGATTAGACCAAAAACCCATTATCTGGCCAGTCCTCAGGAGGTATAAAGTGACAGGTCTCCTGCCTTCGCTGGAACTGCTTGCCACCCAGAGGAGTGCAAGAATGATTTATGTCAGAGGCTTTTTGTTGGAGAGCTTCCAAAGAAAGCAGTGGGAATGGTGTGGATTGCTGACTTCTGTGTCATTAAAAACAATCTGGGGAACTGATCCCTTCCTTGCCCTGTCCATGAATTCTAGCACCCCAGTCAGTAGTTTGAGTGCATAATATTTGCCATCTGCATTTTGAAATGTGTTCACCGTGGAACTTCTTAAGCATTATTTTTTCTTCACTTTTGAAAATGGTGTGGTTAAAGGAGAGGAGATTTTCCTGAACTTTATTATTTCTTTCTGGGTTTTGGGTCAGAGCAGACTTGATGTCAAGTCCTGCCCAACCACTGGCTGGTTTCCAGACCTTGCCAGTGTTAACAGGGAGAGAATTTATTCACACGGCGTTTTTCCTTCATCCTAGAGATGTACTTTGCAAGAATTGCCTCTCAAGCCACCTACTCACAGAACTGTGAAACAAAATCTTCAGCTTCTGTTTATATTCATTTATGTTGCAATGTCTCATTGAGCCAGAGGGATGTTTTGGAAATGGACCCAGTTGAATGCCCAAATGCAGTGTCAGTTCCAAAAGCCACCGTACACAGCCTGTGCTTGCAGGAGTCTGTGTGAGCCCTTCCTTGACTATCAATTTTGGGTCAGGGTCTAGCCCGAGGGAACAGAGTCATCCTTTTTAAAGAAAATAATTGTGTGTTATGTGTTGCCTGTATTATGCACAGGTATTATTTTGGTGTCTTTCTAATCACATTCCTGGTGAAAACTGTATTACTGTAATCATATAGCAGATTTCATGTAAGTGTTGATGTTCCTGTTCAGGACACTTAGTTAGTCCTGTGACTGAGATGGTGTCTCTGTTAACCTCTAATTCTTTCTCTCCCCTGCCCCTGTTTTAGAGGCCTTTGAGTCTTTGCTTCGCTTTGCTGAAAACCACACAAGTTCCCTGTTTGAGACAGCTTACAGACCCATGGCAAAAGAAGCAGCAGAGCCTGTTAAGGAGCTTTTTACAGACATCTCTCTCTACATTTTGGGCGCAGAGACTACAGTGGAAAGTGCAGTATTGCGGTTCTTTGACAGTCTCTTTCCTCTGGTGTATAGTCGGCTAATAAACCCAGGAATTACAGATCTGTCAGAGGACTATACAGAGTGTCTGCGGCTCACAAGGCAAGACATAAATCCTTTTGGACACTATTCTAAAAACATGGTTACAGAGCTGTCAAAATCTCTTTGGGCCAGTAGGATGCTCAGCCAGGCCCTGAGCCTGGGCATTGAAGTGATAAATACTACTGAACACGCCGCTCTGACGAAGGAGTGCAGCAGAGCCCTGGTGAAGATGCAGTACTGCCCGCACTGCCAGGGCCTGACGCTCATCAGACCCTGCGTCGGCTACTGCCTGAATGTGATGAGGGGCTGCCTGGCCAGCGTGTCAGAGCTGGATGCACAGTGGAGGGAGTACATCTCCACGCTGGAATATCTGACTAATGAAATGGCTGCCTCCCACGACCTGGAAATTGCACTGTCGGGAATGTGGAACTCCATCAACGAAGCCATCCTGCACGCACAGCTCAATGGGCCACAGCTCTCCGCCACGGTAAGTGCTCTCTGATTATTCACTGCTCCCATTTATCGGTTTCCTTAGTTGGTGGATAAACATTTAATGAGTTGGTGTTGTCTTTGCATCAGCTTTTAATCTTCAACTAGATCTTTGTTTAACAGGACATTGAGAACATTACAGACAATTATCATGGGGTTCAGTAAGGTTGGGAGGGATTTTGTTTCTTGAGAAGCAACACTGTAGAGCAGAGAGCTCTGCCTTGTCTGCACAATTTTCTAAACTAAAATTTGGGGTCTGTGATACCTGATAACAACTAGGTGTTTCCCTGATATGTCATTGTAGCATGTGGGGACATTCTAAGGAATTGCTATAAGGGTCTAGAAAAACAAGTTTCTAAATGAAAGCAAGGACATTACTTTCTCAGTTTTACAGTCCCTTTACTTTTGTGTTGACTGAGACATCAGGAAGGTAGTACAGGTCTATAATAAGCACACCCATCCTACAGCAGTTGGGAAAAGAGCATGAAAAAATTCAAACTTATTTGACAGCCTTTATGTAAGTGAAGGATAAAAATACACTTAAAGCAGATCCAGTTTTGTAAGTGGTGTAGATTAAAGAAGAAAGAACTAGGATGGTAGAACTGTCACATAAATAATTGCAGCATATGATTGGCAGGTGTTCTCTAAAGGTGTTGAAGATTAGACCAGAAGTTACTGAAATGACTAATGATGCAGCTGACTGCATCTGGTATGAAGTTCAACATGACTGTCAATGGAAAAAAAAAAAATGTAGCAGACTAATCTTAAAAATGCAGATAGATCTGCCTGTCTTGAAAATAAAGGAATTCTTGCAGAGAAAAAGTAAGAAGAAAATGCACAAATCAAACAATTGAATTTCTATGTAGAACTCTGGTCATCATTTTCACATAAGAGAAAAAACAGTCTAGGGGGTCTACAGAAAGGAGCTGTGGCAGAGGGTATTTTAAAGTAGGGAAGTATTTTTACAGGGGAGAAATGCTTGTGTGTTTGCAACCTTCCACGATCCCTAACATTGCAGCTGTCTTTGCTGTAGAACATCTGACTGAGCCCAGGGATTTATGGTCAGTAAAATATGTAGATTATAAAAAAACCCAACCACTTCTAGGAATCTGATACAATTTCACTTGATATTGCTCTGTTCATATTGCCTCAGTTGTCCTTTCCTTTTCCTGACTGACACTCGAGTCTGCTAGTTTATCTGACATCCAAGGATAAACATGAAACATTTCTGAGAAAGGATTTTTCCAGGTTCTTGAATGGTTTGTAGCAGGCACTGGAGCCTTCAGGCATTGCAGCTCCTCATTGTCTTACTGTTGTGTCACCATGGATCCATCAGGGCAGTGCCAAACTTAGAACATGTAGGGAACAATATTCATTCATCTGCTCTTATTTTCACTCATAAGTTGTTTTTATATGAGTCTAGAGAGAAACTAGAAATCAAAGTACATTATTACTGTATATTGATTTTATCTGACTATAGATGGATACCTCACATCACAGCTTCATTGCTGATTGCACAGGAGTAATTAGGAATCAGGTTAAGCTTTCTGACTGAACAGCAAAAGTGATCTGACATATTTGTTGTGATATCTGCATGTTACAAAATGCTAAAGCATAACTGCATTGCATTTATCAGCCTCACAGTTCACATGCACTTGTTTAGCTTACTCAGGAGTAAAATCCATAATCCAGGTGAATATTGGATGATGATGGATGAACTCAATGAGCATATTGCTTTCAGGTGACTTGGAAGTAGAATTCTCTCTGAAGCATCTTTCAGGCTCAGGGCCCTCTTTGATGATGATTCAAATAATCTTATTTGGGACTTTCTATATTCCCTAGCAGTACCTTTAAACATTTTCCTTCTTCCATTTGGAATGTGCTGTTGTGTTTGAAATGCCATTAATTTTTTTTTTCCCCTGAAATTATCTTTTACCTTGTCTAACTAGTGAAATCTCCATGAGCAAAAAAAAAAAAATTTGTGTGTGGTTTTAAGGACTACTCAGAAGGATGGCAAGGATGTTTTCTGTTCTAAGATAAAAGCTGTGTGCCAATGTGTGTTAACCCTCAGCCCTTTTATAATTGTCATCAAGATTATATTTGGAAAACAGAGCGTTTTACTATTTGAACAAGCATTAACCTGATACTGATTTAAAATGTTCCTGATTAGTTACAGAGGATAACCATTAGTTAGAAAATTGAGCCTAATTAAGCTGTATTTCCTTCTCTGAAGAAACAAAAAAGAGCTCAGTCCTCAGCTTCAGGATTTCCATCTGGAGATGGCTTCTCAGAATCCAGCCTTGGATTCTCAGTGACACTGGGGCCATTTGATTTGTATTTCCTCTTTGTTTTACTTACATTATTATTTTTTTTTCCTCTGGAAAAGATAAGTTCTCTTTTCCCTTCAAAAATGTGTGGAGACCTTTCTCTGTTCATGCAGTATGCTCTTCAGCTTCTGCAAAAGTGGAGATGTTTAACTTGCATACAGTTTCCATTACAAATGCTGTAATTGGTTTCATTCAATTATAAATAATCTATGGAAAACTCATCCAGGAAAGCAGAGCACTCCCAGTAATTTTCATTTATCCTGAGGCAGCCTAATTAATGTACCTGCCCTTTTAGGGAACATTTTACATTTTTAATAGACAGTATGCCTAAAAATTAGGGTTCTTTTTTTTGTCTTGCTTCCTGCCTGGATGATGATGAATAATGGAAAGTTAGATTATGTTTTCTTTAAAATGGGGAAGGGGTGAAATAAACCAATAAAGCACTTAGGGTACTTTGCTCAAACGAGGTGCAGTCAATTGATATTAAATTTAAAAACAGAAATCCTATTTGTATGAAGAGCGCATAACTTGGGGAGACTGGCCCCTGCTGATCCCGTCCATTACAGCCAGGAGAATTGCCTGATTTGCTGGGATAGCATGTGTGAAAGGTCACCTTTAAGATAGTGGTAATCTCTCCTCGGATTCCTGTGGAATGTGCTGTGCCATTTGTTCAATGATGCTGGCTGCTCTCCAGCTTACTTAGCCTAATGTGGGCCAGCCCCGCTCTGCAGCATCAGCAATCACATCATCCCTGCTTTCTGCTTCGCCTGCTCGACCTCATTGCCTGTCTTATTGGTAGGGGCCCCGACTGCCTCGTGGTGCCAGCTACACACACCAAGTTGGTTTGCCCTTCCTTATCATTTTGAGACTTCTCTTCTCTTTGCTTTTTCTTTTTGTGCCTTTTGTGTGGTCTCGTTTCTCACGTGCTCAGTCTGCCACATTGCTGTGCAAACTCCATGCATCCTTCCTGATTCTTTTTTAAAATGGTATTTTCTATTCAGAGTGAAAGTAGAATATCCTCAGCTGAAAATGTGAGGAAGAGGAGAGGCAGTTCTGCAGTGCATGTGGCCACTGGCACTTCAGGCAGGTGTATCACCAGACAGAGAAACAAAAGCTGTCTGTGCTCTCAGATCCCAGTGAGGTGCTCTAGTGGCTTGTATAGGGCTAGTGGGGACTTGGCTTTCAGCCTGTCCCCAGAGGGACAGGGTTCATGCATGGGGACAGATAGGGGAAACAGAGGCAGGGAGGATTTCTGTTGGATCAGAAATGGTTGGAATCTGACCAGTCTCACTAACTGTAGGTCTGCACCCCCACTGATATATGGCACATACCCCAGTACTTTCAGTTTTGGGCTTTAGTGAGGCCTGGTCATCTTTCTCCCAGTGGCACTGCTTCCTGCTCTGGATCCAACAGGCACCAATGATCTGTGGGATGGGTTTCCTGCTGGACAGGTACAGATTTCCTGCTCAGGTACAGATTTCCTTTAGCTTTGACAGATCATGGTCACACAGAGATTCACCTCTCCTATCAGTGGAACAGAACATACATCAGAGTGTTCTGAGGTTTGATAGCAAAAGGATGATTCTTTCACTTCCTAGGTTATCTTAGCATCTGAGATGCATTTGCTCACACAGGTGACCTCTGACCCTGCGTCCTCTCTGGCAGTGGGACTTGTTCCTTGTCCCAGCGTGCTCGGTGCTGTGCAGGGGGCTGACAGGGATGGTGTGTACCAGGTGCTGTGCTCGGTGCTGTGCAGGGGGCTGATAGGGATGCTGTGTACCAGTTGCTGTGCAGGGGGCTGACAGGGATGCTGTGTATCAGTTGCTGTGCAGGGGGCTGACAGGGATGGTGTGTACCAGTTGCTGTGCTGGGGGCTGACAGGGATGATGTGTACCAGTTGCTATGCAGGGGGCTGACAGGGATGGTGTGTACCAGTTGCTGTGCTGGGGGCTGACAGGGATGGTGTGTACCGGTTGCTATGCAGGGGGCTGACAGGGATGGTGTGTACCAGTTGCTGTGCTGGGGGCTGACAGGGATGGTGTGTACCGGTTGCTATGCTCGGGTTGTGCTTCAGCAGCGAGCTGTGGGAGCTGCCAGCCCTGGGATCGGGGGCTGTTCTCCATGCCCTAATCCCAAGGGCAGCGAGGCCATTGGCAGATACCTCTTGAGAATGGAAAAATTCTGTACAGCTTATGTGCTGTGTGTTGGGGTTCCACGGGTCAAGGGCAAAGCAGAGGCAAGATTTTCAAAGCAACAGCATTTTATGATCTGAATTTCACATCGGCTGAATAGATCTGGAACAATTAATCACTCTTTATTTTTAGCACACTTCCCAGGTATGGCCACAACTTCTGCTCCTCATGTGGCTCCTTGGGGAACCTTCCTGCCCACGTGGTGGAAAATGCAAAGGGATGTGTGTTAGCAGAGATATTTAAAATGTGGGAAGGTGTGTATTTCTCTCTGTTCTTGCTGCAAGAAGTTCATAAGCATAAAGTACTTACCTTGTTACTAATGTTATAGTGGCTGGAAAAGCATTAAATGAAGAGAATGTAAAAAGCCACAGACCTGGTATTTTTGGAATGGCCAGCTGTTATACAAGAGAAAAGTCCAACATATTGTGTTTCATGATTATAGGAGCAATAAAAGCAAAAGCTAATAAAAGGCTTAATAGGGATTATAAAACCGAGATATGATCAGAGATTAAGCATGAGGAGAAAGCAGAAAGACCTGCCTTGAGGCAGTTAATTTCTTAGAGACAAGCTTATGAGTTAATGTGATAAGAGTGATATAAAAAAGTGATAGAAGAATAAACTTTGGGAAGAGGAGCAGATAGAGGCAGGATAAACACAAGAAGGGAGGGGTGTTTATTATACAAGATGCTCAGATTTATAGGAGTGTCAGGAAATAGTGGTTGTGAGAGAAAAAAATCTGATTAAAGTCACTGATAGTATTTCTACCGATTGTGAAGACATAGAGGAGAAGGATGGATAATATTGAGAAGAGATCCACTAAATACGATTTGTATTCTAAAAAGAGCTGGTTTAAGGTTGTAATGAAAGAGACTCTCTGATGCCTGTTTTTGGCAGATCATCTGAGTGCTGTTTCCTAACAATTTGTGTGGTTCAGAAGAGATGCAAGACAGGCTTGGGAAGGTGAAAGATTCTTGCAGGGACTGTTGTTGTCCTTGCTGACAAAGAAAACAGACAAAGGAGTGGGACTTTGCCTGCCTGTCCAACCACTTCTGTTATAATTCTTTGCAATGAGGGATATCATTGGGATTTGGGGAGATAAATTACGTAGCATTAACAACAAATTACCTTAGGGCAATTAAAAAAAAATTAACAGAAAATGCTTACAGGTAGATGGTTGTTTTGGTGGCTGGTCCATCAGTCTCCTCCCATCAGTGGTTTTAAAAATTTTGTTCCTGTTGCAAAGCAGGTAGCAGGTGGTCAGAGAATGCCCATCAATCCCCGCTGTCTTTAAATTTTCTTCCCTGAAGCCACTTTTAAATGCATTTCTCTCATTGTTTGTTAGGTCACTGTAATGTTTTCATTCAGAAATTGCTCTTGCTGACTCTTGCAAGGTGCTTTGCACTGACTAAAGTGGTTCCTTTTCAGATGAGTTCAGGGAGGGCCCTATAGGCACAGAGAGTTACCTGAGCCATTTAACCTATAGGTGGGGAATGCTGCTGGAGAGCTGGGAGGCAATGAGAAGTCTAAGGAAGGAACAGAAGCACTGAGAGGATCTCTGGTATTTGATTCTTGCAGTAATTTTATTAAATGGTTGTGTTCTGGTGTCATATCTCGAAAAACAAATGGAGGAAGCTCGTGTGATTTGTTCAGTAACGTTCAACAAAAAGTCAGGGATAGAGATGTAGAACTAGAAATGAGGTTTATTTTTAATTTTTGGCCACTCTTAGTACAGTCCTCAAACAGCACCTCATTTTTGGAGGTAGATTTTAGTGTTCTTTGCAGGCACATACCTGCACATACCATCAGCCAACTGGACGTTGCAAGGATTTGTTTAATGTTGAGTTTGGCCAGAACAGATGATCCCTGCTGGAAATCAGCATAGAATACCTTTGGATTGAACAAGCAAACGACACAGGTATTTGCTAGGTTCAGTTTAAGGATGGGAGGGAGCATCTGCCTCTGAAAGAACGTACTTGGTGTGCCCTGGAATGCCTGTGTTACTGTGATGGGCTCGAGCCAGAACTTACAGGGGAGGGGCCTTTGGGGAAAACAATAGGAAATTCTTACTGTAGGTTTTCTGATTAAAAATTCAGCAGTGGATGGAAGGCTTACAGAAAATAGTTTAGGTGATCCTAAATTGTTGGTAATGGAGAAGAAAAAAAAAATTCCTGAAAAATAAAAAACCCGAGGATCTCTTAAAATGGTCACCTCTAGGAAAATAAAAGCTTAGAGAAAAGAATGCCAAATTTACAGCAGCAGGAGATTGATGTGCAGTAACCCTACAAATTTGAAGAGGAAATGGCAGTACTATGAACAAAATAACTTTGTGCTGAGTGACTTCACAGCAACAAAGAGTTTCTGCCAGTCAGTAATGAACTGCTTGATTAATGACGTTGAATGGTATCATAAAACACTCCTGGAGACTTTGGAGAACACTCAGAGCTGAACTCAGGTGCTTTTGTCCTGCAAGTTTTCCCATTCAAATGATCGATACCAGCTGTCAATAAGTATGAAAACTGTACTTAGCAGAGATTAAAGCAGTATATTCAATTCCTTGTGGTTAGATTGCTGAAAATAACTGTAAAAATGGACAGGGAAGGTTATGTTTGTGAAATATTTACACTGGAAATGCCGCTTTAAATCATTTGTTGCTTTTTCTAAGCACTTAGCAGGAAACCTCCTCTGAAAACAGAAACTGGAGGAAACCTCAGCTCTGATGAGGTTTCTGTATAAGATCTCAGAGCAGCTCTGTTGAAGGTGGTCTGATGTAGCAGCAGATGTGATCCCGAGTGACACAATCACTCACGTTGAAGGCATGTCCTTGGACATTTTGTTCTCGGGAACCAAAGTTACATGAATGTACATCAGGTTCAAATCCCTTTGTGACTCCAGGGACAGAAGGAAACCTTTGAGGAACTGGGTGAATTGCACCGATGCCACACCTTGTAACGTAATTACCCCTTTCTCTGTGAAAGGTAAAAGAATGGCTTTCACAGTGGTGTAAAACATGTAAAAATAGGCCTACCTTAAAATTCTGCTTTATTTCTCTTGGGCTTTATGCTCTTTAAGATGCTGCTCTCATGGTCAGTCAGGAGTGAATTTTTAAAAAGGAGAAGTGGAGCTGTGGATCTGGAATCAACTGAATTTCATGGAGTGTGAGCATCTAATTCTTGCAGTCAGCTTTGTAAGTCTTACCACGTGCTATTTGCTTGAGTACTGTAGAAGTATTTCTGGAAATAATCATCTAAATTGTTTAATGTATTTGCCTCATTTCCATCTGTTACAAAAGTCCTCTGGAGAATTAGAGCTCATGTAGTCTTGAACAGCTCTTCAAGGGGATCCAAGGAGCTTTCTAGCCCTTGTTAGTTAATGAAAATTCTCCTCCATGCAGGTGTTTGATACCTCAGAGTAGCCTGATTTCCTGATGTCAAGGATCATCTCATCTGCAGTGATGGAACTGCTTGAAATTTAGTATTTATGCCAATATGAAGTAGGTTAAATTGAAATACGTATTTCCAAAAATCTAAATTATTACCAATTGGAGCAGGAATAAAAAACATCACATCATTGAAATTGAGTTGGTCTCAATATATACTGGGTATTATCCATCTGTCATGTTGTTTGACTGAACATGTGTCTAAGAAGTTGATTTTACATAAATTGTGTGGCCTTAAGTTTGCTTTTGCAGAAGTGATGATTTATCTGGATGTCTCTTCATACCCAAAGGCCATCACAAGTCCCATCTTGCCTGCTGACTTGCTGATGCTGCTTAACCACACTGTTAACAAGTCATTAATCTGTAGTGAGATAAAAAGCTCTTTTCTGCCTGGGGGAGCAGTGTTCAAGTTCTGCTTTTGGTTCCCTGGATCTTATATTTTGTGTAAACATGTAACCTGAAGGGTGTATGTTAAACATGGATATCAATGGAATTGATGGATATAGCTTTTTACCTGCTTTTGATCCGAGACTGGTTTGGATTGTGATTAACCATTTGTGGGTAATTACTGTGATTAAGGCTTCGGGAATGACAAGTGACTTGGGGCTGCTGCCTTTTGACAAAAATTGCATCTTTGAGATGCAATCAAGATAGAGTTGTTTGGCCTAATCTTACTGCCAGAGCGTTTGTGGAAAATGTGTGAGGTATTTTTGTATGTTTGTGTGGTCCCAGAAATGCTGTTAAGTGTTTTCAGGAGATGTGCATGCAGGTTGGTTCAAAAGAGATCATATTCCACATGATTAAGGTGCTTCTGTGTTGCCCAGGCCTATCCTAGTGTAGGGTGTAGGGCCAGTAAGTTACCCAAATGTAGAGAGTGGGGATAGCAGGTTAAACATAAACCCAAGAAACAGTAACCTGCTTTTAGAGAAAGAGGCCTAAACAGTGTTGTAAAAAATTAATTTAAAAAGAATATAAATATTCCCTTTGAATTATGGCTACCATCTGCATTTAGGGAAGGTAACTCAGGTGTGAGAGATTTCTGAAAGGTGTATTTTCTTGCTTCATTGTTGTTTAATGTTAAAAACAATGATACCCCATTGATGTTAATTCTAAAATCATGCTCAGAAGGGCATGTTTGATGAAGCAGGTGTCCTTGGCCAGGGCAGGAGTGGTCAGTGCTGTCAAGACTAACACAAGTGTTTCCAAGCACTTGAGCACGTGTTGGCATAGGCAGCCCAGTGCTTTTCTTCATGCCTTCAAATGAAACTGCATCTGTTTTAGGGTGTGGATAATCAGCTCAGTTCTAAAAGTTTAGTTCATGTAGCAGGTATTTTTATTGAGTAAGAATGAGCTTATTATTTCTGCTATTGATTTGAGTTTAGTTTTTCTCAGAGGGCTGTAATCAGCAGGATTTAGGCCACTTTTTCTCGAAACAGCTGCTTTGCTTCATTTTGTTTGCCAAACTGAGGCTCTGCAATCTTTCAGCACCTGTGGTCCCTAGAGGATTAGATCCTGGGAGCTCTAACACCAAGTGCAATTAAAATAATAATAATGAAAAGCAAACCCCAGAGTTGTAACCTGTGTAAAATATGGTGAGAATGATGCTCATTTTCACCCCGAAGTTGAAAATGCTGAAGTATATCCTCAGCTGCAACGCCTGTGTCCTGTTTGACTTTAGCTCGATGCTGTGTAAGGAGGAGGATGTGCCCATGGCGGGCTGTGAGCTACAGAATACAAGGCCTGTCAAAGCCATAATCATAAACCTGCCAAGGGAACACAGCCGTAATTTCCCAAATCCAGGGCTGTCACTGAGCACTCTCTGTCTTTCCTGGAATGTGATTCTGGTGTCAGCGCTTCACCATTATCAGAGCTGAAAGATGAAGGACATAAATATGGTAAGAGTCCAGGATTTTGCTTGAAGCACAGCACTGAGCAAAGCAGTGAATGGTTGGGATCATATTTATGGAAATGATGATACTCAGGTTCACAGATGATGTGCTTACTGTTTCAGCAAGTTGTGTACACTTTATTAATTGTTTCTACTTCTTTCTTTTTTATTCTATGCACTTACTGTAAGTCTCCCCGGATTGTGGAAGTTGTCTGCTGAAATTGAGTGTTATTTTCTATTACAAAATTAATTTAAACTACAAAAGAGAAATTAGATGTGCAGGTTTTTTTATGAACCTGGCTTTCTGTATTGTGGTTTGTTAAATATGATGGATTTTGTAGCTGCAGAGCTTTAGAATTTTTGGCACTTATGTTTGTTGTGGTTAATTTTTGGTCTTATAAATTAACAAGGCATCAAACAATGAAGTTGGAGTGTTGCTGGGTTAGGTCCAGTCCCTGGTAAAAAATGCAGCTCCAGCATATTGGCAGCTCTGCTGCTTGTTATTCATTGTAAGGCATCTGGCTATGGGAGTGTTAGATGTTTGACAGCATTGAATAGATTCCAGTCAGCCATACAAACTACCTCCAGTGAAGTGGAAAGGACCATAAAATTGTTTTAGCAACAGCTAATTCTCCTGAGTCTTTTAAGGCTTCCCCCCCCCCCCTTATTTTTTCTTTAACCATTTACTTGCCAGTGGAGGATTTGCCAATTTAAACAATAAATGTCCTCAGATTGATTTTATTTTGTAAGAATAATTAGGAGAGCTTTTCACTGATTTTGCACTTAGCATAGTTTAGATTTTGGGGAAAAAATAACATCCAAAATATATATTGAACAATGGTACCTTTCTTTGAATATAAAAAACTGAACTGTGAAGAAACTTACAGCACTGCTTTGGTTTTTTCCTATAAATAAATTCCAGTTTTGTTTTTATCAGCAAGGCATTTGGGTGCTAATCTCTTGATTTGTAGGCATTTTGTTTGATGTCCCTGTTCACCTTTTAGGTGCTGCAGTGTCAGGCAAGCTTAGTGCTGCAGGGTTCTTTTACAAACAGCTCGGGGGACTTGTCTTTCAATCTCCAGCTAAAGATGTGTGTTAAATGCTATCTTTCCTCTGAATTCTTTTGAATTTTTTTTTTTCTCCTGAGTAGCTTAATTTCAGTGTATGAAAGAACATGAAAATGTGTCCATTTCCTGTCAAATATTTTATAAGAGCTGGCATGCCTCATTCAGTCATGAACTGTAGTCATGTCTGAGAGATGCAGTAAGAGTAGCTTTTTGGAATACCAGAGGAAGATGAAGAATGAGGAGCTCCTCAGCTGTTACAGCTTCATTGAAGGGACTTACAGGCACCTGGGTGAAATGCCAAGTTTTTCCTTTTGTCTTAGTGCAAGTCTTCAACCTGCTGACAGTAGATAGGCAGTGAGATTAGAGTGAAAAGCCGGTGCCCTCTCTTGTCACCTGCTGCCCCAAAAGAGGCTGCATCTTGTGCAGACCTGTCTTGTACACTGGGAAAAATTACGTATTTCATCCATCTGAGTACCAACTTCCCTCTCCTCTCCTGTTTCCCAGTAATTATTCTTTAGGTTAACCTTACTTGGAAAAATTGAGAGAAGATTGTCATTACCAGCATTTGTAGCCAGGAGATTTAAACTGCAGGGAAGACTGCTCCCAGCTCAGACGAGCTGCCCTGCGAGGCCTAACCAGCTGACCAGGGGGAGATTTAAACTGCTCCAGGGAGCACAAGGTGATTTTGTTGTGATTCTCTTGGCTTTTGTTAATTGTAATGAAGCTTTACTTATTTATTTTCTTCTCTTCCATCTACGCTAAATCTTTACTGCCTTTTTTTTTTTCTTTGCTAGTCTT
This sequence comes from Pyrocephalus nanus, assembly GCA_038380795.1. Taxonomy (NCBI): domain Eukaryota; kingdom Metazoa; phylum Chordata; class Aves; order Passeriformes; family Tyrannidae; genus Pyrocephalus; species Pyrocephalus nanus. Next base: position 18,174,009 of record CM076270.1, on the reverse strand, counting down.
CCTATGTCTGTATGAACCAGAGAAGTCAATGCAGTCTGTAAGGAGAAATGGAACTATAAATCCTGGTCATTGAACTTACTGTGCCTGCTTTTCTAGGAGAAGACCTGCCCTTTCCTTTGAAGACTTGAAGCCTACAGAGAGAACTGTGGACCTTTTAAGGCTGCACAGGTTGTGTGCAGAGCCAAAGGCTTCCTGCAGCCACAGGACCAAGCAAAGCAATAGGCATCTGCCCTGACTAGCAGATCTTCCTTCTCTTAAGGGGATTCTGCTTAGAGCAAAATCTGGCATTTATATAGAAAGAAAAATATGCAGATTTTGTTGTCTGTGATCTCAGGAAATTTCTCAGCTGCCTCAAGTCTTGGCTTCTGTCACTAACTGGAGATGCCATAAAATACCTGATTTTTCAAGTTGGGACAGGACCTGGACATTTTGACAGGTGTGTTAGATCTGAGCAGTCACTGGGACAATTTCCAAAGCTGATTTGTTACAACAGTAAGAGCCTCTGTCCTCCATACCTGGAGTGTGTATTGGTACCTCTAGTATCTGTTTCTTTGCAAAGCTGCTCCATTCTACACTATCCCCTGTGGTTGTTTTCTGGGAGATCAAATAGTTTTAATCCTCTCTAATAAAACTGTGTTGCTTTTATTGCAAACCCATAGCTCATGTGCTTGTGAGCCATGGCAACATGTGAATCCTCATTTTCCCAGAGATGGGCCTTGTTGTTGCAGAGTTCCCTAGAAGGCATTTACTACTGGAAATAATAATAAGGAGTTGAGGATAGGGGAAAAAGAAGAAAATATGGTAATTTCTAAGCTGTACGTATGAAGTGTTCAAGTCTCTGCTTTGTTCTGTACACTCGGAGTGGAATCAGGAGTGCAGTTTGGAAGATGAGCACAGGGCCCTCCTGTGTTGGACACACAGGAGGCAATAGGAAGTTGGATGTACGGGAATAGGATTGAGGAGCAGACGTCTGTCTGGATGGTAAAAGGAGATTGGGGTATTTCTGTCCATCTCTGTGCCCTTACAGAATGATAACTGTTTGCTCATACGGTGCCACAGTAGAAGTATTCAAAGATGTGCACATATTAGTTTGAAAGGTCCATTGGCTCTTTTCAGGGAGAGACCTATGCTTTGTTCCTTGTTTTTCTTTCTTTATTGATACTTCTTGTTAAAAACTTCGCTTAGTAAGATGGTTTGTTTTGACTCACTGCTTTATTTGATATATGGAGTTTACCCTTGGCTGTCGTTCCTAATATGCTCGTTATATTATTTTACTTGCTTTTCCACCCTTTTTTTCCCTAATCAAGTGTGACACTGCTGCCTTCTGTGGAGGCAGAAGGAAATAATCCTCTTGTACTCTGTTTGAGCCCTGGCTGCCACACCTGTATGTGGCACTAGAGCAGGGACTTGCAGAGCTTGATGGATTTTTAGCTTCTCACTTTTACTTACCAAAATTTGGAACCCCTCTGCCAAACAGCAGAGTGGACAACACAGACATTTCTGATCGAGCCACAGAGAACAGGCCTTGGGGATGGCTGGAACCATCTGGAACCGGCTGTGTTTGGCACAGGGCAGCCTCCTGCCCTCAGAGAGACACTCCCCTCACAGAGACACCCTCCTCACACCCTCCATTCTCCCAGAGACCTCCTCCTCACACCCTCCCCTCATGGAGACCCCCCCATGGCCCCTTTTCCCCTCACAGAGACCCCCCATGACCCCTTTTCTCCTCACGGAGACCCCCTCATGGCCCCTTTTCCCCTCACGGAGGCCCTACCCCCCCCCATGGCCCCTTGTCCCCTCATGGACAACCCCCATGGTCCCTTCTCCCCTCATGGAGACCCCCCCATAGCTCCTTCTCCCCTCACAGAGACCCCCCCATGGCCCCTTCTCCCCTCACAGAGATCCCCCCACAATCCCTTCTCCCCTCACAGAGATCCCCCCCATGGCCCCTTCTCCCCTCACAGAGACTCCCCCATGGCCCCTTCTCTCCTCACAGAGACTCCCCCATGGCCCCTTCTCTCCTCACAGAGACTCCCCCATGGCCCCTTCTCTCCTCACAGAGACATCGTTCCCACTGCCAGCGCCGGGCACCAACACTTGATGTGGGCAGGAATGTGGAGAGAAAGATCTCAGACTGAAGAAGTTAAATGAGGTAAACTCTTTGGGATAGCACATTGTGCCTGGGCAAAGCCCTGATTTCTGGCACGAATTTATCATTTACACTTCTGAATTGATGGGCATTGGCAGAAGGGGAAAGGGGCCCGTCCAAAGAACCAAAACAGTGATTTTGAGGTAATGGAGAAAAATATGACACTATTCACAGTTAAGATGGGACAAGTGGTGGTTTGGAGAGAGTGCGATTTGTGTGGGAGGAAATAAAAAAGAGTAAAAAAAAACGGGCCAACCTAGTAGAAAGAGTTGTAGAAGAATATGGAGGCAAATCAGTGGAAAAGGTATCTAAGAAATTGAGACAACAGATATGGAAAAAAGCTAAGAAAACAATTACAGGGCAAAAAAATAACATTTGAAGACTCAAAAAACTGGAATGTGTTTAAGAGGGAATAAATGATGTCAGTTCTTACTGATGTAGGCAGGTATTAACACATGGCCTAGACTGGCTGGTCTTACAAGCCACAGAACAATCAATGCAAGCTGGTTTCATATGGGTTATTCTGAGAAAACAGATTTAATACAACAATACAAAATCACGAGCCAGGTCCAGCAGCAGCATGGCCAGGTCTCCTCAACCAAGCTCAGCAACTTGAATAATGTCATACAAACACAGTCGTGCAAATTTATCAAAGCAGAGCAATGCTCTGTTTTTTTCTCTTGATGTGGTTGCAGTTCAGCCTTTGGTTTCCCTTAGTGCTGCACGGCTGCAGTGCTGGGTTTTTACAGTAAGGCTGAAGACATTCCACTGGATGGTTTTCCGTGAGCTCTGTGGGGGATGAGTGTCACATCAGCTGCCTCTCAGGGCATATGGACTCATCTGGAGAAGTCTCTCTTTTCAGTGGTTGTGTTCTGGCCCTCTTCTTTGGTCAGTTTGGGGTGTAGGTGAAGCAATTTTATCAACTGGGTTTTATCAACATCAGTATTGTGTCTCCTCCCCTTACATAGCCCTCTTTGGTTAATCCTATTATTTCAAAGTTTTAGCCATATTTTGGCTATGTTAGAGGAGGCTTGGATGGATTAATCTGGCTGTGAATTCCCCAGAGCAGTTAGTCTAACCCTCTCAGGTGTTCCTTTCCCTGTTGCTGATAGCTAAGGGAGGGACCAGAGCATGTGAATGACAGCACACACCCTGTCACAACCACACAGCAGCAGAGCTGCAGGGCCTTTGTTCAGTTCTCTTGCCCCACTTGCTTCTGCCTTGCTTCTTCTCGCTTTAGTTGGTTCTGTGTGTTTTACAAAAAAGCACTTTGTGTTTTTTTTGTGAGGTATGTGGTGCATTACTCTGTAAGCTTTAACCATTAAGTGTATAAAATCTATACTTCCGTTCTCTAAGCTTGCCCAGGATATGCCCTTAGTTCTGAGGTTTCATCCTTGATGCAGTTAAGAAGTCGGCTTCTTGCAGGATCAGGATGGGAATCTGCTCCCTTGACAGACTCTGAATTTTAGTATGAACTTAACTCTTCATAATGGTTATTCTAATTGATACTTATCACTATATGAAATCTTTTTTAAAGAATGGATTGTTCATCATAGATAACTATGAAATGCATTATCAGTCCATGATTCTATTTTGAGACCACATTTAGTGACCCAGGATTTCCAAGCCTAAGTCTCTGTTAATCTCCAAAACTTCAATCTGATAGTACAGAAATTTGTGACAGCACTCTGTAGAGCTCCCTGTGTCCCTGCTGTGGGTCAGATCCCAGTGAGTAAAGTCCTTCAGGCTCCTGCACTGCCCTGCCAGTTTGTGCCAGTTGTGGGCTTGGTCTTTGCAGTGCATCTTCACATGCTTCCAGCTCCCTGAACTGTTACATACAAATTTCAAGTTCTTGGATGAAGCATGAAAAAATACACATAGCAGGATTTGCCTGGGAAAGAATCTGCTGATTTCCCAGCCCTGCTGATCTACTGCAGAAATGACTCATGCATCACAATCAGACTGTCAGGATTGGCTAAATGTTTGGATGTATATACGAAACCTGTATCTGTTCAGTGATGTTCAGAAATAAACATGTCCTCATCTGAATTTTGTCCCTTGCAACTTTTTGCAGAAACAAAACTAGGCTCCTTTCTGCTCACAGTTGTCTTGGTAGGTTTGTATTGTCACAGGTTTTGGTATGTAAAAAACTGGCAACAAACTTAAGGGAGGTTGTCACATTCGAGCTTTTAATTCAAGATTTATCTTGTATGTAAAATATGCTTCAGTTCAGTGTCTGCAGTGGGGTCTGTGCTGGAACTGAAAATGCCAGACCTGTTTTATCAGTTTCCTATTGCTGAAGCAGGAGAGACTCACTAAGTGCCAGTCTCTGATCATTTACTGTTTCTAGTCTGATACATACTAGAACGCTTGAATAACTTACCTTTTTTGTTGCCTGTGTATACTTTCTGGTAGATTGAGTCGCAGATATCTGGCTTTTGGCATCTGGTGTACAGAGTTTAGTGGAGTTACACAGAATTTTCAGTGTAGATACAATTGTAACTTCCTTTATATTTGCTTGGGAGCTCACCTGGCCATCTCGAGACTGAGATTCTGTTTCCCTGGAATTCATTATCAGCAAGGACAGTGCGTTGGATCATCGTTCCCCTTCCCCATTTGGGTGTTTGATAACTCTGCAGTGGTTGTGTGTACTGGAGCCCGAGACTGAGCCAGCTCGTGTTGTCAAGAGTTAAAAACCCTCCACCTGCTTTTCCACTACCGATTACTGTGCAGAAGGGCTATTTAAGGAACCACAAACAGTCCCTTGTAAGATCTGTACTCCACAACATCCTCACCTGAGTCTCATAAGCCCCCGCATCTCAGCAATACGCTAATAACATCTCCAGGGTTTTGATTCAGGAGGAGACCAAGGTCACACTTCCCTCCTGCCATGAGACAGTGGATACATTTCCCTTTAGATCAATTCTAGGATACTCAAACTTTGGCATTATTACAGATCTAGTCAGGGACAGTTTGGGTTCCCCAGCATGGAAAACATCTACATCCACATACAGATGTAAAAACTGCAGCTGAATGTTTTGCCTGCACGGTTTTACCTGACAGTCTGAGTGACATCAAAAGCCTCCAAAAGACAGGTGAATAATGGAAATACCAAATACTCTGCCCATCAGGCACAAAATATATCAGAAACCCTGAGAATGTAGAACTCCTAAGGACCTAGGGGCAGCTGTATTTGTCTGCCAGAGTCACAAGGCTCTCTCCACTTGGTTTCTCATTTTTTTCTCTCATTCATTATGAATAGTCAAATTTCAGTAGAGAGAATTAAGGCTAGGCAGTGTAGGAAAACAAGTTTTACAGTGACAGCAGATACAGAATTGTGTAGAATGATAGCCTTGAGAGGATAAATGTCTAGTGAGACATGAGGGAATACTACTGTCAAAATCCTTTCAGATCACAGTCACTCCTCCCATGAGATGCCTAGGGAGGGGATGATAAAAAATTGTCATCCAAGTAAAAATACAGCCAACTAAAAACAACAACAAAAAAAGAGTTTTATTTTGCTTTTGTGGGTTTTTTGTAGTGTCTGGTTTACTTTCTGCACTAATATTAGTGTACTTTAAATATTAGCTTATCATTGCAAGGTCTGGGTGGATCCCATTTCCCTTGGGCACATTGTCTGCTTGTAAAATGTTTTATGAAAGGTCAGGGAAAGAACAAGAAAGTTTGTGCCTCACTGGTTTTCTGCCAAAAGACCTCATGATGACTTCTGCTTCATAGCATTTGAATTTTCTTGAGTCAAGCAATGAGACAATAAATTCTTTTCCATTATTGCTTAATAATAGAACACCTCCCCCCTTCCTTTCTTAAGTTATGAGGAAAATTGCTCCAAGAAAGTACACTTGGTGTAACAGCAAAAGGGAAACAGAGTTTTTAAAATTTGCTGGAATTTCATAGTGTTGAAAAGCTGTGCAGCCTTGCAGGGTGTGGGATAGGGGCCAGTTTCTCTCTTCCACACCTGCCCTCGTGGGTTTCCTGTCTCCAGCCGTGTTGTCCCACCCAATCATTGCCACCAGTTGGGGAAGGTGGGCAGTGTTGTAGAGAGGCCTTTCCCACGAAGTTCCTGCACCTAAACTTTCTTGCTTTGTTTTTTGAAGCTGATGGTGTTTAAGTATAAAAGTGTAGGGTTATTTTAGGGTCATTTTTCAGCAACACATTGGTTATGATTAGAAAAATAATCTCTCTTTTTGAGTGATTTGAAAGTGGTTGTGGTTAAGCATTTGCTTCTGAAGTGTTTTTCCAAGTATTCCCTTGTTTCCCTTTTTCTTTCATCTTAGACTTTTGGATTTTTAAAATATACAGAGTAAAAATATACTGCGAGTATGAACTAACCAGTGCTGTGTTGTTTCTTTTTCATCTACATATTGTCTGTTCTTTAACAGATTGAATGGGAGAGCCCTTCTTTCACTTATCCCTGGGCTGCTTTGCTTGTCCCTTGCAGAGTTGGGGACTAATAAAGTGAATACTTTATAGCTGCTTTTTCAGTATAAAGTGCCTTCAGTGTACATGGCAGTCAGGCCACTGTACTTTAGGTTAACCCCTCACCCCTCGCTGAGCTCAATCCTAAAAAATAAACAAAACTCAGGGAGAAGAGGTTTACTTGGCAGAAAGATTGAGCTAAAATTATGGATATAAAAACATAGAGCTTAGTTCTGCAAGAAACTGAGCATCCTGGCCCCAGTCCCATAAAGCACTTGAGAACAAGCTTCGTTGTCAAGCGAGTAGCAGATTGACTGACAGCTGGGAAGGCTGAACTCTTAATCCTTGACCCTGCATGTGGAGCAGGACTCAGGTCGCTCATGCAGTTGTGCCACAGCCAGGGTTGCTCCTCCAGTGCCCAGGTGGGATGGCAGGTCCCAGGTGATGGCTCTGGGGTTTCTGGGAATGGCAGACCCCTGGGGACACCTGGGCAGGTGACAGGTTGGCTGCCAAAGCCTGACGCCTTGGATGGGGGTGCCAGGCCTGGGGAGCTCCAAAATGTCCCTTGTCAGGGGGAGGAAGGAAAATGCATGGAAATAGTCCCTTAACCAGACAAGAAGTTTCCTGCACCCAGGAAATTCCCAGCTGTGAGGCTTTGGTGCTCAGTCTGTCCTCTTTCCCTCTCTCAGCCCTTGTGTGTAATCGCTCGCACACGAGTGCTGCTGTCCAGGAGGAACAGACACGTCCTAGCAAAGGGCTCCTTCACCAGGGGAGAGGGAGTGAGTAGAGGGGCTGCTCTGTCAATCGGCTGTCAGGCATCCTGGCATTTTCATGATGAATTAGGCTCTGTAGATGCTTTGTGGCTTGGCTAACAAAGAGATTTTTCTTTTCTTTACCAGATTCCCTAATGATACTCCTACAGTACATGACTTTACCAAGATAATTTTTTAATACTTGGAAAATGTGATACACAGCACTGTAAGAAAAAGAGAAACCATATACATGTCTAATATTATCACGTGCTTTTTTTTTTTGTTGAAGATTGTGGTCAAGCTGCATTCTTGATACATCACCAGTGTCTGCTTAATAAGGTTTTCTAATTCTCTATGCTTACTGGGTTGTGTGCTTTTCCTTCAGAGGCTATGGGTTATGTGTTTGCATTGCAGGGTACTTGCACGTGTGTTTTATGGTTTTATATGCATTTATGATGTTTGGTGAACAAACCGTAACTTTTTTTGTCTGTGGTATAAGTTACAGATATTTATTCCTTAAGAAATATTTCTTTCCCATAAAGGGAAATGAGTACTGTAGTTATCAATCTTTCTTTGATCTCCTTAGTGTGTTTATAAGTATCTCTAGTGCTGATTGTTATAATCTTTTTTCTTTCTGAAACTGATACACTGTCTGAATCTTGCTATTCTGGTGGTATTGGCAGGTGATGGAAGTCAGTCTTCTGGTGTGTAATTTTTGGGCCCTGATACAAGTTAGTGTTGCAGAGATGACATTTATTTTTGCACTGACCAGCATTCACAAAGTGGAGGTGACATAGTTAAGGCCATACATTTCTGTCTGCTGCAAAAACCCTGACTGGCTTTCCATAAAACGATGAAACTTTCTTATTTTGAACCAGCTTGGAAGTGAATTATCTAAAAGACACCAAGGCGTGAAAAGTATATTTTTTTGAGGTGGCCACTGATGGCAGAAAGTTGCAAAGAAAATAAGTGGAACAAAAGGTTAGTTCTGATTCGATAGACACGGCTGGCATTGCAAGCAGATATACCTCCCACACCGCATAGCAATGAGGAGGGAGCTTGGTGAGAAAGTTCAAACTGCAGAAGATTATCCTTTCACAAATAAATTCTTTTAACAGGCCCCTGTTGCAAATGCTAAGATTACAGCTCTCTGAAGAAGTGCTTATGCAACTTGGAGTTTTTGGAAACTCTTAAATCTTTTTGAGTAAGAGTAACAAACTTTTCATCCTTTAAATAAGATACACATTTTCTATCAAAGACAGGCCTTAATTGTGAATTAGAGACCTAATACTCTTGAGAGGAAAAAAATTACTGAGATGCACATAGTAAAATATTCCCTTTTATTGCTGTACTTTTTGGGTGTGTCCCAGTTTAAATGGGACAAGGGTCTTCTGCTGAGGATGGATTAGGAGGAAAAGACCCCAAACTTTTTCCTAAGCAATTATTAATCCAAAACTAAGGAGCTTTGATTGAAGGGAAAAAAAACAAATTATGGAAAAGGGAAAACAAAATAACAGCCCTTTATTAAAAGGTATGTTTGTATTAACAAGAACACAAAAAGAACCCAAGTAAACAACCAAGCAATACTACTATACCCACCAATAATCCCCTTCAAGAACAAAACCGATAGCCCGGCAAAAGGAAAATTTAAAATAGTTCAATTTTTAGCACCCTTTGGTGTAGTTCCAACCACAGTCAGCAGGGGGCGCCGTCGGGTCACTGGAGGTGTAAAACTTGTAATGTCCTGTACCATTCACCAGGTGGCGCTGTTGGGTCGTTGGAAGTGCAGAACCTGTAGTGTCCTATGGTAGTCACCAGGTGGCGCTGTTGGATCACTACAGGAGCAGAGCTTGTCACCAGTGCCTGTCACCAGGCAGCGCTGTGGGATCCCTGGTCACTGCCACGTGGGATGGGGAAAACAAAAAAAAAAAAAAAAACAACAACAACACCCCCCCCCGGGTATATCGGAGAAAAAAACAACAAAAAAACTGATTCCTCTTCCCCTCCCGAGGAAAAGGAGGAAGGGGGGGGGGCGAAGGGGAAGGGGGAAGCGAAAAAAAACAACACCGACAACACAGAAAGTTCTCTCAATGGAAGAAAAACTCACGAACTCCGGGGGGGCCCCGACAAACAGGAATAGTTGGGAAGGAACCGCAGCAGCCAAAAAAAACTTCCCTCCAACAGGAAAAAAAAACAACAACAAGAAAAAACCAAATGAACCAGCGTCTGCCAGCTCACAGCAGCCTCTCCTCCTCCCCGCGAGCCCGACTCCCCCCCCCACACCTCCTTCCAGCCCACACACCAGCCCCAACCCCTCCCCCTTCGTTGCTAGGCAACTAATGTTCGACCATTAGCGCCCCGGCTAGTTCTTTTGTTTTCACCTAAATGGGTGTGCTGCACACACACACACACACAGGGGGAGGGGAAGGGAAGAAAAATTCCTTGCTAAAGTCAGAACTATGACATTATCCACCCCTAATTTTTCTTCCCATTCCCATGCCACTATACATCTATCAAATTGAACCCTTTTTCTTGAACTCCATACATACATACATTATTCTAAACTACATACACATTCATAAATATATAGGTACAAATACGGGTACAATTATAGCCTGTTTACCCTAAGATAATATCTCCTTGGGGTATGCACCGGGTTTCTCCATCTTCTTGCATCACCCACCATGTGGAACCAGGTCCTTGGGCAAAGACAACTCCACGAATGGATTTGCCTTTGCTCGAGGCATGGTTAACCCAAACTGTTTTACCTAACATACCTCTCATGTGAACCACTGGGACCTTGTCCCCATCTACAGTGTGAAGGGACTCTGATTGGGCAGGGCCGGCTCGATTGACAGAGCCTCTAGTGTTGACTAACCATGTAGCCTTTGCTAGGTGTTGATCCCAGTGTTTGAAAGTCCCTCCACCTAATGCTTTCAGGGTAGTCTTCAACAGTCCATTGCACCGTTCAACCTTCCCGGCAGCTGCTGCATGGTATGGTATGTGATAGACCCACTCAATGCCATGCTCTTTCGCCCAAGTGGTAACTAAACTATTCTTGAAGTGTGTCCCATTATCTGACTCAATCCGCTCTGGGGTGCCGTGCCGCCACAGGACCTGTTTTTCGAGGCCCAGGATGGTATTTCTGGCAGTGGCGTGGGGCACCGGATGCGTCTCCAGCCATCCAGTGGTGACTTCCACCATGGTGAGCACATAGCGCTTACCTTGGCGGGTCTGTGGCAGTGTGATATAATCAACCTGCCAAGCCTCCCCATATCTGTATTTATTCCACCGTCCACCATACCACAGGGGTTTCAGTCTCTTAGCCTGTTTAATGGCAGCGCATGTCTCACAGTCATGGATAACCTGAGAGATAGCATCCATGGTTAGATCCACCCCTCGGTCTCGTGCCCATCTGTAGGTGGCATCTCTGCCCTGATGGCCGGCGGCATCATGGGCCCATCGTGCTAAGAACAGTTCGCCTTTGTGCTGCCAATCTAGGTCCACCTGTAACACCTCAACTTGTGCAGCTCGGTCTGCCTGTGCATTGTTGCGATGTTCTTCATTGGCTCGATTTTTGGGCACGTGGGCGTCTACGTGGCGGACTCTCACAATCAGTTTCTCTACCCGGGTAGCAATGTTTTGCCATATATCAGCGGCCCAGATGGGTTTTCCCCTACGTTTCCAATTGGTCTTCTTCCATCTGTCCAACCACCCCCACAGGGCATTGGCCACCATCCATGAGTCTGTGTAAAGGAAAAGTTTCGGCCACTTCTCTCGTTCAGCAATGTCCAATGCCAGCTGGACGGCTTTGAGTTCTGCGAATTGGCTTGATTCACCCTCTCCTTCTATAGCTTCTGCAACTTGTCGTGTGGGACTCCATACAGCTGCTTTCCATTTACGTTTCATTCCTACAATACGGCAGGAACCATCAGTAAAGAGTGCATAGCGTATGTCTTCTTCTGGTAGTTGGTTGTATGCTGGGGCTTCCTCTGCCCGTACCACTTGCTCCCCTTCTTCTTCTTCTGCTAGACTAAAATTCTCACCTTCCGGCCAGTTCGTGATGATCTCTAGGATCCCAGGGCGATTTGGGTTTCCAATGCGGGCGCGCTGCGTGATCAGGGCAATCCATTTGCTCCAGGTGGCATCAGTGGCATGATGTGTAGAGGGCGTCTTCCCTTTGAACATCCAACTCAATACCGGTAGCCGAGGTGCCAGGAGGAGCTGTTCTTCTGTGCCAATCACCTCTGAGGCAGCTTGTACTCCCTCATAAGCTGCTAGGATCTCCTTTTCTGTTGGAGTGTAATTGGCTTCTGACCCTCTGTAGCTTCGGCTCCAGAACCCAAGTGGGCGGCCTCGGGTCTCACCAGGCACCTTCTGCCAGAGGCTCCAGGAGAGGCCCTTATCCCCAGATGCAGAGTAGAGCACATTCTTCACATCTGGTCCTGTCCTGACTGGCCCAAGGGCTACAGCATGGGCAATCTCCTGTTTAATCTGTTCGAATGCTTGCTGTTGTTCAGGACCCCACTGGAAATCATTCTTCTTGCGGGTTACCAGATAGAGAGGGCTTACGATCTGGCTGTACTCGGGGATATGCATCCTCCAAAAACCTATGGCACCCAGGAAAGCTTGGGTTTCTTTCTTGCTAGTTGGGGGGGCCATTGCTGTGATTTTATCGATGACTTCAGTCGGGATCTGACGACGTCCATCTTGCCACTTTACTCCCAGGAACTGGATCTCTCGGGCAGGTCCCTTGACTTTACTTCTTTTGATGGCCAACCCAGCATCCAGGAGAATCTGTATGATCTTCTTTCCTTTCTCAGAGACCTCTTCTGCTGTGTCCCCCCATACAATGATGTCATCAATGTACTGAAGGTGTTCTGGAGCTTCACCTTTCTCTAGCGTAGCCTGGATCAATCCGTGGCAGATGGTGGGGCTGTGTTTCCACCCCTGGGGCAGTCGGTTCCACGTGTACTGCACGCCCCTCCACGTGAAAGCAAACTGCGGCCTGCACTCTGCCGCCAAGGGAATGGAGAAGAACGCATTCGCGATGTCAATAGTGGCGTACCACCTCGCTGCCTTAGACTCCAGCTCGTACTGGAGCTCCAACATGTCTGGAACAGCGGCGCTCAGTGGCGGGGTGGCTTCATTCAGGCCACGATAGTCCACAGTCAATCTCCATTCTCCGTCAGACTTACGCACAGGCCAGATGGGGCTGTTGAAGGGGGAGTGGATCCTGCTGATCACTCCTTGACTTTCCAGCTCACGGATCATCTTATGGATGGGGATCACAGAGTCTCGGTTCGTTCGGTACTGCCGACGGTGCACTATTGTAGTGGCAATTGGCACTCGCTGTTCCTCAACTTTCAACAGTCCCACAGCAGAAGGGTTCTCCGAGAGGCCAGGTAGTGAATTCAACTGCTTAGCCACTTCTGTCTCTACAGCAGCTATCCCGAAAGCCCACCTATGTCCCTTGGGGTCTTTGAAATACCCATTCCTAAGGTAGTCAATGCCCAGGATACATGGGGCATCTGGACCAGTCACAATGGGGTGTTTCTGCCACTCCTTCCCGGTCAAGCTCACTTCAGCTTCCAACACGGTCAACAGCTGTGACCCTCCGGTCACCCCAGAAATGGAAATAGCCTCTGGTCCCACATGTCCTGAGGGCATTAACGTGCATTGAGCGCCAGTGTCAACCAAAGCCTTATATTCTTGTGGGTCTGATGTGCCAGGCCATCGGATCCACACCGTCCAATAGACACGGTTGTCCCGTGCCTCCACCTGGCTAGAGGCAGGGCCCCTCTAATACTGGTCTCTGTCTTGCTCGTCACAGTTTTCCGTCTGCAAATACCGGCGGGAGGTACCTTCTAGTGGGTCAGATCCCTGCCCACGGGATACCGGCACTGCACTCACTTTCACGGACGTTGTTTTTCTCTGGTCCTTAACCTCTTGTACTCGGGCTGCCAAGGCATGGGTGGGTTTCTTGTCCCACTGTCCCATGTCTTCTCCAGAGCCAGCTAGGAAATACCACAGCTCGGTTCGTGAGGCCTGTCTCCCCTCTCTGGCTGGGGGGCGCCTGGTTCTCACTGGTGCCACCTGGGAGCTGTTCTTCTCCATCTTTTCTAGGATTTTCTCCTGTTGATCTTGTAGTTTTGTAGCTATGGTAGTGAGGTTGTTGATCGAGGTCTCTACGGAGGAAACGCGGGCTTGTAGTGATTCTTGGACCATACTGTTGTACATCCGAAGTTTATTTGTTATAAACGCCACTGGCTCTCTCTTTTCCCCAGCCTCCAATGATGTCAGGTAACTGATGTGTGCAGATGGCCCCATACGTATGAGGGTCCACCACATGTATGGTGTACATCTAACCTTGTCGGGATCGTGATTAGCTTGCATATCCCCTCCAAACAGTACCTCCAACAGTGCCATTTCCCTCAGGCGTCGGATCCCCTCCTCCATGGTATTCCAGCTCTTTGTAAGATGGTCTGCTTGGAAGGCCTCTTTGTGAATGAACTTCTCTCTCACAGCATCCAGCAGCCGTGCCCAGAGAGACAGGGGCTTTGATTCTCTCACAAATGCCTCTTCAATGCCCGCATCTCGGGCAATAGACCTCAAGGACCTTGCTTCACCACCATCAAGGCTTATGGCATCACCCGTGGAATCCCAAACTCGGATCATCCAGGTTAGTATGGACTCATTCGGCTGACGAATGACGTCTTCCCGTAATTTCCGGAGATTGTCATACGATAAGGACTCAGTGATGATTTCTGGCTCCGGGTTGGCTGCCTGTGAGGGTCCTGCCTCCTCCTCATCATCAACTGGGCGGGCTGATTTGGTCTTATATTTTCTCCTTTGGATAGGTGCAACCTCCATTGACTTGTTTGGTTCCTTGGAACTGGCCTGATCTGGAGTCACCCTTGTATCAGACCTCTCGTTTTCATCTTTTCTTTTTCCCTGTGAAGGCTGCACCATACCGAGCACCTTTTGGTAGGCAACGGCTAAAGCCCCACATGCATCTGCCACCTGCCTCTCTATGGGTTTACCATGACTCCTCTCCCTTGCAGCTATTATTATCTGTGTAGGGTCTGGGAGTTTTTTGAGAGCGAACTTCCATGCTGTAGGAACTGAACCACTTTCTAGAAATTTACCCAAGTCTTCCCATGGCCCATGCCATTCGAAGTTTCCCACCCCTGGGGCTGGCTTCTGTGCCCGTGCCTGGTTAATCATGGGCCTAACTACAAATGTTAGATATAACACCGTGGCACAAGCTTGCACGAAAAACCCCAAAAGGAAAACGTCTCTTACACCTAAAGAGAGTTTAAATGTCTCAGAGGCCGTTGTATTAGAACCAAAGAGAAAATGTAGGAGGGGTTGGGTAAATATACCTCCCTGTGTTTCTCCATAGGGATAGGTGCCATTATCCTTAAAACCCCAAAGGAGACAGTGTAGGCTAGAGCAGTAATATATCCTTGAGAACATGTCCCGAAGGAAAATAACAGGTGCTGAGTTTGCTATGTCATGAACCCAATGCGAGATCTCAAACATACTTATTACAATGAGGGTCATAGTGTCTGAGCTGAAAAACATCGACAGGTGAGACATAGATTTTGGCATAATTATATACCACAGAAAAGCAGCGAGCTTAGACTTCATGGTGCCTACAGGTTCACAAACACGTATAAAGTCACAAAAGGGCAGTTATTCCTTTTCCACTTTTCCTCTCTCAAAGCCTCGCGTTGGGCGCCAAAAATGTCCCAGTTTAAATGGGACAAGGGTCTTCTGCTGAGGATGGATTAGGAGGAAAAGACCCCAAACTTTTTCCTAAGCAATTATTAATCCAAAACTAAGGAGCTTTGATTGAAGGGAAAAAAAACAAATTATGGAAAAGGGAAAACAAAATAACAGCCCTTTATTAAAAGGTATGTTTGTATTAACAAGAACACAAAAAGAACCCAAGTAAACAACCAAGCAATACTACTATACCCACCAATAATCCCCTTCAAGAACAAAACCGATAGCCCGGCAAAAGGAAAATTTAAAATAGTTCAATTTTTAGCACCCTTTGGTGTAGTTCCAACCACAGTCAGCAGGGGGCGCCGTCGGGTCACTGGAGGTGTAAAACTTGTAATGTCCTGTACCATTCACCAGGTGGCGCTGTTGGGTCGTTGGAAGTGCAGAACCTGTAGTGTCCTATGGTAGTCACCAGGTGGCGCTGTTGGATCACTACAGGAGCAGAGCTTGTCACCAGTGCCTGTCACCAGGCAGCGCTGTGGGATCCCTGGTCACTGCCACGTGGGATGGGGAAAACAAAAAAAAAAAAAAAAACAACAACAACACCCCCCCCCGGGTATATCGGAGAAAAAAACAACAAAAAAACTGATTCCTCTTCCCCTCCCGAGGAAAAGGAGGAAGGGGGGGGGGCGAAGGGGAAGGGGGAAGCGAAAAAAAACAACACCGACAACACAGAAAGTTCTCTCAATGGAAGAAAAACTCACGAACTCCGGGGGGGCCCCGACAAACAGGAATAGTTGGGAAGGAACCGCAGCAGCCAAAAAAAACTTCCCTCCAACAGGAAAAAAAAACAACAACAAGAAAAAACCAAATGAACCAGCGTCTGCCAGCTCACAGCAGCCTCTCCTCCTCCCCGCGAGCCCGACTCCCCCCCCCACACCTCCTTCCAGCCCACACACCAGCCCCAACCCCTCCCCCTTCGTTGCTAGGCAACTAATGTTCGACCATTAGCGCCCCGGCTAGTTCTTTTGTTTTCACCTAAATGGGTGTGCTGCACACACACACACACACAGGGGGAGGGGAAGGGAAGAAAAATTCCTTGCTAAAGTCAGAACTATGACATTATCCACCCCTAATTTTTCTTCCCATTCCCATGCCACTATACATCTATCAAATTGAACCCTTTTTCTTGAACTCCATACATACATACATTATTCTAAACTACATACACATTCATAAATATATAGGTACAAATACGGGTACAATTATAGCCTGTTTACCCTAAGATAATATCTCCTTGGGGTATGCACCGGGTTTCTCCATCTTCTTGCATCACCCACCATGTGGAACCAGGTCCTTGGGCAAAGACAACTCCACGAATGGATTTGCCTTTGCTCGAGGCATGGTTAACCCAAACTGTTTTACCTAACATACCTCTCATGTGAACCACTGGGACCTTGTCCCCATCTACAGTGTGAAGGGACTCTGATTGGGCAGGGCCGGCTCGATTGACAGAGCCTCTAGTGTTGACTAACCATGTAGCCTTTGCTAGGTGTTGATCCCAGTGTTTGAAAGTCCCTCCACCTAATGCTTTCAGGGTAGTCTTCAACAGTCCATTGCACCGTTCAACCTTCCCGGCAGCTGCTGCATGGTATGGTATGTGATAGACCCACTCAATGCCATGCTCTTTCGCCCAAGTGGTAACTAAACTATTCTTGAAGTGTGTCCCATTATCTGACTCAATCCGCTCTGGGGTGCCGTGCCGCCACAGGACCTGTTTTTCGAGGCCCAGGATGGTATTTCTGGCAGTGGCGTGGGGCACCGGATGCGTCTCCAGCCATCCAGTGGTGACTTCCACCATGGTGAGCACATAGCGCTTACCTTGGCGGGTCTGTGGCAGTGTGATATAATCAACCTGCCAAGCCTCCCCATATCTGTATTTATTCCACCGTCCACCATACCACAGGGGTTTCAGTCTCTTAGCCTGTTTAATGGCAGCGCATGTCTCACAGTCATGGATAACCTGAGAGATAGCATCCATGGTTAGATCCACCCCTCGGTCTCGTGCCCATCTGTAGGTGGCATCTCTGCCCTGATGGCCGGCGGCATCATGGGCCCATCGTGCTAAGAACAGTTCGCCTTTGTGCTGCCAATCTAGGTCCACCTGTAACACCTCAACTTGTGCAGCTCGGTCTGCCTGTGCATTGTTGCGATGTTCTTCATTGGCTCGATTTTTGGGCACGTGGGCGTCTACGTGGCGGACTCTCACAATCAGTTTCTCTACCCGGGTAGCAATGTTTTGCCATATATCAGCGGCCCAGATGGGTTTTCCCCTACGTTTCCAATTGGTCTTCTTCCATCTGTCCAACCACCCCCACAGGGCATTGGCCACCATCCATGAGTCTGTGTAAAGGAAAAGTTTCGGCCACTTCTCTCGTTCAGCAATGTCCAATGCCAGCTGGACGGCTTTGAGTTCTGCGAATTGGCTTGATTCACCCTCTCCTTCTATAGCTTCTGCAACTTGTCGTGTGGGACTCCATACAGCTGCTTTCCATTTACGTTTCATTCCTACAATACGGCAGGAACCATCAGTAAAGAGTGCATAGCGTATGTCTTCTTCTGGTAGTTGGTTGTATGCTGGGGCTTCCTCTGCCCGTACCACTTGCTCCCCTTCTTCTTCTTCTGCTAGACTAAAATTCTCACCTTCCGGCCAGTTCGTGATGATCTCTAGGATCCCAGGGCGATTTGGGTTTCCAATGCGGGCGCGCTGCGTGATCAGGGCAATCCATTTGCTCCAGGTGGCATCAGTGGCATGATGTGTAGAGGGCGTCTTCCCTTTGAACATCCAACTCAATACCGGTAGCCGAGGTGCCAGGAGGAGCTGTTCTTCTGTGCCAATCACCTCTGAGGCAGCTTGTACTCCCTCATAAGCTGCTAGGATCTCCTTTTCTGTTGGAGTGTAATTGGCTTCTGACCCTCTGTAGCTTCGGCTCCAGAACCCAAGTGGGCGGCCTCGGGTCTCACCAGGCACCTTCTGCCAGAGGCTCCAGGAGAGGCCCTTATCCCCAGATGCAGAGTAGAGCACATTCTTCACATCTGGTCCTGTCCTGACTGGCCCAAGGGCTACAGCATGGGCAATCTCCTGTTTAATCTGTTCGAATGCTTGCTGTTGTTCAGGACCCCACTGGAAATCATTCTTCTTGCGGGTTACCAGATAGAGAGGGCTTACGATCTGGCTGTACTCGGGGATATGCATCCTCCAAAAACCTATGGCACCCAGGAAAGCTTGGGTTTCTTTCTTGCTAGTTGGGGGGGCCATTGCTGTGATTTTATCGATGACTTCAGTCGGGATCTGACGACGTCCATCTTGCCACTTTACTCCCAGGAACTGGATCTCTCGGGCAGGTCCCTTGACTTTACTTCTTTTGATGGCCAACCCAGCATCCAGGAGAATCTGTATGATCTTCTTTCCTTTCTCAGAGACCTCTTCTGCTGTGTCCCCCCATACAATGATGTCATCAATGTACTGAAGGTGTTCTGGAGCTTCACCTTTCTCTAGCGTAGCCTGGATCAATCCGTGGCAGATGGTGGGGCTGTGTTTCCACCCCTGGGGCAGTCGGTTCCACGTGTACTGCACGCCCCTCCACGTGAAAGCAAACTGCGGCCTGCACTCTGCCGCCAAGGGAATGGAGAAGAACGCATTCGCGATGTCAATAGTGGCGTACCACCTCGCTGCCTTAGACTCCAGCTCGTACTGGAGCTCCAACATGTCTGGAACAGCGGCGCTCAGTGGCGGGGTGGCTTCATTCAGGCCACGATAGTCCACAGTCAATCTCCATTCTCCGTCAGACTTACGCACAGGCCAGATGGGGCTGTTGAAGGGGGAGTGGATCCTGCTGATCACTCCTTGACTTTCCAGCTCACGGATCATCTTATGGATGGGGATCACAGAGTCTCGGTTCGTTCGGTACTGCCGACGGTGCACTATTGTAGTGGCAATTGGCACTCGCTGTTCCTCAACTTTCAACAGTCCCACAGCAGAAGGGTTCTCCGAGAGGCCAGGTAGTGAATTCAACTGCTTAGCCACTTCTGTCTCTACAGCAGCTATCCCGAAAGCCCACCTATGTCCCTTGGGGTCTTTGAAATACCCATTCCTAAGGTAGTCAATGCCCAGGATACATGGGGCATCTGGACCAGTCACAATGGGGTGTTTCTGCCACTCCTTCCCGGTCAAGCTCACTTCAGCTTCCAACACGGTCAACAGCTGTGACCCTCCGGTCACCCCAGAAATGGAAATAGCCTCTGGTCCCACATGTCCTGAGGGCATTAACGTGCATTGAGCGCCAGTGTCAACCAAAGCCTTATATTCTTGTGGGTCTGATGTGCCAGGCCATCGGATCCACACCGTCCAATAGACACGGTTGTCCCGTGCCTCCACCTGGCTAGAGGCAGGGCCCCTCTAATACTGGTCTCTGTCTTGCTCGTCACAGTTTTCCGTCTGCAAATACCGGCGGGAGGTACCTTCTAGTGGGTCAGATCCCTGCCCACGGGATACCGGCACTGCACTCACTTTCACGGACGTTGTTTTTCTCTGGTCCTTAACCTCTTGTACTCGGGCTGCCAAGGCATGGGTGGGTTTCTTGTCCCACTGTCCCATGTCTTCTCCAGAGCCAGCTAGGAAATACCACAGCTCGGTTCGTGAGGCCTGTCTCCCCTCTCTGGCTGGGGGGCGCCTGGTTCTCACTGGTGCCACCTGGGAGCTGTTCTTCTCCATCTTTTCTAGGATTTTCTCCTGTTGATCTTGTAGTTTTGTAGCTATGGTAGTGAGGTTGTTGATCGAGGTCTCTACGGAGGAAACGCGGGCTTGTAGTGATTCTTGGACCATACTGTTGTACATCCGAAGTTTATTTGTTATAAACGCCACTGGCTCTCTCTTTTCCCCAGCCTCCAATGATGTCAGGTAACTGATGTGTGCAGATGGCCCCATACGTATGAGGGTCCACCACATGTATGGTGTACATCTAACCTTGTCGGGATCGTGATTAGCTTGCATATCCCCTCCAAACAGTACCTCCAACAGTGCCATTTCCCTCAGGCGTCGGATCCCCTCCTCCATGGTATTCCAGCTCTTTGTAAGATGGTCTGCTTGGAAGGCCTCTTTGTGAATGAACTTCTCTCTCACAGCATCCAGCAGCCGTGCCCAGAGAGACAGGGGCTTTGATTCTCTCACAAATGCCTCTTCAATGCCCGCATCTCGGGCAATAGACCTCAAGGACCTTGCTTCACCACCATCAAGGCTTATGGCATCACCCGTGGAATCCCAAACTCGGATCATCCAGGTTAGTATGGACTCATTCGGCTGACGAATGACGTCTTCCCGTAATTTCCGGAGATTGTCATACGATAAGGACTCAGTGATGATTTCTGGCTCCGGGTTGGCTGCCTGTGAGGGTCCTGCCTCCTCCTCATCATCAACTGGGCGGGCTGATTTGGTCTTATATTTTCTCCTTTGGATAGGTGCAACCTCCATTGACTTGTTTGGTTCCTTGGAACTGGCCTGATCTGGAGTCACCCTTGTATCAGACCTCTCGTTTTCATCTTTTCTTTTTCCCTGTGAAGGCTGCACCATACCGAGCACCTTTTGGTAGGCAACGGCTAAAGCCCCACATGCATCTGCCACCTGCCTCTCTATGGGTTTACCATGACTCCTCTCCCTTGCAGCTATTATTATCTGTGTAGGGTCTGGGAGTTTTTTGAGAGCGAACTTCCATGCTGTAGGAACTGAACCACTTTCTAGAAATTTACCCAAGTCTTCCCATGGCCCATGCCATTCGAAGTTTCCCACCCCTGGGGCTGGCTTCTGTGCCCGTGCCTGGTTAATCATGGGCCTAACTACAAATGTTAGATATAACACCGTGGCACAAGCTTGCACGAAAAACCCCAAAAGGAAAACGTCTCTTACACCTAAAGAGAGTTTAAATGTCTCAGAGGCCGTTGTATTAGAACCAAAGAGAAAATGTAGGAGGGGTTGGGTAAATATACCTCCCTGTGTTTCTCCATAGGGATAGGTGCCATTATCCTTAAAACCCCAAAGGAGACAGTGTAGGCTAGAGCAGTAATATATCCTTGAGAACATGTCCCGAAGGAAAATAACAGGTGCTGAGTTTGCTATGTCATGAACCCAATGCGAGATCTCAAACATACTTATTACAATGAGGGTCATAGTGTCTGAGCTGAAAAACATCGACAGGTGAGACATAGATTTTGGCATAATTATATACCACAGAAAAGCAGCGAGCTTAGACTTCATGGTGCCTACAGGTTCACAAACACGTATAAAGTCACAAAAGGGCAGTTATTCCTTTTCCACTTTTCCTCTCTCAAAGCCTCGCGTTGGGCGCCAAAAATGTCCCAGTTTAAATGGGACAAGGGTCTTCTGCTGAGGATGGATTAGGAGGAAAAGACCCCAAACTTTTTCCTAAGCAATTATTAATCCAAAACTAAGGAGCTTTGATTGAAGGGAAAAAAAACAAATTATGGAAAAGGGAAAACAAAATAACAGCCCTTTATTAAAAGGTATGTTTGTATTAACAAGAACACAAAAAGAACCCAAGTAAACAACCAAGCAATACTACTATACCCACCAATAATCCCCTTCAAGAACAAAACCGATAGCCCGGCAAAAGGAAAATTTAAAATAGTTCAATTTTTAGCACCCTTTGGTGTAGTTCCAACCACAGTCAGCAGGGGGCGCCGTCGGGTCACTGGAGGTGTAAAACTTGTAATGTCCTGTACCATTCACCAGGTGGCGCTGTTGGGTCGTTGGAAGTGCAGAACCTGTAGTGTCCTATGGTAGTCACCAGGTGGCGCTGTTGGATCACTACAGGAGCAGAGCTTGTCACCAGTGCCTGTCACCAGGCAGCGCTGTGGGATCCCTGGTCACTGCCACGTGGGATGGGGAAAACAAAAAAAAAAAAAAAAACAACAACAACACCCCCCCCCGGGTATATCGGAGAAAAAAACAACAAAAAAACTGATTCCTCTTCCCCTCCCGAGGAAAAGGAGGAAGGGGGGGGGGCGAAGGGGAAGGGGGAAGCGAAAAAAAACAACACCGACAACACAGAAAGTTCTCTCAATGGAAGAAAAACTCACGAACTCCGGGGGGGCCCCGACAAACAGGAATAGTTGGGAAGGAACCGCAGCAGCCAAAAAAAACTTCCCTCCAACAGGAAAAAAAAACAACAACAAGAAAAAACCAAATGAACCAGCGTCTGCCAGCTCACAGCAGCCTCTCCTCCTCCCCGCGAGCCCGACTCCCCCCCCCACACCTCCTTCCAGCCCACACACCAGCCCCAACCCCTCCCCCTTCGTTGCTAGGCAACTAATGTTCGACCATTAGCGCCCCGGCTAGTTCTTTTGTTTTCACCTAAATGGGTGTGCTGCACACACACACACACACAGGGGGAGGGGAAGGGAAGAAAAATTCCTTGCTAAAGTCAGAACTATGACAGGGTGAGTGAAAGTTTCTTCAGCTTCCAAGTCATGGTATCTAGCACATTTCTATGTTTCGTCTCATCTGCTTGTTTTGAGTGTGCAGTTTGCATTCTTTTGACACAAAGCATTTACTTACAGTGCCATCCACATTCGAAATTGTGGACTGGGAATGTCCAAGTACAGCTTGTCACAGCAACTTGTTTGATAGTCAAGTGTAAATGCAGAAGCTCTCTGAATTCACTGAACATGGGCAAGGTCATATTCACAGTTTACTACAAAGCTGACACTTTAAATAATTGGTTAATGGAAGTTATTTTTTAATTCTGTAGTTTTCATCTGTTTCAAACATCTTTTAAGGAAAGCAGTAGGTCTTTAGTGTGACGGTGATGCTGGAAATGTTTGTATTGAATTTAAGTACTAAAATGGGAAATGGATGTAATGTTATTTACAACTGTTAAATTAGGTCCCAGTTCTGCTCCAAATAATGAATCAAGAGTTGAAATCTGGTGAACTCAAGTGGTATGAGCTGTGGTGAACATGTTTTCTAGGATATTTTGATGATGTGACATCAAACACACATATAACTGATTTGTTTGATGCTTATGCACTTTTATAAATTTGCTTTTTGCAAAATAGATGTTCTGTCCATTTGTTTGAGGTGATTGAACTTTTTTGAATGAGAAGATATTTTAAGAGCAAGCAAGCCCATCTTATATTTAAAAATCAGAACTAATAATTTTCATGTTCTGCAAGTTTTCATATTTTTTTGTCAAGAAAAACAGGAAAATATTGCTAAGAAAACATGCTGAAATGGCTGCTGCTGTGCTCTTCCACATTTTCTTAGTAGAAATTGCCTTGCTCACTGCTTTAATCAAATTTGCAATCTCTCAGCTCCAAGGTCTGATTCTTGGAAACTTTGGTATTATTTAGAGTTTATTTAGTAAATATATTCTGATACTGAAATGTAAAATGTCCATAATAAACTGTTGAAAAACATGGAAAAATGACAGAAAAGGTCAGATTTGCAGTGGCATTTCAGCTGAGCTGTAAAATCTCCCCGGGAAAGCAAAGGGTGGAGGGGGAGCTTGGTAAAATGTGCCTGCCTTCACTCGGAGTGAGCTCTGATATTTGTTCCATGAGAGTTGTGCTGTCTGTGGTAAAAGCACTTCTGGAAAATTGAATCTTCTTGGGAGTTAAAAGGAGGGTATGTTTTGACCTCTGTCAAAGGGCAACCCTATAAGACCCTGGGTGCTGTTCCCCAAATATTACTTAGCAAGCCCTTGTTCCTTCTAAAACCGTCACTCCTTCCTGTTCCCCCTTTTTGTGTTTCCTTATGGAAGAACAGCGAGGCAGGAACAGAGGGCATAAGGGTTTGAGGTATGATCAGAGGGATGGAGCACCTCTCGCTGTGAGGAAAGGCTGAGAGGATTGGGATTGTTCACCTGGAGAAGGAAAGTCTTCAGAGTCACCTGACTGCAGCTCCCAGTACCTGAAGGGAGCCTGCAGGAAAGATGGAGAGGGACTGTTACAAGGGCTTGGAGTGACAGGACAAGGGGGAACAGCTTCAAACTGACAGAGGGCAGGTTTAGATTGGATATTGGGGAAAAATTCTTTACTATGAGGGTGATAAGGCCCAGAACAGGTTGCCAGAGAAGCTGTGGCTGCCCCATCCCTGAAGGTGTTCAAGGCCAGGCTGGATGGGGCTCTGAGCAAGCTGGGCTAGTGGAAGGTGTCCCTGTACTTGGTGGAGGGGTTGGAATGAGATGGTTTTTAAGGTCCCTTCCAACCCAAACCATGCTGTGACTCCGTGGCACTTGCAGGGCCGGGTCTTGTGCAGTCAGGCAGTCTGAGGCCAGTGGGTCCCTTCAACGCGTCATGGTGTCTGAAGGGAAGAACGAGGAGTGAAATGGATGTATGATGGGTAAATCTGGAATTCTGGAGTTGTATCAATCCCAACTCATCCTCTTGTGGCCAAGTAAGGTGAAGACACTGGGATTTTGAGGAGGCAGACAGCCATCAGAGCTTGGTGATTATGAGCAAATAAAGCTCCATTTCTTCCCTGGTTCTCTATGTGCCATGGCAGTCATGGCATGCATAACTTGGTTACTTGAAACCCTTGAGAATTA
Organism: Pyrocephalus nanus; assembly: GCA_038380795.1. Classification (NCBI taxonomy): domain Eukaryota; kingdom Metazoa; phylum Chordata; class Aves; order Passeriformes; family Tyrannidae; genus Pyrocephalus; species Pyrocephalus nanus. Next base: position 18,149,320 of record CM076270.1, on the reverse strand, counting down.
CGCCTTGCAGAAACAATGAAAGCTTATCTTTGTGCTGGGAGGCATTATCAGTAGTGTAGCATGTGAACTGTGTTGAGATTTGTTGTGTTTTTTTTCCCCTCTGGCATGCATAAAACTATTCCATTAAAATCTTTTTTTGCTGTCTCCATTTAATTGCATTTCAGATTTATGGGTAGATTAAAAAAAATATCTTCTGGTGTTTAGGTATAGTAATACTGCCTAATTTTGGCAATGGTTATGGGCCTTGAGATTCAAGACTGAAGAAAACATCTGTCTTTTCACTCTGAGAAGTTTTCTGAGTCATGCAGATGGTACAAGGAGGTTAAAATAAAAGCGAGAAACAGTTTCATAGGAATGACTTTTTTTAGGACCTAGGTTATTTTTTAAGATCTCCAGATTTTAAATCTAACAGAATATGGGACAGACACACTGAAATTATTTGCTCACATTTTTACCATCATCCTACCAAGTACAAAAGGAGACTCTGCATATGCATGGTTTACAGGCTTTGATAGCTACAAAAATATGGCAAGTATGAAAGCTTTTCAGTTCACAGTGCTGCAGAGCAGGCTATGTTTTGTATCCCTCTTGAATTTCCACAGATTCTTGCAGAATTGGGAATAGGAGGTCAGATTTCCAAATGAATGCTATTATTTCGAAGTTTATTTGATTAGGGCATTTCCACTGTGACACGGATATCTTTTGTTTGGTAATTCAATCACAAGTGGAAGTGAATTCTATACCTCTTTGGTTTGCCCTCTGGCTTGCTGTGCTGGAATAGTCTTTCTCATATGTATCAGTAAACCAAGTAATTTCTGCTCCTAGGTCGCTCTCCTGTGTTGTTCCCCTGGAACAAGTATTTTTTCATATATGAAAATCCTACTTAGAAATCCATCTTGTTCTGTTCTTCAGATTAACTCTTAGGAAAATTAATTAGCCGTCTACCATTTTTCTGTGCGATTGGGCTTTGAGGGTTGCCAGCAGAGCAGTGGGATGAACTTCCTGAACCTCAGGGGTGCCTGTGTCTCTCTCAGGCTCCGCTGCATGTAGAATTGCAGCTACCACAGTGAATAAATTTATTTGGTGGTATAACCTCTCACCGATGGAAATAGCAGCGGTTCTGAGTTGTTAGACAAACATCTATAAAATTAGAGTGGCTTAACTGAATGCCAGCAGTAGCTACTGTACTTGCTTTGTGCTGGAGTTGAATATACAGAATGCCAGTGAAGTTTTAAAATCTAAAAGAATATGGCCAAAAGCAGCACATGTTCAAATGAAGAATTTGGTCGTGCATGTTTTCCAGCAGCTGTTTTTATTTTAGGTTTAATTTAAAATACATTCAGCTTAATTCCATGTTCAGAATCATCAAAGCCTACCAAAAATCCTCAGATTTTGTTTCACAGAGATCATTATCAAGTTCTGAGCAATTGTATGTTTATTGCTTTCATATTTTACATTTCTGGGGTTTCTTACTCTACCCAAGGGCATGGTCTAACTCAAAGAATAACAGGACTCAGCATGCTTTTCATTTACCCTTTTTCATTATTACAGGCATTCTATATTAAGGCCTGTTTCAGAAACAAGCCAGTTTTACTTTTTAACCTCCCATGTGTTTTATTAGCTTGCCGAGGTTTTAATTTTTTTATTTTTAAATGGTTATAAAAAGAAAGGGACTTTGGTCCCGATTCCCGTTCATGCTATTGCCTTTCCAAAAAGTTTTGTCACACTGAAGTTGTAGATATGAATCTTTTCAGCAGCTGATCAGAGCAGTAGAAAAGCCACAGTATAAATGGGAGGAGCCCTGTGTGTCTGTTTTTTCCTGAGAGATTGTTGTACCCTTGGGACTGCTGTCCTTGGCCCGTGCTTTGCCCAGCCCAGCAGGCACTGCAGTCCCCCTGTGTTTCTCATGAAGTGTTCTGTGCCATAGGGAAGCTCAGAGTAGAAATGGCCATCCAGACAACTTTATGTAAAGGCGGTAGAAAATTTCTGCTCCATAGTACAGCCCTCCCATCCCAAATGATATTTTTGACATTAAGGAATTTCAACCCAAGATGTTTGGGATTTAGATTTCAGGAGTCACTTAAAATCTTGAATTCAGGAAAGGGTTTTCTCTCCATCATTATTCAATCCTCTTTCTCTGTCTCGTTATAGTGATGAGTTTTGTCACGTCAGTCCCTGCCTATCAGAAGAAAGTGGCACTAACATTTTTTGACATCAGTTTTTGCTTAGGTAAACAAACAGCAGTCTCCTGATGTCACAGTTTGCTTCCTTCTGTTTGCTGATGTTTGAAAAAAACGTGGCTGAAGGATCAGTCAGTTGGTTGCCATAGTCTAATTTTATTACATTTATTCTGTGTTCATAGTAAATAATGAAAATGGTTATGTTTATGGGACACTCAGGATGCTTTCAGCATATTTTCATAACCAGTTCCAATTAGCTCAAACCCAGGCCAAACTGGGCCCCAAGTATACAGGATTTTACAATTAAGATACTTGTCTATATCTCATCATGTTGCCTTGCAAGCGTCTAAAATTGAACATGAAATCGTAACATGGTGGGTAATGAATTGATCCCAGGTACAGATAAATATTCCCTAGCTTAAAATTCTTTTGTGCAACCATATGATGACTTTTATTCTCACTGGTCTACCATGCTTTTGCTTCAGGAACTTGCTCTGAAACGAGACCTTCAGTTCCATCCCAGTAGTTGCTGAAAATTGAGCATTTGGCTGATTTATTGGCTAAATTTGGGAGGATGTACCCCAGAATCTGCAAAATCAAAACCTTACTGGATTCCTTTAAGTAAATATTACAGTGTTGCAACGTCAGAGGTCAAAGGAAGAAAGCTGAGCGAGCTCTGGGCACCGAGATAGGAGAATGAAATCATCACTGCCCTGTCTCCTGTTTCACATTAAGCATCTGCAAATGACCATTTAGAGGGATGAAGGTGGTATGAAGAACAGGGCAAGGTTAGGGCTTCCCAAAACTGCCAGTTCACAGGAAAGTTAGCTAAGAAATGGGAACTGCTGGGGGAGGCTGTGCTGAGGATGCACAGGGGGGTGAACACAGAAGCTCCGGGCAGGGGCAGGTGCTGGAAGGGGGTTGGTGCATCTGACTGGGAGTGCCAGCTTACCAGCTCCAGCTGCAGAGCAGGGAATAGGGGTGGGGGTTCAGGTCTAGCAACCTAAACACTAAATTACTTTTTAATTTTCCTTTTTTTACGTTGTTGTGGCCTGGCTTTTTGAGGGCAGTGTCTCCTGGCACATGCACTGAAAAGGCCAGTGGCCTAATGTACTTTTTGATTTGAGCCAGTAGTGCTGGAGGAAAAGGGAACTTAAATTCTCTAGTCCACTGAAGGAAGTAAGGAAATAGATTTTATTAATAAAAAACTCAGCTACATGTTCTGAAAAGCAGATGAGCACAGACCATGTAGTTCAAATCAACTGCTACCAGTTCCTATTTTGGGCAAGCAAAATAGTGAATGAAACAAGTTTGCATATTCAGTGCAGTTTAATTACAGGCTTAAACAATGAGTTGGGTTGCATTGATGAGTGCCAACTCCTGTTGCTATGCTGGGCTGCTGGGTGGTCTTGGACATGAGCTGGATGCATCACGCCTGGATTGTTTGCACATTCGGGTCTGCAGAAGCAGCCTTGGATCCACTGGGATGTTTGTGAGACCACACTCTGGAGACTTCTAGCCCAGTTCTTCACATCCACAAGTTATAGGTAGGCAAGTGAGTGCACTTAAACACGAGGCACTTTGCCAGAGCTTTTGAACCCAGAATGCCATTTAATTGTCCGAGAAGTAAATTGGTTGTCAGGAGTTGGGCAGTTCCAAACCTTGCCCACGTGGTTTTTCTCACATTTGTTAATCTGCTTTCGCCTCTCTGTTTGAGCAATAGGGATAAAAATACAAAAGTTAATTACTGCCATCTGTGAGGTGAGGGCTGTGAGATGGAAAAGGTGCAGTGTTGATAAATGCCACTCAGGACTGTAGCTGGAAGTGAGCAGAGTGCTTCCCAGAACCATAGTTAGTGGTCTAATTAAGCATGTGATTGTCCTATGAATCCTGTGCTGTACTGTCTGCTGGTCAGTAGGCAGGTTTTGACAGGGAACTTAATACTGGGCTTTTTAATAGTTTGTTTGGATTTTTAAAAATTATTCCTGAGCTGTCTGAATTTGAGTTACTTTCCCTCCTAAAATTCAAATTTCTTTTCTTTTGAAGTGCTTAAAATGTGTGTTGAACAATAGCAGTTTGACTACACCAAATTCCCATCAGTCTTGGGAGTTCTCTTGCCTCCGATTTCTACCTGGTATTTTAGGGTGATGCAGTGGCTTAAGCCCTCGGTGTGCTGTGAGGAAGGGAAGCCCTGTGCGCCTTCTAGAGGTGAGAGACAAAAGTGCTGAATCTTAATTTTCTATTCTTGACTACAGCAGGTGTGAGATGAGTCTTTAGTACAGTACTTAAACACTGAAGGCAGAACAGAGGTTTGTAGACACCTTTGTACCTGTTGTTTTCTCCTACTTTGGGTGCTTGCTTGGTTTGGATCCCTTTCTGAGATTTCTTGTGCTGTGATTCAGGATCCACATGTCTAGCAGGAACATCCAGACTTTAAATTTCCTACTCTTAAATCTTTTGGGCAGGAGGATGGTGTTGTTTACCCTTAGGTGACTTACTGGAAGTCACTAAGGAAACAAAACCAGTGAATTCCTAGAAATATGGACTGGATGAGGTTGGGAGAGACCTTAGAACATCATCTAGTCAACCCCCCTGCTCAAACAGGGCCACCCAGTGCACAGAACTGGCACAGTATTCTTGGTATGGTATTGCCAATGCTGAATAGAAAGGAAGATCATACTTTGTTCTTTTTGAGGTTGTACACAAAGTTGGAGAAATCTTAAGTTGAAAGAAGGGCTATTTTTTGTTTGCCCTGGTTGTAGAACTTCATCAGGAACGGGTCAGAGAAGTACATGAGTGGATCTCAGAAATTTCAGTGTGACATCAGTGAGGAAATAATTTCTAGGCTTGCAAATAACGGCAAAACTCCTTGGCTAGACATGGAATGGCTTAAAGGGAATTCTTCTGTTCATTTGGGTTTTAAAAAGCATGGATCAGAAATGAAGTCTGTAATTAAAGAGTCCTGACAACCATTAATGAGCAGTCACGTTTTGGATGCTGTTATAAACACCTTTATTCCTTGGTTTCAGCTCTGTTTTCATGCTGCCATAATGGTCATTTCTCTGCCCTTGAGCACAGCCCCAGTGAATTCTGCAGAGCAGGCAGTCTTAGGCAGAGCTTTTTGGGACTGGATTTCCTTTACTTATCAATTGGCCCTTGACTCTTAAGTTGACAACAGGACACACATACCAGTAAATAAATTGGGCTTAATGTCTTGCTGGAAAGATCTCTGCTTGGAAATGTCAGGTACTTGTCCCAGTGGGGAAAGTGTCTTCTAAACACTTGAAACAAGGGGGTCTGCTGCTGCCCTGATAATTGTGCTGTGTAGTATTGCTACAGATCTTGGATAGTTACTCAAGTCTTCGGTGGCATCTAAATTTGCTTATTTGTGTTCAGAAATAAGGCACGAGAGAACGTGTTTATTTTGACAGCAGCTTGTCAGCAAATCATAATTGTAATGATGTATCTCATGGAAAAGGAAGAATTGAGTATGTTTACCAGCCTTTTCTAATTATTGCATTTGTTAAATGCATAATGGAAGGTTATTCTGACTTCTTTGGAGGTCTTGACATTGTTACTGATGTGTTTATTTTATGACTGCAAAAACTTACAGCATTATCTCAGCTAATTGGACAATAGGAAAGTATAATGGCCATCTGACTTCCTACATTTTTTTTTTTTATGTCACTGTCATGATGCCATTTGGACAAGAAAGTTCTGACATTTTGCCCATCCAGCTAAATGCTTGCAGCAATGATGAACAGAAAAAAAAAAATCTTAGAAGGATTTAAAAGTTTTGCTGAAACTTGGTTTTCCTGCTCTTGATTATGATTTTTGGCAAAAGTTTTCAGGGTTGATTTATCAGTGCTCTTATAAATACATAGGATAGACAGGAGTTTATGTATCTTAAAATCTGGCTTACATTTGCAGCATTAGCTATCCCTAATGGGGATGCTCTCTTCCCTTATATATATAAATATGTATATATATATATATTTATCAACATTTATGTTATATAACATGTGTAATCATCCCCCTAAACATACTCAGATGTCAGTTTAAAGTAACAGTAGCAGCCTTTCTCAGAGATTTGGAGTAAACCTTTTTACTTGGAAAATGTTTCCTCTATTTATTCTTCTGAAACTTGGTTCTTGAGATGTCTCTATCTGCAGAGAAGGGGAGATGTTGACCTGGAGTTGTCAAACCTGTGAGCCTGAGGACCCTTCTCTTCTTTTGGACACTCTCCTGGTCCCTTCACCATCTTGTGGCTTGTCCCCAGCTCATGCAGCCCTGCTTTCATCACCCAGCAAGGAACGCACAGTGTGTAGGAACACACCCCCGCTGAACTTTTGAGTGCTTTTGAGAAGCATTTCAGATTGTCTGGGAGCCTCTAGGACAAACAGTTAGAATAGATATATTATTTGCATAATTGATAGCTAAGTAATGTAATATTTTACAGACATCAAATCAGTGTTAGTTGGGGAGTGAACAGAAATGGATCATGTTCTGGATTGCTGTTCCTCGTGTTCTGTTGGATATGCTGTGCAATGCCAGCCCTGTGAAAACTGCTAAGAAACAATTCTGCTTGCATTATACAGATAGAACACGTCAAATAAAAGCTGTGTTTAGAAGGGATATATCAAAAGGCCTGTTAGCATGTTTGTTTTGGTTTTTTGGGCTCGGGCCTAAAATATCTGAGTAGTGATGCCCATCTATGAATGTTAAACTGAAAATGAAGCTGAATTGCATGTTCAGGAAATTATGTGGCTAAGTTACCCATGGATCAGGTCTGGATCAGGTTCCTGGTAATTCATTACAAATTACTCTTTGTGCATATATGAAAAATAAGTGTCTGCAGTCAGCTTGGCCAGTTATTCACAATCATTCCTGCAGTTCTGGGGCAGTTATGATTGCAGTAACTGTGTGCAGAGGAACATCAGACTCCAGGTGGGTCACACTAATGGTCTGTCACAGCCAGTCATCTTTGGCAGTAGCAAAGGGAGATGGTGTTCATCGGGAGAAACACTCCCTCTTTCATAGCCTGTCCTTTGTGTTGATTCATTATGTCACTGGGCCCTCTTGTGACTTCTGCCGGGCAGCTGAAACCAGTGGGACTGACTGTGTTGGGGTGGTGATCAGACTGGGTCTGCATTTAGTGAAAAGGGTCCTGGAAAGAGATCTTGTCTGGGGGAGCTCCTGGGCATCATCAAGAAGTCAAGTGCACTGCAGCAGTGCTGAAGTAGGTTGAGAAAAGTGAGGCTGATCTGCAGTGCCTGAGGGGACTGTCTGCTAATCTGGCTGAAAGCAAATTGAAGAGTGACACTCGTTTTGGGACTGAAGACTGCTCAGGGGGTACCTGAGCCTAAGGAGAGTTGTTCTTCTCCAGAACTGCCTGTGCCTGCGGTGGTCTGCCTGAAACCTGGGTACAATCCCTGCTGCTGGAGGTCCCACCCTGTCACAGTCAGTGGTGCAGCTCAAAATGAGCCTGAGCAACTCGTCTGGCCCCTCATACTGATACTTGTCTGCAAGGGCCAAGGAATGTACCAACACGGGTCCTGCCAGTGGAGGTGGCAGTGCCAGCCCTTGGTGCTGGGAAGGACAGCTGGTGACGGTGGCAGTGCCACCACTGCCCTGGGAACCGCTCTGTGCTGGGGAGTTCTGCTGTCAGGGATCACTGCAGCAGGTTGGCCCACTCTGTGCAGCACTGGCAGAGCCCTGAGAGGATAGGAGGGTTTTCCTTTTAATAAATAAATGTGTGTGTGTGTGTGTGTGTGTGTATATCTGTGTTTGTAAGATGTGTGATCTTGGCTACTTCTTGTACTTGGTTATTGAACCTTGGAAGAACAAACTGCAAAGGGTTTTTCTGAGTTGCATTTTAAGCTTGCAGTGATAAAAGAAATTCCAGTAATATTTTGATAATTGCTTTCTCTATACAATGTGTATGAATATTAGTAAACATATAACAGGCAGTACCATTTTGATATACTGTAATTAATTTGAAAAGTGATCAAAAGGAGATTTAAGTAAAATCTTTCAATTGATTTTTTTTTCCTCCTTATGTTATCTTTAAAGTTACCTAATTTTTCTGAGAGTTCTTGAAGTGGCTCACTTGGATTGATTCCCAATGGAATTTTCTTTTCATTCTGAATTATTGTAATTAATTATAAAATTGGGCTTAACCTTCCTAGGTTGTCAATATTGAAGCACAAATGTAACAAAGGCCAGGAAAGATCTGAATCTTGAGGGGATTGTGGAGAAGGAGGGGAGCTGTCACTTGACCTGTCAGGTGCTGTTGGTATTTTGCTTTGGCTTTATAAATAATTTCAGTTTCTCTTTTCAGGTGGGTGAAATAGATGTACAATTTGAACACTAAGTGTTTTGAAAAATCCCAACAAAATAAATGAAGTTATTGACTTATACATGCTTGAAATATTTCAGATATGGAGATTAGCTGTGGATAGTTTGATATCCTGACCAGTGCATGCAATTTGAAAAGCTAGTGAGAGCTGAAAATATCATTGTAATTTATGGTGGAAATTTGTTAGATATAAGCTGTGTAAAATCAGTGAAAAGCCTGAGATCATGTAAGGTATTTCTTTCTTTTAGGTTTCCCCAGAAATCCTCATCTCCTCTCCCTGTGACAAAGCCCTGTGTGTGTGCATTCAGGGGCAGATTTGTGGCATGCCCAGGACAGGTTATCTAACCCTTCTTTCCTGTTGGCTCTTTCATAAGGCCCCAAATTCTCATTACTCATTATTTGCATTTATAACATGGGAGAAGGCCTTGTAGAACTTGTAGCTCTGCACAGTTTGACTGCTCTGTGTGCCCAGTGCTGGTGCCTGAAGGGATGTCTCTTCTGCCACTGACAGAAGACAAAAGGATAAAAAACATGTGGATTTCCTCATGCCCAAAACTTCCTAAGAAAGCACTTACTGTCCCTTTTCAAGAGCCAATTTCAGGGCTGTTTGCAGAATCCTACTACTGCTCCACTTTTGCTGAACACTCATCTTTCTCAGTGTATCTCATAGCCTGGGAACCTGACCTAATTAGTTAAAAAGGAAGAAAGATGAATTTTAGAACTGATGAACAGAGTCTTTAAGTAACACTTTTCATAAGGGCATCCAGTGGTACTTCTTGGCCTTTTAATTCCTCAGTTTGGGGCCTTAGAAATCTGTAAGAGGAAGTTGATTGCATCTGTGTGAGTTACTCTGTAACTTCTCTAACTCCTGTGCTTGCAACCTGTCCCTTCTGACTTGAAGCTTTTGTGAGCTGACATCAGTAAGAGTAACAGGAGCCCAGTTGCTTCATAAAAATGTGATATAAATATGTATCTTAATCTCTTTGTAAATGTCCATTATTTTTCAGCATATGCCTCCAGTTTCTCGTTATTGCTTTTACAAGACTGTTTTGTCATTTGCATATTTGTATCTTGATTCCAAAACTCTACCTGGAAATACTACTGTAATTCAAATCACTTGATTACAACCAGAGGCAGCAGACAACACTCAGAGCCTTATTTTTTATGGATTTAAATTCTGTGGCTGAATTCTTTGATGTGCAAGTGTCAAGTCTGACAGAATTTTTTTGTGCCCCTGAGGAGCTCATAACGCTGCTCTCCTTGGAGGAATCTCTAGTATCTAGTAAGGGTCAGCCTCTCTAACTGGCAGTTTTCAAAAGATTTGTAGGAAATTAATTTACATTGAACTATTCTGTAGATTCTAGATTAGTGAGAGGAGAACTCCCCTCCCGAGTAAAAACCAACATATTCCTGTAGGCAAATGAACTAGTGATCCCAGAGTTTGTTTATGCATTGCTGAACTCTGCTACCAGCAAAATGCTGGTAATAGGAAACATATTCCATAAGAGAGAGAATATTTAAAGTAGGGCAGAATTGGAGGTTGTTTGCTCTCTTCCAGTGCTCTTACTCTGTCTTCATTGCCTCTTGATTAAGGGCGAGATTTTGTTCAATAGGATATGGACAGTGGCAATGAGGAACGAGCTCTGGTTTGAATTTACCTGATGTGCTCTTACTAATCTTTTGAGCGTTGGAAATGAGCGTTTTGCAGCAACATTTTAACCTTTTGTTGATGGCTTCGAGATCGTAAAATGTTTGGTCTCTTGTGCCGTCAGTAACCAAGTGACAGGGGCGTGTCTGACCCTGAGGAAATGAGATCTCATGGTGAACATGCAAGTCTGAAAACTCACACCTGGTGTCCCTGTAACTCGGTGGTTTTGCTTCCCTCACTTCAAGCTTGGCAGCTGGAACCAGCAAACTGCAGTTGTGGCTGGAAATGCACGAGTGGCAGGTGGGCTGTGGGTGCAGCTGAGCTGGAATTGGGGCTGAGGGGAGTCGTTTGTCAGAGCTGTTCACCCAGACAATGGATTTCGCAGGGCTGAGCTGGGTTAAAGATCAGGGGAGCAGAAATCTGCAGGAAAACTTGCCAGCATTTTGATAATAACTCAAAGCCCAATCACTAGAAAAATCTTCTGTTTTGAAATATTAAGCTTCCCATTACAGAATCAAAGAAAATTACTGTTTTGATCTAGTGAAAAGGTCTCCTGCTTTGGAGAGCTAAAATTTGCTTGGTATCCAGAAGGGCATGACATTTTTCCCGTGTTTGATTATATTTGGTATATTAAATATGACCTCAGTGTTTAAGGTTACTCAAGCTGTAATAGTTCAGAAAGATTGGGGGTGAGAATTTTTCAATTTACTTTGTTAAGCCTCTGTAATAATTGTAAATAGTCATTCTTTCAAATAACAAATAGTAAGAGGTCAGATAATCCATATATATGTGACTCCACATTTCATTACCAATGAAAGTTCACAGCAGAAAATATGGAGCTGTGGTTAGGTGGCTGTTTCAGAGGAATCGGTGTGTGAGGAAAAAAAGCTTGAATGTGAAGACAAATGTATGGAATTATGAAACATGATTGATAATTGAGAAGGCAACAAAGGTATGAGGAATACCAGTTGTCAACTGTAGATGTTCCCTGTTAGAAGACAGACTTGCTCAAATGTCATGGAGGAAACGAGGGATGACTTCAGTGGTGTTTTGTTGATGAGGGATGATTTTCTGGCAGTCTGTAGATTGGCAGATTTTTTTAAAGTTTAAAAATCACAGAAGTGGGCTCAGTCGTTGTTTACATTAATTCACAATTATTCTGAGTACCAGAACTTGAATTTAGGAACAGAGCTTTAAAATTCCAGTCATCATTTTTAGTAGCACTATTTTTCTTCTGGGTAGTGAGACTTGATTGATGAGCTCTGAGTTAAACTGACAGTGCAGTTTTCTGATGCCCTCAGGATGGGAGGGAAACTCTCTGTGTTCCCTCCTGTTGTTAAAACACAGGTAATTTGTGGCAGGAGATTCCAGATGTTGCAGTTCCAGAAAGCACCTTTTTTTTTTTTTTTTTATGCCATACCTTATGCTTTTCAATTTACACAACATCAACTCATTTTTCATAAATGTCCTGGCTGGAACTTGAAGATGGTTTACTGTATATAAGTGTTCTCATTCGTGCCATCAACTTTGTGACTGCAAAAATGAGCTAATAAAATTCAGCCTTTTATTTTGCAGAAAAATACTCATTTTGGTGAGCTGTTAAAAATTAATCTGTATGAAAAAAGAATTTAAACATTTATTATTTAAATATTATGTGATTTGCCTTTTTGTTTAACAGATTATTTTTAAAGGAGTAGAAATGGTTAAATTTTTCCACTGAGAAATTCTTTTCCTTAAAATGCTGTGGTTTTGTTTGATATGCAGGAAACTGTTATTACTGCTTAAAAGGAAAACCATAGGTTTGGCATATAAAATACTGAAACCTGTGCAATTTAAAAGTAATTTTATTTCTGTAGTATCAAAATACAAATCAAAACAAAATTAGTATTTTCATTTGGATGTTTTAACTGTTGATTCACAACAGAAATGATGACTTAAATATCTTGGAAACTTCTCACAGGAAAACCAAAAAACTTGGGAGTTCTTCATCACTTACATATATGAGAACCACATTGCTTCCCCAAAGCACTCTGGTGTTAGCTGGTTAGAACTGTCTGAAATCCACAGTGACAAGGTTTGAGGTGTATGGAGTTTGAAGACGTGAACTTCAGTGACATGATGTAATCCAAGATGGTTTGTGCAGAAACCAGCGCTGGGAATTGGGGTCTGTGTGCTGGAGGAGACCTGGGAAGGCTGGGGCATGGGGGAGAAAGCCTCCTGTGCAGGAATGTGGTCCAGCTGTGCTATACCCTCTGTCCAGCTCTAAAGGGTTTAAAAGACCTTTTTGTTTAATATTTTCATTTGCATTGAGGTGTTGTTGTTGTGTTTTTTGTTTTTGTTTTTTTTTTTTTTTTCTCAGAAGTTTGGAAGGGACTGAAATACAGCCTATTTGATTTCACAGAGTTGTATTTTAAACCGGTGCTGTGCTGGTCCCTGGTGAGAGCAGAGCAATATACACAGTGCGTGGTGTTGAGTGAGGCATCTGGCTCCCAGTCTGGCTGCTGTCAGGAGAGATGTCAGGATTAATCCACTATGTTCCCATGCAATTGTACAGTTTCAGGTTCTTCTCAGCATATTACACTGGCCCAGGCTGTAACTCACACAGCTGAAGCTGACACTGACTGTCATGACTATGCACCTTCCAACTTTTCACATTCCATTGGCCTGTTTTTCTGGAGGAAAATGCCTTAGCTTTACCTAGCAGTAGTTTTCCTGGAGGAAATGGGCTATGGCAGAGAAAATTGTCCTGTACTTGTGCTGACATGTACATCATAGTGATGCAGAGGGGCTGAGAAAGTGATTTGAAGTTGTCTGTGGTCTGAAATGTTCAGCAGATGGGCAGTTCTGACACAGGATGGGTTATAAAGATGCAGGAAAGTGCAAAGACCAGCAAGAATCCATCTCACCCTGGTTCTAATGGAAAACTGAAGAAGGGATACCAAATACGGGGTTATGTGGGATGATAGATTCTGTGTGATTTAGGTCTCTGGTAGTGCCATGCCCACAGCAGGATTTCCTTTGTTGTCTTTTCGTGTTTGCTTGAGGATTTAAGTGTAGGTGACAACATTACAGATCACCCATTTGTGGCTTAGAAGGGGAAGACACTTGTCCCACTATTGTCACTTCAAGCTCTTACAGCAAATAAATATGTCTGGCTGCACGAGCAGGTGTCAGATCCACAGTGCATGAAGGGTGGACATAGATTTGCTTTCTCCTGGACTAGTAATAAATCCCTAATGAGGGGCTTCAGGAAGGGCAGTGAGGGCAAATGGCAGAGTGATGTTACATTATCTGGTTAAAGGCTGGAAGAATCCTTTCTCTTCTGATTACAGGCCACTTCAAATATGAGTAGACTCTACTCTCTATATATGGGGCAGATGTTCCACCAAAATCCGTGTACCTTCAAACTCCAGGCATGTTTCTAAATAAATAAATTAAAGTTTGGTTTGCCAACACTTCCATCAGTCACTACTTCAGCCTGTTTCCAAATGTCCTATATCGAGGTAACCAGTGACAAATCCATGACTGCTGGCTGTCTGGTGTCTTGTAATTTGGTGGTTCTTATGCAGGGAACAAGCTTCCAGGTCTCCTGGAAGGAAAAATCCTGTCTATCCTTTCTTTCTCTCACCCAGACAGCTTCTCTTGCAGTAACACAGACCGTAAGGAACAAGGAGACTTTTGGGCAATTGTAAACCAGTTTCTGCATTCATACCCCCTGTTCCCTTCCTTTCATACAGGTTGATAAAGTGTGTGGGCAGCCCAGACAACAAGAAGGGAACTTGTCCTCAGCCAACATAGTGCCAGTGAAGGAAGTGACTGAAGCCCAGACGTTGGTGATGGCTCACACCAGCCTGAACAATAAAAGAAGGTAACCCCGAGCTGCAGTTGCTTTGAAACAAACTCTCTGCCTCCCAACTTGTGCTGTTGGTTCCTTGCACTGTAGTATTTAAAGCAGAGCCACGGCTCTGTCACCCTGTCTGCCTGTGCTCTCCAGCCATTGCCAGCACTGATGACTTTGTGGTGTTATATTGTGGGTCTCTCTAAGAAAAGCTTTTTACAGGCCAGACTTGATCTCGTTTCTTAACATCAAGGTGCCCACTATTTCCAGAGACTTTCAGTGAAAAGGATGAAAGCTTTTCTTCAGTGAAGTCTGAGGAAACCAATTTCTGCAGTTGAGTCTAAATTACTTAAAATACAACTGCCCAGGTCTGTAAGGACTTGAGCTTATCCAGGGACAGAAGTGGGAGGAAGGAGTGAAAAGGAAAGATTCACTGCCCTGACACCAAATCAGTACAGTCGGTCCCTGATTTCACTGTGCTAGGGAGGAGTAACAAGATCCCTTGGAATGTCCTTGGTCTGGCACCTTGCAGAGAAAGAGCTGGAGCATTTGTTTGGGCTTGTTGTGTCCAGCTTGGTTTCTGTTCTTCATCTACATGCCAGGTGAGATACCAGGCAGCTGAACTACAGACACTGGCCCAGGAAAGAGTATCCCTGCTCTCACATCTCCTAAATTTTTCTTTCACTTTACCTCATGTAGCTCTGAATTGGTTTTCTGTAAATTGTAGGTGGAAAGGGAGGGATGACTTTGCAGTCTCACTCATGATACACGAGTGGATATCAGAGCGACTGTCATAAAATCACAGTGACCTCTTTCTGGCTAACAGATTGTCCTCTGTAACAGCAGTCCTGAGCTGGACAACTTCAGCCAAGTGAGTGGTATCCTGTTGGGCTTACAGCTCAATCCAAGAACAGTGTCTGATCTGCCCAGGGAGTCCATGTGTATCTCTGTATGTTGGATAAATGGATGACAGACAGCAATATTAAAATTTCCATTGCCTGGATTCTGGACTTTGAGTTGTGAAGATGAGATTTTTTTTCCATTTCTATTTTAATTCTCATCTTATCCTGCATGAATGGAACAAACACTGCTTTAAAAGATAGAAGTAATAGCAGCAGGGCAAGGTTTTTGAGTGATAGTGGTAATTTTATACTTCCGTAATTTAAAACCAATTTTTACCAAGCAAATCAGAGAAAGGAGCATTAAAGAAATTAAATCAATCAATTCAGCAGTAAAAATTCAAGGAACAGTCATAGTACAATTTATAAAGCACAAATTTTAAAACCACAGAGCCCTAGACCATCTTCTGTGGAACTCATGGACTTCACTGGGACTTCCACACTAGCAACCCAAAAGGCAGAATTGCCAACCTATCAACAGGTTGTGTCTTTCATGGCATGACAGCCAATTCTTTCTCACCTGAGGATCTGCTCCCTCCCCTTCCCAACCACAGAGAATTATTTGGATAGTGACCTTTTAAAATGTAAGACTTGTAGATGGAAAAGAAAATAAACTAATGCACTGTAAATTAGACAATTTTCCAAAATTGGTCTGCACACTGAAAATTAATTTATCAAAAAGATCTAAACTAAGGCCATGCTTACATAATTAGTATGAAAAATTGCTGAAGTACAGTGTTGATAGGTATTGTGGAGAGCTTGTGCACTGAAAATGAATGGTGGAACCATGCCATAAATAGTGAGAAGTGGAAAAATTGAAAATATTCTCCACAACTTCCTATAAAACACATGGCCTGAAGCTTGTACTTTGCTTCTTGGAAACAATTGTGAAACCATAAATAGAGTGGAAGACACAGTGATTGGCTGCATCACTGTGCTGTTCATTCTCTATCATTTAATCACATATGATATCAATAAAAAGCAATTTAAGGTAATAAAATATTATAATACATGGGTGAAATCATTCCTGCAGTGGGTTATGTAGAATGCACTGAGAGTGACAGATAACTGATACAGGGGAACCAGATTATGAGAGTAACTACGTGAATCTTTTCAGATGCTGATGTTTCTGGTGATATTAAGAGATGAAGAGCAATAATGTCAGCTGTCTGTCAGTTTAGGTGCAAGGTCACACAGGGAACTGGTTCTGCTGAACCTCTCTGTTGGTCTGTATAACAGGCATCCCTCCAAATGGTCCATAATTCACAGGGAATATGGAACATGGCTCCAGCCTTTTAAAGCAAGGAAAGAAAAAGAGAAGGAATGAGCCAGCACTCCCCAAATAGACAGGAAAGCTGTAGCTCATGCCCTAAATGTGTTGAAACATTCCTGAACTCAAAGAGAACTCAACTGGTTGGCACATCTGTAGGAGAAACCAGTCACGAGGCCTCTCATCTCTTCTCTAGGACCTGCTCAGAGATGCCCTTAAAAACCCAGTGCCAGACAGCTCGTACCTACAGATGGATGTTTGCTCCACAGCTGTTGAGTCTTTGCCAGGCCAGCTACAAAATCTCCTTTTCCAAGGAGTTTGAGAGCCGTGGTTTCAGCAGCTCAGCAGAGCCAGGGCTGCTCCTCCAGCTGAGAACTGAGACTGTTCAATGGCATCTCTTGGCTTGAGGTCGTTCCTGGGGGTGGGTGTTTGGGGTCTGGCTGCACAGTGAGGTCCTGTATAGTCCTTGAGGGCACAGACCAACTGGATCCTCTTTTGCAGTAGTTGAACCCTTTTCTTCTCTTCTTACTCTCAGGGGTTCCTGGGAGATTTCCCATCTCTCTTTATTTTACTCTGCATTCCATTCCTACATACTTTTTTTGTTAAGCATCACTAAGTGTCAGGAACAATAGTGAAAGAAGGTGAAACTTGAATAAATGCTGCATGGTCTTACTGGAAACCTTTTCCCCTGATTAACCTGGAAAGCATCAAATTGATTGTAATTATTATTTTTTAGCATTACACAATTGTTTTCAGGGCTTAACTGAAACTGGCAGCATTGCTGCTGCAGTCATTTTTTAATGTGGAGGTTACTATAACATGTAATAGAGATGACAAGAAAATTGAAACCATATGATGGTACAGGGAACGAAAATGGCATGTACAGAATCTCAGTCAGTAAATTGGAATGTTATTGCTGAGTTCAGCACAAAGAACTGTTCTGGTCAGGGTACAGTCTCCTAGCAAAGTTGAATACCTGCCTTTTAGCATCTCTGCTCCACGAGGCATTTCAAACCACTAAACACAGACTGGTTACAAAGCTGAATATGGTATATAATAGGCTGGGTTTATCAAAGAACTGTCATTCATTAGGTCCCTAGTTGGAGGAAGCAAACTTTGTGTTTTACTGCAATTTCTTCGTTTTGCTATGAACTTACAGATCTTTTATACATCTTAAACAATTTAGGAGTTTCTTTGGGAGTATTTGAAGTCAATGGTATCTATCTTACTTAAAATTAAGTATCTATTGGGTCAAGCATCACATGATTTTATTAAAATTTGAGTAATAAAGTGCTAGTACAAACCAGATCATTAATGTCAGATGCATATTAATGTCTGGCCAAGGCAGGGCTTTCAGCTGACCCAGATTTTCCCTGTTACCCATTTCACGAGTGGCTGTGTTGGAATCGCTGCCTCAGTGATGGCAGGTGCCACTCACCTGGTCACCAGGGCAGGTCCCTCCTCTCCTGTGGCCACCCCTGCCAGGAGCTCCCAGGAAGAGTGGTGGCAAAGCTGCATCCTCTGGGTGTCCTGAGGCTGCTGACAGTGGTTGCTCAGTTTGCAGGCACTCATTGCTCCAGCCCTGTCCCTTGTGTGACACAGGAGGGTACAGGTGTGAGAGCAGGCTGGGGGATCAAACCATGGACGTGGAAAATTGCATCATGATGGCAACGCTGGATGCAATGTCTGATGTTAATTAAGGGACCTCAGGATATTAGTGCCACAAAATGCTTTTACACTAAATAATTCCCTGGCTTGTTTCCACAGTTCTCCTTCCAGTATAACCCTAAAGCCTGTATCTCCTGTTCTGCAGCGCTGGGTGTTTGTAAATGGTGAATCTGACTAGAAGAGAACAGCAAAAAATATCTGTATTTACGCTATTTATTAACAGCCAGTAAATTGCTTGTTGTATCAGAATGTGAATGCTACTCATTTGTGTCCCTCTTCCCCTGGTTTTCTTTCTAAACTGCCATTGTTTTCTCATACAGCTCCATGTATTTGCAATTCTTCCATTTGGTATCAGTTAGAGTTAATTTAAGTACTGCTGAATTTATTTTCAGCTTTCTGCTATGTGCTCTGCATTTGTAATTGTGCTTGTATTTGAAAATGGTTGGGACAAAAAATCTTGGTTGCACTTTCCTCCCCTTCTCCCTCCCCCCAGTATTGCATTGACATTTTTGATGGTATCTATATTTTGGAAAAATCTCACAATAGTTTTTCTCCTTATTTATTTTCTTTTATTATCCTATGCATGTGCTTGATGACTTTTCTTTCAAATGATTTTTACTTTTCTCTTTTGTTTCTCATTTCTTTTCCTCATTTGCCTGAATTCCTGCTTCTCCCCTACTCCCCAACTCTCCTGGTTGATGCTTATTCTCCCCGGCCTATTCCAGTTCTCTGCCTCTGAAAGCTTCAAAGAATGACAAATCAAGAAGTTTGAAAAAAATCTCTCGGTAAGAATGAAAACAAGGTGACATCCTTTGTTGTCTCTCCAGTTAGCTCATCTCCAGCTGTAATCTAGAAATTGGTACACCTTTGATTGCTGCTTTTGTACTGTGGGGTGCTGGGAAACTGTACATTTTCTACCCTACTGAGTTCAGTTTTACACTGATAAAACGTAAATATTTTCACTCAGAAAAATTGAGAGTGGGACACAGAATTCTGTATTTGCTAAGATGCTACTTTGAAATGTCAAAGCCTCACTCTGCTGAGAATGCAAAGGTGTTTAAATCTCTTGGGGTGAGCTGAGTAAGACAAGCTTTAGACTGTTAAAAGGTGCTGTTTTTCTCCTCCAAAGAAAACTCCAGTTTAGCACCCATACAATCTGTAGCATCTCTGTTGCCTTCCAGAACTGATGCTCTCAGGCTGTTCTGTCAGGTAAGCAGCCTTCTGGCTGGGCCTGGCTTTCTGCATAAATACTAGGAGCTTGTATTTGGGAGTTGGTAGTCAAGGGGTAGAAATGCTGATTCCCTCATCATAAGCTCAAAAATTCCTGCTTTTTTTATTTTCTTAAAATAAAAGCTTTCCTGCTCTATTAGGGTAGGTTGTTTTCTTAGGAGTGTGTGACAGGTAATTTATCTAGACCAGGATTTCATCACACAAGATAAATGGGATGATTGAACACTTGGGAAAGTATAAAATAGCTTTGGGGAGAGAAGACCACTGCCTGAACCTTGTAGGGGTAGGTATTAAGCAGTGGACTTTGACATTGTCCAAAACACTTGTTGCTCCTAAAGGAGTGATAAATCCTGACTGGTTTTGTGCCAAGGTTCATCCAGCCATACCCCCAGGCGCCTCTTCAGTCTGTCCCCTTATGGCTTGCCAGGCTGAAACACTGGAAACCAAACAGAGTCCTCTGGCCTTGCCAGTGGGGGATGCTGAGGGAGTTCTGAGGCAAGCAGATAGCTCTGTGATAGCTCAGTTTGTGTCCTGCACCTTGTACTCACCGTCTTTAACATTTTGTACCAAACAGCAGCTTCTAAAGCAGTGCAGGAGGGTAATTCCTCATTCTGAAATACTCTCACTTGAGATAGGTTAACACAAGGTGTTAAAACCACCCTTCGTGTGCCTAATTATGCATATTAACACTGGACTAAGTAAGATTGGATGATAAGTAGGAGTAGAATACAGTAGAAATACACTAGAAGTAGAAATCCATTCAGATTACTTAAACTCTTAACTTTGTGGAGGGTTTAGTTGACAGAATGCCGAGTTTCCTGCAGTGTTGTTAACTCTGCTCCTCCTGCGTTGCAGAGAGTTCATCAATTACATGAAGCGATCCCGCACCTTTTATGCCTCGATAGCAGAGCGTCTGTGCGATGGAGACCTGGTCATGAGGGACAGCTCGACCTGCTGGAACGGAGAGGATGTTGTAGAAAGGTAAAGTTACATGTTAGAGTTTGCTGCAATTATGGAAAAAGGTGCTTGATATCCTTCTGATGGTTCAGCAGCAGCATTCTACTTTGGCACCTAATTTTTCTTCTCTCTGGTTTTTATCAGGGTCTTTCCCATCACCCTTTGGACTCTAAACTGGAATATACACTTGTCTTTCCATGAGCTAAATTTCCTGCTGTCTTGCTTTTACTCTGTATAACGTGAGGCAACATTACCCTGAGGAGAAAACAAGATGTTTTAAATACAGCTATATCTTTACTGTCATTGTCAAAATATATATCAGTTTTTGCAGTGAGAGCTGGTTGAAGTGTACCAGTGAATGTTCTCCAAAAACTTCTTTTTGTCAAAAAAAGAGATGTTCCATGGGATTGTTGTTGGTTTTCATGATGTTTCTTTTTGAAGTGTGTTTTGTGGTCAGTAGCAGTTATAAAAGATGCAGTTCTAGCATTCTGTGTTCTTGCTTTAAAACAATTGTCACGTTTGCAAATTTATAGGAATTTACAGAATAATTCCAGTATGGAACAGAGAGAGATGTGACAATTATGTCTGTCCCATTAAGGGGAGTTCTGACTCCCACACAGCTCTTCCTAGTTTTCTCATGTGTAAATAACTTCAGCTTAATTACATCTGAGGTGTTTGAAGATAAATGCTTGTCTGTCACATCCAAAGACAACTTTTAATGTTTCACTGTATATTGTCATGACAAATTAATTGTAGAGCGTACATGTGAAGATTTTGGCAACAGTGTAGTATTCTAAATACTGATATGATTGTAATACTGATGGAAGCTTTTACTGTAAAAGTAATGGAGAGGAAACAGGAGGAATATCAGTATTTCCACTTCAGAATCCCTTTTGGTGGTAACATGTTGCTGGATCCACAATTAACTTTTAGAACAAACAGATTTCTGGCCAAAAGACAAACAAGAGAAGCCAAGCAAACAAACATTTCCTATATCAACTCTCTAAACAAAAAAAGTTAATAAAATGTTATATTTAATTTTTATCTTACTTTGCTAAAAAGAAACAAACCCAAGTCACTTAAATTGCTGATGTACATGTTTTAGAAAGGCGTTAAGGGGAAAGCTGTTGTTATTTTCCTTTGCCAGTCTGTAACTTTCCCAGAGCTGGAAACATGTGGAAAAGATTCAGGTTTGAAAGGGACAGGAAAGCTGGGAAAAGTAGCAGGGAAAAGACTAACAAGATTCCTCTTATTTTGAATTAAAAATCAAAAACAAAGGAGAGAAAGACACCAACAAACAGTCTATCCCCAAAGATGACAGCAGCAAAAAACCCAACCCCCACCCCCTCAAACTCTAAATATGTATTTGTTGTTAACGTATTAAATGGGCTAAATGGAAAATAAAAGGTTGGATTCCTGTGTTTAATCAGAAATATCTAAAATACCATATAATAATATATACATATTGTACATATATATTCTCTCCTACAGTACTGACTGCCTTAAAAGGAGGAGACTTTGTGGGCAGCCTGCACTGCTGGCAGTGCTACCCAGCAGCACAGACAGGGCTCCTGCCTGCTGGCAGACTTTGCTCCTTTCATCATCTGTTTTATAGGCTGGACTTGTCACAGTTCTCCCCATATGGGACATAAACCTGTCCTGGTGATGCCTGAAGATGCATTTCTCTTTGCTCTTTCTCCTTTCCCAGGACACCAGAGCATTAAATATCAGCAGTAGTAAACAACTGAACTCAAAATAGAGCCTTATTATTAACTGTGTAGCAGAAAATAGATCACCCCAATTAATCTGGTGGATCTCCTGTGAACCTGAGTTTAAGGTTGCTCGGGCTGTGGGGCTGGTAAAAGCTGCAGTTCCTGTTTCCTTGATGCTTCTTGCATTTCATAATGCTGTTTGAAAGCTGAGCATTATATATGCTGTGTGCTAATTGGCACACAAGCTCTTTAGGAAAAACAAACTTGACCTTCAGAAACAAGCCAGATGAAATGAGGATGATGCATTCAATTAGTACAGAGGGCACCTGAGGTCTGTCAGAGGGTCTGATAAATAGGATTGGCATTGGGCCTTTTTATTTTATTATAGTTCTTTGGATTGGGTTTTACTGTGTTTAAATCATTGCACAAGAAGTTGGAGCTGCCAGTTAAATACACTGTAAAAAGAGTCAGGTTTCCACTGGCTTGAGAACATGCTTCTGGCCTGCTCTTCAGCTCAACAGGAAAACATGGCTTTGCTAGGAATCCTCCAGTGTCACTTCAGGACAGCATTAGAATTAGTGCTGTCTTTCTCTTAACTGCTCTTTTAAGCAACTTGTTCCTGGAGCAAGAATTGATAAAGAGTCTGTGAGGATAATGAATGGTGAAAAATGCTCAGAGAAGATGGGGCTGGAGGTAGAACTGGAAAACTATCTTGAAAAGAGAAGCAAGCTTGGAGACATTTCTGTGCTGGAACCTTTTTTTCCTGGCAGTGATGATTGTCTCAGTACCAAAATGTCAAAATGTCAGTAGAGGAGGCTGCAGGGGAAGTTGATGGCATGAACCATTATGTGCTGCCAGGACTAGGCACCGTTCATCTGAGAACTCTAGATGGTCTAAAGGGTGAAATTTTTCATTGTGATACTGTATTTTCTTTAGGACTGCTCCAACATTAGATGCTGGGAAGGTGGGAAATGTGAAGACATCATTGTCTTTTTAGCAAAATAAGGATTTTGTAAAGGTGTGGATTGTAAACTTGGTGTATAACAGTAAACTCTGTAGAAACTGTAAGCAGATAAACAGGATAGGGAAATTAATCTAAATGTTGAGAGCCTTTAGAAGGTGATAATGAGCATGTAGACAGGTAGATTGTGGTGTTCTGCTTGGATTTCTGATAGATACTTCATATCCTTCCCAAGAGACTGGTAGAACAGATGGTGGTGGTGCAGGGTGGTGTCCATGATACAGGTGTGTGGTGTCTGCAGCTCTGCTGTGCCCCGGGCTTGGGAGGACAGAGCACAACCACAAACAGACAGAAGGAGAAACGAGGGGTGTACAGGGTTCACATGGAATACCCTCATTTACTGGGGGGTAGGGGAGGAGATTGTTTTACAGCAGCTGCTTTTCCAGCTGGAGTCACTTTCTCAGGAAGCTTCAAGTGTAACATTTTAGGGTTAAAAGCCTGCATTAAAAAGTGGTTTTTAAATCAGTTTACTCAGAACAGAAGAGAAGGATGTTTTGTAACACCCAGTAGGAACTCACACTTCTTTTCCTTCCTTCTCTCCTTCTGTCCTTAACTTGTTTTTCTTGGAACTTTGCATTAAGTGGAGGGATTAGGGGACACCTGTCCACAGGCTTGAACAGATCATGTCACTGTTGTTACACTCTCAGGGCCTGTGCAAGCTGGCTTAGGAATGAAGTGCCAAATCACAGTGACTTCCTTTTCTCAAAATGTTTTCCCTTAGAGGCTCTCAGTTTTTATGAATTTAGCACTTTCATTGTCCCCTTTCTCATTTCCTTAGGCTTTAGCAATCAGCAAAGGGCTGTAGTAGGTTTTAAAAGATGCTCACAGAGGAAAATCTTTTTAACTAGGAAAACATAGCAATATAAGGAAATGAATGCCTCAGTAGGGATATAATACTTGTCCTTCTTGTTTCTAATAGGAATAGATGGAATTTTAGTTCAGTTTTAGAGAGGATTTCTTACAAGAAATCTCAGGCAGCTTTCAGTTAGGAAAAGAAAATTTGGTCCAAATGAATTGGTAATACATGGTGAAAGTGCAGCTGTTTGATTGCATTTAACCAGTACTATCAACCAGAAAAAGAATGGGTTAGTATTGGATGTTCTGTGTGTACATGACCCATATGAAGTGATTTGTTATGAAAAGGAAGCACACAAATTCAACAAGAAGCCCTGTGCAATCTGCCAGAGTTATTAAATGCCAGACAATAATGCCTGGATGGCTTTTCTCCTGCAGGTTCACAGAGGGCAGCACAGTAAGCTGATACTAATTGAAGGAATTACTGTGTAGTGCCAGAAAGGATGTCACGGATATACCTCCCAGGGGGTTATGGGAATATACAGATGTACAAAGGAATGTCTTCTCTGGTGATTGGAGATTAGTGCCATAGGATCCTGTGGCTACATTACCTGCTTTTAGGTTTGCCTCTATGAGAAAAACCATGAGCTGTTTCATCTCCAGTGACATGGGAGAGTGCAGAAGACTCAGGTTACAGTGCCATTAAATAGTTAGCAGAGAGCTCCTTGGCCCTATTTGTTTGATGACAGTCTCACTGTATCTAAAACAGAGTGGGGAAGAGTGGAATTGGAAAATGTGCTCCCTTCTTGTAAAACTGTTCCTGACGAGGCTCAGTGCTGTAAACTTTTTTGAACACATGGACAGCAGGAAGGGTTGACTGTCTTGAAAGCTCTTACCCAGCACTAGACTTGTCCGGTGTTGAGATTGTTACAGTTCACTGTCGATTACCACAGCAGTAATTTTTCTCCACGGATTGGAAAGATACATTTACTTTTTCAGCCAAAGGCCCTTTCCAGTGTTGCATGGGACCAAGCTGTCAGGTACAAGCTTGCAGCCTAAATTTTCTGTTCAGTCAAAAGGGTCCCTATTACACCTTGGGACCATTTGCAAGTCTGTGTTAAAGAACAGGATACAGAGCTGAAAAGTAAGCCATTAAATACTTTGTATGTGTCCCATAAGTACCTGTGAGCTCTGCTCTGCTGGGGGAGAGCTGTGAGGATCAAAAAGGATATGTCCCACAGCTGCTGTGTGTGTGGTGAGACTGGATACCTTCAGAATTCCAGACAGAAGTTTTTTAAATAAAATTCATTGTCCATGAGGAACCTTCACAGAGATGCTGCAGGCAGTTGGTGCAGGTTTGAGTTCATTTTGCTGTGGGGGTGTGACTGCAGTGGGTGTGAGCAGCAAACTGTCAAGTGCAGGCTGGATCAAAGCCACGTTCTTGGGAACAGGTATCATTTTACACACCACATTTCTCCTTGTGCTGTAAAAGGAACTTTTCCAAGTGTACATAATGGATTTGAGCAGCAAGCCCTCCCTCCTTTCCCCCTCCATTGTGCAAGGAATGCCTGCACACGTGCCCATGTGCATCTGCTGTATTGTATTAAAGCTGCTTCTTGTGGCACTTCACTGCATTTATTTAAGGATTTTCTGGTAAGTAGTAGAATCCCAACTAAATGAGGAAAGAGTTATTTGCTCTTGAATTGCATGACTTCTGAAAATTAATGTTTGGGATTGCAAATACAAATTGAGCTTCCATTGCTCGGGAAAGATTTATTAGTTTGGTCAGGAACGTGAGAAAGTTTTTACAGTTTTGAGCAGAAATCATGTTTTCTGGTGAGGCTTTCTGTAAGGATTAAACTCTAAATGTCTTTCCTCCTCACTACAAATTTTAGAAAGGTCGAGGCGTGTCTTCAGTATGAGCCACGTTGGAAAAAGGGTATGAAAAAAGTGCCAGAAGTCTGTGATGTTTGTACATGACACCTAACTCATGGCTACTTGTGCCAGACCATCTGGCTGGATGTCATATGCACTGATCTTTGCAGTTTAAACTGATCAGTCTGTCTGTTCAACAGCTTTATTTTTGTTGTTGTTGAGTTTCTTTGTTTTGTGGGGGAGGATCAAGGAAAGACAATTTTTCAGTCCTGGAAACGATTAATAGATTGATCTCAGGGTGGTACATTTCATTAAATGTAATTGTGTGCCAGCTATTGGGAGAAAATTTAACACCAAAAAGGAGCAATGTGCTGAATTATCCAGCACCAGCTGAAGATGAGAAGCTAATGTGGATCAGGAGGGAAATTTTGTATGAAGGCACAGGAAGAAAACGGCAGTAGCAAGTTTCTGTATTTATCAGGTGGCACAAAAAGACCATAAGAAGGTTCATTCAGGGCATGAGTAACTGCACCCCCAAGGTCTGTTTGTGCAGTTTGATTGAACAGTTTGAGGTCCTCTCTTCTCTTGGGCTGGACTGCTGAGGGGTTTGGATGGTTGACGTCTTGGTGTGTGTTGTGCATGAACTCCTGGTGGGCAGCAGGAGTTCCTGGTGCTCAGGCTGCATTTGGGGTCACTTGAGGGACTCTGGCAGCTCCACTAAATCTTTTACAGTTCAGCCTTGAAGAAGACCAGAGAAGCTACTTCCAGTATTTTGGTGCTTCTCTTTAGAGAAGTTCTCTGGATTGATTTATGTTGACCCCATGCCCACTGCTGGAAAAGTATGACTTGCTTGTTGGAAACAATCCTTTTGTGAAATCATACCCTCATCTTACTTGCAGGGGTAGACTTTCTTCTTAGTTATTTGTTACTGTGATATGTTCAGGCCATTTAAATTGATGGCTTAGGTCAGTATTTGAAAAATAGTTTTGTAAATACAAATGAAGATTTGCCCTGTGGAGGTCTCTTTTTTTTAAGATTGCTGCTTTAAATGTTTTCTCTCAGGTTGAGGGAGCCGAATACAAATAATTGTCAGAGTTTCTTGCAGGACACCTGTGCATTTGTTGTCTATTCAGTGATTTTCCTCCTTTTGATTTAAATACTCCATGATGCAGGGAGTATTCTTTGAGCAGAATACCTGGAGGAATAAATCATGTTATCCAGTCAGTAGCTTGCTGCAGTGGGACTGTTTGCAGATACGATGTAATGGGGACTAACTTGTTACTATCACAGTATCCCATCCATTGTGGCAAGTTTGTATTGTATATGCAAGTATTCTTTATTGAAGAGTAATAAGGAGTGATAGGCAGGTACTCTTTCTTTTGTGTGCTATTTTTTTTCTATTTATTTTCTTTATAAGAAGGAAAGAACAGCCCTTATTTAGTCAGAAAACTGAAACTTTCCAATTAAAATACTGCTGTAATAGTATGTTAGTGTTCCAATCACTGAAACTCTTCTAACATAAACAATCCAGACATGGTTAAATTCGATGGAAAGCATCCAAGATAAAGTTTATTTTCTTGTGCAGACTCCAACATAGTGACTTTATACCCATTCCTATTAGGAAGGGTCACTGTCCAAGTGCTATTGAAAAGGTAGAAAATGAAAGTCTTATCTGATCCTTTGGTCTGTCTGAGCCAGTTATTCTTCCAGTAGGGAAGGAAAATTAATTTTCTTCCATTTGCAATGGGTGTGCAATACAGTAATATCAACAAGAAAGAGAAAATCCCATCTTAGCCCGGAGATGTTGGACTCAAAAAGTATTCTTCAGAATATCAGTTAAATGAGGCATCAGTAAAAACGTTTTTAATATTGATAGGCCTAATCCTTTCTCCTAAAACTATAGGGTAGGGTTGTACGTGTGGTCCCTTTGTCTGTAGGATGAAAAGGAATACCATGAGATGTTTGGATTTTGACATTTTTCAGAACACTGAATGCTCTGCTTCCCCAGAGCACACTGCTTTGCTGCACCATTTAATAGAGGATTCTGAATTTCCACTGATCCCTACAAAGCCTTGCTATCACTTTGTATTACCAGGATGGGTGCATCTCAAAGAATTTGCTCTACAGATTGTTTTGTGTAACTGTTAAAATTTGAAGTCTTGATGAGTGTGAGAAAATCACCAGCAGGTGTAGATAAAAATCTTTTGGATGTTATTTCAAGAAGAAAGAAATTGAACACTTAAAAGTAATAGTGTATTAAAAAAAATAAGAGTGAATTTTTGCATTTTCCCTCACGAATTTTGTGTCCCAGCAGTGATGAAAATCTGTAGACTGCCTATGAATAAGCAGGTCGATGGGGAAAAAAAACCCCATGCATTAAATTCTCTGGACTTTGAAGCAGGCCTTTAGGAACCCATCAGTGTTTCAATATAGCTGATCCAGTTAAATAATAAACTTTCCATTTTTCAAACAGAAGTGAATACTTTGAGGAAAGAATTGCTGTGATAAAACCTGTAGTTGCTTAAATGAAAATCTTTCAGTGGAAATGCAAAAAAAAATCTCTACTTAATAGCTAAGCAGTCAGGCTGCTTGGTTTGTTCCCTTTGAAGATGTGAATGGTTTTCCAGCCCTCCTCTCACCTTGGTGCCTCCTTCAGACGCTCAACTGTCTGTCAGTCACAGCAGACAATGCCATTTGTCACCCACTTTACTGTTCTGATGTCACAGAGCCTTTCTGTGGTGCTTGTGCTGCATCCAGGGCAATTCCAGACCTCAGTCACCTCATGAGGGGCAGCAGAATCGTTCTGTGTGGGCAACGTGCTTCATGTGGAGCTAAATTACATATACACTGAACTAAATATACTTGGCAGTGCGAGCCAGGTTTTACTGTGCCAGAACAATCTTGCTGTAACTTGTCATTAGGTAAATTAGGCCTTCCTGTTGGTTTTATTTGTGGTACAGGTACTTTGTGTCTGAAGAATGGGTGAGCAGCCTGTTTCTGCTGCTCTCCAAACCTGAATGTCACAAGGCACAAAGTAAATCTCCCTTTTGCTGGTTTGCATTCCTTGTTTAGACTTAGGGTAGATGCTGCCAAAATATCTTTGGTCTGGGGTAATGTGTGTATGATTTAACATGTCCAGTAGCAGCCAACTTCTTAGAGAAATAGCTGTAACAAGGTGAGGTAGAATCCAAAATTTGAGCTGGAGGCAGGTATGGGCATTTTCTTTTTTTTTAGCTGGTTTTCACTGGAAAGGTGTTGATTCATCAAAATCAGAGAAAAAACCCTAATGTAATCTGGATTGTAGCTTGGAAGGCTGAAGAGTCTTCCAGATTGCCAAGAAGCCTGTGCTGCTGGGGGGTGATTGCCACTCTCCTGCTGAACTTGCCCTGTGGATGAGGAATAAAACCTTTAGCATGGCAGTGACAGGAGCAGAGCTGGTGTGGAGCTCTGGAGCTGGGTATCAGCTGCAGTGGGATTAGCTCGGGCATAAATCTCAGCTTTAATAAGTGAGGATGTAGAATGGGCTGGCATTATTCTCCTCAGTGAGAGGTTTTGTGTTTTCTCAACACAGAACCAGTAAACTTTTGAAATGCTGATGTTTTTTTCAAAATAAACCCCCCATTGCTGCCCAATTCTAGCCCTGAAATGGAACAAGTAGCAGAGTTACCTAAAACACATTTGCTGACTCCAGCAGTGTTCAGAGCCATGTCTTGTGGTTAGAGGCACATTTGCCTAGATCAGATGAGTAGACACAAAGAGAGCTTGACAAATGTTAAATATCATTTAGAAGTAGTTTAATTTATACATTCTTTACCCCACAGCCTCTTCATATTATTGACATAAACCCATCTTTCTGGCACTGTCCCTGCCTGGTGTGTACTTTTGCTGACCTCCCTTGTGATGGTTTTTAGAACAGATCATCTCTTCTGTGCTGGGAGTTGGCAGTTTACACAGCCACAGAAGGAGCCCAGTGGATTTATGGGAATAAAGAAAATATGAGCTCTGATGGAAGTTTTGCCTGGCTCAGCTGATGTGTTGAACCTGAGTCTCCCCTGTTCTGTCCACCAGTACACGTTGCCAGCTAAGCTGAGTGGTGAGCTGTGATTACATTTTCAGACAAAGTATTTTCTCACCCAGGGTGCTACCAGAGGCCTTGACCAAATAAGATCTATTAAATGACAGTAATTTTTTTGCACTGATCAACTCATAAACAGAAATGGCACCCAGCTTATCAGTGAGTGCTGCAAATATTTTTGCCTCATGTCTGCTTTACTCAGAAAATAATAATACAAATAGTATTTCTATTATAATATATATTCATAAAACAAACACTGATATTTTATCTATTTATTGAATATTGTTAAATAAATAGAGAATATACATGAATGTTTTTTCAATTATACCCAGCATTTAAAAGCATTCCCAGCACCATTTGTGCTCCATACTGTATTCAGATTGATTTTTGTGAATGTTACATCTTTCTCACTTCTCTGCTGCACTTCCTTTCTTCTTGACCTGGATTTGTTTCTTTGTGTCTTTGCTTTACTTAGTTGAGTAATCATTCTGTTTGCAGGGGTGTTCTGGCTGTGCTCACCCGAGCTTTGATTTGATCAGAGAAAGGGGAGCGGGGGGGTCTGCAAATATCTCGGTGTCTTTATTGGCAGTGCTTGTGGTGGAAAGATTTGAAATGCTCCTGAAAGCTGTGCTGCTGCTGCTGCTGGAAAAGCAAATTTGAGCAGGATGAAAAAAGCTGGTTTTGAAAACCAACAAACCCCCAGCTATCTTATTTTCTAGGCCATAAGGCACCACATGAGCTTTTCTGAATATGAAAGAATTCTTGAGACCGTTCATAAATTTACTTCATTCTTTGAACAGAATGTTGTCGAATAATTATCTGTAGAAGAGTTTATTGCTTTGTAAACTCATCTGACATGAGTGTTATCCTTTAATTAAAATACATAAAACTTAAGCATTAAAGTGCATGCTTGATAAATGCAAAAAATCAGAAGTATTTTTTTAGCATTATGAAAAGGAGTCCAATATTGAGGATAGTTTAGGAGGCTCTGATGAACTTCACTAACTGAAGAGATAGAGATGTTGATAAAGGCCCATCTCTGACTCGCCTGTGATTTCTTACCTACTGCAATAATGTAATTTCAAAGCATACTTTTAAATGAAAATTGAATATTTGAGAGTGAGTTGTTAAAACTGGGGACTTTGCCTTTCAACTCATGATATCCTTGGAAGAATTAGCCTTACAGTGAGTAATATAATCTGGCTGTGGTCTGGAACGTGACCTCATGGTTTTCCCACGGTCATTGTCCAGATAATAATTAAGTTATTTATACACACATTTATTTACATGTAATGTTTATCTATAAATATTCAGTTATTATTTCTGTTCATACCCAGGACTTGGCAGTTTACTTCCACTGAAGAATTTGGGGTATGATTTGAACAATATGTTTGTGGGAACTTAATGTAAAAAAGGCATATAATCACTTATGTTTTTAATAAATATACTATTTCCACATATAGACATTTAAAACAAGTTATGTATTTCTTGCCCAGCCATGGGAGTCCTTTCAAATTACTCATACTAAACTTCTTGGGACAAACAAAGTGTTTGTAAGTTAACTTAAAAAATACAAATCCATGTTCAGTGTTAAGCTCTAACCTTTGCAGGCCCTTGGTCTAAAATCAGAATTTCACCTGGTGAACTTCAGGAACACAGAGGCAAATTTGAGTTTTGAGAATCAAGATAAGCAGGAAATGCATTTAAAATGTTCTCCTGAAACACTAAAGAAATTCATTGTGTGTGTTGGAATGTTGAGCACATACAGGAAATTGAGTTTCACTAAGGAAAACCAGTAGACCTTGTAGTGTCTTAAAAGTCTGTGATCCAGTTGTGATAGTGGAGTCTTCATTGGCTAATTGGAAAATGCCTTGGTTAAAGCAAGATAATAAATGATACACTGCTGCAAAAACACCTGGGGCCAAAACAAAACCCCTGCTGTTTTATTTTCCATTTTTGCAGGGGTAGGGCAGTTGAGCACAATTAGTGGGATGTAGCTCACTGCCATGGTTACCCCAGCATTTTTTCATGTCCCCTCAACCTCTTACCAGTGAGGGAGAAGGAATGCCACCAAAACCTCCAACAGATTCAGAAGTAAAAGAAAGGAACAACTGGAGCTACTCCTGTCACAAATTCTCTTGTGCTGTATTTGCAATGCCTGGAATACAAAACTGTGAGGCACACTTGAAGCTGTTTTAATTTTAATAGAACTGTGCCATTTTAAACCAGACACAGAACTGATCCATAATATTTGATTGCTTCTTACAGCCGCGTCTCTGGGGTAAGAGTGCTGTGTGGGAAGGCTTGGGTGGCTGCACAACCTGGGAATGTGCTCAAACCAAATGGAAGAATGGACACTGATGTGTACTGTTGCCCATGGCAGAGATAATTTTATGAAATATAAGCAGATATTTAAGCACATCTGTTTCCCTGGCATGGCTGGTTCCCCCTGGGTATGCTCAGACACCTTGTTTGGTTTTATTTCAAGTAGACTCAGGTGGTTGTCTGGGTGAGTTTATTTGCAGCTGGACTGGAAGGGGAAACAGATTGAGGTCTTTTCTGTGTGGTGGCTCACCCAAAATGTTTGAGTGGGTGTTACAAACCTGGCTATTGTAGAAAGAACTTCACTGTAGGGAAAAGAGGATAAAGGGAAAGTTGTGACTCAGATGATCCTGTGGCCAGTTAAGAAATAGTGAGGATCATGGACAACAGCAAATCCTTTGCTGTCCTACAGTGTGACTGCCCAGCATCTTGTTGGAACATCTCCATGGTTTGAGTGTGAGGACTCAGTTCCAGAAATCCCTCCAAGAGTTTGCTAGGCCACCTTGTCCCCTTTATAGTGTCCTTGGGAGCACGGTTCAGATGTGCACAAGGAGATCTGGATCTGACCCCACATCTGTGGAAAACACATGGAGTGTGTCAGAGTGTGATCTTGCCCCCAAAACCCTGAGCTCAGAATTGGCAGCCAGGAAGTCAAGTGTTAGGGAACCTGAAGGAGGTGTTGATACCTTCTGAAGTTCTATTGCTGTGAAATGGCAGTAATGTTCTGCCACTGATGTTTTGGGGTTAAGAAACTGAGTCCTGCTCTTACTGCCAAGGGTATGAGATCTGCAAAGGTGTGAACTGTGTTAGTGGACCATGTTATTGCTACCATCGGTGTCATACTGGCAGATTTGGAGCAAAACAGACCTTTCAGAGGGCAAAGAATGCCCTTATGCTTAGGAATGTTTGCTTCTCAGTGCAGTAGTTCCAAAAGCACAGCCCTCCTGAAACACTGAGCTGCAGCAATCCATGCTGCAGGTACAGCAAAGCACTCTCTTACCTGCAGGAATGAATTCCTCTGTTAGTGGAAGGCTTTGCACACACTCACCTTTCTGAGATTCCCACATAAGCTCTGTCTCAGTCGTGTTTGACTCCCGATGATCTCTGATGGCTCTGGAGAAGGGAACTGCCTCCCATCCTGCCCTGAAGGCGTCTGTCAGGAACAGGGTGGGGTGCATTTCCAGTGAAAACTGCATTCCTTTGGGAGACCCCTGTGTTTCTGTTGATCCTGACCCCAGCTCCTCCTGAGCCCCTTCCAGCTGAGGATTCAGCCCTGAGCATTCCTGAGGGGAAGGATTATGGGAAGAGAGTTTATGCCTGGTGTGCTCACAGTGCACCACCTGTGCTGGTGCTGTGCTGGCTGTCACTGCCTGGCCCCCCTGGCCAGTGCTGCCTTGGCATTGCTAGTGCTGCAGTTGGGGAGTTCAAAACAGAGACCTCTCTGATGGAAGTCAATTTTAAAACTTCCTGCTGTACTAATTTAAACTGTGTGGAACTAATGTAGTTTTTGCTGATCAAAACCATGGGAAAAATGCTTTCTGGCTGATTCTGTAGGGCTGCTCTGTCTCATATTTTTCTTCCTAAAGATAAAGGACTACTCAAGTATTTTTTAAATTTTTTTTTTTTTTTTTTTTTAACATTTAATAAGTAGGCTCTTGCAATTGAGAATTCAGGTTTAATTAAAAACTGCATTGGGCTATTAGCTATGTTTTAATCCCATCCATTTGAATTCTTGGAGATTCATTTAATAGTGTATTCTCTTGAGTTTCTTTGTTATTCTTTGGTCATCAATGAGTCCTGTCTAGAAAGCCTTTCCAATAGATTTCAAAATACAATAGTATGCTATGAAATGCCAGGTGAAGGGCTGTGTACTAAATGTCTTCTGCAAAACCCTCCTGATTTAGATAGCTGGCATGATTCTGTTAAAGGCAGTTCACAGCAGAAAACTTTAGGGAGAAATAACTCCCCCGTAGTTGAAATGTAAACTTTATAAGCTCAAATATTGGGCTGTGAGGGTGGTAGCATAGACATACAAGTGTTGTGCAGATTAGCATGTATCACAGAATCATTGAATGCTTTGGGTTGGAAGGGACCTTAAAGACAAGTCGTTCCAACCCCCCTGCCATGGGCAGGGGCACCTTCCACCAGCCCAGGTTGCTCAGAGCCCCATCCAACTTGTCCTTGAACACCTCCAGGGATGGGGCAGCCACAGCTTCTCTGGGTGACCTGTGCCAGGGCCTGCCCACCCTCACAGGGAAGAATTTATTCCTATTATCTAAGCAATATCAAGAAATATATTCTAGAATAGAGATTGCTTTGTATTATATCCTTATTTTCACTATTGTTTTTGGACCTAGTAAGACTGGGAACACCAGCTATAGGGGATTTAGGTGTTTGTAAAAAGCCAGCTTGTTCTCTGGGTTTGGTGCTGTGCTCTTGTAATAGCTGCTACTGGCCAAAGCAACATCAGCTGCCCTGGTGGCTCAGTGTGTGTGGAAAAGTTGGACCCCTAAAACATCTATATTCTACATGGAGAAGCCAAGATAAAGTGATTTCCCAGAGAGAAATAACCAGCACAGTGTTTAAACCAAAGTCATGCTGAATGTCTGCAGCAGAACTGGCAAAAGAACATCTCTCTGCTGATTCCTTCTCTGTTGCCTTGTCTTAACTCTGGGTTATTCACTGGGTAATGTAGCAAGAAGTTGAGTATCATCTAACATTCACTACTTCTAATTTTGATTTTAAAGTATATTTGGGTAACTGCCCTTGAAAGTTTTCATCAGAATGTATGGTGAGATGGAATGGGCTGGAAACAGAATGGCTGGAGATGTAGTATGTGTTTTTTGATGGCTCTGAGCCAGAGTTTAGAGAAAGCGATGCTGAGCTTCTCTCAGCCCCCACTGGATCGTGCTGCTTGGTGTGGAAGCCACGTCACAAATCACATCCATCAACTGACTGCCCCAGGGCCCAAAATGTGTCACCTATCACATGAGGAATTGCACAGGTTATGAGAAGAAATTTGAAACAAAGACTTAAAAATGTGAAGAAGGTAGCAACATTATTGAAAAAAACCTAGAAAACAAAGTGATGAAAGGATCTGTTTGTATTTTCTTGCTTGATCCAGAGGCAGTTCCTCTAAGAGATGATAACCTTCAGCCTGTGGAAGTGGAGAGGTGCTGAATCTTTCTCTGCCACTGGGGGGCTTGGGTTATGAAATTTTTGTTCCTAGTTCTTTGCTGATCCTCAAAACAGTTGGAAAACTCCCAGACTCTCCCTGAGGGATCTTCCTCACAACATTCCCCGTTACCATAGAGTTTCTTTCTCTCAGGCTGTTGACTGTGGTGTCACTTATGTGTCGTCAGCCCACCAGGACTGACCCAGAGAAAACTGCACCTGCTCCGGTGCTGAAAAACACTTGGAGCAGCTGTTGGAGCTGACCATGGTTCAGCCTTGGGCAGTGCTGCTTTCACAAGCATAAACAGTGGAGTGCATAAGCAGGCAGGTGTGCTTGGTAACAGTTGGATTTCTTGGCTGCCATTCCCCCTTGTTTCTTCAAAGCCCTGGGGAGCACAAGCAGCAGCGACAGCTTGGGGGAACAGCCTGCATCAGGAGTTGTCCAGTGTAACAGTAATGCTCAAATAACTCATGAAATTCCCACAGCCTTGAAAGTTATCCACAGAAATTGAGATCACTTAGAAAACTTGTGGAAAATATTCTGCAATTGTAAGATAATGGTGGTAAATAATAGCAGGTGAGCACTTATAAAGTCTCTTTGCAACCATTGGAATTCATGTGCTGTTGGGTGTTTCTTGAGTTGAAGCAGGGAGTTCAATGCTTTATAGCTTTTCATAACTTGTGGTGGAATGAACACTGAGCCCAGCTGACATACCACGAAGTTAAATGTGAATTGAGTTAAGTTGAATAGATATAAAAACAAAAAAAAAAAATTAGAAACTGGTGTAATGCTTATTTTTTTAACATATATATTGAGTACATGTATCAGAATTAGGCAAGTTCTTTGGAAAATGAACTATCTTGAGAATTCCAAGTGCAATGATTTAGTCAATTTTATGGAATGGCCACACATAGAGGTTTGGCAAAGGACCTAAACCATCTTATTGCCTACAAAGAACTGCTGATTGCAAGCAGACTTGAAGCATAATGAAGTTCCTTTCTAATGGGAAGATGTTTCTGAGCTGCATCCTCACAGACTGATGTGGATTATTTACAGAGTTAATAGAAGGTCTTTATATAAAGGTCTGTGTTAGGTAATAGGATTTGTTCCAGCTTAAAAATAAAACTGTATTCAGTTGATATAATGACAGCTTGTGTGTGTGTGGTTTCTAAGTATTTATAGAAAATTCTATGTGTAAATCGATGCTTTTTAGTTAATCAGATTGCTCACAATGCATTCATAATATTTTTTCATCTTTTCTGTGTGTCAGAATGAATAGCTATTAAC
The DNA here is from genome assembly GCA_038380795.1 of Pyrocephalus nanus. Lineage (NCBI taxonomy): Eukaryota > Metazoa > Chordata > Aves > Passeriformes > Tyrannidae > Pyrocephalus > Pyrocephalus nanus. Next base: position 18,113,010 of record CM076270.1, on the reverse strand, counting down.
TGTAAGTTATTCCTCCCGATAACAGTGTGCGTGTCAATAATGCAACGTGATGCCAGCAGTACATTCATACAGGAGAAAGCATTTCAAGTGGTTCAGGTAACCGACTATAAGATGGAGTGGGAGTGTGACATTTCTTTGCTAGCTTTTAATAATGGAAGCAGAACTTTTATTATGGGATGCTGATATACCCTGCTGTTGAAATTGGAGGGCCTGGCTCTCTGCAGGTTTTCTCTCTCCAACAGACACAAGCCAGGGCTGTTCACAGCGCTGCATCCATGACTTCAGCACTGACTTCATTGTTGATAGGAGTTTTAGATTCCAGCTCAGCAAAAAATCTTAAACCTGTGCTAAGGCTGACTCCAGACTAAAACAGCATGATAATCTAAACCTATCCACCGGTGTGAGGGTGCAGCCTGACAGCTTTGCTGTTAGAATGGTTACCTGCCACCAAAACGAAAGTAACATCACTCTCCTCCTGCACCTGCCTAGAGCTTCCTAACCCTCTTCTGGCTTTGTTTCTGATTTATTAGTTCTGTGGTTGCAGAGTGAGGTGATTCAGATCAAGTGGGAAGTGAGGGGATCAAGGGAGGCAGTGGGAGGCTGCAGGAGGGAGGGCCATATTTTCTGGCTGCAGGAAATGCTGGCTCAGGTCAGTTATGGCACAGCACACAACATGACCCCGAGAGCAGTTGTGTTGGTTCAACTGGGGAAAAAACAGGCAAGAACAAATAGTTTCCAAAAGGAATAGGATGGACAGTGGCTCCTTAAACTAACACTTGCCAGACAATGTGGTTGTGGAAGTGCAGTCTGTTAAAGATCTTGTGAGGAGCTTTTAGAAGCTAATGGGGCATTCTGGCACTTAGAGATGGGCTTGTGTTAAATTTCCCTCTTTAAGATTGCCTGAGGGATGTGTGGTAACTCAGGAAATAACAGTTTAGGCAGTGTCGGGCTATAAAGGAAGTGACTGATGAAAACTTGCCTTTCTAGTGAATGGTCAGTGTGTGGATTTATTTGGGAATAACTCCTGTCTTAAACTGAGGCACCAAACACAGCTTTAAGTAATAGAGGAAGTTTTGAGTGACTCTCACTGTGGCATCAAGTGTCTTTTGATCTTGCCTTTCAGTTAATGCCATATCATTCTACTGGTAATGAAAATGCTTCATTTAAATCATGCAAGTGAACCTTTTAGACTATTAAATTAATTTTTTTAAAATATTTTCTTTAGTGATCACATATTAAAACATATCTTAATTTATCAACAGAATTCCATGGAGAATTGAGATATATGTGGTCATATGGCCATATAAAATGAACCTTCAGATCTTTGCAGGTGAAAGACTATTACATCTCAGTGTTTGTTGAAAATCATATAATTGGATTTAAATAATTTTAGATTCACACCAGTCACTGTGCCAGAACAAAAAAAAAAAATTTGTTAAGGTGAGTGGCATAATTTCTCTTCTCATTAATCAGCTAGTAAATGATATTTGGGTTTGGAAAAAATGCTGAAAAATACTTGGCATAATGGTCCTCCGGCAGCATTGGGCCTTCTTTATTTTATTACTGTTTAAAGCCACATCTTTGATAAGCAGCCCTTCTCTGTGCAGTGGGACGTGCTGAGAAACTCAATCCAATGAAGTTGGGAGGGAGCCCCAGGGAAGGGATCACAAGGGTGCCATGCTTGGTTTTATGGATTATAAAAGTGTGTGAGCAGAAACACCCAGAGCGTTGCTCTGTCCTGAGGCAGAATCACCTTGAGCTGGGCCCAGTGTGCCCTGTGCGTGGAGAGCTGCCTGGGCTGTGGGTTTGATCTGCAGGTGGGGAGGGGAGGTCACCTGTGTGTGCTCACTGGACATTTTTGAGCCTCAAAAACATTCATCAGTGAAGAGGAAAATACTTGTACACTCAGGATGTCAGGCGTGTGGACAAAAAGAGAAGATGGTCAGGAAGGCCTGAAGAGTCGGGTATCTTCATGTGAGTGTCAAACCTCGCTGTGCTTCATATTATAAATCTTCAGTTTGTCAAAAAATTCATTAGAATTTAGTTTCATTGCCTTATTTACAGTAAGATGCATTAAGTAGCAGTGAGATTTCAACACATGCTTGATCTGATGTAAACATGCAGATTTTGGGGAATTTTGTCTGTAAGTACAACGTTCCTGACATATTTGGGACTCAGCATCCATTGTGGTCTCTGTCACTTGAGCTGCTGCAAGATCTGCATCAGTGGCACTGCACCATGTCCTGCCAGCAGCAAATGGGGTTGGTTTTAGTACCTGATTGCTGTTATGTAGTAGCTGTTTGTTTCAACATGTTTTAGTTCCTGGCCTACCAAGTTTTCAAAAATGTGTGCTTCACTACAGACTAATGCCACAGATTGGTACATTTCAGTGACTAGACATGAAATGGTTCAGAAATCAAACTCAAGACTTCACATTTTTATTTTAGCTTGTTTTCCTTTCTCTGTTGAAAAAACAGTATAATCAAAGCTTTTGCTTTGCAGTTCATTCTTCATAAAGCTTTGAGTCAGAGTTCTAAATCTGTGTCTTGCCTTTCTCAGCCCTCCCAACAAGCACACAGGACTGAACAAAGTTGCTAGAAAAGGTTTTATTCTGCTTTAATTAACTGAACAATTCAGCAGTGCCTTTGTGAATGCCTGTTGACTGACAGTGCTGTTTACTCCAGTTGTGAGCTTTGGGGAAGCTTAAATTTGTTCTAAACAGCAGCAACTTTGTGTTTCCTGCAGCTTATGGGAATGGTGTTGAATTGCTCAAGTTTTTTCAGATCTGGAGCCCGGATTGTGCAGGTTGGTACTGAGCTCCAGATGAAAGTCCTTTCTGCAGTGGAAGCATTAGGGTTTGAAGCAACAGGTGAAGCCAGCGATCAGGTTCTTGGCTGGGCTGGAATAGTCATATCTAGGTGAAAGGATATTTCTGACAGAGTACCAGTGTTTACTGGTTTGATTTCTGAAGGTCTGATCTTAAAAGGCTTTATCTCCGGCAGTTTTTCACTGTTGTTTTCTTAACAAACATTGAATTCTACAGCCGCCTCAGTCTGCTTTTTCATTGTCCCCTTTTTTCTTGCTGCCACGTTTATTTTGCGAAATACGATGAAAATGCTGTGTGATCTCTCTCCAGAGATAAGTTGGTGGAGAAAACCAAAGGAAAATAAACAAACAGCCCTGAAGGTCTCTTGGTAGATCGATAATATGTCATTACTGCTGTTTTCCTCTGTTTAAAGATGAGTTTGTTTTATCTGATGGAACAAACTGCAAGTGTCAGGGCCGGCACATTAGGTAAAAACTTGGCTTAAAAATAGAATTCAAACACACCATTCAAGATCTGTAGCAAAAAATTGTCTGCGTCCAGTTTATTAGTGGTTGTCAACACATATGCCTAAGCGTATGCTCGTGTGAATACCCATAGCTGATGGTGAGGTTGCTGAGTGCAGTAGTTGCAGAAGTGCTATAATTAATAGGATGGTGCTGAACACAGTTTGGGACACAGGGCCATGGTCAGTGGAAAGCAAATGAACCATTTACATGCAGTGCATGGGAACAAAGCAGGGAGGGTTGTGAATCACTGGTGTTACAGAGCAGGAACATGGCACAGCAGCCAGCACTGCTCAGGGAAGTTGAAATTGTAAAGCTGGTAGGAGGGCATTGTACATTAGAGCTCCAGTCACTTGAAACAAGGTTTGGGGATGTGTAGATAAAGTTGGTGATGCTTTTCTGTTCGGGGAATGCAAGAGAAGATCATAGAGGAAAGCATTTATGGACACAGAGCAAACATGTGTGACTGAGACAACCTGCAGTTCAGGGAGGAAAGGGTGGGAGAGCCTGGGTCGTGAAAGGAAGCAGAGTATGGCTTAGTTAACAGAATGAAGGCACTGAGGGCTACGATCTCTCTTTACATACCTTGACACAGAGGGAGAAGAGTTATTTAAGTGGAAAATATTGTTGGCAAAGGCATGTAAGTGGGTGTAAACTGCACGGTGATAAATTCAGTCTGGGAATGAGATGTCAGTCCTTCAGAGAACCAAACTGCTGAAATAGTTTATCAGAAGGAGTAGTGAGGGACAACTAACCCCTCTTGTTCTAACATGAACCGTTTCAAGCATGAATAAAGCTTCGACTTTGTGGCTCAGGAGTTCAGTTTCAATCCTGTGTCCTAAAAGGAGTACGGAGGAAGAGAAAGAGCCCAGCAGCATTATAGGACTGGGTAAAGGAGAGCAGAGATTTGGGTTCCTGTGGTGGAACCAAAAGTCTTGAGCTCATCTATTCCACTGGTTTCATGTGCAGGGAAGGTTTAGATCCTGGGTAGGGAGGAAGGATGTAAAGCAAAACCTACTGGGATCTCACTGGCCATTACCATAGAGTCCTACAGGAATCTAATAACCAAGAAATTTTCACAGGAAGAATTTTAGGTCCAACTCTGCTGTGCTTGGGTTAATTCTGTGTTTATTAGTACTTCAGCAACTCCATGTGGTTAATTGGCCCTCATGGTCTTTTGTTTTTTCTCTTCCTCAAAGGACAGTAAAGCTTAACATTTCTGTAGATTCTCGTGCTGCACGAAATCTATAGTTGCTCCTATCTAGTGTTTCCTGTTCCAGCAAGGACTCCTAAATCTCACCTTTCGCTGCCAACTCTTGCCCTGTGCTGCTGGAGCCATAGAAAAAGATACACCTTCTTTCCCTGAGCACAGATTTACTTCCTGTGGGAACTGCTGACTGTAGATCACAAATAGCTTGTTAAAATGATCAATTGTTTCCCTCATTGAAATGAAAATTTAGTTATAGGATGAAGTGTGGGTTTGTCAGATTTACTATGGTGATAACCCACAGAAATGTTTAAGAGGTGGTTGCACCAATACATTTTCCTTTATAGCACAACCTTGTGGAAGTTGACAGTTGCCATGGTTTCACACTCTTAACATTAGTTCCTCTGGGAAAATAAAACAAGCCAAAACAGCTTGTCTTGGGTTTTTTCATAGTGAATGAGGTATTGTTGTGTAAATTGAAATCCAAACAGATAAAGAAATTTCAATTTAAAAGGAATTTCAATAAAAGTATTGAAGAAAGGGAAGGAAGAAACATGTCAGCTTGCACAAACTAACTTGGAGGTCACTGAGAAATCTGAACTTCCGTGAATTCCTTAGAGCAGCACAGGTGTGTTTGCAGTGACAGGGCTTTACCATCTGCGAGCTCTCAGGTGGATCTCGCTGCTTGAGGTGGCTCCTGTCAGAGTTATGACAGAAGAGGGGAAATCAGTGTTGAGGTAAATTACTCGGTTGGAAGGACAGCATCATGTTTGATGTCTCCATTGGGTGTTTTCCCTGCAAGGAAATAGCTGTTCTACATCATGCAGAAAAAATTATTATTTACACCTTTAAATGAAAGGGCCAAAACCCAACTAGAACAATGACTTACCTGGGAAGAAAACACTCCTTTTTTTCTGTTGTAATTGCAGTGCGTGGTTTGAAAACATCCTGTACCTCACAGTTGTTGTCCTGGGCTGGTAACGAGCCCCTTGGCTTTTGTAGAGACCTGTGGGTGTTCTCAGCTCCTCGAGCCCATCCCTTCCCTTCCATGTGCCCCTGAGTGTGCTGCTGCCCAGATGGTGACAGTCCCCAGGGCCTTTGCTTAAAGTGGGGGAGGGGGGGATGGAGGCATTAACAGTCTACCTCTCTCTGTATAATTTATCAGATCTGACAAAATGTATTTCCACCGATGCTGTCCCTGGGGGCTCTCGGTGTGTGTGTCTGCAGAGATCCGATGAGATCAGTCAGTCACCATTAAGCCAAGGGACAGGAAAACCCACCCTCCTGTATTGCCTTTTTCCATGGCTGCCTTTTTCCCATAAGGCATTCCTGGCAGTGCAGATCTCGGGGCTGGGCATCAAGGGGCCCTGAGCTGATAAACAGTGTTTGCAACCACTTGGAATTGATGCCTTCTCATTGATCTGCTGCTGCCAAAAGATGAATTGCACTACTGAGTCAGGTTTGAAATAGTGATGCAAATCTTTAGGCAGTTTTTAGGTAGATTAGATTTGGATGATCATTAGGGTGAAAGGTGCAATTTTAAAAAAGAAAAATCTTTTTTATATGGAAAACTTGGTGTAGGCACTGTGTGGTATATATTTTAGATACAATAGGATCTGCAAAAATTAGTTCAATGTTTCAGTAACACCAGCTGGACTAATTATGACAGGATGCTTACTGAAAATCAGCCTTCTAATCTATTTATAGATTTATTCTTGTGGGGTTTATGGTACATCATCTTAATATGCTAATTACTAATTCAAATTAAAGAGTTGCCTAAAGCACAATAGAAATCTTATCGCTGTTTGCTTGTATTTTTTTTTCCCTCTAGTTTTTATAAGAAGATAGGCTACAGGGAGTTATGTTGGCAGACGAAACAAGTACATACACAGCATCTGGATGCAGGTCTGTTAAGTACCAGTTGATTCATGATTATAGTTGTAGGTAGTAAAAATCAGCATTATTATTAGCAGACATGCACACAAACACTTGTGTGTTGTAATGCCTGGCTGTGTGCATTGGAAATGGTGTATATTGGATAGCAGTGCACAGGAGAGGTTGGAGCTTTGTGGCTTTTGCAGTGAACTCTGATCAGAGAGATCAACTGTTTTTGTTGTTTGACTTCTTTGCCTCCGTCTGCATCCTGGGGCCTTATCATCGGGTAGTAGTGTTTGAACCTGAAGTTTGACTTTTAGGAGAAAAGTAAAAATATCACTGAAAAAAAAAAGTTTTTATTTTGTTTCAGCCACTGGAATTGCTGTTGAGGGTTAAAATTGCTGTAAAAAAGAAAAACACAATACAGGTAATGCATATAGAGGGATAGCTGGCTTGTAAGATAACCCTGTGCACTGCTGTTTAGAGAGATTGGTGTTAGCAGAGGAGGGGAAATGTGTTCTCTGCAACCAACCTGACTCTGTCAGCCTGAGCACAACTGGGACACAAGTGGTATCTGCTTACCTGCTGCAAATGCAATGGTATTTCTGGGTGTAACTACTTTGAGAGGATTATTTCCAGATATACAGTCACAGCGGTCTGTGGCTGAGGTCAGAACTGAGTCTTTGGGTTTTAGCTCATTGTGGCCTTTGGTACATTTTATGTGTTAGGAATTCCTTACCTCAGTCTCTACGTGGTCATGGTGGTGCCAATATATGGTGCTATAACCAAGTGTATTCCTGTTTTAACCCTGGTATCTGATTTAATTTAATGTCCTGTTCCTCCACAATCACCCTGAGACTTGTGTAAAACCCTGGTTTTGTCCTTTTACAGGCCATTCAAGATTTTATTGACTTTAATCATACCACCCACTGCTGTCTAGTTCCCACATTAAAGAGCCTTAATGTATTTAGCCTGTCCTACTATTCCAGCTATCCCACATCTTTTTAGTATTTATTGCCATTTTTGTACCTCCCTGTACTCCAGCTGTGTCCTTTTTGAGGTGGGATAACCAGAACTCCACGGAGCCTCCAAGACACCAGCTTAAGATGGCTTTGTAGTGGTAAAAAAATGATTGTTATATGGGGAAAAAAAAAAAGGGGGGGGGGGGGGAGGGGGAAGAAATCCAACATCCAACATCATGTCTGCCCTTTCTGACAGTGGCTGAAGAGGGAGCTGATGTTCCCAAACGGACCATAATAACTCTGTGCTCTGTGTCCTGAGTGGTGGTGGCCAATTGTTTGCCCACAAGTGTGTAGGTATTTAGAACAGCTTTATTCTGGCTACATGTGCTGATGTTGAACTTAATCCTTCAGTTCTGTTGCCCTGTCACTCACTATCACGAAATCCTCCCCAATACTCTTCGAAGACAGCCAAGATTTTCCCCACACTGAGCAATTTTGTGTCATTAGTTAATTCTGTTACTTCACTGGAGCTTAAATCTAAACACATTCTTGCTGGTTCTGAAGAGGAAGTCGGAGTGACTCTCTGGATGTCGTATTTCTCCCATATTCTTTTGCAAGAATAATTAGCTGTGAAATTGGTAAATTTAAAGATGGGGAAGTTTTGCTGGTTTCTATGGCTACAAAGTGTTGTCAGAGCCAGTGTCCTCAGCCTGAACTGATGACTGAGAGGGCAGTCATCAGTGGGGAGAGGCAACTCAAAAAATTGTTGCCTGACTCAGAAAAACTTTCATGCATATTTTTTCATAACTGGCTTAACAAAAAGTCAGAAGAGGAGCCAACAAATTGCTTTTAATGCTTTCAGTCTTCCAAGAAGTTTTGCTTCCTTCCGTTCTTCAAGGAATTCTGTGTTGACAGCTTGGTCGACTTTCTTTTCTTAGTTTACTTGTCTTTGTTTAGATTCAGATTTCCCCTCTGTCTTGGTGGACAGGCACATGAACACATGGACGTGCACAAATACCTCTCCTGTTCCAGCAGATCTGTTGTCTTTGGGAAAACCATCAAGTTCTCTCCTTATTACTGGCTCTTACTACAGCTTGTAGGAGGCCCAGCCATGCTGCTTTAAGACAAACTCAATCCATTTAGTCCCCTGTTACAGACACCTCAAGCTTACTGGGCTCCCACCTCTGGCAGAGGTTTTGTGCTCTGTGTGACAGGGCAGCTTTGGTAAAGAGTCTTCCATCATCTTATTGAGCTTTTAGGTGGGGTTGTAGCCTGAAAAACTGTTTATCTTAGCCAGAAAAGGGAGAAGTATTTCCTATCTACATCTCTTAAAGATTGACCTAATCTTTCTCGTATTGCAGTAATTGCAAGAGTATCATTAAGAGCACTGATCATTTGGAATGTGTTACAGACCTCAGCATATTTACCCCCAGGCACTGGAGAGGACATGAACAACTGACTTGAAAATCACTGAATTTAAAGTAATGCTTTGCTAAATCTGTACTTTGAAAGTAGGCATATATCCTCCCACCTCACTTCCCCCCCACCCTCCTCAGAGAACTGTAAAATACAGCACTCAATGTTTCCAAAGCTGAATTCTCTTAAAATTTAATTGAGGAAACTGTGATCCTATAAAAAAAAATAATTCCCGCCTTACTTGGTCGTTAAAACCAACTTTTATACATCTGGAAAGTGCAGTTCATTTCTTGTGTTATACAAAATTAGCACATCAGCTGAATGGAAAAGATAATAAGAGGTGACACAATCTGCCAGTTATATTTATACTGTGCTCCTTGTATCACATATAAAGGAAAAAAAATAAAAACCAACACAAAACATGTAGAAACATGACAAATGCAAAAGTAATAGACCATTAAATTTACCCAAACTGCATTCGTTGCTGGAATCTGTTCTGGTAAAGATCAGATTTCCCAGCAGAGTCCCAGGGATAGTCTTTCTGCATCCCACTCCCTGGAAGTTACGGCTATTTGGACATAAATCTCTTCTCTTGACCCACCCAGCGGGTGGATGATGAGTACGAGGCACTCACAACAAATACACTGTCATTAGATGTTGTAGGTGGTTTATGTTTTGTGCCACCTTTTTGCTTTGTTCATGATTTTGCAAGCGGTGCAGCTGAATGGAGTGAACGTGTAGAAGTGTCTGCACGATGGTTGCTTGGCCTTGCTCCAAAGAGCGAGGCGTGTTCTCTTTTACTGACAGAGGCTGTGGTGAAAACAGCAATAAACTTCCTAAAAGCAAAGCCATGTGTCACTGCAAGGAGAGATTGCGAGGGAAGAAAGCAGATAGGACTCTCAGCTCAGTGCCTCTGCTGGGGCTGGATGGATCACACTCCATCAGCTTTTGGCACCATCCATGCTATAACAGCAGTGATAGATATTCCATGCAGAAGTTTAATGCCATTATAGATAAGGTCCCTGTATTCATCAGCTACTGAGGCACAGACCCTCCTGTGCTTGTACCTACCAAAGTCTCCTGACCCAAACCAGACACAGACAAGCATCCCAGAGAATGGCAGTGAAGTATTATCATTGGAGAGAAGATGTAAAGCTAATGCTGTTTCTCCACAGAAAATGAGCAAACAGCAAAAGGAAAATGTTGGCATGACTGGGTCTGATGCCTGTGGTTCCAAATTTAGAGGTACTTGAAGCAATAAGGGAGTCAGATTCAATAAAAGTTTGATTCATAGCATGTTTTCGAATGAAAATGGTCTTTATGCTTTTGTCCTGTCACTGGTAGGCCATTTAGGACTGAAAAGATCTTTTATTTTCCTGGTTTTGCTGCTGACCTAACTGTCACCTTAGTCAGATCACTTAATTCCCATATCTGTCTCTCATCTCCAGTGCTTGACCTGCAGGAAATTTTTTCCCCACTACATGTTTATACTGTGTTTTATAAGGTACTGCCATGATCTCTTGATAGCATCTGCTCATTGCAGAAGTGATGCATTGCTGCTGTTAGGTCTGGCAATAACACTTATGGGGGAGCATTATCTGGAAATCCCCACTTCCAAACTGGAACAGTGTCACTGAGCTGCTTTAGAACACTCTTGTTTGCCCTGGCTGCTCTTTGTAGTTTCCAAGTCAATGATTCATAAGACTTCAATGTAAATCTTCTGAGATGCCTTTGCTGTTATATATTATTGCGTGCTTGTGAGGTTCAAAAGTGTTATGTGTATAAAACCTTTTCTATTAGGGGTGCAGAATTCAAGTAAATGGAATAGTAGTTTTAGGAACTGGTGACAGAACTTAGGTTTCCCCTCACCTCCAGGTAGGATCAGGGACTATGTCTGAGCTTAAGAGTGAAATGTAACAGAACATCATTACCATCAGTCTTCCTTGCTCCAGCCTATGATTTTTCTGGAGAAATTCATGCCTTCACGCTTTGTCTGAAAATACTTTCTGTGTCAACACACAAGAAAACAGGTCATTATATTGTCAGAATTGTTGTGCAGCAAAACAGGCTTCGTAGGAGATGGGATGCTCAGGTTTCCAGCAGGGATTCAGCTCAGTGATTTTCAAGAGCTGCTGCTCCTTTGCTGCCCTCCAAACACTGATGGGGGATGAGGAGTCAGCATGGAGCAATTCAACTCCTGAGAGTGCTTTTAGGAAAAGCTCTGAATACTGGGCATGCTGTAACACAAGGACAGCTCAGAAAGGTGTGTGCTGCTCTCTTCTGCTTGAGGTTTTTTCCTTTCCTTTCAACAGGATCCTGTATGGGGTGAGGCAAAAAATATTGCATCTGCAGTTTTCTGAAAGGTTGATTAGGTTGGGCTTGTGGCTGCCAAGAGGTCCAGAGGGTAATGGAAGTGGAGGGTCTCACAGCAACCCCCTGGAATGAGTCTGTCCATGTGGGGATATTTCAGCAGTAGAAAAGTTGTTCCTTTTCTTCTTGCTGTGGTAGTTGGACACACATTTATGGGGGAAGCGTGGGCTTAGTCATAAAAGAGTAGGCAGAATGCTGCAGATGGCATCAAGTGTCACAAAAGCTTTAATCTGATAGCACTGGTGTATGAGAGGTGAACTGGCATTCAACTGAAAGCAGATTTTGAAAAAAAGTTTGCACGCATCTGCGAAAAGTTATGGAAAATGAAATGGTTTTGAAAATAATCTGAACTTCTCCTTCCATAAAATATTTTTCCAGTATCGTATGCTTCTAAATGCGAAAGCTCTGCTGCACTGGCAGCATCCCTACCCACAAGGGCTGGTGTTCCACATGCTCTGGCTTCTCCCCCTGCAGCTGGCAGTGCAGAGAGAGCGCTGCTACCCCTGACAAGCCTTGCTCTTACTTAGCAGTGTACTAATGCTATTTACAGACCACAGGAGGCCTTGGAGATAAGTGATTATATTTCATCCCTTTTTTATGAAGAATGAACCTCGAGCTTTCAAAGAAATACAATGCTAAGCATTTTCTCTGGCAGCCATGGCTGATGCTAACCCTACTCTTGGCAGTGTGGGGTGTGCAGCCTTGGGCAAATCCCTTAACTCCTGGGAATATCAGTTTCTCCAGAACGGGAGGTTGTTAATGTTTGTCTTAGAGACGCACTTTGAAGCATAACCAAATAGTCTTGATTCAATTCTAATTAAGTGCAACACATTATTAAGAGCAGTGAAGAGGCTGGCCTGAGATAGAACATGGAGAACTTTCTGGTCCACCGTATGCTTTTAATCCATACTAGCACTTTTCCTTGGATTGAGGCAGTGAAAGAGGACTGCTGTCACTGAATGAACAGCATTAGATTTTTAATAAAATCTGGCTTAGAGGGGAAAAAGAAAAAATCAAAAGAAATGGTAATTTCTGTGGCATAAGAAATTCCTGATAGGAATTGTCAAAATGAGCTACAGACTTTTTCGTAAGGTTGTTTTCATTAGATTTGGGCTGATGGCAGCATTTTATTGGATACCCTGTCTGGAAAGGGATCAAATGAACTCCTGCTCCCATCTTCCCAACAGAGCAGAAATCCAGATTTCCCAGAGCAGACAGGTGTTTTAACTGACCCTCAGAAAAAGCAGGTCTTGGCATTTCTTTAACCTGGGCTATGAGTTTACAAATAGAAACTTAGTTCATTTTTCCAGTTAGTAAGTTTAGCTCAGGGAAGCTGTATATGCTCATAGAGAATGTTTCCTGTCATTAGGAGAAGGCAGTGGTGCAACATAAAGTTGACCAACTTTAGTTGTTTAAAAACCAAGGCAAACGAAAACCTCCCCCCAACAAACCAAACCAAAGAACAACAACAAAAGAAGTGTGTGGGAGTTCTACAGATATTGAAAAAACTTGGATATTTTATTTTTAATTATAACCTGGTGTTTTATTATTGCTTGTGAATATAGTAGGGTTAAGCTTTTTAATAAAAGTATGCTTCGGGCCAAATTGTACTTTATGAAAAATCTTTTATGCATTATATTAGACACTAATGATATGCCAGATCCAAAAGGGAAATAACTGTGCTCGTTCTTCAGGAGTGAAGTGAGATCTGATGGGAAAGGCTGACAGATTTCTTTGCTCCTGGTGAGCGTTTCTGTGGGCTGTGCCAACCAGAAGGGAAACTGGAGATTCAAAATGGTGTGTGTAGAAATTGCCACTTAGTTACCCCTCTGAAGTGAGGCTGCTGAGGCTCACTGGGGATTCAGGAGAGCTGCTAATCCCAGTTCTTGCCTCCTGCAGCTCACCAGCTCCTTGCTGTGGAGAGGAACAGCACTGTGGCCCCAGCTCTGCGTTTCAGCTGGGCAGCAGATGGCTGGCTGTCCTCAGTCCCTTCCAGCCATCCCAACACACTTCCCCGTGCCTGAGCCTCACACTGGGAAGAGAGCAGTGCTTGTGGAACAGCCCTGCCTCGTTAGCACCATCACCTTCCTGTTTTTGTCCTCACCCAAACGCCTTTTCATTTTAAAAGGACTTGTGCTACATGTCCCAGTTCTCCAGAAAATGAATCCCTTTTCAGGCAGCTCCTGCCCTGGGGGTGGGTGTTGGTGATGCTGGTGTTGCCTGTGCACAACCTTCAGAGCAGAATTTGGACCATTGGAGATATTAATACTTGATTTGTGTGAGCAAGGCACATTTTACATTATCTTTGTAGGCAAACAACCATAAATTGACTTAAGGTGACTGACTTCCATTCCAACAGGATTTTCAGAACACGGAACCAGCCTAAATGTGGCAGTTTATACTGACACTTTCAGGTATTTTTCATGTGCCATACAGCTAGACTATGCCTTGATATAATTTACAAATCTGTTGTGTATTTAAGAAAAAAAAAGTACCTTTTTTAAAGGTTTCTTATTTCATAAAACATTTACCCATGCTACTTTTGTATTTTCTTTGTTTCCCTTTCCTATTTCCTCTTTTCCTAATTTCCCTTCTTCCATCAGAATCCACTGTGCTCTTTGCTTCCAGTCTGTGTAAAAGTTGTCATCTGGTGGGGAACACATGCTTTCAGCATATGTGTTGTCAATATTGGTTAATATTGTTGTTGTTTTCAGGAACATCTTAGGGCCACTTGCACCAGAATTAAGTACCCTTTTGGTAAACTTTGGCATCAGTTTGCATTTTCCATCTTGCTTATGCTAAAAAATGCAAAGTAAGGAGAGAGAAGTTAGAAAAAACACTGCTAGGAATGTTTGGCCTCTGCAATTACTTCACAGTTATTCTTTTTACATTATCTGTCTTGTTTTCCCTAAAGTCTGGTGTGTTTATAAACCACAGTGTGCGAGACCATCCCTCAGGGAATGGAGGCATTGCCTCATGTTAGCAGGCCCAGCCAAGAGTGACCTGCGGGCCTTGAGGAGAAACACTTACTGAAAATTACCTTTTATGTTTAATCTGTGAAGTTTTGCAAATCTTATGGAATAGTGCTTTCAAAGATGAGTAAAATTAAGAGGATGGTGGTGTTTTTGCAGATATTCCCTAAGCAGTGGAATCAGTTGAATTAAGTTATCAGAAATGAGTTCTTGATCAACTTGGTGGGAACAGTTTTCCATTACAGCCTGTTTTACCTGAAGGCTCATATGTAGAGAGTTCTGCAATCTTGGGTTGCAAACTGGATTCTGATACTAAATTCCAAACCTAAAACTGTCTTCAGTAACTTTTTAATTAAAATTTCTGGCAATTTCTGTTACAAGTTCCAGAGGCAAACAGAAACAAACTTTACACTTAAAGACTTGTGTAGCAGCTCTGTGCAGTAAGTAGGGAAGTGTTCTCCTCAGTCTCAGAAACAGGTCACAAATTCAGAAAGACTGAATGAAAGCATTTCCTTCTCTAGGGTTTACATTTTCAGAGTTTAGCTCAGCTGTTATGAGAGAGGAAAATAGAAGTAGATGATTCTTTACAGTGTCGGATCATAACTTTCAGGAGAAAATGTTCCAAAGAATGAGCTACTCAAGCTTTATTGGATATGTTTTTAAAAGTCACAAGTGTTACGCTGTAATTAATTACATTTTGCTGATTTTTATGCTAGAAATGTGTTTCATCTGTGAATATGAAGGAGAGAAAGACTTTAAGAGCAAGAAATATCCAAACAGATTTCTGGTTTAGATTATTCAGCATTCACTAATTTTCTGAAAGATGTCAGAGCATCACTTTGCCCACCTATCTGCTGGTAGAATACTGTCACCTGGCTTAAATGTATTTCAGCACAGTTTCAAATGATGGCATTATTTGTGAACTGGAAAGCAAAGCATTGGTCTGTCCTCTCACTGCAGCTGAAATGTTGGATAAATCCTTGTAACAGAGTGTTATATCTGCTTTCTAGATTTCACCAGTAAGAATTACTGAGCCCTCACAGCCTAAAGTTTATTTTCCATGGCCCAAAATTAGTGCCGGTGTAAATCAAGGTCACACTGCTCGCTTTGGAACAGCGATGTAGATTTATTTGTTTGAGAAGGTGGCCTCATTAGCCCAGCTGAGCAGAGGTCAGGTGCCACAAAGATTGAAATCGAGAGCAGGATTTTTCAATGGGAACTTTAAGTAGCTTTTCTTTAAGAACGTTGGAACTTTAAAGCCTGATTGTACGGACCTTTCTGGGGTAGGCAACGTGTTCTGGGTCGTGTTTGGGAAGTCAGAAAAATCTGACCCATTGTATTAAGCTCATATTTTTAATACCATTCAGGGATATTGGGCTTTAAAAGGTGTGAAAGGTTTGGGGGCAAAGCGTTGTTTATTTTTTTCCAGAAAATTTATCAAGGAGAGTGTACTAATGCTTGCCCACTTCTTGGCCACAGTCAAGGGTGACCTAGAGCAAAAACAGTATCTGTCTTTTTGTTGGGGATAGACCACAATTTATTTGAAAAGTTGTTGATTTTTCTTAAAAATTCAGCAGTTAAAGCCTTGTAACGACTGAGGGGTCAGATCTTAATGTCCCTTCCAGCCCAAACCATTCTGTGATTCTATTTTAGAATTAATTACTTAGGGGTGAGTTGGTCAGGACCCAGTGCTTTTGTGGTTTGTGCTGTTTATCATCCTCTCCTCCAGTGTCTGTAGAAACAGCATCGTTGCTGTAGCAGTGGTGCTCAGCTGGCAGTGTGGATCCCAGCTCTGGGCCATGCTCAGTTCCACTGATACCTGCCTTTCTGTGGCACAGCAGGAGCAGATGATCCCTGTTCCCTGGGCTGCCGGAATGTCCCCTGTCTGAGCAGCCCCCTGGCCATGCTCTGGGACAACCCAGTGAGGAAGCACCAGGTAGGGCAGAGGAGGAGAGGCCCATGGGCAACTTGAAGGCACCCATTGTCTCCTCAGTATCTCTGCACTGAGAGTCACCACCTCTTCCAGTTCAGCCTTTTCCACGCTGATTTCTTGGCAAATAGACTCTGTGCTGTGTTGCCTCAAATCAGCTTCTTTTTTCTTTGTTGATCCCCCTTGGTATATGGAAGGTACTGTCAGCAGTGTAGACATGGTGTTTAGGGACGTGGTGAACTTTGTGTTGAGTTTGACTTGATGATCTTTGGGGTCTTTTCCAACCTAAACGTTTCTCTGATTCTATGGGTTTGGTTTTTAGGTGGAATAAGTGATGCACAGCTATGGAGAATGAGTTACTGGTGGGACATCAGAGAAGCCGGAACAGGCATCAGGCACAGTGCAGAAAGGATTGATCTCACCCTTTCCATTTCCTTGAGTTTCTCATGAGCTCAGGAAATGTGGTCATTGGGAATTTCAGTTAGGTAGCCGAATTGTATGAAAGAAAACAAACTGCACCACCAGTGCCTTTGCCCACCTGACCATGAAGTCCACAGGGGTTAAGCCCTTCTCCCTCAGAGCTCCCAAATGACACACAACCTTGGATGGAAACAGCACGAGTTTGAGACATTCTTTGTGTTCATTACTTGCAGAGTCAGCCACCCTCGTGGAAGCTCTTTAGCAAGATTTAAGCGTTGCTGTGACCCTTCCACAAGGCTCTCTGGAGGAAACCTCCCCTCCCTGTTACCTAACAGTTCATAAGTAATTGCTGGTTAACCAGGAATTTTACCCCACACTTCACATTCGGGAACAGATTGGAAACTGCTCTGTCCATAATAGGAGGGAGAGGCTCCGAGCTTTATGGTATGCGTGGTAATAAAAAGCAAAGCAATTGTCACACACGTTTTGGCTGCAGTCATGACAAGAAGCAGATGTGTGGCATGCCTTTTTCTTCGCTTGTCTATGTGCCAAATGGCGCAAAATTCTGAAATGTTTTCTGCTTTTTGTCGCAATTTAATCTTCTGGATAAACTGACCATGACAGTGAGTTTGTCCAGAGCAGTTGCCCACTTTGACATTTCGGTGACTTTTCAGAAAGTGCGTGATTTACATTTATTTTGGAGGAAAGTAGGGGAAGGATTACATTCGTCTTGTGTTGAAAAGATAAGTATGTTTTCAGGTTAGAAAACCATAAAAAAGCATAGTCGCTGTTCACAAGTAATGACTCTGCATTTTAACAGCTCAGAGACCAGTGAACTCTCTGGTTCAAGTCAGAGCTGTATTTTTGTGTGTTTAGATGCACATATGTGTGCTCAAAAATACAGGCATTCTAAATCCAGTTTAATCTAGTGAATCCAGGATCATTTGGAAACACATGTGCACATACAGTGTGGATGGTAACAGGGCTGTCTGTAGGGTGTTCTTCCTGATAAGTGTATTTCCAGGTTGCTGCCCCGCTTGTGGTGGGGTTTGCAGATATGTTACTGTGAGTGCAGATTTCCCCTTCTGTATAAATGTGTTGCCCAAAACTCTTGTGTGCTGTGGTAGTGAGTTCCACGAGCTGTTTGTGTACGGTGAAGAAGTGCATTTCCTTTCCAGTCTAATCCTGTCAGAGAGAAGCAGATTATGGGGCTCGTTCTTATGCCAAATCCTGTACAGCCCTTTTGCAGATGGTCATGAGGTCAGCTCTTAGTTCTTAGGAAACTTAGCAGAAAGTCCACAATTTAGACAACTGAGTCCATTAAATGAGAGAACTTCCTTTTGACCATATCAAGCTGGGTAATAAACTTTCTTGTGAGAATTTTCAAGATGCCTCTTCTGAGATAGTTGTATAAAAGGTTCTCTATTTTAAATATCCAAAGCAGACTTGTAAAATGGCTGTAGAGCTGCAGAGCGTTTCTGAGCTTGAACCACATGTCAAAAGAGAACAGCCTTTCCACAAACTCAGTGTGTGATTGCCACTGCTTTCACTGCGTCTCTTACTTTGCTAGGCAGTAAAAGTAAACTGTATTTCTCTTTATCCTCTAGTTTCAGTGATTGCTTGAGATTCAAAAAGCAGTGCAGGGATCAAATGTGAGCAAACGCAGTTAACAAGGGAAGCTCTCAAAAGCAGGAGGAAAACAAATGTCACTAAGTGTTGTAATGCTGGACTGGGAGTGGCCCAGCTGAAAGATGCTGGTAAAGGAAGGTTACCAGAATTCTTCATCCTTTGAACCTTTCTGTCCAGGAGCTTTTCTTGATAACAGCAGTAATATACCAAGATGGGTTTCAGTCGTGTGAGAAGGGCTCCTTAACACTGTGTAAAGCCAGAAGGGGGTGAATGGTAGCACAAACAGCAGATGCATCTTTTTAAGAACTGTTCTAAATGCTGTTCATCCCAGCACACCTGGCAGTGTTAGATTTGTCTTTAGCCATTGCTGGGATGTGTCTCAACTGCTCACGTAACTCTTGAGAGATGTTGAAGAATCCTTAACGTATCTTAAATGTGCTTAGTGTTCATTTTTAGTAAGATTAGTGATTTGAAGCTTTTCTACTGAAAACCATAAAATAGAATTTCAAGTAGAAGTCTTGTTTTAATCAAATTACCAAGCTAAACAGAAGTTTCAGCTACTCCAATGGTGTTAAATTCTGCCTTACTGGGAGATGGAGATATTTTGTGGCAGTTCCAGCTAGAGCTGTCTTCCTCTTTTGAGTTCATTTATACATGTTGTAACTGTAGATCTTTTTCTAGTCTAAGTGACCTAATTCTTCAGACAATTCGGGAGATGAAATGGAAAAAACCCAAAACCACACCACCACTTCAAGACATTTTATCTTGTGAAATACTGTCTTCTTGCTGTCATGTGAAATTTTTCCGTTTTGATTCTGTTCATTAGAAAGTATCCTATCCTCCACAAATGATTTCCCATTCCAAGAAAATGAGGATCATGAGCAGGATTTGCTGCAAACTGAATAATCAGTTACATCATTAGTTACATACACCAATATATTCTGTTACTGAGGAGAGCAGAGATGCAAATTCAAGATTAGCTGAATAGTTCCACTTGAGCAGAGTAAAGGTGAGCCAGGTTACATTGGATGGCGGTGGGCACCTGGCTGCATCTTTTAATTGCTCATAGCCAGGCTTTTTTCTGTTGACTTTTTTTTGTTGACTTTTTTTTTTAAAAGGATGAATTTTTGTAGGTATAACTGAAAGCCACCGAAATTCTTGATGTAGTGCACTCAAACATGATCTCTTGGTCAGATGAGAAATCCTTTAGGAGTAACAAAATAAACTAAGCAGTAATTTAAAGGAAGCACAAGCTTTGTTAGTTGCAGTCCCTACAGAAACGGTAATAAGGATTTCTTAGTTCTTGTTCACAGAGACAGTGAAATTATAGCTTGTTTGGTGAGAACCTGTAAGAATAATTGCCTGAAAAAATCCCATTGGAAAGGAAAAGATTACACATTAGTCCTGTGCCTCTCAGCTCTACAGCAGCCCAGCAATCCCACCAGAGTCACCAGGGCTGAGAGAGATGTGGGGATTAGGCAGGCAGCAATATTTCACACTGATGAGGGATGTGTGTTTAGTGTTAAGTATTCAAACCTGAATTGTGTGAATGTGCAGCCCTAAAACAAGAAACCATTTGCTGGTGGAAGATGTTTGGGAGGGTAGTTACAAAGTTTAGATTGCTTTTCCCCACTTTATTCCCACCACACATCTTGCAGTTTAATATTGTTCAGATGAGTTTGGGTTTGGTTTTTGTATTTTTTTTTTTTCCCCTGCAGGATGTGCACAATTGCAGTGTTTTTTTCCAGGGCACTGGAAATGCCACTTCTGAAAGAAATCAAAGCCCTAAACCTAAGAACAGTTTAAAACTTGATGAATAAGACCAATCTGTTAGTTCCTGAGGTTTTTGCAGAAGGGGCAAGTACTGACCTGAATTCCAGACCTGAATGCTGACCATGCCTTCCCCCTCTGCCTTCCAGTGAGAATGGATGTACCCACTGAACTCCTGTGGCAGTCCAGGAGTGTTCTGCGTGGTACTGGTCACCCTCCAGGCTGTCTGACAAGGAGGGAGAAGACAGTGCTAAGTACCTCTCAGAAATCCTTCTTTTTTTATCCCAAATACCTTTTATTCTTCACCTGGAAAGCTTCTTAAAAAGAAGCTGAACAACACACTGAACAACATTTACTTCTTAACTAGATAGCAGTTTTACATAAAAATAAAGGGCTGCTGTCATATACTCCCTTATGGCAAGCAGTCAGCTAGGGAAATCCACAGGATGAGATGGTAGCCACTAAGTACATTTCTTGCAAAAGTTCTTCCTGCAGCTGATAGGAACAGGCATGTTATGATTGTTTCCTCAGTTTGTTCTCATTTGCCTTGTTCTCAGTGTGAACTGTTTCAGGCTTTCTGTCTTAACTCTCCATCATTTAACAGCTCTGGATGTTTAAGAATAATCACTAATTAAATGAACACAATTGCTCATCATTCCCATGGAAGAGTCATGTGCTGCATTTTTCCTGTCCCCTTGGAGTCAGTGCTTTGTGTTTCCCTGCTCACACATCGTCTTCTCCCTTCACCTCCCTGGCCCCCCATAAAAGAGAGCACGATCAGAGCTGTTCCATGGCCAGCACTCCCTGAGTCCCGTTTGTTAAGTGTTCCAGGAGAGCAGCTCCCTTCAAATGGAGCCTGTGGGCTTCGAAGCTTGGTCCCCCTCTTGATTCCATTAATGCTGAATCAGAAATCCCCCAGTGCTGTTGCAGTAGAAAACACTGGTGATCCCCTTAACGCAGCTTCCAGCTGACACCTTGGCAAGCAAGCTCTTATTTCTGCTTCTTGATACACTCTCCACTTCCCTCTCACAGGAATTGGAGGCTAATATCTTGTCAGGGTTTTGATTTATGATTAATTGCTAAAGGACCAAATTTTCTGCAGTACCATAAGATTTGGGAGTGGAAGTATAAATTACTGTATTGTTTTCTTTGACACAAATAGCTGCTTTGGCTTCAGGGAGTTTTATCTTGCCGTGTTTAAGTCTCTTAATGATACTAGCAGGTGCTTTTTCTTTCAGAAGATTTATTATTTTCCAGTGAAGAAAGGGATGACAAAAGTATTAAAAAAGATCCCAAGACAAACACAAACCTCTCTGCTCTTTTTGCTCTGGGGCCTCCTGCCTTTTTTTTGTCCCCACATAAGTCTGGAGATCCGTGTGGAACTGTTGCTGAAGCGGCTGTGCTGCTGCAGTTTTGCACACAGGATACCTTTAAAATGATCTGCAGTGTTTCTTTTTATTTGTCTGTTTATTTGATGATTCTGTTTGTTTTTTTTAAGACAAGCATCCTTTCATTACCAGAAGTGTCCTAAAACTTCTGGGCATAAATTTCACATTCCTCTTTCCCTCGTGTCTGTTAAGTAACATTTTCCTCTGTCTTGACTGTTTGAACTGTCTTTGTCAGAGTTTCCCAGCCCTAGAAACACTAGCAGGCAATCCACAATGGCACAAACAGGTAGATAACTGGTGGTGACATTGATAGAGGTGACAAGGGAGCATCTCTGTCACTTTGCCTGTTGACACTGGGCTACAAGGAGTTGTGGCAATTAAGAATTAAGAACAACATTGAAGCATTAAAACTTGTGTGACAGCTCTGAAGGTGCACGTGTGCATGGCATGATGTGCTGGAAAAAAAGTACTGAAGGGCTTTTACCAAATGGGAAGATTAATCCAATTCATTCTGCCTGATGAAACAGCATCATTTTGATAAACTAATTAGCAGTGACAGACTCAGTCCTTGGGGAGACTCTTAACCAAGTCCTGGATCATTTCCTTGAGTCAGCCCCAGAAAGTGTTTGGCTGTCAGCTCCATCCTGATTGCTGCCAATCAGCAAATTTCCTTCCAATAAATTAATTCCAGGCACACCCTGTTGGCTTGGCTGTTCTCTTTCAGGCTCAGTGCTACATCAGACTTGGAATAAAAAAATACTTACATTGTCACACAGCCATCTTTGCTACCTTTCAGGTCCCCTGCATTGTTGTTTGTGCTGCCATGCAGTACATCCCTTACAAGACTTTTCCCACATACTTGCAAACTTTTGACCATTTTGACAGTCCTTCAGGATTCTTAATTAACTGGTCCTTTATGAGGAGGGGGCAAATTTATTGTAGAAGATTTTTCTTGTTTAAAAAAAAAAACACAAAAACTCTAAGGAAACTAAAAATTCCTTAAAATGTTGACGTGACAGAAGTTAGATATCACTTTTATTGACCATCTGTTTACTTTCTTATGTAACTCTCCATTTGATATGTGGCTTGAAATGTGGATTTACACTGAATTCCATACTTGGAAAGGCTAAGGTTAGTTGTGCTTACAGAAAGGTGTTTGATTTTTTGACTTTCCTCATCGTTCTGAA
Source organism: Pyrocephalus nanus (assembly GCA_038380795.1). NCBI lineage: Eukaryota > Metazoa > Chordata > Aves > Passeriformes > Tyrannidae > Pyrocephalus > Pyrocephalus nanus. The sequence goes on along the minus strand of CM076270.1, from coordinate 18,090,554 downwards.
AGAAGAACCTTAGATGTCTTTGAGTTACAGAGCGCAGGGACAGGGGTGCTCTTTGCACCAGCAATACAGAAGCAGTTCTTCCTCACTGCCTTTCAGCCTTCAGAGAACTCCTGGCAAGAGAAAGTGCTGGTGACTTTTCTCCCATTCTCACCTTCTCTCTTGTTGTCCTTCCTCTGACATTGCCAGGTACCAGTGGTGACTCGGAGCAGCTCCTGGTTCCCTGCAAGCATTCCTGGCCAAAGCCAGGCATGGGGGTGACAATTTGTCACTAAGACCAGGGAAAAAATGACAGCAAGGCTGAGGTAGGCAGTGGAGATGTCAGCCTGTTTCCTCTTCTGAAAATATGCCCAAGGTAAAGGAGAGGAAAGGCAAACATTTTGGGGTTCTTTTCCATAGAATTGCCTGTAATTGGGAGTCTCTCCAAGATGAGAGAGCATCTTTAAAAAAAAAAAAATAAAAAAAAAAAATAAACAAGACCCTAAACCAATTTGTACCCCAAACATGAGATTTCTGAGGGGGAAATGGGAAGATGTTCACAGTTGCCACTATGTCTTTGACTCCTAGTGTGCAATCAAGGACTTCCATGGTTGAAGGAGTGCTGTTGGGAGCACTCTGACCCACTGGCACAACTTGCTCTAGAGTCACAGCCCACACTAAGTGCTCTGTGTTTGTAAGGAAGAAAATGTGTGTGGGTTTTTAAGGAGTTTGTAGAGAGCAGTAATGGAAAGATTGCTGGCCCTTAAGCCCTGCAAGGCCAGTAACACTCCTGTGCAGCCCACAGGGGAATTTCACCCACAGAAAATGCTTTTCATGTGATGTAGAGAAAAGATGACAGAAAAATTTCCTGGTGTTGCAGAATGGGCTGAAGTGCCTGAGTTATATTGTCCCATCTTCCCAGGCTGTTTGACGGTTCTTTTTCATTAAACAGTAGCAGATAGTGCCCTTCAGGCAAATCTAGGAAGTGAAAGCAATAACGCCTTAGCAGCCACCAATATCAGCAAAATAAGGTTGCATACCAGCGTTCCTCAGCCCAGTGTGTGTGTACAGACACATTTAGATATCTGTACACACACACACAGCCCTTCACTCACACAGAACCCCAGGTTTGAAATGGCTGCTTCCCTGCCCCACCAAACCGTTCGAGCTCTCCACAGCCCCTTGGAAATGGATATGAGAACATTTCCCAAAGCGCCGCTTAATGAGCTGTAAAAATGTTTTCTATTTACCGAAGCCCAGCAACCCGACCGCAGCCTGAACAATATAACCAACTCTCTTCTCCCTGGAGCTTTGAAGTTCATACTGTACGTAGGAAATAGGGTTTTGAGAGAGAATTCTTCACCCTCTGCTCTCTTGGGGCTGCATCTTCCCCCTTTTCCACACACGTGCCCAAGTAGCTACGCTACTTGGGCACGTGTGTGGAAAAGGGGGAAGATGCAGGGTGGGCCCTGGCATTCTGGAGAGAGCAGCTGTGGGTCTGCTGGGTGATTGCTGCTGTGATCCCTCCACTTCAGTAGCCCTGATTCCTGAGGGACGTTAATGAGAAAGATTTCTATGACGTGCATGCTTCCTCTGTGCCAGGTACAGCAGTGGTGAGGGAGGAATGCCGGGCATTTTTGGATCAGGATGAGTTCTGGTTCTTGAAGAGCTTAATTCTTGTCCCAGTTGCACCAGTGGTGATTAAAAGCATCTGCACTGAAGTTCACGAGACGCTTTTTCAACTGCTGTAAATTTTGATGGCAGGCACCAATTCATGCTGGTTTGTACCCCCTAACAAGCTGGTGGAAGGACTGAATCTCTTCGGATGAAAACTGAGTCAGGTCCTGAAGTTCTAAAATGGATCATCCCATTCCATGTATGCAGGCTCTGAGTCAGTAGTGAATCCAGGCTCTGCATTGTGCTTCCATGAGGAAAATTATTGGGCAAGCAGTGAGTGTCTCAGAGCACTGTCTTGGGTGCTCCTCTCTCTGGGGGGAGTGTTGCTGCCTGTAACCATGGGAAAAGTGAGATCCTGAAAATAAATGAGGATGCCACATTGTGAGAATAATATATTTTCTGCTTGTAATTTAGGTTGGAAAGGCAGTTGCTGATCCTCCTGAAAGTTGCTTGCCATGGGTAGAATTGAAGAAGGTGGGTTGGCAGAGGATCCAAAGAAATCAGCTCACTTTTTCTAGAAGCATTTAAGGCTACTCAGTACAGTATTTTTGCTAAAATTCATGCAAAGACTTTTCTGATCATTACTTCCAGCTTCTACAAGCATCTGTTGGAAAGAGTTTGAGACTTTTTTGGGCTACTTTGAGTGTTTTATGGTGCATATCCCTTTTCTATCTGTGTTTTATTCCACCAGGAGCATCGAGGTAGGAGAAACAATTCATGCCCTAGCATTTCAATAATGAAAGTCATGATGGAGATAGTCATCTGTATTTCATGTATCTGAGCTTTTGGCCAAATCACACTGCATTGTACAGGTAGTGGTGCCAGGCTGTCCATCACTCACAGCTGTCATCAGCTACAGTCACATTGTTAAATGGCTGTACAACAGTGCAGAAGCCAGATTGAGAACATATTCTTTAGCTCTTTACTTCTTTCTCTCCTGTGGTATACATATTTATGCCTTAGTTGTTTTTATAAAATATTTTGGAATTCTGATCCTCTTGGATAAAAAATACTCCAGCTTGTCATCTGATTTTAGATACTTGAAGTTGTGCCACTGATGCATTATGTATGCCAAATTCAAATGTATGTTTTTCCATGAAATCTTAATTAACCTAGCTCATACTAAAATTCAGTATACTTTTCTGCCCAGCCACTTCTCTTGTAGTGAATGGGCCAAGCTGATTTAATACAATCAGTATATGAAATTGCTTGAAAAGATATTATTTTACAATGAAGCAATAACCCTGAGAAAGCCTGCAGCACTTTTGGCCAAGATCCTCCTAGAAGGGAAAGAAAAAAAACCCACCAGATCATTGTTAGGTTGGAAAGAGTTCATTTTATAATGACATATAAAAGGACCAAGACAGAAATGACTTTTTAATATAATATTCCTCGGGATGTGTGCAGTTGCTTGTTCACTTCTTGGATTTGTTTTTACAGTTTGCAGCTCCCTCTGAACTGCTAAACCTGTGGTTGTCCCTGTCTCGTTTCTCTGGGTTGCAGCCGGTTGTTCACACTCAGGAAAACATCGCCCAGGGCCCGCTGGTGACACCCAGCAGGGTGTGTGAACACGGAGCTGGGTGGGGTTGGGGATGAAAATGCTCTGTCTGTGGAGAGAAAATCAAAGGGGGAGGGCGGGAAGTGGTGGTGTAGGGTGATAACTGCCCCGAGTCAAAGGGGTTCAGAAATTTTGATCAAACCTGAGTTTCTTCCTTCTTAGGTGAATAAGAAGAAGGGTTTGTTAAGTGTGATGTTTAAAGTATAGTGTAGATCTGAGGAGATATATGAGTTAGGTTCCTGCTCACAAACATCACTTAGCCTGCCTTTTCCTCAGTTTGTGATCAGTTGAACATGGATAACAGTACCTTTTCCCTCAACATGATCTCTGTTGCCATCTAAACCATTTCAGGCAAAATGGTCAAAACGAGGTTGAAAACATTTAAGTGGGAACCACAACTTCTGCTCTCCTATCCTGCTAAGTGGTCCCTTCTGGCAGGAGAGGTGCAGGCTGGGCAGCAGGGAACACACCACTGGAAGCTGCATGCTTGACTGTACCTTTGCTGGTTTATTTTGTTCACATGCTTCCAGTTCCCCCAGAGTTAAACAACTTTTCTATTGCCAGGGCTGGGTAATAGAGGATTTTCTTCTAACTCAGAAGAGTCTTTGAGGTATTTACTTCTCTATGTCCCCTGAGACAGCACACAGCCCATAAACTTGCTCCAGTAATTCATGCTCCTTTTCAGGAGTGCTAAATGTAAGTTGTTAACCCTGTTAGGGGACTTCTCTCAGAACAAAGAGATGTCTTCTTCCTAAAGATTGAATTAGCAGTTCTGGCCCTGTCTGGAGGTGCTCGTTTTTACCTCCTTTTTCTCCCTGTGCCTTGTTACTTGTTAATTTTCCTCCTGTGCATTTTACTGGTTTAGATGGCTCGTGCTGTCTGGTTTGAACTCTGCCAACACCATCAGCATCTGTTTTCAGGCACTGACTCCAACACCCTTGCTTTGGGAAGGGGCTGTCCTGAATCCACTGAGAAGGATTGTATTGAATCCACTGAGGAGAAGCCCGAGGATTGTATTGAATCCACTCAGGAGACACTGTGGTGTTTGGCATCTCCTGCCAAGCTCATCCTCTGCCATTCATTTGTGCCCCAGAAAAAGCCTGTGAACATTTTGCATTTGCATCACTGCTGGCGTCCCTCTCTGGGGTGTAGGTTAATTTCTCATGTCAGGGAGGAAAGGAATGTTGAAATTCAGACTTCTGTTTCTGAAGTCTTGCAGTGACTTTCCTTGTGGGACTTCAGTACAACTTTTGAGCAAAATTATTAATTCTTGGAGCAAAGGAATGAAAAAGTTAACTCCCAGTTACCTACAGTAGCAAAAAATCTACACAAGGTGCAACCACAATTTTTTAATTACACATTTGCCTCACTGTGGAGAAGCATAAATGATTACACATAGTACAGGGTGATGGAATGGGGCCTTGGATATGGCTGGAATAACTGAGATACAACTTAGCTGCATTGCTTCATCTGTTATATAAAGCCCAGAATTAATTGGTGCCAGTTCAGAAGTTCATAACTTGGGTGGCTGGGAAAGTTGGGGTGTTTGGTTATTGTGGTGAGGGCAGGTTGGGTCCACTTGCCCTGGATCACTCCCTGACAGCTGTTGCCTTTTCAAACGGGCCCAGCTCCCCTTGCTTTCCCACAAATAAAGCCATTCCCCAGCTGGTTCAAAGCTGATAAACTCTTACAGTCAGTGATACTGTGGTCATTTATCCCAGTTCAGCAGCTTGCCCACCATTTTCCCTCCCAAGCCCATCAATCCTTTCTCACCATCATCCTGATTTTCTGCTTTTCTTTAATATTTTCTCCTCTTGCCCAAGGCCAACCCTAGTTTTCTAATTCTTCAGTGGACAGGGAAAAAACCCTTTGGCAGAACTTGCTGTTATCTTTTTCCTCTGCCTCTTACTTCCATTCTGTTTGAGAGCCTGGTTGTTCTGTCATTTTCTATACTTGAGATGGTGATCTGCTAAAAAATAAATATAGTACTTTCTTAATCCAAAATGTTCTTGTCGTTAGCATTCCACACCCCCATGTTAGTAATCCCATCTTCTTACTGGTTTTCACTTATCAAATCCCTTTTCATTAGAAGTACAAGCAAATTCTCTCATTTAACATCCTTTGTCAAGCCTGAGAAAAGCTAAATCTGTCCCTGTGTTGATACAGCTTTGACCACAAAGATGCTGTGCTGTCCTTGCTGTTTAAGAGTAAATCAGATATTTAGGTTCACATACTGGCTTAAAGGGACTATAATATTTAATAAAAAGTTTCAGAGGGTAGAAATCCTAACACAGTCTCACAGTGATTAAATATTTGGGACAAATGTGCTTTTAGACGTATGAGTAGAACTAGCCAGGCATTTAGAAGGATCCCAGACTGAGTTGGGATTTTTCCTGCAGTTAAGCATTGTTATAAAAATAAGCTTTATTCTCTTCTTTTTGTTGGCATTGTTTCCTGCAGAAACAAGTGTTCTCCTGTCTATCTGCTCTTAACTTCTCATTTCTTGGATAACTTCAGGGAAATCTGAACTAGTCTTAACCCACTTGATGGAATGGAAGAGGTCTCAACATTATTAGCTCTACAACTCCTGCAAGAATAGGAAGCAGAGAGAAAACCACATTTCCATTCAGAGAAAACCTGTGGGGTGAGCTCAGCTTTATTAAACATGAAAAAATCCCCAAATGAAAGGCTTCATTAGTTCTGTTGCTCGCAGAACAACCTGTGTTTGTAGCAAGAACACCTTCTGAGGTATTTAGTCATAATGTTCATAACTGGAGTGTGAGGCAACAAGAGGCAAGGCTGTGACAGTCAGTCTGTCTGCATTGCGGTGTCTGGAGTGCAGAAGTTCCTGATGTGCACCGAGAACGTGGCATTTGATTTCCAGCTGGGATGAGGCAAGAGAGGAGTGATCAGCCAGCCCTTGAGCAGCTCTCCAGGCTGGGAGATGAGTGGCACTGAGGGCAGACCATGTGCTGGCTCTTGTCAGGGGGTAGTACAGGTGGTCTTCTCTTCCCCTGAACAGCAGAGATTTCTTACTGCTGGTTACGTGTCTGTGTCCGTGCACTGCTGGGGGTGTCAGGAGTGTTAGCAGAGATAGGAGGGAGCAGAGGCTTTACTTTTGGTACATTTTTGTGGGAATGCTGCCTTCCTGTGTCTTTTGCACTCACCTGAATCAGCATATTAACAGCCTGGGGCACTTGACTCTCTTAGTCAGAAAAATTAGTTATGGGAACTGAACTCTCTTCGGTCTTACACATTTATGCTCCCTTAAAAGGTCTGTGTAGGGGATTGGCAGACAGACTCAGCATGGGGAAGGAGCTTCATCGTTAGTTTCTAGTTACTTATTGTTTCCCTCTGCTTATGTACATAAACTAAATTAGAAACATTCCTAACTGCTAATAGTACAGAGAAGAGGTGCTTGGATAAAGCAGTAAATTTGAGGCTAACTTCCAGTGTTTTCTGATTAGAAAAAAAACCCCTAAATGTCTTTTCAAGGCATGTAGCTTCTAAGGCTGAGATACAGATGTTTAAATAGAGTATTAAGTATTACTGATGGTTTTGGAAATTCTACCCTAAATTGTTGAAAGAGAGGAAACAGACAGTAGAAAAGTGATTCATATGAAGAATTCATGTATAAACCTATTTCCTTGATTTTGATTAAATAGCCTAAACAAAATTTTGCCCAATGTGACCACTTGCATGTATGAGAGATCACTTTTGGTTGACAGCCCTTTGCAACTCATTATCTAAAAAATAGCTTTTTATAGGACCTTTCTATGGAAAAAGTAAACTCCTGATGGTGAGGGACTTTCAGTTTCTCACCAGTCCTGCAGACTCCAGGGAAATCAGCATTTGCAGTGGATTTATTGCCTGACAGTTCCAAGTCCAGTCCAGAACATGTTATCACTTTATATTCTCTGTGAGGAAGTAGGAGAGGTGGCATTTGGGCTCTGACTTCAGCCATTAGCAAATTTGTGAGATTTTTTTTTTTGTCCTTTTTACAGTTTTGTCCTTTGGGTGTAGCATCCTTCATGGTGCAAGAAAAGGAGGCTAAAATCTTGCTGTCTTCAACACCACAGAGCAGAGTTAATTTTATTATGTATGTTTAAAAAGCAGGGCAGGGTTTAGCTCAGCATTAGAAATTCTGTTTCAACAGAAAGGTGGTTTTTGCACACTCAATTAAATTACTACCTAATGTTCCCTTGTGCTTAATATTTTTCTCTTAAGGACTCCATTGGGTGACAGGGCTGGATTGAATTATGTAGCAGACTGTCTAAGCTGTCCTGTCTCCTGCTATTTTTACATTGTTTTGTCTTTTTGCTTCTAATTCCTAGGAATTGCAGGGTACTCTTTCATGCCTAAAGGGACAAACTTTTACACTGTGTACAACCAGCTTTCTTCTTGAGTCATTACGTTCTGTTCCTAAAGCACACCCCATCACATAATTGTCGGCGAAGCCAAGACCCAGGGGGGCTGTTTCCTCCTTTCTGGAATGAGACTGCTTTTGATTCACCAGGGATCTCCCACGTAGCCTTTTCTTTTTCAGCCTCATTCCTTCTGACTGGATTTTGACCAGAGCTGAGCTAACAGTTTTGAAGCACACCATTCTGTGAGTGTAATCAAGATTCATGTGATTGGTGGTTTGATTTTTCTGTGTATCACGCCCTGAGGAATTATTTTCCCCCAGAAAAGATATTTTCCCTGTTAATAGCACTTGGGTTTTCCAGATGACTTTTTGAGCTGCACGGATCACATCACAATGAAGGCAGCACTATTGTTCTGGTTCCTGGGGTGCCATTGTAAAAACTTTTTTTCCCCTCAATACTAAAGCCTCCTTCTGCCAAAATATGTTTCTTAAAGATGTAGGGATGAAATCAAGCTGCAAGATCCATGGATATTTTGTTGACCATAAATATGTGCAGTTCTGGGGTGTGACTGGTTTTCCACTTCTTTTACCAGTAGGTAGGTACATGGAGTTATTTAAATGAGCATCATTAGGTCTTCAAGAAAGATTAACTATGCAAAACCTAAGTTATATGTCCTAGCATGTAGCAAATAACCAGTAAATTGAGAGCCTCTAGGTGTGTGCCTAATTAGTTTTGAGGGTTAAACCTGGACAGTGCCACTGGGCTTTTCTCAGATTCATGATGAAGGAACTTACTTGCTCCCCACAAACCTACACAGGAACAAGATTTTTAGTGGAGATATCTCCTGGGTCTCTGGAAAAACCTTCAGGGCTCCATGATCTGTGCACAACTGTTCTCCACTGCCTAGGAGGAGGTGGTGGCCGGTGACTTTGGGCCATGCTGCCTCCTGCAGCCCTTGCTGGGGCTCTCCTTGTGACAAACCGGAGGGGAAGAAGCTTTCCTTGGATGGGACCGGGAGGGGGCACAGCTCTTGTCCTCATTCGTCTCCTTCATCCCATCCATCTCAACCAACGGGAGTAACTTAAGGAAATTTGGTGTTCTGTTCCCTATTGAGAAGTTGTCTGGCAGCAGTGCTGTGGTGATGTGTTCAATGAGCTGGTTGCACAATGAGTTGTGCAGGTGGAATCTTGTCACGCTTTCAGAAAGACCATTTCCATGTGCTGCCTGTCCTCAGCTCATCCTGAGAGCACCAGTGGGGACCTGCAGAGCTGGTCAGAAGGTACCTGGGTATCTGCTAGGAGAGCCCTTTCTGCCTGTGGTGTCCTTCAAACATGCACTGGATTTAATTTCCTTGGTTAGGACGCCTGGGTTTTGTCTGCTATAACCAATTCCTTTGTCTAACCACATGTGGGCTAAGCAGCATGCACAATATTTATATGGCTATGGCAATTTCACCCTGGTTCTAAGATTTGCAGGCATTTTTTCATTTATGAGCAAAAAGAATGCTCAGAATTCTCTTGCTAGCACTTCTGTGGAATGGTTTTTGTTTAGGTTACCTTAGTAGACACTCAGACACCATATGCCAAGAATCAGCTTTTAACGTGAGCCAGGCTTGTTCTTTGGCAGCCTTATTTAATTACAGATCCATCCTAGAACTTGTTTTGTCCTCCTTGGAGAATTCATTTCTGAAGGTAGCAGAAAAAGCTCTCTAAGATTTAATGACTTGGTAAGGAGGTGTTCATTTCCTCGGTAAGACTTGGCCTCAAGTGATCCTATAGAGACTCTGTTCTCAGGCTGAGAATGTTTGACTCGATTTCTTTTGCAGATACCAGAAGTTGTCATTGGTGTTTGATACTGAGTCACACTACCCCAATGACAAGCAGATATTAATATGTTCTCTCCCTGAAAGAGTCTGAAATGAAAGACCCTGCAGTGTGTTTTCTGGTCCCTCTGATACCCAGGTCTAGATTAAGGCCTATCACAGAGCCTGGGTTGTAACTCTTCTGAGTACAATAAATACAGCACTGGCAGGCAGCCAACATTCATAAACCATGGAGTGTGTTTCCTCATAAATAATATTAATATTTTGAAATACTACCACCTTCTGGCAGTTAGAGGAGAGGATATTCAAACCATTTCTGGATGAAAACCATTACAGTGCCTCATGTTATGAGAAGATGCACTTTCTAGTGTTAACTTTGAATTTTACATTCCATTTAGAATCAGACTATTTTGAGTTGGGAGGGACCCACTAGGATCATCAAAGTCCAACTACTGGCCCTGCATAGGACACCCCAAAGAGCCACCTGTGCCTGAAAGCGTTGTCCAAATGCTCCTTGAACTTTGTCAGGCTTGGTGTTTTGACCACTACCCTGGGGAGCCCGTTCCAGTGCCCAACCACCCTCTGGGGGAAGAACCTTTCTCTGATATCCAGCCTAAAACTCTCCTGAGGTTATTTTGTGCACGAGCTTTGCTTTCAAGGACTTATCAACATGAATTTCCAACGTGTTCCTGTCAGGGGAAGTGTCATGTGCTTGTTCTGCTTCATTTTCCATCTTAGTCATTTGTTTTAGCAGGTGCCCTCAGTCCTCACCAGTGTCATTGGGAAGAGGTATTCCTTCCATGCCCCCCTTTTTCCATTGCCCTCTCCAGTATTAATATAGAACTTTTGTACATTCAAGGTGAACCAAGCATTACCAGGATATCATCCTACTAATTATATTCACCACTGAAGCCAGCAGTTTAGGCACTGATAGTTTAAATGCTGATAAGCTTCCTTGAGATGCATCCTCAGTCTCAATCAAGGATATTGCATTTGCTTGCAGTGAAGAAGGAAATGGGGTGATGTTTCCCTTGTGCAAAGATTCCATCCCATCACAGGATTCCAGAAGGTACCTGCTCCTCTCTGGACACGTGCAGGGGCTTTGAGACAGACATGAGGCTTTTCTTCCTCCCACAAGGGCCTGTGGGATCTGCTGTGCCTCTGAGCCATGACAGAGCTGGACCTCTCTGCTCTCGGAGACAGTGGAAGAAATTCTTTCCCCTTGGTCATTTATATCAGTCTGAAGTACAAAGGTGTTAGATTATCAACTCCAGGAAGGGGGAGGATTTCTGTCTCAGCTTTCTTAATCCATGGCCAGAGAGAAGTCCACTTACTGGATTCACACAAAAATTCACAGCTGGCAGTTTTTGTTTCATGGGGAAAACTTGATATGTGTTATATATTTGTTTGGACTTGAAGGTTTCTTTTGCATTGTGTTTGGGGTTTTTTTTGGGTTGGTCCCCCCCCCCCCCTTTTTTTCCAGAACACATTTCTTGTATAACAAAAAAAAGAAGTTGTGTTCATATATTGCTGGGTTTTATTGTTTCTGCTTTGGACAGCCTTAGAGAAATATATGTTCATTTTTTTGACCAGGCATCTCTGTAAATAATCAGTTTGCAAACAAATTTTAAATTGTTTGTGGTGAACAAGAAGGCAGGCAGTGGCAAGCTCTATACTTTGTGTGTAGAAGTTGCAGGGCTCTGCTCAGAAGCCTGCAAGTTGGGTAAGTGTCATCTGAATCTGTAAGAAGTGGCTTGAAATACAGGGGCAACCTGATAGAATGGCCATTGTGAAGCTGAAAGCAGAATTCAAGTGTCCTGAGGGTGATCTGCCTGCAGTGGCTCATTCTCATGTAATATAATCTGATAGCACAGTAATTTAGCTGCTTTGAGCATTGTGATAAGTTTTTTATTTTACCTAACAGTAAATATAATAGTTGTCTTCCTCAGCTTAAAAAAACTTAGATCTTTGCATCACTTTTCCATGCCACTGAGGTATAAAGATGGCTAATATTTTTTCAGACAGAGATTGAATAATGACATTTCAATGTTGTGATTATGCTGACTCTGGGAAAGGTGCAGGTCCCTATGTAGGTAATTACCAACTGAAAAAAAAAACGTGTACTCTAGGAAACTAATTATCTTTATTCCTATCTGACAGTGATTAATTTGTAGTTGAACAGATGTTACACAACATTAAACTGCAGTAAATTCTATCTTGAGCTGATAGGCTCAGCAAAGGAGACAAACAGAAAGTAAGTGTAATAAAAGAGAAATTCAATCCCATTTGAAATCTAATGGGTGTGAATTGGAGAGTCATGTGGGAAATGAGATGGGAGTTGGCCTGAGAAGGCAGCCCAGGAGTTGGGATCCTTGGGCACACCTGGCTGCCTGAATGGCACGGAGGCTGATGGCCCTCCTGGGCACTGAGGCTTTGGCAGCTCTCTGGATTTCCTTTTGTGAATTGTGAATGCCCTGGTGTGCAAGTACTGCAGTCATATCAGTAGGGCCAAGAGAAGAGTTACTCCCTTAAGCTCTCCATGCCTTAGAACATATCTCTGTTAACTTTCCAAGTCCAGGAGGAGAGGAGGAGTGGAATACAGCATTTCCCCTTCATGGTTCTTCCTTTTTCTTCCTTTCCTAGTGGAAGATATGATGGAGTAAAACCTCCTCATCTGTTAGCAACCCTTTGACTGGGTTTGTATTCTCAACTTCCTTACACAGACATGTGGTTCAAATTCCCAAGATTATTTACATTTCATCTTGTGATTGCAGATTTCAGGAAGGAATATTATCGATGTCCCACCAAGTCTCTCCATTTAAAAGGAGCATACCTTTAGAAGGGGCACCTGCAGATCTGTTGTCCTCAGCTGGTGATTTCAGTAGAATTTCAGGTGGCAGAGGGAGAAGTCAAAGCAATGTAAGTTTTTAGGCTGTGACCCATTGCAGTTCCCTGACATTATCAGTAATCTGTGTTACTCAGTTGCATTATGCCCAGGTAGTGAGACTGTGTGTTGAAATGTGTGGCTGGACAGGATCTGTAAGGATGGTGGCTAATCATGTAAATTAAAAAAGCAATCTGGGACTGTAATTAATGAAGATGTTATGAGCAATCAGAGGAAGTTCTTTTGGGCAGTTCTGTTCTTTGCTGGTGATTACTGATACAGTCTGGAAGGGCAGATGCTGCAGGTGTTCCTGGTGCAGAGCTGTCCTGATCTGCCAGTCTGCACAAGGGCAGTGTGGACCAGAAAGGAAATGGAGAAGTGATTTTTCAGGAAAATAAAGTTGGATGAGAGGTCAACTGGCTCATTCCAGGAGGTAACCCTGGAAGTGGCCAAAGCTGTTCTGGGTCACAGAGAGCAGGTGCAGTCAAATTTAAAATGGCAACCAGAATGCTACTTGCTGACTTCAGTAGGAATGTGTCTCAAACTGAGCTCCCTCGTGGTCATTCTCATTTGCTTTTGTTGCATCTGGCTTTGAGACCCAGTGGAGACAAGGCTGTGTTTTATCTGCTTGGAGCCCAGAGCTCATTAGAAAGGGACTGCACACGTCAGTAACTGAGGAGAAGGAAACAAAGGAACACACTGTGAGATGGCTCCATTTACCATGCCGGGATAAAGGCATTATTATATGGACTAATTTGATGGGCAATGCCTGCTGCTCCTGGGGAACTGTCTGCAACAGAGCAAAGGTCCAAAATGTCATCCACAATGGCTGTGTTATGTAAATCAGCTGAACTGCTGGGAGAAAGGTTGTAGCTATGAGAGGGGGGCAGGTGAAGGAGGGGGTTGTTACCCATGGGGACTTATCCTGGCAGAGAGAGAGAGAGAGAAAAAAGAGGAGACAGGTCGTTTGTTGTCTGCAGCTCATGAAGGGGCTGGCTGTGAGATGGGGAAATATAACATGCCTTGGAACCACTATATATAAATTGAGTCTGATTTATTGGGTTTTTTTTAATGTCCAGCAGAGTTATGAATTTTAGTTCCAAGGCTTGTATTTTAGAACTGTTTTTGAAGATCCCTCATAAGGGATGAGAGGTCAGAGATGCACTGGTTGGTTGTGAATTAGATTCTCCCATGGGTATGTGGGGTTTGCTGTCTGTTATTAAGAATCTGAGTGAGCTCATTTAGGTGAGAGTGTTTGTTTAGTCGCTAAGAGAGCATTTAATACACTGGATATAATATACTACATGCAGAATACATGTCCAAGATCCAGGGAATTTAATGATGTTACTGTGGGGCATTTGGTATGGTGGTTTCCTGCTAAATTAATGAGTTAAGCAAAATTGAGGGGTATGCTTGAGAGTTCAATGGAAATTTCTTCAGTGGAAAAGCTCCTTTTAGAATAGCCTGAAATTGTTTAGTGATTGTTGCATAGGTTACAGCCTAAGGATCGTTCTTTATTTGATCTGCCTTCTGTATTAAAAGTGGCCTGTTTGCATTTTGTTGTTTTACACTGCCAGGAGATATGGGAGCAAGTGGCAATTCAGTGTTGAGAAGAAAACTGAAATATAATTGTAAAAATTCTCAACAAAGACATTCACCCATAACCCCCTCCTCCTTTTTTAATAAAACCTTGTCTCTGCCCCTGGGACAAAGGGGAGGCTTATTCTTCTTTTGATAGATTGCTTTTTAGGGTTCGTCCATATGTGAGATTGCATTATTGCACCAGCAGACCAGTTGCTAGCAGCACTCCACTTAATCACTGCCTGCAATTATCAGCAGATACCACAAAAAGTAACAGTCCAGAGGAGCTCATAAAAGGGCCAAGAACAATAGGAGAGAAGGCAGAAGAAAATGAATAAGTGAAAGTAAAAAATTCCATTTAGTATCAATTTCCTAGTGGACTCTGTCCTTTTTATCCACTGTTTCTGTAACTTTTGGGGCAGTTCATGTCATTTCTGGCTTTAGCATTGCCTGCTGGAGAGCAGGACACACAGCACAGAGTGGCACACCCTGAGACACCCCACCCTGCCCCCTCACCGAGCAGCCTGGTGTGTGCAGGCAGCCAGAGCTGCTTTGCTGGGAGATGTCTGTGCCCGTTTCACTGAGCTGGGGGGGTCACTCATCGCCCTGCCGAGTCACTGAAGGCTGCCAGCCCTGTCTGCCAGGGTGCAGTGTGGCCTTGGCTGGTAACAACAGAGTTTGGTGGGAAGAGGTGTCTGAGTGGGAGCATCCCTTGTGCTGGGTGGGTGCAGGCAGGTTGCCACCTGCACTGTTTCACTTGCACAGCTGGGATGGGGTTCGCTGTTTTGGGACAGCTGTACCATAGTTGCAGTTGAAACTCGTGTCACGGTACAGAAAGGTGACCCAGTCACTGTTGATGCCACAGGTAGTGATTTGATGTAGGGTTGGTGCCATTTTCCATTTCAGACTTAAAGAAATACAGTGCGATGAAAGGCAGAAATGTGTAGATGCATTAAAAATGTCCAAAAGCACCTGCTCTGTAACTAAAAATATCAAATGAGGGATAGTATGCAAATGGGAAGGTAAGCTATTAGACTTAGTGTGGAAAGGTACAGTATCTGCCCACTTTGAGGTTTAATGATAATTTTCATTACTTTCCCCAAATCCACCATGAAAGCCTTTTGCATTGTGCTGAGAATATATTTCTTACACAATACTTGTGGTAGTTATTCCTGCCAGCCGAGGATTTATAATCAGGCTTTGAAAAATGTATTCTTTAAAAGTAAGAATAATAAAAGAGATTTTTCTATCTGCTGTATTCCTAGTGCATGGTAGTGAAGCTGTGTAGTCTAATCCAAAGAGCTGACAGAATAAAAGAGAGATAACAATAGATTAACTTTGATATTTTATAACTCACTGCATGTTTATCTCCCAGAAACACACACTCTCGAGCTGAAGTTTAATTTCAGTCTGTGTGCCCAGGCCGTCTAATGGTCAGCTTTTTGCTGTGCTCTACTTAGAAAGTGGGGGGCACTTGATAATGTTTTTCCTTTTTTTTTAATTAAAAAAACCTCCTAAATGTTTTAAACACACATTTTCAACAGAAGAGATAAACATGCTCCCAGAATGGTAGCTCTTTTGAATTCACAGATATGCAAGCTCAATCAACAACAATAATAACAAAAAAACCACCCCAGTCTGGAGTTTTTCATGAGGAGGTTTTTGGGGTTTGTTTTTCATTTACCATTGAATGAGAGAGAAGACAGAAAACTTAAATAATTTTATGCAATTTTATTTTTCTCTGGCTTTGCAAGCACTTTTATTTCTATTTTCTTTTTTTCTTTTCCTTCTCTACTTTGCTATGGAAAATGAGGAATGAAAAGAATTATTTAAAACAATACATTAAAAAAATCTTTATTTTCAAGATATATCCTCCTGCTCTTTTGTGACTATAAATAGTGATTGATACCCTCTGGCTGTGAATGGTAGGATGAGCAGTGGGAAGAGCAGTGGCACCTGTAGAAGGGAGCTCATACATTCTTTCTTAGGAAGGTTAAGGGAGCAAGAGGAGAGAGGAGTATGCTGGTTATACTTAAATATTTAAACCTGCACATTTATCAAATGTCTTGACTCCTGCAGCTGCAGGGACATCATCTGACTGTTTTTGCAGTGTCTTTACTTCCAGGGCTGAGCACGTCACCCAAGGAACGGTCACGCTCAGGAATTGGGGGTTAAGTTGTCCTGATCCTTACTGGAAATGGGGTGTGGGAGCAAAGAAACATTCATATTTCAGGTGGTAGTTCCTCAGTAAGGACCAGAGGATCGAGTGCATCCATCCCAGAGAAAGGAGCAGGGAGAATGGAAACATCAATCTGGTTTAAGCAGGAACCCTCTTGATACCAATGCAAGTCTTGCCATTGGGGTTTTTAAAACAGCAGAGTTAGGCTAAAATCAAATTATTAAAAAAAAAAAAAGCAGTAAATTTGTTTTACAAGACAAAGGGAAACAGCAGTTTCCTTTGCAGTAGATATGGTCATAACAGAAGTTGCTTGGATTTGCTGAGGGTGGAAAAGGAGAATGGAAGGGTACCCAGTTCCTGTGAGTACAGGGCAGCCTTTGGCTGCCGAGGACAGTGCTTGGTTTGGCTCTGTTGCTTTGTTTCTCTCCCATGGAATGTGTCACCACAGGCACAATCTGTGCACAGTTTAGGCTTGAAGTACAAATACACCTGTAATGGTTGCAGGTCAGATAAGGTCTGACCAGCTGCTGGTGTCTGTCCATGGACACTGTGGCAGCAGTGGCACCGCCCACGTGGACAAATGTCTGTCTGTAAAGACACAGAAATGGATTTACTGCTCAAGGACTGCTTGGAAAACTTGGGAGTAAAAGCTCAGGATGTATCACTGTTCCAGAATCAGGGAATGGGATGGCTCAGGCAAGCGATGACCAGTTAGTTTGATAATTGCAGTGATGAAGGGTCACAGGGGACCTAAATAGTAAAGAACCTAAAGGTGGTGATGTAATTCCAGGGAATATTGATTTATGAGCTGAGGATCTTATCAGACAATCTCGATGCTGGATTTTTCTCAACATTCACAGAAGTTTGATAAAGTTAACTCTGTTAATACACTCAGATTTCTCTAAGGCATTTGACAGAGTGCCAGGTAACATTCTGAGTAAAACCATGTGTGATTATTAAATCAGCATTGCCCATATCCACTGGATTAAGACTGCCTGGAAGATCAGAAAAATAAACCCTAAATTGGAAGTGAGGAGTCCTCATCTGATGATTCTGCCTAATTTGTGCTCATTGCATGGGGCGCTGCATTCAGCCCAGTTCAAATCAGTACCCATGTCTGGGAAAAAAATACAAAATCATTACCATAGAAAATTATGGGAAAATTAGAGACGGTATTACAACAAAACAAACAAACTCAAAACCCAAACAAAACAACCCACCCCACTCAAAAACCTAGGAGGATATTTGAAGGCTACTCATATTTTGTGAATTGTCTATTTGTTTAGCATGCTGTAGAAAATTCTGGAAGAGGTGTGTGACTGATAAAAATATGCAGACTTTTTTATAAACACAAGCACTGCCCTAAAGGAGCAGATTTTCCTCATGTTGGTTTATCTGCTGTGAAAGAAAATGGGCTTTGTTTGCATTGCACCTGTCTCACGTCTATTCAGGAGTCAGGTGTTGCCAGCAATTGGTGTCCAGCTTTTATTTTACACATATCTATCTGCTGGCAAGCCAGAATTTGTCACTTCAGGTGTGTTTCTAATCTGATAAATTCCCACAGAGCAGACACCTCTGACTGAGGAGTTACGCTGTGCAGAGTACCACGAGATCTGTTTTCTCTGTAGACATCAGTGGTGTGTTCACATCAGCCTTGCAGGAACAGCTCCCAGCTGGGGCTTGTTTCTGAGGTTCCCAGTCAGCAACACCAGCAACCAGAGCCTTCCTGGGCTGGCAGAACCTGTGGGGGGTGAAGGATTAAAAAACACACCCTGCTCTTACGGTCCACACATTCACAGACCTCATGTGTCAACTTCTTGCCTTTATGCTGGGAGCCCTTGCTCCAGAGACCAGAGCAGGAGAGTGGACATCAACCATCAGTCCCAGGAGGAGCAGGTTTACAGCAGCCCCGTGCAGAGCTGTGCTTGAAGGCCCAGGAAAACATCAGTCAGACCACAGACTTTTAAGAAACACATATTCTTTCATATTTCAATATAAATGCAAATTCTAAATATTTCAAAATATCTTATTTTTTTAAACTTTACAAAGCATGGCAAAGTACCTGCCAGGCAGTGTCTTCTAACCCACATCCTCAAATACTAATGTAAATAACAGCTATTAAAATACTCTAAAGAGTCTTCAGCAGCCTGGTCCTGTCCTGCTCTCATCAAATCTAATTCCTATTTGGTTTTAAGGAGAGCAGCATTTCAGCTTGATATCATCTCTGGTGCGAGGAAAGTTCTTAATATACGCTTTAAGATGTATTTTATATGTGCATTAGTTTGGTTTTTAAGCAGTGTCACTTTTAGGAGGGTTCTATTTGTATGTGGTTTATAAGCCAAACTCAGTTAACAGCCACAGATTTTCCTTATGAGAATAATATTTCTACTTCAAACAGGGAGCTTGGCTTGAGGAAACACTTTGCTAGGATTGAAATTGATGATTGTCATTCTCAGAGTGCTCAGGTGTCAGCATTAGTTACCCACAGTGTGGTGGAACTAATGTAACCAAACTGTATTTTCCTTATCAGTTTATAGATGAGCTATTACTTTAGAATAAAAGAATAAATCTGGAGTGAGGGGTTAGAATGGCTGGCCTCAAACACTGTCCTCGAGGCAATCTAATTTGTTGTTATTGCCTGTGGTGTTCTTTGCCTTCAAAGCATCAGGCTGAGGCTGGAGGTGACACCTGGCTTTTCAGAGACCATTTTTACATTGCACTACACGCCTCAGGTTGTGTGGATTCAGGGACAAAGCAATATTCCTGAAAAACACCACAAACTGTGTTTTGGTCAAAGTGAGGGAATCTGTGAAGACAATCCATCTGGATCCTACTCTTTGCATGTAACATTTATTACATTCATTAAGCTGCAGCTGCATTTTGATGTGTCAGCAACATTAAGAAGTATTAATACTTTCCTGTGAGCTGAGCACAAGTACAAACCCCTTGTTCTTACATACCTTTAGTCTTTTTCTCCAGTCAGGTGCTCCGCTGCATTGATACAGATGGGATTAACCACCCGTGAGGGGTCTGTGCTGGGCAGGGGCTGCCTGTTGTCCAGCAGCATTCTTGGATCCACTCGTGCAGAATTCCCCACACCCGAGCCGGTAAAGGCAAACCCCGTTACTCTGTTCGTAATTTAGTTGCGTGGCACAAGGGGGAGCTCGAGGTTCAAATTGCTGCTGAATATTCATAGACTGTATGAAACATCCCCAGCCAGGTTCTGTTTTAAATTGTTCAGTGCTTTAAACCTAACTGTAAAATTATGATTTCAAGAACGTAATAGTTTAATTGCTGGTTTAATGGAACCACAGTTACTTGATTTTTTTTTTTGGTAGAATCCATGCAAACTGTCTTTTTCCTTTCTGCTGAGTTAATACACAGTCGTTCACAAAGGGTTGCTTTTATTTTTTTTGAAACCTGCTCATCTCTGACAATGACATGCAGAGAATCACTCTGCCAGCTGAAGGCAGTCTTTGGGGATTGTGTAGCAGCGATGACTCCACAAGCTTTAGTAGAGAGATGAACTTCAGCAGTAATACTGTTCTGCTTAGCTTGTGATGGAAGTACAGGTACTAATCACTCTTCAGCAACGCATGTGCTGTTGTTACTTGAAGTTCCACTGAAGTGGCAGCGCAGTTGCTGCCTGTTGCCTGTTAGGAATGCTGTGTGACAGCCTGGGCAGCTGCATCCTGGTGGGGTGACCACCCTGTTGAGCTCTCACAAGCGGCTCTTCTGTTTCTCCAGGTTGCAGACTTGGCCCATGTAGAGCAGTGCCATTCAGACCAGGCTTTGGTCGTGTAACAAATTTGGCCTGGGCTGAGCTGATCATCCAGTAATTTGTAATAGTTTTATGTCTTACCTTTTCGTGTGGATCATACATTGCTCTCTTCAAGATGAAAACTACTAAAACAGTGATTAAATGGTTTTTTCCCCAAGCAATTTGCTGTGTTTGCACCATTTGCCAGGGGGAGAGCTGTTGTTAGGCTTTCAGAGATGCATTTTCAAAATAGATGAGAGATCATTATTGCTGAGCGTGACTGTCTACATGGAAGGCAAGTTGTTTCTGATAGTATTTACTTTCATGCCAAGGCAAGATCCAAACAGAAGCTTGTAAGTGTATGAAAAACTAGACACAGCCACTGAAATAGTTTGTACGCCTCGGGGATTAATAGACTCTTAGTTTAGACACTAAAATAGAAAATGAAGAGAAATAATTTACTTTTGGCCAAATTGATCTCGAATTTTTCCAGTTAATTTTTTTGCTGTCGTAGAAAGAGGTGACTCATCTAAAATGCAAGCAATAAACTACTCCCTCACCCCCCACATCTTTTTTTGAGTAATTTTAATCTCATTCGAAAGCCTGTTCTCATTAATTGTTTGTTAAATGCAGTCTCAGAGAGTAGAGGATTGACATGTTTAATAAATGTCTGCAGAAAGTACTTAGCCATTCCTGATAGGAAACACTTAATTGCAGTTCAGTAAAACAAGAGAACTTGGTTTATAGCTTTTCTACCCAGTTACTTTGGTAAAAGATTTTCTGTTTACTGGTAGGACATGACAGTCAATGCTTTTCATCCTTCTCTCGCTCCTCTTGTCTTTTCCAACATTTAAAGCCAGTGGAGTTGCGCATAAAGTAATTTCTCCTCTGCAAATCACTGTGAAAAGGATTCAGAAATCTCTTTTTCTTTAGATTTTAAGGCAGTCTTGAACTGGTCAAAACCTTTCAGTTAATGATGTAAGACTGTTTAGCCGCTCTCTAGGTGGAGTATTTTTGTGTTCACTGTCAGGTCACAGGAACACACAGGGATACACACACAGGGATACACACACGGACACATCCTTCCCTCTGCTGGCTGCCATTCAGATCCTCATGCTGTGCTCGGCCTGGAAGGCTGCAGAGGTCCTGGGAAAGAGCTCAAGGAAGGATGTGTATCCTTGGCTTGTGCTGCGCTGCTGGGAATGGGACCAGGAGTGGGCAGGTTGGTTCTGACTTGTTCCAGGAAAGAGGACGGGGTCTGTGCCTGTTTGGGGAGCAGAGGAGGTGTCAGAGATGTCTGTCTCTGTTCCATCTCCCTCTGCAGGAGCCAGGGTCTGGGCTAGTACCACCAGAGGTGATGTTCAAAAGGGACACCTTCCTAGGGGCAGCCCCACTGGTGCCATGGCAACCCAATACCATCTCCATCACCTCCTCCATCACCTCCTCCTGCTCAGCCCTGCCCCTGTAAGCTGACCGTAATTAAGGGAACTCAAATGACCTGAAGGTGACAGAAGCTCTTTTATCTGATCAAAGGTGCCAGCCCCACCAGCAGTCAGCCTGCCTGCAACTTCCCAAGCAAGAGGGAAGACACTTGGTGAAGAATTTGAGTCCCTCACCTCAGAATGAAAAATTGCCCATAACTATGTGATGTGCATCATCCTTGTACTGGGCTTGCCATTTTCCTCAAAAGAGGAATGAAGTATCCAGCAGTGTTAGCTGTACAGACTTACAAAGTTTTTCCACCTGCTGAAAATCAGCTGTAATACTTGTGAACTGTTTGTAGTGACTAATGCTTGTTTCATTTGCTATCAGTCACAGTAGTACCAGCCCAACCTGCCCCTCTGTGAAGTTGCTCAGGATACCTCAAAGATGAATGATGCTATAGACAATTGGAGCCTATTCAGATTCTATTGTAAATGTTGAAATGTCACAAGCTTTCTTTTTTATTTTTTTTTACATCATTACATCATTTATTCTTTGTCTGTTATTTGTTTTTTCCTTGGTCCTTGCTGTTAATCATCATGGTATTTTTAGCACACAGATAACAAGTGGCGCTTTGTAGCTGATAGTTGTGCCACAACAAACTGCCTGCTATTCTCTCATTCTTTTTCTCTTGTGTTCAAAATGACTTTGGTTCTCTGTGTTCTTTAATATTGTACATATCTTAAAAAAAAAAAAAAAAAAAAAAGAGACTTCCTGTCTATTTTTTCCCTTTTCTTTTTTTTTTTTCTTTTTAGCATTAAAACAAAACCAGTCCTCTTGTCTTTTTTTGCCCCCTATATATTCGTAGACCTTTCCTCATGCCTGAGCAGGTGTGTATTTCCCATGCTGAGGGCTGTCAGCTCCACTGTGTGTGGTGAGCAGAAGCTCTTTGCAGCTCAGGAAGGACTTGAAAAAAACAAATGGGTCAGGGCAGCTGTTGAGCTTGAGGAGAGAACTCTCTGTCTGCTTGGCCCTTGGCAACCACTTGAAACTATCAGCTCCATTTTTAACCTGAGATGCTCACACTCAAGCTCTCAAGTACTTTGTGTTGCACCTCACGTCCCCAGAAAAGATAAGGAGCTGCTGGAAAGGTCCTGAGCTCTGTCCCTTACTGTGGGAGGTGCTTGTGCTGTCAGTGCAGTGCCCGTGGTGTTCTCTGGGAGCAGCCAGGAAAAGGCAGCCTGTTCACTGCTGCAGGGGGTGGGTGAGGATTCCTCCTGCCTTAGCCGTGCCAGCCCACCATGGGTGCGTGCTGACCGTGGGTGCGTGCTGACCGTGGGTGCGTGCTGACCGTGGGTGCGTGCTGACCGTGGGTGTGTGCTGACCATGGGCAGGTGTCTGCTTGGCCTCGTGCCTGGAGTGCAGTAAGGGAGACTGCATCCTGATCCTTACAGTGGGCCAGGAGGGCTGAGAAGGATTCCAAGTGCAGCTTTGCACCTGGAGGCAAGGATTCCAGCGATGGAATGGGTGACAGACCACTTGGATCAGTGGGCCTTTATCTGAGAGGGTGGAAGAGGCACCTGTTTTTTGCTGCTGCTCTGAACCAGAGGGGACCCAGCAGGATGTAGTGGGTGGGTGGTTGTGGGAGGGCAGCATTTTGGTTCCTTCCAGGTATGAGCTTAAGGTTTTTAGATTCAAATGATAAATAGGAATTGGATGGGACAGGGTCCTTTTAGGATCCCTGCTTGAGGCACCATAAATTCATCCCCTAAATATAAACTGAGAATAGTAAAATGGTATTACTAAACAGATTATTTGTGATTATACTTACATGCAAAACAAACCAAGTCAGCTTGGGCTTTCTGAAGACAAGGGCTGCAGGAGAGTCCCTGCCATCAGTGCAGCATCAGTCCCTCTGTTGTGTTTAGCACAGTGTCCTTTAGGCTTGTTTTTTTTTCCATGTTACATAATTCAGTCTGTTTATTTTTCTGGTTTCAGGTGTCTATACCTTCTAGCTAAAAAGTAAAAAAGAAAAGTTTGTGGGTGTATTGCATTATATGTGTGATGGGAAGATTGAGTTTACCTGTGAGTCTCATGATCTGTTTCATGTTTGCTTACTTGGGGATTTTATGGGGAATACTTTTATTGTGTCTGTATCTAACACAGAGGTGTTAAAGCTCTTGCAGGGGTGTCAAGGAAGGGAATCCGTGCAACAGAAATCCAAACTGTAGGGGAAACATGCCACTAATTTGCAAATATGTCGGAAGTGGCTGTTCTTCCCATTTGCTATCATCCAGCTTAGAAAGAGCCATCAAAAATAAGAATGTGCTTCCCATGATTGAAGTAGGTTTGTACAGGACAGAAGTCTCTGTGACACTTGGGTTTTTAGGAGGAGAACATTTGCAGCAGGGGAAAAGGGATTCCCTGTCCTTATTTTTCTTCTTAGATTTTCTTCTGCACAATATTTTGTGGCATATGCATTTGTGTTTAGTATGTTTCCTTTTAACAGTCTGGTCCTTGATGATGTTAATCGTGCAGAGAAGTTGTGTAAATTTGTGTTGTTATTTGTCTCTGGGGCAGCAAAGTATGAAATCATGAACTCGAGATTGTGACCCTACTGCAAAATCAAGCAGGAGAGAAGCTAAATTGTGGAAAGGAACAGTTTCAACCAGATGTAAATCTCCAGCAGTATTAGCAGAAAAATAGAACAGTATTGGTCAAGTAAATCGATTTTTGTATAAATATGCTTTGTTTCGAATTTGTGATGACAGAAAAGTCGTTCTACATCTGACCTCTCTTCTAGTACAGTTATTTTTGTGAGAAGTACCAGACACTTGAGCAAGGAAAACAATGCTTTGTCTTTAAGGACAAAATCATGAATAGAGGCTGCACAATTTCCCACGTTACTCTTGAGCTCTTCAACCTTGACCTGGGTAAACACTTCTCTGGGACAAGTGCAGAGACATTTTTATCTCCATAAGTAGCCCATATTGCCCTTTACTATTACTAACATTTTCTGCAGTGTTTTCAGGAGCAATGGTTTTTGCTAGATACTGAAGTACTGCGTCAAATATTTAGTTAGATAAAAGTTAGAGCAAATTAAAAGTGTTACATGCCCAAACTGAAAATGGCACTGAAAATATCTGTGTTCGGGGGGGGGTGTGAGGAATTCCAGCAGTGACAGTGCCTGCAGGTGACTCAGCTAAGCCATCAAGCAGTGGCACAGTCCAGTGCATTTTGGCTGTTGGTGTTTTCCAGTTGGAGAACAATAAACATTCATTGTCCTGATCTGTGCCAGTTAGCCAGCTGCCAAAGGAAGGAGTTGGATGAAATGCATGTATCTGCTGGTGAGCTGAGGAGGTAGCTCATAGCTTCTGTAATAAAATACGGCTTCCTCTATAAGGAATAGAACTTGTGGGCTTTGGAATGATGAATTCAGCTGTCTTGATGGTGGAAAAGATTAAGCGAAAGGGAAGGAGTTTAAAAACTCTTGAGTCAGGAGATTTGGAAGTCTTAGTGTCTGATCTCTTTCTTTACAGCATTAAAGCCTTCTATTTACTTTTTACTTATATAAAATTTAGCGTCATCGTCTTACTGATGAAGTTTTTAACCTGGAAATAAGAATAAATTAGAAGTGTGCACCTTGCTCTCCTGCAGCCAAGAAAGGGTCAATAACTCTTTCATGTGTGGCTGAAGGGCCAAACACCTGCTGTGAGATATTAAGACCTGGGCAGAAGTGGAGGCACTGAAGCAGATAAGAATTGCAGTGAATAGCTCTGCACCAAGATATTGGGAAAACTGTGTAAGGGATGAAATCGAACGTGTGTGCATTAGTGCATGTTTCGAATCCATAATTGTCTGAGACATCCCTAAGGAGCCAGAGTAGCCAGGGGTAGTGAGAGTGGTGCAGAAAGTGCAAATCTCAGCTGCCTTACGCTTGAGCCTGGAAGAGGAGTGAGCCTGGTCTATCCAAATGCCTCCTTGGCATAAAATAGGAAGGAAAGCTGGGGTCACGTTGGCATAATGAGCAGGGTAGATGAAAGGATGTGGAAACAAGCCTGGAGATCACAGCTGTGGAAAGCACTAAAAATGGAGGCAAGAGACCTGGAATGGCAGCAGGAGCAGTGGCACTGCACAGTGGTCCTGCTGTGCTGTGGGACTGAGCAGTGTCACGGTGCACACCCAGGGCTGTGGGGCAGGAGCTGCACCATGAGGGGGAACGGCCCAGGGCTCAAACCAGGGGGATTAGGCAAAGGCTGTTGGAAGCCAGAGTTCAGTCCCATTCATTACTGACAGCTGTTCTTTAATCTTCCCTGTGTACATAAGAGCATTTGGAGAAACTGCCTTCTGAGGAAAACTGGGATTTTGACCTCTTAGTATTAATGTATTTTTGTTTTGTTTTGCCTTGCTTTTAATGAGCCACAGGCAAGGAGTTCTCTCTCCCTGTGACATATGCTGGATAGTGTGCAAATTGGGATATTCCCTGTTTTGCTTCATGAAGATTTCTATGCTGGGATCATAGAATATCCTTTTGCATACCCATGGTCATCTGTCAAGAGTAATTCTTAAGTATCTGCAACCAGGGCTTCCAGAAAGGCAACTGGAATTCTTACTGCCCTGGCCAGCCAGAAGTCCTGTGAACCAAATACTGTGAGCCCTTGCTTGATGCTCATTCTCTCTCCACTGATGAAAAGTTTATTGGCAGTCTGCTTTTATTTTTTTTTCCAAGTTCTCTCCTCTCCTGAGACTGTGTTTTCTCTTCTGCTGAGTCAGTCCTGTTTTCCACTGGTGTCTTCCATCTGGCAGTCTTCTGTTTCCATTTGCTTTCCACAGCCCTCAGCACAGAGTGCAAGCAGCCAGTCTCCGAGAGGTGCAGAATCAGATTCCCCATCAGGATTTAGCTTGGCTGTGTCCTGTTTGTGCTTGAAGAAGGCTCTCCCCTGACCTCAAAGTTACTGAGGAAAAAGTGTTTCAGAGGAGCTTTTCTTTTCCCTTAGGAATGGCCACAGATGTTACTTTGATAAGTAAATACTATTTGTTTATTGTTCTGTTTTCTGTTTCTCGAATCCTTTTGATGGGGAATGGTCTTTATGCTCCCACTTAGATTATCAGTTTTTGGGTTTGAACCATTTTCATTGCTCATTATAATCAGTTGGATGGGTATAGAGGTACCATTTGTGTGTCCTGTAGAGTTTATTTCACTTTAAACTAAAGAGCTTTCCTATCTGATGGTATTCTGGGCAAGTCCTTTCTTTCCCTTGACATCATAAAGGTTGTCCAGTTAACGTCTACAAACTTCTTTGGTGCTTTCAGTGTGCCTGGAAGGCAGCATTAACTTTTCATATACCTGGGGAAAGAATGTAAGCTGCTTCACCAGCAACCTGTAATAACTTCTTTTACAACACTTTTCACGCATTTTGCAATATTCTGTGGAGCTCTGGTCAGTACATTTTCAGCATGATTTTGGACAAACTGATGAACTCATCTTTTTTAATGCTGGTATCTGTTAACATGCTCATTCCCTCACAGAGTTGCTTTTCACTTTGATTTTCAGGCTGTTCATGGGGTGTCACTTGAAGCCTTCTGGTAACTTGGTTTTGTACCTGCAGTCTTAAAACTGTCTTTATAATTTAGGCTGCAGGGGGTCTTTTTTAGCCCTGTAGAAGTGGAGAAAGACCATTATCAACGCTGTCTGGCTTTGTGATTTTCCTTTTCTAATTATCCCATTAGCACACTGTATTTGTCTCATCGTTTTCCATCATTGCTAATAAACAAGATTATTTGTGAAACTTCCACAGAAGCCCATTAGAATAGTTCTGACTGAGATGGAATTCACACAGTGTCAGTTCTGCTTCACAAAATCTTCTGAGCATCTAAACTCTTTGCATGCCAGACTTGAGCTTTCTTGTAGTCTGTTGGCACTTATTTAATCATTTCAAAATGAATTCTTTACATAGGTAGTTTAAAAAAAGATAAATCTTGCTCTTGGAGAATATTGCAGCGGTTGTGCTCAGCTGATAATTTAAAATTAATGAAATTGTTTCTCTTTGGGCGTGAAGGATCTGAAGTATCCAGATTTTACCCTGGTGTGACTCCACCTACTCCAGTGGAATTGCTCCTGCTGTAAACTGGCATATAAGACGTGGTTCTTTCCTTAAAAATACAAAATGCTGCACTGTTTTTCAGCTTTCCTAAGAAATGATGTGACTCTCACCAAAGCCTGCAGCCCTGCATGCCAGGGCTTGGGAACATCTGCAGCCTTCAGGATTTCTCAACACGTGCCCTTGCCCTGTGTCTGTTCAGGATGTTCCTCGTTAAGAGTTCCCCTCCATCAGATGCTTTTACTGCAGTTCTGCCACGAGGAGGGGCCCGACTTGTAAACAAGGAATAGACTTGTAAACAACCCTTCCTGTAAAGAAGGAATAGACCCATTCAAGTGAGTGGAGCTCATAGCAAAGTGACCTAATGGATCAGGCTGCTAAATAAATGTTACAGTCCTGAAATCCTCCAGGATTTCATTCTATGAAGCACTCACACACGATTCCTTAGATTGGGTAGATGAAAAGAAACTGAATTATAAGACAAAAGCAAAATCTGCAAACTGTGGTAGTTTTTTTCTTTCATGGCTACTGATTATCTGACAGTAAATTTATCAAGATGTGTTTGCTTTATTTTTCTTTTTTTTTTTCTTTTTTTTTTTTTTAATGAAGTGTTTATTGTGACATTTTAGAGCAGGTGCATTTAGTTCCTGGAGAGTGGTGCTGGTCATGGATTGATCGTTCCTTTCTTGGAGACCTCTCAGCCTTGTGATGCTCAGTGACCACAACCCGGGTTTTGCCAGGCTTGTAAGAAATGACAAAACATGTGAGACAGGACATTTCTGTGAGCAGGGCTGTTGTGGGAGTCACTTAGAGATGAAGCACAACCTGTCTGTTGGTCAGTTTTAATGACAGGGGTGGGGAGGAGGTGGGGGCAGTCACCCTCTGCCACTGTCATCGTGTGGAGCAGCTCAGGGACAGCTGAGGCTGAAGGGAATCCTGTGCTGGCTCTTCCTCCTGGAGAGCTGTGTTTAAGCATCAACAACACTACAGGAAAATGGCATTTTCTTGACTTCCTTGAAGTTACTTAGTGACAAGCAACTGTGATAACCAGGGAAGGCATGTGCAGTTACCACGTGTTCTGCTTGTTCTTTCTGTTCTGTGAAGTGGGCAGAGGGGTTAATCAGATCAAAGCTCGTAATCCTGATGAATTATGTCAAGTTCTGCAACCATACAGTTTTTGTCACTGCTCTTAATAGTTGGTGCACACTTCTGTGTTCCTTGAATTGGGAGAAAATCCTGACCCTACAGGTCAGAGTCATGTGCTCTAAAGGGCTGTGTCTAAAAACCACAAAGGAAGTGTCCAAAAATTATTAATTTGGAGACACCACAGGCTGCTGTAGATCAGCAGTGGATTCACTTAATTGAATTTCGGGCATACTATTCCGGCCCAAGGGTCAAATTATGAATAAATATAAGACAAAACACACCATCTGGTGAACCATGCTTAATTTAACTGAATTAGTTGTTCAGTGGATCTCAAGACCAGTTAAGAAGCTTATCCATATTTTTCATTGCTTCTTACTAAATGGCCCATTCAAAGCTCTTCCCTTCCCTCTCCCCCCTCACCCTTCAACCTCTGTGCCATTGAGGGGGGGCGGGTGGTGTCTGCCCTGACAGGGTGCTGAGGATGGTGCTGAATTAACCAGGCTACTGCAGGATTGCCTTGGCACATGGGAGCCTGTGGCCAGTGCCTGACTGGCAAACAGATGGGACTGAGAAGTCCTCATTTTAGTTCTCTGCAGTTGTTATTTGCACAGGGCCATCTCGTTCTGGCTGGGTTTACAGGCAAGGTGTATCTCTGGGGTACTTTCCTGTTTCACAGGTTATGCCCCAAGATGAAAGAAGCGGAGCTGGGTGTGAAACGATTGCTGTAAAATCTTGTTTCATTGCAACACTTCCATGATTTTGCTGTAAAATTAGTGGCTTGCTCTAGACTCCTCTGCTTTAGCAGGCTGGGGGATAAGTGCTGATTTTTGGAAGGCTGAGAAAGCATGTATTTTCTTTTAGGTGGTCCAGTGTGCAGTTTTTTAGTGTGTTTTTCAGTTGTGGGGAGATGGGCTGTTTTTCTTACAGAATAAGTTTATGCATTTGTACAGAAAATGCAGGACAGTCATGTTTTAGAGATAAATGGTGAAATGTGACTTTTAGAGTCTCAGTCATAAAGACTTTCCACTTGCCAGTATGTTTTAGAAAGGTGTTGCTGTTTTAGCCCCTGTTGATCACAGTGGAATTACTCAACCAGTACCATCAAAAAGGATGAAAAAAATGCATAAAAGAAATTATTTCTGCTTCAAAATTGTTGCCTTGATGATGTGTGGAGCGTAATTATATTTCCTTAAAAGTGTGGTTAACAAATTAGAAACATCTCAGCAAATATGTATTTAATTTTGTAGGCAGTGCATTTTGTTCTTATTCTCCGTGTATGGCAGCTCTCAAGGTTGTGTGACACATTATTTCATCAAAAGCAATTTCTGTCCCATAGAGGTGTTTATGGCAGTTCCTGGATTCCCCTGAAGTGAATATGAGGCTCAGATTTTCTGCCTTGCCATGTGATGTTTGACGTCCTATTTATTCTGCAATTAAATAAGAATTTTGATGCCTCTTGTGCAGTTGTGTTGGGCCAAATACTCAAGTGGAGAAAAGACAACTAAAAATGTAGAGAACTTCATTCAGAGGTGGAGTTTGGGTTCTGGGTATCCTGAAATGGCAGGGCAGTTGATTCTGAAGTGCTCAGTGCACATTCCCAGCGTTTGGAATGCGGTGAGGTCTTGCTCTGTAATCCCCCCGGTGAGTGGGGGTGCTGGAGCTGACTTAGGAAGGATGACAGGTCATTGGACACAGGAACACAGCACTGCTCAGGACACAGCTCAGGGCAACAGCACTGTGAGGAATGTGGAGCAATGGAATTACTCTCCCAGCTGGAGGCTGATGGCTAAGACTTGGCAAAGCTGCCTGCAGTATCCTGGCTGATACGACCTCCTGCAGGGAAGAGGGAACGGAGAAGGAAGTGGTGTGAAAACAGCACCCTGTTCCTCGGGCTTTTGTGGCTGAATATCTCCACTGGTTACATCTATCCCTAATGCAGCTCCTTGGAATTCCAGGTTATTTGTGTTTTGTATTTGTTTTTAAATTATTGAACCTTCTAAAAAGCCATGTCTTTGAGGGAACCCTGTACCTCTATATCTTTTCATATGAGGAATTAAAAAGAACACAGAACACAAAAGATCATGTAGCTTTATTTCAAAATGGGCGTTTAGACTCAAATATCTTGATATATCTTTATTTATATAGAATATAAAAATGTGTGCCTTCAGTTGAAATACAATGCTGTGTGGAAACAGCATTTCACTTTTTACCTTTAAAACCTGTGAGGAGCTGTGCTAGCTAAGATTAGAATAATTGATACTGTTCCTCTGAAATACTGAAAAATTGGGTTTGGGACGTTGGGGGTTTTTTATAATTTGCTTTTTGCTTTTTAAGGTATCACAGCTTAGCCCAGTCAGTCAGTGGAATAACACTGGCCTGAGGCTTGAGGTCTGGATGAAAATTCTGTCTGCACATGCTGTTCTTCAGGCACCAGTGTAACAGTTACTTTCAGGATTACTCAAGTGACAATATTTTAATGCAACTTTCCAGGCCATTCCTGCTGACATTTCTGGGTTTAGTTTGAATAAAGTACTAGAGCTGTAACCAGAGTTAACAATTCTGTACTACAATATTTCAGTTAAATTGCAGGTTATTAAATAAAGCAAGCCAATTTCTGATCTTACCTAATGTACATTTCCAGTAATTCAGGATCTGATGTCAACAAAAAAAATGGTTTAGATAGTGCAAAGAAGTAAAGTAATCAGATTATCTTTCAGGAAATGTATAGTGTTTATTTCAAAGTATTTTAGCGTGATAGAGAGCTAGGAGAAGGATTTGCAGTTTACAGGGTGGAATTTTGGGTCAGAGGGACATAATATTTATTGCTGGTGAGTCTTTGGTTCTTGACTGGGATGGACTGGGGGAATTGCTCCCTTTTCTCTGGCAGTGCAATTCTCCTGCAGTTCTCTGCTCTGTCTCCTGCTCAGGAGGTGTAGCCCATCTTCAGCAAATTCACCATCTGAGTCTCCCCAGGCTCGGGTTTGGGCTGGCAGTGATCTCTCAGTGAGAGCACACAGGACAAGCACAGCTTGTTACAGGTGGTTATGGGAAAACCCAAGAGCTGCTTTGGTTGGTTTCTGCAAATAAGTCTTTTGCCTCTCTTTACATCAGCTGCTCACCCCACTCGTTGGGTAGATCACATCTATTTCACCCACCAGGTCTCTGGTTGGTTTTGAGGGCATTGCCAGTTGTGCAGGTCACGTTCCAGACCAGAGCTGGGTCAGTTGTGGCTTGCTGGAGCCTGACCTTAGCAGGCAGCTGCAGTCACTGGTGGCTGCCACAGTGAAGCCATATTAGACCAAGGAGATGAAGGAACTGGTGCAGGATTCACACAGCTCATGCATGCGGTCTCTGATTTGTGAAATAGAGGTAATTCGTGTTGTGAATCAAATTGCAAACAATCTGGGCAGCAGAAATATCTATGCATAACCTATGCATGTGTCTAGAACTTCAAGGAGTGAGCCCTTAAACACTTTAAGGACACTTGTGTCCTCTTTGTCTCCAGGAACTGTAAACTCCTTCACACCAAGTGGTCCTCTTTTCCTGATGATGGTGTGTGTAAAAGTATGTATTTAGCAGCAGCAATGTGTGTGAGTTGGCTGAGATTGACTTTGCCCATTTTGGGTCCCTTTGAGCACTCAGGCGTTAATGCTGAGCTGATCGTCTTTATGCAAACTCCGTGCAGTGCTGTAGGTTTGTAACACTGCTTAGGGGCATTTCATGGAGGGTTGTGATTCACAGGGAAAAACACAGTCTCATTTGCCAAAAAACACCCCAGCCAACCCAGAGGGGAAACAATTCTGCATTCTTTATCCTGGACTAGAGTGACTTAAGCCTCGAGAGCAATTCCAATAGCTCTGACCAGCGGCTGAATGGAGAGCAGTCGAGCAGTGAAAAGGAAAAGCCTTCCTTTTGCTGCTGTTGATGAGTTTCTGGTCAGAC
Organism: Pyrocephalus nanus; assembly: GCA_038380795.1. NCBI lineage: Eukaryota > Metazoa > Chordata > Aves > Passeriformes > Tyrannidae > Pyrocephalus > Pyrocephalus nanus. The sequence goes on along the minus strand of CM076270.1, from coordinate 18,058,139 downwards.
AAAGCAACACACACAGGGAATCACCAAACAGACTGGTGGAGGCCAGGAGCTGACCCATTAAATTGAATTTCTCCTGTGTTGCAACTAGGTGATCTCAGGAAGCTGTGTCAAGTGTCCCTGAACTTCTAGAGCATGTAATCATGTGTTTTCACACAGTGAGCTGTGTGGATTAGCCAGCAAATAGTAGGATTGGTGAATAAAGGTAAAGCTGAACGTGAGCGAGACACAGCAGTGTTGTTATATCGTCCAAATGAATTGATGTGGATTGATGTGATCCATACCAGTCTTGACTTCACAGTAATACTTTAGCTGGGTTCTTCCTGGGGACAGACGTCAGTCCAGCTCTCTGAGTCTGCTTTTAAGATCTGAACCCAACCGTCATTTTAGACATGCCAAGTTTATACTTCCAGATCAGTTACACAGCAAGAGAAATTAGAACATTGCCTTTAAAAGACTCCATACACAAAAAATATAAACGCACTCAAGAAAGTTTTCCTGAGTGTTTGTCCTCTAAAAACTATCTGGCTATTAAGGCAAAACATGATTTTTTTTTTTCTCAATTCTTTGTTCTAAACAAGAATTTGAGAATGTTGGTTATAAAGGTTCAAATATTAAAATATGAAATGAACCCCTGTGTGGCTTATGAAATTTCTGTTGGTTCATGACTTGAATAGTGTGAAGTGATGAATGATGCTGCAAGAAACTGTGACTGTTATTCTGGCTGGCATATTTAAAAACATAAATATTTTATTGCAAATTTCTATTCCCATTTACAAAATATTTGCTTTTTGTAAGCCCCTTGTAATAAGATTTTTGATTCCAATGGATATGGTTCCAGTTACTGATGTTTCATTTTTTCCTGTTTTTCAGTTACACCAGCAGAGTTGTTTCCAATGGACTGAAGGCACAAATTAATAATCCAGAACTGAAAGTCAGAGGATTGGACCCACTCATCAGTAATTTAATTGATAAACTTCAGCACTTTAATCAAGTAAGTAATTTTCCAAGATAAAAGCATTTTATCACACAGCTGAAGGTAAAATTACTATGTGGTACTGCTCATCATTCCCACGATCCTGGATCTGGAATAGCCATGGAGTGGGCTTGTACTAAAGGCAACAGAAGATTCTGTTGTTCCACCTGGGTTATGAACTCTAATGAGGCAGAATTATTTCTGTGGGAGTCGCTCCACAGGGATTGATTAACTGGAGTTAATCCTGGAGTCCACAGTGGCAGGGGCACAGAGGAACTCCTGCGCCCCACAGTTCACATGAACTGTGACTCCAAACAGGTTGTGTGAGTGCCTTTAGGAGTCCTGTGATATTCTTGACTTGGAGGACCAGCTCCTTGTTTGTGCAGCTCCCTGCTTTTCAGTGGTGTGGATGAAAACAGATCAAAACCAAAGCGAATCTGTAAGGGCGTGACAGCCGACTGCATGGAATGCTGAAGCCAGGACAGAGGGTGCTCCAGTATGAATTAACCTTGTGCCTTTGAAGGCATTTCTTTGACAGGCCTTTCCCTCAGCCCAAAAGGAAAGGTAACCTACCAGTGGGTTTGTCAGAAACGTGATTAACCCACGTCTGCCTCTGTCATCTATTTGAATCTCTCAGATGCATTCTTGGTGCATCTGCCATCTTTCAAAGCTGACTGTGCGGTGCTCCTGCTTCAGCACACCTCTTTGTGAGCTCTTCCAGCAGTGCCAGCCTAAATGAGCTGGAGCTAACAGATTTAACAGAGATTGATTTTCATTTAGAGCAGGCATGTTTTCTTGTCAGCTTGGAAGAATGCTTACAGCAGTGTGTTTGCAGGCAGAGGTGTTTGCACATTAGCCTGCTCCTAATCTTTCACCATTAAAGAGTGATGGAGCATGGGGATATAAATAGTAGGAAGCCTCTGCAAAATTAAAGTCCACCTTTGTGGGTGGGGTGTGCAGGAAGAGAAATAATCTGTGCAGGTGAAACAGGAGGAGGAGGAATTGCTTAGTCAGGATGTGGGATGTTGTGAGGACTGTGGCTGTGACTGGGAGTCATGGTTTCATCTCCTACTTGCTCCTGCAAAAGTACAACCCTCCTTTACTTCTCATCAACCCCAGGTAGTAAATCCATGATCTAACCAGTAATTAGTGTTTTTGTTAAATCTTGCTTGGCTTTTGTGTTCTTTTCCTGTTCTGTAGGCTGCAGTTTAGGAATTCTTTGTGTTACGCTGATTTAACTCACCATGGGGGATTACAACCACCAGTCTGCTGTGGTACTTAATATTACAGGGAAATAGGCATTATGTGGTCAGATTGATGAAAAGGATAATTCATTATTTATCTGCCTTTGCATGTTATAAAGTAGAGTGTTAATTTACTTTATAAATATTAGATATATCCATCTGTGTAATAGTCTTCTATAAACACTGACAGTAGGAAATAGTTAGAAATAGATTAAATTAAAAGTAGCTGTGTACTGGAAATTCTGTTTCTTTGCTGTAGAAAAATAAAACTCTGCACAGTCTCATAAGGATCTGCATACCAGTTTTCCTAAGTTACATACGTTTAAAAAAACGGCTTCAAAGAGCACTTTTTAGCCAGAAGAACAAAATCCAATTTTTGGCTCTTCCTGCAAGTTGGAAGTGTTGCTTTCTGGTACTTCTAACTCTGTTTTAGGAGAATATCTCCTTAAGTAAATATAACTCCCATCAGATTGAGGTGCTTAGCAATAATGGATTCCAAGGGTGAAGGATTAAACAGAATACTGATTATTGCCCTAAGATGGTTCGTTCTTAAGTACTTGCAACGATATAAATTCCTTTGATCGTAATTTTAGTAAGATTTCTTTAGAGATCAAAGCATCAAAGAAGTTGCTAAATATCTAAGACTTTCACATGCGACATCAAACATGTGTAGCTGTTTTCTGCTTCTTGAATTTTCATCTTGGTTGTGATATTATTATACAAATAAAAACTGACACTGAAAAGCTGATTAAATCAGGAGTTTAAGGTGTCATCAATAGTGTGTGTAGTCTGTAGGGTTATACAGAATCCCATTATTTATTTTACGGGCAAATTGTTTTTTTTTCATCAAAGTAATTTTTTCGAGGCATTGTGTAAGGTGGAATTTGAACACTGATAAAATAAGATGTTATCTTTGTATCTCTTTAAGTTCTTCACATTTGAGACACGGTTTTAAGCAGTACTTGCACACTGCATACACAGAACCAATCCCAGAGAGGTGGGAAGCCTGGAGAGCAGGGGACAAAGCAGTGCACATCAGAGGTGATTTGGTGTGTCTAGGCCCTAGTAGTCTTCTCTCTCTTGAGTAATATTTCTAAACTACCCAGAAGAAAGCATATTCTCAGATAGGAGAAAGGTGTGCTGAGATTTTTAAAGGATTAACATTTCTGTCTGAGCAAAATGAGCTCCAGCCATGCTGCATCTATCCTTCAGGGAGCCTGGACCTGTTGGTTCTCTCTCTCCTTCTCTTTCTCTCTCTCTCTGTGTTTTGCAAAGGTGCACGTTTTGGAACATGGGGACCACCTGCTGCTAGGTCAGTTTGAGGTTGTGCAGTGCTGTCAGTGCAGGATTCATTTTTTTTAAAAGACGATAGCAGAGCCATTCTTAACAATTTCTGGAGCAAATCTAATTGCTGCTGTCTTTGATAGATCCTCTTCCACCTTCTTCTTCCACTGCTGGATCCCAGCTCTTCCCCATCCCTCCCAGCCCCAGCTGCAGGCTCCTTCCCCCGTGCCAGCAGTGCTGGCTGCGCACACAGCACAGGGGCAGCAGGGCCAGAGGGGCTGCAGGTAATGGGTGGCTCTGGCCACTGAGAGCAGAGCTGGCTTCTCACTGGCCACGCAGAAGGAGCAAACTGTTCACTCACTGAAATCCAAACCTGACAGTCTTTGGTGCACAGCAGCCCTTTCTTTATTAGTTCTGTATTATGATTTAGCCACAGTGTAAAAGACTGATAACTTCACTGACCCTAAATCCCATGGGCGTGGGCAGAACTCTTGTCAGTGTGTTACTGTTCTAGTTTGTGCATCTCAGCTCCAGCACATTACAAATAATCTGTATGCAAGTCATCTTCCATTTCTGCCTGACACTGAGGCTGACACGTTGGTTTGTTGGAGATTAGAGCAGCTCCTCTCTTTTTTCATCTAGGACTTAAATCCCCACCACATAGTTGTTGTCTTTTTTAAAAAAATGATTATGCAAATAGCAGGCTATTTTATAGCCACTTGGCAAAGCTGAAAGTAAAGTGAAATTTCGGAAATATTATTCAACAATTACTGTTATTTGCATCCCTGGCAGATAAGGTAGTTGAAGGGTTTATTGAAGCTGCTGATTCCCATATCACTAGAATTACCAAGCTACAATTTGCAGTAACTTTCAGTAATGCAAAAACAGATCAAATGAAGTCCCAGGTTGATTTTGGAAAAGTAGCAGTTAGAAATAACATCTTCTGCTCCCTCTTTTCTGTGAATAGGGCAGATGTGAACTGCAACTGATAATAAACACATAATCCCCTGTTGCACCTTTTTTGAGTACTACTTCTTGCCACATACTCATACTAAAATATGTTTTAATGGTTTTCTTCAGCATAATGCTCTCCATAGTTCAAACACGAGTGGTTCTGAGGCCAGGGTTAAAAATCCTAAAGGATCAATTGCACTGAAAAAAAAAGAGAATGCTGGGAAAAGTGGAAAAGCTGTGACTATAACTTTATTAGTAGGGATGCATCAACCTGCTCAAAGGATTATAATATACTAAGTATTATACAAGCATAACGTGTTTGTCTTTTGTCAGCCTAAATCTAATCTAGACAGATTTTGTGAATCAGTGTCTTTTGCTGTTGTCAGAGATGAATGCTTAGGGCATGGCTGTAGTTCAAGAAAACAGTGCAATTAGCCTAGTGCATAAAATGAGAGTAATGTCAAAGCTAATGTTGCTGAATCTGGATTCACATATTTTTTTTTTTTTTCCCCACCAAAGTCTCATGGATCTGCCAACTGAATTGACAAATGCATGTAACTTAATTCATTGCAGATTTGTACACAGAGGATGTGCACAGCAAGGTTCAAAGCAAAAGCACTGAGATGTTTCATACCAATAATATGAGCCAGCCATAATTTAATCTCAAATGTGAATTTAATTGGATTAGACAATAGAGAATAATACAATAAATAATTTAAGTACTACTTAATTCAGAAGTTTATATTTTTTAGACTTGTATAAAATTTATTAGATTATGGAGTTCTTATTTGAGATTTAAGTGGAGACAAGTTGGTTTGATTTTCATCCAAAGTCACAGCTGACTTGGACCAACATTCGAAGTTTTCTGTTTTTCATTTCATCCAGTGAAAACATGGAAGGAAAGGTAGTCATCTGAGAAAGACTGTTGCTACATTGCTTCTAGTCCCTGGGATTTAAGCAGCCCCAACAGGGTTAGAAGTAACATTGCTTACCCCCACATATTTCCCCAAACCAGCAGAGACTTGCCACTCTTACAAAACAGAGCACCTTTCCCAGCACTGCCACATGTCTGGATTTCAAAAGCAGGTCCCTTTTTTCCTATCCAAAGCATTTAGAGACTGGACATTTCTTCAGGGTTGAAAATGTCCCATATCACTTTTGGAAATGTAAAGAATCAGGAAATCCCAAAGATACTCATTCTCTATTCGGTACCAACCAACCAACCATGCACAGGTTAATAGAAGATGACTTAGGGAAGGGATCAAACCCAGTCCTGGCTGTGCAGTGTGTGCCAGGTGCTGACAGTGCCCAAGTAACACTTCCAGGGCTCTCTGGGTGCACTGCAGGCAGACTCTGTACAGGTCCCCAGAAGGGGAAGGGCTTTGTCCCCTGCACAGCCCAGGGCTCACCATCACACCCTGCTGAAGGTGCTGCCCCGCTGACCCTGACACTGCTTTTATCTTTCACAAGTGACGTAGGACCCTCATCACTGCTCAGCTGGTGAAAGTGGGCCCTGACACCACAGACACTGTTGGTTCATCAGTGCAGGTTTTGGATCCTCTGGATCAGAGAAACCTTAAAGATGAATCTTGTCTCAGCTTGTCTGCAGCTCAGGTACAAGGAGATTTTCATTGAAGCAAACACTTCTGTGACTGTGATGGTCCTTTTTGCATTCACATCACTATGAAGGCAGGAACAGCCCTCACCACCTTCATCTCCCAATGCAAACAGCAGTAATAATTGAATTAATACCGTAGTTATTGCCTGATTAATGAATAGCAGCAAGAAGTGCATATACTTCAGGAAAATAAAGATAGAATTAATGAAACCTGAAACAATTGCATTTAAAGTCTTATAAGGCCAGGAAAGAACAAATGAACTCTTTGTCTATTTTTTTTTTATTTCCTACTCTACTGTATAAAGATTGTTCACCCCTATAGTCACGTAAACTGTCATTTCAGATTACTTCATCAGTTACACAGTTTGTTTCTCATCCTGTTTTATTTTCCAAAATGCTTGTCCTTATTACACTTACAGGCTGTTTTTCTTCTCCCCTGCTAAGCCAGACATGTCTTTGCTTCCAGATACAGATGCTGAATGCTCACCTTCGAGATAAGTTATGATCTTTTTCATATCCATGTGCAGTGAAACAATTTATCTCACTGCTTGAAACTATCCAACTTACTCAAAGACTGACCATAATCTTTCTCTGTGTGGTCTCTTGTATGGTTTTCTATTTCTAAGGAGATATATATATATATAGATATATATATATACACACACACATAATGCATGTTGTAGAAAAGTTTTGGAGACATCAGATTTCCTCATATCCATGATCAAAGCAAGAAAAGATAGATAAATAAATGCTGCCAGCCTGGGAAGAAGAACCAGAGATCTAGTAGCAATGCAACTCTTGTTCCTTTAAAGAACCTGGCAGATTTCTGTCATACATAGTCCTTAGGAAGTCATCTTTGGGTCCGTTGTGTTTGCTTTTGCAGCTTATTTTCACATTGACTTGTCAATTAAACTTGACAAAATGCATCTGCTCTGTATTAGGAAATTCTTTTGTTACTGAGAAAAAATCAAAATCACTGGGAAATGCTTCTCTCAATACAGGCTGTAGCTCTCAGGCAATTAAACAGGCTGTAGCTGCTGAGTGCTTGGGAGCATTTATCTGTCACGACTTCCATTAGGAGGAGGAGAATTCACAAGAAGTAAATTCAAATAGCAGGTTGGGCTATCTGAAGTTGGTCAAAAGCCTATGCTGGTCTTAGGTTTCTGGAAACTATTATTGCTTTGGGATCAGTAGTTTGTGCCCCTTCCCTCTTTCTGATTTTGGAATCCCGGGTGGGACTGCTGGAGTAAGGAGCTTGCAGGGGAAGGAGCAGGGACAGGCTTAGGGCTGTGGACAGCTCAGCTGGGTTGCTGTTGGAAAATACATGGGAGTGGCCATGAAGGAAGAGGTCCCTCAGATTCCCTCTGTCTGAATACCTTGTGGGGAGGATGGAAAAGCAGAGCAGCCAACAGTGATTCTGTCCCTGGGCTGTTCATCTGGAGACGTGGGATCTCCTCGCTCAGGGCTGGGCAGCTCCAGCCACTGGGCTGTGGGCAGTGGTTTCCTTCTCTCAAATGCCCTTATGTTTAAAAGAGAAGAGGAGTTTGGAAGCTCTACCCTTGGTTCTGCTGTGCCATTAAAACTCTTGTCATACCAGAAGTTTGTCTATGAATCAGAATAGGAAAGCTCTTTCTAGTCCAGCCCCACTGAAAAAACATCTCTGGAACATTGTTTTATGGAGAACATATGTTAACGCTGTAATTTATTGCTAATTAAGGTATATATCATCCCTGCCTGAATTCAGTGTACTTTGCTGGCCTGAGGTCTGCAGGTTATTTGCTTGGTTTTGTTAAATATGGTGAGTTTAGATACAATTAAATAATTTTAATTAGAATTGAGAAATTACCTTTAAGTACTAAAACCAGCATCAAGATTTCAATAGAAACAGTAATCATGTGAAATACTGGCTCCGCTAAAGTAAAATTTAGCATTTTAAAATAAGACAAATCTAAATCTCAGTGTAAGTCCAGCATATCTTATTATATGCTGGCAAATATATAATGCTGAAATCGTCTTTTATTATTCATGTGTCGTGGCTCAGAGTGTGCTGTGCTATTTGTCTTGCAAGCCTTCTCAAAAATTATTTGCCCAGATGGGCCATTGTATGTGTTTTGTTTTGCTCATTGAGGGAAACTAGTCTTAATAAATCGAAATCACATATTGAGTCACAACAGTGACTTGAGCCAAGTCGGGCAGAGGGGTGAGGGGGAGGTTCTGTTTCAATCCAGAACTGAGCCAAAGCATTTCACACACAGGAAAACATAGTTTGAAAAAAAAATAAGTGTGGGGTCTGTCCTTTGGCCTGAGTGCCCAGTTCTAGTTGCAGCTGATGAGTAAAACCTGAGCTGGCACTCACAGATGAGCTGAGAAGTGTTTTGGATCCTGTGGTGTAATAAATGGCTGCAGGTGAGGAGAGGGTCAGGCTGTGGAGGGCTCTGCTTTGACGTCCTGTGGAAGGTGGGATGGGAACACAAGGGTTGGTGTGAGCATCCAAGGCCAGGCAGGGGCAGGAGGAATCTGGGAGAGCTGGTCAGGCCTGGGAGTGTGGGATTTGCTACCCAGGGCACGGAGGCAGCAAAAGGGAAACTTTGCCACCACTAATGGGAATCCTGTGGTTTCTCTCCACCTCAGGAGCAATGTATCACTGATAACTGCTCTCACTGTGGTGTAGGGTGCTAGCCAAAATGTGTGCTGTGTTATTGCTCAGCAACTTTTAGGAATTGTTACTGTTCTTGACCAGCAGTGGCCCTTCATGGGGGTTGGCAGAGAGGAGGACACACAGCTCTGAGTGATACATTAGCCTATTTGTTTGGATGGTAATTGAGTTTTTTACAGACAGAAAGCAGTCATTTTTGAATTAATTGAGGTTGTCAAACTGAAATGATAAATTCTCTATTATGTAAATATGTCTTCTTTTAACCCATCAACTTTTTCTGATCACTTGAGTAATTGTAAGTCACATATGTTAAGTAATTCTCATTAGAAGTGTGATTATAGTATTCACTTTTGATCTAATTCCTGAGGTACAATAACGTGGTTATTTTTGGAGGTGGTAAATTTAGCATAATACGAAAGGAAAGCGAGATTTATGGGCTGATCATTGTTTTCTTTAGGGTAGAGTAAAGGTCTTCAAACAATTGATTGATCATTGGCCAAAAGCAAGAAAAGGGTCATTTTCCTCTCTTTCTATTCCAGTACTGAAAGGAGGAGAGAGAAAAAACAATGTAAATGAATAAATCCAAAGACTAACTAAACCCCAGGCTTAGTCTTTAAAGCTCAACTGGAGCTGTACTGCTGGTGACAAGTGGATTAATGCTGCTGAAGTATTCAGCCACTTCCCAGCTAAAGCAAACAACTTGGTTCCAGCAATAATTTGGGCCGTGTTTCGTGGAGAAGCTGCACATGAGGTGTCCCTCTGAGAGGTTTTTCCCTTATCTACAGGCCTGATGTACCTGCCCAGTTGCAGCCCCAGGTGCTCCCAGCACAGCCCATCAGAACGGGAGCCAGGCCATCGACAGCACCTGCAGCCCCCAGGGCTGGGCTGCTTTACCAGGTCCTTTGGGACAGTTAGTGTGAATGGTTCATATGGTTCCTACCTGTCTGCAGGGCCAGCTGCCTGTGAGTGCATCCCCTCAGTGCAGCTGCAGTGTGCAGAGAAGCCAAAGCCTCCGAGTCCATGTGGTGCCACGTGTGTTTGTGTGGTCAGTGTTGTACTTCTTGGAGAGCAAAATAAAGAGCTAAGGTTGTCTGAACTTCCTGGTTTCACTGTCTAGTCCCTAAAGGAGAAAGCAGCCCCACGAGCAGGCAGCAGAGAAATACTTGATTTGTACTGCTCTGCTCTCACTGTCCATTCCCTTGCACTGGGGAGTTTAGAAAGCAAGTCTGAATGCTGGAGACAGGCCATGTCAGGAACAGCTTTTGTCTTCTACTTAGGGAAATGTTCACAAGTAATAAGTGAATAGGAAAGAATAAGGAATCAATCCTCTTGTTTCAGGCAGAAACCACTACTGTGAAATAGCTATTAAAGAAATTTGGTCTTCCAGATTTTGCTTCTGACACTGTCTTAAGACTGTTTTGGTGTTGTACATATTATCTGTAAAGGTTCAAGTGTATCACATCTCACACATCCCTGAGCCATGCTGAGAGTAATTCACTAAACCACGAAGAGATCCTAAGATATCAGACTCTTATTTTCCTCATTGTCTCATGAGTTCTACTGCCAAGCTGGAATCAAAAAAGCAAGATGTATATAGGTGCATCAACCTAATAAGAAAAATCCCACAAATGCCACTTTGACACGATCACTGATTGCTGCTGCCATTCTTTAATCGAAAGCTTGATGCTGGAGTGGCCACAGACCTCCTTGGCCTTGCTTTCAGTGTGTTTCCCAAAGTATGGGGCCTCTCAGTGTTCTGGGTGCCAAGCAGGGTGGCTGGCCAGGCTCTCCTAGTGCAGAAGGTGCCCTCCTGCCCTCTGCAGCCCTGGGAGGCTTCTGCCATCCTGACAGAGGCATCTCTCCCTTCTATCTCTGAAGTGCAGCTATTCCCGCTTCTCCAGGGAAATGCTTCTCCATTGGTAGCATTAATTCTGTGTGACTGATGTCCTGTTTTCTCCATTACAAAAGCTTGATCCTGTGCATTCATCTCTCTTACCAGAATTCCCATGATGAACTTCTCATCAGATACCAAAAGCTGAGTCTTACCTGCCTGCTTGCTGACACAAACTGCAAGAGAACCACCTAGTAGGGAGAATCCCTTTTATTTGTAACTGTTTCTTAATTTTTTTTCTTCTTACTTTTGTGTCAAGACTTGGAGATTTGCAAAGAACATGAGTACAGCTAATATGAAAAGTTTATTAGGAATTTTCCCAACCCTACAGCACTGTAATTTTCACTGTTACTTTTATGAGTATATAGCTAGTCTTTAACTTCCTTACCTTTATACTAACTTTTCTTACCCATATTGAAATGTTTTGTTTCTGGACATCAGCCTTAAGTCGATTTTACAATAATTAAGTTAGTTGTATTATTTAAAGGCCCCATAAACTGAGTGTAACAGCTGATTTCATTGTATTGCAGACAGTCTGTGCAGTTGGCTCCTAACCCAATTCAGTCTGGTGCAGGTATGGGGCCAGGATGTGGGCTTAAGAGAAAAACGTAGCAAGGGACGGAAAGGAATTTTTTTGGTGATAGGAATGGCACAGGGCGTAGTTTCCCATGAACATTGTTCTAGCTGGATTGCTAGGGATGGTGACATTCAAGTAAAATTGTATCAGTTAAATGCACTAAGATGCAGTAAGGAAACAAACTCCTCACCAAAGCCAAAGAAGATGAACTGAGTGTCAAGGAACCACACAGGGACTTCCATTTTTAAGGAAGGTTAAAATTCACTTTCAAATAGTGATGTCCTGCAAGCCTGTCATTCTGCCACTTGATCTACATGTACTGTCCCCAACAGGAGCAGGAGTTGCTTATGGATATGCAGCACCTGAAAGCAAATAGCCCTGGCCCAGACCTGAGCATTGGGCAGTGCTTGGAGCAGGCAGCTGCAGCATCTGGCAGATGAGCCCTTGGTGTTTGTGGAAATGCTCGTTCAGTAGCTGTTCTCACAGCTGCACAACAGTGGGATCAGCAAGACTTGAGTTTCCCAAGAAGTTGGGGTGTCCTGCCATTCACAAAGGAAAAGTGGGGCTTCCTGCAGTAACAGATTTTCCTGGCCCTGCAGAAACTTGAAGGGCATAGAAGCTTTGTGTGCTCTTAACAGTGACTGCTCACAGAATCACAGAATATTCTGTGTTGGAAGAGACCCACAAAGACCATCAAAGTCCAACTCCTGACCCTGCACAGGACAACTCCAAGAGTGGTCAGCAGCCCCAGCTGTGACCTGGCAAGTGATGTGGTGTCAGCTCAGCACAGACTGACAGCCAAGGCTCTCTGAGGGACAGTGTGAACCAAACTCTCCCCACTGTGCCTTTCCAGGACGATACTGGATAGGTGATACCCAATGGCATCCTTCAGCCAGGAGCTAAAACACTGGGAGAAATAATGGTAGGGAAACACTGTGCATGTGTGTCTTCGATGCAAACTCAGATGCAGCTGAGTTGTGACCTTCCTCAGCCTTCTCTGGAAGTCCAGGTCCAAGCCAGCATTGTGTGCTGGTTTACAGGGTGCTTAAAGGACAAAATGCAGAGCCCCACAGAGCACTAATGCTAATGGCTGTCATCAGTAATAGCCAATTGAGATTAAAGATTTTTTTCAAAATGCATTAGGAATAAGACTATTTTTAGAAGCATATGTTCTAATTCTGATTCTTCTGTTGTCTTCTACCAGGATTTACTAGAGTAAAAAAAATTACCAGAGAGTAATGGATAATTTGAGGTTGGAAGGGACAATCTGGAGACAATCCAGCTCAATGTTCTGCTTAAAGCAGGGCCTTAGATTAGGTTATCCAGGGCCCTGAAAAACCAGATCCTGCATAATTCCTGTGAGGGAGATTCCATCTCTTCTCTGGTGCCCCTCTGCTTTGTGTTTGTTTGCTTGCTTAGCTCTATAAAAATAAGTATAGTCTTATATAGTCTTAAAGGCCTTACTTCTTCCTGTTTATTGTATTCTCAAGGTCCAGCATAGATTCAAGGACAATAGATCTTGGGTGCAGAATAGGCACTTTGTACCTTTATACACTGAAATATGTTTAGTGTGTAAAGCAAGAGCAGTTATATAATATCTTGATAGTGGGATACCTGGAAGTTCCTGCTTCCTATAGGAAAACATTCAAAGGAAATGACAACCAGTGCAAACAGTATGTCTCCATGTCTTGCACAAAGCAGATTCCTGTTGTGACTCCAGCCTGCCTGGATTACCACCAGTGAGGTGAACATAAATAAATGGAGAGCACCGGTTAAGCATCAGCCACATCATTTACAGAGCACAGAATTTGCATACACTGACTGGGTTGGAGAAAATTTACTGTGCACATGGTGCTGGGGAAAGCCCTGGGGTATTACAGTGAGGAATCATTTGCTCATTGCTGTGCTTTTGAGCAGCAGTGAGGTGCCTGTAAGAGTTGCAAACAAATCTAACTCCTGGGCACAGATGAGACTTAACACCTTTAATTGTGATTTCATGACAGAAAATGCCACTTAAAGATTTGAGCTCTGTAGTCCTGAAAACATTCAGGCCTTCAGTTTCTAAGCCCTAACCACCTCAGGCTTTGTCTAGCTGAAATGTCTTGCATTGCAAATATGATTTATTAACTATGCACTGTTTAGTGACACCTCCAATCTATCCCGCTTCCTGGGACTGTGTGCATTTTAAATGAGATAATACATTCATTTCACTTGCCTTTTCCATGCATCTGAAATGAGCCTGTGCCTTAGTGCAGCTATGTGGGAGTGGGTCTATTTGGGGCTGAGTATTCCCAGTCCCAGATGTCATGGGATGAACTTGTCGTTATGCAGAACAGTCACCCAGGAGACCACCGATTCCCTTCTGAAAGGGGTGTTGCCTTAACACTGATAGCAGAGTGAGAAATGAGAGGCAGTGAATAAGGCAGTGCCACTTCACATGTAGAAAATGCACATGTTCCTCACTGTTTCCTCAGTGGCTTTTGAGCTGTGCAGAACAGCAGGCTCACTGTGGAGGGAAGTCTTCCTTTGGAGAATCTGTTAGCACATAAATCTCACGCAAGTGCTTCCCCCCACCCCAAAGATTTGAGAGTTGCCAGTACTCAGCAGGCACGAGGCTCCCACAAACAAGTGCAGAGGGTACCTGCCATGTTGCAAGGCTAGAATTGGGTTGTCTGTCTCTTACAGCAGGTGAGAGCTCACAAGAAGTTACAGTAGAAATATTGGTGAGTGTTTACAAAGGGTAATGTTGGTCCAGTAAAGCAAATGATATATCCATGTATAACCATGCCCAAGCCCAGAATCATCTTTACTTGTGTCTCTAACATAAATAATTCCACTGGCTGTTCACACTGTGTGTAAATACAATTATATAGATGCATGAGTGAAGGCCATGCTCAAAAATAAGAGGGATGCAGTGCCTGGTGTAACTGTTGGTGAAGCAGACTCTGTGTCCGAGAGGGCAACTCAGAATCTCGACAGGCAGGCACCTTCTCCATTAGCAATAAAGGGAATCTGTGGAGGGTCTTCTAGCAAGGCTCACAGTGATCTTTACCAGTCCATTCTCAATTAGCCCCCCCAGTTTCCTCCTCACCAGAAGCTTTGGTTCAGCAGGGCACGTTCTGTGTCACTGCACGTGCAGGAGTCTTTGCTGTAGTGATGCCTCAGTGCCGGGTGTGCCCCTGGATAGGTGTTGTGTGGGGGTGTGCACACGACATCACACACACACCCCCCAAAGAGACAGGGGTGACAGGCTTGAATTGTTTTAAAGCAACCACAATGTGTCCTCAGTCTTACACTGCTCAGTCACATCTGAACATGATTTTATGTTGGCCTCTACATGCTTTTAATGCGTGTAACTGTAAAAAAAAGTAACCAGTGTTCACCTTCTGTTGTTTGCAACATTCAGAAAAGAGAGTGTCTAGCTCTAATTATTAATAAATCTAATATAGAAGATATTTTTCTATGCAGTGAGGATTTTTGCACAGTTACAAAAGCACGTCTAATAACTAATTCAAGTGATAGTCAAATTTGAATACAGCTTTTAATAGCTAGAAGCAAATAACTAGAATGTAGCCTGCTGATAGGAAGCATATAATGTTTTGAGTGCTGCCATATGTCCAGATACATATAATTAGCCTCGCAAAAAGAATCAGAAAGTGCTCAGCCTCATTTCAGGGCTTAGTCTTGTTTACTTTCACTACCTGTAAGAGGAGCCTCTCACAGCAGAGTTTTTCAAAATGACATGTCCATGGGAGTGAACTGACAGACAAACAATGCCATTATTGGATAATATAATGAAATATGACTGGGGCTTCACTGCAGCAAAGTGACGCTGAGCCATATTTGATGTGGCATTTGAAATGAGAGAATCTAATAATATTAAATGGATTTCCAAAGGACAAATGGAAAGCTCGAGATTTGTCTTTCTTAGGCCTTGTAATTGGGGCTGGATGAAGTCATAAAGAGAGGGGAGGGGGCCAGGGGCCACACGAGCTGCAGGCACTTTGAACCCCTGGATGGAGCTGACCATTTGTGCCAGCCACTCGAATAAAAGTTCGGTATTAAAGAGCTGTGTTGCATGAAGTTCTGTTCTCAAGGGTAATTCTGAGTCATGCAGCACGATACAGAGGCTCTAACTGAGGTGTGTAAAATTAATCACTTCGAGTATTAAAGTTCAATTTTGGACTTCATTTAGAGTGTTTATGAACCATATGAAGCAATATTATACTTTCTCATTATAAAGATTATTTCAGTTATTGGTTAAAATACTTTTTGAGATTTCTTTTTTTTTTCATCTGGCTTTGCTAGTCGCTTCAAGCACTTGGTAGACTACAAATTGCACACCAGTCACCAGACATGTAGAATACTTTTTGTGTTGGTAATATGATATATTAACTAATAATCCAAACAAAGCATAATAAATTGCTACTTGATTCTGAGACAGTCAAGCAAAACTAAATGTATTGCATTATTTTGAAAACGTGAATAATTTCTTCTTGAAATAATTAGTTTCTGTTTAGCTCCTAAGTGTAATGGTAAAAGCCAGAAAGTCATGAGTGCACATTCAGGAAATGTGATTAGCTGGCCATAAAGCATCTCGGTTCAGTGGCAAAGGAAAGGTGCTTTACAATATCAAAAGTAGGAAAAGTAAGAAAAGAAAATACTAAAGGGAATGAAAGAGAAATGATGGCATTTAAAACTTGAGAAGAGAAGCTGGAGTTGTAATGTAAAACCTGTGACAGGCAGGGCCAAAGACAGTAAGAAAATGCCTTATTTTGCATGCTAAGATGTGCTGTTAGATAGCAGGTGGTTAATAAGGAGGCAAAAAGTAACTGTGTGCAACATTCTAGTAAATGCTGTGAAATCTTTGTTCTTTGAGGGAGACAAAGCTGTCCTGCCTGTCTGTTTTCATCCTGCTGCTCCCGCAGCGTTTGAAGGGATCAAGTCCAACCACATTTCCACAGCAGGTTTTATCTGTGCAGGAAGTTTCTCCCCTTGCCCATTCCTCCTATTTTTGGACTCCACTGATGTGTTAGCATGTGGCAGCTTGATTCCTGAGAAGGATTCTTGGAAGAGATGCCTGAGCATGTAAACAGGGGCCAAGGATGCGGGGCATTGTGTTCTGCTGGGGCATTGCCCGCACGCAGGGTTTCAGCTGTGACTGTGGCCTCGTGCAGCTGTGATTAAGCCAGATCAGCTTTGTGTGTGGATGCCTTTTTTTTTTTTTTTTTTTTTTTTTTTTCCCATCAGTTCAGGCAGGGAAAAACTTGAATGGCTGTAATCTGGGTTGAGCTGAAACTGTTCGATATGAACTGTCAAGCTGGAGTTAAACTGGTGAGCAGGAGTTAAGGTGTGCAGCTGCTGTGCAGCCTGCTGTTAGACTGGAGGCAATTTCAGAGGGACAGTGTGATGAAATGTATTAGTTCCCTCTGGCTGGTGCACAGAGAGAGAACAAGATCAGTTGCTGGAGCCTCAAATCTGAGGAAATTTTGGTTTGTGGAGAATGCCTGAGGAGATTGGTTGCATCCTAGGGAAGATTTTAGTCACCTTTTTTTATGGGAGATTGGGAAGTGGTTTAAAAAGAGCAAGTCTGGTCTGGTCTCTGTTAACATTATGGTCTGGGTCCCAGAGAATGTCCCCAGCACATTTTATCTGTGGAGTAAAAATGACTGTGGACAGACTGTAGCAGATGAGATAAAGCACCAGCTCTTTCCTACTCTCATTTTTTCTTCTGTCCCTTCCTTCTAAATCCCTGCTGTAAATAAAATGTTTAATTTTGCCTGTGGTAAGTGGGTGAGAGGAGCAGGGTGGAGCAGAAGCCCCACCTTGAAGCATGTGTGAAGCAGGCCATATGCTTGTGGGGGTGTGGGTGAGTGTGGGGACATGCTTCTCCAGGGAAGATTCAAGTGGGATGAAAGTGCAGTTTGTGGAGGATGCAGTTTTGGGATGTGGTAATTCACTGCAAACCCCAGAAATGAGGTCAATCTCAGCATCATCCCATAGGCTGTTTCTCAGCATCCCTCCGTTCTGGTTGTATCAGCCATTCAAAGCGGTCAGTAATTAAAGTTTAGCCAAGTTGAAACCTCAGTGTGTCAGAGGGAAGAGCAGCAAACAGGAGCTTTAACAAATTCGTGGTTAGTCTCTGGCCTCTGCCTTGGATTCAGTTTAAACCCTTGACAGTCACAGCTACAAGTACATGACAGTTATATTGCTGCAGAGAAATCAGTCCAATTTCTTCTTTTTGTAAGCCCCATAAGGGAGGTGGGAGAAAGCAGGGTTAGTCTGGCTCCTGAAGAGAAAGATGGCATTGGTTTCTTAAAGAACACAAAATCCTGAGAATTCAAAGACACTGTATTTTCACTTTCTACTCCAGGACTAAACAGAAAATAGCAACGTGAGGCCTGGAAACATGATACTGAGGAATAATTCTCTCTTTTTCCTCCCAGTCCCTCCTTCACCCCAAAATGCTCTTTAGTACCTTTAAGTCCACAGGGCTTAGTGGCGATTCAGTCTCTGGTTTTAGGGATCCGTTCCTTACTTTGGCCTTATGCAAAGTTTTAGATGTGACAGAAATCAGATGAAGTAACTACAACAGCTTGAACAGGCTTCCATCATACGTGGACTTTGGTAACTTCTAGAGAGCTGTCAGCTGTAATCTGCCTTGTTGGCATGTGTGTATGTATGGATGTATGTGTATACATATAATTTTGAGCATTACAAAGTCAGATCTTTCTGGCATCTGCCATGCTTAGTTCCCACCCAGAGGGTTCACTCAGGACAGCAGTGTTTCCCATCATGACTCCTCCAGGCCTGCTGCACTTCCATGTTTGTTATCAGCTCCTTCGAAGGTGTTATCCCTTCCACCCTTTTTTTTTCAAATTCTAGTCAAGACAACATCCTCTCTTGGGGATTTCTAAGTTCACTGAGTATTTTGGCTGGATGTCACTTTTTGGAGATAAAAGTCTTCACTGTGTCCGATGGACTTGCTGAGGGTTGTCAGGATATTACTGTAGCTGCCAACTGAGGCAGTGGTCAAAACTGTCCTTTTCAGGGTTTACATGAAAACACGACTTCTCAAACTTAGTTTGCCAAGGTTGTCTGAACCTACACCCGTAGGAGACGTCGTAAATGGCTGTGGCAGACTGAAGGTCTTGGCTCAGAGCTGCCCTTTGCACATAGCAACTCCCCCAGCTCGTCCAAAGCTGTTTCATAACTGGTCTTATCACATTTTTATACAAGGTAGTGGTATTTCCATCTACAAGCCGGAATGTTTGTTGTTGGGTGTTTTGGGATGCCAAGTTTCTAAACACTTTTGTGACTTTAACTTGACCCTTGCAAAGTACGACCTTTACAAGGATGCAGATCTGAAAAGGACTTTCTGTCCTTGGGATCTGTCTCTTTCAGGACTCTTGGGAGTTTTGTAGAGACATTTATTGTTCTGGATTATTTTAATTAAGAAAATGCAGAGGGCTACCCATTAATTCCTTGCCATTCTCTGTTGGCCTGCCCTATTGGATATCCATTGCGCAGTAAGATGGTACTACTTAAATTTGTGTCTGTGCAGCATCCCTTGAACTGGTTCCTCTCCAAAAAAGAGAATTATTCGGCTAATTTTGTGTGATATCTTTAAATGGAGGCATCTTGCAGCTCATTATTTTGTCTGAATGTAAGGTTCCCCTCTGTCTCTCTTCTGTGATGGTATATCTTTAGGCAGATGAGTGGCTGTCAGGGTAAAGGATTGGGGGGTTGGGTGGGTTTGGGGTTGTTTTTTTCCTCTCCACATTTAAAAAAATGTGGAATTGCTGTTGCTTTTAGAAAGCAGATAATCTTTTATGGTTGCAAGTTCTTTGTATTCTTTTAATAACAATTGGAAAAGCTGGAAAGGGGGGAAATGATTGCAACAGAAATAAAAGGGAAAGTTCACTGGTCAAAATGCCTTCCCACAACATTTCCATACTGTATCAGGAGCTTGAGAGTTTCTAGAAGCCAGGGTGTAGGCCACAGAAATCTTTTCAGCAGATGCCCAGACTGAAGCAGAGCGTTGGGCAACTTCCTTTCACTCTTGGAGATGCTTTGTAAGCCTGGGGTGAAGCCTGAGAGCAGCATGGATTGCAGGTTGGGCGCTCCATGGCTGCGGCTTTCAGGGGCAGGGGGGGTCAGCACACTCAGCTGTCAGGGAGGGAACAGGTCTGGACGTAGCTCAGCTCATCCTCCCAGACACTTTTGAACCTGCCAGTCAAAAAAAGTCTTTGAGACCATGCAAGTTCCAGGAGGGAGGTGTTTGGAGAGTCACATCCTGTTCAGTGCCCTGCTGACAGACTGTGGGGTGGGCTGTGTTTTAAATCCCAGTGTCCACATTGAGGGGAGGGAATGAGGAGGACTCCAGGTGGCTCAGCTGTGAGAAGAGCTGCAGTCAGGTCTCCTGCTTCATTACAGGTGAGATAAGTCAGCCACAAACTCAAAGCCAAAGGTAGTCAGGCAAAATTCTGCTTCCCACAGAACGTCTCATTCCATTTGTGCCTGCGTATTCAGTTTTGCTTTCGCTGTTACACTCAGCAGTTTGGTAAATAAAACTGTAGATAAACTTCCCTATTTTTCAGGCTAGAGAGTGAGAACAGTTAAACTTATTGTCAAATAAGCAAACTCTCTGTGCCTGTGCTTATCCTTTCTAACCATTGCTTTCTGCTGTCTCTTCTAAGGGACTATAAAAAACCCCAAATCATAGAAGATTTATGTGTTGGTTTTGTACTTGCATGACTAACACAATAATGAATAAGAATTGTTAAGAGCTTCACTGAAAGGAAGAAAATATTTCTTTGTTTTTCAGAGCAGAATATGAGTTCCTTGCATAGTACACGGGCTAATATGTGATCTTGGACCATTGTGTGGTAATGGTTGCGTGCTGAAAGTTAGTGTGATTTCAGAAAGGCCTTGCTGTGCTGAGATATGCACATTCCCAGTGCTTCCAGAAAACCTAAATTAACAGCTCAGGAGGAACTCTCACCTGGATGTCACCTTTAAGTTTCTATGCTTTACTGTGGGTTGTTCATTTTACTGACCACATCACTAGACCATCAATTATGATATTGTGTAATGGAGGGGTGATGTCACACATTTGACAGCTGTCAGTCACGTGTTGTGTTTTTCGGACTGAATGACTCTGAATTATTAATGTTTCAGATGCAGCAGAGCCTCTTTACTGCTTCATATGCAAGAGAGCTTTGTTAGAAAACTCTGAAAAATATAACTAGTCTTCCATGTAGACCAATAGTTTGGCCATAATTAGCGGTGCCAAATTATTATTATACACACTGTAAATGTGCTTCATAAAGCCAATCCCGTTTAAGTGGAGTTCCCAAAAGCTGAGATGTTCAGACAGGGGGGAAAAACCCACCAAATAACCCAACAGAAATCCCTCTGAGTTACATTTGGGATACTACAGCTGTGAGCTTCTGCTCAAGAAGCAGTTATTGCAGCCTTTAACTCTTGGGGCACGCTTATGCTGCCCTGAGTTGCAACAGTTTTGAAGAAGACCAAGATGGGGAGGAGGGAAAAGTGTCTGAAGCAGCCTTCAGAGTCTAACCAAATATTCCTGAGCATTTTGCCAGTCAAAAGATGATTGTTTCAGTAAGTTCATTATTTAGATAACCACCCTCCTGAACACTGGTTTGAAAATAGAAACCCATTCTCTCCATGGGGTTTTTGTCACTGCACAGAGCCAGAGAGAGCCTGTGGTGAGTAAGAGCCACTGCTGAAGTTGTCCAAAGACACAGCTCTTTCTGTTTAGTTCACTGACCCTCCTGTCCTCATTGCAGGCTGGCTCCAAGTTAGAGGGGATTGCAGGGAAGCTGTTTGGGGTTTGGTGATGGGGCATGTCCACATCCAGAGCTGGGAGGCTGTAATGGGCTCTGGGGAGACTCTGCCACCATTTGGAGTGAGGCATTGCTTGCTTTCTCAGGTCTCCTTAATATGGGTATCTGGCAGGAGTCAGATATCCATGAAGCCAGTAAAATAACTTATCAGAAGTGTGCTCAGGGCTAAATTTGGAATAAGATCAGGGCATGAGCATGAGAACAGTTCTGGTTCCAGAAAAGTGCCTCCTTCCTACATAACTAATAGGAGATACCAAGATATCCATTGTAATCACAATTTCACTGGAAGCTGTATGTATATGACATGTTGCTTCATAACATGATGTATTGAAAAATTCAGAATTCACAAAAGGCACGCTCTGATTTTCTTGTACCCTTTTTTTCAACACGCCCCTGGGTACTAAAATAGAGGCTTAGGACATGTCGATGCTAAAGCTCCAATCCAAATGCTGCCTAGTTTGAACTCCTTTGGGTTTAGAATTACATTTCTTTAGCAAAGAGTTGTTTTCAGTCATGCTGAAAGTCACAGCCACATATTTGAGAAGAAGAAAGAAGATTCAAGGCTGCTGTAATTACATTTTGGGTGTTGCTGACATTTGACAAGTTTGCCTATTGCAAATTAATGGCAAAGGTAAAGAGTCAGAGAAGAGCAGATGAAACAGGAATGGAAAACTACCTCACAAAAGAAGGCAAAAGGTTACCCATGGAAAAAAAAAAGAAGAAAATAAAGAACCAAAAAACCTATTCAAGTGGGGGAAAAGCTCTAAGTTTTGACGAATGAACTGCCAGAGTTTCAAGAGTTCACGTTGCTGAACATGCCCGGGTTGGGAATGCCCATAGGAACTCTCCATTGTGTTTGCACCTACAGCCCTCCTAGAAACCTTGTGGAAACAAGTTTCCTCCTGATGTTTTGATACCTCTGTTTCTGGCAGTAATCCAGCAGCAGGAATCACCAAGGGAGCAATGGGAACATTATGTTACCTGTGTGCATCTGTTTGGTCCTTCCAAGATCTTCAACTTCCTTCATATTTCTGGGGATCATTTGGCACTTACCAGTGGAATGGGTCTTTTCAGGATGCATTACTATTGAAGCTTTGCAATTAAACCCGTTTCACAGAATGTGTTCATTGTTTGTCCTAGGAAAAGGAAATGCTTCAGAGAAATATATAGTTCTGTTACAAATGGGGGTTCCTTCCTTTTTTGTGGTAGCTATTGTTTTGTTTATCATACAGTGCCCAGCCTTTGCACAGAGCATTGACTGCCAGCTCCCATTCCCATATGGAAGTGGAAGGAGCCTGTGTGTGTAAAGGGCCTGAAGTCTCTGTCCATGTCCCACAGAGAGGAGAAAAATCACAGAACTGTTGTTTTCCTCCAGCACTGTGTTCTGTGGGAGAAGGGTGAGGGGGGCCTGACTCAAGAACTCCTCTTCCTACTGTTTATTTCTCAAGAGATACACATGTCCTACACTGAGGTATATAAGGTACTTTTAAATCTGTTGTATGGAAGGTGTATAAACTGGTAGGAAAAGGGAGGAAGAGGAAATACAAAGCCTCAGTTGAAGCAGTTTCACACTTCGAAGTTTGTGCTGTCAAGAGGTAAATCCTGTTCAATGTAAGCAAAGCAGACTCTGTAATTATAATGTCACTAATCTAGACAGAAAGAGTTGATCCCAGTCCCTGAGAAAGGCTGAATAGATTAGTAGTGTGATTTCTCATCACCACAACTTATGATCATGATAATTATTATTATTACAAAATATTCCATAGCAGCTGGCTGAGACAGAGCTCATAAAAGACCAGTCTCTAGAAGGGTGATCAAATAAATCTGGGGATTCAATATCTTGACTTCTTTCTTTAAAAAGTCCATTTATTTCATCATGAGCATCTCTCAGCATTCAACTTGAGGAAGGCAGCCTCGCAGGAATTGGGAAAGTCAAGTGGAAGCAAAGGAGGATTATGTGGCAAAGTTTTCAGAGTGGACATAGAAGACAAATGAGAAATGTGTTTTAATTTCCATCTCGGAGACAAACCTCTGGTGTTCCCAAGGCCGTGTCTCTCCTTCTCAGTACTTCCTATTTGGTAACAGGCAGTCCCTTCCTGTGGCGTTATCAGGGCAAGTGGTCGTGAAAGACCCGCTGGTGCCCAGAGGGAGAGCTGGAGATGCCCAGATTGTCCTGCTGATGGGGCTGGTCAGAGCAGCAGCTGGGAATTGATTGCAGGAGTCCTTCATGCCACAGCTCAGCATCTCCTTCCATGTTTGCATCAGGCAGAACGTGTAGTGAGTATAAACTGATGGCATCCTCAGGCCTCCTGGGAGCAAGGAACACAACAAGAATGCAATGGAAGTGTAACTTCCTTTCTTCCTCTGGGATGCTGGGGACAAGACTTCGAGTTTTCATGGGCAGAATATTATAACAACAAAGCAATAGAGGTTTGTAAGGCTGAATCCTGAGACAAACTGAAAGTGATAACAGATTTCATGAGAGTTTGAGTGTCTCTGCTCAGGCAAAATGGGATTTTTACTAAAATGTATCAAGGGCTCATCAAGTACATATCACTTCAGCTTAACTGAAGGCTTCTGAAGGATAAGTTGGACAAAAAACAATAAGCAAAAAAATCGAGAGTAAATCGAGAATTAAGGATTGTCATTTTTCACAGGGGTATCATTAGATCCTTTGTTGGAAATGCAATTGAAGAAAAGGGATAATATGTTCATTGGAAAGGCAGCTGCCTTTATTTCTGGGTTAGAAAGCAATAGTGGATGTTGTGATGGATGAGGAACGGTGGGCTGGGAAGATGAGAGGACATATGTTTCAGAGAAATCACCTTTTCTTTGCCAGAATTTCTGACCTTGTAAAATTCTAAGCTACTGTCCTTGAGAACTGAGGATTAGAGTAATTACAGCTTTCTAATTCACAGTACTCTGTGATATCCCCTGGACTATTTGAGGGAGGGGAGTTGTTTACCGTCTTTTAGTATTTCATAATTCCATTGTTTTAAAATGTTTCTTTTTAAGAAAATTTACTTTGAAGTACAAATTATTTAGAGAATAATGTTCTCTGAGCACTAGGCAAATTTACCTGCAGTTCAGGCTATTTCCCCATCTCAGTTTTCTCTTAACAGCAATCAGTTAATCAGCATTTAAAGGTAGAAGAGATAGGGTTTTTTTTTAAATGGTCCAGATACAATGGCTCATCTGTGTACACAGCATACATTTAGCACTAGAATATACATTTAAAAGGACACACAGAGATTCTCCTGTGCTGTCTGTACCTGAACAAACTGAAACCGAAGGGCATCTGCCAGCATGGATAATGTAAAGGGAAGATGGTGGTAATTAATGGTTGTGGCAAGAAGCATGCTAAGCTGAAGAATTCAAGTAAAAACATTATGATCTCCTTTTTTTTGTTCTAGGCAGATAGGAAGTAGAAATAAACAAACGATATATTTGAAATGCCATTCAGAGCTATTTATTTTGTACAATGTCTGTCTATCAGGCAAAATCATCTCATCCAAAAATCATTTGGACTATGGAAGTATATGTTAGCAAATAAATTTTGTTAGCATCAGGAAGATATCTCATTCATTATCTAGACAAATATAAATGAAGCTTGATGTTAACTAAATTCATTATTATACAGAATCTGTTCTTTTAAAATGTACTTTTGATTTTTTTTTTCTAAACTAGCTTTTTCTTAACTATCTTCAGGAGTGGCAATAATAGATGTATAGAATGTTTTGTATGTTCTGAGCACTTGACCTTGGTGTATAAACAATACCTGCCTCAGGTGAGTGAGCTCAGCCTGCTTTGAAGTGTCCAGCCTTCCTTGGTGCTGCATCAGCTGCCTCTTTGGGGTTGGTTTGGTTTGCAGAGGAGGAGCAGGAGCTCCCTGGATCCCTGTCAGGGATCTGAGTGACCTGATGGCTGACCTGCAGTGCATCAGAACTCTGTGTAAGGCCCTTTATGCATCTCTGCATGGGGACCTTGGACCAATTGACATCTGTCCCAGGGTCAGAGGTTAATTCCAGCTGAAAGCCCTTGGCTTATCCAGAGGTTATAGAATAGCAAAGGAATTGGTGCTCTCCCTTTCTTGCTGCCTTTAATCAAGGCCGCTGCCATCCCAGTGGGTGCTGTGTGGGGAAGCTCAGCTGTGTGCAGCTGTACTCGGACAGACAGGTCCTGCTTCACTCAGGAGTCACTGCTGAAGCTGTTCCTGATTGCAGTGGAGGAAACACAGAGCTTGGAATTTCATACCATTTTAAAAGGAACACACTGCAATTGATAAGGCAACATTTAGGATATTTCAGCTGACAGATTAAATCGCAGTGTAAAGCAAACTGGGTACTACTTACACTGATTTACTCTTCACCAGCAGAGCCCATTAATTTGTGTTGGATCCAAGATATTATGGCTGTGGTGAACCTACTGAAGGAGATGTTTATCATCTCGTGCAGTTTAGTGTTGTCACTCTCCTTGTTTACAGCAAAACCTGAGTTACTTAAGATTTGAATTAATTGTAACAGCAGTTGAAGCATGAACTTAGCAGCTGTGTTTACTAGTATGGCACCTTCAAAGTCTTCAATTGTGATTGTGTTTTATTAGGTACCCTAATAAAACAAGAGCCAAGACAAATCTCACTGGAAGGAAATGCAAAGCAAAGCTGATCTATATGTTCTTGCTGATCTATATGTTCCTGCTTTCTAATGACTGTGTCAAATACCTCTCTCTATAGTAGTTGCCTTCCGTTTAAAATAGCTGTACAAAGAGAGACTCTGCTCACTGGTTCTGTTGTCTTTAGGCCTGGTTAGGAGGAAGGTGCTTCGTTCCAGTCTTTTCAGCAAAGTACTTAAAATAGTCTTAATTTTCATCAGCAGCTAGAGGTGGGATGTAGCATCTGCTGAGCCGATGCTGAAGTGCTTCAATGTTAATTCACTGCCCTATCCAAACAGCCCTAGAAACCTATGTGGATTTTCAAGGACACCTGATCCTAGATGTATTATCTAAAAACAAAATGCAAGCCAGCTATAATAGGGTTAAAAGTGATGGATGATGGAAAAGAATACCACTTGGAGGGGTTTTCAAGTTAAAATCATGATCAGTAAAGTTAATCATACTCACAGAAGGTAGCAGAGTTTCCCTCCATTGCTTACAATGGTGATGCTAAACCCTTCCTAATCTTGTAAAATTCCTAACAAGGCACGAATGTTTCATAGGAGCAGGCAGGTTTTTCTACAAGCTTTTTAAGTGGTTATAGTTTTTTACTAGTGCTTTGTAATGTTTTCAGCACTTTAAACCTCTCAGCTTGTCTGCAGAGGACCCACAGCAAAGTTCATCTTCTGCTGAACTTAACTGAGTGACTTACTGGCTGCTTCTTAAAAAACTGTAATCAGCAGCTTTTTTTCTGAGAAACGTTTCATGTTTCAAATAAATCAGTTCCTGAAACAAGCTCTGCTGTCTCTCAGGCATGCTTTCTTCATGTCAGCAAGGATCAGCTGCGGTTTGCATTGCTTTGAACTCTTACTTTGATAAAATTGTATTTGGCGTTTATCATTCTTCCATCAGAATCAAGTTACTTTTTAATCTAGATTTTTAATATTACTTAAATGTTAAGATTCATCTAAATAATGTCAATTATTTCATCTGTAAAACAGGAAAGAAAATTTTCTTGTGCCTATCTCATATTAATGTTATGAAATTCATTTTGGTAATATTTGTAATAAATTTTTAACTTGGAGTCACTTTAGATGTTTTCATCTAATCTCTTTGATGAGGAGATACAGGAATACTGTTGAAGTCTGATTTTAGTCCTTTTTAGTGTCCACGGGATCCTTCTATGGTTAGGGTAGAGGAAGAGAAATTCTAGGAGAGATTCAGAGCCCTTTGAGTAGGTTCCTTCTTTGGTATCTCCCTGTGAGGAAGGAGCTGCTCTGTTCCTTGGCTGCACCAGCATCTTCATCTTCCTGAGCACCTCCTGTCTTACGTGCTTGTAGAGCACCCAAACAAAGGCTGAAATCCTCACTGAGGCGTTTAGTATCACTAAGTATTAAACTATTTTAAAAATGTAGAAGCCATACCAGTTGTGATATATTAAGACAAAGGGGAAATATCTTTTTCCATGTGCCAAAAAAAGGCATGTAGAGTGTCTGCATGAAATAGGGGAGCAAATATAGTGGACTGCAAGGTGTATCAGAGGAAGCAACATTCCCACCCATTTCTGTGCACTGCTTTGATTCTGATGGAAGCAATTGGCTTTATTGGTTCTCAGGATGTGAAATTGTGCTTCATGTGAGCAGATTCTGGTTTCAGTTCCTCAGAATGGGGCACTTCTTCAAAACAGCCAGATTAAAAAAATAATATAGTGTGGTAATGCTACTGTGTTACACTTAAATAAATCAGCCTGAATGTTTCTCCTGTAGATGTCTGTTGAGATGTAAGAGTGGGATATTGTTTATAAAGAACAGTCCTAATATGCCATAGCGTGTTTTAATAGATACTGTTATTGAGCTACTGCGTTGTTTTGTGACAGTAACCCTCTGTGAAACTATCCAGAGTCAATTTTACATTTTGAGAAATAAACCCATTCCTGTTAGTGCAGCTGACAGAGTGCTCTGTTTTAAAGCCCACTTAAAGAGAACTGCTGTAACCCACCTGCAGCAAACAGTGTCTGCTTCCATACCTGAGTATTGACTTGGGCAGCTGAGGCAGGATGGAGGTGCTTTATTTAGGTCCCCAGTCAAAGTCTCAGTGAATATATTCAGTGTTTTGTGCTGAGCACTGTTAGAGCCCATGCAGTTCGCAGTGGACAGGGTTTCAACCACAACAGCTTGTTACAGTTTTGCAAATGCTGGGCTGAAGTGTTGGGAAAGTGTAACCCAGTGGGTTCATTGCAGCCCCAGCTGGACATCTGTTCCCATGGTGGAGCTGCCATCCAGGCTGCCCCCACAGCCAGTGTGAGGGAAGGGGAGTGGGTACAGAGGGGCACTGGCAGTGCCTGGAGAAAGCTTGGACAGTACCTGCCCCATGCTGCGGTCTGACCCAGCTGTTGATAGGTGTTCTTGAGATTCAGGAGCTCAAAGAGGTGAAAACTCAAAAAATTAATAACTTGGTTTGTGAGAACAAACTTCCTTAACTTTCTCACGATTCAGATTGGAATTAGGAAGTCATCACTCTGGGGGCTGGATTAGTGGGGTGTATCAGAAATGCCCCCTCAGTTTCCCTTTCTCTATCACGATTCCAGTGCTGAATTGTCAAGTAGCTTTTTTTTTCCTTCCCTCCCAGGGCTGCATGCATTTAAAAAAATACTGAACACCAATTAATTTGTCTAATTTACATGAAAAAGTGCAGAAGATGTGTTTTTTTCCATAATTAACTATATTTTGCAATTCATTAAAATTCTGCAGCCCTTCACATAATGGAGCCCTATTCACTGCATAGGAGATAAGTGCTTAATTCCAAAAGGGGCAGACGGAGAAGGCAGAAAGGAAGTGGAGGAGGGCAAGATTAGCATTTTCTATATTAGCTATGCATATTCATGAGGGAAAATGAAGTCCTGCCAATTCATGTTGTCTTTAAGTTTATTTTGTGGGGGTATTCATAACACTTACCTCAACAAATGGTTCATGTGGCTTTTCCCTGGTTCTAATTGAGCAGGAACATGGTGACAGGCTTTGCAGTGAACCCAAAGTACATGTGGCATGCGAGGAGCAGACAGAGGTTGTGTGTCAGGGCACGGCCTGCTCCCCAGGGCTCTTTTTATGGCTGGTACCACCATTCAGAGGAAACAAGGAGAGCAGCTTGGGAGCCTGGAACCTCCCAGTGGACCCCAAATCCCTCCAAGTACTGCTGAATTATTAGCTATTTCAGAAACTTCCTTTTCTTTATAGTGCAACAAACTACAAGAAAGCCACCTATGCAATTTTTTCACTCTACTTATTTGTTAGTAATTTATTCTTTGCTCTGCGAGGCCAGACCAGTCACAGGCAACGGTGTGTATTATGTGCACAGGAAAAGGCCCTCTTGGGCACATGCATGGGGTGGGGATGCCCCCAATAGGAAGGGGAGGATGGCACCTTATGGTTGTCTGCCCCTGTGTCGTGGGGAATCTCACCCAGCGCTGCCAAACTGCTGTTTCAGTCCGAGCATGTTGGACAAATGGACTTCTGATTTCCTTAGGTCTTTGCAGACAGTAGGGCCATCTGTGCTGGAAGTCTCTGGGTTTTTCCCCTCTCCTGGTGTAGGCTGTTCCTCAGCCCCTCTGCAGCAAGGTGTCCTTGCCAGGCTCTGCAGGTGCACTCCCCTGGATTTAAAGTTTTCTTCCAGGGGTAAGTCAGAACTGGGGTGAACAAACACAGGAGTTAAACAACTGTCCCTAACAACCTGTATCTCTGCTTTACTTTCATTTGCATAACACATTGGTAGATTTAGGCTCAATAATAAGTGCTTACTCATTTTTCTCACTGTCCTTACCACGGTCTTTGGGATTAGATCAGCTCATCATGCAGCTTGGAGCTTTTTCATCTTACAGCACCATCATCCACTTTCCCTCACAGCCAGCAGCTGGGTGAGCCCTGACAGCTGGCCATCAGAAAAGGTTGCCCAGAATTTTGCTCTTCATCTGTATCCTGGCTCTGCCTCTGTCTCAGATTTCCCATTAAAGAATTTGTTGAATTTTTCTTCTATAAATCAGCTCTGTTGTCAGATGAGCCTCCAGTGTGCACATCAGTTTGTTGTAATCCCCTTCGGACTGGGATGTTGTTTCTTATTGCCAAGTTGACAGGGTGGTTTTCCTCACCCTGGCAGGCCTATCTCAGGTGGTGATGAGTTGTTTTAATGACAGGGCTGATGATATTAATCAGAATTAACTTAAAGCCACACTTCACAAAACGCTAACTAATATCTAATGCTGCAGTTCCAGTACTGGACTGTGTCTCCAAAATTTGTCTTAATGACTCACTTCTGTAATTTTTTGCAGTGTATTTAGTTAGCATTTTACACTTCAGAATATGTTAACCTACAAATCATGGGTTTTTTTTTTTAATTCATCCTTTATTTTGTTGTGCCTTTATATCTGTGTGTATTTACCTATGTGTTTTTATATATATACCTGTGGAGACAATGGCTAGAATAATGGGGAGATGAAAGGAAGGGGGAAAATTGGAGAGGGGAAATGAAACCCCAGAAGTTTCAACCAGGTGTAAATGGCAAAGTATTTATATCCCTTCAGCTGGCTTTAGTGTAGGGGGAGTCTTGAAATCTAGGGAGGGAGAGGGAGTTCCTTTTGACCAAGTCACACCATTTACTTTGGCGGTTCCATTCATTTCCCCTCACATCTGTTTTATTTCATCTGGAGATCAGGAGGAGAGCCAGTTTTATAGACACAACTTCGGGAGCCACTGATTTAATTGAGTTCTCCTTTTATTTTGTTACCCTGCATCTAAGGTTTCTGAATGCCAAAACTTGAAGCAGTAACATAAAAAAAGAAATTAAATTTTTCACAATTCTGCTTTTCCTAGAAGCTTACAAGATGAGACTACCACCACAAAATAAATTGTAAAGCTGCTTATTACCATCTACCCCTCCACTTGTGCAGACACAATCACACCCAGAAAGAGGAGCCCAGGCCTTTGCCACTAATACAGAGTGCTGCAGTTCCCAACATCCCCGGGGGTGTCTGGGTTCAGAAGGATCAATACATAACTAGGAAGGAGCCTGATCTACAAAGTTATGATCTGGAAATTAGAAGTTTCCTAAGGAGCAGTGATGCATGGCAAGCACAGTAATTAGAAGCAGGAGGCTGTGGCCTGGTGTCAGTCCCAGCAGCAGCTGGGACCACAGGGCTTTCTCCGGGAAACCCACCAAGCCCCCGGACCCGCTGGCATCGCCGTGTGTCCCACTGCGTCACTGCACAGCCCCGCGCAGTGCCTGCCAGGAGAGAGTGTCAGGGATGTGTCACTGTGCTCTGACTCCCTGAGCTGGCAGCAGTGCTCACGGGGCTCTGAAGCCTCCCTGACTCACGCTGGTGGTGCCATTTGGGTCCAGGACAGTGTGTCCTGAAGGGCTGTTGCAGGTTGCTCCCACCTCGTGCAGATTGCTCAGGGCAGGCTGGCTGGCTCACTTGACACACGTATTGGTGCTGCCTTTAGTCCTGCAAGTAATGTGTATTGCTGGGTTGATTTTGGTCCTTTTTTTTAAATAATTTGGGGGCTTTTTTTTTTTTTTTGGGGGGGGGGGGTTGGTGTTGTTGGGGTTTTTTTGTTTGTTTGTTTTTGTTTTATGATGCCCACACTTTTGGGCTGTAATTCCTAAACTGAAAATTTAGAGAGAATGTGAACAGTGGCACTGTGGTCCTGGATGTCAGCATTCTTGTTTAACTAGTGCTCAGCTGGCTATTGAGTGCAGTTCCCTATAAGCATGCTGAAAATCAAATTAGCCGGTCAGTTTTGATTGGAAGCACTGTAAGTGAGAATGATAGAATTTTGTATTTCAGAAAATTATGTTCAGCCTTACCACCATTGCTGTGCTGGCACAAGTTACCTGCTTTCTGGCTCTCGGGTCCCTCATCTAATAGGTGCATTATCAGGAGAAATCTCACAGGAGTCAGTGAGAGGTAAAGCCACAGCAGTGGTGAAGCTGTGCCTTTGCCTGAGACAGACTGTTTTGAACACCTAAACCACAGCACACACTGACAGTGAAGCACCATTCCCCTTGCTTTGAGGCAGTTATTTTCCCTCTTTCTAGAGCGAATTTACTCTCTCTCTGCATATACCCAGTTATTCTTCTCAGGAATAAGGGAGGATATCAGGGACAGACACAGCCCAGACACTTCCTCCTGCTGCTCCACTGCCTTCCTTTGCCAGAGACTGGCAGTGGAGAACACCAAAAAGTTGAGACCCCCCCATCTGTGCAGGACAACTAGGCAAAGCAGAGTGACAAGGAATAAAGGCCTTCGCTTTCTTTTACTCCTTAAACAACCCAAGAAAAGTCATGACCCCTGAACCCTGTGGAGCTGGAAGCCACTGTAGGTGAAGATGAACTTAAGAGAAGTAATCCATCTTCAAATGACACCATAGCTTCCAGCAGTGGGAGCAGCTCTGCCATCAGGATGGTAGGTCTGAAGTTCCAGAGCACTGTGTTCTGCTGAACCAAAGGCTGAGTGTTCGGAGCACTCAGAACTGAGAGAGCACATGTGCAGAAAGAGCCAAGATGAAGATGTGTCATCTGCTTCCTGCTGGGGAGAGGCAAGAGTGACCTGCAGAGAGGGGAGGTGGCTGCCAGTAAAAACAGTGAGGTAACAGGGGAGAATCTTCCCAAGAGCAGGCTGGGAGATCATCCCTAGGTCCAGGCTGTATTGCAGGTCCGGTTCATTTCCCAGAGCACAGCGAGGCAGATCTGTTTGGTGCTCACTGGTTAGCTTGGTCATGAAATATTAAATGGATATTGACTTGGATTAAGGAGTGCATCAAGATTTATTGAGCCAACAGTTAAATACTGACTGAGGCAAAACCAAGCTAATACTTGCTACAGCGAACCATTTGAACACTAACATTTGGTGCATGTGTTGCTGTGTCTGTTTTGTGTATCTTCAGCCAAGTGTCCAAAGAACACTTTAAAGACAGAAGTTACATATATATTTTATATGTAAAAAGGAAGGACTTGTAAAGAAAAAAAGGAGTCAGGGGTTGGACAAACACTGCAGTTGGAAGAAGAAATACAGCAGTGAGCAAAAAAGTCACAAATGTGAAAATAGTAAGCACAGAAAGAGACCCTTATAATCATCTCTCCTAAGCTGGAGAATCTCCAAGAAACTTTTAGCTTCTGTGTGGGACAGAACAGTGCTCACACTAGATTTCAAGATCTCAGATGATACATCCTTTGGGGACAGCTCTGCTGCCCCACTGGAGGAACCCAGGGAGCACAAGGGGGAAGCCAGGATTTCATTAATGCCTCGTCAGGCACTGCTAGTTGTGCTGGATTGAGAGGACTGTGGCAGAACTTCCACAGCAGCAAGGAGCTAGACTGATCTCCCCTACGTGGTATGGATGTTGAGCTCATCCATCTAGTAAATGAGAACATTATTAGGAGAATGATTACACGTGTTTCTATTTAGTTTTCATTCCGTTCCCAGCCAGGGTAATTGCATGTGCCTGAAAACATTTTAAAACGCTGTTTGAAAAGAAAGGAGTACTTTTTATTTGAATTGGTTTTTCCGGGGATTTAATATTGCTAATGAGAGTGAGATGCTCCAGAGTTTCTCATAAGAAGCTCATGTGCAGCTCGTATATGGATACTTAAAAATATTTATTTGTAGAGAGAGTTCATCCTTCATTAGGTCCTATCTGGTATTACATAGCTCTCCCTGTCCTAAATACTGAATTCAAGGGTCCTTGTTCTGTCAGATTTGTTTAATATCCTGATGAGTTATGATACAGATAACTCTCATCGTAGAATGGTTTGGGTTGAAAGGGGCCTTAAAGATCATCCCATTTTTCATCTGGGGTTTTATTGTTTGCTACAGATTTTTTTTTGTTGTTGTTCTGTTTGCTGCAGCTTCATCGTTCAGGTTGGTGTCCAGCTGACATCTTTATCTGCCACAATTAACGTGTACTATTTTTAGAAAACAGTTAAATTTATGGTGTTCTAATGTAGATATCACAGAATTTTACCTAAAAAAATGCAGCTGTGGCCATGGATCTGAATTTCTAGTCCTAACTGCTTAGTATGCATTAGGTCACACGCCAGCATTTTGTTAAATTTAAACACTCCTATTCCCTGTCCAAAAATGTAAGATAACTTTTGTGCTGATAAATCTGGTTTATATTAGTGAGTACAAATGACTTCCCATTTAGCTCACATCCCAAATGTGGAACTGCTGTACCTTTTACAGCAGTATCTCCGTGGGAAGAGGGTGTCAGCATTTCCATTCCAGCCTCCCTCGCTGAGCGGCTCAGAATTCAACTGTAGAATCTCATTCAAAGCAGGAGCTAAATGGACCAGGTGTTACCACAATTTGAGGGGGTTACTCCTCATCAGCTGTTCCATTTTAGTGGAGCAGCTTTTTGCCTGAAACACAACTTTCATTTCTGCAGACAGGGATAAAAACAACAGCTTTTTCTTGTGAGCCTTCCAAAGCCACTGCAGGGGCCTCCTGAAGTCACCAAGCACTAATGTCCATCTGTAGCCTGACTTCACTCATCTGACCCTTTGGGTGGGTTTCTTTTCGATGTCTGGCTTGTCTTGGATGAACTGTTTGTGGTGACAGGGGCTGCTCAGTTCTGACTCTGAGGGATTTTGAGTCCTTGCTCATTCTGCATGCATGGTTCAGGTTGTTTGTGTTCCCGAGTGCTTTGCTGCTGCAACAAGTTTGTCTGTAGCATAATTTTGTACATTCTCTAGGGCAGGAAACTTCATTTCCTTTACTTCTTGCAGCTTTGTGCATATTTATGCATAAACAGTTAATGATTCATAAAGATGAGCCAGTTTGATTCTTTTGAAAATATTATTACCTGTTTTGATAATGAAAATAACCCAACAAACTATATTTCATGTTGAAAGAAAGAGAATTCCTTCTGCTGCCATCCCTTTATCTCAGGTGTGCTCAGTAATTGCAGCTGGGAAGAATTTGCCTGGGGAAGATTTCCCATAAATCTAATTAAAATAGGCTTGCATCTTTTTTTTGAAGCAGTAATTCAACAATGCACATACCATAAGCACCATATGTCAGATAGCATGAATCCTCTGGAAGTTTAAGATGGAAAAGAAAGCTGAGCAGCAGAAATGAAACCCCTTAATGTCTCTTGGAAAAGGCATCATCTTACAGGACAGTGAAGTAAGTGGACAGTTTGCAGGATAATTGCAAATCAGTGTAGTAAGCTCTGAGATGTAGAAATGCTACTCTCAGCACCATTGATCCAACTTAAAAGTGCTCTTTCTCAGCACAATTAAGTCATAAACTTGACTGTACTCTGCATGTTTGAACCTGCTTTCTGTTTGTCCCTGGCTGGCAGCACACAGGTGCAGAGCAGCTGAGTATTGGAAAACTCCTGACCACTTATCCCATTACCTCTCTGTTCCATGGGGTCCTGAGCAAGGAGGGGTTTTCTACAAGGAGAAGGAAGAAAGCTTTCAGTCTTGCTTTAATACCATATTTTGCACTTAGTATTGAAGTCTGACGAATGAGTGCTGATTTAGAATTCCTTCCCACATCCTGCCACAGCTCGCTCCATAAATCAGATGGGTAGGACCTCAAATGGGATAAAGAGAAACAGGAGTCAGGAGTCACATAATGATGGGCAGTGGGGGAATAAGCGTCACCAAATGTAGTGCTCATTTTTAATGTTTAGTTACATTCTAATGGAGTCTCGTGGAAATAAAAATCATATTAATATTCAGCCAGTGGCTATGAAAGGTGTCTCTTTAACTGTGTTATAGTTAAAATTTTACTGGCAAAATACGATCAGTGTAAAACTTACTGAGTAGCTGAAGTTTCCCAGCAGTTTAAGCAACGACAAACCATAATCAAGAGGATGCTGAACAGTCTTAAATGAAGAGTGTGCTGGTTCTGCTTAAGAAATAATTTAGTAGCTCATAGGCTTAGGGTTAGCTTCAAAAACTAGTCAATGCTTTCAGGCCCAGATTTCACACTGCCTGATAGAGCAGTCCTCTGGAAAATGCAGAATTAAAAGAAATGATTGTTGCTGTATATGGAGATTGTCCTGAAATTCAGCCAAACGTTGAGTGGATATCTTTGCTCTGGAATAGGTTGGCTTTAAGAGCTTTGAAAGAATTATCATTCTTTATTAAGTGATTCCTTCAGATTTACTTTTTTTTTTTTTTTTTGCAAGGAGTGCTCTAAAAATACTTCTTTATCATATGGGGAAGCCAACAGGTTTGTAGATGTGTGGAGATAGATGTTCTTAGTGAAACACTGTAGCTGAATTCACATCAGAAAAGGAGGAGTTGCACTGGGTCTTGCTTCCATCTCAGTCTATCACTTCAGAAAGAAGGAAGCCCCACATTTTTCTGTCATAGTGACTCAAATGGAGAATCACCTAAACTGATGGGATGTTTTGTGCTTCACTTGCCTCGCTGAGAGACACCACAGTCACCTTTCCCAGGGAGGGCTTGGCACTGGTGACACTGCTGAAGTAACACCACCTCACTGCTGAAATTCCTGTATTTTAGTTGAGATGCAAGGAAGGAAATCAGCCCTGTGTGTATGCAGGGGGTTAAAATTGTAAAAATACGCACAGAAGAGGCAGGGGTGAGTAATTCAACATCCTTGCATAACAGCCTTGCATGAAGTGAATATCCCTCCAGCTCTGGAATCCAGTGCTTGGGTTTTCTTGGATCAGGGCATTGGTTTCTTGAAGCTACATAACTACAGCGTAACTACTGCTCTGTGTAGCCAAAAACCATTAAGATTAGTGCCTAAAAATAAAATTTCTTGCGATTGAATAGATTAATTAATAAGGAAAGAAGAGAGCAACAAGAAGGTAAAAGCATATCAACAATATTAAATCTTCTCAATTGGTTGAGGAGTGTTGCGTGGTAATTGGCATAACTGTACACAATGTGATATTTATGTGCTTTCTCTTCCACCCTCTCTCTCTTTCATTCATCAAATTGCCTGTTCAGGCTTCAAATAAATAAGTGTAATAAAAAAGCTAAGGCAGATCCGTAAAAACTGAATAAGCCTTTCAGATTCACAAAAGCTTGAAGTGGTGGAATTTTTTCCCCATGAAAGGGCTAAACATTAAGATCATGAACAAATCATTTTGTCTAAGTAGTGTGAGTTTCAAGCACACAGCTGCATGCATCCAGGGAAGTGACATATCTTCAAAGAATATAGCCAGCCTGAGTGATGAAAATCAGCCTGCCAGCCTGCACACATTTACATGAGTGCTTACACTATCAGTCAGGCATTTCCTCTGCGCCCGTGGTTTTATTTAATGGGAACTATCAAGGATTACAAATGGACAGTTTTCTTTGCATTTCCTCCCAGCTCCCAACTGTGTTCTCAGTGAGCAGGACTCGGGCACATCCACTCGGGCGCTCTCCTGGTCCCTTTGTGTGCTGACACCCCCTTAGTGGGGGCTCTTGGCAAGGTCAGCAGGACCAAATATGAAGCCACAAGGTTTAAAGCCTGTAAAGAACCCCGTAGGAGGAACCCCGGTGTGTTTGGGACACGGATATCCACGTGCTGGTGACAGCGGGTCCTGTGCAGGCTGTGCTCCCACAGGCCATCCCTGGCGTGGGTACATCCAGCTGGCCCTGCATCCCAGCCCACCTGGAGCTCTGCGCTGGGTCAGACCTTCCCACTCGGAGTAGTGTCCCTGTGGAGCTCAGGGATGCAGCAGTGCAGTGGGACAGACACAAAACGTATCAGAGATGTCAAACTCCAACCTGCAGTGCCCCCATGGTCTTCAGCTCTACCCAGCATGTCAAGTCCATCCTTGTCTTTAGAGTCCCACAGTGGGAAGGGCAGATGTGATTGCTGGGAGAGCAGTCGGTTAATGAGGGGGAAGAGACATTCCAGCCATGAGCTCCTGAAAGTCCTGCTGTCATCCATCTCTCTGGAGCCCCACTGAGCTCCCGAGCCCCCAGCCAGAACCCCCTGAAGCTGTTACACCTCCTGGTCTATCCCATGTCCCACAACACTCACCACCATGCTGCAATTCAGCTCCTGCTGCTGGACACAAGGACTGAGTGAAGTCCTTTGCCCTTTGGCACTGGGAGTGCGCTTTGCCTGAAGGGACGAGGAGCAGTGTCAGGTTTGTGGCACTGCTGGGTGCGTGATGCTAGGCTGGATGAGCTCCTGTCTCCAGCTGTATGGCCATTTTTATGGCATGCTGATCATTTTGATTCTGAGCCAGGTATCCAGAAGTTCACTCTGGCTCTGAGGACTTGTAGTACATTATCATACACTTTGAAATTCATGCAGGGAATTCATAGAGCAAGTATAAATCAAGAGGTGACAATTCTCTTTTGAAAGGTCATGTTGTGTGGGGCTGTGCTTTGCGTTCAATAAGCCTCTAGCTCGAAAATTTGGGGCGTTTATTATTTTATGAAGAGCAGATGTTGTTTATTTCCTTTTCGTGCTTGACACCTCCAAGATTCAAAATATTTTTTTTATTCTCTGCTTGGAACCAAAA
This sequence comes from Pyrocephalus nanus, assembly GCA_038380795.1. Classification (NCBI taxonomy): domain Eukaryota; kingdom Metazoa; phylum Chordata; class Aves; order Passeriformes; family Tyrannidae; genus Pyrocephalus; species Pyrocephalus nanus. The sequence continues at coordinate 18,019,920 of CM076270.1, read as the reverse complement.
CCTAGTCCTGCCAAGGTGCCTTGCAGTGCCAGGCACTGCGGGGGCTTGTTGGGGAGGTATTTTGCAGGTGTGCCTGGGTAATTCCATGTTTCCTTGATCCAGCCCTTCCTTCTGCAGTAGCACAGGGGGCAAAGAGTGCCTTGTAAACCTTGATGTGAACAGGAACAGCGTACAAGGGCCTGGACTGTGGTGCTAGAGGTGGACTGGGCTATCACCATCAGCTGGCATGGTGCTGGGCTGGTGGGAAGGAAGGGGACAGGAGAGGAAATTTCAGGACATGGGCAAGAGGTCCAGTGAATTTCTCTGAATTGCATGACATGGTACCTGTAAGAGAAAAGGAGATAAATCCTCTTCTCTATGCCAGAGACACCCTGGACCTGCCCAAAGTGCTTGAATTCTGCTGCTGTCGGGTGCCTGGGGGGCAGAAGCCAGTGGTGTCCTGCAGCACTCAAAGGATTAATGCTGCCAACTCCTGTACCACAGGAGCAAAGATTAATGCTGCAATAAGAAAGCAAATGCTTGTGTGGGTAATTCAGTGAGCCATAACGTGTCTTTTTGCCTTGTGTTATTTTCCCCTGAGAGCATTTCCTCTGTAACGTTGACTTTTTTGTTTCCTGATTAACTCTCTTACCTGTCCGTTCCATACAACTGCGGCATGGTTTTAGACAAGTATGCACAGTACGGTTCAGAATGGCTTAAGAGCTCGACTAAATCCTCCAAGAGCTGTGCACAGCCAGTGAAATAATCTGCTTAATTGCCCAAATAAATAAAGGAGAAGTTTGGTTTAAAGATTAGGAATGTAAATGATAGGAAATAGTAGATGTCTCTCCTTTTTAGTGTGTTTTTGCTCCCCCCCCCCCAGCTGTCTGTGCATGATATTTGCTATAGTACAGCTATAGGTTTTTAGTGGGTTCTTGCTTCCCCCCTCCCCCCAGCTGTCTGTGCACGATATTTGCTGTAGTACAGCTATAGTTTTTTAGTGGGTTCTTGCTTCCCCCCTCCCCCCAGCTGTCTGTGCACGATATTTGCTGTAGTACAGCTCAGATTCCAGGTTTATGTCACCCAGTTCAATCGTTAGGCCTTGCCTCGAGCGCAGCAGCATCGCTGCCTAGTGAGATGGCTTTAAAAATTGTTAGTGAGCAATGAGAGTGGCGTTTCTTACCACGTTTTATTGGTTGGGTCTCCATTTCTCAGTTGCTTCCAAGACTGTAGTGTCCACAATTGTAGCCATAAGAACACCATCTGAGGATGCTGCTGTCTTCACCCATCTAAACCTGCCCGGCATATCATTAAGGAACTTGGCCTTTGGTCTCCTGCTTGAGTGTAGGAGTCTCTCTTGAGGATGAAAGCTTCAATTTTATCAGAAATACTGACAGTGGGGAACTGTGGACAGCAGGGACACATCTGTAGTGCTCTGTCCACCTAATGGTATTCAGGCTTTGTGGAACTGTTTGCTGAAAACGAGGTGGAACATTAACTGACGTACTGCTGTGGTGTTAACCAGCCTGACATTCCTGGCTGATTAAAGGGTTAGAAAAACCATCTCAGTTTTGAGCCATCAGGGAAATGTGTTTCCCAAATGTTAACAAGAACCTCAGAAGGAAGTTACGAGGATTCCAGTGCATGTAGACAGTAAGTTGTGCTCCTTTACGTTTTTATAGATACGTCATTTTGCATACGGAATAATCTTCCTCACATGCAGGCCTCTGTCTGTGGTATTAATTTATTCTGGAAAAATTGGAGCTAAGAAGGAAACCATGCCTGAATGTGTTGCTAGAAAACATCAGTTGCCTTTGATGGAAAGAACTGAGTTAAACATAATGTGCTAACTGCGAGAAACAAATCTGACGTCTCAATAGAGGAGCGAATGGTTTCCATTAAGCTTGCTAAATCTGTCTTTCTCAGAGTACCCAATATAACCTCATACACTCTTGATTTTAACAGACTTTATTATACTCCACCTCAACTACATAAAGCTGAAATATCTAAAATATTTAACAGATGTGGAACAGTAGAGAGGGACCTCTACAACAGGCAGTATGGGATTGGTCCAAATTAAATAGTGATCATGGACTATTAAATATTAAACGCTGTTCTGGAGGTGGATCATTATTCCTCATGTTACATTGGCAGTTCTGGCACTTAAATGAGAAATGAAAAAACTCTTGACTAATATGATCTGTGAAAATGTGTAGCCTGAGAGTGTTTTGGTTCTGATCTTGCAAGCTGCACTAACATCCAAAGAGTTAAACAAGATTAAATCATGCTCCCAGTATCAGGAACACCACAGTTTAGAAGACACTATACAAAGGGAGTTGTGGTACCAAAAAAGTTAACAAAGGCAGCAACTTTAGATCAGCACCCTGAGTACTTCCACTCTTACATAGCTGAATAAAGGGACTTAGAGTAGATGTGAGAAGCACAGTGGAGTGATGGAAGCTTTGCAGGCAGGGAGAGGGGGCAGAATAAAGTGCCTCTGTGAGATCAGGTACAGGGGAAGAAATAACCCCAGAGTGATGTGAGGGGGGAATAGAAACACGAGCCTGGGAAAGCTCAGCAGAGATGGGGTAAATGTCTGAGGAGAAGCCCCAGGGTGTTATATCAAGGGTATATATTACTCATGAGAAGGGTGTGGGAGAAGTATAACAGGGAGAATTCATGAAAATTATAACAAAATATGGTTTCTTCAGTCAGTTACCCCTTCCTTACAAACAATAAGGCCAAGTGAACAGTGACTTGGTCTGCACTGGCCATTTATTTGAAGTATTAGATTACTGCAGAGATAACACAGGTACAATTTGTTACTAATAAAAAATTAACATCTCTGAAAGTTTTCTGTTCTAAAGGTGGTCCCACCTGTGTTGTGAGATAAATTCTCATGTTATATAGAATACTAAGAAGAATCAGAGGGGTTAATTAACTATTGCTGCATATTCCACTGTACCAAGATCATGCAGAGGCATCTTAAAGATGAGAACTTTTGAAAGAGGCCACTAATGTAAAGCATCCACTGTAGATCCAAAGAGAGAATATATAAAACATATGGACATAGCCCATAGGAGCACAGTTTATTTGGAAGTAATAAACTGCCTTTTTCTAGAAACTATTAGACTAGAAAATCTGTTGAAAGAAAACTCACGGGCTCCTGGCGCATGAATAGAAGAGAGATAAACAAAACACAATAATAAAATAGTAAACCACCACCTTAGGATGTTTTAACAACTATTGTCGTAGCTGTTTTCATTCTTTTGTTAGTATTCTTTCATTTCTCCTTCTTAAACATTTAAATATCAGTGGCTCTAATGCCTGGCAGAAGACAAAACATTTCTTCATTACAAGATAAAGAATGGCTCATCAACAAAACACACACCGTGCTGAATATCTTCACAAAGAGATCTGAGAGGCACAACAGATTGTGACAATTAAAAAGTCTCTCAAGCTCTTCAAAACACAGATACCTCAGCTGTTGTGCTTCATATTAATCCAGGCCTCCTTGAAGATAAAATTTGACAAGAAGGTGCTTCATTATGGTTCCACATTGCCATCTCTTTTAACAAAAACCAGCTGAAGAGAATGGGAATTAGGATACCATCTATTTCAATAGTCACAGTAAGATTTGCAATATGTGTTGTCTTGATATAACTTAGCTGGAGAATAATGAGTTGAATGAAGGGGGGTAAGAGGAAACACGATGTATAAAAATGAACACAATTAAGCCCCATTCCCTTTATACAACTGCACTTATTTGTCTGATGGATACACACACTGCACTGGGGACAAGGTGAGATCAGGCTTAAAAGAAAAACCCAGCATAGAAAAGAAAACGGAAAAAAAACACCTACCATCTGCACAGCAATAAAAGAACAAAAAGCAGGGGGATATCCTTTTAATTATTGTGATGAATCATGTTTATTACAGAAGGAATAAGGGGCCAACTAAGAACAGCCCGGTGTGCTGGTAGTAAATCCAAAAGAGTAGGCAGTCCCTGCAGAGCTTGCAATTATACAGGAGCCCAGGTAAAGCTCTGGGGAGGGTGACAGAGAACAACAGAGGAAGCGGGGGTAGATCTAAACATGATTTTCACAGTGGCTTTTTGCCCACTTCCCTACACAAACAGGCTTGTGACACCACTGTCTCTGTGTACCTGGGGGTGCTGGTGACCATGTCTGTGTGTTCAGCCCTGCAACAGCACAGGGAGGGCTTGAGGCTGAGAGGGGGGAATTTTTGTGAGATGACCTTGACTGAAATCGGTGAGCAGACTTTAATTTCACAGTCGCTCAGGACGTCACAGTAATGGGAACGAATAGCTCGTGCCTGCCCCACAGCTTGCACAGCAGAGAAAAGAGAGAGAGAGGGAGCATTAGTGCTGCTGAGCCTTTCCAGCTGCCTGAGATTTCCCACCGGGTGTGTGCCCCCGCAGTTGTAATCACAGCCTATCACTGCCAGCCCTACCTGCCTGACAGTAAGAAGCATGGCCTTGGCTTTGAAGTTAAACTAAAGATAGATTTCTTCTTTTTCATGCCTAATTAGGATCAGATGACCAAATACACAGCGGGGTTCTTGCTATACTTCATGTTATGTTTCAGCAGCTAAATATAGCTGTATTACCTCAGAAACACTTAAAAGACCCAGACCAAACAACTCCCCTACGTACAGCAGTCATGACGGGGATTCTTTGGGGACTCCTGTTCCTTTCCAGTTCAGTTCCAGCCAGCACTGGTGGGTGGTGTGTGGCTGCTGCCAGAGCAGCCAGCACTCAGGGCTCAGCACAGCCATGTCCAAGCTCTAGGGAGGCAGAGGAAGCCACGATGCCAGAAGGGGAAATGCTTCATAGTCTCCTTTTGCCACCTCTGCCTTATATTTCATGAGTCACAGTTAGGAGAATGCCCAAAGCAAAATCAAGGCTACGTAATGGGATTGCTCAGGCATCGGGTGAGAAGACAAGGGCATGGGAGCCTGCCTTGGTTTGCTGGGCTCCTCCTTTGTCATCCCAAATAATCACACCTCCCAGAGCTACGTGTGGAGTGGTGAGAACCTGGGTGGGGCTGGACACGCAGGGAGAGAGGCTGCTGTGAGCTGCTGTGGAAGTGGGACACGCCACTACTTGTTCTTCACTGCAGTGGGAGCGCCTCATCCAGAAAGAATGCTGATGGGTGCAGTGTGTGCTGTCAGTTCACCCTTGGCTTATTGTTTTCAAGCAACAGCTTACCCACGTGTGTGTTTACTGGTACTTGCTGCTGTCTCAGGCCAAGGTTAAGTGGGAGCAAAGCGAGACATTGGTACAAAATGCCAGCACTCAGTACTAGTCATAGCTCCCTCACAGGAGACCAGAGCCAGCAGGGAGCCAGGGCAGTCAATCCCACATGGGATGCTCTACAGCAGAATATGAACTTTCCTGGAGATGTCTTAGTGGTCCCTGAGTAACATACCTGTCCATGAAATTGCCTGAGCTTTCCCAGTCCATATTTCTCCTCTAGAGCACTGTATTGCTGACAAGCTCATCCAGGAGTTCCTGGAGGGTGGGGAAACTTACTGATGGTGAGTGGGGTTGTTTCCTCCTTGTTTCCACTGAGAATCCCTGCAAAAAGGAAGATTTACAGTGGTGAAGAAGCTGTGAGAGAGCAGAATAAAAGAGCAGGCAAGCTCTAGGGCAGGGAAGAGAAACAGGGGAGGTGATTGAATGGTCCTCACAGCTCTTCAGTGTAAATCTGTTGGGCAGAGCTGCTGGGGTCCAGGAGGAACTGGCCTCCAGTGGAGGAACAGCTTCCACATGTAAAACTTCAGGCAGAAGTGACCAAGAATGCTCATGCTGAGCTGAATCAATGATCGTATTTAGGCAGCAAAGAGGATGCTGTTCCATGAGAAGGCAAAAACAAGAGGGTGGGTCACAAGCAAGCAGTGAAGAGGAACTGGCAAGAAGGATTAAATAGAAATGAAATCTATTGAAATGAAATGAAAGCATCTTGCTGAGAAGGGGGAAAACAGTATCAGTAGAATGTTTTGTTTTACACTGATTGTCTTACAGTGGCAGCACTCGGGTTATTTTGCTGGGTTTTCACCTCTTCCAAACTAGGTCTTTACGACAACAGAAGCCAGCTCCAGTCCAGAGCCCTCTCCTGTATTTTGTAGAGCTTTTCTTTGCTCCTTTTGAACACTGCTTGAAATTTAGGTAAGGACTACAGAGCTATACAAGAGCAGAATCTAATTTAGACCCATCACTGGAGAAAATAGGATGATTGTTTTAATTAAATAAAAAATTAAATTTTTGGTGACATGAAGAATGGAATGGAGAAACTTCAGAAATCTCAGAAGATACTTCAGTGACAATTATTCTAATTGATTAAGTGGAAACTTTGTCACTTACAGAGAATACATTCAGAAATAATAAGTGTAAAATGTAAAACATCAGGATAAATGACTGTTGCATGTATGTGCTGAAATGGCTTAAATGAACCCTGCAGTGAAGTGCTGGTAGCACAAATTTAGAGCCCTGTTCTGAACATTCCTGTCCTCTCCCTGGAAATATCAGTTCCTTTATATAGTGTGAATGAGAGAGAAAGACATTTCAAAGCCATTTTACATCTCTGGTAAATGTGGGCCAGTTCCCAGCTCTGAATTATAGGGATATACAGCACAGGAGAATGTGGTTATCAATTTCCCTTGTGCACCACGAGAGAGCTTTTGATCTTTGTGATCAGATTATCTTGTTAGTGGCTCTCAAGAAAGCAGTAAGAGCAGATGATAGTCCAGGAAAACCGATGCAATGACCTTTTTCCACTTACTGTGCATGTTCCGAGCCTGAACAGAATTTAAACCTTTGAAGGGGAAAAGCAAAGCCACTGTCAGACAAAGAACTCCTCCTGCTCTCCAGAAATTTGACTGGTGATCTGCCAAGGACGGCTGATTGTTTGCCCTTATGTTGCATTTTAACCTGGTTTCATAAACAAACACAGCTTATATAATGTGCTCTGTTGTGTCCCTGTCTCTCAGCCTTGCCACTCCCTCTGTGCCTTTTTTACCCTTTAGCCATTTTTAATCAAATTTAACAGATCCTGTGTTCAGTGAGGAGAGAGACTCAGTGACAAAAATACATTACTGTGAACTCCATCTTTGTGATGGCAGAGAACCTCCATGGAAGCCACCAATGAAAAAGAAAAGCCGTAGGAAAAGCCATAGGAAAAAAGCCCCAGTGGCAGCTGCTGCTTGCAGATCTTTCTTCTTCCCTTTCTGGATAAAAATGACTTAGCAAAAGCATTCAATCATGTCCTCAGATGTTACTGTGAAACCATTGGAGTACAACATCTGGAAAGAGAGGCTTTTCTTCAGTCAGACTCATGCAACATGAAGTGCATTTGTCTGTTCTGTTACCACACCATGCTTTCCCAAACACAAAGAGTCTGGGCTGGCCCTTCATGTGGAATAAACTGGAGCAGCTCCACAGAATTCAGTTTGCTGATTCATAGCAGCATAGGCTCCGATCCTCTTTTCCCCCCTTTCTTTTCCTGTGTGTGTGGCACAGTGTAAATGATGCAACATATTTAAAAATGTGATATTTGAGCCTGGTGGCTTCTGAGACAGTGGGATTATTTTTATATGTGGGTTTGGGTTGCAGTGTTATTAAAGCTAGTTAGCTTATGCAGTGAATAATTGGTGATTTAGCTCCCAACACTGGTACATGTTAAATGGATGACAAACACCATTATCCATCTTCTTACCATATTTTCTGTAACTTTATTCCATATTGTGTTTTCGTGCTCAGTTGCTGTGATTTAGTGTGGAGGAGACTAAGCAGATCACTGCTTCTGTCATGTTTTAACATGAAACATCAAATCCAAAGCCTGGGTCTGTTGAGCACTACCAAGTAATGAGAGACTTTGATTGTTCTCAAGTCTTTCCAATGAAATGTCAAACTTTTCATTCTGTGAAAATGATGTTCACCAACGTAGAGCTTGAAAACAGATAATTATCCAAGAACATGAAACAGAATTAACATGCACTGGAGCATGTCATGAACATTTCCCTCAGCAAATAACAAAGGTAATTGCTGTCTGAGTACAGAGCAAGGAGAAAGGTTGGCTCTGTTCCTTAGATAATTCACATTGGCCACTGTTTACCCACTTAACCCATGAAAACGTGCACCTATCAGAAGGGTGCCATTCCAGGGCTGATGGAGTGTGACCAGCCCCCTGATTGCAGGCACTTCTCATTTCACACTTCCCAAGTCTGATCAGACAGAAGTCCTTGGCTATTATTAGACATCTAAACCCTGATGAGTCAGAGCTCTGAGTTAAAGAGCACATTTGTAAACCACATTAAGTCCCAGTAATAATTAATACATTTTTTGAGCCACATTTTGACTTCAGGCACAATTAAGAGGCTTCATTCTTAGCCTAGAAGAAAGAATGGAAATAATTTGCTATGTGGACACAATTTTCCCATATAGAAATCAGAGAAGCAAGGAAAAAAACCCCACTCCTAATGGCTAATGGCAGTGGTTCTGGTTTGTGATTTTGATTTTACAAATCAATTTTCTAATATTAGAAACTAGTGGAGTGTAGAGATACAGGATGGAAGTCTGGAAGAGACCTCTTGAATACCACATATAGCTCATTGACATCACAGGCAACTGTACTTACAGATGGATTCAGGCGGGTCCTGCAGATGCAGCCATCCACCAGTCAGACACGCACACTCTCAGCAACCCTGTCCCAGAAATGAGCTATTTTGAAGGGTCCAAGGTCTTTTGTAAGCAACTCTTGCCTATTCTTCATCAATAATTATGTTTATGTTACAGTTTTATTACAATTTATTACAACTGTTTACCTTTTTTTTTCCCTCTACATTAAGAAGATGCAAAAAGCCTTCATGTAACACAACAGGTTTTTAGCCATATGCTCTATTTTCAAACTACGTATACTGCAATTTTATTTTTGGAAAGACTGCACTATGCTAACTGTCTGAAGGTGAAGTTCCTGCCTGTGGCAGGGACTAGCCCAGGGTCTGTGTCTAAGTTAGGCCCACTAGGTACCAGACCAGAAAGATCACCTTCAGTGCATCACATAACACCAAAAAGTTACAGCCCAACACCAAGATAAAACGTCAAGAGGTGTCTCTTTGCTTCCTTGCCCCAGCTGGCTTACTGAATACAAATCAGATCTTCTTAATTGTCTTTAAACATCTGTTGTGCTTGGTTGAAGCACATTATTAACTAGAATAAGTCTTTTTTTTGTTTGTTTTTTTTAAATTTGTGCTCACTTTACGTCATTCACAGTTAATACTTTTTGGGTGACAGTTTCCCCAAGCTGTTACTAGGAAGCTGTTTTGCTAATAGTGATAAGATTCTGTGGGTGCATGTTCTTGTTGCTTCTTCACAGTGTAATCAGTAAATCTGAGAACGTATGTAGCTTGTGTAATTTAATTCAGCCAGCATTAAGCTGCTCCTGGTGCTGGCAATCTTCTAGAAACACGCTCACCTTTAATAAGCAGCTGAAAAACAGAAACCGTAAACATCAAAAGTAGATGCATTAAACCCACAGTATAATAAGGTGAATCTCTAAAAGCCATCTTAGATTCCTGCTGAAATAATTCTATTACATTTGTAATCAGCCAAGAGAGAAATAAATGATTTTAGCTTCTCTGCTGTGCAGTGTGGATCTGCATTGGACTATCCAGGAAATCAGAGGAAGCAGCCAGATTAGGGGAAGGATACAGAGGAGAAATCAAAAGTATTCAAAGATAAGTGAAAGTGTGGATTCTTGGGTATCCATTGTGTGATCTGGCAGTAAAATTATAAGGAGGAGGGTAATGAGTCATTCTTCATAAACCAGAACAAAAACTAATCACAGGTAGAGGCAGACATGCAAATACAAAGCCTCAGGGACAGAGGATTGGAAAGTGTGTGTGGAGAAGTTAGGGCTGTAAAGTTAGGAGGGAAACATATATAGAAAAGAAAGAAATTGTTGCAAAAAACTTCCACTGAAATCATGAGAAGCTAAATCCATTGTAAGAGTACAGATGCTGTTTCTGAAAGCAGTAATTTAGTGATTTAATGGGAATAAAAGCAAGTCAGAACCAATAAAAACACCAACTCTATCAGCTCTTTGGCTTGAAAAAAACCTTCCCAAAAGATGTACAACTTGTACTGAAGATGCTCAGAAACACAGTGGGAGGGTTGGTCACATAATTAAGATACTTTCAACAAAAGGCTTCTTGAATAAAGCAGAAGGTGAAAAACAATATGTACCTTTGCAACATAACCTCAGCCAGAAATTGTTCTGCGTCACCTTTGCAACTTACCTTCGACTGGAAACTGGTGCAGGTTATCCAAAAGATGTCTCCAAGAGCAGCTGCAACGTCACAAACAAGTACAGAGCAGGGAGGGTTATTGTAGGGCTATTGTAGGGTTTTTGTAGGATGGGCCATTTCATGGATGAGAGTGCTTCAGGCAACCTGAGCAACCTGATGGGAGAATAAACAAAAAAAACCTTAAAAATACCCCTAGAAAAATGGTAAAAGAACTTTGAAATTGCTGTGTGAAAATTGCTCAAGCAAACTTCGAAATTGCTCAAGTGAAAATACACTGGGGCAGAGGATGAAAGGAGGGGGTCAGTCCCCACTTTTTGGGCTCACATAGTCCAAAACTCTTGCTTTACATGTTTCCATGTACTTGAAGAGAGCCTTCCCCCTTCAGTTTGTATATATATACACATATATAGATGTAGTTGTAAACAAATAGATAGATAGACAGACAGACAGACAGACCAGGAGCATTGTCATAGACAATAAATACAAATATCAGTATAAGTAAATATGAGGTGCTTAGGCCAGAGCCAAAAACCCAGAACAAAGGAATCTGCCAGTGTTGGTGCAGTTCCCATATTGAAAAGGTCTAGCCTGGAGGGAGGTGAATAAAATTCTGACCCTGTTGTCAGTCCACATAAATGATGTATAACCATAAATTACTGTAATGTCTACAGGTGACTTGTAAAGCAGGATGTGCCATGCAAAGGTTATTGTAAGGATCTGAGTAAACAGAGCAGGAGGAAGGCTGGGGGTGTTGGTTGGTTGGATGGCTGGATGTGTTTCCTTCAGCTGAAGAAAAGGATTTAGGAGTTGGGTGCTGCAACTCCTCCTGAAGTTGCACTACTTCCTGAAGAAGCTAGAAGGGGATAATGTGTCAGGCCCTTTTTGATGTCTGTGAAATAGAGACAAAAGAAAAACAAACCAAAGGGAACGTCTGAACAAAATTGAAGCTAAATAAGAGTATTTTCCTTATTTATGCTGTAATATATAAATGCCAGATAAATATGAGAATAAGAAGCAAAAGCAACTGCCAAATGCTTTTTGAAAGGAGATAAGAGCATATGTGGAGGAAAATTAACCATAAATGTTATCTCAGAGGAGAGGTCCCACTTGGAATAAGCATATATATATATGGCAGTTATGTCTAAAATTTGTTATGTGGCTATTGTTTTGTGAAATGACAGAACATCTGCTCAGTCACAAGGCACCAGTAAAATGCAGCTTTATGCCTAAAGCAGTATGTCAGTTCCTAACAAAAAATGTATATAATAGGGCAAAAACAAAGGCACATTGTCTTTTCCAGTTGTAGTCATTTCTGACCTAATAATGGTTTAGAAAGGATTTTTTTTTATTTTTGAAAAAAAAAAAAGTGAATGGAAGGATTGAGTCATTTATGACTCTTTTCAAGATTAGGCTTTGTGCATTATTTGTTCATAAGCTGGCAAAAGGCTTTGTCTCTGCTGATCATTTTTATGGCAATAAAGCACTTTTAAAAAGGCAGCTACTTGTAAATATCTTGAAAAAAGATCATTCTGAGCTTAGATTTCCTAAATGCAGCACATAAACAGCCATTTCTTAATCACACTGGAAACACCAGCAAGTGATACGTGATTCGTGTGCTCACACGACGAGTGGACAGCACGAGTCAGATTTCACCTCAGAGCTGCCTTTTCAGAGAGGAAAAGCATTCACACTGCAATCAGTCATGTAGAAAGCTAATTAACAAATCCCTCGGGAGCAATGGTTGTATGGAATTTGTCTCTGAATATTCCAAGCACACAACTTTAAGTGGCTTCATTTAATAAGAGTATTTTCTTATATTTTCATTGTTGTGTTTGATGGCCTGAGGAGTCTGAAACTGTGGGGCAAAATATAATTTTAAAAACCTATTTTCTGGTGAAATGAGGTTATTATCCTGCAGTTTGAAGTCATCCCCTCAGATACACGTGACCCTTCAGAAAATAGACTGATCAATGAAATTGGCACTTTGAAAGAATGGTTTGCATGGAGTGAAACAGATATTACTTAGTTAACATGTGGCACTATGCAACTGGAACCTGCCTTCATGAAAATGGATGTATATTCTAACACATATGTGGTCAGAGTGAGAATTAGGGTTAAACTCATTGTGGAAAGCTCAGGGGTTGTGTGTCACGGACTCTTTGAAGCCTCTGAAGTCTGAAGGACTCTTTTATGTGACTGGGAAGGCGTGTGCTACATCATCAACTATTAATAGGGGAGAAAGGCAGCAGCCACTCTCATGTGAATTCTCTCTTCTCCAGAAAACCTTATGTCAGCAGGACTTTTTTTCTTTTTAATGTCACTTAAGGTTGGGACCTTTGCTGGTATAAATAAAATGCAGTGCAGAGTTTTCTGTGTATGACTCAGAGCTGAAGAGTGATATGTGATTTTTACCTTTCACCTGACTTAGATATTAAAGATTTCTCACAGAAACACTGAATATAGTTTCTCAGAAACCCTTTAGAGGTTTATGGACCTGATCCAAAGCCTATTGCAGTTGGGAAAATTCGCGATTTGAGTCAGTTTTCAGTTGGGCTGTACGAATCTTATTGATCTATTTATATAATTTTTTTCAAGAGGAAAAAAAATTACCTTTTACTCGTGGCAAAAACTTGAAGACCTAATTTTTAAGCTGTTAAGATTCCTGTATACCCTGAAATCTTTGGCAGCAGAGACCTCCTGCTTTGTGGAGGTAAAGGCACAAGCTCCAATGCTCAGATGGAAATTCATTGCAATTATTTAACCAAGGCATCAATTCTCAGCATCAAAACACGGCAGTCCCAGGATGGAGTTGTTGTGCAGCGTTGCCAGAGATGGATGGATGGCATTATGCATCAGCAGAGGGATATAAGTCAGCAAAATAAGGTTTTTTTAAGAGGGGCTTTTAAGCAATGATGGAAATGCCACAACTGACTGCAATCTCTGATCTCCAGTGTTAAACATGAAAAGAGACTGTGGCTCTCTCTGTGGCCATCTGTGGGGAAGCAGAAAGTTTTAGTGATTGGTGACAGCAGCCTGGAGAATCGTTCAGAGTTTTTAACTTGCCTGTCTCTAAAGATGACAGGAACCTTCAGATGACCTCCAGTTCCTCTGCTGAAGACCTTTCAGTCTGTAGACACAAAGCATTGCAGGCATTCCCTGCCCACAGCCAGACCCATAGAGTGAAAAATGAAGGTTAATGGTTTCCATTATGATATCCTAAACTTCACCATCCTAGTCCATTCTGATGCAATCTGTGGCATTTTGGTGCAGTCTCAGACTTTTTGAGAAGGGTTTCTATTGTTCTATGAAGAAAGGAGATGGAGACATGCTGGTGTAAGCTTTGCTTATCACTCTAAAACAGTGATCCTACTAAAATACTGTGGTGGTGGCCAAAGGACGAGTGTTTCTTCAGAGTCTGGCAAAGAGAAAGATGCTGGATCACAAGTCACTATGAAATGGTGACATTCCCTTCTCAGCAGAGCTGCAGGGTGTGTCTGGAGCTCCTCCCTGAAGTGGCTGCACTTCATCGATGCACAGAGTTGGGCTCTGGTCCATCATTCCGGGTAAATGGCAGCCACGGGACAGAAGGGTTGTTGGTAGAGGTTGGCAAAGGATACAGAAGGTGAAAAGGGTTGGCAGCTTGTCCCTGAGTTGATGTTCAGTGGTGATATGGTGATACTGAACTTGTACAGGGCTCTGTGTGATTTGGTGGAAGTCTCTGCTAACAGGCCAAAAAAGAGCTGGGTGCACCCTCATTAATACAGGGGAGATGCAGATCTGGGCTACAGCTCACCTCTTACTGTGGTAGAGGCACTAAGAACCCAGAAGCACGAGAACTGCTGCAGTGCACCGTGTTGGAAAGCTCAGCTTCCTTCTTGGAGGTGGAGCCCATTTGGTTCAGGTATTACTTGGGGTCAGGATTTGAGCCATGGGCAATGAATGAAATCCAATTTTTGAAAAGAAGGAGTATCTTAACAGGCAGTAAACATTCCTACTCTGACTTACAAGCCCTCATTAAAAGCCTTTATTAAATTTGGTGTCCATTCTGTTTGCCACTTAGCCATTTCTTTTCATTCTGAAGAATTATAACTAAGAATGAATGAGTCTCTTCTAATACAGTCAGGACGTAATAAATCTGTGAAAGAACTGAGCTATCTTTCCCCCCATAGGCAAATTTTTCCAATTGTTTAACAAAATGTTGGTTTGTATTGCCATGACATCAGTCTTTAGGCTGTGAATAACAAGGCTCAGCATTAAGCAACTTGTTTATAAAAAACAGTCATGCAGTAATATTAGAGAGTCTCCACTAGAGTCCATACCCTTCCTCCCACTTACTGAGCTCCCCACTGCACTGTGGGAAGCTTTTGTGTCTTCAGAATGAGCAGAGACAGTGAAAGGGTGAAACATTTCCTGAGTTCTGCCCTATAGGAGTTGTATCTGTTGTTCCATAGAACAGGATCTTTGCTGTACTGACCCAAGCATTTGTCAGCCCAGGGTGGGGGATGGCAGCTCACAGCAGCTGAAGAAGGAAACTGTCACACACAGCTTCCCACTACAGAGAAACTGCTGTGTCCATCATCATCCTTTCAGCCCAGTTAATAAAGTTGTATTAGCCCTGTGCTCCAGTTCCTCCCACAGCTCCCAGCCTTTTTAGTGTGAAATGGGTTTGACTCTTCAAAGTAGCTACATTTCCAAACACGTTCTGCTCAGCGCCAGGAATAACCAGTCCCTCTGGGATGAAGCAGATCACAAAGCCTGAAATGCATCTGCAGTACTTTGGGAGGAAGATACTTGTGATGAAGGTTATTGGAGAGGTCCAGAACCTGACAGCAGTACAGAGTCTTTGAGAAGCAGTACAAAATCTTTGCATTTGGTAGGTGCTCCTCAGGTGTGGGGGAAAGGTTCAGGTTTCTCCTGAATCCTCCTTGCTTGATAAATATTTGCCTTATAACAGAATTTATTAGTCTTAGCCAGTTAGTTTTTTTCTTCCCAAATAGCGCTGCTCTTGATGAGCCCTGCAAAAGCTGGGTTTAGATTCACTGCCAGTGAAATGGAATTTTTCATCTTTTGGAACTACCAGTGAACTGAAAAATCATTTATTCCCACAGTGCTAATAGTAGGCAGCTGTTCATGGTGACAGCAGGAAAAAGAGTTATCTAAAGATCAAAAAGCTGAGTTTGGGGAGTAAAGATGTTGTTAGAGCAAGTGTGACCTAGTATGATACATTTAGATTTATTCTGTAAGAGATTTTTCTTATTCTGTGCGCAGTCCTAGAAAAATATTTCAAGTGACATTTAATGAACAGCTTGCAGTTGGTACAGGCATCTTAAATGGCACCATCTTAAAAGTCATATCCAGGGGCCAGCATTTCCAAGTGACCAAGTCCATCGTGAAAAGTAGCAAATGCCTTCAGCTCTTCAAAGGTTGTAGAGCATGTTGTGGTGTTCAACTGTAAATAACTCAAAATAAGTCCTAGGACCGTTGGCACATTGAATACTCTGACCATTGTTGGTTTGTTGCTGCTTCTGTTTCAGCTGGATGCTGAGAAGGCAAAACTGAAACTCGAAAGATGGGCTTCCCGAGACTCTGGAAGTGGGGGAGGAAGAAGTGGAGAGGTGGAGTCAAGTGGAGATTGTGATGATGAGGATGGTTGTCAAGGATCTGGGGACAGGATCCACACAGCAGGTAAACACAGTTGCTGTCAGTACTTACAGAGGTTGGAAATTCATAAATGTCACAATTATATGGACAGAGCTCACACTTATCCTGCTTGAATTACTGTCAAAATCCTACTAAATTCAAAGGATTTGAATCTTAATCTGCGAAGAGCTGCAGTAAAAATAGAATGATACAGACAGTAACCTAATGTAATTTAACACTTGGCATGCAGATAAAAGACTTAAATTTAGAGTGAATAATATCTGCAATGAAATCTAGATCACAGAAATACTGAAGAGCCTTCCTCTTCAAATAAATGGAAAATTGATGTTCTTACGGAGTATGCTAAGTGTTAACATAAATATTTATTTATTGCATAATGATACTGAAGGATTATCCAAACAGAGTTGGCTGAAAGTCTGTATTCTTGAAAAAACACATGAAATACTGTGGGGTTTTCTTTCTAGTGGTGAGCTGCTGGATAAGTGAGATTTCTTGATAGTCTCAGATATGCATTCTGCAGTATTTATTCATTAAATTACTTGGATAATCTCTCACCAAGTGTAGAATCAACAACAGAATCTAACTCAACTTCCACCTACATACTGCCAATATAATATGTAGTTAAATCCTTTTAGTAACTCAATAAGTAGTAAGATGTTTCTGGATACTTGATATTATTGGTTTCTCTTATCTGATTAATTTTAGCTCATCAAAATGTAACTGCTTTAATTGCCATAGTGTGTGTCAATATTATGTGGATTGGGTGTATAGATGAAATACAGGTGTAAGAGTGTTGAAAAACAATGTTTATTGAGATGGCTGGAACTCAGGTAAGTTTTAAACTGCTGCTCAGATAAACAAAGGCCTTTTCCTTGTCCCTTTGCTGCTGAGTGGAGAGGGGGGGAAAGATATCCCACACTCAGGTAAGATTTGCAGACATGCTGTGATTAGTCTGTAGTCAAGACTTCAGTTGTTCCTGCTGTGAATATTTGTTCAGGGAAACCAAGCTTAGATGTGTGCTTTGAAACATGTGCAAAATGTTACAGCTAATTTGCAGCACCAGCTTGTAACTACTTGAATTTTAATTTGTGTGGATGGCATTGTGATGAGAGGTACATCATGTGGGGACAGTGTTTTTAAGAATTGTTAAGTAATTGGAACTAACAGATCAAGTAGAGGTTTTCATCATCTACCTTTTAAAGTTTTCGAACAGAAGAGTTGCAATACAACATTATTTTAAAACTATTTACTTAACTTTTTTGTTGTTTATTGTAGTACATCCATAAGCAGTGGAAAGATTTCTAGATGTTTTAGGCCCTGGGGATTTGGAAGGATAAATACTATAATGTGCTTTCCTCTCTGTATGGAGTAATACAAACCAAAGCCAGGTGCTACCCACTCTTCACTGAACAATCAGTCCATTAATCCAGTGTTGTGGGAGGATGTGTGTTCATGCTTCCAGGGAGCATGGCAGAGTTCAGGCATTCAAAAATAAAAACCTGAGTACTTTGAAGGCTTGACTTTCAGCTGCCTTTAATAATGGAAAGCTGCTTAGTGTCTCCTTTGCCCCTTTATTGCTATCTATTTAATTAAAATATTTTATGCTGATATCATCCTGGATTTAAAAGAATTACATTTCCAAAACTAGCTGTTTCAGAATTTAGCAGGGTGTATATCCAATTAAAAAGGTAATTACAATAAATTTTAGAAAATGGTATTGATTCATAACAGAAGAATAAGTATTTCATTGTGTGACAATAGTAATGCTGTATCATAATTAGCTTTAAAATATTGTACTGTACACAAGCCACTAGCAGTAAATCTCTTTTGCATATCTGGATACAATTAAGAGATAAAATGCAGTAATCTCATTATGGAGCTGCTTTGCTTTAATAGAATGTTAAAGAATAACAAACATCAGATTAGTTGAATTTCTTCCTGCTGCATGTCTGTTAGATGGTGTTTGCAGTTGTTCAGCCTGTGAACTTCTATTTCCTAAACCTGAAACCCGTCAAGTACATCTAACCATCATTTTGTGCAAGTGGAACGTGACAGCACTGCCTATTCCCAGCTTGCCTGAAACACAGAGTGAATTAAGATATGAATTGAAGCTAAAGTTAAATCCCAAATCAAATCCCAAATCCCCTGATGGAAAGCTTGGTGATGTCGGTGGGAATGTCCTTCCTGACTACAGCAGGTAATGGGTGAGACACGAACAAGAGCTGTGAAATGCCAGCGAGCTCATCAGGGCACGTTTCAGCGTGGACTCATCCAGCAGAACAAAGGCAATAAAAGCCTTTCCAAACACAGACTTTTTGGCAGAGCAGTTTTGCTTTTAACAACAGGTCCATGAAAAACAGAAAAGAGAGGAAAGGATTTAAATGTCGACCTGTAAAATGCTGAATTTAGAATGTAATAAAAATTTACTACATCTGTCATTTATTTAAAACCTAAATGAAAATTATATTTACCACTGAAGTGTTAAGAGCATTGCAAAAAAAAAAACCTACTGAATGCTCATTTCTTTCCACCTCCCAGAATAAAAATTGCCTTTTCTTTACCAGTAAATTGCCAGGAGGTTCACCAGTATCTGGGTTTCCATTGTCAGAGCATTTCTGTTTGTAACTATTAGTAAAGCTCTCCACAGACAGGGTGTGTTGCTGTCTCCCTGCTTGGCTTTTCCAAACTGGTAACAGAGGGCCAGGCTCCTTGGTTTTAGATTCCAGTATGTTCCTGGGTAGGTAAACACATAAGTGATTCTGTGCATGCCTATTCCAGACAGGTCATTGCTCATACCCTTTTCCCTGGTTTTTGGCTGTTTTTTGGTTGGGGATTGCTATCTCTGCATTTCAGCTCATCCTGCAATGGATAGTACAGTCCCGTCCTTTTGTTTGTCACCTTCTAGTCCTTGAGAATCATGCCTGCATATCAGTTAATAATTTTACTTTAAATCTTTAATTAAGATGCAGTATTTATTGCTGGTTTTTTGTTTATCCCCTTGTTACAAATAAGTCTCAGCTCAATTGTTATCTAAAAAGATCACTTCTTCAGTCATAATGGGCTTAATTATCTATTCTGTATCATGTGGGTTGATCCAAATGATTTTACAGGATAAATTCTCAGGAAACCAGCATTCTTTACAAAAATTATGTATGGTATAAGATGCTTTAAAATGTCATCTTCTCACAGGCCTTACCAGTTACCACAAGCATCTCTTCTTGGGGAAAGCTGTGGGAACAGCAGTTTCTCAAGCAGGCCCATGTGTTATTTGTTGGCAAGTACCAGCTTTGTAATGACAACATCTGTGAATCATCTTCGAACAAAGCTTTGTTAGGAGAGATTTAAGAAGAGGAAAGTAAGCCATATAAATCTGGAGTGTGGACGGGGAGGTTGCTCTGTGGTTTGCCCTCTGCAGTGCTGCAGGTTTCTAGGCAGAAGGGCAAAGCAGCATCTTGTGCTGAGCCTTGCTGAGCACAGAGCGCTCCCAGAGCCACAGTCTGACATGGAGCTGGTCACAGCATGAGCCCACTGATGGAAGTGCTCGTTCCTAAGCCCTTTCGTGAAGGTGGTGGTGGTGATGTGGCAAAGAGCAGGGGTTGTTGGTGCCCTGCAGGATTGAGCCATGGGAATGTTTACTTAGGAGAGGCATGAGTGTCCTGCGGTTCATGAAAGGAGAAGAGCAGCAGAGTCACATTGTGTTCTGCCCACGCTGCTCAGGGAAAAGGAAAATGTTTGTGCCTGCTCTGTGAAAAGTGGGGAGGAAGTCAGTGCAGGGGATTTCCAGTTCCCAGCTGTGCTGCACAGCTGTGGGTTGTCATGAGGCCCCACCCAAGAAAGGACAACCAACGTTAGAACTGTGTTCAGGGAAATCATCAGGTGATGAGCCACTGAACAAAGGTGGAGGAACTGTTCAGGCCACAGGTAGGAACCTGCATTTAGTGCAAGTGCATTTAGTGTGGAGCTCTGGGCTGTGTGCAAGTTGTGGAGCAGTGTTAGGAGAGCTTGTGCTGATACCCCTCTAGCCATGGGTCTGTGTGCACACCTGGCTGTGGGTGGAGGACACAGGGATTCCTGGGGCTCCTCACTGTCGTGGATCACTGCACCGTACATGGAGCCATGTGCTTCACATAGCCCGTGTATGACAGGAATTGATCCAAGCTTCTGTCTAGAGGAGACGGATACGATGTGGTGCAGAGTCCTAGGGAATGTAGCTAGTGCTGGACTACAGCTGTTCTCTGGCTGGCAGGGCAAGCAAACAGCACAGATCAAGGAAAACATGGTTTAGCCTACCCTTGGGCCCTCCTGCACTGAACAGAAGAGACAAACCCAAGTGGCTGGTGTACATGGGCTGCAGTCTCTGCACCAGATTCACCCATCTGAGGTTAGAATCTCTGTGTGGGTCAAAAAGCTCAGCGTGTCCTCACGTAGGACAGGTGTTAACCCCAGTCCTGACATGCCTTGAAACTGTAGATTGTGGGAAGTGGAGACACTGATCTTACCTTCCCCCGCCTGGCTGCCTCCTCCACACAGAGATGGGTTCAGCTTTGTCCCCATCCCAAAAGCAGTGGGTTTCCATGGAATAACAAGAATTGCCCTTAGGCACAGCAGATTTTATACAGTACTTTCAAATCATGTCTGTTGGTGCAGGATTCGGTAAATGGACACATCCTGTGGCATCCCAGCCAGGCTTTGTGCTTCCTGGTCCTGGCCATCTCAGTTGAACATCCTGCTTATTGTCACAGTTCAGTGCCCGAGTGGGAATCTACAACAAACCTACTTAGCATATTCA
The DNA here is from genome assembly GCA_038380795.1 of Pyrocephalus nanus. Taxonomy (NCBI): domain Eukaryota; kingdom Metazoa; phylum Chordata; class Aves; order Passeriformes; family Tyrannidae; genus Pyrocephalus; species Pyrocephalus nanus. Next base: position 17,999,165 of record CM076270.1, on the reverse strand, counting down.
GGTATCATGATTTAAACCCCTGGCTTTCTTCTTGGCTGGGTAGACACTCCCCAGCTTCAGTCCATCTTTCTGCTCCAGACAGGCTGTCTGAAGAGATTGCCCTTCAGGGCTTATGAGAAGGATGGAGTTTTTGCCCCTCATTGCCTTTACAAGTGAAGACAATTTTCTTTTTTCTTATTGTCTTATGTCTGACCTGTATCTGCTCTCAACAGCTGTGGAAAGTTAATGTATTTTTTGACTTAAGGATGTTTCTGGCTTATGAATGTTTTCATTATCACTTTTTTCCTTTTGAGTATCAAGATTCTTTTATGCTTTATTATGTTATCATTCTCCCAGCTTGTCTGTCTTTTCTTGGCATCAATATTACTGTGTGACCTGTCATTTTAATCATACTTATTTCCATTCAGCATGTCACAGGATGCTCTTACACTTGTATTTATCCAAATATGCAATTGTACAGCTGCTGATTTTGTAATTATTAGTACAAAACATCAATATTCTGAGATCATAATATCTGCTGGCAGTCAGCCATGCTCATCAGCTTCTCATCACCACACGTCCTCACAGATGATCCTGGCTCACAGAAATACTGCATTTTCAGTGCCTTCTGTCTTCCTGCCTAGAGAAACCTCTCCATCATGCCTCCTCCTGAACCCACTGCCTTGCAAAGCCATTTTTCTACAACCTTCCTTGCTCAAGACGTTTTATCTGCCACTGTTTTCAGAGAGCCTACAAATTCCTGGATTACCCTTTGTGTAAATGCCTCGTTCTAGCCACAAAACAGCTTAGTAACAGGTTACACTCACATATAAGTCTGATTTTAAAGGAAACTCCGGGATGGTAGGTAAAGATGAGCCTCTGTCAGGAGGACCATAAGCAAACCCTGCCAGGACCTTCAGCACATGGTGGGGGAAGCAGGTGGTGGTTCCACAGCTGCAGATTTCTGGCTTTGGCTCCTGTTGTAGGACACAGTTTTAAAAGAGACACGGGAGCAGAGAAAACCAAAGAAACATAAATAATCAGGAGGAAAAGTACAGATTTTGATTATTTATTTGAACTTAGTGAGATCTAATCCTGAGATGAGTTGCTTTGATCTGGTAGTGGTGTCCCCCTGTTCCCTCCTGGGTACACTTTGCTAAGAGTTTCTGTAGGTGACAGTGACATTTCCTGCAGGCTCCGGTGCAAATGGGATCAGGGGGCAGCTGAGAGGGGTTCTGAGAAGAAGGTGGGAAGAAAAGAAAAAGAGAGAAAGAAAGAGGCTTCCCCCTCTCCTCTATCCCTGAGTAAATCTTTTTGTAATCTGCCAACCCAGGGATAGGGTATTCTGTGTCACTTCATGTTCTTTGTTACACAGTATAATTCCAACCAAAATGCACAGGAGAAGAGTGATAGAATCACTCCCCATCCTTCCTCAACCTCAGTGTTTACAGGACAGTTTGAGGTGTCAAGGAATGGGATTTCAGTTCCTTCAGATCCTCACTCCTAGACCTGAGCTGAGAGAGTTCCCAGCACCACCGGTGCTCCCGCTCAGATTCATTCAAGACAGGAGTTTTTGCCAAGTTGTACAAATGACTTTCTGCCCAACCAGATAAACACATCCCCTGTAGGATTGTCTCCTAATGCTAATCAGAACAGTAGCTAGAGGAATAACAGTCCTTGTGCCAGCTCTGTGACTCTCTGAACAGCTTTGGTACTATCTTTGGTGCCTTCAAAGAGGTAAAATGGTAATTGGGAAGTTGCAATTTTACCATTTCACCAGAGAAATGTAAATTGCAACACATTTTTGATCATTTTAGCACCGTTTAGACAAAATTAATAGGTAAGGCGCTTTAGTTGCTTAGGGTATAGAGCCTTCCAGTGCATGTTCTGTAGGAGGAAATTAAACATTGGAGAGATCAAGATAAAGACATTTGGGGCTTAAGTATTTGCAGTAGTTCTGTATAAGGAGTCATCAGAGACTGCTCCGGAGATCACTGAAGGGTAATGCGCTTTTACCAACATTCTATTAAAAATATTATGAGTAATCTCTGTCCCTTGAACACACTTACTACAGCAGAGCAATTTTCACTGCCTTTGTCAGCAATATTTTATCTAGTTACTTTCCACAGGAGAAACTCCATGTGTACGTATATTTCTGAGATGTGTTTTGAAAGCATCCCTAAACTGAAAGCTTACTGATCTCCTCATTTTCCAATTAATTCTCACTCGCCAGCATTTCTCACAGGTTTTAGTAAAATGGACTTTTTATAAATAAAAGTTTCCCAAAGCTGAAGGGTCCCAAACAGGAACAACACAGTCAAACCCCCACGAGCATGAAGCAACTTGTATTTGATGGCTAAAATATGAGAAAGACAAGCTTCCAAGAAAAGTTGCCTTGCTAAACACATGAAGCAGAACATACTTCTTGATTCAGGCTGGAAGGGCAGGCTGCAGGTTGATAGTTTGACCCCACACTCGTAGTACTTTCTTCTGTGAATGCCATCTGCAAGGATCGTGTTGGCCCCCAGAGCTCAGAGGCCAAGGTAAATGGGGAGTAAAACCCATCCTTCCCAAGTAACTCTCATGAGCTTTGTGATTTAGATCCTTCTGACAAGAAATTCACTTAAGAGCTGTAATATCTCCGTCATGCCAAGCAGTGGTTGGATAAATGGGAAGGTTAAGGCAATTCGCCCCCAAAACGCCATGAAGCCAAAATTAATGAAGAGGAGTTAACAATGGAAAGTCCTTCAAAGTGCTCCAAAATGGATAACTCATATAACTTAATGGAAGCTCCCTTTAAATTAGGAATGCCATTAGACTGTAAGTTATGGAAAGAATCCTCCAAGCCCAAGGAAAGCGCTCACCTTCGAGCTTCTCTTCGTGCCACACAAGCCTGGCCAGAGCTGAGTGACAGTGATGCTGGTCCCTGATCGTGTGCTGGACCACGTGGCACCTCTACCACTCTCCCTCCTCCATGGAGCCCTCAGCTGCTCTCTGGTGAGAGCAGGAGAATGAGGAGCTGAGCACAGGGAATCACTGTGCCATTTACACCCCAGGCTGGTTGGAGGCATCAGCCATGCTCCATTTCCACGCTCCATTGTATCAGGATTTTAGTCCTGTCCGGGGAAGCACCGTGAGAAGCAACATGTTTGCACATGGGGATATCTGGAGGAAAAAGCCCCCCAAGTTTCTCCATGGAAGGAAGATAGTAAAAGCAAACCCTGGACCTTGTTTCTTCCAAAGGTAAATTATTCCAGGTTAATTAAGGCAAGGTTATGAATTACTGCAACCTTAAAGGCTTTAAGAAACCCTCTGTCATCTCTCATTGCACACAAGTGAAAGGCAGGTGGTGCAGCTGTTTGACAGTGGGAATAGAACTGAAAGGCACTGAGAAAGGAAAATGCAGTTTGTGTTTCTCCCTGCTGCCACCTTCCCTTGTTTTATGATTCATAAGGAAAGCCTAAGCAGTCGCTGTTCTTTTAGAGGAGGAAAAGAACTGCTCTGGTTTGTTTTCCCTCCCTCTCTCTCTTGAACCAATGTTTCTTGGGGGCGTTTTGTCTTTACTTTTAGAAAAAAAACAACTGCCATCAGTACACCAGGTACACATTTTGAGGTTTTTTTATTCCTTGAGTGTCCATTTTAAGGTAAAATAATACTCCTTATAAGAGTGCTGTTGTGCCTGAAGCCAACAGATATGCCATCACAGTGTCTCTCAGCTGAGAAATTTAGGATCAAAACAATACCCTAAAAGAAAGCAGAGTTTAGTTTTACAGTAACAGAGAGCACAGCACAACTGCTCTGTACTCTATTCTCAATTTACTACAGAAAGAACAGAACTTCAGACTAAAATATGTGACATATCAACAGGATCAAGAATTTATAGGGCTGGATCTGGCTGCCTTGAGATCAAGGTACTTACAGTAACTTAAACCAGCTGATGATATTGCATGTCCTTAAGTACCTTCCCTGAAAAGAGTTCAAAGATTAGGCACATTATTGCTCTGCAGGTGATTTTGCATCTGCTTTATCCCATAGGGTCTCCTGTCCATGGGTTTTTAAGTGTGTTTGTTTCTGTCCTTCAATCCTGACAGCAGTCAAGTAACATTTCCCTGAAATTTAACCCCATCCAGGATGGACAGGAGAGCTGACACCTTTCAGAGGCATTTTAGGGTGTGTTGGGCTGTAATGCCATCTGCTAGATACAAAGCCAGGAACTGGACATAATTTGCAATACAGCCAAGTTAGAAACCTTTTTATTTTTATATGATTTATATAACCCATACTGGAGTGTGGAGCCTGAATCTGTACAAACAGGGTGAAGTCTCTAAATTATGGATTACTAAGGGTTGTCATCACAGTTTTCAGTGATGGAAAGGTCAGCAGGACGTAGGATCCTCCAGCACCTCTTCTAACGCTGTTGCTAAACTGGTTTCCTCCATTTGCCTCCATTAATTGCCCCTCATGTTGAGTTGTATCAGAAGCTTTTATTTTTCTGACTTACCTTCCATTCTTTGTTCAGGCTCCTGAATATCACAATCAGAAAGTGTTTTCCTTCCTTGTCTTCCTGTCCTTTAGGATTTAGACAGATTTTCTAACATTCTTTGGGCTGTCTTCTTTAATCAGTTTCTCAAACCCTGTATTGTGCTTGTTCTTCTCTGGATGTCTAATAGTTTGTCAAGCCAAATTTGAATTACTTCTGAAATAAAATACCATAAGGAACCAACCAAACTTGGAATGTGACAAAACAGTATTTTGTAATTTAGAAATGTTTAGTTGCTGTTTTTTCTTTATCTCTTGGGGTGTTTTGTGTCACATTAGAATTTGTTCATCTTCTAAATAAACACTTCTGTCAAGTTTGCAGATTAGTCTTCATTTCAGCAAGATTTAAGTCCATTTCCTACTTTAGAGCTTTCTGAAATGCTGTGCATTCTTGATGTAGGTATGATTGGCACAAGCAAACCCACCTTGCACCAGTGCCCTGCGTGGGCAGCTGCATTCCCTAAAAAGGGTGAGACACATTTGGCTTGTGCCATTTAGAAGAAATGTAATCAGCATTTTGGAAGAGATGAAAGCACATTCTGGTGAGCAAACATCTACTTTTGAATAAGCAGATAATACAATTTCTGGCACTGTGGCAATCATGAACTCTCATCTGAGGTCCAGAGGAAGCAGGAATGTTAAACAGTGATAACCCAGGTAGCACATGAGAGTGAAAGCTACTCTTTCAGATATTATTCAATTTAGTTATAAAAATCATTGAACATTCTCAAAGTCACAGTTTTAGCCCATTTACCGTGGAGTAGATGCCCAGAGTTAGGAGTTAATTCACAAAGATGAGCAGGACTAGATCAGTGTGGGCATCAAAAACCCATAGTGAACAACCCCTGGACTCCCTAGAGAGTAGGCACACTGAAATCAACTGATGAAGCTGTTATTTGCACTGAGGACTTTAGAAATTCTCAGCTTTCTGAACTGTTCGCTATTTCATCTCAAATTAAAGAGATTAAAGAGAATTTGCTATTGCAGTGTTGCAACTGCCTAGTAATAAATCATCATCTGATATTTATAGCCCAAATGAAGACCGGTGACTCAGACACGCTGCTGACCATTTAGTAGTGAACTCCTAATAATCCAATCTGGAACAGCGGGGAAAGGAATAGCTGTCTGATGTGAAGTCAGACAAGTAATTTCCTATTTAAAATTTGATTAGATAAAATCTTTTGAACATGTGCTTGTAAAGCAACAGCCTGTTTAAATATGTATGGTGCTGCAGCACACACAATACGCTGTTACAGCGACAGCCAGCACAAAGAACATTTGCAGTAACCTGAACGTGCCCTGGGCTAAACTGGATCAGGATAAATCTCTTACACGATGGAAAAACATTAGAGCTGATGGGGGGAAAAGCAGTTTTCGGCCTGTTAAAAAGCCACAAGCTTGTTTTTGTGTTGAAAAGGTATCATTTTCCCAAACGGAAACACTTGGTAACGTGCAATTGGAAGAACATTCATTTATCGAGGGGGTGTTTTTGTAGGTTTTGAATACAAAAGGAAAAATACAGATTCAAGATGGAATATTTTGCCCCCTGTAAATAATGTATAGTTCTTAAAGCTGTCTAGTAAGCTTGATATTTTCAGCCAGGCATTATATTCTAAAATTCATGAGAAAGAATAAAGGCCAGTAAAACCAAGATGGGGGAGTTTGGCTTAATCCTGACCCAGTAATCATCACTGGGGATTTTACCTTTGACTTAATGAGACAACAGTTTGAGCCAACAAAGTGCTGGATTTTGCTGCCCTCCTCCCTCCTGTACAGGGTGCTGTACAGCCCCTAAGGCTGCCTGCAGAATTACTGCCCAGGATGAGCTGCAGCGATGGGCCTGGCCCTGCCAAAGCACAGAAAGGACATTGGTTCAGGGTAAAGAACAGGGACACTGTTTTTTTCTCATACCCTGATTTAAATAACATACAGATGTCATGGCAGCGTTTCTAATCAGCTGTTGATAATAAGGCATCCTCTCAAAACTGAGATACACTCCCAAAACTGAGATACAGTCCCATTGCAAGTTCAAGCAGAGAATCCCATTACAGCAGTTTAATACAGTTGCAGCCAAGCTGGAATATTATACCACTCATCTTAGAAAGTACTTGCAGAATTGTCCTGAGAATCAAAATGTTCATATTATATTCACACATTACAAGAAATTACAATTTTTGAAAGTGGCCAACTAGTCATGTTCACTGGAAGTTAATTTTTCTCTTTCTCTCTTCATGCAGCTCTTCAGATTTTATTAAAGCCACAGGGACTTTTTTCAGGTTTTTTTGAGTCTGTAGTGTGAGAAACATCCAAGTGTTCCATGTGGTCTGAGAAATACCCACTGCACTTGTGTTCATTCCACCAACCTTAGGTGGGGGATTTGTCTTGGAAGTTCCTTGCCTTATCCTTGCCTGCCAGGCTCTCCCCCAGCACCATCTGTGTGGGATCAGCACTGTCCTTGTGGAATTAATTACAGCCCTGCAAGTGATGAACTGGAGCATGAAACCAGCAAGGCACTGCCTGTGTTTTGCTTCTCCAAAGCTGAAGAAAAGCCTCAACGGAGGCTCCAGGTCATGAGTCTTACAGTCACACTCAGCTCGTATTTGGAGGCTTTTCTTGTAGTTGCAGAGCAGTTCTTTGATTGGCAATATCATATTTTTATGTGTAGAGTGTGAGGTTTTCATACAGTGTCCTGCTCAGGTCCCTTGGTGTTTAGAGGGGATTCCTACAGTGGTGAGCAGCATGTGAGAGTCCTCTGAAAGCAGCATCCACCTGTTCCCAAGGAATCTGTTGGATATGCAGTCCTACCCAGTTGGGTAGAAAGGTACTGGCTGTCTCCAGGCTACTTTAAGGCTTTGACTCCTGTGACATAAACTCCACATGGATATCATGAGCTGAAAAGAGCTTAATCAAAAAAAAACCCTACTATAATCATATTCCAGAGTCTTGTGACACGTTAACAGGTCCTTGACAGCTTGTCAGTAAGTGAAAAAGATGCATGACACTAATGGGGACAGAGCAGTGGTTTGGTATCTTACCCAAAAGCATCACTGGGAAATGCCCAGTGGGAGCTTCCCCATTAATCCAAAAAAACCCCGAGTTATCACTGTCCATCCATGAGACTATAAACCCACAATCCTTTTGATTTCACGCAGGGGCCTGGGCACTGTCAGCTGAACTTCCTGCTGTAAAACCACTTTGCATACTCTTTGTCAGGCACATTTGAATAATCTGTGTCACAACAAAAGTTGGAAGTGTGTTGTATCAAAGAAGACTTGAAATTAATTTTTTAAACTGCAGATAAATCATAAACTTATTTTGGCAAACTATATGAAAATGCATTGCAAACTCTAAAGAAAAGTCTGCTCAAAGGAGCAAACACGCAACCACAGAAAATATTTTTGTATCTGTCTAAATACACTGAAACCCTGTCAACCTGCAGAATACATCAAAAGAAGGTTTTATAAGAAATAAGCAAATTATAAATTCCTAGAGTGCCAATTTTCTTTCACAGATTATGCAAACATGTGTGCATAAAGTTGCATTTTTTTAAAAATGTAACTCATGATAAGATAGATGTAGCATTTGAATAGCAGTTTAGAATTTATATTATTCTTGCCTTATAAAATAATATTGAAAAAGTGAATTGAGCTAACACGAGTGTGTTCAATATGCATGAAATCTCTCTTTAGTCTGTGAAGTGCAGAGCAGATAGAGAGTGGCCATTTCCCAGCTCTGTAATTACTGTGTCACTGTCTGTGAAGCATTTATGTGAAGTACAGTACTTCTGACTAACCATGGACAAACTCTCTGCGTCTTGCTGAAAGCCAAATCATTATTTTCAAATCCTTTACGTTCTGCTGATACTGGACTGCGATGTAATCCATCACTCTGTATATTTTATATCATCAAACACAATCCCTTTCTTCTGTATGCAGTCCTTTTAGACACACCTATGGATTATACACACTGCCTTAATAATGTCGTTTTTTTAAAGCAGCAGACTGTTATAAAATAGAAGTTCTTCTTTATTTGTTCCCTCCTGCTACAGAGAAGGCTTGAACACTGGCACAGGCGTGTCTTTACTTGAGGGTTCCTGCTCCTTTTTTGCAGATACATGCATTGATTTTGGTTGGTGATAACTTTTCTGTTTGCTGTGTTCCCACCAAAGAGCCTTAAGGTTAAGTCCTTGTAATGATCCTGGTCCCAGCTGCTAGGTAAATGCTAGCAAATTTAGAAGGTAAATAGTCAAAACTCCTTCCTTAGGCAGCGTTCAGATTCTCTGCTCTTCTCATCTCACCCACGCATCGCACGTCTCATGGATTTTTGAGATTCGGGATGTGGTCAGAAATTACCTTCTGAGACAGAAGGCTTTCCCATGGCAGCCCCCTCTTTGGGAGTGGGCTCCTGCAGGGCCAGGCTGTGGATTCTGAGCTCAAGGCACACCTGGGTGTAGATGTTGTAGGCAGCGACTGGGCAGCTGTGCCAGCACTGCGTGTGCCAGGGCAAGGGAGGGGCGGCTTGCAAGGTCAGAGATCCAGGGCATGCAGGCAGGAGCTCCCTGTCCCTGTGTCCTGTTCCAGGACAATCACGTTGGTGTGGCAATGGGGATCCCCAGCTGGTGGCTCCTGCCTCTCAGCAAGGTTTCAGAGCAGCCTGAGCCGCAGGGAGCCCCAGTGGTGTCTGTGTGAGGGCAGCGTGGCAGAGCAGCCTCACAGCCACAGCCCCGGCACGGCGACCTGGGGCTCCCAAAACAAGCAGCTCTGGAATCTCCTCTCTCCTGGGGGTCTCAGGAAGTCGTGGTTATCATGAATGTGTTATGCACTGACTGTATTAACACTGCTGCCTCAGAACCTAGGGCTTTTGTTCTTGGAAAGCGTTAAGATATTATGAGCTTAAGGAGATTTGTCCAGAAAAGAATTTAGAGAAAATTGCCCAGCATTAGTGCTTTAAAGTGCCCATCATCAAATGCATGACTGCGAAACTCTCAGGCAGGATGTGGTAATGTAATAATTGATGCATCTCTGGGAAAATCACACCTTTTACTTGAAAGTACTGTCTTAATACTCATTTTAAATTCTTCATTAGGCTTAGGTAGTGCACATTAGTCAGTGCTAAGGAAAACTAGTTGTTACAGGCTGTAGATAAATTTATTTTGATTATTGCCTTATCTTAAGTAAATACTTTTCAGGAAAAATACACAAACATGATGAAATTAAATGACTGCAGATTAATATTACAGTGCCCCAAGACTACTGTTTTGTTTGGCTTATTTTTAACATATCTGTTAGAGCTGGAGACTTGAATACTGTAATTTATCAAAACAAAGTATTGTTTCAGAATGGACAACAGGAATAATTTCCCAGCAATCCAAATTGTGCCTGTAAATTTATAAAGCCTCTACATGAGAATTGGCCAGATACTTTTAATATTAGTTAGCTGCTAAAGCAGCTGTCTGCACAGTAAACCAGCTACATGGTTGCAGTCATCTTTTTTCCAGTTCAGTGTAATAGCTTGTAAAATTATGCTGGGAGTAAATCTCAAGAAGTGGTGAGATGCATGTGGTTAGGGCTTCCTTGGGGGCTTCACTTATGACAGTTCCTTGAGGAAGAAAACTAATTTGATCTATTGGCTAGAACCAGATGTGTGAGCATGTGTGGATTAGTGGCACTGAGAACTGTTGCAGTTTGAATACTGGCTGAAATGATCAAGGTTTAAGATTAGGATGTGTGTATATTTCTGTTTCATTAAATAAATCACCTTTGAGCTGACTATATTAAGAGTTTCAGATTAGCTCTGTAGAGTAGCTGGAGGTACTGAACACCTATGACATTTTTTAGATCACAGGGTTGTTCTAATGCCATGTGGACACTCCCCAAGAAATGGCACAAAGGGGTTCTGTTCTCTCCAGCACCAGATAAATATGGAGCCCCTAACCCTATGATCCTTCCAAAATAACATTCTCATTCTGCTGTCAAGTAGTAAGAATCCCATGGAGAACTCCCACAGACATTGTTTCTTGTAAAGTCTCGTGGAAATTGCTGAGAAATACCAATAATGAGAAAAAAATTATGCTACGTTCTCTTCTCTTTCAAAGAATCTTCCCCCAATCTTCCCTTTACTGCAATCAGTCATAAAATTCCAGACTGTTAGTATGCCAGTATGTTAATAGATCTCCACAGGATCTGTCATCCTAGTTAACATCAGCTAAGTACCTGCCTTTAGTGTTTTCATCTTTTGAATATGTATGAAAAATTTCAGACAAGTTTTCAATACACTGGTATATTAGCAAGAAAAATTAATTGCTGTATGTAATGAAGAACATACATTGGTATTACGTGCTCTATTAAATTAAAATTATCTTCAACTTTAAATAATATTTATTTTTAAATTTAAACCAGGTCGTCTTTGAAGATGAACAGGCATGGCCCCCTGCCAAAAGAGCAATCAGATTTTCTGCTGCAGAATATATAGAAAATCATAACAAACTTAATTACCTGTACCACTGCTAAAGGCCCTTCGTATTTAGCACTCTTGAGATTTAGCAGATTGTATCACATCTTCCTGATTAGCAGTTCTGACTGAGAAATGAAACATTCTGACTTACTGAAATTAAAAAAAAAAGCAGGTTCAGTTTTTAAAGAAGACAATCTGTGAACAGCCTCAATTTTAAAGTATAACAGCTTACAAGAAATGTTTAAATCTCAGTGTGTTTTCTCGAACTACATTAATGGTTTGTGCCCTGTGAATAAATATCAGTGTAGTTTTCATTTTCTTGGCTCTCATGTCTTCAACCTTTCTTAGAGATCACTATCTCAGCGTGTGGGGTTTCTTTAATTATTGTTATTTCTTTTCAGGGTTTTGTCACAGAAAACTTAGTACAATGATCCAGGTTCACAATTTCCAGATACCAAGAATCCATGCACTATTCAAAATCTCTTATTTTTTTCTGAAATTATTGGGCACTTTCGTCATATGTCTTAAGATCTCAGAGGTATCAAATGTAATTTTTGTCTGAGGGACTTCAGAGGGAAGCCCAGGTGCTTGAGCAGGTTACCTTGGTAGAAAGACCCTCCTGGTCAGAGGGAAGGAGCCAGGACAGAATTTGTTACAGAGTGCATGAGCCTGGGTATTAGCTGAGCATTTCAGAGGGAAAGCCTCTTTTAGTGGCTGTGAGATCTAAACCCATATTTTGCTTTCTGTTCTTTATTAACATTCCCTTGGTGTTGCTTATGGGTAAAAAGTTAAATACTAATTTTCTGGCACTATCTCAGAAGATGTCAGTGCCTTAGGATTCAATTATTGGCATTTTTTTATAGGCAGAAAAGAATGTATTCAGCGGGGGCTCGGGGTGGGGGGAAAATCCCCTGCGTCCCTTCCCCGCTCGCGCAGCTCTGGTAGTTCACAGAATCAGTGTCCCTGCTCATCGTTCTTCAGCCCCCTTTGTCATCCTCCTCCGAGCTCCCTGTTTCCTCGTGCTGCAGCTCTGCTGATAGCATGTGTGGCTTTTTCTCTGGCCATGCCCAGGCTTGTGCTCCATGTCTGGGCTGGCGCCTGCTTTCCTTTAGACATTGTTTCCTGGAAGTGCTGCAGCCCGAGCACACGCAGCACCACGGCTGAGCTCGGTAACTCCATTTCAGCCTAATTCTCTATTGATTCTTTGCAAGCCTTCAGTGCCAATCAGAAATATCTTTCCAACATCCTCCAGACACCGTCCTCTCTCTTAGGTTCAAAAGATTCCAGTTTCTACAGCCTGGCAGCCTGTAATCAGGATAGGAGATCCCTCACCCTTCCCTGCACTTCCAGCTCTGCCGGTTCAGCCCTGTCAGGCTCCATCTGCAGCCAAACTTGTCGAGGCCAAACGTGAAGTGTGGATAGAAGTGGCTGATCAGGGCAGCAGCACTGAACTCCTCTGGACTTTGGTTTGCTAATAGGAATGGTACTCAGGGGTGTTGTCTTTATGCGATAGTGATTTTGGATGAGATGAGAAGAGAAATGACGTGTCAGTGTGATGAGAGCACACGGTGCTGAGCTTACCACGAGCAGTGCCTGAGTGTGGCTCAGAGAAAGCAAGGGCAGTGCTTGGCTGTTTGCCTCCCAGAGTCTTTAGCCCAGGGAAAAGCTACAGCAAATCCTTGGATCTCTCCCTCATTTGCAGTTAGGGCTATTTGTATGCTAAATTATAGCTGGTTTGTTGGATGTAGAGCAGATAAGAACAAGCTTTGTTCCTTCTGAGCTTTCTTCTGCATCTCACCAGATTTCCACAGTGTTCCCTTCCCTTGCAGTGAAAGCATCACAGGTGATTCTCCCTGCTGCCTGCTCTGGGGAGCTATTGCATGCCAGAGGCTGGTTCTCCTGTCACTTATTCTGACGTGGGAGAGGTGATGAATAGGGAGGGAGGGGCTTTTTGTTGGTTCTAAGGAAGCAGTCAGACTCTGGCACTCGAAGACAAGTCCTGTATTTGACCTGCTACCCAGGGTGATGTGGTATCTTGTGATGGCACACCAGAAATCAGATTGTCTTCCAAATCACCTGCTTTTCTAATCAGATGGAATTCTGAGGAGAGCATTTTACAGCCTCTCATTAAGCTGCAGTTCTGGCCCCAGCTCTGGCTGTGGCAGCCCTTTTGTTGGGTGCACGTGTGCTCACACACGTGTGCGTGCACACACAAGCCAGCCATTCCCAATGTTTGCATCACATGGGATCCCATTTAATATCCTCCTTTTACTTGTCTTCACCATGTGCTTATCAGCTGAACTAATGTCTGTTTGCTTTCCCAGCTGCATGTTACAGGCTCAGATTACTCTAATTTTAAAAAATCAACACTTGTTTAATTAAAAGTAATTTCCAAACTGTCACTGGAGTGCCAGATGCAACAACTGGAATCATCCTGTCCCTCATTTCTTTTCTTCTCTCCTCTCTAAAAACACCCAACACCAACCAAAAAGAAAATTAGCAATAATAAGCCAAAAAAGAGCCAAAGAAAAGAAGCATTTACTGGTATGTCAGCCCCATAGAATAAGCTGCAGTGTATCAGCCCACCTTAAAAAACTGAACCCAGAACTCCTCCCTGCTTCATTTGCCATTGTATTCATAAGTAACGTATTTATTGCTTTGCATTATTTGAAGTTATATTGTTAATGTTGAGGAAATTGTCATAAAACGTATGGCAATACTTAAACATCGCTGTGGAAGTGAAAAATTGACTTTACCATAAAAATATATTCTCATGTGGAATTATGGCCCTAGTGAGAATGTACTCCATTTCAGCCTGCTCTAAGGTGTGCTTCTTGGATAGTGTGCTAATGTTATACCTGGATGTATTGTCTGCAGGCACTGGACACAATCCTCTGGGTGTGCAGAAATTAGATAAGGAATAATTCTTTTGTATAATAGCATCCCTTGTGCAATACAGTAAAATTAATTCAGCTTCTCTCCATAGAGCTTATCTTCTGTCCCAGCATTAGCCTGTGCTGCTCCTGCATTTTACCTGGGCAACAAATATTTTCTTACTTCCCTCTGTTAGAAAAGTCCAGCGTGGGTAATTTACAGAGCACCTTTGATTCTGGAGTCAGCCCCTAACTCCATCTATGTTTTTGCAACATGTGGCCCTCGGGTTAAGTTGAAGAGGAAGAAATAAATGTGCCCCAAAGCAGGCTGGTCTGTGCCTCGTGTGGTGGGAGAGTGGTTATCCTGCCTGTCAGGGTGCATTGTGGAGCACTGCTCAGAAGTTAGGAGAGCTCATCCTTAGTTAGGATCATCCTTAGAGTTAGGACTGCTCATCCTTAGGAGAGCTCCTGTACAAAACTCAGGGTATTTACAGTGCTGCTGACCTGTAATTCAAATACCCCATTATTCATGAGACTGGGTCTGCATCTTTCTAAGTATAAATTACCATTTAACCTTTCCTTTGGGGGATTCATGACTGCAGTTAAGGCCTGATTGAAAAGAAAAGAATCTTTGCTACTTACTGCTACCTGAAAAGCTCATTGTCCAGTCCTGAAAATTTGATTCCCCTTTCCCTGCATATAGATGCAGAAAATATCTTTAAACCCATGCTGGCATGGCTTTTGCTAGAACAGTGCTTAGCCATATGGTCTGTCTCTAGTGCTCCAAGCCATCAGAACTTTTTAAAACAAATCAGTCTCATGGTTTTCCATCAGAGACATTACCATGGATAACTCTTTGTGGTGAATCACTGCCTTCTAATGCTTCTCAAAGGCAGAAGATGTGATATTGGACCATTCCTATATATATTTCCTACTAAGACATATCAGTCTCAGTTTCCAGTTGCATGTATTCACTGACATAATCACACAGCTGGGGGACTGAGTGGCCACATGCTGAATAGTGTAGCAGCTCCTCTTCTGCCTTACTGTTCTCCTTTAATATAAACAGCTGCAGAATGGTTTTGCCATGGGCTTTCACCTCTTTTTTCAGGTCTCGGGTTGACTTTTGGTATCCCACAGTCTGCCCTTACACTCCTTGGTCACTAGAATCTACTTAACCATCCCGTTTTCCATTCTTTGTAAATGTTCCACTCATTTCGCATGTTCAGCTGGGTTGATCTTTTTTATCTTTTTTTTTCTTTGGTGCTGCCAGAGGCTCTCAAGTGACACCAGTCTGTGCAGAGCCATGAAAACTTCAGGTGAATTCTGTGCTGTTAAACCCACCCTGCAAGGTGCTCACAGCTCACGCTGCTGGGTGTTTAAAACACAGAACCTCATTTTTGTTTTTTTTAAGCTTCTTAGTCCCAGGTGGCACCAACAGCCCTTAATTACCTGAATTAACTTAAGCAGCCTCACCTGGGAACCCCCTGCTATATCCTCCCCTGTGGGACCAGGAGCCCCATTTAAGCTGGGGGAAGGGGGTTAGGAGTGGTTTGAGCTGTTGCTAGGGTGTTAGCTGAATTTGGCTTTCCTGCTTTTCCATTGGAACACTGGACATGGCACTTTGGATAGGACCTGCTGCTGTCACCACCATGCTCTGCTTACCTGCCTCTGCTGCTGTGGCACCGTGCTGTGGGTGAGTCCCTGCCTCTTCCCAGACTGCCAGGAGAGGAGGAAGTGTAGGAGGTTTGCACTTATTCTCCTAACAGTCCTGCTTCCCAGAAGTGTGCAGTGATAAGGAAATGTGCATAATGTCTAGAGATTTGTGGAGGAGAGAACCTTAACGTCCCTTTAATAGAAGTAGGCAAGAACATTGTAAATGGGGGGCCTGGGGAAAGGAAGGATCTGTTTTGCTCACACAAAACACTTATTTCGGTAATATCTGAATGTGCTGGTACAGCTTCGACTCTTCTGATGTTTTATAACAATAGTTACCTTGAGCTTTGAAGTGAAATGTCACTTTGAACAAAGTGAGTTAGAGTGTTGTGTTTGTGTGTTTTTTGAAGGCAAAAAACCCCCTTATCAAAGTGCTTGTGGCCAGTGCTGCCATTCAATCAGCTGAGTTTCACTTTGCCTCTCAGTCGGCTGAGGCTGAGCCTGAGCTATTCTGCTTTCAGCCTTTGTGAGCACTCTTTGCCCGTGGCATGTTCTTTCATCACAGGGGGTTTCTGTGGACACGTACCTTGCTCAGGCAGGGCTTCCCATCAATCTAACCATCCTCCTGGTGCAAGCTCAGAGGAGCTGAGTGCTGCCTGGGCCATATACACGTAGTATAGCTGATAGTAAACAATGACAGCTCCTCTTCTCAGCACCTCAGACCAGCAGATACTGTCAGTCTTTTCTCCATTATGTCCGAAAGGTTCTTGGATTCATGTTCCACAGACTCAGTGTAAAACACCCTGCCTGGTGCAGCTCACAGTCTTTTTTGGTTTTGAATGCCCAAAGCTCAAAAAGACAGAGTGTTTCGGCCACCCAGCTCTCCCAGGATTTAGTAAATGGGTGATAGTGTCGTGGTGGCTGTGGGTGAGCAGTGTAGGTGTTCTGGAAAAGGTTGAGTGTGCCAGGGAAGAACTGTGAGCTCTAAGTGTGTCACTGAAGGTGGGAAGTTACTGGGATTTTTCAAAGGTGAGGGCAAACTGAAGTATATTTGACTTCCCTAAATCTGCACTTGTGTGGTGGATGGCCACAAGTCCTCCCCTAATATTTTTGGTATTTCCTTCCAAACAAACACAATTCTGTAGTACTTGGATAGGGATCTTGGGCCCACCTACTTGCACAGTATCAATTACAGCTGTTTTGGAGCTCCTTAGCCTTTCATCTTCTTTTTTTTTTTTTTTTTTTCTCATTATGCCCCCAAGACTTGTTTTCTTAATTTTACAGCTGGAGAACTGGCATAGGCCACCAATGGGGAATAGACCTGCCCATTCCACATGAATTATGTTTTGCATTGGTTTTAAGTGAGACTCTTTAAAATATAATTAAAAGCTTTATTGTTCCTTGATTAATATGCTGTTCTGTTTCTAGTATAATGCTCCATTATCCATACTGCTCCTCAGCTATTTTACAAATATTTCTATGCTGTATTTATTTTGGCAACTGCTGCCAGATGTTGACTATATGAATTCTTTCCAGCTTTTTAAAAGCTGTGTTGCTGTTCTGTGCCAGGCTGTCATGACATGGGGGGCTGCACTGTCACCTGGGAGAACAGGCCTCTGCCCCTCCAGCATGCCAAGCTGAGGTGATGGGGAGCAGAAGGGGGGAGGGCACAGCAGGATTTAGGTTTGCTCTGCCATCTCCCAGCACCAGGACTGGCAACAGAACCAGGCTCTCCTGATCCCTGGCTGCTGCCTCGTTGTGCTGCTGGTCACTGAAGGTTTCTCATGAGGGGAGAGCTGCACAGGCGGGAAGGTCAGAATGGGAGCAGAATGACATGCTGTAGCCACTTCAGAGTCTGATAGATGATGAGGGCTGAAACACTCAGGAAAGATGACCCGGGGATTGATGTGTGTGTCTCAGTGCTGTGAAGCTCCAGGTGGAGAGGAACCTCTGTGGAAAAAGTGTGGGGTGTGACCAAGCCTGCCAAGTCCACCTCTGCACAGCATTCAGGGGGTTAAAGGCTTTAGAAATGTAAAGAAGCAGCAGGACAGTGTTGTGTGAATACATGTGCATTAGTTTGAATTCTACAAAATAAACTTCCATGGAAATACAAGGTTTGGGCCAAGTTTTTGAGTGATGTTCATTGGCAACGCTCACAACAACCAGATACAAATCTGGTCCAGGCCTTCTAGTTCAAGGTATGTATTAGATGTATGACTCCATGCTTCTGAAGCTTTGGGGGAAACAACTGGTTTGTGTTCCATTCTGTGGCTTGCATAATCTTGCTCGGTGTTCTGTGTGCCAGCTGCAATGTCAGGAGTTGGAGCCTCATTTGTGCTCTATGAAGGATTGTTTCCCTCTGGAAAAGGGAAGGGAAAAACAAACAAACAGCGACTTCTGGAGATTTTGGGTTTTTTTTCTTTTTCTGTAGACCTTTTCTTCTGAGCTTCAAGACAAGAGCATCTATCTTTCTGCTTTCTTTCATATCTGAGCATAGCAAAAATGTCTGAAAAATCTGAAATATGGACCTACTGCAAGTATTGATACCCTTCACAGGCTCCAGCACCTTTTAAATGACCTGTGTAGAAAGAAAAATTTCCCACCGGGAAATTTGAGGCTGCCAGGCAAAACAAATGGGACAAAAACAATGGTGTCCCTTCCAGGCATCTTCCATGGTGTGGCTGTCACTTTTGGTGGCTCAAGGCATAAACTGGCCATGAAGAACTTGTCCCACTGATCCCATGGCTCTCTGACACATTATGGACTTCATTCCTTGCCACGTTTCTCCCTTCCAGCTGCTTTAGGTACCAGGCAGAACTTGGAGGAAAGGAAGAAGTTTTCTGCTGCAGTGGGTTCGTTTGGAACAGGCTTTTCCACTGTGGGTAATATTAGAAAGGATGATTTGGTTATTGCCAATTAACAGACTAGTCATGCCTCGGGTAGTTGTGGGGATTAGCAGTCTTTATTCTGCATCATCATTTGAGACCTTTCTATTGCTGACAGGCTGTGGCATAGAGGGCCAGGCAGCCCATTTGAGTGCTGCAAAGCACTTCCACATTAAGAGATCATTGTGCTGTTGAAATCAGGTGTGTAAAATAAATCATCTAAGGTTTTCCAAGCCATAATTCAGTGAGCAAATACTATAACCCTCATTTTATTAGAGCAAGGGACTGATTAACAGACAGAGTGCAACATGTCTGAACGGACTGGAAACCATCTCCACAGAAATGTAGATTCCACGTACAATTGCACAGACCACAGGAGTTCAGGGTTAAGGGTGTGGCCCCTCTAGGTAATTGCAAATGCTGAAATCCACCATGATTTTAGGATCTGAGCCTGTCTGTGTCCCCTTTGAGTTTTATATTGTAACTCCTTCTGGGTTTTGTCTAAGTTAAGCTAATGTTAATAAACACTAATTTGTTCCTTTCCTGCAGTGGTTTAAAAAACAAAAACCACAGTACAAAATCAACCTACAGTAATCTTATCTTTGGCTTGGTGTGTTGTAAGCAATGTTACTTTATTTAAGGGTCCTTTAAAGAACAGCTTAAACAAGTCACCATTTCCTTTATATACACTCTACAATTATATTATATAAACCCATCTTTTTTTTTTTAATTTTTTTTTTAACCTGTCACTGTTTTGTTGTTGTTTAGGAGGAAATCTTTTAAAAAACAAGTTTAAACAGGTTGTGGGCTAAGTTCTGGCACTGACATGAGCCCCACACGTGACATTGCCATTGCATGTACTCAGAGAGCTCTTGGAGCTGTGCTGGGGGCTGAGCTCTGCCCTGGTCAGACACCCAAGGCAGTTCCTTTCCTTGGGCTGCAAGGGGGAAAATCCTTCACTGCTTTTGTTGGAAGGGAAGTGGATGTCCCAGAGTAGTAGAGGAGTTACCTTCAGGTAATTCATGATACCCTGTGCCTTCCCCCCCCATCCTCTCTGGCCCCACTGAATT
Organism: Pyrocephalus nanus; assembly: GCA_038380795.1. Classification (NCBI taxonomy): domain Eukaryota; kingdom Metazoa; phylum Chordata; class Aves; order Passeriformes; family Tyrannidae; genus Pyrocephalus; species Pyrocephalus nanus. Next base: position 17,979,710 of record CM076270.1, on the reverse strand, counting down.
AGCCTGTGGCACGGGGTCTTACTTGTAGAGGGTGCTTCATCCAGAGCAGAAGCATTTATGTGCAGGCCTCTGTAAAGTCATTATTTACTTTGGGGGGTTGGAACTAGGTGACCTTTAAAGGTTCCTTCGAAGCCAAACTAGTCTGTGATTCCATGACCTTGAGAGGGGGTGGGCAGAGGAAGCTGGAGTGATTTGTAACACCTGCATGGCAAGGATTTGTGCTTTTCCCCTCCTTCGACTCTGGCTGTTTTTCTCTCAGAGCTCCTGAGATCTGAGCAGAGAAAAAGGATGCCCAGCCATTTTTTCAGTGTGCTGCTATTTGCATACACTGCACATTTTCAAAATTAAGTGCATTCATTTGCAATGTTTCTGTTCCTTAATTAGGTTTACCGATTGCTTATGTGAAGAAATGTGGTCTTTGGTTTTGAGGATAGTTTATGAAAACAGCCTGTGCAATACATCTTTTAGACTAGAGGCTGGTCTGTGGCATTTCTTTCAGGACTCAGCTGCTCCAAAGGAACAGGGCTAAACTGTAATATATATTATTTCCTCCAGATATTGGACAACTTCTGGGATATGAAGGAAGGTTCTTATTTTATTATGATAATTAGTTGACATCAGAGAGCTATGGAGATAATGTGACAGTGTCGTATATGCCTGTCTATTGTTGTCTTTTTTCACTCAAACCAACTCTGTGATGCCAGTTCTTAAACATACATCTGTTTTAACCATCAGTAAAAGCTCACTGTGGAGACTCATTTTAAGAAGTAATGATTTTATCAGATATGAAAAAATGTTATTGTTTTGGGAAGGTACTATATTAGCAAAGCTAGTAGCTTCTGAAGCTGCTTGTACTGGTTAATATTTTGGGACTTGGATCAGTTTATTTTAAGCATCTGTGGATATGTTAAGAGTTCTTCAGCTTCCTTCTAAAGTGCATTTGTCCTCTTGGTTGTTTTTTTTTTTTTTCTGGGGATTCTATCAGCTCAGGAATGTAAGTGCCTCTGGGATGGATGCTGTGGCCAGGGTTTGAACACACAACTCATCAGGGCCTGTTTCCTTATCACGGGCAGTAAATGAGGCTGCTCTTCCCATCCTCTGTGGGTGCTCTCTGGCAGTCCCGGGTGCTGGGAGCTGGCAGGGATTGCTGATGTGTCCCAGCCTTGGTCTGCAGCACACGTTTCAACCCAGACTAGACAGACAGCTCTGCTGATTCAGAAGAAACACATTTAATGTCAGAAAGCCTGAGGGGAAAAAGCCTGGACTCAAAGCACAAATCGAATGGACTTTGGTACGAGTTCAAAAATGGACGGTTGGTCTTGCTCTGTTGAATTCCGAAATGTAGAACCTTCAGGACACCTCTAGGACAGGATGGTTAGTACCAGCCTTGTTAGAAACTGTGTTATTTCCCATTACCACTGGGATGTAATGATACCATAGTAACAGTATAGATGGAATGTCAGAGTGTCCAAAATGTGGTGCCTGGTCCTCAGACCCTTTGCCAACAGCCCAGGGAAAGCTGGCTCCAGGTTGGGGGCTGAATTTGCCCTCCCAGAAGTGTGAGTGAAACAAGTGACTTCTCTGTCTGATATTCTGCAGTAGCCAGGAGGCTCGTGGTTTCCACTGTGGAGGTCTAAGAACCTGTGAATGAAAAGGGTGCTGGATCTTCAGCCAGGTTCTGTGTTAAATTGGTGATACTCTTTTGGAGTAAAGTATTCCAGTACATCTAAAAAAATCCTACACAAACACCCAACCAACCAAAAACCAAACACAAACAAAAACCCCAACATCAAAACAAAAAAAACCCCACTTTGTAATCATCAAGAAACTGAAGTGTTGTCTCAGAGCAAGCTGCTGAGTAGCCATCTGGGTTGACCTTTGAGTGCCAGAGGCATTTTTAGTCCTATGAATGAAGAATAATTTAAAGAGTTACTCTTGCTTTTTATGATGCACCTTCTGTTCATTAGGGACAGCTCATGTTTCTGACTCTGTCCTTTGTGCCCATTGAAATTAAACTACCAAAGACACTTTGAGTTGGGTTGGAAATCCTTGTATGTAGTGCTGGAAGAAATGGTGTGGGAGCCCTGGCAGTGCTGTGGGTCAGGAACTGAGGCTGTGCCCAGGGTTTGGGTGGGAAGGGAAGCAGGAGGTGTCGTTTGACCTCACTGAACATGAGCTGCCAGAACATCTTGCTTCTACTTGGAGGCAGACATCTGTGCTTCCCTTGAGGGAGATGATCTGCAGGGGCAATTTACTCCTCACTCAGTAGAAGAAATTACCCCAAGGCTGTGTCTCCTGCCCCGCTCGGAGCGATGCAGGGCAGGGTAGCCCTGCTGAGGGCTGCTTTGCTCCCTGATGATAAGGGAAGCTGTGCCTCCCTCCAACTGGGAAACAGGCAACCTATTGACTTTATTTGCTGATTGCTAGGAAGAGGAGTGGAATCCATCCTGCAGGGTAACTTAGTTGTGTTCTGAACAAAGCCAGATAAACAAATAGTACTTCTGTTTTTACAAGACATGCCCAAAGGAGAGAGGAAAAGCTCTGCTGTGGAGGAATGATTTTGAGGCTGACACAGGTTACTGTTGGAAGGAGATTATTCCAGTGTACTGACCAGAGGCAAAACCTTGTCTTGTTCCACCAGTGCTTAAATTTTGAGGCCTGTAAAGGGGTTTGACAGAAACAGGTTATACCTTCATGGTGACCATGATACTTCCCTTGCTTAGCTTTTGATACCAAAGAAATTCAGTTGTCACCTAAGAAAGCATTTGGTCTTATTAACTTAGTTCTATTAGCTGAAATTATATATTATGATGGATCTTGGTCCCAGTGCTGTTTGCAAGGCATTAAATTGCTTCCTATAATTCAACTCAGCAGCTGTTACCAGGCAAAAGGCACTCAGTATCAAGGCTGTTATTGTCAAGGATACTTGATGTGTATTTTTAAGCCAGCAGGGAAGAACAATTGCTGTGATGCTCCACATTGAGTCAGGTTTTCTTCATGGTGGGTTTTCAGCCTGCACACCATGACAGGGAGAAGCAAATGTGGCTGTGACCCCAGTCTCAGGGATGTTTCTAGGCCTCATGATTGAGAATATGACCTTGAAAATAGGCAACAAGTACAGAATGATGCAGTGCTGTCTGCCTGGGCTGGTGGGCACATGGGCAGTCACAGCACTGGGAGCCCTTCCATCTGTCTGGGAGGCTGCCTGAGGTGCAGACACCCAGACCCTGTTGGTGATTCCCTTCTCTCAATTCTGTCCTTGCTAAGGAGTCTGTGCATCCTCAGGCCTGTCTGTAAGGCCAAGGCAATAAGCTGTGCTGGCACAGCCCTTTGAGTCATGCAGGGTGCTGTGTGCAGCTGATTTAATCCAGATTGACACCCTCACCCAGCAAAGTGTTGTGGCACAAAGGTGGATATAGGGCAGATTTCAGAAACAGCATCTCCCTTTTGCAGTCTGTTGTATGAATTGTGGAAAAAGCCTCTCAGTTTTGTCACAATTGGTGTCTTTTCCAACAATTTAAAAGGTTGAATTACTTACATGTGGGGCTAAAATAGCTCCAAGTGCATTTTTATTGCCTGGCTCTGGAGCTGCCATTTACAGGTTTAACAGCCCTAATGCTTTTAAATAGGAGGAGAAGGAGAGTATGTGGTAGAGTGTTTGAAAATGATATATGCCTTGTTGTTTGGACACAAGTACAGTCCTGTTCTGTTTCCTACAGAATGTTTTTCTTTTGCAGACCCTGACTTATTTTAAATACCCTCCAATGGACCAGTAAATATTGAGAGGCTTTGAATGTGTAAAAAATGCTGTTCTATAAATCTTACTGTTAAGAAAATTAAACTACTCATGAACAACCATCTATTCCAAATATACCAAATTTGTGGTCTATTTTAATGTCAAGACTTTTTGTAAAATTATTAGTGTTTTTGCCTTTCTTTCCCCTCCTGCCTGGTTTTTAAAAGTGTTTGGGAAACTGAGGTCAGGGAAATAGTGCACTGGAGGAGCAGAAAGCTCCAGGATGTAATAAATGTGAGAAAACAGAAGAGGTGCTAAAAGTACCAGCATATGATATTTTCTTTGATTATTCAAAAAAGGAAAGATTGACATTCACAGACTATTTAACTTTCTTTATATTCATAAATGCCAGAGTATTTCAGTGGAGAAAAGGGTGATAATCTCCCTTCTGTAGATAAGGAGAGTGAGGCACAGTGGCTTTCAGTTCACCCAACCTAATTGTACAGGCAGGAGAGATCCCAGATCCCTCCATCTGCATCCTCCATCACTGGCTACATCCTGCCTTCCTTGCAGGTTTGTGGTTTCCCCCCAGCAGCACAAGGACTGTGGATGAGAGGGTTTGGCCTTTCTGACTCCAGCATGGAGGGGCTGCTGCAGATTGTACTCACAAAAACACCCAGCCTGAACTTTAGCAAGTGCTAGGGATTTTATTTTTTTTTTTTCTTAACATATTTAAAGCCATTCACTGGTCTCCTGCATGCAGCTCCTTTGAATTCCATACTCTTCAGATGCAGAGCTTGTTTCATACCTCTGACAGGTTGGGAGATGCATTGCTTTTAGGCTTTAACTGACCTCGTAAAATTAGTGAATAAGCAAAACCCTGAAAGTCAAAATCAAAAACTTTTCATATCAAATGTTCTCTGATGCCTCAGGAGTGGTGTCCTGTGTATTTACCTTCTGTTGAGTGGCGCCCAGACCAGATTCTCCCATATTCAGGGTGCCATTTCTTTCCTATACAGTGTTAAAAAAAACCCTACTTTGAATAAATTGTGTTTTACGTAAAATGATTATTTTTGGAAGATGCATCCTGGAATCTCTGGTGCTGGGCTTTCAAGGAGCATTGTCCATTTGCCTGTTCATCCAAGTGTGCTATGTTTAGTTCCTGAAAATATTTTTATAGGCCCCTTATTCAGTGTTTACTTGGGGTTTTTCCACTTAACATGAACAAGTGTCATAAAACTGTGAAATTAGCACATATCCTGACTAAAGCTGAGCCTGGCACTGCACTATTCTGGATGAGGAAGGAGGATTATATCAGAAGCAAGATTTTTTTTTTTTTTTCTTGTATCTCCCATTGCAAAATGTCATCTATACTGAGCTGGTGTGCTAATCTTTTTTCTCTAGTGTAACTCCCAGAGTATTCTAGCCTTTCCCTTTTCTTATAGCAAAACCTTAATCATGATGTATTTTGCTTTTCTCTTAGCCATTAGGTGCATAATTGTTCTTCCTTAAGTCATATTGAGTTATCCTGCTGATTACCTGCTGCAGCAGATTGTCTGGGTCATCTTGCACTTTACCCACCATGAGCAGTCTGGACCAAGTATCCTTTCTCTGCAGCCCTAAAAGGGGAGGTGTGTGTGGATTCTCCCAGACAAGTACTTTGAAGCTTTTTTTAGATTGCCAGTCACTTATTAAAACTCAATATTTTTTAAGGGCTCCACTTTAGTTTTTTTTTTAATTCTTGCTCTTGAAGTCATATATTGTTAATAATTGCACAACAACTAAACCCCTAGAATTTACTTTCACACTGCACAAGATGGTGCAGAGGATGCTCTGCCAGGGAGGTGTTTGGTTGGCTGCACAAGGAACAAGCTCTTTGAGGCTGCAGTGCAATTGTTACCATCTGATGACCTTTTTTAGTGCTTTATCTGCTCTCTTGCCTGACCCACTGGTTGAGACTCAGTATCCTGGGCAGTTCACACAACCAGTAAACAGAATTTTTCCAGCTTCTTGAGCCTCAGGGCATATCCCATTTGATGCTTTTTTCCGTGATCTTTTGCTGCTTGTTATGAAGAGAGCCTTTGAGTGTGAAGGCATAAAATAATCCTCAGAAAGATGTCGGGGTCCCTGAAAAACCTTCAATGGATCTGGTGTAGTCCCCTTGCCAGTTGACTTTTCCCTTCCCTCCTTTACATTTTGGCCAAAGTCTGGCTTGATCTCTGTTTGCGTTTGGTCACTGCCATATCAGATAAGCATTTGGGAGGTGGTTCAGTTGTTAAAGCATCCCCTATCACCTTCCACCATCAGTCTTTGTTCATGCATTCATTTTCCCTGTGCTTCATCCCTGATGTTTAGCCGGTCTCGGGGGGGGGGGGGGGGGGGGGAGGGCTGAGAGGCTTTAGACACAAATGTGTTGTTTTGAAACCAAAGGATGGTAGGATCAGCACAAAGTTCCTCAGGTAGGTGAGCCATGGTGCTGCAGTACCTGCTTGCATCTCCCACTCCTGTGCAGGCTGCAGGTCATGGGCTGAATTGAGAGATCAGATTCGTGCCTTAGGTGAGGAAAGATAAAACAGTTCACAAGGGACAGAGCCCAAGTGGTGAATGTTTTATTTATATGCTACCTGTGCTGAGCTGAGCAGAACAGATTGGGGATTCCTTTCTGCCTTACACTTCAGAATCTTACTGTGGCTGTTACTCAGCAGTGAGGCAGCTCAGAGATAATGAGCTGAGCCAACTTCACGCCTGGTGTAAGTGGTGCTGCCTCTGCTGATTGCAGTCGAGTTGTACCAGCTTCTGCTATCATGGAGTTCATTTTTCTTCACTAATTTTTGCCATTTTCTGAAACGACATTGCTCAGGATCCTTCCCCACACCTGTTACCTTTTCGCTGCCCCTTCCTTCCTTGCACTGACCACTGTTTAAAAAACCCTTTCTTCCTCTTCAGGACTTGGTCTGTAAGTGAGCCCCCCAAAGACAAGCTCAGCCTGTCTTGTGCAGAATGTGTGGAATTACACCACGACTGAGCCACTGCTGCATTTGACCACAAATGTTCTGGGGTTTGGTAGAGTTGATGGGGGCTTCAGGATTTATTCTTGTCAGCTTTGCCATAAACAGCCAGACATCAGAGGTCCCAGCAGCATTTGCTCTCCCAGCTCTTGACTGAGAAGGATACCTGTATATCCCTCTGCCTGGGATCCAGAATGCTGCTCCTTTTCCCCACATCTTACAGGGCTCTCACTGCCTCAGGTTCCCACTTGTCTGTCTCAAACCTTCCTCTCCCTAGCCAAGATCACAGCTCCACTGCCATGATTGACAGCTGTGCCAGGTTTTTGCCTTGGGACTTTCAGGTGATACAAACTGCCTGAGCAGACATTTCTTTTTGTATCACCTGGGGCTTGTTCATTGTCTTTCATGAACTTTTTCTCGTGTTATATGGATGGGAAAACAAGCAGTTTGAATTCTTTATACTGATAAAACATTCTTTGGGTTTGTGTGTGTTGTTGAGAGAGCAAACCTGAGGAAACAGGAAGATGCTCGTGCTGAGATCCTGTGTTAGGCACCAGGTTAGGTATGGGCTGCATTTTGTTCTAGTCCCAGAATTTTGGTCTGTGCAGGTGACAGCTGTGGTTGTAACACCCTGGAGAAGCAGGATGTGACCTGGAAGGGAAGCACCACTCTTCTCTCACATAGGTGATGTAGGCTGCCTGTGACTGAGGAACAGCAGACTTTGTTTTCTGTTCTGGAGGAAGTGTAAAAGCTGATTTGCTTTCCTTACCTGGGTCTTGCTTGAAATTTTCATTAATTCTGTGTTTTGTTGTACATTTAGAGTCAGGGGTGCCTTAGAAAATGCTTGTTCCTCAGTGCGAGGTGCTTTGAAAGTTTAATAGAGAAGAGAGATTGGGAGACAATCCATGGTGCTATAAAAATACAATCACAAAAGCTGTTACAAGGATATAATGTGCAAAGAAATTTCTTTCCTTCAGTTATTAGTAGAAAGGTTTAGACTTAGCTTTCGTGCTTTTGCAAGCCACAGCCACTGTGTTCTCAGCCTAAAGTATGTTTTCATACTTCTACCACCTCTAACTCATCCACAGCTGGAAAACAACTACTGAAGGTAAAATGATGGGGGGTTGAAATCTGACTGTGATGAGCCCAGTGCTCGTGTTAAGTCATTATGGGCTAAAGCAGCTGCTCTCACTGCTTCCTTTCCTGCAGTCAAACAAGGCTTTTGCAAAGGGCAGCTGCTGAGACCTGTTGTGAAGTCCCTGTTGGGATCAGAAGTCCCTGCCAGTCCTGGTCCTGAGGTGGCTGATCTTAATTCCATAGTTTAATTTCAGGAGTTTTAACCACAAGGAAGATCAAGTGCTATTTGTTCAAGTTTCACCCAAATTCTCCTCCCTGTAGGAGCTGCTCTTAGGTAGCAGTTAGAAAAGCTCCAAGCCTGACTGTCAATCAGCTCCTCTCCAGGGTGCAGGGTGAGCACTGAAAACCATTTGTCCAAGTCCAGTGGTGCTAGTCCTGTCCAGGGATATTTGTGGACCAGGATTTCTAATTCCTTTGGTGTGTCTGTGCTGTGGGATGTTTTCTGGACAGGGACTCCTCAGCTCCTGTGGCTCTTGGGCTGTGCTGGGCAGGGAAGGGTTTGGCACTGGCTGTGAGGAGCAGGGGTTTGGAGCACCCTCAGAGCTCTGGGTGTGCTGGTTCTGTGTGCTCAGAGATGATACAGTCCAGGAACTGTTACGGATCCTTGGTGAAAGTGTTACATCCATGGAATGCTTTCCATGCTCAGTAAAACAACTTTGCTTTATATTGTTTGTTTTAGAAAACGTAAATGGCTTCCCATGGAAACCTTTGCAGCCTGTCTGTAACCCCAGCAAGCAACTCATGCCGTGGTCAGGCTTGCCAGAGGAATAGCAGGACATCGGGATCACAGGCAGGGCTGTGCACGGAGCTTCTTTTAGCTGCAAGCAACGTCACCGTGATCGGGGGTCCTGTATGTTGAGAACAGTGAAATCCATTAATGCACAACGGGAAGGTTATTTATGGATTCACTGTTCATGGTGAATGTGCTTTGGGCACAGGGAAAGGTTGTGTTCAGTGTTGAGAACATTCTGTTTTTAATTTAAATTCCTTGCTAAAGGTCTGTGCCCAACTCTACGAGAACCATGAAAGTCAATTCCTTTATACGAGAAGCAGTTCTCCATCTCTTTGCCTTGTGTATTAATTAAATCAAATTTTTGACTTTTTCTCTAGTATTAAATTCAGCTCTTTGCAACAGGATAATTCATCCATATTCTGAAAATACTTTAGTTTTATTCTGTTATTTTAGTAGACAAGATTGCTTCCTAACAGCAAGAATTCAAGCAGTAGACCAGCTTAGAGTAGGTTGCCCTCATAAATTATATCCTCCTAGGAGGAAGAGAAAATCAGAAGTAATAGCTTTAGCTAGGGAAAAGGCTAATAATGTCACTAACCTCATGATTTCAAGTATGGAAATTGTCTTGCAATGTGAAATTCATTATGTTAAACATTCTTGATACTGTTGAACTGTTTAATGAAAAACATCATAATTGATTTTCCATAATGAGCCATCTACCAAAAATATTTAGGGGGAAAAATCATTGGCCATCCAAAGAATTTTTTGAAGCACAATACTGCATGCTATTGAAATAAGGAACTTAACCTTAGAAAGATATTAAAAAAAAAAAAAAAATTAAATGGTACTGAAAGAAATGCGTCACTGGGGAAAGTAAAACTGGACGAGTTAATATAGACAGCTCTCTGAATTTCCAACTTTATATCAGAAGTTGAAATATTCCCCCCCAGTCAAAAGAAGTGTTATGTGAATTAAATTTACATTTAGTGTTTACTGATGATTTAATTTATAGCATGTCATGGTGTGCAGGCCCTGGTGTGTTTATGGATGCAATGTCCATGCATGGATCAGAGTCCCATGTGAGGGATCACCATGCAAGGGGCTCAGCCTTGTGTCACCTGCACCAGTTACGGTGTGTGCTGGCACAGGGAGCCACAGTGTGTGTGCTGTGATCCCACACCTGGCTGGGAGATACCCAGAATTCTCACCTGTGTGCCTGGGAACAGGGATGTGCTTTGGCTGTCCATGTGGTTAACTGAGAAAGGGAGACCCTCAGGAGAAAGCTTTTCTGGTGATGCCCCATCCTGTTTGTCACTTTGGATGAAGATAAGATAAACAGTGGGGGAGGGAGAGCACTTAGATGCCCCATACCAGTTTCTGCTTTGAACTGTGTTTTAGAGCTGCTGTTAATGACACTGCTGCACATCCTGGGGTTCCCCATGTCCAGATTGAACTGTCTCCCTCCTGTCTCTATGAAACTACACCTAAATTTGGGTCCTTATTCTTAAACCAGTTCTTCATCTACAAAACTCACTGGAAAGGTTTAGTACCCAAACCATGGGAAGGGCAGGAGTTTGGAGAGCTCTTGGAACCTGAGAGTCATGGTTAGCTCGACAGGCTGTGCACAGAGCAGGAAGCTCTTCCTACCCTGCAGAGCACGTAAAGTGCATACCCAGAAGGCAGAGGGACGGTAATAAGGCCAGCAGACTTCTGAAGAGCTTTTTAGTGCACATTAAGATGCTTTATAAGCATTTAGGTCCGCCATTTGATATTGATGAATAATCCTGTAGTAGTCATTAGTACAGGAAGGGCTCGGTCCAGAGATGATGGCCCTCGGACACCTCAGTCCTGTTCATGCTGAGACTGCCACTCACAGATCCAAGGAGACTCATTTTTTTTCCCACCAAAATAGTTTTGAAGCTTGGGCAAGATCTGCCTCCAGGAGGGTAGAATCTCACAACCTGAGGCTAATTAAAAAAATTCATGCTTTTTAAGATTAATACTCCATTCCATTGATTCATTTTGGAAGTGTTACACTAAATATCTCTATAATGCAGTGGGTTTGTTCCATTATGTTTCATCTGCCAAAGTCCATGTTTTATTGCTGCTGAAGTTGCTAAAAGTAAATCCTATGTGTATCTCTGGACCAAGTGCCTTGAACTCTGTCACTGGCCAGCTCGTGTCTGGAGGGCCACTAGAAAAAGTTACAAAAATGCTGCTTGAAGCCCCTTCAGACAACTTCAGGTGTTGTTCCAGTAATCTCCAAAGTTGTGTTGCCTGTTCAGGCTGGCTTCCCTCACTGGCAGGGTGCAACCCTATCATTCTACTCTATAGGACCATAAAAGAGGATTTCAGGAAAATCATATTTCTGAAGGAAATTCTCGGCATACCAGCTACTAGCACTCTCCAATGCTGAGTTTTACGCAGCCTTATTCAACAGTGGCCTTGTGATTATACTAAAATAAAATGTTCTGGTTAAATTGTTTCATCTCTGAAATAGTTCACAACTGAAAGCCCTTGGGGGGAAAATGAGTGTGTAATTTTCTCGCTATTTTAAACCACGTAAGCACCAAGAAAAATAGTATGATTCATTTATTTTGGAGTATGTTGATTAACTAGCAATTAAAGCTTTATAGTATTTTCTTTCTACAACAACAAAGGCCAGTTTAATGCTTTTACTTTGGTTTCGGCTCATTGGATTGGCTTCATACCTGGTACAGACAGATTAGTGCTCTGAAAGCATATGAAGTACCTGCATGCAGCTGAACATGGCCCACTTAGCTCAGAAATGTGATGGATCTTCACAGAAGGAACTTTCATTCATTCACAGCATCTGGTTCCATTACATTCAGCCCAATCAAGCCATGAAATTGAAATTAAATGGGTTTTGATGGTGGTGGTAGTATAAGAATGAAAGCAAGGTGGGGAGAAGGGAAATATCTGCATGGCAGAGGAGGCTTTAAGCGAGGACAAGCTGTGTAAAGTGCCTTTAAATGTTCACATAAATGATTGCGTGCGTGGGAAGATGAACTTGGAACTATTTGATTTATTCAAAGTGCATTTCACCTGCTCTTTAGAACCTAGTTTGTGTCTGTGTAACACAGCAGTGTAGCATAACCCCTTCCTGCATGGGCTCTGATGCTTCCCTCCCTTTGGTGGGTGACACAGGAACACCCCTCACCCTGCAGCAGCCCCTCCCCAACCCCTCTGTGCTCCCCTGTGCTGCAGATCCTTTTGCTGCCCAGCATTCTAACAGTGTGTGGATGCAAGTGCTGCTGCTGCTTCCTTCCTCAGCATTGCAGGGGTAGCAGTGTGGAAGGCAGGGCCAGAGAGGGAGCAGGCAGCGGGAGGTGAGTGGGCTGGGCTGGGCAAGAGGACAGAGGGATGGCAGAATGGAGAGAGCAGGAGGAAGAGATGGATGAAGATTATGGGCCTTATGCAGAACCAGCAGAGAGTCAGCACTGAGAAATGGGCTTTGGTTTCTGGCCTGAGGGCTCTGCCAACTCCTGTGTTAAGTGTGAGCAGGGGGCAGGTGGGTGTTGTGTGTGGCTGTTGAGAAGCATCAGTTGATAACGGTGCTTTCTGCTTTAGGGTCTGTGGCGATCTCTGCACTCAGCGAAAAAATTAGTGCAGCTTCTAAGACTATATTTTTGCCACCATTACAATAATCTCCATTCACTGTGCAGCCATGACTTGCCAACAAATTGTCTGCAGCAGGGCAGGTACCTGTGCAAAGTACTGTAAGCACTGTGAATGCATTCCACATGTGTAATATGCTAATGTGTTTGTGTGTAGTGTTTACAAAGTGCACAGTTACATACACAACGTCCATTTAAGTGCCTGGGTTTGAAAGGCAGAGGGTATTCCCAGCTTCCTGGGCAGTTGGCACTGAGCACCTCAGGGCACTGGCATGTTCTCAGTGCTGCTGCAGACCAGCTTAGGGCAGCTTTGAGCCATGTGGAAAGGGAAGCTCTGTTCAGACACACCTGTGCCAACCTCTTACACCAGATAAGTGCTGGGAAGTGTACTTGGATTGTTTCCCAGGCTGAGCCCCTGGGTCTGCAGGAGGATTGGACTCTGCTTGGGAGAATAGGGATGGGCTGAAGGCTGTGGAAACACCACTCAGCTCACAGGTGTGGTTGCAGTTTGTGCTCTGCACAAGGTGTCATAGCCCTGCCTGACATCTCAGTGCCACAGTTTTCCACCAGTAAAATGGTGATGTCCTGAGTCTGAGGGCTCATTTTCAATGTGCTGGTAGTGGGGATTACAGTCCTGACAGCACAGGGCCAGGCTCTGTGCTGGTGTCAGTCAGGCAGCTGGAGGGTAGGGGTTGTACAACCTCCCCAGGGTATCCAGGAGAGTTGGGGTTGGGAGGAGGAAGCAAGTCTGGGGGCTTCTCCCTCTTCCGAGGCTGAGCTTGCAAAGAACAAGTGCTTCATTTGACTTCTCTAAATACCTCATCGCCTCTAATGAGAAACTGCATTTTCCCAGCAGTTTCCCTGGTTCTGAACTGAGCCATGTGCAGCTGTTGTGTATCCTCCTTATGCTCAGTCACCAAATCATTCACCTCTACAGATTTTTAGTTTTTTTTCTGTATAGTTTCACTGTATTTTTTTTACTAGCTTCTGAATATTCTGTGATTGTAGGGGAAGGATTTATTAAACATTAATCCATCTGGGCTTACAAGTACCCACCTCAGGGGCTGATGAGCTCATGCCATGCAGCTCTCAAGCAAGCTGGCTCCCACTTGTTCTCATCTACCTCAGGGTTTGGGGTGCTCCCCTAAAACCTGGATACTCCTTTTGCTCCCTTCTTCAAGCACTGTGGAAGCAAAATGTAGGAAGTGTTGGATATTCTACCCCTTTGTGTGCTGCTTGCTTGGTGAGTCAGGACTTCATTTAACATTTCAATAAGTGTAATAAATGATGAAGAGATGTCAAGGCAGGAGTGGATGCCACTGTTTCTGTGGTGTGTTTGTTGAGTTTCTCTCTGTGACAACAGTGTGTTGTTGTCTCAGGGGATTGTTGTTTTTGATTTTATGTTTTTCTTGATGGTATTAGAGTACATCACATTTTTCTAGGTTAGTGGGTAAGATTTCATGCAAATTGTTCCCAAAACCAGCTTGCTTTCCTTGTCCAGGCACAGCATGCCTTTTCGTGCCTATATATAGCTTTCTCATAAACATGGACAGTTCCTAAAGCCAGTGTCTTCTGTTTACACAGCCAAGTCTGCCAGAAACCAGTCCTGAGAAAGCACTTTCATTTGCCACCACATTTCTCCAGCCTTACTATTTTCGGAGGTTTTTTCAAAGGCGAATGCAGAGAGAGCAGCAGCTGTTTCAGTCACACACATTAAAATCAACTTAGCCAGGAAATGAATTTTACAACACATCACTTTTACTGTCATACCTGAAGTGAGTGATTTAGATGACTCTAATTTAAATCAAAATATTGCAATATTTGTTCAGGAAAAGAAAAGTAGGTGAGACTTAAATGAGAAATTAATTGGGATTGAAACTTGAGACTTTGTTTGCTGGTGCTGATTTTCAAAATAATGAACATACTTCTTCTTGTTGTGCATGTTACACAACCTAATCCTCTGAGGCACAGTGTGCTGTGCCAGTGTCACTAGGCTGGTCTGGGCAGGGACCTTGGCACCTTCCTGAGCTGATGGGTGCAGTGCCAGGTGAATCCTGTGTGACTGCAGCCTGCCCTGATGTGTGTGCAGTGAAACAGGCCTTTTCCCACGTGAGAAAATACCCATGGGGTTACAAAAAGAGACTAGCCCAGAGAACAGATCAACTAATGAGACTGGGGGTGAGTGGTGAGACAGGAGCATTCTGTGTAGGAATGACATCTTGTTAGAAAACCAGCGGGGGCAAGGTGTGCTGCTCTGCAGGGCCTTCTTGTCCAGAAGGCTCCTTGGGAAGGGGGCACCTCCTTCCTCTTGATGGAAGGAAAAAGTCCCCTTCTCCTGTCCATGCTGAGCCAGCAGCAGGCTCTTCCCAGCACCACCTTCACCAGGCAGAGGTGCTGTGAGGGCTGTGTGGGTTCACAGCAGCTGAGGGGCTCTGCATGGCTGCCCTCTGCCCCACCAGCAGCTGGGTTTAAGCTCCTACTTGTTTCAAAGTGTTACTGTGAGTGGCAAACTGCCCAGTCACTCCCTAGGGCTCCTGCCTGCAAGGTACAGGAACACCCTGAGTCCCATTCAGATGTGAAACCCCAAATCCTAAGAACCAACCTGACACTGTATCCCCCAGGGAGTTCTGTGCAACACTGTTGTGTTAACTTTTGTTTTTATTTATGGGTTTTAACAAATAATGTTCCAGCAAAGCTGCTTAAGTTGTCCAGCATACCATATTTATCCCCAGTCAGAGCATATTTTGAAAGAAAGTCGTATCAAGTCAAGCTTGTGACAGGCTGCATGGTTCTGAGGGAACCAGGTGTGTGGAAAAGTCACAAATCAGATCTGCTTTTTTTTTTTTTTTTTCTCCACTGCTCTATTCCTTCTGTGTTCGTTCTTGTTGTATCAAGAAGCCACCTTGGGGGTTTTTTTGGGCACCAGAATTACGGGATAAAGTTGTTTTTTTTTTTTTCTCTTCTTGTGTACATTTGATGATGCCTAGGGAAAACAAGGATTTAATTAAGTTTGTTTATGAGATGGGACACTTCTAGTCTCTGTTTCTAGGTCTTCTCACACTGACAAATGAGGCTGAAGTTCCCTGAATGATTCCAGAGGGAAGAACCCAAGTGCCCTAAAGTTTAGGGTAACTTTTCTGTGTACAGAAATGAACCAGATGCCTACAGCTAAGTTATGTGGATAGTCTGTTCCTGATCAGAAGGGAACTTCTAAATAACTGTCTTTGCCAAGAGGGCAACTTGGAAGAGATTTTCTGAGGGAGATTTTTTGGCAAAGCTGTCTGAGGATTCTTTAGCCATCAGGTTGGTGTTCATAACTGAGCTCTCCACTCCAGTGGGTCTTGTGTCACCTCTGAGCTGGAGCAGGTCCAGTTCTGTGAAGCAATAGGGAATTTTAAAGAACCCATAGGCAATCTTTTATTTTTTTGACACTTAAGGCTGTCTTAGTAGCTTGAGCAGTTACAGATTTTTATAAGTAAATACACACTGTCCTATCCATCTGTTAAGTATCTTCCCTGATCCACCAAAATGATGGAATATTTTTCTCAGTCGTATACAAGTCATGTATTTATGCTGGAAGGCAACAGGAGATGTAAGTTGTTGTGGTGCTTGGTTCTTTGTTTAAAAGAAAAGAATTGGCATCTCCTAAGTCCCTTCTCACTTTAATGTGATGTAGCTTGAATTGTGAACATGTTTTTAGAAAGAAAAGGCGGAACTCAGTCTGGGGTCTCCAGGCTGGAAAACATAAATCTGTTGCATCGTTTCTGAGGAAGAACCGAAAGCCAAGGTTTTGTGGAAACAGGTGCACAGTTGTCCTGGTTGGTTGCTGCAGGTCAGTTAGTTTGATATCTGAATGCCAGATCTTTCCATGTGCCTAAGCATGTGCTTTTGCAGCTTCCTTTCAGAAGATGCCATCATAGGTGCACGTGCTGTTCACTGACTCCTGATGTGCACAAGTAATGAATAAGAAAAAATATTTCAGTAATGGTTTTGGGTGTGGTAGGAAGGGAACAGAAAAGTGCTAAGACTCATCTTTTCGCAGCTGTGGAGTTTAAGTGTAGTCCTTGTTCCCTTCTGGCTCTATCCCAGATGCTACACTAAATAAAAAGGAGGAAGAGGAGGAGGAGCTGGTTGGTGTTTGTTCCCTGTGAAGAGGGTCAGAGTGGGCTCACATGGAACCCCATGTTGTAGGTCTTAGAGACACCTGAATCCCACCTTGATATGTGTAGAGAAAAAGACTAATCTGTTAGGATATAAAAGGGATAGAGACTTTTGCAGAGTAATCAAGCTGGGAATAATAAGGCTGCATGGGTGGAAAGGAAATAAAGCAGATGCTACACTTCCCTGGGCCAAGCCCCAGGTACAGTGTGAGTGAGGCAGGATCCAGCATCCGTGTCAGTGGTGCTGCTCCTGCCAACACTGACACAGCTCTGCCTGTTTCTGTGGAAAGACAGGAATCTTTGCTTCCAAACTGAACATCTCTGGGTTTCAGTGAAGAAGATACATCACATCAAAATAAGCTGAAGATTATCTTAAACCAGTAGAAACAGATTTTGAAACAAAACCCCTCAGAAGTGGGATGGAACCTCTGAGTCTCTCTGCAGCTTCAAATGCACTGCAGTCAAAAGTGCCTCTGGGTACCCTGAGCTCTGAAGAATATCATTAAAAGGAAAGTGAAAGAGATCATTGCTTGAAAAGGAAATTCAGCAGTGGCACAAACCCTTCATAATTTCAAATATGAAGTCTCCTCTGGGAGAACAGTAACTCAGGGATCCTGAAAGATCAACGAGGCTTTTGTGGGCTTGGGGGTTTTCTGTGTGTTTTTCTGTTGGTTTTGTTGGGGTTTTTTTTTCAGGAGGGGAAAAAAAAGCTTTATGCTTCATCCTTTCTCTGTAACCCAGAGGTGATTAGAGAGGTCCTGTGAAGGATCAAACTGCTATCCTGAGATGATACAAGAGATGTGAATAACCATATAGAAAAAAAAAAATCTTTGAGCTTTGCCAAAAAAAAAAAAAAAGGATAGTAAGGAAATCTGCCAGAGAACAAATGTGCACAAGAAAGAGTTTTATCACCTGTGATGGAAGCTGGATTCTGTGGTCTTTGAAAATAAATAAATAAATAAAAGTACAGTTAATCATTCCCTGGAAGTGAGATCCCTGCTGTAACAATTAATTCATAAAGCTGCCAGAGACTCCCAGGCCTGTGGGAGCCCGGCTGGCATCCGTGATTAATGCTGACTGCAGGTGTGTGGCTGGGATTCCACAGAACCAGCCGCAGGGGAAGCAGCCCAGATTACTTAACCCAGCCCCAGTGGGCTCAGTCAGAGCACCCTGCGAACAGGTAACAAGAGGGAAACTGTAATTTAACAGCAATTCAACAGCATCTGTCAAAAAGCCTTTTGGGGTGGGTTTTGCATCAGCAGAGGAAGGGCCTTCCCCATGTTACAGGGCTGAAGTGACTGGGAGAAGTTGTGTGTTGGTGCAGAGGGAATGAGCCAGAACTGCTGTGCTGGATCGTTCTGGGCAGCTGCAATTGGGGGAAACAGAAGAGCTGCTCCTCTGCTCTTGTTTTCTCTTCACAAGTCTTCCCTGGAAGAGCCAGTAGTATCAGGAAGCTCAGGAGGTAACTCAGAATCTCTGTGGCTGCACTTGGGAGACCTGGCTGGGTTGGATCAGTGCTGTGTGGGCAGCACGGGGCTCTAGGAGTAGCTTTTCCACTGGGAGAAGGGAGGGTGGGCAGGGGAGTCTGGTCATGGTCACCATCTCCTTAGGAGGAAAACAGACACTTTTCTCATGTAACTCTGGTATAACTAGACTAGGGGGAGGTTTCTCTTTTTTCATGGTGACTTTTATAAACACATGTACCTCTGCTGTTTCTCTTGGACAGTTTGGTTTTCTTTTACCTTAATGTGGATTATTGTTACTTAAGATTAGATGGATGAAACAAACTAGTTTTTATTTGATGTGGCAAATCTATAAACTAGGGGGGGTTTTTTCAATTTAAGAAGTTTAGTAAGTGGTGTCGAAATGGGAAAGGCCCCAAGAAGGGAGCACAAGTCCTGGTTTGGGGGTTCAGCTGAGTGTTCTTTTGGTCAGTGGGGTGTGGTTTGCATCACACTGTGTGTGGGGAAGACCAGAATGGCTCAGAAAGGTGTCTGACAGCTCTGCAGGCACGGCCCATCCTGGCCCTTCACGTTGGCCAGAAGACACGTGGGCCCTGGCTTTTCTGGAGCTGAGGCTGTGTGGAGCTCAGGAGGAGCATTTGCCTGGCTGGGGAGCCTGGCACAGGAGGTGCCTTGTGGAGCAGAGGGAGGCCATGCAATTGTAACATTGGGCTGCTGAGAGAAGCACGGCCACAACCTGGACTGAGAAGCACAGTCACTAAATTGTGTGAAAAATGTCACAAGGAATTAAGAAGTGCCAGCTCCTACAGGGTGCAGAATGGGTTGCCTGACATTTTAGGTTCAAGTTAAGATTTTGGTGTGGCTGCTGGAATTCCCACACTGATGTGTACCTCCTTTTCCCTTGCTACCCAAAGGCTTTAATTTCACCATATTGTCTGCTAAAAGATATCTTCTTTCAAAAATGCTACCCCAGGTCAGCACAGACTCAGACAGGCTGTGCAGCTCCCCAGGGAGTGGAGTCTTGTTTCTGAAGACCTAAAGTGTTTCTGGATTCCCTGGGCAGGGCTCAGCAGCAGACTGAAGGAGGTGTTTGGGGGTGAAGGACAAGCTCCCCAGCACACCATGACCTGTGTGAGGAGGTTTGTCAGGGTTTGGTCTGCATTGTTGGCATGATCAGGTACTTCATATGAAAAGATTAGTTTCCTTTAATTCAAATGCTAAGTAATTTGAGAGACCATCTAGCATTCCAAACTGATATAGATCTGGTTTTATGTTGGCATAAAACAAGATTAGGTGTAGTTTTGTGTTTAATACATATTTTAAGTATACTGTGATAATGGACCACTATACTTTTCAGCCAGTCTAACCTGAAGAGAATTGGAGAGTTAATACTGAAATGAGAGGAGCACTCAGTTTCGGGAAATGTTTTTTAAAACATCAGCAAAATAAAGAGGCTGATTTCTAATGAAGCTCT
Source organism: Pyrocephalus nanus (assembly GCA_038380795.1). Lineage (NCBI taxonomy): Eukaryota > Metazoa > Chordata > Aves > Passeriformes > Tyrannidae > Pyrocephalus > Pyrocephalus nanus. The sequence continues at coordinate 17,960,361 of CM076270.1, read as the reverse complement.
TTGTGTGCCTCTGAATCCATGGCAGCTAAAACAATTCTGTTAGCTTGCAGATTAGATTAGAATTGTAAAAATGAAATAAAATGTCATCTAGGTAAATGATCAACTACCACAGGTGTTGAAAAACAATCACAAGTAGAAATGGCCTAGGCACCAAGTAATTAAATTATGATGACAGATGATAGTTTAATAAGGTGATTGTATGAAGGCTTGTTGGTAGGCCTGCAATCCCGAGTGCTTCTAGCAGCACTGGCTGGCATATTTGGAGGGTGGCAGCGCAGAGGACTTGCAATGAGGTTTCCATCTGATGACTGTCAGTTTTGCAGGGAGAACTGCATCATTTGCTTCCCATAATACTGTGTGTACGTGTTAGGTGGCTTCTTCATTTTATATGGGTTTATTGGGTTCAAATGTGTATTTCCAAGGGTTGTATAACAACCAGCTTTCTCTCTCCTTTTAATAGATTAAAATACCAGTGCGAAACAATTAAGAACAAGTCCTGTAAGTACTGAGCACATTCAGATCTGATTCTCAGCATTTGTGACAGTTGGCAGAGTAACACAGGCTGATGAAAAGAAATGCCGTGAAATCAGAGGAAGTGATGGATTTGCAGTGTCCTCAGCAGCACCGAGTTCTCACTCTGTGTCACCAGCAAACCTTTCCTCTGAGTTAGGTGAGCTTCCACTCAAGAAGAGGAAAAAGCAGTTTCTGCCCTCCAGGCAGACAGAAGTGTTTGCTCTCCTGACAGGTATTTGGGTTTAGAGTATCAGTCCATTTTTTAGAGCTTCTCTATAACCATGAGATACTTGACAACCAAGGCCAGTGCCTGTGATCAGATTAGGAGGTGGAAGGTGCCTTGATGTCAATGTGGTGTTAAACTGTTTCCTGATGTTCTGAGGATGGGTCTCAGAGAACAGGTGACAGGGCAAAAGGGAGAAATGTGGTCTTACAATGCAACCCTGAGCCCATAATGATCAGGGTTTTTTTCTTGGAGAAAAACCAAGCTTTATAAAAACCAAAAAAATCCCGTTTATTTAGGAGTCTCATATTATTTTTTTTCTTTGTGTTTATGAAACAGCACATGTTCTGAGCAGCAGTGTGGGTGGTTGGAGGCAGCTCTAGGAAGTCACTCTGCACTAGGCCTAGCACAGGAGCTGCATTTGCAGCATCTCAGGACGTGAATCACTCTCTAAGGAGCCAGTTCAGTTCTAAAACACCTTCATTTCCCATTGGAACGCACACCAAGACAGGACAGGTTGTGGCAGAGGCTGCTCTTACTGCCATAAATCAAGCATCAGAGTGGTTTGGGGTTCACAGTTGCTCTCCTGTCCACTCAGTGAAAGGTGGGGATGAGTTAAGGACATCTTAGAAATTTTAAGTCATGGTAGAACACAGAAAGTAAAGTTGAGCTCTGCTTTCACAGGAGAATTTATTCAGATTGTCCTGTCGCCTCTCTTGATCAGAATTTAGTAGATGTAACTATACAACTTTGAACATTTAATAGAGAGGTTTTCCACTGGCTCCACGAATGTTGGAGCCAGTGGAAAACCTCACTATTAAATGGCACAATAATTGTTACTGATTTTCATGAACTCTATTGATTTGAGTGCAGGATGTATTAGTTGGTATCTAACACTTTGTAGTGTTAAAATTCATCAATACTCATAAATGCCAATATGTAACAGCAGGTGCTGCTGTGATTTAGTAAATCATTATAATCTCTTATTTAGTAAATCAGTTGCCAGCACTGTTAATGTTTAATTTGTAAGTTAGTGCATCACCCAGCAGTACAGGAGAGATGAGGCTGCAAACACGTTTTCAGTAAATATGATATAAATACCATGACTCCTGCTATTCAGTGCAGCCCATATGTTAGCTGTTGATAACTCTGATTTTTCTATAAATACAGCATTGTACCCTGACCTTTAAAAGGATGAGATGTAAAATTGAGAAATTTACCGTGATAAATATCTTTTGAAAGAAAGTGGAAAGGATCTGAATTTAGGCTAGAGCAAGGCAAATGGTTATTAAAGATAAATATGTGCTTCTCTTATAAGAGTTCTTAGGAACTGACCTGGGTTAAATGGGAAACTCTGGTCTTCAGCACGTGTTTGTTCAGGAGCAATATTTCTCCTGACATGAGCAAAAATGCCAAGTCTTGCTTTGGGTGGGTTTGAGTGGTATTCTAAGATCTCCCAAGTATGTGATAGTGTTGTCATCCCAAGGTAAGATCATAAACCCTGTGAAGATCCCTGTCTTCACCAGAGGTGTCTCCCAGAGTGGTAACAGAATCAACTAGATTGGAAAAGACCTCTGATCGACTCCAACCCATGACCCAACACCACCCTGTCAACTAGACCATGGCAGTGAGTGCCACATCCACCCTCTTCTTAAATACTTCCAGGGATGGTGACCCCACCACCTCCCTGGGCAGCCATTCCAGTGTCTGATCTCTCTCTTAACTCATCCTTCCTCACAGGCACCTCTGCCTGCTGGGCCCTGCAGCATTGTCTGGGGGAGCTTTGGGGTGAAGTTCACCCACCTGGTAAACTGTTTGCAGCACAGGAGCCCTGACTTTGGGTGACTCGGTTGGGTGCTTGGTCTGGTGATGGTTTTTGGGTGTCTAGGGTGTGTTTACCCAAGCATAGGTTAGAAATAAGCATTGTTTTAACAGCATTCTGTCAAATATATTTTGTAAATTTTAAGGGGAGTGAAATCATTTAACAGACATTGAATCACTAGAGAAGCAACCAAAATTCAGTTTTAAGACACAAGTCAAGGGTTGCCAGAACTCCTGTTCAGGTCCAAACCGACTGCCTCATCATTGCTATCCACATTTCTATAAATATTTAGAGGCTCTGAGGTGTAAGTAAGCTATTTTACTAGCCACTGCCCAACCTTGGGGCTTTCCACAGAGGGAGGTTCATATCCATTAGTCTTCAGTACAATTTGATTGTAACTTCTGTCATCCTAAACCTTCTCTTCCCCTACTCATGAAAAATCTGGTATTTGTTCTTTTTCTCCAAGTGCAGTAGATGGCATGGAAAATAGGCTGGAGGATCTAGGTATTTTATTACTAGTTATTTGCAAGTACTGTCAACTTAATCCAGATGAGCTTGTTTAAGGTGTTTTTGTTGCTTTTTTTTTTTTTTTTTATGCTGTTGTGTAAAAGAAATCATGTATTGGCCAGTGTGTCTCCTGAGCACACGTCCTCTTTGCAGTTTTCTCTCTGGTTACATCCAGAGGTGAAAGGTGCTTCAGCCTTGCTGTTCTCACTGTTGGACTACACAAGACACTGGCAGGTTCTCTTGGACTGAAGGTTCCCCAGTGTCACTTCTGCTTAGGCTTTGATTTGTCATGACAACATCATCTTGTCTGCGTGATTTGTCCTTTCCTCCCAATTGTAAACCCTTGCAAAGGAAGGATTTATGCAAAGGACACTACATCAGCTATGAACCCTCCACCAGGCTGGGAGGTGCTCTCCCATTTGGATTGAGAACTCCCACCTAAAAGTGCTTTTCCTCCCTTTCAGGAGGATGTCTCCATGTTTGTGTGGCAATAGGAGGAATGCCAGCCTGGCATCCTGTCTCTGCTGAGTGGGAGCGACTTGGGTTCATCCCAAAGAAATCCCCTTACCTTTCTCTCCTTTCTCTGTCCCTCACAGCTGCTTCTCCCAGAAAACTATTATAATAAATATTAATAAAATATTCCTGACATTTTGCAAGTTAGCTGCTTGCATTGCCCAATATTGAAGCATTTTACCAAGATTAAACAGTACTCAACTGGAATTAAAAATACCCTCCTCAGGTGAAGGTCTTATCATTGCAGAGTCAAAAGGAAGGCTGAATTGTCTTATTCTGATTGATTCAGTTAAAAATACCTCTTTTCAGTATGCCTCCTGCTAAGTAAGCCTGCTGATATAACTGCATGAAACTCTGCTGAGGTGGGGGAATGGAAATCTCCCATTTCATTTGCTGCTTTTTCTGCCCTTAAGGCAGAATTCACAACATACAATATGGATATGCTGGTTCCACTGACATGTTTTATACCACTATCCAATCTGGCTACAATTTTAATATAAGCATCACATTAGCAAGTGTTTCATCTCCCTAAAATATCTCCTCAGTTGTTTTTTTTTTTTTTTTAAATATAGTTCCTTAAAGCTTTCACGACAGTTCACTTATGTATTATTTCTTCTTTCCCCATTCTTTCCACCTTCTGCCATCCTCACCAGCTTGGCAACGTTTCCTCAGCCCTTTGGTGACCGAACTTTCTCTCACTGGCACAAAATTATAGCTCAGTCTGTTTTCTTCCAGTCCACAGGAGGCAGGAAAGAACCTCACATACCATGACTAAGTGACATTTAGCACATTGGGTATAATAGGTTTCAGCCCTTCTTGAGCAGGCACTGGTAGATTTAAGAAGTCAACACAGTAGGAAGTGTCTTACCCACAATAGTCTGCCTACTCAGAAGCAGCAAGTTGGACTTTATTTAATCTATAGTTCCTTTAAAGTGACAGGGTTGGTAAATGGGATGCTCGTTTGCATCTCTATTTCTGGAAAGCCTCTTGCTGTATCTGCTCTGTGGCACGTTGCTGATCTGGGGAACTGGGATTGCAGGGATAATGTTATTACCGGCAACTTGCAAGTCTCCAAGGAGCTGCTGGGGGTTGTGCTTTCAGGAGACCCTTAACAATTTCTCCTGAACCCTGGAGGCACCAATCAATACCTGACTTGCTCTTGCTGGTATCATCTGCACAGGATATTGGCAGTATCTCGTGCAGCAGGTGCTCATTAAGAACACACAAGCTTTCCCTGCTCAGACCTCCATTCACACAGCATTTTGTGCTCTGCATAATTCCTTGTGCTTCATGTTTTCCAGGAGAGCAAATGGAATTGTAGAACCAGGGCAATGTGCTTGTGTAAATTCGCCCTGGGGACCTGGCTATCAGCTAACCCCAGCTCACATTTTGGAGCTGTGTGTGACTTACTGTTCACGTGCTTGTGTGTGCGTGGCCTTCTTTAGAGGTAAAATGTACAGCAGATAATCCAGTGAAGCTGTTCCAAGGGTGCAGCACTGGGGAGTACAAGATAATGGATGAGGAGGATGGATTGGGAGAGATTTGAGATGTGGATTAGGGGAGGAAAGGAAGGCAAGAGGATCAAAATCTTACTGTGTTTAACAATTTTCATAGCAGTCATATCCCCAAACAAGTCAGGCCACATGCTGCTGTTAATTATACTGGTTTCAGGCAACAGAGAACAACTGATGAACTCTCTTGCAGTGACAACTCGTGTAGTTAAAGGATTAGAACATTTAAAGGAGCGGTAAAGAGACATCTCCAAGCTGCACATTGAATTGCAGAGGGGCACATGGATACCTTCCCGTGGGGCAGCACATGCAGGTGACAAAGGCTCGCTGCTGGCAGCAGCATGAAAGAGCAAGAGGCACGTGAGAAGGCAGAAACAATTGATGAGAGGCAAAAGGATTTCCTTTGTCAGCCCTCACTGCAGCCCATTTACACTGTGAGTGCCACAGTGCAAAATGTGCAGAAATGGTTTTCACAGCTCACGTTGCTTTTGGTGACAATCCCTTTGGTATTGGGAATTGCATATCCCAGTGGGTCTGTGTGCTTAGTGTTGGAATAAAAAATTATAAGCTTTATGAGTCAGGCATAAACTTGGCTTTATTAGGCCTCTCCTTCCAGGATCTGCCATGTTTGGAGTTGTTTGAAGCTGGAGGAAATTCTGACCCGTAGGCAGTTGAAAATGCTACTTGGGATGATTAACATGTTCAAGCGTGTTTACCAGGTCACATTTGATTCTGTTAAAGTATATTTTCTTTAGTTGAGATGGATGATATGGATTCCGTAGTATAAACCCCATTTTTTCTTTATTTACCTATGCTTCCCCCAAGTTTTAGTAGCAGTAATAATTTATTTGCATATGGAGCATGGGTGAAAGTGTTGGAAAATATTGGGAGACTAGTAACAATTCATTAGAAATTAGCCCCATTAGAAATATCTTTTAATGATGATCCCTTGGCAAGCTAACACTTAAAATTTTTCAGTTGACTTGTTATAATGTGTTTTTAACCAGAGTATTATGCTGCACTAAATCAAACCCCATATAAAAACTTATGACAGTGATGAAATTATAATTATCAATCAAACATAGTCTCGTTACAGAGTGAAAACAGGGGATTTCCTTTCTTTTTGTTTTGTTATTGGCAAGACTGTTTTCCATAAGAATTTTAAATGGCATTAATTGTGTTTACTTACTTCAGAGCTTCATCCCATGCCTTACTCACAGTCTTGCAGGTTGTTTGCAGTGTAAAAGTCCCACTTCTCCTCATGATCTAACTTGTGTCTGAGAGCTGATGCCACGCCATGCTGCAAGAATGATGAGGTGCATGGGTTATTAATGTCAAAGCAAGTCTTTATTTGCTGTGGAAAATATGAGTGTTTCATCCTCTCTGCTGTTATCACAAGAAGCAAGAGATCCCTCATCTGGAACTCGCTGCTTTCTCTGTGTCTCTCACTATCTCTTCTATTTGCTTTGGTTGCTGTATCCACAGCATCTCCTGCTCTGTGTTGTCTTTTTTCCAAAGTGAGAAACAAAATACAAGAATGGTGAAAAACAATCTGTGACTTGTACCTTAAGCAATTAAATACCATCAAATATATTTTACATGTTGTGTCGCCTCTGCTGGTTCAGCATCAACAGCTCCTCTGGATCTTTCAGGCTCCTCGTGTGCTGCCTCTGCCTGGGCTGGATGTGGTGCATCATTCTGCCATTCTCAGACCCTGCCTTTGGTGACAGTTCCCTTTGTCTCAACTCTGCCACCTGGGAGATGTAACTAAGTTTTGGGAGGCCCTGCTCCAACAAAGCATGTAGTGACCTGGGCAGGTTTCCATGTTTGTTTTCGTAACAGAAGCAAGACATGAAGAGTAAAAAGGTTTTGAAGAGGCAGTCTGTATTAGTGCCTCCCATTTACTCCTGTCCCATTCCTCCCTTTCCATTATTTCTACCTAACTCTGTGTGTGCACATGGGATGAAATCTGAGGAACTGATCTGCAGTGAAAACTTGTCAGTTCTCCAGTCCTGCCTATCATAATGGCACAGAGGCAGGTGCTCTGGGATCAGCAGGAATTATCCATGGGGATGCAGGGCACAGGGAACACTCAGACTGGCTTTGTCCTCAGGGGCAAATCTTTGAAATCTGTCACCTTTACCCAAGAGATTCAGGCCTTTTGGGTGGCCACCACTTTGTGTGGTGGTGCCTTTAGCTGTGTGTGACAGGTTTGGGGCTGGTTTCAAGGCTGTACGTTGGGTAACAGCATAAAATAAGGATGTGAATACTAGCTTTGATGTTTCTGAAGAGACCTCCTGAAAACAGGCTCTCAAGTGCATTTTCCTTTGTTTACTAATCAATAGGTGCTTCTTTGGCTTGCAGTTATTTCCAGTCCTTGCTTTAAGTGGTCACAGGTCAGTAACCTTTGGGTCACGCTGTGAGCTCAGCTGTGTGCCCAAGCAGCTAAGAACACTAGGACCTGATCGATGTGGGTTCAGTAGCACTGACAATAGGAGTTATCTGTGTTACATTGATTTTTGGATGGGTTTTTCCTAAAAATGTTGACTCTTGCTAGTTTTGATTTTCCTTGATGAGCTGTTTCAGGTAATCTTTCCAGGATTAGTGTGTCTAAAACTGCTCATGGCTTCTGTTAGTGCTGGGGCACTGGTAGTAATGTTGATGGGGAGGTGATATTGCTAATAGTGCTCACACCTTTCAGCTCCATCTCAGTTACCTGCATCACAATCTTAGGCTTTTGGCTAATGCCTTATGAAAGGCATCAGCTCAGGGGAAAAACAATTCATTCTTTTCTTCTGTCCTAGATCCAGAGTCAAGGAAAGTTACTCTTGTGTTTCAGGAACTTAATGTGCAGTATCAGGGCTCAAGAAGTCTAAAAAAAAACTCTCTCTGTCTTCAGACATTGATCCAGCTGCTTCTTCATAAGGAGGGCATTTAGTCAGTAGGATTTTTGCATGAAAGGTCCCCAAAGCGTTGTCAAGAGAGTTACCAGCATATAGTCATATGTGAAATCTTTTAAGTTTCATATGTACACATTAAAGACTTATTATCACTGCTCATTTTCAAACTGACAGAGTAGGTTTAGATGAGATACTAGGAAAAAAAGATTCCCTGTGAGGGTGGTGAGGCCCTGGCACAGGTTACCCAGAGGCACTGTGGATCTCTGGATGCCCCAGCCCTGCAGGTGTTCAAGGCCAGGTTGAATGGAGGTCTGAGCAACCATGGCAGGGGGGATGGAACAAGAAGGTCTTTAAGGTCCCTTCTATCCCAGGACATGCTGTGATTTCAGGAAAGCAGCTCTCCCTACACATTCCAGGTAGGCAGTGAATGGTGGGACAATCACCATTCCTAAAAGCAATTTAGAGCTCCTACGTTAGGTCCTGGCCTCAAATTACCATCTGGAAGCACCTCCAGAGCTATACAAGGCACTTAATTAAACTGACCTCTTGATGCATCCCTGACCCCTTATGCTGTAAATATTTCATGGTGCAGGTATCCCTTCTCTGGAGGTTTAGTTACACTGAAGTCATCAAAACTGATACCTGTAAGTGGATATTACCAAATGGAGTCCCAGATTTGAGTGAGGAATTACAAAGCCAGTTCAGTGCAGGTAGGAGCAGCATAATTTCGAACTCCCTTAGCAAAGCAGGGAATTTTCCTCCTTCTATTTCTAATACTAAGTGAAGACAGGATAGACTATGCAAAGCAGAAAACACATCCTTGGTAAAAAAATATTAAGTGTAAATCACAATATTCTATGCCTCTAGATATTAGTGGGACTAATTTGAAAGGGAGAAGGGGGAACTGCTAATTTAAATAAAATTATAAAAAGAGCAATCAGCGTTTGATCTTCTATTAAATATTTTGCCACTTGTGCTGGAGAAACAGTTGGTAGTTTTTCAAGTAGAAAGTTGCCACTTTGCAGAGGGAAACACATTTGACTGTGAAATTGTGACAGGAGCAGTCATGGTGGAAGCTGGGGTGAAACCTGAGCTGCAGTCTAGCATGATTAACAAAGTAATTTATTTTTCATATGTCTAGATGCAGTTGTTTTTTGTGGTTCTGTTTCAAAGCTTTGTTTTTCCAAATGAGGTAGAGTGTAACTGGTGCAGGAGGATGGAAATGACCTCTGACTGCACCTTAGCCTGCTGGTTTATGTTCTGGAGCAGCAGCGAGTAACCTGTTAATGTGGTGTATTTCACACCTCATTGCTGGCCATATTACAAGTTTTTATCCTAATTCCTCAGTAAGTATTAATGTACAATATTCACCAATATCTGTCTATTTCATTTACTTTCCCCATTCTTCTTTGTAATTCCATTTATTCCCTCTATCCTGTGATGATTGTAATCAAAGCTAAATCCAGATGTTTTAATGATCAGCTTTTATTAGTGCTCCAAGCAAACTGCACTGCAGAGATATGGCATTGGAGCCCCATATTATTATGCCTCTACAGAAATTATTAATTTAGCATTTTTGCATATTGCAAGACTTAAAAACACAATAGATCAGCAGAGGTTTATTATACTAAGTGATGTATGTAACCTTTTAGCCATTCTGTTTGGTTTAGCTGTGCGATATTTGTCAAGATTTCTTAAAAATCATCATTCATGGTCCTTATCCAAAGGCTGCTATGGCTGATGTGTAAGTTGCTCTGTTAGTTTTGTAAGCTGACTGATCTCAGGTGCTCCCACATGAGACTGACAACAAAGAAAATAAATATCAAAGTCAGAATTCCCAGAGATTTCTGCTGAGCTAAGATTGCAGCAAGTTTGGATTTTTTTAATAATGACAGTTAATTTTTTTCAGTATGTATGAAAGCCCCAATATGCCCATAAAATGGTGCGTGTATGGCTACTCATTACTGATCTCTGCTGTCAAGTGTATTGTGGACAAAACCATTTGGACAACTGACTTCTAAAATGCAGGAGCTGTTGTCCTGGATCTCAGCATTACACAAACACTGACCAAAAACCTGATCCCTGACCCAGAAAACCAAAACAAAAACAACAAAAAAAACACCAACCCAAAAGTTTCTGCTCTAGTACAGCAACTCCTGTTTCATCAGTGCTGGCAGCAGGAGAGGCAGAGGATGAGGGCTTGTCCATGGCACCAGTACTCTTGGCACCAACCTGAACCCACACTCCTGGGGCTCAGTTCTGCTCTGGGCAAGGAGGTGTCATCATGGGCCACTGGTTTTGTTCTGTGGGAATTGTTTTGGCAAATAGAGGTCATTCAGTTAAAAGTCATCAGTGGTGGATTGAATAAATATGGTGCATCTCACATGAATAAACACAGAGCCATTCCCTGAGTCCCAGAAATGGTTAACTGAGCCAAGGCAGGACTTGGTCACTGTCCCACCAGCCTGCCTCGCCCAGGAGCACGGCTGGGAGGGGGATTCCCAGCAGGTAGAGCAGCAGGAGTGATACTGATGTTCTTGATACTCTTATCATCCCAAGGAGGGCAAACAAAACACTTTAATTGGTTTGCAGTTCCAAAATATTTCACAAACACCAGACGGCGGGAACGTTTCAGTGCTTCTGAAAGGTCCCGGATCCCACTGCCAAGAGGGAGGCTGGGCGGCTGCTGCAGCCTGAGCAGTGGGACAGCTTGGCTGCTGCCTCCCTGGCACTGGCACAGGCCCAGGCTGGCAGCAGGGCAGCCGCTCGCCTGCCTCGCCAAGGGCTGGCTTTGAGGGTTTCGCCGGTATCTGCACATTCTCTTGACTTGGCTGTTCCATACAAACCCCCTGTGTTTGGCAGCGTTTGACAGGCCTTTCTCTCATGTGCTCGCTGCTCTTGGCTGCTGCAAATAGTGGCTTGTCACAGGCAGAGGGGCTTTTCCCAGGGACAGGGATTTGGGCCCTGCCTGCTCCTGTCTTTGAGTGACTCATCTTGAAAGTTTGTTCTTTGAAGGTTTGTTCTTGACCAGCAGTAGTGAGGAAGCAGAGGGCTCCCCGGGGTCAGCAGGTGCTGTGGGAGGGAAGGAGGAGCCCAGGGCAGTCGGGGGAGGGGACCTGGGCTCTGCCAGCCACAGTCTGAGTTGAGCCATGCTAAAAAGGCACTGGCTTTTGGCAAGTGGAAGGGGAAAAAAATGACCGGGTCAGGGTGTTAGATCTTTATAGAAGCCCCTGGGAGGTGGCAGAGCCCCCGCAGCCACCCCTGGGGTCAGTGTAGTTCATAAAGGCTGGAGGGAAGCTGAGGGTAAGTGCAGGGTTACTGTTCCCCAGCACAGTGAGAGAGAAGCCAAGAGTACCTCTGCTCATTGGAAAGGACTGGAAATCATCAGAAATGAGAGACCTTCTTGGGAAATTGGAAATGCTGATGAAGGGCAGCAAGGCATTGAAAGGCACATGTTGTGAGAGAGGCCTGACTTGCAGCCCCTCTACTGTGAAAAACTCTGCCTTATCGTGTCCTCATAGCATTTTGGGGACAGGTGGAGGCCTGTGGGTGTGCCCAGAACAGGGAAGGAGGAATGGGACAGCCAGAGGAGACCATCTCCCAGGACATCTGCTTTTCCTCCCTTTCTCTTCCCCTCTGCTTTCTTTGCCTGTAACACTGAGCTAATCCAGGTGAAAACTGCCAGGAACTTTCTTCCATAAGCCTGAAAGGGAACCTGAAGCTCTGCCCTCCAGGTCTGAGAGGAGCAGCTCAAAAGAGACGAGCTGAAAGGAGCAGACAAGGAAACACAGTCAAGCTGAGGTTGGAGCAGCCTGTGCTGTGACCCAGGGACCAAGTGGGGCTTGGGCAAGCTGAGCTCCAGAGCTGCTGTTCAACAGCATGAGTCGAGGAGTACTCAAGGAAGCACAAAGTGAGAGCAGGTGTTGATAGAGCTGTGAGCATGGATATTATATATCCATAAAGGTTTGTACCATTAGGGCACTAACAGAAATTCTTGCAGATAAAGCTGAAGAAACAAATGAAATGAAAAAGGCTGTTTCTGGCATAAAAAGACTTCAGTTTTACTCAAAGAAGGAAGCAAATGAAGCTTTCTAGTACTGTTTTGTACTCAAAAGGAATAGGTTTTGGAGAAACAAAATGAGCTAGAAGCAACATGTATGATATTGAGGCTTTTCTTATTGAATCAAACAAGATTGGTTGATTGCTGCAAAGAGAGGAAACAAAAAATCAGAAGGCTAATAAAAGTTACCTTTTATTCTCAGCTCTTTTCAGCTTGGGAGCTGGCCCAGATTTCACTTTGTGGTATAGCATGTTTTTTAAAGAAGCATCCATTTATAATTTTAAAATTATTGGGAATTCCTTCAGTGTTCATTCCTCTATTATTAAAAGTGTGTGGCTTTTGCCAGCCTGAATTTGGGTTCACGTTCTGCCTCTGGGACCATTGCACCTTTCCCAGCATCAAAAGCCTCCTCTTATCAGTTTCCCTTTCCCCAAATAATTATTTACGTAGTAATCAGACATGCCTTAACTTTCTCTTTGAGAAGCTAAATAAATTGAACTCCTTGAGACTGTCCCTGTAAGACAGTTTCCCCTTCTTCTGTGAGTCTTACAACTTAAAGCCAGACTGAACTTACACATTTGCTCCTCACATGTGAACACCGATGCTGAATGTGGGGTTTTGCTGGCAGTGGTGGCACAGCTGTAGTGGCAATACAATTTATTTGGTTTCTCCCCTGCTCTGTGCCCAAACCACTGTGGTACTTGTAGGCATAAAGCTGCTTTACGAGCTGATGCTTGCCAGGATGCTCTAGCCAGGCTGGAGGCTTTCTGCCTGCATGGTGTGACTGGCTGTGTTTACCTGCTGCAAGGCTTCTCAGGTGATCCAGCACACCCAGGGCGTGGCAGGGTGTGTCCCCGATGTTTACTCTGTGCTATTTATCACGTAAATGTTGATCCAGGCAGTTCTCACTGTGCAGGTCACTGGTTTTGTGCTGGCCATTAACCAAAAGAATAAAGGTTTACCAACGTTGCTGTGCAAGTAGCTCTTCTGTTATATCAAAAGATTCTGTTTTATCATAAATAGGTTTCAGTTTTACTCAAAGAAGGAAGCGTTTGCTCTGCCAGCAGTTTCTAAAGACTTTCTTCCTGATACTTTGTAGCTCTCCAGCCAGAAAGGCTTTGCACTGGAATAGGCAGAGCTGCCTGAATAATCCATCTGCACTGACTATGCCATGCATGCTGTGGGAATTCCCAGCCACCTGCATTATAAAAATCCTTTTTGAAGTCAAAGAGTGAGGAAAGAAGAGGTTACGTTTGTTTGTTTGTTTGGGGGATTTTTTTTGCTGGTTGGTTTGTTTTTCCTCTGTGAGATCAGAGTCTGGGAAGGGAGGAGGGATCCGGGGTTAGAGGGGTTAAAGGGTCTGCGTTAAAAGGTAATTATTTTTGTAACAGAACTAAAACCTGAAATACACTGAACCGATTTCTAATACAAACAGGATCAGCATTAGCTCTTAAAGAATTGCTATTATCATTTCAGGACTGCAATGTGATTTAAACTGTAATAGATATTGATTTCTATATTAGTGTTCATGCTCCTTGTATTGCATTTCTGCTGCCATCTGCTAAAATAGGAATGGCATTTTTCACTTTATTGACTGGACAACGAGTTGGAATACTGTATTCCTGTATGCTCTGGATCACCAAGATGACTATATGCTTACAGGGAAAAGGAAGATTGGCACAAGTCTGCTGCTGGGACATTTGTATTTTAGAGTTAGAGGTAGCAATTAGCATGTGTATATAAAGCCAGTTAAAAGGCTTCTAAGTCACTTGTGGATAGGCAGAAATTTACTGTAATGAGCACCACAGCCACTCCACGGGGCATTTATTCTTAAAAGAGAAGTAGTTCCTGCAGTGCCCTGTGCTGGTGGTCTAAAGCAGCATGGGCAGGATTTCCCAGGCCATCGGGTCTGTCTGAGCTGAGCTCCCACAAAAGCAGCGGAAGCTGTGCCTGGGTAACAAGCACCATTTGTGCTTATTCTGGCACAGACAAGCTCTTTGTCACCCGTGGCCCCTAAAGAAGGGCTGCCCCATTCCCTCTTCCCTCGAACTCCCTGGAGTGCTGTGCAGGCAGGGTGGCCACTGCTGCTGCACAGAATGTTGGTGACAGTGATGGTGGCGAGGTGCTCTGAGTCAACTTGATTGTAAAATTCTGTTCAGAATTGGAATATTCTGAAATGAAGTTGCCTCTTGATCATGACTTTTCCCAGAAAACTGATACTGCCTAATGATACAGAACGGTATTAAGCAGTACTTAATTGGCATAAATTAAGTTTAATGGGAACAAATTCTGCTAGTGCCAAGTAGTTAAAAGGTGTTTTAATATTCTGAGAGTTTGTCTTATACTACCTGAAGGTACCAACTAAATGTAAAGGTCTGTGTTCTCCAGGGCATTCAGGGGACCTCTGTCAAGTGTTTAGCTGAAGGAGTTCAGTCTTAATTCTGGGAGAACTGGCCAAATTGTTCAAGTTCATGAAGCAAACTTGTGTTAGGAGTCTTTTTTTAAAAAAAAAATATATATTTTTAAGATAGATGTAGAAATTTATTTCAAAATTCAGAATCAGAATATCAGGGTAGTTTAATTTTGTTGGAGATCTGACTCCCTCTGACAACAAAACCTTGCAGATGTATAACTGACAATTTCCTTGGTGTGTTCTTGGTGAAACCCAGTTTCTAGCCATTGTATCCTAAGGACTTTCTAGGACTCCTTTTGTACTGTGAGAGATTTTATTTGAAATTTTTCCCCTCTTTAACCACTCTTGAACAGAAATCAGAGTATGACAAAAGCCTGAATTGAAGACAATAAGTCTGCATTTTCTGATCTTTGAGTGCTCAGTTTCTCAGTCTTCAGTTGCATTATTGCATGTAGTTAATTATAAGGGTGAAACATCAGTTTTGCCTAGCTAGTGAGACACACTGTGGTCCTCCTCACCAATCACAGTGGGCAGTGCTTCCCAGGTCACCGGTGACAGGAACTTGGGGTTTTGAGAAAGGTGCCCGCTGTACTGGTGTGGCCAACCAACATGGACATGCCAGGCTGGTGTTACTGACCCCATACAGGAACAAGGAACAGAGGTGGAGGAATCAGTTCTAGAAAAAAAAAGGAACATTCCAAAAATATCAATCATGGAAAGTGTAGAATAAAGCAAATTAATTTAAATAATACATATTTTGCATACAAGAAGTAAGAGGTGGTCTGGGTTTTAGTTGTGTTGGTTTTTGTGGGTTTGTTTGGGTTTTTTCAGGGTTTTGTTTTGGGGTTTTTTTCGGGTTTTTTTTGTTTGTTTTTTTTTTTTTTTTTGGTGGTTGTTGTTGTTGGTTTTGTTTTGTTTTTTTTTTTTTTTTCATTTAGGAAAGATAAAAATCTTTGTCTTAAAGCTCTTACAATTTCTAGACTGTTCAGAAAGGGTAGGGAGAGGCCAGCCCACCAGCACCACACCTTGCCCTTTGTGTTGGGAGTAATGGTGGAAGGAAGGAAGGAAGGGTTGTCTGCATTTGTACGTGAGCACGAGTTCAGTGGCAGGGGAGCACAGCCCCAGGCAGAACCAGGCTGTCATCTAATGAACAGCATAAACCCACAGGATCACAAAGAGGGAATGTGGTTTTACTTAATTTGTCACTCTGTTTTTGGGCAGATTGGGACTAAACTTGACCTCCTTAAAGCAGCCTCATCTATTCCCTGGTCAGCTCTAACCAAGTAGGTTCAAGTTCGTTTTGCAGCTTCTTCCTTGGTTTTTTTCTTGTCCTTTTTTTATCCTGACTTAGACTGAAAGCTTTAGTGTACTAAGCCTGAACTTTCCTCACCTTCCACAAGGCTGGCTGCAGCAGTCTGCTGGCATTACCACAGTCCCTCTGGCATTCTCAGAATAAATCCCCTATTTGTTCTTCAGATTAGGAGCAGGTTTTTTCACTCTGTGTTTGTAAAGCACATAAGCTTAATGCTGTTTTAGCTCAGGACTTGGCCTTCTGGCTACTATTAAAGGTCTGCTTTGAGCTCTGTGTAAGTAACTAACTTGCCCATGTTTACTGTGAAAGCTTCTAATTTATAGGCAAATAGGTTAGTAAATTCATATTGGGATTTTTAAACAATTCATTCAAGTCAAGCACAAAGGGAGTGCGTGGCAGGCACTGAACGCTACGTGTATTTTTGCACCTCGTGCTAAACGTTCTCCAAATGAGGTTGTCTGCAGCTGCCACTTGGGAGCAGAGGAGTTTATTACTCAAACAGAGTGGGCTCTGGCCCTGTGCTTTGTGTTTGGGTGTGTGAACAGTGAGCCACAGAGCCTTGGGCAAAGGGGTGGGTTTTGATCCTCTCTGTTTTGGACCATTGTCTAACTAAGCACAGCTCTCCAGTTTCCCCAGAGTCCAGCAAACAGCTCCACTTCCCTAAACCATGGCAATATCTCTTCATACTCCTTATGGGGGACTGATGAAAATTCTTAGAAAGCAAATATTGCTGTAACATTATGGCATAAATCCTTGCAGTCCTAAGGCATTTGCCTTTCTCTAATAAAAGAGGACCTCACAGTCCTCCTCTGTGTTTATTCTCCCAGAGCACCTGTGCCTCCCATATACAATCTAGGAATGGAGAGACAGAGAAAATGGGTCGGATTTTCCAAGGCTACGGGGAAATCTTTCAGGGACAGGGGATGGAATCCACCCTCTGGGAATTCCTGGAGTCCCTGCCCTGTGTTATGGCTGGGCACTGTTGCTGTGTTGCTGGCAGTGTGGCATGGGGGAAGGAGAGCTGCTGCTCAAGGGTAGGTCCTGTTCTGTAGCTGCTGCTGAAACAGAGCCTGCGGTTGGGAATGTTTATCATCCTGCTCATAATGAAGCCATTACAGTGCAGTCACAACTCTGAATTGCAGCTAATAGATTTTCATTTTGTTTTCTCAGTTAGGTCATATTTGATAAATGCAGAAATGTGTAGGGAGCAGCTTATCTCAAGTAGACAGTTTCTCTTTAAATGGGTGGCTTGAATGTGCTTTGCATGAGGATTTTTTGGAAAGAAAAAAAGGATTCTGCAGCAAATCTTTACAAATATTAAATAGCAAACCCAGAGTATCCACTTGCTGAGTACAAGTCTTCTACCTTTTAGGGATCTGTTAACTTGCTGCTGTTGAAGATAAACATTATTTTCTTTGTGTGTATGTGTGCATGGACTTGTGTATTTGTGTGTGCATGCCAAAATTTTATAGTACTGGATATATAATTCTGTACAATGTGTTCTGTGTGGTCCAAAAATGAATCTTACTTGAATTCTGTTATAGGAAACAAACAAAATTCCATTTATGGCTTCAAATCAGACAAATGCATAAGGATGTGATTTTTGTTGAGTTTATCTTTTCCTCTTATTTTGAATTTAAATGGAAGAGACTAGTTTGCACAAAGCCTGATAGTACTCTGGGAAATGACAGCATGTGGTGTATCCTTGCACTGGGCTGTCCCGTTCACAATTACTCTGGAAAAGTTCTCAGCACAAAGTTCCTCATCATGTATTATACAGGGATTTTTAAATCCTGGCTCGAAAGGTTCTTAGTGGAATTAAGGCAGCATTCTCTAAAATACTGAAGCAAAGCTGCTCTCCCAATGCTGTCCCGAGCAACTTTGTCAGCATTTTCAAACGTCGAGGCCAGAATGCAAGCATGCAAATCTGCGTTTGAGCCAAATTTTCAGAGGAGTTTTCTAGCAGCAGATGGGATTTTTGAGAGTACCCAAGCAAATCCGCAGCAGACTTTTTGTAGCAGTGATAAAATCATAAATAAAATCCTTCCCCTGGACGTTTCAGATACCATTCATTTCCGAGATGCTGAGCGTCGGGTATTGGGAGTGAGTTTGGCCCTGTGGTGGAATGCAGCCCAGCCACAAGCCCCCTTCTTACAGTGCCCTTCCCAGGGAGGGCGAGGGGCAGGTTCCAAATCGGGCCCTGTGTGTCTGCCCTGGCCCCGTGCCCAGCTCTGGCTGCATAAGGCGAGTCTCTGAATGCTGTGCACTGGATCAAAAGGCTGAAGTGTTTCTGTCACAGCCACCCCTCTTTGGCAACAGCTGCCTGATTGTTGCCAATGCTCTCCCCCCCCCCCCCCCCCTTATCTTTTTGCCTCCCTCCACTTTTGTCTCCTCTGTTTGCCTTCTGGGTCTTTTTCCTCTCACCCCAGTGCTGCCCCACATGCTTTCCTAGGGTTTTCTTTCTCAGCTCATTCTTCTGCTGCTGGTTTCTTTACTGGAGTTCTCTCAGCCGTGGTTCCTGCTGCTGGAGATGAGTTTGGAAAGCACATCTCTCCTTTGTCTGGATTTTGGGCTTCCTGTGCCTTTACCCACGTGCCACATCTGAGTTCTGCTCGGTTCTCCTTTGCCCTCTTCCCACGTTATAGGCTGTGTCTGCAGGTCTGGCCCTTCCCACTTACTGACTGCCACTGGAACTGCATCCCTAGCCCCAGGCTGGCTTCTCCAGCTGACCTTCACCCCAGCCCAGCTCAGACATATAAAACAAAATTAGACAGCATCACATATTTCGATAAACAAGGCAGCCAGCAGATCATGTAAACTGTGAGCTGTGCACCTACAGTAACATGACCTCAGACCCATTAAAATCACGTACTTTGGTCTGGTTTAGGATTTGTATATAAATCTTCTACAGGGAGACTTTATTAGACGTTAGCAAAGCAAAATCTGGTCTTGGATTTCCATCGTTCAGGAGTTATTGGTCTGAATGCAGTACTTGGGTTAAGAAGAAGGAATTAAAAGTTTGAAACGATGTTTGTTGAGACTCCTGATGAATTACACAAAGTCAGTCTGTTATTCGGAGCACTGTCATCTTTGTAAGACTAAATGATGGGGAAAATACACTCAATGAGGAATCCCAACATCAAGAAAAAAATTTATTAATCTTCTTAACTGTTCTTGCGAATGTTTTACCAGAGCAAGACACACAAAGTTGACCTTTGGAGGACATTGCTGTGAACTTGAGAGAGCTCATACTTACCTGAGAGCTTCCAGAGTCAGAGTCACTTCACATTGCAGTGCTGTTAAAGGGAAAAGAGCACATTTTAAGTTCAAGTAAATAGTATAAACATTGCGGTGAATGTTTTCAGCAGATTCTTCAACTAAAGTTACATTTCTCTGTTTGTGATGATAAAAGGAAACAACACTTGCACTGTCTGAGCCGTACGGTTTCTTCACCTCAAACTGCCAGCATGGGCTTGCAAAAGAGCCCTGTTTCCCCAGGCAGCTTGTTGAGTCAGCTGCTGAGACTGTGCCAGATTTGTGTCTGAACTCTGAACCACTGCTTTCTAGGGCATGAGAGAGCAGCAATGAGGAGTGAGGTGTTAGAGATGCCCTGTTGGCATGCCAGGCTTCAAAAATCGATGGGCCCAATCCTGGCAGGTGCCAAGACACTGCTTGCCTTACTGGTCATGGGGCAGATGCCTCCAGGGACTATTTGTTCCCCATATATCCTGGAATATGTGTGGGAGGCTCAGGTACACAGGATGTGCTGTTCAGCCACTTGGAGAAATGTGCTGTGCTGGTCTGAGGTTCTGTTACTTCCACAGTCATGTCCAACCCATGGTGTGTGTGCACACAGCAGTGCCCAAGCTCAGAGGCACAGAGAACAACCATCTTGTAGGTCAAAAGGGAGAGGAAGGTTGGCTATGTGAAAAGAAAGCATGCTGAAATCCTAGGAATTATATATTCACATCCCAGAAAATCCGAAAATCTTTGATTCAAATCTAAGTGGTAAGAGTCTTTCCACTGAAGCCACTAAAACTGGCTTGGAACGTATAAGAGGTAATTCAGCTTAAAACTGTCCAATTCTTCTTTTCCTTTCCTCATAACATAGGCACCAACATTTGTAAGGAGTGTAATTAAATGCTCTTTATTGCTTTGTAGCAGTTAGTCTTGTGCACTCAAGTAGTTGTGACTGAAATACTGTTTTGCCCTTTTTTTTTTTTTAATTCTTGATGATGATGACAAAAAGAGCTTGTGTCTGTCAGTGTTCTCTGTCATCAGCTAAACAAAAGTAAACATGTCTGAGACATTTATTTCCTTGGATTTAAGTAAAATACCCCTGTCCAGTGAAGCCTTCCTTTTTCACTTGTACAGGTACCTCTGGCACTCAAAGGTGGATATCTGAACCCAGAACAACCTGTTCAGTGCTCTGGTTGTCCATGAGGGTCACCCTTCTGCTGTTGTTACACAGCTGTGTGAAGGAAATCTGGGTGCTAAGGGTCAATTGCTCTGTGGCTTCCTTCTTAGACTGGATCTCTTGGATCTTTTCTTCACCTTCCATACAGAGGCATCTTCGAAGTTCCGTCTGCATCAGGAAAGTGAAACTCCTGTTTTCACTCCCAGGCTCATCACTCTGGGCTGAAACAGCCTCTCGTGTGCTGAGCCCCGTTCTCCTCACGGGAGCACTGCAGGGTTACCGGGTGGTCCTGGCCCCGAGGGGAGGGCAGCCCTCACTGGAGCCTGGGCTGTGTCACTCCTGTCACCACGGGCTGTCTCCACACTTGAAAACCACAGAGAGCCCTCTTGCCTCTTACTCCCTTGCCAGAGTTAGGCAGTCACAGTGAGATATTGGGTAGGAGACTGGTTGTGTGATGGTTGTTTGGATGTGTCTAGTGAGAGAAAGCCAGGTGGGACAGAGCTCTGTAGCTCACAGTGTGGCTCTGTGTGGGGACATCCCCAACACCACCAGTGCAGGTGGGTGACCTGCTTGTGTATCTGAATGGCTCTCCAATACTGGGACGAGCTGTCAGGAGATTACAGCTCACGTGGTAGAAGCTGATTCATGGCAGATATGTCCTAAAATGACCAGACTGTCCCTATTTGGCAATGTGTTGAAGTGTATCTCTTTGATGTTAATAGGATGTAAGTATTGACTTGAGGTGTTTAATGCACTAAGAATTTTAATTAAAGTATCTTTCCCACAGTAATGTGGCTTAGATAAAATCAAACTCTTGGACAACTTCAGTAGAGAAATGTTTCCCACAATATTTGTAAATATATGCTGGAATTATTTTTTATTTTTAGTGCAGATGAGACCCATAATTTATTTTCTTCACTATGGTAGCAAATCTCCTGAAAAATAAATTTTGGAAGAGTTTTCTATTGCTTTAGTTCATTTATTCAAGTTTGTCCTCGCTTTGATGTCTTTTTCAACAAAGGATCAAATTTGTGAGATTTCTTGGTATATTGATGAATGTTTGCTTTCATTTAGAAAGTAATTAGTCCAGAGATAAAGCTTCTGAGCTAACAGGCCTAGTTGCTTATAGTAAATATGCTACAACAATGTTTTCCAGTTGACACGAACTCTATTTTTTAAAAAACAGAAGTTTTAAGGTACCAAACTTGCCAAATTTCCTTGAAATTTATGATATTGCTAGAAAATGAGATGTTTCTCTCACAAGTTGGCCACAAGCACTGAAGAATCACACCTCCCTACATATGGAATCACCTTTAACAAAAAAAGATACAGGATTTATCCCTTTTTATTAGAGAAAATCAGATTAGAGAAACCCTTTGATCAAGTGCTAACATGAAAAATTTGAAGGGAGATTTAGTAAGACCCTGATCAGTCATCACCATATTCCAGAAATCTTTCCTGTGCTTTTTTTATCTTTTAAGGAGGAAAAGGAATGCTACTTAGATTTGTTCATGGAAACCTTTCAGTGTCAGTTCCTCAGGATTAATCTTTCCTATGCAGAAGGATGTAAGACACACTTACAGAACTGTGTAGACTTCTCACTGGAGCATATGTGCATCTATCACTTACACAGTGATTTTATTCCCCCAGCCACCCTGTGGAGAAGGTAGAGCCCTTCCACAGAACTGGAAATGGGATGCAGAGGAGATTAGATTTTCAAGATGGTGACTTTGACTCTGGAGCTCCCAGAGTCTCTGCTGTACTTGCCTTGCTCCCCACAGTGCACAACACATGAATATGGGCTGCTGTCAGATGCTAGAGACACACCATGTCTCCTGTAGTCTCACTTGAAGTGTCCACCACATCGGTTGGGAGAGTTCGGGCTTTGTTTTGCTGATGCTTTGTAGTCATTTTGTATGTTTGGTTACTGGATCACAGCAGTGGGGTCCATCCAGGCCACCAAACTCTTGTCTCCCCACACTCCTGTTTGAGAGAGCCTGGAGAGGAGTGTTCCCTCAGACATCCTTCAGGTGTTTGTTCAGTTTGAAATAGCTCTGGTGATATGCAAGGCTGACTTTCTTGTTGGCAGGAAGAGATGCCTGTTAAGGACGTAATTTCCTTTGGGGAGATGCTTTGCTTAGAAGTCTGATTTCCTAGGGAAGCGTTTGGGGGACCAGAGCTATTTCTAGGGGCAGTTGGTCAGCAGTCCTTTTGCATGTGTTGTGTGGCCTTGATGACACGTCCATGCTGGGTGACAGCTTCCTTCTATCACAGATGTCACTTTTGCAGGCCTACCATGCAATACCCATTAGGAGATCCTTCACAGCCTGTTTTTTCTGTGCTTCCCAGACACTGAGGAAGGCATTGCCCAGAGATGATGCTGTCCCAGTTTACAGGACTTCTTTTCCTACCACCTCTGGGCCCAAAGACTATGGAGAGTAAGACCAGAGTGCTCCCCTTCAAGGGTAATTACAGTTAAATCACAGCACTAATAGTAACAAGGAAGGAAGGGAGCAGTGGGGCTTGGCAGCTGTACCAGCAGGCCCCTTACCTGGTTCACCCTCAGCTTGCAGTGCTGCTGTGGTGTGTGGAATTCTCCAGGGTGCCAGTTCCCTCCTGGGGATCAAGCGAGCAGCGTTCCCCTCACCAGCAGTCAGCGATGTGCACGTTCTGTTCTGCTGCAGCAGTTACAGATCAGACCCCGCTGGTCCCTGAGCTCTGGGGACACTGCCATTGCAAATGCCTAAGTGAGTTATCGTATCCTATCAAATGCAAAGGGATGTATGAACTACCAGGAAGGAAACCATTGATGTCAAGTCAAACTACTGATCAGTTCACTTCTAATGAGTGCACGTCATCCAGCCAAGTTTGCTCTAGAGGGAGATGACAGATTCAGGACAAAATATAATCCCTGCTATCAAATGGTAATTATGAGAGCAAATACTTGTCTGTATCCATTTTGAGCTAGATGCTGAGCAGGTAATGCCATGGTGCAGATGTTGCCCAGGGAATACAGAGAACTGCAGGATCTTGTCTTTCCTTAGAGGCGATAGAACCGAGAGGTGCTCTGTATGCTTTTACAAGTGTGTTCATTCCTGAGCTGGACCACAGTGCAAACTGTATGGAGATAAATAAGAGTGGAGGTTTAAAATATGGTTGGTTAGAGGATTTTATGCCTAGGGGCACGTTCCCACAGGAAACTGAAACCCACCCTTGTTTGTCTGTGGGACAAACCGTCGTGCTGGGGAATAGCCCAGGGTTCTTGTCAGGGATGTTTTAGTATGTGCAGTTCTTCTCCCCATTGTCCCTGTTCTTTTCCTACTTGGCACCCCAGGGTATATTTCAAGAAGGATTAACTGTGTTGAAGCTTTTTTACTGGAGGATTCTGAAGGTTTATTTCCCTACAGAGTCTCTTTTGGGCTGATGTAGTGACTATTTCAAGGGGGGGGAGGTGAGGAGGAGCTCCTTTCAAATCTCTTTTATTTTTGAGATTCTGTTAAAGGACCAGGCTCCTCTGTGCTCTCCTTTGTGTTCAAGCATAACACAATGTGATACCTATCAGACTGCATAGAGAAGTTGCTGGGTATGAGCAAAAAGTGCCCTCAGCTTTCCTCTCCACAGTGTTTTTAACTTGGAGCAAGTCACAGGCCCTTACTTCTCCCCAGATTATTCCAGGCAGCTCTCCAGTATAAATAAGTAATTCATATTTTGAGATGCCAGAAATATCTAGGGAAAGATTTTTCCATCAAGCCTCTCCTTTGATTTAGATGTTGCTTCCCATTCTTTTCTCCTCTCTTTGGTTGGCTGCTTTGTCACCAAATGAAGTCACCTAGGAAGAAATAAGCAGAAGATTATCAAGGGATGGGTTTGGATACCATGTGAAGTTCTGTCATTCCTTTGCTTTTGGAGTGAAAAGAATCACTTAACCATTCTACATAGGGTGCAGCCATCGAAATCCTCCTCCCTGTTGTGATGCAGCCCAAGCAGTGCTTGCTGTGAGGTGTATTTGCTGTTTGTCTGCCACGTGAGAGTCTTGAGGGCACTTGATCAGATGTGACCCTGAGGGGATTGAGTGCACTGTGGGCAAGCCCTTGGCAGGAGGGGAGGGAGGCCAGGCAGCAAAGCCTTGCCCTCCCACCAGCACCCTCCTCACACGTATCCGAGTGTGCAACCAACCACAAACTGCCTCCTTTTTTGCCTCTTGCACAGAGAGGGATGAGCAACCACTCGTTCTGATATTCAACCTCAGTGTGGCACCCATCTCTTTTTAATACCAGTTGTGGGGTGACTGATTACCTTGGTTCTGACAGTGCTAACAAACCCAGCTGCCAAATAAACTAGAGCAAAGCAGACAGCAGTAATACACTGATTTGTTAATTTGATTTACATTAGAACAGGTTTGTAATGACCATAAATGATTATTTTTACAAGAGGTACATAAACAAGTAAAATTGAAATTACCCCTCTGCATGCTACTGCACATTCCTAGTGCTGCATTTCTACATGTACAAATGAATTCCTTTGCTTCCACTGGCTGATTACTGCCAGAAAGAGCCTGTGGCTGCACAGGATGGCAGTCCCTCCTGTAGTGTGTGTAGATGGGGAAGCTCATTCCATTCACTTCCACGGAATGGGGATATGGATGAGAGGTTTGAGGTTACACAGCTTCCCTCTAAATCTTACCCACCTTTTGTCTTTTAAAACACATGGCAGTTAAAACATTTTTGTGCATTAATCAGTCAGGCCATATGTTCTCTCCTGTTTTGGATGCAAGTTTTGTGCAGAGGTATTACATGCCAGTAGTTCATGAATATCCTTTTGTGCCAGGACCTTGCACTCCAGCAGAGCTCCCTACACAGGTTTACAAAGCCTGACCAAGGCTGGGCTCAGTTACTGCATAGGTGTTACTGTGACTTGGTGTCAGGCTGTATCCTCTCTAGTGGAGAACTTGTGCTGCTCCCTTTAGCACTCAAAATGTTTAGAGCAAACAGGAAAAATAGCCCTTGAAGCAGTCAAGATGTGCAGAAAGCCAGAAATTTCAGAGAAAAGGCAAATTGCTTAGAGATACCTGAGGAAAGAATCTTCATTTTCCTTCCAGAAACTTGGAGTGAGTGTTTTATGCCCTCAGCATCTCTCTTGGAAAGTATCTATGATTTCATGCAGGCAAAAAGCAAAACAGCTGAGATATGAAGAGGCTGGGAGAGAAGCAAAGCCAAAGGTTGGCAGCAAGGCTGGGTCTGTACCACACATGGCAATGGGAGAAGCCTTTCTGCCTGTTCTGGCTTCAAAACATCAGCACTGTCACTATGCTGGTGTTGCTGCAGGGGAAGCAACCCTTCAGCTCTGAGCACGAGCACATCTTCTGTCATCTTTAGTTCTTCCTTTTATCCAGCACAATTCTGACCCGAGTGTCATAGCTGAAGATTCAGGTGTACTTCTGGCTGCTTCAGGTGTGTGAGAGCAGATGAGAATATTCCAGCTGTGAATGCACAGAACTCTTTGAAGAGTATTAGGTCCAAATCTCTCCATTCTCTTGTCTCTCCCAAACCCAGTCTAGAATCATTAACATGTGATAATCAGTTAGGGATGTTGTTTCCATTTCATAGTGATGTTTACAGCCAAGCGTAGCCCTGCACTTCATGGTCAAGCATGAAGTTGTCTCTATATAATTGTTCAGTGTATTTTAAGGATAATAATCTGCAGTGTAGCAGGTGGACAAAAAAGCAAACTACTGCCTGTCTCAGCCTTTGCAGGCAAGGTTTGGTGTGTGTGCTGCATGGTAACTAACCTCCAGATGCTGAGGCATTTGTTGTCACTGGGTAACTTTAATTTTTTAGAGGAAGGTTGGGTGGCTTTGTAACTTCTCATAGGGACTGAGAATGTCTGAATTAAATAGATGTTTGTAGCATGTCTGTCAAATTGTGCTTCAGAAACCTGGTGCTGTTTGTTTCCACTGTAGGAAAACACAGACACACCCCCCTCACCTTATCAGTCCTTCACTGTAACCTGTATCACATCCCGTGTGAAACTTCTGGGAGACTGCATAATTTGGGGAAGGCTATTTCATCTTTCACTGTTCCATGTGTGTTTGCTGACAGCTTTCTCCACTGTAACACTGCATTTGATGCTTCCAACTTGTACTTTACTGCACCTCACAAGCAGAAGCTGTTGTGTACTTCTGTCAGCACATTACTGTTTATTTTTTCCTGTTCCAGATATTCCTGATTTTCACTATTCCAGGAGCCCCAGTGTTAGATCAGGCCGTACAAACAGAACAAGGACAATCCCTCATCAGATATCGTGGGCTAAGAATCATGAGCTACATGCTTGAAAGCCAGCTTATAATTACCTGCAGTTTGATTTTTTTTTTATTTGGAGATACAGCAAGTTACCTTTTAGTAAATGCCCAGGCTTGGAGTGAAATGACATCTGGCTGAATCAGTTTCTGGACTGAAGGATGGAAGTGTTGTGCTGACTGAGGACAATTTCAGGGTTCTCCTGTGACCACCACCTGCATCACTTTGGTTGCTTCATGTCTTTATCTCATCTTAAAAATGGGAAGGATACTACCTAGGAGTGCTGCCAGATTTATTTGTTTGTAGTATCTATTAAGACTATGGAACACAAGACTTTTAGGAATTAAAAAAGTTACTCCTTCCATTGATTTTTTTTTTCTGGAATTAGTGTTAAGACAGTAATGCTTTAAGAACTGCCAGGGTCCCTTGTTACCTGCTTTAGGGGGTCAAAACACTTGGCAGCTACTGAAATGGTTTTCCCTTTGCCCAGGTCTCTTTAACACGTGTTTTGTAGGGCTGAGTAACTGTATTCATTTCAGCTTATGTCATCTTGGATCTTTCTTCAGGCTGAACTGAAACACTCCTGCTCACAATGAGTAGTACCACACTCCATAAAAAGTCTCATTGATTTCAGAAAGGCTTTCACTGATATGTTGTACTATTCATTGTTAAGTAAGGGAATAAATATCACAGTCTGTCTCTGTACAGTGAGAGGAACAGAAACTGGAGGATGGGGAGTGGGAATTACAGAGACAAGGAAACCTTTCATTTAAAAAAGATGCAAAGAAAACGTGATTCATCTGAATGTCTTAACTCTAAAGAAAAGCTTTCACTGGCAAATGATAGAACATAGTATAGAGGCTGGCATCTGTAGTAAAACAGAATTTATAAAGCTCATTCCAAATAAGAATATAAATTATTTGGCTGCTATATCATAAATTTTACCTAAACAGTGGAAATTCAACTGACTTTAACCACTAAAGAATTCCAGGAGGTAAAGGATATGATGTTTCTGGGAGTGAGGCTGGGGTTTGTTTGGGTTTTGGTGCATTCATTTGTCTGTCACATTTTACAGGCAGCTCTTTCAGAAGTCATGTAATACGCTACCAGCACAGCTTCAGAGCTATTGAGAAAACAGGGGGTTAATTCTGTGGGGTTAAAGGCTGTATAAGGGCACAAAACCACCTGAGTCAGAAGTGGTTTATACCTGTAAATATTTGTGTACCTGCTGGCTTTCTGTCTCCCTGCTCCTGTGGGGGTCTGTTGTTGTGCTGGCGCTGCAGAGCATCAGGGTGCTGAGCTGGGGGCATTACACAGTGCTCAGGGGGTGTTTTCTCTCTGAACCTTGCTGTCCACACCAAAGAGAAGCTTTTAATGGTTGGAAGTGGGGGCAGACTTATGCAGAGCTGCTTCACCAGTGCCTTGACCTTAAGGTAGTCATTCAAGAGCTGTGCAAGAGCAGACCCAGTTCTGCTGTACACACAGGGGTGAGCAGGGCTTCACATCAGCTTGGCAGATGTAACTGCAGTGGGGTGCAAAGAAGTGGAAGAGGGCCCCCAAGCTCCATATGCAGTGTGCTTTCATTGTCAAGAGTCAGGCAGTTTATAAAAGAAAAATATACCATGCTGGTTTAGCCCAAAATACAGGTCATACTGGGAATGGGCAGAAAGCAGCTGTACCTTTTCCTCCCATCCTGGTGCCATCCCCGCACTGTTTCACAGTCTCCACACACAAGCAGAACTGCTGCCACCCATGTCTGTGGCTGAATGCTGACACTCTGTGGAGTACCCTGTTAGGAAATGCAGAGGAGACTACTTAGGTGTGGTGTAGCTGCTCCATTGCTTTGGTGAGGAATGGGAGCAAGAACTGATAACCTGTGCTCCCTGGTCCTGTTACAGCGCTGCAGTTGGATTTTCTTGGAGATGCATTTCAAGGTCTTGATTTTAGTGGGAACTGCAGAACTTGGTTTGCCTGAAAACAAGAGAAATTACTTATGCACACCCTTGGAAAAGCTGATGTTTGCAATTGCCTATTTCCTATTATTTTCACTCGAGAGCCATGAAGTCAGTTGAAAGCTCAGCAACCAAAATCTCATGCATGCTTTGTTATTTTCATTGCTGCAGCACCCAGAATCCTTAATGAAAGCAGTCATGTTTGTAATTTGGGGAGGGTCTTTCCTTTTCAATAGGTCAGCAGAAGGGCGATAATGAATTTTTTACCAGGCTACCTCTGCCTACTCAGGTTTCACTTAAAGCAGACTGTCTCATGAAAGGGAAGAATTAAAGCACTGGTAATTTTCAAATGGGCATGTGAATCAGACTTTTAGTCGTGTTTCTAATTCTGCTGTCTTGAAGTTTTCCTGGATAGGAGGTAAAGCAGAGAATAGTCTTCCAATACAAACCCTAAGCCTAATCAGTCCCTTTGAGCCAAGTTGAACTTTGATATAACAAATTCAGTCCAGTTACAATTCATTTTTCCCTGGCACAAGCCTTTATTCACAATATTGGAAACAAACCTCAAATGATTCCTATTTTCATAGAATTGTAGAATACCTAGTGTTGGAAGGGACCCTTTTAAAGGTCATCTAGTCCAAGCTCCTGTCCCGGAGCTTAGGGACATGGTTTAGTGGTAGACTTGGAAGTGCTGGGTTAGCAGTTGGACTTCATGATGTTAAAGGTCTTTTCCATCCTAAACAATTCGATGACTCTTGTCCAGAAACCAATTTATTTTTTCTCTACTTAGCAGGTTAGAGAGCAAGGCTTCATTGCATTAAATTAGAAAGAAATCGGAAAAAGAAATGTCTGGAGAAAACTTAGGAAGCGAAAAATAAATAAAACATCAGGCTCCTGGCTTTAAGGAAAATCAGTAACTCTTGGGCTTCTGAGGTCTTATGGCTATCACCTCCCTCTCAGGTTACAGATGCACAGGGTAAGGCATTCAGCAAATAAAAGCTCGGCAGCAGAGCCTGCAGATGTCACCCACTCGAGGTGCCAGTGACGCGCGGTACATCCAGCCACGCGCCCGGCTTATTCCTCACCAAGGAATTTGGGAGCTGGGCCTTTCAAGTGTCCCTCGCTGGCCTTTATCCAAGAGTACCGAGGCTTTGAAAAGCAGGATTGTTCTGCAGGGGGGATGGCAGTTCCAAGCAGCCGTTTGCCACGGCATTGCACATCCATCATCTCCCTGTAATACTTGACTACGTGTACGCTCACATGACAGACAGTGCTCTTTTCACGAGCTGAGCGGCTGGAATGGGTGCCAGGGAATTAGGAGGAACTGGCCAGCCTTCAAGATTTCTTCACAAGGACTTCTTAATCAGCTCCCATGCCTCTGTACTCTCATGTCTGTGTGTCTGGTAATTTGCTGTACTTTATGTACACTCTGTTCATCGTACAGATTGGCTTTTTACTTTCTGCAGCGATTCCTCTCACTTTGCCAACACCTTGCCATTTGCAGCTTTAATGCCTATTGATAGCACTTCATCAGCGATAGCTGCCAGTGTATATTCCTTTTACAAGATGTTCACTCTCGGTTTTTATAGATAGTTACAAATTGAGTCACAAACTCATTGAATACTTCATTTTCGTTTGCTTTTCACATGGAGTAGAGTCATCAAAATGGGTAGATCATCAGAAGATTGGAAACAATGATGAAGAAGCTTCTCTAGTGTGGATTAGTGTACCAAGCCTGAGTCAGCTCTGCCAAAACCATTCCAGTGGGCTTAGTCTGGTTTTTAATACCTTTACTGAAAGAGTTTTCACAGCTTCCCATAGGCAGCTGCCTGTGTAGCCCTGATAGTGGCCCTCATCTCAGTGCCAACACAAAGCCCTGAACTTCATGGCAATCTTCACTCCCCAAACTCAGCCACAGGAGCCTGAGCAGTCGTCTTGTTAGCCAAGCCAAGGCAGAGAAGGCGTTTAATACCTCAGTCTTTGCAGTGTCCTCTGTCACCCTACATCATTTATCAGTGGATACATGTTTTATCTTGTTTCACTTTCACTGATGATGAGCTCTTATTTTGGCCCTTCACATCCCTGCCCCTTTCAGTGCAAGAGGAGGTTTTGTTCTCTTGGCTGTCACCATGTGCCCCATCCCACCATGTGCCCCATCCCACCATCCTGTGCCTCTCCTTTTCCTGTCAGGCTAAAGAGAGGACACCTGGCTGAGCTGTGTGTGGCCACATCATCTCCTGCCTGCCCATGCTCTGCCACACTAGTTGGAGATGGTTTGGTAAAATTATTTCTTTCTGACAGATGTCAGTTTTAAGCAAAACCCATCATCAAAAAGTATCACTGTGTAACGGGTTGGTGCTGGTAAATTCCAGATCAAACCTCAGGTGTTTCTGCCAGTTCAGTTTCAAACTCACCTCACTGTAAGTCATAAGTCAAGCAGTTTGCTTCTAGTTTTTTAACAGAAACTGGTGGAAATGTGGGATGAGGTAAGAGATTGTGCATCAACCCGCGTACAAGGAATTTTTTTTATCTTAAAGGACAATACTACAATAATCCTTACACAAACAAGAATTGGTATTTTACAGGAAAACTATGTTTTTAGAGTTCCGTTAGAGTTGAATAGACTTATGTGACCACTGTCACTCCACAGGAATTTTTTTTTCATCTATTATCAGTGGCAGAACTAAACTGCCTTTTGATATTCAGTGAGGTACTACAATTTGTTTCAGGAAAACAGATATGAGATTGTATCTTCTCCTGCCTTTTCTCTCAAGCCATAGCTAGAAAATAAATGCTCTGAGTCTCATCTCAGTCTCATCTCACAATCTCTCTGCCATGTCAGAACTTAGTGGTTCTTGTGGCTGGGTGACATATCACAGGAGTGGCTGTTTCCTGTTACAACAGCCTGCCTTGACTTGCTTTCAGCTTTGGAGGTGTCAGTAGCCTATATTGCTTGAGTACTCCAGGTCAGTGAGAGTGGGATGCTGTTTAGTGCATATCCCAGCACATGTCAGGTGGAAAAGATTGAGTGAAATGATTAGTTCTATTTCTTCTAATTACTTTGAATAGTTGTAATCTAAATTTGTAACTAGAGGGCTATAAATCTGTGGGGTTTTTAGTTTAAGGTTCGATTGCAACCTTATAAGTGGCTGGTAGCTTAGTAACTGTTCTAGATACTAGCAAATGTTGGAGTTTAATTGAATAAAAAATGTCCACTGTTGTTCTTTGCTGTCCTCTAATTATCGAAGTTTATATCTTCCCATTATTGATTTGACAGTACTGCATGAATGCCCCTGTCAAAATCATGACCTTGGCTACTGTAGGTTCACCAAAATTACTGTCCATGTCCTAAAGAGCCTACACAGGCCAGTAAAGA
Source organism: Pyrocephalus nanus (assembly GCA_038380795.1). NCBI lineage: Eukaryota > Metazoa > Chordata > Aves > Passeriformes > Tyrannidae > Pyrocephalus > Pyrocephalus nanus. Next base: position 17,928,546 of record CM076270.1, on the reverse strand, counting down.
AAACTGAATGGCTGCAAATTGTCTTCTGAGCTCCTTGGGTTTTTATGGTTCATGGCTCAGAGAATACTACTCCCCAGCAGTGATTAGAAAGACTCTTCCATTCACTGTGCACAATCTCTGCCAGCCTGGGCAGCTGTTACCTCTGCTTTGTAACACACCACTCTTCATGAACTTTGCTTCAGATCTCTAATCTATCCTTAAATTAGGTATTTTTCCCTGGCTAGCTCAGTATGCAGCACTTTCTCCATCAGCTGGCTCCAATTATGTGATCCTCACATGCTATCTCTAAATAAATGTTCTTTGAAGTTACAAAGTAGAAAGGTGCCCTTGGTAAACTGCTTTGATTCAGCTGCTTCAAGCAGGAGGAACACTGTTGAGGTATAAAGGTTAATTTTACCCATCTCAACTCAAGTTAAATAAGAATTTAATGAAGTCCAGCAGATGTTGAGTTTACTACTCCTGAAAACCTAGTTTCTCAAAATTCTTTACCCAGGTAGATAGTCTATGATGTTTTCCAGCAGAGGATATATTACTTGGCCTAGATTCTTTTGAGACCAATCCAAGATTCTCTAAAAGAAAAAAAGAATAAAGAAGTAATCTACCTGCTTGTCCTGTTTTCAGCTGGGATAGAGTTAATTTTCATCCTAATAGCTGGTACAGTGCTGTGGTTTGAATTTAGTATGAGAATAACATTGATAACACTGTTGTTGTTGTTAAGCAGAGCTTACCCTGAGTCAAGGACTTCTCAGTTTCCCATGCTCTGCCAGTGATGAAGTGCACAAGGAGCTGGGGGGGAACATGGATGGAACACCTGAACTGGCCAGAGGGATATTCCATCCCATAGAACCCAAGCCCAGTATATAAACTGGGGGGAGTTACCACGAGGTGCCAGTCACTGCTCAGGGACAGGCTGGGCATCGACCAGCAGGTATGGAGCAAGTGTGTTGTGCATCACTTCTTCTTCTTGGGGTTTACTCCTCTCTCCTTTTCATTACAACTGTTATTCTTGGTGCATTTTATTTTGTTTCAATCACTGAACTGTTCCTCTCTCCAGCTGTGAGATTTACTTCTTTTTTTTCCCCTGATTCTCCTCCCCACAGAGGCAGGGCTGGGGGAAGTGCTGCAGTAGCTGTGTGGTACTTAGTTGCCAACTGGGATTAAACCGCGACACTCCTTGACCTAATTCCTGAGTGGGAGCCCTCAGGAATCAGCCTATACCTACTGTGTCAAGCCCAAAGTCCTGTTTATCTGTGCTGGTTATGTTTTGGCTTTGACTCAGCTTTCACCCAGGAACAGGATTGCAGGGATGGAGAACCAGGACCCCCACAGAAGGAGGAGCCACGTGGCTTCACGGAGACATGTGGATGTTTGGCAGGGGTTAATTGATGTGCAAAGTCTTAATTAAAAAGAAACCCCCATCATAATCCGAAATGAACAAGTGCACACCTGAATTCCAGATGGGATCTTTTGAAGCACTGCTGTAATAGTAAATTGAAGCATCTCTTATAACCTGTGGTGTCAGTGATACGTGGCTTAAGTAGATTATGACACAGTTGACTTGTACTGCAAAAGTCTGTCATGCCAGGGTAGAACCTGCGTGCAAAGTAAGGTTTGCTAGGCCTGAACATCCACAGGCAGTCCCTGAGCACAGGTTCACATCTGAGGTCTTAATTGTCTCCAAACATCAGGCAAGTAATCTGCATTTTGAAGACTCTCTAAATGGGTATTTACATAATTTATGTTTTACAAAGACCACTGATGTATATTTGCATAATGGACTGCAGCAGTGTCAACAGATCCATCGCAGCACATGGTGTCAGCTCTCCTGAACTTCCAGTGGGCTTTTTCCCATTATTGGAGCCCTTGTGACAGAAAGAAATGGCAATAACTGATAAATCACAGAGCAGACTGGATGCCTGTCAAAGCTTCTTTGGCTGGCTGTAAACACATGGAAATCAAGCTGTGTGCTCAGTCACCTAAGAAGTGCTCTGTGTACGTTCATTCCAGTTGCATGAAGGAACAGCAGAGATGGTCCTTCATGGTCATTCAAGTCCATTCAGTTCCCTGATCTGGAATCCCCCATTGCTCTCCACTCACTTTCAACACCGCTGCTTTCATGCTCTCCAGCTTTCTCCTCCTTAAAAACAAATACATTTCTTACCACCACTCAGCCCCTCAGCAACCTCTGTTGGATCTGCGCTGCAGGTGTCTGTGGAAGGGCCTTGGGCTTTGTCACTGGTGTCACCTGGGCAGTCAAGCTTGGCACATCAGTGCTTCAGAGAGAAACCAGTTAAAAGCTGCAGACCTTTGAGTTCTAGTGCAGGGTTCATCACTCCCAAATGGTGCTTTTAGCATTCTCATGATGAAGTTAATACCTCAAGTGGGTTTTATCTCATGTGTGGCGAATGGCAGAAGTTTTCCTCATGGCTAAGTGGGAGAACGCTGGCCGATGTCGAGTTACCCTGTGAAAGGGGGAACATTTGCAGCCCTCAGTCTATAATGTTAGTAGACTTAACTAAATCTGCTCTGGTGCTTTTCCTGTAGGTAACTGCATGAAAACTGATGGGAGCAGTTCATACCCTCCCAAAACAGAACTGGGGAATGGAATCATTGCCAGCTCCAAACAGGAATTTCCTTCCTTTAATTTGCTCCACAGCCTGAATGCTGATGGGATGTAGCCTCATGCATATGCTAATGGCTGGTGCTTCGTTTTGTAAGACATTTTATTAGAAAAGTTTATTTGTTTTTTTTACCTCTGGTTGTACGTCTCCTTTCCATTTGTGTTGATTTGGTATTCGTCATCCTGCTGAATGTGATAAGGGTTCATCAGTTTCACTGCATGCTACTAATAAGATAATGCTTTTAAGCTGTTTGGTATTTTCACATGAGACATGTTCCTCTTGCTGCAGATACTGGGCAGAGTGATGGCTCTAATCATCCTCTCTGTCAATAGCTGTCAGCTGTGATAGAGCTGGGTTCTGGCCGGCCGGATAAACCAGCAGTGGGAGATAGCGGATGTGCTGAAGAGTTGCCAAACTAGAGCAGCAGAAAAGACTAATTTAAACTTCCCCTACCAGAGCTGAAGCAACCTAATGCTGTGATGTTTTCCCTGCTACTCTAAATGATTAATCCAGGATAATATCTTGCCATAGATCCTTTTGATTTCAGTTCTGACTAAACTGAAATACTGAAAGATTCAACAAACAAATGTTTCCTACTGATTGATCTAAGGACTAGAACTATTCTTTAGCATTATAACTAATCCCTTTTTTGTCATCTAGGTTAAAGGAAATTAGGTGATGTGTAAATTTAAGTGATTTCAATGTTTCTTCAATAACTATTAGAGTTATTATTCTATGCTCTTAGAACCTCTTTCCGAAATATTTAGTATAAGGTTCTGTCTCTGCTCAAGATATAACAGAAATACAGGGAATGTTTTAAATGCTCACTGTTGCCACTGAAATCTGGTGACTTAATCTTCCAGCATAAGATTCTTAGGGAGCAATGGGAATAACTGGAAGAATCTGACTGGCTTTTAAAGAATGAGGAAGGATGAGAGCAGCATTTTTGCAGGGTGAAAAGAACATTTCAGACATCTTTCAGAGATCCTTGTGATTATTTTTCTGTGCCTGCCATGCTGGAGGTTGATGCTGTGGTTGTGGTTATTCCGCTCAGGGATTTGCTGGAGCTGCCCACAGTGCATGTGTTGAATGCCCCCTGCCTTCCTTCAGAGGCAGCTGAGCTGCAAGGGCTCTGCCCTGAGAAACAGCTCAAAGGTGGGAGGGCAGCTCTGCTGGGGTTGATTTTCTCCTTCTCACTCCTTACAGATACGACATCTGCTTATGCTAAAATGTGAGAGGGTGACTCCCTAAGCAGTGAGCAGTCCATCTTCCTGCCCCTTGCTGCCATCTCCTTGGGGAGGCATAAAGAGACTTCATGCCGTGGCACAGAGCAGTTTCTGTTGTCTCTTCCCTTTCACCTGGCACCCTGTTACTTAATTTGAGTCATTATTTCTGGTGTATTTTGGGCCAGTTTGCTGCCAGGGTAAACCCAGGTAGTTAGAGCAGAGCTGAGAGATACCTGTCCCTGTGTACCTTTTCTGATGGATAGGGCACAAGAGACCTGGGTTCAAGCACCCCTTCAAAATCACCTGCAGGAAAGATCTGAGCCTAGATGTCATCTCTCACTGGTGCACAATTTAACTGCTGCCCCAGCTGGCAGATGCCTCTCTGCTCCCTTACTGTTTGGTGTGATCCCACAAGCCTGTGCTGGCATGGTCTGGCCAAGAAGAGCAGACCTGCAGGCCATCTTCCACCTCCAGCACACCCCAGGGCTTGTGTATGCAGTGAGCTGCAGAAACAGTCACGTTGTAGGGCTTTTGGAGATGGAAGCTGAAGGATCTAGGGAATCGTTATGCCCCTAGGGCTGGGCAGCAGCTGAATGGGAGGAGCTCTGAGAATCTCAGTGTTGCATAAACACCCAGTTTGGGCAGCTAGCCTGGCACATGGAAGCCTAAACTTCCCTGGGGATTGGTGCTGCCAGTGCACAGGTTGTAGCCTACTCAGACCTGACCTTACTCTTGAGCTTTATCACATCTTCCTGTGGCATGAAGAAACTGTACATGCTTCTTGGATAATACCTGGGAGGTTTTCAGTACTGCTTTTCAGTTCTAGGCATGAGAGCTGAGAGACGTGTGCCCAACTTGAAGCAGATGGGTAATAGTATTTATTTTTGTGGTAGAAGTCCTGTTTCAAGTTAAGCAGATGAAGTGCACATCCTTGCTGTAAGTTGAACTGACACTGCTGCTACTATAACATCATATCCAGGCCTTTTACAAAATAGAACTTTGTCTGTTTAGAGCTGCAGAGCTAAATTAAAATCCTCATTACAAATGTCAATTGCAAGTACAATTAGCAGTTCATGAAAAGGCTGGATATTTGTAACATGTAAATTTTCAAGCAAGAGAAGGTGCAGTTTCCCCTCAGGGAAAAGAGCGCCAACAACACATGCTCCTTTTCTTCTCGAGAAATTAAGGAGTGTCTGGGGGAGAGGAGCTGGGATGGCTTCAGATGTTTTTGTGCTCCCTTCCAAAATAAGTTTATAGTTTCCCCATATACAATTTAATTAAGCCTTCAATTTGACCTTTGTATTGAGCAATGAAATTTAACTGTGGAAGATGTGGGTTAGAGAGCACAAACAAAGCCCGCCCCACGTCAGCCAGTGTGAGAACTGTGTCTGTAACGAAAACTAATGAGATCACCAGGACAAAAGGAACAGCCAAAGCATTTTCAATTATTACTAATATTTTTCTTCCTCGAGCCAGTTTATATTTTTCTTAATTACAGCTTTGAGCTGTGGCGTGATATTTAGCAGATGCCTTCAGCACTTGGCGTGCTGATCATTTGCACACTCCAGACTGGCAGGGGCACCTAATCTTTGAAGTCTAGAGCACACATTCATCTTTAACCATAAAGGTCAGTCCTGCATTCCTCACATCCCCCCAAACTCCCATTAAGTTTAATAGGAGTTTTGAGCATGTGAGGCATGCGGTATCAGGATCGCTCTCAGTCTTCGTGATATTACTAGTGAGGCATGTACAGAATTTCTAAACTTAACTAATTAATTGCAGCATACAGTGATGGCAGAAGGCAGTCACAGAGCTTTTCGGTTGTTTCTTTCATTACAAGAAAGTTACAGTGAATGTTCAACAGATTTACTGGGAACATCGTGTTTTACAGATACTTGCATGCTGTGTTTCAGGATATCATGTCAGCTGTGCTGCACTGTGTTCGAGGTATCTGGCAAACTAAACAAGCTTAAACATTGCGACCACAAACATGTGCCTAGGACTAGACTAAAAACAGATGTTTCCAGGAAATGTAAAAGATGTTTGGCATGTTTTAAGCTTATACTTTCGGCTTGTCTGCATTTGAATAAGTCCTGTATTAGTGTAAACAAAATGACAAAACCCTTTCTTGCAAATGACTGATTGAATAATGGAAGTACTGCTGAATCATACAAGGTTTGTTAGGTTATTTCTTCCCAAGGAAAAGATGAATTGTTCTATGTTGACATTTACCGTGGCAGGAGCTGAGGCAGTTATATGTGCAGGTTTACTTTTTAGCCCTCAGAACTAATGCAGTTTTATTGTGGTTCCTGAAAATCATGCAGCGTTTGCTGTGGCAGCTGTACATCAAAAGACAAACACACACAGTGACAGGTTTCCTTAGAGCATGTCCTGCTCTCTCTATAAATGGATATATTGCATTCAAGTGTGTATAGAGAAAAAGATTGTTTGGGAATGAGGGAAGGAGTTGTTTTTTTTTATTACGCAAGTTTGATTTCTAGGTACCTGACATCTCAAATTGTCTCATAGTTGTTCCTGCTTTTATTGCTATTTTTTCCTTTGTTGCATTTGACTTTAGTTCTGAAAGATCCAGCCAATGTTATTTCTTGAAGAGAGTGGGTGTGGTTCTTCTCAGGATGAAGAATTTGCATCCAAAACACACAAAATATGTAGGAAATAAAGTAGTTCTCACATCGGTCTACGGGAGAGGTGATCTGCCAGAGATCACGCAGAAGTTTAATGCACAATTACAATCTGGACATAGATAATCCTTGTTCTAATTTATGACTCTTCCCCCAAGGCCAACTTCACTTACTCCTTAAAAAGAGAAACGGAAAGACCTTCAGAACACATCAGTTTACCCCCAAATCTTGTCCCCCAGGTCTTCTGGAGAGGCCTGAAGCTAATGCCACTCAGGAGTTAAGTGGGGAGAGTGCCCTTAGGGCAGTTGGTAGTTCTTCCATTTTCTGATTAAACTTTTTTTTTCCCCCTCCTAACGCCAAGTTTCCGTGAGAAGGTGTGTGGGGAGAAGGCTTCCATGGACACCCTATTGTCAGGCTGAAAAAGAAAAGGGTAGAACAGGTACATTTATGGGAGACTGCAGAGCTCAGTATTTCCTTCTGCTGACTCCAGAAGGGATGTATTACACCGGCTTTTTACTGACTGGTATCATATAGTGGACAATAACAGACTCCAGAATGTGAAGAATTGGATCACGAATTATCACACCTCAGGAGTTCTCTTATTCCCATTTCCGTTGGTTTGCTGCAGCTGTAACTGGAAATAATTAGTGCTGGTCTTAACGTCAGGATAATGGATTATTTGGAAATTGTTGGTACGTTTTACGGCGACAGCATTGCTTTGTTTCAGAGCTTCTTCCTTTGAATATGTAAAAGTAATTTCAGCTTTTGCTACCAGAGGTGATAAAAAGCTAATAATAACACTGCAGCATCTACTGTAATTTAAGAGCCTGTTCCACCAAGTTGCACCTAGCTTTAATTTTCTTATGAAGCTGTCAGCCAAACCTAAGCCTGTGATCGAAGGGAAATTTATCAAGCAACTGAGTTCCAATGTGGAGAGTAAGTGCAGGTGCTGACCAGTTCACTTTGGACCTGCATTATGAGTGTCATTACAACCACAATGAGGCATTCAAGACCAAGGTGTTAATTTGCTATTGTAGATGCTGACATTCTGTCTTTTCAAAGCACGGTGTTTGCATGAAAGTCTAGGAAGAAATAGACAGGTCTGACCTGGTGTAGTTAATGTGGGAAAGCAGAAATAAACAATCTCCCCTTCTTTTTTCTCCCCAAATAGCTGGGTTGGAAGTTCTCCCTGGCAGCTCGTGGTGTAAAACTGATGGAAACTTGTTCAGAATCCCCACTTCGATATGGGCACGGTGGATTGATGAGCGTGGATTCTCTGCTGTCAGTGCCCCACTCCATTAGGAACCAGGCTGCTGTAATTAACATTTACAAGACTAGTCTGGCAGACCTCTCTGGTTTGTTTTTATTCAGGATCCCCTCACAGGGGCAGTGCACTTGTCTGGTAAGATGTGTAGCCTTAGATGGCCGCAGGCAGCACAGCCATTGCTTGGTGACAATGGCAGTGCCAGAGGAGCAGGTACCGGGGCCCCAGCAGGTTCCTCCCCAGGCACTGGTGCTTTGGCCCTGCCCTACAAAGCAGAGTCTGCCAGAGACCCTCTGCTCGGTGTGACAGGGAGGGCAACAAGGGCTGGAGCTTAAAGGTTCTGGGACAGCTCAAACACAGGTTTCTCCAAAGCTAATCCAGTTTCCTCGATGGGAAATCAGCCAGTTCACCTGCCCTTCCCTTCCTGCCCTTTTCCTTTGCTGCACGGGTACGTTCTCAGTCTGCAGCAGGGAGTCTTTGCATTTATGCTTCATCTCAACGGAGACAGCGCTGGGCATGTCTCAAGAGATGAGAGGGTCCAGTGGCACTGGCAGATCTTTGCAGGGAAAGGCTTCCTCTCACACTGATAATTTACAATCCCAGAGGAAGGGCTGAGCTCAAGTCAGATCAAGAGAAGGACAAGAATGGAAAGAGGCTTCTGTTAAGTTGCTGAATTTGGTCATCCCTTGGCAGGACCATCGGAAACATAAATAGATTGAAGCAGACCTTGCTGATACTGTTCCTTAGAGAGCAATAGCATGCAACTACATCAAGAAATAGTTACATATTTGATAATTCCTAGCAGTAGCAAACTGCAAATCATTTGGCCTAGGAGGGAGGAACTAACAGCTGGGGTGTCAATATGACTTGAACTCGTGTCAGATAACATGGTAATAGCCTTAAAAATAACCACGTTGTTTTGCCCCTCTAACATTACTGGCTAAGATTAAGGTGTGCTTTAACATACAACTCACCAAATGCATTTGAAAGGCATGCTCAGCCCTCACTGTAGGGAAGGTTTCCTGTTCCTAAATTAGATGACAGTGACAGTTTTGATCTCCCTTTCATCCTTAGCTGGTCTCTCTGAGGAGCAGTATTGATCCATGTAAGTATTTATGAGTAGTTCAGTGCCATCAGAGCAGCACATGCATTACTGGGTAGCAATCTGTGGTTAGATCTTGGAGGTGAAGATAATCCTGAACGCTCTAAACAGCGGGGTCAAGTAATTTTCATTATGTGCTTTGTTTATACTGTCAAGATATTAATTTAACAGCAGTTAACACGGATGAAAGTTCAGCTGAGGAAGTGGACTCAATCCCCTGGACTAGCTGAGCTGTTGTTCCCTGTGCTCACAGTAATCACGGGGCCTGGAGGAACTCTGAGCCATCTTCAGTGACCCGACAGACCTTGTCCTCGGCCAGAGTCCCGAAAGGCCGCTCACAAAGGCTGCTTTGGCAGTCAGCTGCCTTCACTAAATACTCCTTTTGGCAGGGTTTGAATATTCACACTGGGAGCCTGGATGAGGAACAGCAGAGTAGCTACTGCAGTGGCTGTGTCACCATCACACTGCAGTGATAAATAAACAGTGTAGAATAATATCCACGTGCCAGCATCCAAAAGGCCATCACATGTGTCAGCCTGAGGTTAGCTGATGCCCTCAGATTTTAACCACTCCAGTTCTGGAAAGGACAGAGAGAGACTGATGGTGAAAGGAATTTTCTAGCAATGGAGAAAGCTTCTAGTTGGGAACCATAAAGCCTTTAAAATGCAGAAGGTAAATACTAGAACAAACCAAAACTGTGGGCTTTGATTGGTTGTTTTTAGGAAGTCATACTCTGTAGGCTGGATTCATGAGTGCTGAACATCTGGGATTTGCTTTATTGAGACTGGAGTTTCATTTCTGTGCTAGTCTTCACATTGACACTTTTATTTTTTTCCAGCATGATTTTTTGCCTTTTGAATGTCAGTGGTAGACTGAACCTAACCTATATCTGACTCAGAGAAGAAGATTTAAGAGGAAAAACTCATTTAACTCAGAGTCTCTCAGCCAAAATCCTGGAGTGAGTAAGCAACAGGAACTCTGAGGAAACTGGAATAAAACATGAATTCTTTACACTGCTGAAACTTGGGCATTAAAAACTAAATATAGGATTGAAAAAGATTTTGAACTGCGTTAGAAGTTGGGCTATTTTTATTTAGTTTTAAGAAAGGAGAAAACAGAACATTTTAAATAAAATTTCAGGTTGGCACAATTAGATCCCAGATTAAAATTGGCCGTGAATAGCATGGGAAGATACTCTGCTGTGAAGACAGAGAGAATTCAGAATGTGGTCCTTTCCCTGGGAAAGATAAAGGCAGAGTTTTCTAATGTATTATTTAATGCTTGTTATGCAGTGCATTAAGCAGTCACCGAGAGGAAAGCTTTTAAAAACCAACAGCCTCTCTGATAGCATTAAATCTTACCTTAGATTTTTTTGTTAAGTCAATAGTAAGAAACGAATTAATACCTTTCAGTCTTGCCCGGTTTATAGACGCCAATCAAGTTACGATGCTGGACATGGCCAGCAGAAAGAGGGGAGTAGATTTACCTGAGTGAGGTCTTAATTTAATCAGCTGGCCCCAGAGAGCTGAAGTCAGCAGGCTGGGATGATATAAGAGGCAGCAGAGAAATAGCGCCTTTACTGCAGTTGCAAAGGAGAATGACAGTGATGGAAAGGACTCCAGGCAGTGTCAGAACACACCTATTTCCATGATTTATTCTTAATTTACTTTAATGACAGTGTGAAGGTTGTCCATTTTTCTTTAAATGTCCCCAGAATACTGATATTTTCTAAACATTTGGAGCATGCTTGTTCTCCCCCTCCTTTCTGTTCGCTCCACCGCAGGTTGGAATCGAAGAGCAGCTACATTTGCCTTTTGCAGTAAGGAATTTGGAGTGCAGTGTCAGAGCACCCTCTGCCCACTGTATCCCTTGCCAGCCAGTGTCCCTTCCCTGCAGTCCCTCTTGAGTGAGGTCTAGGAATCACACATTCCTTTGGGATTAATGTTGATATTACGATAAGATGGAGGAATCCATTGCATTCCTTTTGCAGTTTACTCTGGCGGAAGAACAATGTGTGCTTTCCCAATACAATAGCTCATTTTTATTATGAAGTGAATTTATTGATGGTTGTTCAGAACTAGTGGCATGCAGACAATGATCTCAGATTGCATTTACATTTCTGGAGTACTTTCCATCTTTCCAGTTTCTGCCAGGAACTTGCTTCTGTGATGCAGAGTTTTTATTTTAAGATTGGAATGGTTTTTCATCTGCATTCCACGCTATGCCTTTTGCTTTCTTGTGTGTGTGCACTGCATTCATTAGTATCAGAAGTCCTTTAAGCTTGGACCTGAACATTTATTGTTAATTATAAATTCTTGCAGGTAGGCATTTGTTTTTTGCAAAGCACTCAGGTGTGTTTTTACAGACTGGCTGTTAAATCATCATCCCTTCAGATGATATAGTGGGGTTTTTCTCATTCTCCACAATGGCAGTGAGAGGGTTCAAGGGCAATATGATCTCAGTAATACTTGCACATAGCTTGGGAATGTTTAGATAACTGGAGACTCTTCTCAATTGGTCACTTTAAAAAAAAAAAAAAAAGGATGTTTTTACAATAAGGAATTCCTACTTTCTTCTGAATCTAGTCCTTTATATAAAAACGAATGGAATTAACCCAAAATGCATCTGGAAAGGGACTTAAAAAAAGGAAGGAGAGTGACTCTTTACATGGAAAGATTAGTTTAGATCCTAGGAAGTTCTTTACTCATAAGGTGCTGACACACTGTAAGACATTGCCCATCCCTGGAAGTGTTTAAGGCAAGGTTGGATGGGGCTCAGAGCAACCTGGTCTAGCAGTTGGGACCCCTGCCCATGGCAGGGGGTTAGAAATAGGAGATCTTTAATGTTCCTTCCAACCCAAACCATTCTATGATTTCATTAAGTCAATATGCTTTCCAATCTCCTCCTGCAGTCTCTCACCAGCTTGGCGGTTGCCTCACTGTGCTGTGTTATTAAACCACTCAATTTTAGCATTGTGTTCTAAAGCTTGAGACAGTTCCCACCCCAGGTGAAACCGAAGTTACTTTTGTGAGAGAAGATCAGGTTCTGAGAGCAGCCACTGCAATGCAGAATGCCTGACATTCTGCTCAGAGGTGTCTGAGTAGCCAAGTAGAGCCAGGCAGTCAGAGAAGACTTGTTGGGCAAAGCGGTGGGTGCTGAGGACAGAGGAGCCACACTGGGTCCAAATGCAACATCAGTGCAAGTGCCCCATCGCTCTCTGCATGTATTTCAGTTGTTCAGAGTGAGTATACAACATGTTCCAGCAACAGACAGAAGTTAAAGCCCCTGTTAAAAAGATGTGTGATTAATCTTACGTTTACTTTCATGTTTTCAGATATACTCAAGGACAAGAAAACCCATCCAGCGAACAGAAACGAACCAAAACCAACTGTGAAAAAGACGGACACCACAACCACGAGAAGCACTGTCAAGTCATCCTCCAAACACAGTGTAACTGGAAGTGGGAGCAGCCCAGCCCTGAGCCCCTCCCTTGTTGTTTTAGCAGCACTGGCAGTTCTGTGGCGTTGTCTGCTGTAGCTGTGTTGCCTTGCAGCCACTGTGCTACTGCTTCTGTTCACTGTCCTTTATACCTGCAGCCTTACCCAACAGAAAACAAAACTAAATGGCTCTCTAGTTGATGTGGTATGTTAGAATAAATATGAAATGCTATGCTGGAGTTGGCAGATACCAAGTGTCATCACTTAGAATATCTGGAGATAGCCTTTGGCAGAGCCCACCCAAGATACAGAGGGGATGATGACAGGGGTCTGAGTAGCTTAAGTTATGGGGTAGAAATAATGGAAAACACAGAAGCTGTGTATGGGTGTGTTACTGTTTTTATTGATTCCATTTGCTAGAATCTGACTGGCTGGTTTTGTTTGTTTAATTTTTCTGATAAGTTATATGAATGGTCAGTCTTTAAATTCAAGCCAATCCATACTTTATATTTTAAGTGAACAGCTAACAAGCTGTGTCTGCAGTCCATGGAATGTTAAAGAGTTGGAATGGACCTTAAAGATCATCTGGTCCCTAGCCCTGCTGTGAGCAGGAACATCTCCCACTAGAGCAGGTGAAGTACTCTCTCCACCAGCTTGATGAAATTCCTGTGTGGTCAAGAAGTTGAAAGCATGTTTGAAACTTCTTTCCACTCTTACTGTTTAGATTTTAGGAAGCAACATAAAAGCATATGGTGTGTCTAATATATCAGTATAGTTGCCTTAATTATGGAAAAAAATAGAACCACTTTGTTTACTGAGGGATATAGATAGGGAGTTTCCCTGCCCCACAAAATGTCATTAACAAGTGCTTAAGCATATGCTCCAGGCTTATTGGATGAATGTCCAGCAAAGGGAAATATAAATAAACATAATGATGTTTTATCCACTTGAATGCAGCTCTGCACAGAGAAAAAAGATAATTCAGTTCAAACTTACTTTGCCCATATGATGTTACATACCAACTGAAGTTTTCCTTACAGGTCCCAGAGATATAAATTATTGGGAACTCCCATTAGACTCTAATTAGATTTTGTGCATTATGGTTCTCTGAAATCAACTGTTTCATAAACTGTGTATTATTTAATTACATTTAATGTTTAAAATTTTGTATCACGTTAGGTGTAAATGTAAAACACTCTGAAATCTAGAACATTCTCTGTTTTGCCTCATCTTGATTGCTACCCTAGAAAATGTCAAATGTGCATTATATTACAAGGCTTTTTTTTTTTTAATCAATACATTGATGTGTTTTAAGGTTTTGGATGAAAAAGTACTATAATAACTTCTAATGGGTTAAGAGTTAATGTGTGTTTTCCAACAACTGTTTACAGTGCCATTGAATATATGTATACAAACACAGCTGTTGAATACAGTGATTAATATGATAAATATACGAAACATTAGAATTGTTACTTTTACTACATTTCATAACTATTACAACAGTTTAATGGCCATTTTCATGTTGTAGACTATTATTATGTACAGTTTTGTAAGATTTGATGTAAAACACTTGCCTTTTTTTTGTTTTTTTTTAAAACATCTCTTTAATACTTGGAGTTCCACTGTCACTGACATCACTCAGAAGAACCCTGTATCTTACTAACCAGCTTCAGGCTTTTTATTGACAACTTTGATTATAAAAGCCTGACTTAAAGAAGGTGTTGTGTGCCAGTGCTGCTACTGGATGTCATTACAGAGTGGCAAGAATTCAGAATAAGTGTACAGTAAGTGAACAAAGGCTCACTACACTTTGTTTTCAAACAGTATTAGTGAACATGTTATGTTTGCAAAGGTGGGGCTTGAGTCTCGTTTGTAATTTGGGCTCATAGATCCTATTTGCAGGCCCAAAAGGCGTGATCAGAACCATGAACACACAGCTGCAAAGGCAGTGTCTCTAAAGTGGCAGCAGCTAAGTTCTCTAAAAGATAATTGAATTTTCATGTTGAAACAAGGAGATAAAATGGAAAAGGTACTTACATTAACATGAAGTGGTTTGTATTTTAATTCTGATTTTTCAAAATGGTAAGGATGTTACTATCTCTAATCAGGGCTTCCCAGTCACATCAGTGAAAATCAGTTTTCCCAAAAATACTGAAATGGCTGTCCTGTGTTTTCTGGGGTTTGCGAGCTGCACGAGTCCATGGAATCATAATTAAAAATGGTTTTTTAATGTTTTCAGGACTCTTTGGAAAAGTGCTGTTGTACCTGAGATTTGCAAGTTGTGTCATTCATACAGTGACAGGACTCTGTAGTGCCTTGTAGTCCTAAAGAGTGTGCTGTGATGGCTGTTGTTGGACAGAGATGTTCTTCAGGTGTTGACACCTGTTCCTGGGGTAACACCAACCACTGTGCTTTCACAGGAGCAGTTCATGTCTGGTGCTTGTGAGCCTGACTCCTAATTTAGTGTTCTCACACTTGAGATGCTCAGTCACCGTTCAGGCACGTTGCACCCACATTTGCACACTGTCAGGATTCCTGTGGGTAGAGCTTCCAGGGCTGGGCTCTGATCCTGCCACATTTCAGCTTGGAGTTTTCAGTTTTTCTCACCTGTAGGGAAGGAACTTGAATACCCAGACTTCAATGTCTTTCTGAGGTGTGTTCTGTGAAAGATTTTGAGCTGTGATCCCACTCATGTTCAGCTGCAGCAGAGGGAGCTGCAGGAGGCATGGATGGAATAACTCACCCAGGGTTTTATTTGTTGCTGCTAAATGTCATAATCTTGCTAACCAGAAACCTCTGAAAAAGCATTTGAATTTGGAGGTTTCTGGAGGTTTCCAGAAAGTTCTTATGTTCCTGAATTGGCAAATATTTGTATGATGTAGCAGTCACCTCTCCAAGACAGCCCTTTTGAAGTTTCTGTAACAAAATAGAACAAGGTCAAACCTTGGGATGAGACAGAATCAACTCATTTCATTGGATTCAGCCAATATTTTAATAGACATAAATTGTTGCAGAATGAGGAAAGAGGACTCCACATCAACTAATACATTTTACACTCTTACACTTTTACACTGTAAGAAGATTACTGATCAAACCAGCATGAAATATGTTCATAATGTATATTAAAAAGGGTGCAGTTTTTAAGGGCAATGCAGTGTATTTCTACTAATGGTTTATAATGTGTTTTTCCTCAGGATCCGTTGCATTGACATATTTAAAAACAAATGTTTTCCATCAAACAAGATATCTGTACTAGCAAAGGCAAACCCCACTGTCTGTCAGATAAAGGACGTATTTCTTTTCAATGAATAAGATACCTGTTTTACAAAGTCTTATTTCGTTATCCAGGACACTGTAATAATGAAGCAGTTACAAAGGTCTAAATTCAAAATACTTCTCAACTTGTCTATGTAATCCCAGTGTAAAAGAAAGTGCCAGTTTAAGAGCATTGCTGTAGCTTTGTCTAACAGTTCTGAGTTGTATTTAGCCACTGCTTTTCGATTGTTTATTGTTTTGCTCTGATTTTCTTTTCATCTTTTGCTGTGCCCTCATTTGTGAATGCCAGCATTGGAAGGTAACTGCTGTCATATAGTTGTGAGTAAAATCAATCTGCAATTTTCTGTTGATAGTGATGGAAGCTTCTTACCAGATCAGACTAAAGTGCTGTAGTGTCAGTTCTTAGTGTTTTGCTGCTTCTGGGATTCTGTGTCACACCAGGCTCTTGTGAGAGGTTCAGGAAGTCCATGTGTCACTGTTCCCCTTCCTGGCTATGGCAGTTTGAGGGAAGAGTGAACGTGGGTGGTCAGAGATGTTGGTGGCTGCAAGGGCCAGTGCATGGCCAGGTCCAGCTGCCTTCTCAGAGGCCCTGAGAAAGGAGTTCTCAGCTGATTTCAAGTGGCTTTTACACCTCTCCAAATCAGCTCATGGAGACTGGCCAGGCAAAGGGCAGCACAGAATCTAGAGACTGTACTTTCAGGCATCTTCAAAGAGTCACCTGCTTGGAATTGGACTGGTTTTTGCAATTTAGATGCTTTACACAGTCCGGCCTCTCATTTTCAACCTTGCAGTTCTTTCTGGCTTGCACATTGCCGATGCTGTGCCCTGTTTTCTGATGCACCAGGTACTTTGTCATCACAGGAGGAACTGTGATTCTGATCTTGCAGTGATGAACCTTTTGAGGTACAAATGTCTGTCAGAGCTTGATAAGGGCAATGCAAGTAATGCTGTCCAGCTGCGTTGACTTCAGAGGCTCCGTGTATGGGAATCTGCCTGGGAGATTTACATCTCTCTGATCTCCTAAATCAGATCTGTATTTAATGTATCCTTATTTCCTTTTGATACCAAGACTGCAATGTGTATCATAACTTTAAATTCGGCTTTCTAATCCTGTGTGAGTCTTCTCAATATTGTCCTGATGGATGTTGTGCACAGACTTGATTTTAATGTTAGTTGAGCCTTTTTGCCCAGCTTTGCTGAGCTATTCTTATTCAGTATTGCACACTATTAGTTTTAAGCAAGGTGAGTTCAAGTAAAAGGGGCTAAAGTATACATGGAAGTCAGATACTGAGTAGGACAAAAATCTAGAAAGTTCTTATGTTCCTGAATTGGACTCTTCACATTAAACAAAGTTTGAGGTTTAAGCTGAAATTAGAGTTGAAATTTCCTGACTCACGTGGTGTCAGTGGGATTTCAGCCTCTTACTGAAAATCAGTAAGTAGTCTACCCATTTTTTTTTTTAAAGGGGGAATTAATTGACAGATATGTTTTCCCCATGTCTCTGGACATGGGTAGATTTAGCTCTGTAGAAATAGGACACATTCTCTATCCTGCCCATTGAGCATCACAGCACCATAAGTGCTTGGTGTTAAAACTGGCCAAACGTCTGAGGCATTTTTTTTCATTTCATAGCATTTCACTGCTCTCAGTGCTTCTTGTAATGACACATGGCATGTGTGTTAATGAAAACTGAAACATCTCACAGTGTCATTATTGCTCAGATGTGTGCTAGTCAAAAAGAACACAAGAAGGTCTTCCCATTTCCTCAGAAGTCTAGAATTATTTCCAATACTGAATTATCTTCTTGCTTCCACTGTCACTCTCTAAATAACTACAATTGAATTGTATTAAATATTAAGCCACCAAAAAATAAATACTGGACAAGAGACTGTAATAAATAGATAATAAACTCAGAAAAGGATCCTGAATTTAAAAATTGATAATTGTCATTATCAACACTACGGTCATTTCCCCCCATGGAAATCAAGTAATACCCCTTTGAGAGAAGGGTGCATCAAAGAGAGGCCACTGATGCTTTCAGGATGTGCATGAAGTACTTCATTAAATAGCCACTAACAACCACATTGGTCTTTTGTTTTTTTTCTGGGCAGAAAATATAAATACCACCTTGCAAAATTATGCTGTTTGCACTTAATCATTTCAATTAATCTTTAGTAAATTACCCAGTACTTTGTAATTATATTTGCAGTTAATTTAGTGCCATCTTAAAAATAATTCGTTGCGGAATATAAGCAATTAACATTTATTCAGGTTTTTTTTCTGTTGCAGGGGGACATATAAATTATTCTCAGTGGCCTTTCTGTACACCTAATTAGCACCTGTTTGAATTATTCTACAGGCTGTGGACGTTTCATCTGAAAAATAAATGCATTGCTATTTTTGTGAACTCTTTGCAAAAGCACAGTTGTAAAAATTCCTTTTCAGAGGAATGCTGGAGCATGTTTTCAGACATCATCTGGGTTTCTGAGCCAAGCTAGGCTTTTAGGCTATTGCACCTGGAATAGTTACTGACATTTTTAATGCAGTTGAAATGGAAGTAGTCTGATTCCTCTTTCCCATAATTAAGTACAATATCCCAGATTTGTAGCCTGTTTTATTCAGTAATGAGAAAGGAAAGCAATGAGGCTTCAAGAATATAGATGTTAGTGTGACTTTCACATTTCTATATATGCATATACAGTTTTACTAGTCAGAGGTTATCAAAAGCATTGCTGTGCTGCAGTGTTGAGGATGCTGTGTTAAACCTGTGGAAATTAAACCAGATAGCTTCAATCTGTAAGTAAATCTGTAAATGAGCTCCTAGGTAAATGGTAATTTTCTATTTAAATGCACAGAATATTGAGAAAGATGATTTGATCTTTCTAAAAAGGGGATCTGAAAAAAAAAAACTTTCAAACAATAATGCTAATATAAAATATTTACAACCTCCACAAACACTGAATTGGGAAATCAAAACAGGAGACTTTTCTGAGGGTATGAAGTGCTGCAGCAGGCCCTCAGCTCATTTGTTTTCAGCCCAGCAAGGAACATTTACCACAACCTATTATCTAGCCCAAGAATTTTAATTTCTGCCCATCTTTTTGGAGGTGCACAAATTCAAGTGTATCTGCAGTGATTACAAAATTTTCATAACAGCTTTACGTTGCCCCGGCCCCTGATCAGATGGTGTTGTCACACCCAAAAAGCAAATCTGTAACATGTGGGATGCCCTAAAGTCTTCTGGCATTTTCCCTTTCCAGGGGCACAGCAGAACCCTTATCCAGAAGCAGCTGGTTCCACACCTTTAGCAGGGACTGCAAGGAGATATTCATTCTGTGAGGATTTCCTGGGGTAGAAGTCCTTTTTTAGAGGAGGTTTGCTGATACAGATCAGGACTTGAGGCAGATCAAGTTTGATTTTTCTGTTTCATGATAAAATACAGAATCCAAGTCTTAAACTGGCCTCAGAAACCAACAGAGGCTCAGTGGAAAGGACTGATTGTGGCTGTGATGTTTTCAGAGGAGCTTACAGAGCAGAGAAGGCAAGGAGTTGTGTCCTGCTTCAGCTGAGCCTGTGTATCTTTGGGTTCATTTTCGGGTAAAATTACCTGTGAGTTTCCAGATGAGCAAAAGGACAATTTGTGAGTTACTGCAGCCTGATATTCTGTAGAGAAGAAATTAAATTTGCTCCCAAGCAGAAGCAAACAGTAATTTATATTATGCTAAGTATCCAACTTGGAAGGAAACTAGAGTGGGATGTTGGGCCTCACAAAGACAAAGAGAGGTTCCCCTTAGAGAGTTTGGGGTTGTTGCCTGTGCAGAGTTTGCCTGCTTGTCATGAAAGAGTATGTCTGCTCTTCAGCTCTTTTTGGGGACTTGAGAAAAGCTGCAGTTTGTAGTTCACAGATGACAAATCGTTTCTAGGCAAGAGTTGTGGACAAGTGCCCAAAGCAGTAAAGAAAGCAGGAAGACATTGGATGGGGGTCTCACTGAAAAATGAAAAAATACATTTAATTCACATATTTGAGCTCTTGCATTAGGTATGAACAACAGAGTTGAAAACCTACTCCCAAAACACTGCAGTTGCATGTGGGATCAGCCTAATGGAGCAACAATACTACAGAAAGTGTTTATTGTATCCCTCTAATATGGAGCCATATTAGAAAATAAAAATGGAAGGTAGTATACTAAACCTTGCATAAAACAACCTCTTACTGTACTTTGGTATCAGAACAAATAAGGTATGAATGTTTACAGTGCACTGGGATAGAAATTATAGTAAAATACCTGCTTTGCCATTTAGCTTTTTAAATAACTAGTTCATGGCCTCCTAGTCTGTTTTAGTTCATTTTATTTTACAGGAAATAATAGGCCACTCCATTTGTATCTTACATTAGTTGCATCTTGGGTATTTTAAGTTGCAAAATAGATTGGTTTTGCCCTAAGCTGTATTGAAGTTCTAACACATATTTCTCTTTCCCAAGCACATGCTTTATTTGCAGTATATCTGCTTATATTTTTATTGAATAAATTTGTCAATTTTTTTTAGTTTGTTTTCAGCATTGGATATGATAAAGGCAATTTAAAAAAAAAAAAAAGTCTGGAAACAGTGTCTTAAAAAAAGAACAAGGCTACACTGAAAAGCTAAACAGCCTGTTTTGTAAAAAACAGTGAACTGTGATGGGGAATAAAAACAAGTAATCCACAACAGGAAATTGATTGTTGTCATCTGTTAGATATTTTCTTTTTTTTCTGAATGTTTTCCATCATCTGTGATGTAAGTTACAAAGCTTATAAAATCTTAATCTGTTCAGATGATGCTTTGAATAAAGGGTGTAGACTTTGAGAACTGCTGAGGAACTCATAATATTTTTTGGTCATAGTCTGTCAAAAAAAAAAAAAAGGTCTATTTCTTCAGCATGTAACTGCTTTCTTGCTCTCCTTTTCTTTCTTGGAATAAACACAGTAAGGTCTAAAGGTGCCTATCTGCTCTCCTGGGAGCTCTTAGTATCACTGAAGAGATGCAATACTTGCAGCAGTGTCCTGGGTAAAGGCCAGCACACCGCCCTCAGCCCTCAACAGGTAGGACTTTTCCATCAGACTTCCATTCCTACATAAACAATCAGATTCAAGTTCTCCATTGACTGAGGTCTTGCAATAACTGTGCCATGTTAAAAGCCTTTTCCTTGGTTCTGATGAGGAGCACATTGCTCCTCTGTCTTCTCATAGGCCAGTGTACTAGAAAAAGCAAACTCCCTGCTGTTAGCTTAGTGTTCTCATCACTTGCTAATTAGAACTTCGTGATTTTTCTTCTTTTGAGGGGGGAAAAAACAAAATCTGGTATTTTTTTGGCAGATGCTGATTATTGTAGTTGTGCCTCTATCTAAAGTGACTCAGGAGAGACCTTTGCTCTTATAAGCATTTCTTGAAGCTAATTTTCATGAGCTTATCTTCGCTGCTCTGTCAAAACAGCTGTTTTTTTTTCCTGCTTAGAAATTGGTGAGAAATACATTTACTAGTTTATCTCTTTTATTTCTTGTTTTGGTAGCGTTTAGGAGCAGCTCTTACAGTATTCCTGAATGGGTTGAATGAAAATTATAGGACAGACCATTGAACTACAATAGTATCATGAACAAATTGTTCCTTTATTGTGTTTACATGACGCTGTACCTGCTGTCTTCCTACCTACTTTTTTCTTAACTTTTTTTTTTTTTCTGTTGGCATGATGGTTTGAGTGTTGCCCCCTAAAGCCTCTATGATTCCAGCTTTCTTTGATTTTTTCAAAATGCTTCCTATTTGAGATCTGGGAATTGCATACAGCTCATTTCACCATCTATGGAGAGTACTTTTTGCTAATATATTCCTTTTTGACCCACCTCCAAAGATAATAGCCAACAGCTCTTCTCTGTTGCTGCTAAAGTAATGCTTGTTCTCTGAAGTGCTGCCTCATAAAAGCCTTTTAAGTTTAAGGATTTCACATTCATCCTCTAATTAAGCAGGTGTCTAAATCTGCGAAGCTGCTTCATTCTGAAATCCAACCTGCCTCCACTTCAAAGGATGTTGTTTCTTCTCCCAAAGATGTTTTAAAAGTGCTTCTTTGACACCTCAGATTTGTAGGGTTATTTAAAGGCTTTGCCTCTCACCTGATCCAGTATGTATTTTCCAAAAATACACAGAATACATCAGATCTGATGAGCTGCCCCAAGGACCTTCTTTAACAGCTGGACTTCATATTTTTGACTGGAGATCTTTAATTGTATTGAGTAACCAGCCCTTCTGCAGCCTAATGACACAAGTGCTTGCAACTGCATAGGATCCATTTGATGGTACTCCCATCAGAAATCTAAACCTTTCCCATTTGGTTTTTGGTGGTGGTGGTGTTTGGTTGGTTTTGGTTATAAGCAGTGTGTCAGTTTAGCTCTGAAACACATCTAGAATTTGTTGTACCCAAACCCTGAGTAAAAACAAATGGATTTAGCCTGGCTTCTCCCAGGGATTCCAATATGGTGCAGCTCCAAATACAACTGACTTACCAGAATGATGTCTTGCCTTATGATACTGAGAGAGGCACTGTGACTTAAGTGTGGGAAGTCTTCCTACACTTCAGCTTTACATCTCAAAATAAACTGTCTTTTTTTGGTAAGAACGCCTGTGAAGTCATTATTGACTCCAGAACCCAACATAAACTATATGCATCCTAAAAGAGCAAACTGAAAATACTCCTGCTTGTGTAAGAAAAACAGGTTTTATTTGCATTTATTAAGGCCAAGGAGGCTCAGAGTTAACTTTAGAAGAAACAAGGAATTCCAAAAGCAAGAGAAACCCATGTCCTACACCTACAGGATTATGTCCTACAACCACAAATTACTATTCTCCTATCTTGCATGTTTTCAAGAAAACAACATATGGATGGAATTTGACTGAGCAAGCAGGAGGAGATTACACCAGATGTGTGAGCCCTATTCACTCACAGTGGTTACTCAGTATTTACTCCAGGATTTTGGCTCCCTTACCCTATTGCACAAACTGTTTTTGTGCTGGCCCTCTGAGCAGACTTTTCTGGCTGCAAAATCAGTTTTCTTCATTACTGAGTAACTTGGTCTGCAGAACTAGGAAGTATCCTAGTCCTACTCATTCTAAAATGTGGATTTTCTCAGGTCCTTCAGGAATTAGAAACCACTGCTAAGAGTGGCAGTGGTTCTGCTTTGCCCTGGAAGGCATCACACACACCTGGTATATGCTGCTCTGTTTCCCTGATGAGGTCACCACTTGTCTTTCCTTTCTCAGTTCCACCTTAAATTGGATGTAAAGTTCTTGAGACACATGTAGTGCATCAATTTCCTCAGGGCATTTCTTTAATTTAATGAAAGGTGCAGAGACTCCAGTTAACCTCAGATGAAGAGACCTATAGTTCATTGTCTGTCTGGGAAAAGGAACCTCAGGGAACGGTACTCTTTACATTGCAGGTGCATCTCAG
The DNA here is from genome assembly GCA_038380795.1 of Pyrocephalus nanus. Taxonomy (NCBI): domain Eukaryota; kingdom Metazoa; phylum Chordata; class Aves; order Passeriformes; family Tyrannidae; genus Pyrocephalus; species Pyrocephalus nanus. The sequence continues at coordinate 17,905,502 of CM076270.1, read as the reverse complement.
AACCATGATCAGAACTCGTGTTTTTGGCTCTTACTCTGGCATGTGATCTATTAGAACAGTGTGAACAAACAAGTTCATTAACCTCCCAGAGCCTTAATTTTTTTTTTTTGTCTTGCAAAGAAGAAGTTATATTTCCCATGGGCAAAAAGAAAAAATCAACACAAATTAGGAATGTCAGCATGTGCTAACTTACTACACAGTGGTAACTACCCTGACCTTTTCTTACAGAGAGAATAGGCATACAGAGGTAAATACACTGGTAAATAGTGACTTACTGATGTTACTCACAAGATGATGTTCCTACCCACAGATATGCAAGTACCAAAGAGCAGCAGCTTGTTTTATCTGAACTGATATTTGCACATGAGCTAATAGGAATATGATTCCTCCTGTTTGATGCTCCCTTCCCTGCTAGCTCCCGATTACTCATCCTTGGGCAAAACAGAGCCCAGGAATGTGCTTCATCCTTGCAGAAAGACGTGGCAGCACATGGAACAGTAGCAAGATTCAAACCTGTATTGGCTGAAAAATCCAGCTGTCAGTGCCACCTGTTTTGTCCCAGTAAGCAGCTGTGTCCAAAACTGAGATTCCCCCAAATTATTTTACTAACACTGGAGTAAAAGGTGGTCCCAGAATGATGCAGGGCACACCTATAGGGCCGTTCTCCCTTTACTTTTTCTCCACACTGTCAGCCAGGAGCTCTCTCCAGCCCTCTTAATACTCAGCTCTGCATCGGAAATTAGGTTTGTCTTGCAGATGGACAGATCAGCAGGAGTCTTTCAGTGCAATCTCTTTCCATATATAGACTACTAGCTGTGCAGAAACACCTGTGAGCACCTGCAAGTTTCTTCAGGTCCTTCAAGGTTTTATGAGAAAAGCTGGTTGACCTAACAGGCTCTGGATGGTTGACTCACGCAGCAGTTTCAAAAAGGGAAAATGTATTTCCTCACCACTAAAAAAGCAGGAATCTCTCTCGCAGTGGAAGAGCTGATTAGACACACTGAGTCTCCCATGGCCTGGCATTCCCTGGGTGTTTGTTTCTGGGCACAGCTCTTGCTCCTCGGACAAGAGAGGGCTGTGGGTTCTCAGAGAGGGTAAGACAGGAAACAGTAGTGCTCACTGTTGTATGTTTTGTTCTCCTGAAAAAGGACCTAGAAATCACTTTTGGCCACAATTGACACAGCCAAAAGAGGAATCCACTGTGGAACATTTCATAGTGGCCAGCTGCAGTGGACACTCACCTGTGGATACCTAAGCTTGTAGTCCCAACATATCTGGGATTTGCTCTAGGGCAAAATAAAGGCAGAATATTTCTGTTAGCATTTCCAGGGAGCCAGGCTGGGACATGAGGCTGCAGAAAAGTGGCTGAGTTACAGACTGAGTTAGATATAAGAAGATTTAATTCATCATTTACCGAGAACAAAGCAAGGCAGTGATTTAGTAATTGATTTAAGGTGCTTCACTTTAATGGTAGTATAAGACTACTTTGTGTTGTCATATGAGCAAAGGTCATTGAACTGTCAGTCCTCATTATTTGGGCAGATGTTCTTTTGTGAACTCCCAAATGACTTCATGTTACATGGAAATGAGTACGTCTTAGGTAGTTATCTTCAAAAATCAATAGGCATAAAGTTTCAAAAGAAGGCAAATCAGTAAATGGAAGGAATCATAATTAAAGAGATGAAAAAAAAATTAAGAGCTAAAAGAAAAGAAAAAGCATTACTCAAAGAGTCCCATGAGAGAAGAGTTAAAGAGTTAAGCATTACAATTCCTGAGTGGATTGGTGGCGCATCTCAGTCTAAAATATCCCAGAAAAGCAAATGGAAAAGACGAAGGGTATGTGGAAAGTATAAAAAACCTGCAAGCCTGTAAGGAGACTAATGGAGTCAGTCATGCATGAAGTATATTTCATCTACCTTTGGGATTTAACTTTATACTCTGAATTTGCTATGACAGTGGATCTGCAGTCCCCAAATAAATATCCTTGTTCCACCCCATGCAGTGCACATTCAGATCTCACAACTTTTTCCTGAACCTTCACCAAACCCCAACCTGCTTTTGATACACTTTTTTGGTCCATAGACATTTTCATTTCCATTTATCACCTTGGACTGCCCACCTTCATGCTCCTAGATCCAAGGTGTCTTCCAGAATGTATTTTTTTTTATTCTTATATTCCTAGTTAGAAAAACAGCAGATATTCATTAAACTTTTGCATGCTATTTACTAATCATTATATCTTTATAATAGCCTCTCATTAAAATAATCACTCTAGATCTCTTTTTCAGCTCTTTTCCAAGAGGAGTTTGCCTTCTGTCTCTTATCAGTATTTAGCACCTGTCTTTGAACTCTGGTATCTGCTCTACCTTTTCTTTTCCTTTCCTTAAGGGAGGTCTAGAAATGAACCAAATCAGTCAGGAGGGAGAGCACCACCAACTTTTGATAACAGTCTTCATCCAGGCTTTTAAACAGGGTCCTAGAGTATGCACAGCAAGTGTAAGGCAAGTGAAATGAGGTCACAGAGCAAAAAGATTCTCAGATTCTACTTCTGTTCTTGCTACCTTGTATTATTACACAGGAAGGAAAATTTACAGCCTGTCAGGAAAATTGACGATACACAGAAAAATATGAATTAGATTCTTTATCTGTGTTAGTGAAGGATAAATATTTTAAGACTACTGGGTGTTGGGTTTTCTCCTGTTTTAGGCTTCACCTTTTCTGTCTTACCTTCCTTGTAGTAAAAATTTTGCAGAAGAAAAAATTTATTGTTCCCCTCAAAAGGTTGTGAGTACGGTTAACTCATGAGCTGAGGTCAAGGCTTAGGTTTTTCTTTCATTTATGTTTAATTGTATAAAGAACATTTGAAAATTACCTGTGCTTTCACCACACACCATCCATGGGAAAGTGGAACATGGTGCCTGTTGGAGTTTATGGACTTTGTCCATGATGATTAATTGATCAATGAAAATAATAGATTATGCAATCCTCCAGTTAAGGAGTAAGTACTTTTTTCCCTGTCTGGGACCTAATGAGAGAATGATCCCCAAGAGTTATCCACTAAGGAAGAAACTAGCAGTATATGTAGTACAATGATGTGAATTCAATACAGACCCAATTTATTTTAAAATACATCTGTGCACAGCCTTTGAAGATAACGCTCTGGAAGAAATTCCTTTGTAATCTGTCACATTCCACCGGGGTTGGCAAACATACATGTGTGCAGCAGGGAAGAAGATGGGGGGGCTCTGTTTTATCAGTTTTTCTCTAGTGAGGTTTAACCTTCCTTTTAGATTCTTTCAGGTTCTCTTCTTCTCCTAATGGCTTCCTTCAGACATTTCCCTTTTTAAGCAGCCACATTTGGCTTAGGAATTTAATTCAAATAATTTATACTGAGGTTATTCTAATGCCAGATAGCCGGATCAAGCCCACTTCTATATTAAGGCAGCTGTATGTATCCAAACCCCTTTATTCTTGCTTCACCTCTTCCTCCAGATGCACTAATCAACAGTCAGCAGCAATGTGAAAAGTAAATTGTTTTATGTTTTGCTACTTTAGCAATAAACCCTCTGCTTTGCTACCAAAGGCAGAGATAATCCCTATAAAGAGGTAAAAAAATCCCAGAAACTGTTACACTGATTTATTCCCATATAGGAATGAAATAATTTATTTAGAAATAAGTTATTGGGAAATTGTATCATGTGGCTTTTTTTTTTTTTCTAAAAGAAGACAGGAGATGATGAACACATAGAGGAAGAAGATACCCAAGACAGTGAGCAATGGCAAAAGGATTGGACAAAACAAAAAAACATACAGGACAAAGGAGGGTGAGCTGAGGAAACAGAAGCAGAAAATGATAGTGGAAAAATACCTAGGTAAAAAAAAAAAACCAAACCAAAACAAAACAAAAAAAAAAAACACCCCACAACAACAAAGACAAAAAACACCTGTGTGATTTCCAGGACTAGGCTTGCTGAGCTCTTTTCACACAAAATCTCACAAAAACATCAATAAAGATGGGAATACTCAAAAGATACTTAAATAGAGCAGGTAAGTGTACAGACCCTGTGGGAGCTTCACAGCTGTATGGTCTAAGTTTGCTATATATAAAGACACACTCAGAGAGTTGGGCCTATCTGAGTGACTTTCAACTGGAGAAGAAAGAGGTTGCTTTTAATTATAGTTTGGGGCTCAAATATAGATTAGAAAATGGACTGGCTTTGCCCCACCCTTCAAAAACATTGCCTGTTCATAACACAGATGTGCCCCGTGAGGACCTTCCATGTGTTTCCACCCACTTCCCACAGGTTTGGGAAAGGGAGATTTTCCTGCCTGGACCCAGGCCATGCATGGAGGCCGTGGTGAGTGTTGTCACTGCATGGTGGCCAAGCCCAGGGCACAGGGGCCGGGACGTGGGGCTGGACAGTGCCCAATATGTGGCCTCAGGGCACTCCAGCCCTCTCACAAGGGGCTGGGCGGGTGCCTTTGTGGGGTGGCCGTGTTGTTTCCCCTCAGGGAATGGACTGAGCTGCGGGGCTCTGAGGGCTGGATCGCAGCTTCCAGCACATCTCCAGAGCCCCCAAATACCCTGCATGAGGCCTCCATGTCCAGGACAGGAGCGTGACACAGCCCTGCCCCATCCTCATGAAGGGAGGGAGGAAGGGAAGGAGTGGGGGGAAAGGACAGGACTGCCAGGCACCTGGAGCTCATCCCCTCACCTGCAGCTGCTTCCCCGTGAGCTGATGCACACCTGAGGCTCCTTTGGTGAATTATCAGCTGTAACGCCAGCTATAATAGGGTATAATTGGGTTACTCAGAGGGAGCAGGTGCAGGTGGGTGAGGGATTTAAAGGATCTGCAGCTGTTTTTTCAGTTTTGTCCACCGGAAGGGAGATGAAGCTGCCGAAGTCGTGTCTGCCTGAGGAGAGGTGAAGCTGCCCCACATGGATAGCGAAGGTGAGGAGCTGTGGGAAAAAGAGGTGTTTGCTCGGATCTGGCAAGCTGGGGCTCGTGGGGCTGAGGGAAGGGGTGCTGAGGAGCAGCTCCTCCAGCTCCATCTCTCTGCCCCCTCAGGAGTGTTTGCTGTGGGCTGGTTTTGGTTAGCTTGAGTTGTTTTTCCTTCCTTATGGCCACAATGGATGAGAGCCTGGCCTGGCTGGGCTTCCCACCTCCTGCATGGCCCTGGAGTGGCTGGTGGTAACTGTGGGGTTTGCTTTAGACCAGAACAGCTCCCTTTTCTCCTGCTCCCTTCGTGGCTGGCAGGTTGCTCTGACCAGCTGTTTTGCCTCTGCAGTTTGTCACCTGTTGTGTGAGGTTGAGGTGGAACTTGGCACAGTCCCCGTTGTGTCCTTGCCTGAGCAGGGCTCGGGAATGGGAATATCAGGGTAACCTTGTTTCTGGGTGCTCAGTTTAGCAGGATAGTAATCTGCTGCAGTGTCTCTCTCTGCTCTGCTCCACCCTTCTAGTAATGGTCCCATGGGCTGAGACATTTACTGTTGAGCTGTACTAGGGATCTTCTTCCCTCCCTTTTCACCACAAACTCCTTATTAAACATGGTTGAAACCTAAACAAATATAAAATACTGCATTGTACATAAACTGTAAAGCGCTGTTGGGCATGCGTTGTTCCAGCTCTAAACCTAACATGAGCAAAGTTCTTGTGTTCTTGTCAATCTATAGAGGCAATGCTAAATCTATCTTATACCACATCTTCCATAATTTCTGAGACCTTTGTCATCATTTGCTGTCAGTACTTGCTGCTTTGAAATAAGAGATCCGTGGTAGTAAGTGCTATGCCTATTCATGGACAATCCCTTCTTAAAGATGATGAATTCCTAGTAAAAATAGAAGGGAAGTAAAGGAGAGAGAACGCAGCTTGTACAATATCATGCAGATATTATTGATTAAAAAAAAATTAGTTGACTTAAAATCTGGTTACTTCAGTGTTTTCCACCTTGATCTCCACATCACTGGGAGTGATGACACAGCAGCACATCCAGAGAGGATGTCAGTGATGTAGTGTCAGCACCTACATTTGGTGTCACAGCCTTGATGATTTCTCTGATGCAACTCAAATGATTTTTCTGAAGTAGAAGTTTTGGGGAAGAACGACTTGGGCTGTACATATGTTGGCAAATGTAGAAGGAAAAAAGATCTTTATGGTTGTGTGTATCTGAGCATTTTCAAACTAATGATCAGAAAGCTGAAGAGAATTTAGAGAGCAATAACCAAAAGCAATACAGAAGCATGAAATATGTAAGGAAACTTTCAGTCAAGACAGACTTTTAAGAGACCTTAAAAGCTAGAGCTGTGTTATCGTAGTTCAGACAATAAATGAGAAAGAATGACTAAATAAGAGTTCACAAATCCCAAGGACAATGCCTGTTTATGGCAATTCACAGAATATATGTTTGGAGCTATATTAATCTCTACACATTGGTTATTGATTTGAACTTGAGCAAGACAGAAGAATTAGAGTAATTTTATCTCAGACACCCCACAAAAAATGTGGAATGCCAACATTCTTCAGATTGTACTTTGTTTATAGGTCTCCCTGTTTCTATCTCCAGTTTGCAGGAGATGTCTCTCTATGCAGACATACAGTACAGAAAATTTATTAGAGAATTTGTATTAATCCTTGGCTGCAAAGTAATCTTGAATTTTTGAGAGTTAAAGGTAAATTTACTCCTCTATATACATCTAAATAATGTTCACTCTCTAGTCCCCTCTCTCATCATTATAACTTACTATGTCAGTTCTTTTTAAAATTGGTCTTAGGAACTCACCAATGCATTTTTCGACCACAGTATAAATACAACTGACTTTTAGTAGGAACGGTGTCTGGTGAAAGGCTACAGAGGCAAACCTGGAGCCAAAACCAGAATAAAATCTTAAGTAGTTGGCTGTTCTCTTAATGCACTACCTCCAGTGATTTTGCCAGTACACCATGCTCGCTATGTAATGTTTTAAATCCATCCCCAAATGCTTCATTCACACTATTTGACATTCCAAGTACCACTCCTCCCACCCATCTGTCTGACACCTGAATTGCCAAATGCCTTTCCTTAGCTGGGTCTTTGAGAAGTTGATGCAAAAAGAGATGCAAGGTGGATCTCACCAGAGTCCTACACAGACCCCAGGGCTACTGTGCTAGAGGAATAAAACCCCCAGAGCTCTCCAGCCAGCAACACCAAGTTTGATTCAGTGGAACCAGTGCTGCTGTCCCTAGCAGGTCTGGAGATCTTCAAGCTACATGAAATTCTTTCACCACAGCTAAGTGTTCCTTTCTAACTTTGAAACATGCTTTAATATATGCACTTTTTTAAATTATATATTGCACATGATTTTTTTCCCCCCATACTTTCAGCTTCCTTTGAAAATAAAAACTCTTTGTAGTAATTTGAAATGAGATTAAAAATAAAATGGCTTTATTCATCCAGCAGGTGGTCAGTGGGCCACCAATACCAATAGTTGTTTTCACAGCCCTTGTGCAAGTAATGAGTGGTCCAGTTACTCCTGGTCTCAGCTCTAGGGGCTCATCAGCAATTGGTGCAAGAGTATCAGAAATGGGACATTGAGCCATTAATCATCCATTGCTTTGTTGCTAGCTTCATAGGGATTCCAAAATAAAACAAAACTGACCTTGTGTTGATGCTTAAGTTCTGCCACTTAAAGAAAAGTTGGTGGATCAGTTTTTGAAGATGTTGTGTGACTAACTTGGAAATACAGGCATGGTTTGGTAGGGGGGAGGTTCTACATTCCCAACTTTTTATTGATTCTGTTTGTCAGTGCAAAGCACTATTTAAGCAAGAAACTATTCCTCTGGGGCCCTCAACTTAATACACTTATTGTAGCCTCCTTATCCTGTTAAAATGAAGAGAATCGGATTGCTCTGGGTTGAACAGCTGCTTGAAGTCAGTCTGTGTCCACTGTTAAGGGAAACAATGTTAGTGAAGAGAAGCAGAAGGCAGCATACCAAAATGATATCCCCAAAACATTTTCTACAGATGCCTCAAGAGTTCATGGGGTATTATGAAGCACACAAGACATCTGGTCACATTTTTATAATCTCATCAGTGTATATAGAAAAATCTTCTTTCTGTTTACCTCTACTTGTCAAGAGCCACAGAAAGGCTTATATATTTTTTTATGTGCTTATTTATCTTATTGCTATGTGAACATTACTGATCCTTAACTATCCAAATCAGCTTAATGTGTCGTTAAGTCACCATCTTCTTTCACTGTAACATCTGACTTTCCTGCTTATTTATAGCTCTTCATTGAATCACTTTGTAAAGCAGGAGGTCTGGGGATATTTTTATACTGTGTTATGGGGCATGTTGTCTTTCATCTGCAAGTGCTGTGAAATCACTCTTTCCTACTCAAGAGTACTATTGTGCTTTTGTTCAGTGTTAATGACACTTCAGTGTGGTTTGTGGAAACACTTTACTTCTCCCCTGGAAGGAGAAGGGTAAATTGACTGGTTCTGCAGGCACCACTGCAGCCTCTAAAATCTCAGGGTGACGAACTGCTCCTGGTGCCCTCCTGCTCCAGGTTAACATGGGCTGCCCAACCAGGTTCACCAGGTACTGTGGAATCCCAATTAGACCGAGAACATGTTGCAGAGCCTGATTTTGATGAACCAACAGGCTTTATTTACTGTGATTTGTCATCTTGACCTAGTTTGATGTGTCCATTTCTTTCCTGAGCATTAATTAAAGCAGAAAAAACAGAAAAATATTCTGGGTTTTGTTTTGCCCATAGGAGAGTATATTCTACACTGTTACAATAATTAAGTATATTTCGTGCTCTTAGACTTCTTGTTAGAATTGCCAACATACTGGACAATTTATTTCATTCACAAGATTTTGTTTCTGAAGTCCTCATAAGCCATGCTCTTATCCATGAGGAGTGTTTTTGCTGCCTGTGAATGTCTTCATTTTGTTTTCTTCACTCTTCCACTTATAGACCCAACCTATAATATCCTCTTCCATCTCTGCCAGGAAAACAAGTTGTTCCTTTGCAGATTGTCTTTGGAGAATGACATGGTATTGCAAGTCCATTCTTACTAACACTATTTGCTGTAGTCTGAGGGGGGTTGTCTGAGCAAGGACCAATTTTCTGCTACCTAAACCCTGCATAAGCAAACAAAAATAAACCAAAAAAACCTACTGAACAAAAGTAGATAATAACTAGCTGTACCATTAGATTAAAATGTCAGACCTGCCTCTTGCTTTTCCACTTGCTAGGTTGTACCCACAAAATAAAATAACCTACATCCTTTACACAGCAAAATTGCTCTCCCCTCCCACCCCAGATCTCGAACAGATAGAACTTCCAATGTGTTGTATACTTCCTGAGGGAACAGGAATTGGATCTACTTGTGCCTGAGGTGACTCCTTTGGAGAGAAGGACACAGCACCTCTCCCAAACTCTGCTAATGGGGAGCCCAAGTGGCAGTGCACTGATTTCAGGGGCTGGCTCCTGGGTGTTTCCAGGTGTTCTGCCACACTTTCCCTGTAGGAGAGAGCAAGCTTTGCTTGAGTACTGGGTGCAGCAGGAGCTGCCAGGAACCTGCCCCAGCTCAGTAAAAGGCATCAAACTGATGATGCCTCAATAAAGGCATGAGAGTGGATTCAGCAGTCAGGATCAGGCAGTTGCACCTGGGCCACGACTCTGCATCACTTCTCTGGGCAACAGCCTGGAGAGGATCTTAGGTGATAGTGGCTACTTGCCTAAGGATCTTGGAGAACAGGGTTCTTCTGCAAGAGGCAGATGGGAGAGGCTTGTTTGGAGTATGAGAATAGACACTAATTGGAGTTGAAGGGTTTCTTGCAGATGGAGGGGTGTTTGGCCACAGCTCATGAGAGGTGTGAGAAACCGGAGGGGAAAAAAAAAATCAGGCTCAAATAACATTCACCCCAGTATTGTACTGGAGTTTAATCTCACAAGAACTTGCACTTTAGTTCTAGACAGTTCAGTGAAAAGTCTTGGTTTAGCATCCTGAAAATTCAAGTACTTTGGTCTGTTTTTTTAGCCTTAATGCACCTGTTATACCTTGAATATTGCAGGAATAATGGAGTTCTGTAGCCTGGAGAAAAAGAGGCTCCGGTGGGACCTTATTCCTCTCTACAAGCACCAGAAAGGAGGTTGTGGGGCAATGGGAGTGGGGTGTGTTGCTTTCTTCTCCCAAGTGTCAAGACAAGAGGAAAATGGCCTCGGGTTGCTCCAAGAGAGGTTTAGATTAGATGTTATGAAAAAATGTCTTCACTCAAAGGGTGGTCCGGCATTGGAGCAGGCTGCCCAGGGCAGTGGTGGAGTCACCATCCCTGGAGGGATTTAAAAGATGTGTAGTTGTGTCACTTGGGACATGGTTTAGGGTTGAACACAGTGGTGCTGATGGTTGGGCTGGATTCTTCTAGAAGTCTTTTCCAACTTCAGAGATTATGACTCTGTGAAGATCTAAAGTCAAGCTGAGTTTAGAGCATATTTTTTGCCATCCTATCGCACAAAGACTAAGTTAAAACAGCCAAGTGATGCAGCTTTTCTCTCAATAGCGAGCAAGGCATCTGGTGCTTAAATGAGAGCTGTGCTAGCCTGGAAATGCCTCCTCTCCTTCCCAGTGCATTGGCTCCATTGCCAGCCCTGCAGCACAGGCACAAACTTGCCATGGTGTTAGAGGTGAGGCCGGAGTAGCTGGTGTGTTCCGATAAAGTGAAGTTCCTGAATGTCCGGTGGTGATCGGATCGTGCTGTCCAGGGTGAGAACACTTTGCTCCATTTCTCCACAGGTGATGATAGCACCATCTGCAAAGCATTTTGTTACTAAACGAAAAATAATGGCCTGTTCTGTCACAGTGGGACTTCATTATTGCATTTTCTCCTGCCCGTGTGTATGCCTTTATGTTCATGGCAAAGGTATGGTGACCTGGTTTTGAGCCCGATGTGGTGCCTTGTGGGGATCAGTGAGCGTTCCTGGAAGGAGGTGCACTGGAGCCAGCCCAAGTGGAGCTATTGATATTAGGCTTATGCTATGTGTGTGTTTTGTCTCCCGGGTTTTCATGTCAGTACTTGAAAACCGTGTTGTGCTGGAGGGATGCCATCTGCAGCTCCTGAAAGAGCAGCTAATGAATGTGCCAGTTCCTTCCTGAAGTGGTGCGAGAGTGCTGGTCCCACCTGCATAAATAGAGCCTGTGCTCATGTGCAGCTCCTACTGTGGAAAATGGGTCTCTCCACCTCCTGGGGCCCTGGCCTGGATGACATCTGGGGAACATGTCAGTTTTCAGGTTCTGGATGCTTTATTTTTCCAAGGCTAACACACCCTCACAACTCACAAGTTACATATTTGTCAGTGTGAGAAGGCAATAAATTTCTCTAACTTACCTGCAGCAAGAATAGTAATGCACTGACATGAGGTGTGAAATCATAGTGGAGTGCTTTTATTGACACTCACCCTAGAGCTAAATTACATTTTTCCTGGACTTCAAATGGAGCAATTTTAATCTTGTTCTGATTTGATGGAACAGTCTGTTTTCAGTTCCTTGAAATGGATTTTTCCAGCCCTCTTCTTTGTTTTTTCAACCCTGCTCTCTGCTTAGCCAGTAGATTGAACTTAGCACTAGTAGGGAGCTTTTCCTGAAAAAGCAGAAGAGAGAAGGGAATCCAGTGCTTCACTGACAAATTAATGGGCAGCAGCTCTATCATATTTTAAGAGATCAGATAATTGTATCCTTGCAAGAGGTGACCTGCAGGTGAGTTTGCTTAGTTCTGTTTCCTTGTGTGCAAGGAACCACAGGGGAGAGCTCCATTATAAGCAGAGGATGTTTCCTCAAGAACTACTTAAATGGCTTTCTGGACACCCCATTTTTCTATTGAAAGGTTCAAGCTTTCCTTAAAAACAAAGGGAAAAACCCAAGTAGCCTGTAAATGCCAGGTTTTGGTTGCTAAAGCATTTTTTTTTCTCTCCAATGCATCATATACATATTCTTAAACAAAAAGCCTTAAAATAGTTCAGCATTACCTTGTTATGTCATTGTGGGCAGTGTTTTTTAAATGTTAATATGTTCTAAATGTTACCTTTTGTGTCAATCTGTTAAAAAAAATCCTTTTCAGATATGCCTACTCTCATATCTCCTGTGGAGCGAGGTTGGAGGATCCTCCACACTTGCTGGAGGATGGCTTGCTGCTGCAAACTTTTAGTTCCTTAATGGGGTGCTTCCCATGGAGCTGGATGATGAATTTCCTGCCCAGCACAAGCATGAGAGATTCCCATACCACTTCTATCTAAAAAATTTCTCAGACATCAGGCTGGGAATAGAGCTGTGCTTTGTTCCCCCTGAGCTGTTCAGTCATCCAGTGTCTTTTTCTGGTTGAAGTGTTTTTAAGGCCCATTGAGGGATTCTGAGGCCACGTTATGTAAAAGAGTTTTAAGAGCAATCTGCTTCTCTCACTTGAAATTCCCCCCCACCCCGCACACACAGGCACTGATTTTTGTGGCTATAGTGATCCCCCCTTCAGAAAAGGGGATACAGAAAAGGGATACAGTTAAAACATGGGCTACAGGGATACAGTTAAAGCATTTTAAAGCACTCTGGGAGAGTACCTAACCCTGTCTATCCCCTCTTTTCATTATCTCATAGGAGTCCCTTTTGTTTCTTCTCCTACAGTGTATTTGGGGGACCAGGTGTGAAGTGGACTTTGTGGGCAGTCCAGTGCTGGTCTGATGGTGCCCTTAGCAAGAGTGTGTGTGGTGACTCCATGCCCTGGCCCTGTTTTTGCTGTGTCTTTTTTTTTTGGTGTGTGCCACTGCACCTTCGGTCTCCTGATGGTTTCATTCCAGCCCTGTGCTGTGCAGAGTTGCCATTTACTGTGAAGAAGGTGCCGTCTTCCCACGTGAGATCCCTGCATTTCAGTGGCTCCCCTCTGGAAAGAGGGATGCACCATCTGGTTGGAGCTGTCCTGTGATGAATTGGATGATTAAACACAAAGATGGCGTAAATTGGTGGCCACATCTTGGGAGCTTTTGTGATTTTCGTATGTGCATGTGTGTGTGGGAAGAATGGGATGACATATCTAAGTCATTGCTCTCAGGAAAGTTTGGCTGCAGGATGACTTCATTTGGTTGGAGGTGTAGGCAGGGAGGCAGCATATGTGAAAATCTTACTTTTTTTTTTCCCCCCTCCTCTTATTTCTGGCATACCAACAGGGAAATTCAGTATAAGAACAGCTGAGTGCCTCTAATTCCTGCTATCTGATTTGATTTCTTCTTTACTGGTAGTGGGGAAATACTTTCCTTTCCTGCTCTATAAAATACCATCTAATGCATTTATTGAAAGCAGTGACTAGGTAGTTCTCTGCAGTCTCTCATTTTTATGTGTCCCATCAATTTACTGGTCTAGCCTTTTGTCTCTGGTGTAGCTCAACTCAAACTATCTGGTTCATGGGTAGTTTAAGTAGTAAAGTTTGGTGAAATCCTTATTTTGGCTATTTTGTTTACTTCTGTGCTGAACTTCCGACAAGGAACTTTGGGACCTTGTCCCTTCATGGTGTCCAACCCTAGAATAGAAAGGACTTCTGATATAAATACAGAATTTGTCAACCTAAAGGTCCCATTCTGGAGGGCTCCTCTCTGAACCAAAGGGGATTGTTTGTATCCTATGGGGGAGTGAACACCTGGTTTCTTGCTGGTGCTGGGGGACTCAAGGACTCACAGTTCAAATGCATGTGCTGTGTGTGGCCTGTTGAGAGGTTGGGGACGTTCAGACATTCACTGGAGATGGCTCCGAACAACGAGGTGCTTTGACCAGAGAGCTGGGGAGGATCTATTCTGAGGCATCCAGCCTGGATCTAGAGTGGGATCCTGCTGAGAGGGGGAAGTTGTGCCTGGACCAGGTACTGTCAGATGGGATGTTAAAGAGCAGAGGCCAGAGATAGGGAGGTCTGCAAGACTGGTCTGCTTCCCAAGGGTCTGTTCTAGCAGGGAGGGACAACCATTGCAGAGAGCATAACTCTGAATCTGCAGCTTCTGTGATGAGAGCTAAGCATGTTGTACCTGCTGCTGGTGACTTCACTTTAATCCATCAGCACTATCTCCTCTGTTCAAATGTTGGCAAACTCTGCTGCACTGCTGGCCTGTGGCAATTGCTGTTTCATGACCTTTTCTTCAGTGGATATAATTGCTGGTTCCATCCTACACTTTTAGAAATCATTTTAGTGTAACTAAGGCAGGGATTTCACCTCTTCAAAATGACAAAGGGTTGTCCCAGCCATCATTAGGCTTAAAAACACTGCTGCTAAATGATCAGTTGTGATTCTGCAAGGAGGTTTCACCTTCCTAAGGTGTAGTGATGTATAAAACTGGAAGAGAGCAAAGTTCATCATCATTTTAGTAATTATGTTAGAGAACTTCATCTGCCTGCAAAGGTGTCTTCTGCTGTTAATCATTAGGTCATTAACCTTAACAGTATGTCTTAGTATGCAGTCTGCTTGAGCAAAATATGTCAGTACATCTCTAAACTCTGCAGAACTCCACAACCTGCTGACATTTAGTGAGGAGACCTTGTATTTTGAAAAGCAGGTAGAAAGTGTGTAAAAGTGATCGTGGATGTAGGAGTACTGAGTCTCTTGTAGTGAGCACAATGCTTTTAATACTCAGCTCTTCTGCAGCCAAAAGACTCATTCACTTAATCTGAACCATCTTGAGGAAAATGAATGCAGGCATGTTCAGATCCATTATCACACCCAAAAAAAAAAAAAAAAAAAGGAAAGAAAAGAAAAAGCTTGCATTTCTCTGGGCAATCTGTGTGCACTGTAATGTCAAGCTGTGCATGAGAATGTTACCACAAAGGAAGGTACTATGCTCTAATTAGCAGTCACAAAAGTGAAATACCAAGGTGTTATTTCGGTGACTAAGAGCCAGACATGCACAGATTGTGATACAGGAATGTTATGTAGATGTGCTGTACTCTGAGAGGTGCTTTTTCCCAGGAGGATATTGTGTACTATTAAGCACTCACCACATGGAATTGTACTTTTTTTGTAGGGTTCATACAAATTAAGCTTGAAATGGCTTGAAATGCAGTGCTATTTCTGTAGGTGTATATCACAAGTACAGTTGGATGGGAACTTTCCAAGAACGTTTTTGGTTGTTTTTTTTTTTTTTTTCCCCTTTAGGAGAGGGAATTTGCTGGAAAATGTCAGTTATGTCAAAACCAAAATGAGGAAACCTGGCTGTTTGACAATGTACTGCTGACACATTTGTGAGTTTCTAATAGAGAGCTCTGTGTTTTCTTGCTGCCTTGTGGAGCTGAAGGACTCAGTTCAAGTGCAGGCTCCATGTGTGGTCTGTGAGTTTTGGGACCTCAGGCCTTCTGGGCTCTCAGATATGGGGTCTAGAAATTAGAAGCTTTGGACTCCTTGGCTTCGGTGTGCGATGACTTACTGTAATCTCCTTGTCAGAGAGCCTCGAGGTTGTCCTTCTACTCTATCTATGTAGAGTCCCACTGATGACTTTCAAGGACTTTTTCTGTAGTCCCTCAGAGTAAGAAAGAAAGGCAGAAAATTCTTCAGAGCTGGGAGCAATCAACTATTCTATTTCATTCAGAAAAAAACTCCCAGTCTTTTGGCTTCTCTACTTTTTTTTTTTCCTTCTTCCACAATGTCCTTAGTTCTGGATACTTACAATTTTTTTGTGGTTGTTCTAATTCAGAACAAAGCTTTCACCAAATACCAGAATTTCCCATAGGAAAGAAATCCTTAAGTTTTCAAGCCTATGTACAGTGTCTTTGGATTTGGTCTCTATGGGGATGGTGCTGCAAAGGACTTTAGTAGGCTGCTAACCGGGCCTTTGCTTTTTAAGAACCATTTCTGGATCCACTGTTGAGATAAATTGGAAACATCAGTGTTCCTGCTTTGGCTGAACTCCCTCCGAGCACACTGAAGCAGTCATTACAGCTGCATCCTGCTACCCTTTCAGATGTATTTCCTGATGCACGTGTTGGCCTCATTTGACTTCATTATGCCGTCATAGGGATGTCTCATATTTCACTTGATTATTTTATTAATCTATTTCTAGAATTAGAGTTCATACAGAGAAAAAATAAAACACAGAACACACAGTAAATCCTTTCATCACATTATACCCTGTCTAGCTGATTTCCCATTGCCTGCCAGGGTCAGTACTTAACAATTTTAAATGTTGTCCTGGGCTGAGCTGACAGCAAACCTTTAGCTAAGGAACTGGGATAGTATTTCTTCTGCAATGAAACTGAGCAGTTGTCTCTTCTGTCTCTGCCAGATATTTGCTCTCTGTTTTGCCTGGTCTGCACAGATCTGGACTGTATTATTTATGCTGGATTCACAATATTCTTGTCACAGGATTGGCTTCTAAACAGAGCTGGCATTTGGGAAGGAGGAGCAAAGAGGAAAGTGCCCTGTCCACTTTATAACTCATTTCCTCACTAAATTTTAATATTTGAGAGCAAAATAGATTTTGCAACACTTGTTATCAAGATCAACAATATCCTTTTTTCAAACTACATATACTTTGTGCAACAGAAAATATTGCTGTCGTGCTTTTACTTGGCCAGTGATCTAAGAGGTAAATAGGTAAAACATAAGTCATATTCACTAAGGAGGACAGTTTGGGCTAATTGATGCTTTGTGTATATGAGGGTCTGAAATTACCAGTGATTACAGTTTGTCCACTTTGAAGTCATATCTGATAAAATGTGTTCCAAGGGCTGCTAATCCCTGTAATCCAGAGGGAAAGGCAGAACCACAGAACCAAAACAAATGTTCAATGAATGAATTTAACTTCTAGTTCAAGCTTGTAGTGCTGAAAAATAAGGTTTTCCTTTTGGAAAGGTTTTTGTGTTGAAGACTCTGGAAGCATGTGCTTGATTTCGACTTCTGCAAAAAGGAATGGAACTGTTCAGCCAAACCCACTCCAACCCCTGTTTAAGGACCACAGCAAAACGTGGGGCTGTGCAGGGGCAATATTAGTATGGCATGTTACCAGCAGTGCTGGTTGACACCGGGAATTTCTCTCAGGTGGACAAATTCTTGACATGAGCAAAATGAAAAAACTGTCCTGATATCTGCTGGGTACAATGAGCAGCGTAACTGGGAACAGGCTTGGTTGTTTTGATCTGTTACCTGAGGCAGGAGGAGGTGGCACTATGGAATGTCATCTCTCAGATCAGCTGGGGCCACCTCGCACATCAGAGCCAGCTAATGCGTTTGTTGACCTTCTGAGGGGTTTGGAGTAGGTGCATGTGTGAGAACTGGTGTAGCTGGATCCATGCTCAGCAAGGGAAAAAACACTGAAATAGATGCTGATAAGCTCTACTAACGGCTTTAAAGCATCAGTGTCAGATATACTCAGCTGAGTGTAACTGGCTTCAAGACATGAACCCCCTGGAAGGCAGGTACTGAGCACAGTTCAGTGCTGACAGGCTTGCAAAATCCTTCTGCCCTGGGAAAAAATAAGAAGGCTGCCAGCACAGTAGTTTCCTGGGAGACTTCTGTTGCTGACATCCACTTCTTCAGAGGCTAAACTTTCATGTAAATGGAAGAACTAACTTCTCAGTCCATGCAAATAAAACCTTCTGAGCATGAATGATGGCAACTGCTTGACAGGATCCAAACAGTTTCTGTATCTGCCTCAGTTCAGCAACAAAATGAGTAGAGAGGTTTCAGTAGCCACTTGTGCAGGTTTATTTTGAAGCATGGGCTGTTCAAGTTCCTTTCTTTCCCTGGAAACACACATGGGGTTTGTACTGCACTCTTTGCAGCAGCAGGACCTGGAAGGCTTGGTGTTGGTAGCCCAACAAGATCTTTCCAGGCTTCTCCCAGGGACTCAAGAGGGAAGCATCTCTCCAGGAACAGGCCTGTGGTTTTGCTGTGCTAAGTAAGCAGGGTTAAGGAGTGTGGAGTATCTGCTTACTGAGTGCAGGCTCCAGAACAGATCTAGAAAAAAAAGGAAAAGTTTGGGAGCACAGTGCTCTTCAGATCAAGGATAGTTGGAGGCTGTGCAGGTGATGCATGACCCCTACTTCTCCCAGAGAAAACTGGGGAATCACGCCTAATTCCTGGGACTAAATCTTCACTCCAAATGTTATAATGATTCACTGAGCACATGGAGCTGAGAGAATACTCTGGCACTAGTGAAATGTCAGACGTTGATAACACATGTCTATTGTGTGTCAAGAGCAGAAAAAAAGTAAAATAAGGAAAATACTGCAATTATTAAAAATAAATTGTGTGATCATGTGGTGCAATGTCTGCAACTGTAGCTTACTGTCTGCTTTTCTGCCTTTATGCTTTCCTCCTATTGCTTTGCAAGTTTTGCTGATAAAGGGAACCATGTGTTGCTCTCTCTAAGTCCTTAAAAACACAGGCATTTCTTCCAGGTGGCATGTGGCTTTTTACTTCTTTCTTCACAGCATGACTATCAATCATGAGACGTTTTCCTCCACGACTGTGTGTCCACAACCCTCCATCCTTCTTCAGTTCAGAGTCACTTGCTGTGCTAAAGTGCCAGCCTTTCATTTATACTCTTGCTAACCATTCTGCCCAGCAGTAGGAGGATTATAATAATTTATCATTTCTAAACCCAGTAGGGGTGTATTTGACTTTTTAGTCATTCACAACATGCATCAGAGGGGGATGAAATGAAACATTAGCAGTGCAGTTTTTCTCTACTCTGTGAACCTCTGAACCACTGGGAACGATGGGAATGAGCTCTTGCTGGGTGTGGACTGGTTGGCTGGCACAGAAGCATTATTGCATGGGACACAAGACCTTAATGTACAAGGTGGTTCATTTCTTCCATCTCAAAAGCAGCAGGTGGGTGTTTGCCCCGTGGTTATTTCCCTTTGTCTTTTGAGGTGTTTTGAGAGGGCTTAGCAAATGATTCAACGCTCTGTGTGAGAGTGAGAAGTTTGAACAAGCACACTTCCTAAGGCCTTGTCCTTTGTTGGTGTCTCGGGATTCATCCTGACAGAGGTGTGTGTTCCCTTACAGAAACCTGAACCATGTTTTCCTGGGTTCAGGTGTTTGGCACTCTCTTACAAACTGCACACAAGTAGCACAGGTTATCAGTCTGCTGCTGCTGTGGTAAGCTTGCTGAGTCATGATTTTCTGTTACTACTGATATAATACAATCTGTAACTGGAGTTTCACAAAGAAGTATAAGGAACTTCCTAGCAAGGATAGGCTTTCCTTTCTCCTTCCCTTGCCAGCAGGTCACTCTGGATGGGCTCTGTGTGGGAAATGGGCAGCTATGGCAGCACCAACACAGCACTAGATTTTCTTCCCATTCAGCCTCTGGTACCAATCTCTGGCTCTCTTAGAGACAGTGATTGGCACACAAAATTTCTTACACAAGGTAGGGGAAACAGCCCAGTGTTGAAAGGAAGACTTCCTCAAAGGAAATCCTCTGTGCTGTTACAATAGTTATGTATTGTATCTATTATAATAGATATGTTATGTTTCATTTATATCCAGTTTGCTGGATATTGTATCTCACACCATCTGATGGGGTGAGAAAACAGGCACAAGCCCCCTTCCCTTCATTGGTATCAACCATTGCATTGGTATTCAGAGACAAGGATGGCCAATGAACCCCAAAGGTGTGTATTTCTTTTAACTCTGGAAGTAGATGAGATTTAGCTTCACTTTATTTCCTAATGTGTGTTTGCTGCCTTGAATGCTTTCTGTTGCTTTCCATGCTGTGGCAATAACACTGGTGCAGTAATTTATGAGCAGTGGGGGTGTAACTGAGGTGAGGTCTATATGGAGAGGAAATGCTTAGAAATCTATAGCTGTGAACGTTGAACAGAGATGATAATGAGCCCTACAGCCACTTTACAGGGCTGGACATAGATGGAATGAAGTCAAATTGGCACTGGAAGACTTGTGTCCTCATTCCCGTTCATGTGCTTGGTGATTTCTCTTCATCTCTAGATATGTGAGCAAAAGGCACTGACATAAGTCTGGTTAATGCTGGAGCTCCTGAGCTGATATAAAGTTGACTTTATCATATACCTAATTTCCAAAAATTAATGGTCTGGTATTTGCATCTTCACATATTCATCGTTAAAGCTCCAAAAAGTATTAATGACTGATGAGACACTCCTTCATTCTGTTGTCTTTGACAGTCATTTTTCATCCTTTGGTTGCACATGTGTATCCTGAGCTTCAGGAAGTGTGCAACCCACGTGGCCTTGCCAGGTGGGAACTTCAGAGTGAAGGTGGTAAAGATATGGACAAGTGTAAGAATTAAGTGGGCTGAGTGTGAGACAACAGTAGGTTATGCTGAAGGGGGGGATTAAATGTTAGAGCAGTTTTACAAATGGACTCATCTTGTTTAATGTATTTGTAAGTGGCACAGGTAGGTGAGAGTGCACAGATAAAATTCTTCCAAAATGTAGAAGATTGAAATATACAGGAAAAGCAGGAGAATCCTAAGAACTGAACTAAAGAAGTGAGCAGTAATTCCACAGTGCACAGGGCAAGTCTGTGCTGCTAGGGACCAGTAATAAGTGTCTTATGTGCTGTTGGAGCTTTACATTTGAAAAATAAGAAAAAGGAGAAGCAAGGCATCAATATATTCCTTGATCAGAAGAGGACTGTCACTGTAAGCCAGATGAATGTGGACCTAAAATATAAGGCAATATTTTTCCACCAGAGATAAGGCTGTGTGCAAGGTCCTCTGTTAACTTCATCTTAAACAGTGTGAATAATTTCGGTTACTTGTGTTCAAAAAGGACTGAAAAGGTACAGGAAAAGGCTACAACAATACCAGGGGTGTGAAAAAGCCTGTCTTTTAAGTGGAGACTAAGCAGACTTAGCTGGTTTACTTTGGCAAAATAATTATTCCCCAAGTATATGCTGTGGGGTGACATCAGAGGCTGGGTGCAGAACCAGTTCCATAAAAAACAAAAAGCAGGATCTGATGACTGATGTCTAGAACTTGGAGGAAAAACCTAGAAGTAGTAGCTGTGTTGGCAGAGTAATAGCAAAAAGTGTAAATGAGGGAGCCTGATCAGTTTGTGAGAAGATTTTGTGATGGGGTCAGATGCTGCAGCCCAGTACTTCCAATCTTGATACTATTAAAGGCCAAGGGAAGCTCATGGATTTATTTTTTAGTGACTTGAAACTACTGTAGGCCCTTGAGAAGTCTGTGAAATAAAGTTCCATGCTTTGTAGTAAAGTCAGAATGGCTTTTAATCAGATGGCTGCCACCAAAGACCTGCATGCTCAGATTTAATGTAAAATTCTGTTGCACTGTGGTTAATAGCCAGATCATCTTCTAAAGGCAGTTAGTAAAATTACTCTGATTTCAGTGGAATTACACTGATTTTCAACAGCCCAGTAGTTTGGAATTAATGAACTTTATATAAAGTCAAAGAAAAGAATGTAGCTGGGGTTCCCTGTGCTATCTGGAGGATTATATTGAAGAGTGTTTAAAAAAGAAGTTCCTATCAACCTGTCATTATGGAACTTTCTGGTATATAGAGACCACTTGAAAACCTTTAGAAGTATGGGATTTTAAATTTTCTTACTTGTATTAGGAGCCTGTTGGCAAGAACAGCAGCATGATAAAAGCCTAGAAAAGAAAGCAATAAACTAGATGGGGAAGGGACAGATCATGTAGATCACATCTGACTTCTTAATTGCAACTGTGTGGACTCTGTGTGCAAGGCAAAAAATGTTTCGGAGAAAGTTTGACTGCAGTTTGACAGTCCATAATGCAGACCTTTCAAACCTAGGGTCTTCAGGTTTGAAGATCATACCAGATTTGAAAAGATCTTTCAGATCTTCAGGCAGTCTTCTAGGAAAATAAATCCAGGAGAATCTAGTCTTAACTAAAATGTCCAGGTAACACACAACCAGAATTACTCAAAATCACAGAAACATGGGGTTTGGAAGTGACCTCTATAAAGTAGGTTGTTCAGGATAACATCTGGTTGGGTCTCCAGTATTTTAGAGGATGGACACTTGATAAACAACTTGCTTCAGGATTTGACCATTCTCACAGTAAAAGAAGTGTTTGGGGATTTTTCTCATTTTTTAATAGAATTTCATCTATTCAGTTTGTGTCCACTACTAATTTTGCTTTCACTGGGCACCCCTGAGAAGCATCTGGCTCATCTTCTTTATATTCTTCCATCAGGTGTTTATACAAAGAGGAAAAATCCCCCAAGCCTTTTCTATTCTCGGGTCAACAGTCCCAGCTCTTCCAAGCTTTTCCTCACCTGACACGTTTCAGTCCCTCAATCATCTCTGTGACCCTTCCCTGGGCTTGCTGTTGCCCAGGGATCGAGGTGAGGCTGACTGGCCTGTAGATTGCTGGATTCTTTTACCATTTTTGAAGATAAAAGGAAAATTTGCTCAGAACAATCCCCTGGTCACTGTGACCTTTCAGAGGTAATTGAGAACGGCCTTGTAGTGGCCACTCTGCTGGAGTGCGTTCCATCAGGCCCCACGGACTTGGATATGTCCTGTTTGTTTAAATGCTTCCTAGGCAGCTTCCACACTACAGAGCATGAATCTCCTTTTCAGCAGTAACAAAATCGAGGAAAGCATCAAGTAAGCTGCTGTCCTTGGCGTGAGTTGACCTCACAGCAGGCATTTCCAGACCTGTGCCGAGTGCTTGTGGGGTGTGTTGCTCAGCAGTGGGCAGGAAGCCTTTAGCACCTTTGCACGAGGAAATTTCCAATACAAACCAGAGTCATAAGTTGCTCAGTGCCCATACACCGAACAGTTTTGCAGCTCTGTTTGAAAAATTGTGAAAGGAACTTATCAGTTGAGATAGAAATGTGATGAATAAAGGGATAGAACAACATGAAAGCAAAACACTGAATGGATTACTTTCTCATGTGTACTTTTATCAGTTTAAATATATATGGTCAACATGCTGTCTGACATAATCACCAACTGAATTTTCCTTCAATCAAACATGTTTCCTTCAGGAGAGTCTTTCAATGCCACTTTATATTTTCTAATATCTTTGATTGTTTTAATCCCTGTTATATCTGGAGATGAAACCCAGTACTCTTACAGACTGCTTGTTTTAGACAACCCTTTGAGAATGCCAGCTGCAGCCTCACAGCTTGACAGACTTTGACCTCACATGACTCTTTTCCCTCTGCAACTTCTGCTCCTTTCTAAATCCCATTTTGGTGCTGGGATCTCTGAATGTCTGCTCTGTTTTTCCATTGCTTGATTCAGCATATGTATTTTTTTGGATCAATACTTGAAACCACCCTGTCAGACAGCTGACTTGCATACCTCATAACAGCACTGGATGATCAGCAAGAGTCTCTGAAAAGGAAAATAAATAAATTAACTTTTATAGGTTTGGGAGAGTGATTCTTGGTGTGAGTCACCACTTGTTCTAACCACGAATTCTGACTCACTGTGTAGTGTAGCATGGAAAAGTTATGATAGAAATAGCAAAAAATCTCTAGCAGTCATACCTAAGGCTCTATATGGTGATTCCTGGCATCTGGAGTGCACCCATCCCACAGTGAGTCCAGCAGATGGTTATTTTTGGAGGCCCTAGTCTCCAGTAAGTCGGTATCTGATACATATTTTCTCCCCTGGCCTTTGTGTCAGGGGTTTCAGTGTGGCCAGGCTGTGAACCTGAGGTGGTCAAGACCTCTCTCGTGATGCCTTTTGAGTGGACGTGGGGATGCTGCTACAGCAGCTGAGGAGGCAATTTTGGGACTACCATATAATACCCAGGATTCCTGAACATGAGGCTCTCCTTTAGCTTCTGCCACACACCTTTGTCCTCTCAGGCCACCAGTCAGGCTTTGTCCCATGGGCAAACCAAAATGAACAGTGCAAGCCAGTTCACTAATATTAATAATAAGGATATAAAAGACGGAAGAAAACACTCTACCTCCATTTTAAGTGTTAATACCCTTCTGTAAGTATGGGAATGCCTACATGTCCTTTTGTGCTTCCTTCTCATACACCTTCTGATTTGTAGCTCACTGTTCCACCAGTATAAACCAGCAGGATCGCTTTAGGTTTTTACTACTCTGGTGGAAATAAACGTGTACAAATGAATTTTCACTGACACTTTGCCCCAGTCTGAGCTGTCTAGTTTTATTGTAGAGGGTGCTTGGCTTCTTTTTCAGGCAGTATTGCACTAGGCTTAGTCTGCATCCTTACGCTGACTTATGCTAACTAAGCAATCCCTGTTTTTGAGGAGATGCTTCCAATGCTTTAATAACCAGTTTGTTCATTGTAGTGTGATGCTGCAAGCAAACACTAAGCAGCTTGGTGGTTTGACCACAGCAACAATTAGCTCTGAAGTGACTCTCTGCTATAGGCAGTCACTTCATTAAGTATTTATGAAACTGAAATGTTTCTCTTAATAAAATGCAACTGTAGCTTCTCAGGGAAAGATTGATATGTAAGTGCTTTCCCTCCTTTATCGTTTAATGCATTCAGTGACTGGTTATGTCTCTGGGATAAAGAATAAAAGAAGATAAAAATAAGAAATAGAAGCAGCAGCTTTGATCTCAGTGATGCCTCTTAGGAGAAGAACAAGCAGTAATTGCCACTTTGGTGTTTCAACCTCTGTCCAGTGAGATGTGATCCTGTGAGCGTACCAGTTCTGTGAACTCAGCTGCAGCCTGGGCTTGTGTTCTTGTGTGAGGAAGGCTGTGCAGGAGCCACCAGCCACCATCCTATACTCATAAAACCATGGCATCTCACAGCACAGCTGATCCTGGAAGCTTCAGACACCACTTAATGGGCAAGGCACAGAATTCCCATTAGAAGTCAAATAGTTATTATATACTAGTGGCAAAGGGAGGAGAATGCATGTAACAAATCAAATTGCATTTACATTAATACTGAGATACTGGGGTCACTTCCTGACTATATTTAGTGTATAATGGGTGCTTTCTTATATGAACACAAGCAATAGAAGGCACCCAAAGACTGGGGCTATGAGCAGACCCCATGTTATGATGAAGTACGGCAGTCAAGGTGGTGAGAGCAGCCGAGGGGCACAAGGCACAGCTCAGGGGTTTAAATACAGACCAGCAGAGGAGGAGATGGGAAGTCAGGGAGTGAGTGCTTCACCAAGACCTGGGCAACTGTGACCTTTCCTAGTGGAACAAGTTCCCTGTTTCCTGGACTAATTAAAAGCACTGCTGCCTCACCTGAAGGAAAAGAGAATGGCTTTTTCTCTCTTCAAAGGCTGAATTTCTTTATGTCGATTTTCCTAATGGAGCCTGGCTGAGAGCCTGCCGTGGTTGTGGCAGTAAGTGCTCGAGCTGTCAGGAAGCAAGACTAGTTTATACAAAACCATAATGGCAAGAGCTAATTTTAAGCCAAACGATCTCAAACAAAGCAATGGTATACTCCAACAGCTTCCACCTTCCTACTGTTTCTGTGAAATTAAAATCAGATGAATCTGTGGCTGTGTGATCAGCCAGCCTTGATCACGGGCTGGACTTTTTGTGCTTAACAGGTCTAGGTCTTTTGACTTTAATGTGACTATTGCACAGCTCCCTGCTTAGCTGGGGAGCTGGGTGACTTTAATTTTGCTTTCACTGTAATCTCTAGGAGTGTTTGTCCTTCACCTGAATGGGAAAAGGGCCTGGCATCACTTTTGTCTTCTTAATCAATGGCAGGGTAGCCACACATCCAGGGAAAAAAGTTACAGTCCAAGTGGTTACACCAGTAAAATACCATATGGGTACATTTATCCTTTTGTGAAGTTTATAGAGCCAAACATGGGCTAGCAAGAAGTGTTTCACAGGGAAGAATGTCACCAGTTAGTCCAGGATCATTTCAGTTAGCTGATATATCTACAAATATTTCCTTAAGGAAAAGAGCAGTACCCAAGGAAGAAAACTGGATTCAATATTAGTACCTTTTTTTTTAATTTAAATGATTTCGTTTGATAATGATATGATTTCCAACATTCCTTAAAACAACAAAACTATAAAAAGTACTGATTGTAAAGCAGAGGTCTTAAAAAATCATTAAAAATACTCCTTCCAACAATAAGCAAGTAAATGAAATGAGAATTTAGCCTGCATCTAATTTTCTCCTTTTAGCTTTAGCTAAATACAGACAGAAGTTCAGTTCTCTATTTATTTGCAAACACTGCATAATAAACATAAATGTACTGCTGTTAGGAATAATAATTCAATGCAAATGATTCTGAAAAGTAAGCAGGGGAATAAAAGAAGCATCTGAAGGAAAGGGACAGGTAATTAGGCAAAGCAGGGAGATGAGATGGTAGATAGGTACCTAAGAAAACTATGCAGCAAAGGTGATTAAAGTAATATAAACTGTACCTTACATACTAGAACAGAAAATACAGGAAGTGCTGACAATAATGAGCCATGAAAGGTGAACCTGAACTTCAAGGATTAAGGATTGAAGTGCAGCTGTCTCACAATCCACCCTTCTCAAAAGAACTGGGGTGAGACTTTCCAGCTGAGAACACTGACCACAAATAAAAGCAGAGCAAGCACAGAGGTTTTGCCCTCCATATCTGGTGCAGAGCACTTGGCTGTGCTGACGAGCTGCAGCTCTCCCAGCTCCTCCCTCCCACCTACCTTTTGTGTTTCGGCCTCACAGGAGCTCCACTCTCTGCTGTTCCCTGATGCTCAGCCATGGGTTTTCACTCATGGCCCATTTCCTGCACTGCAGTTGGCCAAGAAGATTTTCATCTCCTCTTGGATGGGCTCCCAGTAAATGGAAATTTAAGGGATGCCACCTGGATCAACACATCTAGGCTAAAAATACAAGGCTTTTGCTTATCCGTGAAAGAGGATGGTTCTTGAGCTGACAATTGCAAGACATTAAAAGTCCCAGTGGATCAGCACAAGGGAAGGAAGGTTCCTAACAGGCAGTGACCAGTAGATTACATGAATTAATCATGATTTTGAGTAAATTTTTGGTCCTACTCCCCTCTGTACTACTTTTTCCATTGCTTTTGATGGTGTTACCTTATTTCTGTTTTCCAAGCCTATAACTGGAAGAATACAGATAAATACAGAAAGGTATTTACATAAAAAAAAGTGCACATAGCATTCAAACCTTAGGAAAAAAGCTTTTAATTAATTTTATTAGTAACCATAAAGTAAAATATTCTAAAAGTTTAATTTTAATGCCTTTTTGTGGTCAGCAATAAAAGCTGGATTACTTTCCACTTGGAAGAAGCGAGATTGGGGCACTACAGTTTGTAATATTATTCCTGCTGAGAACCAGTTCCCTTATAAACAGTTGCTACAGAGATGTTGCTGAGGAACAACTGTTTTAGTACTGCCAGTGAATGCCTCTGATGAAGGAAGTTTTAATCAGAAGTTACATCTTGGAAAGGAACAGTAAAATTGCAGAAGTTCAGCTTTTCCCTGGAAGAAGCTGTGGCTCAGCTGCCTGGAGCGGTGACGGGAAGCTCGGACTCCTTGGGTGTGTTGCTGCTGTGAGCAGTTACAGCAATTGCCACATTTTTGTCCTCAGGAAGGAATGTCTGTGCAAGCTGAGCAGCATCCAGATGTTGTCAGATACACAGAGGTGCAGAGAGCAAACAGATGGAAAATAGACCCATACAGTGGCACTGTTTCACGAGGAAATAAACTGTTCTTTGCTACTGCTAAGGACAGTAGCTCATCTTTTCTCAGACTGAGTTCCTCTGGGCCTTCGTCCCTGGCTATCTGTCTGCTGTACATGCCTTTCCTTTCAATTTTTTGGCAGTCAAATGATTGTGACCAGCCATCTTTTTGTTTAATAATCACCTTTGAGTATCCCGAGTATCCCAAGCACCCCAGTAGGAAAAAACTGAAAAGTCATAAGCACTCAGATGAAGGGTTCCCTGTGAGGTATCAAAGAAAAGGTCAGAAGATTAGACCTCTTGAAAGCCACTTGTTGCTTTGGAAGGCTTACGCTGCAGGGCATTGGTTTCTACCTGTGAAGTGGTTGAGAGCACTGTGATATTTATTTAATATTTGTAGAGAGTAAAGTGGCAAAGTAATATGTTTAAACTATACTTTTCACAACTGAATGAGTACTTTCCCCTACGATAGTGCAAACTTGACTTTTGTTTAAGATTAATGGCAAGGATACCTTGTGTGGTTTAATACTGCTTCAACTGAGCTTCACCAACCAACCTTTGTTTTTTATTACTTTAACATTTCTAACTGGACGTCACCTGTACTCCTTAAGCATGTCATGGTAATGAGAATTTAGTTGATTTAGTGATTAACTGAGTTGATTTAATTATCTTAAGTAAATAATATTATATGCTAATGTAAGTTAACTTATTTCTTTTTAATCTCTTAAAACCCTGTATGCTGCAATCAGATTCTTTAAATATTTACTGAAGCGCTTAGATGTAATAAATCTGATAGAATTATTCTGGGGTGACGTGAAGCTCGTGCCAGCATAAGTTCCTTCTATGAGCATTCCTGGAAAAGATGGGTAAAATGTTCCTGCTATGCTGGAGATGGAGGGAAAATGATTTTTGAGGCATTCCCAGGCTCGTTCATACTCGTGGTAATTCATGGGCTGAAGCTGCCTTTGTAGTTGCCTGGCAAGGGAAAGGGTTCCTGCCACAGCTGGCCTCCCTTCTTCCCACCAATATTCCCACAGCCCCCCTTGAGCAGAGAGGAAACTGGGAGCAAGAGAAGTTGGCTCCAGAGAGGGAAAAGTGGGTGGTGATGCAACAGTGGAAGCAGGGGGAGGTCACAGGATGCAGTGGGACAGAGTGTGTGGTGAGCATTCCCTTTGGGAGCACAATGTTTGGAGTCGAAGCAGAAGCTCAGCGTCACTTCTGGCTCTGCTGCTCCAGCGACTGTCCTGACTTCCACAAACATGACACAACAATGTGTGTCTCCAACCACGTGCTCTGTGTGTGAGTCTTGTTGCATCTTGCTCCGTTTTATTCCTGTTAACATTTATAAAGAAAATTAAATATTTACTGCTTTATACATGCAGGCCTTGGGAGTCTCATAAAAATTCTGTATTGATTCAGTTCTATACTAACCTGTTCTATAAAACCGCTCTAAAGATCCATAAAGTTTCTAATCCCAGGGAAGCTCGTATAAGTCTGTGTCTGCCTTTTACAGCATTTTGAATAGAGTCATTGAAGCTGCCTGGCTGTTTTGTTAGGCAGAGCTGTGTGTTCCTGGGTGTGTCCTGATGGGCATTGTGTCTGGCTTCAGATACAGATATTTAGAGCAAAACTGAGGAAGATACTGGATGAGATTTGAACATGCAGAGTAAGGTGCTGAAGGATGTAACAGCTGCTGGGGGCTGAGCTGTTCTGAAATTCAGGCCATTTCAAGTAGGTCCTTGGGTGAGCATCAAGCCCGTTTAAAATGCCCATCCAGTTTTGTGGGATGAATATTTGAAAATTGGACTCAACATCCACAGACAGCTCGTAGAACAGTTTCAGAGTTACTGGATGGTGTTCATAGATTGTAGTGAAAGTATTCTTAGAACCAGAGAATCTTGTATGAATGTGTTTAATGGCTCGGGTCAGTAGCAGATTTTCAAATATGCAGACATTTGAAGCTTTTCTCAAAAAATGGGTAAAAACATTTAGATGCCTTGCAGTCTCCATAATGATTAATTACATGCTACCCTTTTTCTTTCTTTCTTTGTTTTAATGCTGAGATGCCTGTACTCTTTACACTAGTAAAAGGATAAATCTGATCTACTGTCTACCCTGAGTATTGAGTAACGGGTTAACCTCATTGAACAAAGAATATAAATAGCAATCTGAGTACATACCTGTCTAAATATATCACCAAATACTTATTTCATCAACTTAATAGAAATTATACATGCTAAAAATAATTATTAAAATTCTTATAATGAATAAAATTACTGGAAAGTAGGACTGGAGATGAGAAACCATTAAAATCACGATGTAATATTCTTGCACAATATTTAGAAGAAGCACCAAAGGCAATAATTCACTAAATTTTTTGCACATTTTCATAGTTTGTTAAATGCAGGAAAAAAAAACCACAGTAGAGAACATCTGCAGGATGTGAGCCACCCCTAACTGCTGACAAAGGACTGATATGAACAGCACTTGTAGTGTGGTTAGCCTGTTCAGTATTTATGTGCACAGAAATCCTATCACACTTGGATGTCATTGCTGGTTGAATATCCTACAGATAACTCATTTTCAGGCCTGAGCTCTGAAGAATGTGCAACACGTGATAAAAGAAATTAAAAAAATACTGTATAATCTCCTGCTTCTGAGGCAAAAGGGAGCTCTTTACCATATATTGAGTGGCCATTGCCAGGCACTAAGCAGTGACAGTGATAAGCCTGTGTGCATCGCTTACAGCTTAGCACTGTAATGATGGCTTATTGATATTTACATCACATTTTAAAGCATCAAGGTTCTTCACATTATTTACAATACATATACCTCCACAGCTCCATCCAGTCATTTTCAGATATAACTAGAAGCACCGTGGA
Organism: Pyrocephalus nanus; assembly: GCA_038380795.1. NCBI lineage: Eukaryota > Metazoa > Chordata > Aves > Passeriformes > Tyrannidae > Pyrocephalus > Pyrocephalus nanus. Next base: position 17,875,031 of record CM076270.1, on the reverse strand, counting down.
ACCCAAACCTGCTCTCACATTCGTGTGCAGGGAAATCAGGTTTGTAATTCCCTATTTTGGAGGCCTCACAGCTGATTCACACCAGCAGTTCTTTATATCTGCTGTACATCCTATTCTTGGAGGTGGCTTATTTTTAATTTCCTCAGAGCTGAGCCAGGCAGATTTTGGGCAAGTGGAGCCTGTGTTCAGAGTTTGAAAATGTTTGCCAGAAGCAGAAGACAGAAGAACCTTCTGCATGCAGAGTCCTGGGAAGACACGAGCTTGGCTGGCCGGGGTGGGAAGTTAGAACATGGCAGTGAGTGCTGGAAGGACAGCAGAGCTTGGATGAGGGACAGCAGAGGCCACAAAATCAATAGTCAGGTCAACATAAGCCGAACAACTGGGTGCCCAGCAGGGCTTCTGGCCCTGAGGTGGGGAGTGGGGAGTCTGGCTGGGTATGGATGGAGTCCAAAAGAGTGAAGAAATTAAAATAGAGGAGCTTTGTGGTGGCGACAGAGCCGGATGGGAAGGTGTTTGGGAGAGAAGGGAGCAGGAGATGGGGGAGAAAAGAGGAACTAAGGTGTGTGGGATATGAGAAGCTTTGGGGTAGACAGCTGAAAGTCTTCATAAATATTGACAGAATGGAGGAGCACTTGTGCTGGGTAGATTTGTGGTGAGGTCAGAGAACGGTTCTGTATTGGGAGAGCAGAGGAGCTGCAGGGCTTGGAGACAAGCTCCCAGTGGGAACAGTCTGGGTGCTGTAAGCTCTGTGGGGCAGGAGGGCCGTAGGTATCACAAAACTGCTGCATCTCTGCATCTTGGGCATCTTTACCAGGGATGCTGGCTCGGGAGCAGTCACAGTTCTCCCAGCCATTCCCCACACTGCCTTCCCTGCCTGACCGTGGGCAGTGTGTTAACTCGAGGCCTGGAATCTGCCTTTGGGTTAAATTCTGCTATTTCAACATTCAGGCCTTTGTTTGAATTCAGGGGCTATTCATATACATAGGCCTGTCAGCTTAATTTGGAGTCCTTTACAACCACAATTCATTTTCTCGGAACAACAGAGAATACTGAATTAATTCACCTTAGCCCTTGGTTGCCTAAAGCTTTCAGGTACAGTATAAAACAACAGCATAAATAGAGCTTTACTTCTACTAGAGGACTGCAGGCTGAATTTATAAAATAGTGATGAGAACTGGAAATCTTTAATATCAGTGAGAAGATGTGCCTTTTCAATCCAGGCAGCATGTATTTTGAGGGAGACAAAAACAAATATTAAAAAAAAATACCTTCTTAGACATAAAGAAAACACAAAGCAATTCTCTCTGTAACCTCCTGCATATAAAACACCTGACATGAAACACTGAGTGGCAGCTAGAAGACAAGGTATGCCAAAAAATGAATTAATTTTCTCGTCTTCTACCTGTCACTTCAGACTGTTGATTCAAAATCTGGCTCCAGATCAGAGGTTGGGTCAGAGGGGGGCTTTGGTGCCTGCCTGCCACTGAGCTGATGCACTCCAAGATGAAGAGCCCTCTGCCTGGGTGCTGAAGCTGTCTCTCAGCACTTGCAGATGTGCATTGTTTTGACAGGTTTGGGGGTAGGTAGGCACTTATCTCACATTTAATCCTTGCCAGGCTTCACAAACTGAGAGTCTGTCTTCTTTTTCTTGAAGGATCTCGAGCCTCAGAGCAAATCTAGTGATTTGGTCTCAGCCCCAAATACAGCTGACAAAAAAGGTAGTACTTTGTTCCCTGCTATCCAGCAGTTAAGCAGCCAGGGCATTTGCTGAGGATGCAGAAAGCCTGGACTGTTATTGCTTCTGTTGTGCCATGTGCATTTGTGAGTTTGGGCTATCCTGGGCTGTGTGAAGACCCTCATGTCCTCCTACTCAAGCTGTTCCACTTTGCCTGACATAATTAAATATTAATTGGGCCACACCAAGAGAGTAAATGATTTTTTACAGCCTGGCAACTAGGCCACTCACCCAGGAGAAGGAAGGCTCAGGTCCTAGTGCTCATATTTTACAACTAGAAGCATAAAGCTATATTTAAGCATGTGAATACTAGATTTATTTTTTTTTAAAACATATAAATGTTGCCTCTTTAAATTTCACTATATTAAGCCTTTCTGAGGACTAATCCACCTTACTGGGATTCCTAATTAAAGGATGTATGCAATGAAGCTTATGGCTGCATTAAAAATGAAAAACAAAACAAAAATTAAACCCCCAAAACAACAAAATCAACAAACAAAAAACACCCTACACCCTTCACCTGACTTTGAAGAATCTGAGAACAAAGGTCAGCTCAGTCTGATGCCGCAGGAGACGATTCACTTTGGAATTTTTTCAAGAAAATACAGCGAGTTGCTATAAATCATTGCCTTAATTGCCCAGTTTGAAACAAGAGGGCTGCTATTTCTGGAAGCCTCATTGAGAGCACTTATGTTTCCAGACAAACCTTTTCTTTCATAAATTCCAACAAATAAAAAAAAATTATAGGTTCTTATAATATTCAAGCTTACCTTTCCAGTATAAGTAACTGTCTGATGGATTAGGGCAGACCTCCCAAGGTATGTGTTTGTGCCAGGCGTGGGTAGAGCTTAACCCACAAGCTGCAAAACACACAAACCCCTTGTCCTGGTGAGACACCACAGCTGACACTGGAGTTGTGTTTGAGAGGGGTTTGTATCACATGTGAATCCCTTCTGTCTTGTCTCCCATGCCAGGGTGAGCCAGCACAGGTAGCTGTGGTGTCCAGGATTTATTAGGGTTCAGCCACATGCCTGTTGAGGACACACTTCTGATTCTGGCAAGTTACAGGCAAAAGCTTTAACTTTGTGGAGTCTGACCCGCAGGCAGACACAGTGAGCACTGACACAACTGGGAGAAGCTGTTGACTCCCTCAAAGGCAGAGAGGCCCTGCAGGTCGCAGTTGATGGCAAGCTGAATATGAGTCAGCAGTGCCCTGGCAGCCAGGAGGGCCAACACTGTCCTGTGGTGATCAGGGACAGCATCCCCGGTTGGGCCAGGGCGGGGATTGTCCTGCTCTGCTCCGACCTGGAGGGGCCTCAGTTGGAATATTGTGGCACTTTTGGGCACCACAGTATAAGAAAGATATTAAGCTGTTAGAGAGTGCCCAAAGGAGGGCAGTGAAGATGGGGAAGGGCCTTGATTTGAAGAGTGTGAGGAGCAGCTGAGGGCACTTGGTGTGTTCAGATGGAGAGGAGACTGAGGGGAGACCTCACTGCAGTTCCAACTTCCCTGTGAGGGGAAGAGGAGGCGCAGGCACTGAGCTCTGCTCTGTGGTGACCAGTGACAGGATCCAAGAGAATGGCCCGAAGTTGTATCAGGGGAGGCTTAGGTTGAATATTTTAAAGAGGTTCTTCCCCCAGAGACTGGCTGGGCACTGAACAGGCTCCTCAGCAAGGTGGTTGTGGCACCAAGGCTGACAGAGCTAAAGAAGTGTTTGGACAATGCTCTCAGGCACATGATGTGAGTTTTAGGAATGCTCCTGTGGAGGGCCATGAGTTGGACTTAATGATCCTTGTGAGTCCCTTCCAACTCAGCTTATTCTGTGATTCTGTGAACACTTCATGTCCTTATTATTTCGGTGTCATACAGGATGAGGCAGCACCATCACCTCTTTCAGTGGCCCAGGAGTGTGAAGGTGTTAGAGGGGATTGGCCCAGATGGACAACAGGCAGAGGAAGGAGAGGCTGCCTCACATGCAGGGACCTCCACCTTCCCAGTGTGGGAAGAGGTGCTCTGAGCACTGCCATGGAATTTGAATTCAGGGAGCGAAAGAGCAACTGGCCCTGTATGGGGCTCCCAAACACCCTGCTCTGGGACTGACCAGCCAATGGGGACTTTTCATAGTCTAAATAATTGAATCAGCAGTGCTGAATAATAAATGATTTTAAACATTTCATGAAATTCAATAATTAAAGATTAATTTTTTCAAACTTCCAATATCTTTTGTCTGCAAAGTATTTATATTACCTGGTTTGGTCTAAAAACACAGTATCAATTATCTCTTCACCAAAAACCACTTTTAACTCAAATGAAATATATGATAACATAGCTCCTTTAGTTATTCTAGATGCTTACAGTATATGAAAGTAGATAATATTTTTGTTTATGAAATTAAATGCTACAGTGTCTGTCTTGTTGAAATAAAGAACTGGCATCCTTGAGAGGGAGGGAATCTTGTTTTTCCTTCTCAGAAATTAACTGGTGTCATACACAATTTCTAGGCTTCCTCAAGCATTCTGTGAATGTGGTATGTGCTTCATTTTTCTCATCATACAAATCTGATAGTAAAAGTAACTCTTAGCCCAAGTTATTCTTATGATTTCAGAAATGTACAGATCAGAGTCAAATGAGATGTTAATTTTATGATTTCTTTCTAGTAAACTGTCCTGTATTTTAATAGAATTAGGGATGGCCTTTGCAGATGGACACAATTTCTTGCCCACCTTTTTTTTTTATTTTGCTACAGAGGTTCTTCATTAAAGATTCACAAGATATACCTAAATAATTTACATTGCCTTAATTCACTGGGCACAATAGTTAAGGTAAAAAAGACCACAGTCATTCAGGCAACAGAAAGAATACATTCCAGAAAAAGAGCTTTATTAGAGCCACTCTTTTTGAATAGCAGGTTCTCTGTGTGTGTGTATCTGTATTTTAATGTTGGCTCTTACTTGTCTGTGCTCTGTAGGTGGTTTCCCATTTTAAGATGCTAAATTGATAGTGGAATTATTTACTGTTTAATAAACTCTGGGCCATTTCCACTCAAGTCAGTGGGAAAAGAGTCTTTGGTATTTTACATCCTTGCTTCATGTTAAAGTGGGGGGTCACAGAGGAATGTACTCTTGACCCTGCAGAAGAGAAGCTTATGCATTTTCTCAGTGATTCTCACAGTGATTCATGACAATGCAGAGTATTTAATACAATATGGTTTTCAGACAGTCATCTAATAAAATATATAGCTCATAAACTTTAGCTCTATAAACAGAGGTCACTGCCTCATGGGAACTGCCATGATTTAAGTCTGTGAAAATACTGCTGTGTATTGTAGATCTGACATAGCCCTTACCAGGACGTTCTACAGAGAACAGTCCCCATCTGCAGAGGTAAAAAACTTAAATAGTGAGATTATCCATAAAGTTGCATCCAAACAGGGGAAGAGAGTTTTCAAATCCCATAAGAAACCTCACTGGATGGTTTACTAATGTCACAGTAATTGTGTACATGCAGGCATGCTCAGCCAGTGACTTCTGTGCAAATCTCGTCATCAAAATGCTTTGCTTTGCGACCTTAAAATTTTAACTTTATGATGTCCAATTGTCTTCCAAGGTTACCAATATGGAAATAAGACTGGGAAGTTCTGTTAATGGTAAGGCATTGTGATTTTCCTACAAAATACATACTGTAACCTTGTAGTCCCTGCTTCCAGGTGCAATCATTTGTCAAAGTTAATATTTGATACTCAATGCAAAACCAGTGGTTTCCACAATCTGTTTAAATCCAGAGAAATGATTCAATAAGTGCTTTGACAGGCAGCAGCATCCGTGCAGATGGACCTTGTAATCTTCACTGAAGTACAGGGGAGTACGCTGACATATTCCAAAAATGAGTGGTAATATATTTTGCCTAAGATATGACCTTCTAAATGACAGTATAGTAAGCTTGTTATTGGCACAAGAGTTTTCTCGTCCCCTTCTTACTGCTAAAATGTGAACATATCCAAATGCAAACTCAACGCAGGAACAGGTTTCCCTCTAGCAAAAGTCTAATGTTATTGTGACTAGATCTACAGCATTGAGTGAAGGCTAAATCCTGTTTATATTATGTTCAAGTGTTATCTCTCTGATAAGCAAATGTTATTAAAAATATCCTTTGTTAATTCCATCAGAATAATTATAGAAGAAAACAATAACAATTATATGGTAATTTCTCTGAAAAGTAATAACCCAGAACTTTGTCCAACATCTAAATTAGACTATTGGAAGAAATTGCAAGTGAATTGAAGTCAGCCTTTCAGGCTTCCCACTCTGAAAGTCTGAAACCAAAAATGTCTCTTTTGTAAGCCACTCTTGCTTTAAAGGCATTTCTGCATTTTCAGAAAATGAACCTCAGATTCTTCATCACATCAGATGTGGAACTGAGTCAGCTAAAATAGTTGTGTTTGGGGCTTTTTTTTTTTTTTGGCAGGAGGGCGGGGAGGAGGGGGTTCTCCTAGTATGTAACTTTAATGTCAACATCTTTTGCAAGGAAACGTAGTGGCTGAAATTGTTATTTTCCCTTGACTGATGTAAAATATTCGTCTGTAAAGGGGAAGGAACAGGCTGATGCCTTCACACCTCAGTACTATATTTGTGATGCTTAGGGCTGAATCCACAAAGGGCTCAAAGCCCTCCAGCCTGCAGGCAGCAGCAGGAGCAGCAAACAACGTGCCTGTGTTCTGAGAGAGACACTGGCAGGAGGATTTGGATGCGAGGGACTGCCTTGTACCAAATGAAGTGATAGAGTTGGCCATGGGTGAGTCATGCAGCCTGGTCCTCCACAGGTGGATTGAGAGGAGTCTGTTGTGAAAGCAGCAACAGGAAATGCCAAATCCAGGAGCGTGTGCTGGACAGGGGCTGCTCCTTGAATGGCTGTGGGTGAGCGTTTTGCCACCTCCCAACAATTGCGTGGCTCCTGCTGAGCCACCACGTTCCTGCTGGCACTGCTCGTCTGTTCCCAAATGAGGCATCTTGCTCTTCAAAACTGCTGAGCATCCAGAAATTCTTACTCATCACAGTGGGAGCTGTGGGATAAGTGGTCTGGAAAATGAAGTGATATGTCTCTCCACTTGAAATAGTATCTCAGGAACTAGTTTTGAAATGCTTGTCTGAAATCCTTTTCTTTCTCCTTGAATGTGTCTGAACCTCTCATTAATTTAGGAACTTCTGATTCGGTTGATCAGTGTCCTGACAACAATCCTACTCAGACTGCAGTGTAAATCCTGCACTGGACTGTTCCTCAGGCAGGAGTAGAGGTGTGCAATGAAATAAAGGCATCCCATAGGAACGCAGTGGGTGCTTTATTTGCAGTTCTCCAATGGGAACAGTCCCTTGTCAATCCACTTGCCTTCCCAGCAGTCTGCCGCTGGATCCACAGCCTGTCAGAGGATATCTCAGAGCAGACAGACCCACTTACAGCAGTGACCATGGGCCTCAGTGGGTCTGACTGGTGTTCCCAGGGTTTTCCCACTCCTGGCTGCAAGACTGGGATTTTGAAAACTGGTGCCAAGGCATGACTTGGGAAAACCCTTCTCAGTGTGCTGATCAGTGATATGTTTGGAGTTTCTTCAGTTCAAATCTCTTTCTGTTGTAAAATTTGAGCTTTATTGAAATAGGAGAATTATCTTTTTTCCAATGACATTTTGTCTGCGTGTTTTAATGCACTGGGAATTCTGTGCTCCTGTGAGCTGTAGGCCTGTGTCTTGTGCTTTCTGCAGCAATTTATGATTGCAGTTGCTGGAATTTCTTGTTTCTGCAGGCGAAGAGTTGATCCTCCTTCCATTCACCCACTAACCAGGCAAAGTCTCATCCATCCATTAGCAGCAGAGAATACAATTTCTCTCACTTCCTGGCTTTTCTGGCAGCTGCAGACAAATGACTGTCCTGCTAATAGTCCCTCTGTTCCAGAGATTAGTGCTTTAAGCATGTGAAAACAGTATTTCTCAATTTATTTTGACAGAGTTTTATTTGTCAAGTTTACAGAAGGCTTAACCAAGTCATGTTGTGACACCCCTTCCAAAATCATCTTTAACCAGTTCTAGTGAAGAAGCTGGGATTTGCTCACCACCTATAGTGTTCTTTCTCCCCATGAATCCTTGCTGGTATTTTGCCCTTCCACCCACCTAACACCAAGCACACTGAAGATTTAAAAAAAAAAAAAAAAGTATTTTAAATTTCTTTCTTCTGTGATACAATTATCTTATTGTATTAGAAATAATACAGTATCTGACTGCATCACATTTTAGCGAGGAAATTTTAGAAGGTTCTCCTTCATAACTACTTAAACCTAATTTTTTCATGCTTAAAGAACAGAGACAAATGGGCCTTAACCAAATATAAATTCTGGAGCATGGAAGGAAGTTTTTACCAAAGGATTGTGAGCTTTGGGCAGCTCCCAGCAGGGCTAATAAGGGGATGTAATTGTCAGCTGGATGAAGCTCATTGTATCACATGGCTGTCTGCAGGAGTGGGTAGAGTGATGCTCAGGGATAAGGGCAGTTGTGTCTCTGTCATTGGACAGGTACTGTGACAACAACCTCTAAAAGCCACATTGCTTGATGGCTTCCTTGCTTAATGCTGAGGAAAGTTTGTGGAGAGGGTGAAAAGGTGAGTGATTGCAGCTACCCCTGTGGATTCCTCTGTGTGTGCTCGGGCTTGTCTGGGAGGACAACAGGTGTGCCTTGAACGCTGAGCTTGCCAGCAGCGTTTTTAGAAAGCAAAATCCAAACCCTCCGGAAATCGATTGTATCCTTTATGTAAACACCCAGGAGCTCTGTTCAAACCTATCAGAAAGCTAGAAACATCCTGAGGGGAAAGGGTAGCAGAGGAGAAACACTGGGGACTACAGCTCTGAGCACAGCAAGCGATGCCCCATCCTCCCACGCACCGGCTCCCTGATGCCGATCCCCCACTATGTTGAGGGATGAGCAGTGACAGTCTGAGCAATGAGATGTCTTCCTGAGGCAGCAGAAAAATCAGGCCCTGTGCATAAATACTAATGCTGACACCCTCCCCAAAACAGGGCAGGCAAAGCAGCAAGGGGCTTCCCACAGGGAGGGAGTAAAGCTGTGCAGAGATGAGATGGAGCGGGTCATTAGCAGTATCTCTGTCGTATATAACAGCAAAAAGCGCTCACAAACATTTAATTGGAATGAATTTAATGGCTGGATTTAAGCTGCTTTTCCAGAAGTTAAATGCCAGTTACCAATGTGTTAAAATGCGCAATCAGCACTGCATAAATAAATACATCTATTGGTCCAATCTGTAACTATAGAAATGTTGTGCACTCAGTAGAATTGTGCTGGGGGGCCCTGGCTTTCAACTGCTATTGCAAGAGCTGTCATCTATCACATTGTCTTGTCATGTTCATACTTTTGCTATTGTTCACTGGTTAAGAAGGAAGGCCTTTTTTGTTTTCTGAGCAACTCTGGGAATTAGGGAAATGGAGAAAGTAGGAGCCAAGATTTTAATGTTGTAGGTGATAACCATTGTTAGGCTAAGACAACAAATCTCTGGATTTTTCAGTTTGGGAAGTGAATTTAGACTCTAAAATTTTGATTTTTAAAGGAAAGCAAGACCATTTGTAGTCATTGTAGATCCCACTGCAGGCTACAAGGCTTTGCAGGAATTCCTTCGTGTTTGCTGATACTGCAGAAACGACCTCAGTAGACCAGCTGTCACGTCTGTCCAGTCTGGCATCTCGTCTGCAAGAGGGGCTGACACTGTATGTGTCAGAAGATACATGTGCTGTACTTCTTTGTTAAAAATATTGATTCTCAAAGTATAGGAACATGAAGCTGCATGATGTTCTGAGGGTGTTGTCAAACAGAAGTGAATTTTTAAAGAGAAAACATCAGAATTTTTATGATATATTTTATTACAAAAAGCCAATTTAAGAAAGCACTTCAGTGCGTAAGTAATTCTTAATAATGACCTGAGCTCCATAAACAGTGTTGAAGCTGCCAAAATTCTTGGGACAATGCTGAGGAGTCCACCCTGCTTGCCAGTCTCTTACATTAGCCACACATTTTTCCAAGACTGTGTTCCTCCTTTAGGCTGTAAAATTTATTATGAAGTGAAATCACTGTGAAACAGTACGTTATCAAAACTTTAATTAATTGCCTCCTGTTATTTGTTGACCTTGCAGGTTTCTCATTAACTCGGAAGTAACCAGTAGGCACAAAACTCTTCTGTTGATTCAAGATGCTGTAACTTCTTGCCATGGATGAAACTTAACCTGGTAAGCTCCTCTTGGGTCAGGAAATGGTCCAGCTTTTAATAAATCGTGGGGAAAAAACCAACCAGGAAAGGAGTGACTCGAAGTACATCATGTGAAATATTAAAGAAATGCAAGGCCAACTTAGCAAATGTTTTCCTCTCAGTGGCTGAGTGCTACATCTCTAGCTGAGACACTTTCCTCGAGGAGCCTGCTGAGACCAGCCCATGGTGCCACTGCTAAGGCTGGGGTCCCACTTCAGTGACAGGAATCATCCTCTCTCTCCCCTTCCCACCACCACTGCCAGTGGGCTGCTGACCATACTGGGGAATCAGACTCTGAGTAACACCCAAGAAACCTGAGCTGACTCTTGTCAGTACCTCTCATGCCATCTCCCACGTTCACTTTGTCTAGGGAAGGAGTATTGTTTGTTTGGGGGCTCTACACCCCAAAGGCAAAGCTGTCCCAGAAAGCAGCTGGAAATGTTCACAAATAGACCCAACTGCAGGGGGAACTACAAGAAAAAAGGGCTTGAGTGATGTCTACCTATTGCAAACTAGATCATTAAGTGTTTAAAGCATATTAGTGCAAGAACTCTGCCAGAAAAAGGTACAAGGAGAATGAGTTAGCACATTGTATCTGTCCAGAAAAAAATGGGATCACTCAACCCTTTTGGCTGTGTGAGCCCTCTCAGCTCATCTTTCAGCTGTACTGGTTGTGGATTGTTCCTTATCATACTTATCTAACTATTTGCATATGACTGAAATGAATTTGAAATGGGCTGCAGACATCAGGTATTGTTACATGCTGGCCTTTGACGCCAACAGACAGCGTGTTTGACATGCAGATACACTTCATGGGCTCTAATCTGCCTCATTTCCTCTATTCTAATTCTTAGATGGCAGGAGATCTTATGGAGGTCACTTCAGCCTCTGAGCATTGCCTGTTAAATGGGGACAGGAGGGAGGATAACATAAACAGTGTTCAACTGTACGTGAAAAGGTCATTTAGAGAAACAGAGTCAGAGGCTTCATCTGAAGTGAAGAATTGTTCTATCACAGAGTTTTTAACAGAAGGAGCATAAATGGGTGTTCCAGTTAACCAAGCTGGAGAACCCAGGTGGTCACCTTACCTGCAGTCATTCCTCTGGGAGAAGTGTGGCCCTGAGCTGCAGCCACTGCCACCATCCTCCATCACAGGGCTGGTGCTTCCCACTCCACAGCCAGCCTTTCCAGCCCTGGATCCCTGGGGTGCTGTGAGCAGGTGACATGAGAGAGGGGAATGTGTCTGTGTGTTATGCCCAGCCTCTCCTGAGGTGTGTGCCTGAGAGCAGCCTGTCAGGGCACTGGGAATGAAGATTTTGATCATGTGTAGTTCCAAAGGGCCTTGTAATTGATTGTGAGCAAGGCAGCGAGAGCATCCCAAATCCAATTCCAGTTACTGCACTGTGCCCACCTAAATCCCCCCGACACGTTATTTGGATATTGTGCTGCCTTATAGATTCTCCATAAACTGCCAGGCAGAGCTGCTGTGTGCAGCTAAATTATTGCTGTGCTGTAACACAGAAACTGCCCAGGCACTGCCTGTGCACAGCAATATGCAATTTTTATACAGAGTTTGTTTTTTAACAAGAGAGGTTGTCTATGCTTTTATGATCGTATATGGGTGCCAGGTCTGGGCACTTTCATTAATTTTACTCTGTCTTCTACTGAAGATACCATATATTGTGTTTATTGGTTGTCCATTGTGATTGATTGTGACTGTGACTTGGAGAGACGTAGATATTTTTTTTTATTTTAATTCTGTGCAAGTCTTCACCCAAGAGCAGATTAGTTCTGAAGCACAGGTGTGCTGGAAGCGAAGCACTCGAATTTTAGGAGATTGGGAAACGGTACTTTATTGTCAGAGCTCTTCCGTGTCCCTTGTCATCACCACCTTGGCAACGTGCATCTGCTTGAAGGCTTGTCAGCATCACAACAAATTTGTGTCCTCACGTCTTTCTCCAGACCAGTTTCTTTCCAGTTACTGATATTGATCTGATAAGTGCTGAGAAGAAATTCAGAGTGCTATTACAGTATATAGTGATGGGTTGCTTTTAAATCTTTTGTCCTGTCATAGATGAGGAAGATTTCACCAAAGTAAATATCATGTCATCAGATTTATAGATAGAGATGATGTATTATATATTATGTTATTGTAATTGGTTGTGACTAATCAACAAAAGCTGCCATATAGACTTTAATCTAGGCCACAAAAGAAAAGACCTTATCTGGCAAGAAGAAAACAATCACATTCCTCAGGATATCCTTGAGAAAGCAAGAAACCAAATGAAGAAGCTGAACAGCTTTAATAAAATTCTATATTATTCCTTTGGTTTATTCAAGACTTTGCAAATTACTATCCAGGCTTAATGGCATTCACTGACATTATGACAACAGGGGATGCTCCACAGACAGAAATGGGAATTAGAAGTATGCAAGGTTAACTGAAATGATGCTGCCAGTAATAAGCCATTGGAACTAGACTGTCACTCACCCTCTCCTTCTGCGTCTGGATCCTGATTAGCCTGTCAGTTGTTCATATGTTTCTTCCATCAGCTTCAGTAAAAAGAAGGTGTGAAAAAAGATGGACAAGATGGTCATAAATTTAAATCAAATATACTAAATACTGTAAATACAGGGTGTGACAAGTCCCAGGTTATGAATATGTCATGATATATCATTTTACTGCCAAAGGATATGAGAGGATATAGGCTAATGCAATGTGAAGTGACACAGCCTAACTGCAAGTGCCATTTGATGCAGAAAGATACATTTAAAGAGCAAAGTGATGAACCCACTGTGTGCAGTGACTTTCCAACAGGGTGACCAGCCTGTTTGTGCTCAGAGTTGTGAAGTTGTTGGACTTTCTGCTACTTTGTGATTTCCTGAGGCTTTCTGCTCCATGACCACTAGTCTGTCTTATGGCTGGAAGTTGGTGCTTCATCTCGCTGGTCTTTGACAGGGGGACATGCTTCAACTGAGTGCCAGAAGCCACTTGTGATCCATTACCATAATTAAGGTTGGATATACAGACTTTTTCCTGGGCAATTTTTTTCTTTCCTTGTTTTTTTCAAGCTCTTGAAAAAAATAAGACGGTAGTTAATGTTTGCTGGGGGGTCATTCCCACTCCCTCCTCCCAGAAATGTGATTATCTGTCTTCCTTCTGTGCACCCCTTACATGTTTTCTTTCCATCCCATAACTTACAGGCAGCTGCATTTTCCAAAATGCAGTGGTGGAAACAGAGCAGAAAGTAGCTGAAACAGCTTTGCATGTGGAGGTAGCGGCCTTCTCATGAAGCACTTATAGAAATATGTGGGACCACACACACAAAAAAAAGAGTAGAAGAGTCCACAGGAAAATCTGAATGGTTTAACAGCAGCAAAAACCTCCCAAATTGTCATGTGCTGCCTTGTGCTACGTAGCTGACTTCATGGCCAGGCTGTTTTTCTTGGTCTGGTGCTTGGGGAGGAGATCTGCAACACTGCAGATGTCCTGTCATGTCATGTCTCTCTTGGGCAGCCATGGTAACTTAAAGAAAAAAGACCGTAGTGACATGTCCCAAAACAAACTTAACCAGGTCCTCTAAAGCCAAGTGAAAGTGGAGTTCCAACTGGGTTTTCCTTCTGTGTATTTCAGGCCAAGAGCTAGAAAAAGGCTCCCCATCACGTACGAAACGGTGGTGAAGCATTTGGGCAGCTTGGCAGAAGCTCAAGAGAGCAGATGAATTAAGTGTAGGGGGTTTTTTGGTGAAGTTTTGAGATCATTGTGCAAAGTTCTGGATTTGAGGCAGAGTTTTGTGTCTCGAGTTTTCATGCAGTGTGGCTAATAAGGAAGTCTTAACAGAGCCTTGAACTCTCGTATTTTTCTGGGTGCTGCCAGCCAGACAGCTTGGAAGAAGGACATCAGTGGTACTGCTAACTGTGAGATGTAAAACAGTCCTATAGCTCTGCTGCTGTATTCTCCCAAAACATGTAGGTTTACATCCAGGAAATTTGAAATTGTCAGCACATGTTTGCAAAATGAATAGGAGCAGGCACATTGCCATTCTGGGTCTGACTGACTACCTAAATATACCTTGTTTTCTGGTAGTTCTGAATCAGCTATTGTGAAGTTTTCTTGCAGTTTCTGTTGGTCATGTGAGTGCTGGTACATGCTGACTGTGACCTAGGCCAGAACAAAAATGTGTAAGGAATCATCTGGTGGAAGTCAACTGTAATTGTGTTGTGAAACTGTTTAGTAGGGCTGGAGATGCTGGACACAGTTCTGTACACCTCATCCCACCTCTGCCTCCTGTGCTTAGGCCTGGCACAGTGCTGGATCACAAAGTCCTGCTTTTCCAGAGCCTCTCAGAAAGGATTATGCAGAGCTAAACAAACATCAGGGCTGGGTTGATGTAAATTAACTGTACGTAGAAGAAAGGAACTGTCAGGGATCAGTCTAGGGGTGCCAGGGAACATGCTGGAGCTGGAACACATCTGGGTGTCTCGAGCTGAAGCCTGACTATGTTCAGGCTGGAAGCAGAGCCAGTGGGAGCTGCAAGACTGAGCTGGCTCTGAGAGTGCTCCTGGGGTGTCCTTGCATCGCTGTGGTGAGCAGAGAGCTGCCAACAGCGCTGACCTGAGCCTGGAAACTGAAGATATGTAGCTGTGTGTACTGGTATATCCAGGGAAAAGAGAAATGGAGACTGCCATTACAGGCAGTGCTTTCCCTTTCCTCCTTCAAATGTCTTCGGCTTTATCTATGACTGATCTGTAGGAAAAGGGAGGCAATGAAGTCTTGGGGGTATTTTCATCACATGCCAGGTTTGTCAGGATTTTCATTTCCATTGATGGCCAGGGGAGTGCTCCTGCCTGCTCTGTAGTGTGGGAGCATCCTGCAGCTCCCCACTGCATGTGGGTGGTGAGGATGTGGCGCAGGTCTTTGGCCAACAGTGGAGGGGGGTTGGGTGGCCATGGGGGCTGGTCCTGCAGACTCCCTTAGGTTGGGTGCCAAGGAGCTGCAATGCCAGGCAGCAGTTTGAGTCTGATTTGTGTAATGGGCTTTTTGCCTGTGATTGCTGCTTCTAAGGTGTTAAATTAAGCCTTTTTTCACACCATTGATGTGACAGTGCTACTGCCCTTCCATTTTTCCTCTCTGTCCAATACTTCTCAAATTACTACTGGGGTTTGCCTAAATCTCTGGCTTATGTAGAGAGGGAGGTGTTCAAGTATATCTTTTGGTGGATGTACTGTCATTTACTTACACAGTCCATTGTTGCTTGACATCAACAGCCCTGATCTGTACATGCAAAGTTCAGTAAGAAAGGTATGGCTGTTTCCAAGTCTCCACAGATGCTGCATTAGCCAATTCCTACTGGAGGGTAGTTTTGGTTGGAGAGAGGGAGGGGATAAGTCTCTTTGAACTCATTCATTAAGCAGTGACTCCCACTGAAGTTTGAGGAAAGGGTAAAGTGTCCCTAAATTATTAATTCTGCTCTGAGTAGGGAAAATTTATGTGCTGCTCATGACTTCAAAAAAAGAAGTGTCTCCTTGGGTAATGGTGCACTTTAACAAAATAGAGCCTAGCCCCTGTTGGACTGAAAATGGGAGCAGTTTCCTTCATACCTGACTCTTCCTTTAAATTTTGTTCTTAAACTCTTGTTACATTAACATGCAGTTAATCATTTGGCAATTAATTTAGCAGGCAGCTGTCATTTTGCATATTTTGTAATGTAATAACAGTTGCAGCCATTGGAAGAGATCATTTGCCAGTGAGTCTGAGATAATATGATGGAGTCGGTTCATTCCAGGCACAAAACAGAGACTGCACTTTCATCCTTGAGAGGAACCTTTCAAGTGCATCCAAGAATTCCACAGGGCAAACGCCAAGTCTGTGCATCTGTGTCTCCAAGCTATATTCTGACTTTCTTCCATTTCTTTTTGCCTCCAGGGACCCGCTAGCCACAGTGTGTCTGAGCTGATCGCTTACCCCCAGAATCATCTGTGTTTTGGATATCTTTGATATCTTCGGCTCATCCCTCACAGCAACATCTGAGGCAAGACTCTAATTAAGGACTGTTGTCTCTTCTCTTGGAGGTTAGTATTCTTGTACTTCCATGGCCTCTGCTTTGAGACTTCCTGACTAATGTCAAGGACTGAGCAAATTACTCAGAGCTTCTTGTCAGCAATGCTCCTTTTAAAAAGTTTAATTAGCAGAGAATAACACAGTTTGAAATAAATGTAGCCAGCCCAAAAGCCTGCTCCTGTGAAGGGCTTTGCTTGTTAGCAGCAAGGCTCGTAGGACTATATCTCATTTTGAATGGTGCAAGCTTAAGACAGGTTGGGGAACTCCACAATCAGTGAGTCCCAAAACTGCTTTTACACACACCTGCAGATAAGTTAAAAATACAGAAATATATCTGGTATGTGTATATGTATATATAAAATGAGCTTTTTTTATTTTTCCTTGAGTGCTAGGCTAAACCAACCTAATGTTGCTGGTGTACTTTAGAACTAATATCAGTCCAAAAGTCTGATTAATTCATTGATCGTGGAGACTTACAAGCTATTTTGCAGGACTCTGGAACTCTCAGGTCTGGAACAGGGACTACGTATGTATCTTGATTATTATCTTGTGATGTGACAGAAATTATTGTTTGGATCACTTCAAGTGTTCACAAACCTCAGTGAAGCTGGTAGGAAAAAATTTAAAATAGATAAAAGAAAGTGCTTTTTTTATGCAGTGGCTGAGGGACTTCTGGATCTTGTTCGTATGAGCAGGTGCAAAAAGAGAGTAGATATTCATTGACCAGGAGCCTATAAATGGATACCAAGAGGACTGAGCAATACACCCTATAACATCCTTGATGCAACAGCTTTGGGGGAGTAAAAAGTAAATGGAGAGCAGAGAGTGACCAGGTTGACAGGCTCTCTCTAAATAGTTTATCCTGTTGCCACTGAGTCAGGATCCTGGGCCCGATGAAGCATCAGTCTGACCGAGGAAGCAGCTCCTAAATCCTCATGTTGTTCATGTAAACTTGTCCTTGAGCAGTGAAGGTGGGCAGGCTCAGCCTTGGCTCTAGAGGTCCAGTCCTTGTCAAATCTACAATCAGAAGTGGCCCCTCTCTGGAGCCCTCTTGCTGGCACAAGGAGCACAGGCTGTTTCAGAACACAGCTGAGATGTATTGGCCAGTCTGTAGGGAAAATGATTACCTTGACTTTTCCAAAGAAGCTATACTTCATCATGCAAATAGCAAGGATCATTTCTCACCAAGCCTCTTACTTTCAGAGGTAATATATCTCTAGCCGTTTCCATTAGTTCATTGTCCTTCCCCAGCACTGTCCTTTGGCTCAGTTGCTTGGCTTCAGTGTGAGGTGAGATGGATCTGAGTGGCATTTGGCTAGCATGCTCTGAAACACTCAGCTCATCTGAAAAGTCTCTGCAAGTACTAGCTATTTCTACAACCCCCTTTTTTGGAATTAACAGGACAAATCAAGGGCAGTAAAAGCCTAAAGAAAGGGCTCTGTTTCCCTTCTATAGAGACAACACATGGAATTTACAAGACCCACATCTTGGATTTCATTTTCCCTCTTTGAATCCCTGCAGTGCTGCAAAATACTGCTTGCTTTGAATGGGAATTTTCTTTTTGCATTCCCATCACTTCATACTGCACATTCTGTGATATCCATCTCTGCTGTCTGTTTTCACAGAGCTTATGCAGTCAGAAATCTTTGTTTGGGGTCAGATCATCAGCTGACAGACACGTGCTGCTCAGGCTCCAGTGAAGCTAAATTGACATTCTTTGGCAGAAAAGACCTGGGACAGTATCTCTGAGAACACAGTGTAAAGTGCTCCATATTTCTTTTGCTGGTTCAATGCTTGGAAGAAATCCAGCAAAAAAACCCAATGTGAATTAAAAATGGAAACTACTTCCCCAGCCCTCTCTGTGTGCTAGCTTAGTGATCACATGAATTAACTGGGCATGCCTTTTGCTTAGTACAGTGCAAACATCTCCCCATGTGCAACTTGGTGTTAAAATGTGAAAAACCAGTGTTGGTCTAGCCTTCTTATGACCCTGTCACTGTAGCTGAATGTACCTTATCTGAGCGAGCACCTCTTCTGAGGCTGTACCCCAATAAAACTCTCACGGGTTTCAGTTCTTTCCATTAGCTCGCATTGCTTACTGATTGCATTGATTTCATCATTTGGCAGGTGCAGATCGAAGGCATCTCAGCACATCTAGCACACAATGCAGACTCTTAAGAAGTGTGAAAGAAAAACCAGCCAGTTCAAACACAAACTCAGTGTAATAAACCTAAGAGTCTGGCACAAAAGCAAACCCAGTAACTGTCAGAGAAACCACTTGGGTAGTAAAAGGAGGCTTCAGGTATTTTAGAAAGTACTGTTCCTAGAGCCTATTTAGGCACAAAGCATTCTTGTCACAATTTGCAACAGCTGTTATTAAAAACTACTTGAGGGTAAATGTGTTTTCTGGTATTTATCAGTGGGTCATTAACCTTAACAATATCAACATTTCAATTGTCAGCAAGATTAAAAAAGCCCATTATAGCAAAATGAGTACATTCTATGTAGAGATATTGGAGTGCTGATGAATTACTAGCTCTATTCAGATACAGACTTCAATAAGGTACAGCCTTCAGTGTAGTGAGAAACAGAGGATGAATTAATTGTTGTGTGAAATATAATCCCGAAGAGTTAGAAGCAAACCAAATGAGATGGTCTGGCACATGGAAGGACTTACAGCTTTTCTCCACAAGACAAAAAATATGCATTAGTTTTTAGTTTTTGTAGGTGATGGCAGTAATGATGATGCAGACCTGAGTAATGAAGTCTGTGCATTCAGGCCCGTATTTATTCATGGATGGGAGAAGGAGTCCAGGTGGGAAACAGGCTGATTCCACTCACAGGGCCACACAGAGGGCAGTGGAAATGAAAGAGGAGAAGACCTGACAAGCAACACCGTACTCTACCTGGTCCCTTGTTCATGGGATTCCAGAGGAGGATAACACAAAGGACCACCTGAGCCTCTAAATTTTGGGGTTGGAACATGCAGAATTTAGGGCCCATGTGGCAGGAATTGCTAATTGTTACCTGGTAATGCAGTGTAGGTCAAACGTGCTGAAACCTGATGTATAGAGAGCCACGGTCACAAAACTCCTCTCAGAGGAACAGTCACAGCCAGTGCTGGGTGAATACAATGGGGCAGAAAGCTCAGGGGGGGAATGGACTGTGAGGGAAAAGAGGCAGTTGGAATAGGAAAGATAAAGGCTCACTGAATATTTCCATATTATACTGAGACAGGAGGGGGACCTGACCCTTGCAGTAACAGGATCTTTGCCATGGCAAGTTTGGTTGGAAGGGAAGCCTCAGGAATGAGCTCTTGCCTGCATCACAGGCCACATCTCCACTTGCCACTTGCCCCAGAGGCCTCCTGTGTGAGGAACTCTGCAGGATACAGAAGCACCAAATGCTTGTGCACTGATGAGGTAGGAAGGATCAGGAAAAAAAAGTCATGCTGGCACCCCAGGCCCCCTGACTGCCTTATTCAATAGTACAGTTTTTAAGTTATAACAGTAAAGCTTTAACAGAAACCTTTGAGAAAAGTTTTGTTGTTGCTCTCTTTTCCCTCTGCTGGTTATTTTTCTAAGTGTGTGTGCACATGAGAATGTTCTTAGGGCTTCATTTATTCCTGTCAGATAACTTTCATTACTGTAATAAAACTCCACTGTGTGACGGCTTTTATTTCTGGATTCTGACTTGCCATGCTTTTCTGAGGTTTCCCTCTGACCTCGAGGATGTATAAAGTTGAGGAGTGACAAATCTAGCATTTGTGAATGTTTTAGAATCACCAGAATTAAAAAGCCTGGCAGGTTCTATCTGGTAGATCTAATTTCAAGCTCTAGTAAGACCATGGAATCAAGCTGCAGGTCAGCCCAGAAGGCAGCACTAGGAGAAGGTTGATGCTCTTTAAAGCAAAGCATCAATGCAGAGATGTCCAGGAAGGGCAGCCACACCTGACGACTGCAGATCCTCCAAAACAGGTGGAGATGTGACTCTCAGCAGCCTTCTCTTCCCTTTTATATTTTCCTTCAGACTTCTGCCAACGTAAGCACCCAGTTCCTTCTGCAGCAGCAGAGACAGACTTGCTCTGTTAAGAAAACTCCAGGGACAGAGACAAGTTGGTACCAAGTTCTGTTCTTGTACAGCCAGGGCTGTATTTTTGGGTTTCCCAAGTGGAAACAAAAGCATATGCCAACCCTCTGCAAGGTGTCCTGCAGAAGTGGGGTAGGTCTGATGCTTTTTGAACAGTTACTGTGCAGGATTTGCTCTACCATAATCTGGGAACACATATCTGTTCTGGTAATCTGTTCAACACATTCCTGGTGGCTCTGTGAGTCCCAGGAAAGGAGTGTGCATATATGCACGTGGCTCTTGTGTGGACTCTGCTTGTGCCATCCAGCAAGCTGGAGTTGTATCTCTGACCAAGCTGCTGCTCCCACTCCAGCCTGCAAACCTCCAACAGGTACTCAGAGGGAATGCACTAAAGTGTCCCTACATACAGTGATGCCTGCTTCTCCTTTCCTGTTCTCCTCCTGCCACAGGCCCATGTTGAAAAGTGGGACTGATCTCTCCTTTTCAAATAATAGAGGTTTCCATGTGAGACTACTCAGGTATCCAGAACAGCACCCGCTGCAGAGTCATAAACACTTGCTTTATACTGAGCTGTAAGAATGAAACCTGACCTGAAAACTGGGTTGTTGTGAAGTAAGAAGACTTGGATTGATATTAATGTGGTTTCTGGTGAAGTCTTTCACATAAAATTTAATTTTGAAATGTTTTGGAATTTATAAGTGTCTTTGGGTTGCTAACTGTCAGAAGGGTAAGAGGCAGTTAGAAATAAAAGCAGGGGGTTGATGCAGATGATATCCAGTGGAAATTACCATGTTCATATGAGATCCATTCTTGCCTAACATTTTCTATAAATCTGAAAGAGCAGTTGGTGGCATGTGAAAGCAGATATGATGCCAGAGTGGACTTGATATGGATGAAGAAAAGATAGAGCAGAAAGGATAGGTACTAGAAATATGACCTAAATGCCACAGAGTAAGAACCTGCTTGAAAAAAAAAACATGGAGGGCATCTGGTAGGAAAAATAACTCCAGACCCAGAGATTTAGTGGTGTGGAGGAAAAGAGATGTGCAGTCCAAAAATGATACTGGACAGCAAGTGAACTTGTAGTGCAATGCGAAGTGGCAGGCAGAAAGGTCAGGGAATTGTCGGCTCTGGAAGCACGGATGACATGTCATCAGAGCACAGAGACAATAGCCTTTCCCCACGTGTGCCCAGGAGGAAGAATGGTAGCTGCAGGAATGTTACTAGGAGAAAGTTTAGGCAACTCAGAGTAATGCCAAAGACAGGAACAATTAACTCGGTAGAAATATATCTCTATGGGTAAAGAATAAAGATAGAAAAATGGTCTGTGGCTTTGGCACTACTTTTCAAACAGTGAAGAGAACTGTTTATTAAACTCTCCTGCCCTACGCCTTTGTAATTACAAGATAAAGTCTGGAGCTTCTGCGTATCCATAGAGTCTCCAAAAAGTGATGGTATCAATGCCAGCACCTGCTGTAAATGAAGGAGATAACACTTTAGGGTTAAGAGATGGTGGGCCAAGTTCCACTCCCTTCACATCTCTGCACTTCAACTAAGATAAATGAATTTGCCCAAGGAGGTATTAAATGAACCATTCTAATTTATAACAGACCAAACCCTTGATGAAGGCGCCATTCACAACAATTAAAAAGATTGAGCAATTAACAGTATGTATAATTGAAAGTGTAGTGTCTGATTGATTTATATATAAATGCATCATTATCTGTCAAAACATTTATTGTTAGCAATACAAAATTCATGGCACAGCATTGACAGTGTTCTGCAAAGTACCTGCTATTGAAGCACTGTCCATTTGTCACCCGGCAAGATCCACTGAATCATATCCCATTAAACAGTTTGAAAGTATTGTTCAACATCCTCCATGATGTGTGAGTATTCATTGCCAAATACTCCACTAGCTGTCTCTTTGCACATCTTGAGTTACTGAAATTAGACTGCTTAATTTAATGACTGCGGATCTACCGAATGGCAATGACTGAGGGGATCAGATACATGCAAATGTGAGCACTCTGAACAGTTTCTGGAAACAAAACCCATTTTAAGGAATACATTTAACAAGTGTCTTGGGAAAAGTCATCTTCTCGGATTTCTCTTGCTATTTTTCGTTGACTTGAAACAGAGAGGAAGAAATACAAGAACAAAAGATAATCGTGAGGTGTGAAACCAAGTTCCTCTGTGAGTATGTTTTATAAATATTTGATATTACCCTCTGCCTGAATGGAGCTTTGTTTGGGGGAATCAGGCAGCAGATGTTTGGCTTTACCTGATAGCTACTTTGGCAGCACGTTTTACTTCCCTGTTTTGTGTGACATGGTGCTGAAGCACCATTTTGTATTTATAGGCCAGACCCAAAAGCTACAGAAGTGACAGGAATACTTGTATTGACACAGTTGGCTCTGGACCAGGTTCAGCCTCACTGTTTCTCTGAGCAAGGAAGAGATAAATGCTGGGTTTTGCCATGTGACTATTAGATGAAAAACACTGTTTCTCATCTTAATCATCTTTTAAATAGCAGAGAGCCATCCCTACCCTAGTATTATATTTCTGTATTAAGACTAAAATCTTAGGAAAGGTTTGAACCTACATCTGTATGTTTTCAAAGTAAACATGGATATCTGATCATTTTAACTGGACTGTAGTTTCTGTAGCAGCTACTAAAATATTTGTATTGCTTTTGCATTCCCACGTTTGGACTAATATTGTTTTAAGTACTCTGTGTTCATAACGGAGATGGTCGTTCTTGCAAACAGCCACGCAGTGCCAAAGAACATTTCTTAGTGCTATTTGTTAGTGTCTGCTGGCTAGTTAAGCACCACTGCAGATGTAAGATAGCCTGAATTTGCTAGAACTTAGCCTCCAGAAATAAATCCCTGCTATAAACAAAACCGGGCAAAAATACTGTTGCTCACATTGAGCTGTAAGCTAGTGAGGAGAGCAGCAGAGAGAGGAGAGATTTCAATATCACAAGTGCAGAGTGGAAGCACTGTTTCATCAGTGTTAAATACCTTGGAAAAGGAATTGTCATTTAACAGCCATGACCTTACCTGTCGCACTAACACACCTGTGTGCCATACTGTACCCTGGCAAAGGACAAAAATTCCCGAGCACTTCTGTGGCCATTCCTCCTGGAGTCTTGGCCTGCTTATGGTCTTGTGTGGGTTGTAACTTTAAAAGGAAGAGCTGGCAGCAAATGAGCTGGAGTCACTTGCAGGTTTTTTAACTCAGAAAGCCTTCTGACCTTGAAAAGCCTTAAAGCTGCATTCCCCATATGACAAATAACTTCTACTTAGTGCTGAGCACGTGTATTGTTGCACAGACAAATAGACAAATAACAATGTGAGTACATGCCTTGATCATTTATCCTCCTCGGAGGGCCATAAACCATGAGTAAATGCAACAAAAGCAGAAGATTAATAGTGGCTGCATAATGCTTTGCATTTTTCATAACGATTCTCTACAGATAGAATCAGTAAGTGTCACTAATTGGTAGGCACTCGTTCTGCAAGGGGGCCTGATCCTCCCCTCTGGTGGAGTTGGAGGCCAGTCCCTGGCTCTGGTGTGGGGAGAGCAGGAGCAGGCTCGTCAGGAACTGCAAGGTCTGCGCTTTTACAGATGCCATAACTCAGGCAAAGGCTGAGTGTAATGCAGAGAGAACCCCGGGAGCCTACACAGGCGGTACCACCCCGCCTGCCTGGGCAGGGGCAGTTGTTGCAAACCCACTGGTGGCTGCTCAGGCTGGAGGAGAAATAGAAGGTTGGCCACAAGCCAGCTGCTGAATTTAACATGTATTCAGCTGAGTGACTGACTGGCATAATAATATCATCCTGCAGTGTCCCGCTGATTTCCTTCAGATCTTGTTGGCTTGTTGGCCAGCCCTGATCCTTGTCCCCTGTGGATGCAGGATTGCTGTGTGGGAAACTGCTGGAAAGACTACCTACCTCCTGTTGTCCAAACATTGTCCAAAGCAGCAAGTCCATGCAGCCGTACCCATTCTGAGTGTTGTGGAGAGTTGTACAGGCCCAGGAAAAACGCTTTCATCAAACTTTTATCCAATTTGCTCTGTTGCTTAAATTGATTTTTTTTTAAAAAGCTTACATAAAGAATCAGAGCATATTGTGTCTATTCTAATGCTCTAACTCTGAAATTACAGATCTGCATATATCCAGTATTATGCCAAGTAGAGGTACCCCAGCTTCCTCCCTGGAACAGTGCAGTTTGGGCAGGAAGCTCTGCCAATGCAGCTGTGCTGCTCCCGGTGCCCAGGCAGATTTGACTCTTTATGTGCAGTCTGGGCGTGGTGTATGGGCTCAGAGCGTGACCATAAAATTGGTGCTCTGAGAGGAGAGCTGGTACCACACCCAGCACTGCAGAGTCCTCTGTCAGACCTCCCACACTGAGATGATCATGGGCCCACAAGCCATGAGCTCTGGTTTGGGCTGGCTGCTTGACTTTTGGGATTGCCACACATACATTGCACGGCTGCTCCCGTTGCCAGCTCTCTGCAATGTCAAGGCCAATGATTTGGGCTATGCGGCCAGAATTTCCTCAAGTGAACTCAGAGAAAGTTCTCTCACACACACTTATCTAAAAAGCTGCCTAGGTGGGGATCTTTTTCCATTTCCCCAAACCCAGAATACCCACATCCCTGTTCACATTCTCCATAACCTTAAGTATCTCCCTGTCTCGTGCAATTTCAGGGATCTGCCCTGCTCCAGTCTGAGAATGGCCTGTCCTCTGCAAAAGAGAGGATGTGGAACAGATGGAGACACAGAGAGGGAGGGCATATGCAGCTTTCTAACCTCTTTCTGTCACCACTCCTCTTAAGGAAATGGACTTTGTCCCTTTGTTTTCTCCCCACTCCTAGTGAAAAGCAGCTCTGTGTCCTATAGAGACCTCGATTGTCTGTTCTTCCCGAGGAGGCAGGAAAATAGGGAAAGCAGCTTGTTAAGCAAGGTAAGGCTCAGAGGAATGTCCCTCCACAAATGGCTCTGGCAGTAGACAAGCCCATTAGGGAAAAGCTGTCAGTGCTTTAAGTGCCTCTGCTGACCGGTCATGTGCCCTTTTACTTGTTTTTTTTTTTTTTTTACCTATTGCTAATCCTCTTCATCTCTCCCTTTTCCTGGCTATTTGTACTTTTGTCTCTGTGCAGTGTCTTGAACACAATATGGTTTCAGTCTGGCTTCTTGGCACTGCTGTAACAGAGGTATTTCTGTTACTAAGAGCAGTCAAATAAAATCCAGCAGGATTGGGATGTGAACATTTGTGGTCAGTCTCAAAACCAAAACCAAAGTAGCAGCTTTGTTCTTTTCAGGCAGATCATCAATTAGGGCCAAAATTGGTTACGTGTCAGTATGACTTACTGACTCCAGGCTGCTTTTTAAAAAGCATCCAAGATACATAGACCATTACTTGACATGATATAGATATTTGTACAACATTTACCCTGCAATTATTGAGAAGCTTCTGAACTCTCGGGGATGTTTAACTTCAGAGCTCCCTCAGTTTATTTAGTGGTGGCCACAAGCAAATCACTATTCCTTATGTGAGGCAAAGATTTCTAAGAAAAGAATGCAGAGCATCACAAAGTCCCATCCACTTAAGTTAAGGAAAGCCATTCCCTGAATGAGAATGACCTGAGCATTCATTACTAAACTCTGCCATCAGGTTCTTTTGGGGTAATGGGAGGTTATTGCCTCCGGAAAAAGTGCATCTGAAAAGAGAGACTGGCTGCCAGACAGGCATCTCTAAAGGGAAAGGAGCTTCTCTGCTGCAAACCAAGGAACATATGCTCTTCCCTCCATGCAGCCGTGTACCCTAACGAAAAGGAGCAGGGCTTTTAGCAGAGCTATCCTGGCACACCTAACATACATTTGATGTTCAGTGGCCTAACATCAGTGAAAGAGGAGGGCTTGGATGGGAAACATCTAAAATGGTGTCAAATAAGGCCACCAATGCACTAAGGATCAGAGCTTGAGTATACTGCCTGAAAAAAAAATTCCCTGCAAAAACCCTGTTCCCTTTTCATCCAATGTCTCGTGTTCTGTTACTTACTGGTGCTCTTTATAATTTGCACCACTGCATGTTAGGACCTGCTGGAAACAAAAGGAAAGCTTGAGAGAGCAGATTTCAACTAGAATGTCATATCCAGGCAAGTTTCCTTGATATGAACTTCTCAAAATTTCTGGGTTTGGATGTTGCACTCATTTACCTTGGGAATGGTTTACTAGTACCAATGTACCCACTGCAGATCCAGGGAGATCCTTCCTCTCCTTTTGCTTTTTAAAACTGTACCTCTGTGAGCTGACAGCTTCATCTCTACAGTTAAAATAATCTTTTGCCAATGGAGTTTCTGTGCACTTTCTGAGAATCCCTGCCTACAAATGTGAATCTGTGAGAAGGGAATATCTGAATCTTCCTCTAGGCATAAGCACAGTAGGCTCTTTTCTAGGTAACACGTAGTTGGGGTCAGGGAAACAGCTCATATCCCATGGTTTTAATTTGCTATGTGTCAAAGCTCTGGAGAGTCAAGGCTGCTGCTGTTGTTACTGATGGAAAAGAATTTCAGACATTGCAGAGGGAAAAATCAGAAATGATGCCTGATAGGTAAAAGAGTCCCCGAAACTATGTGAACCAGAACATGGATGTGGTGATTCACTGGAAATTGGGAATCGGCCTGAAAAAGTCAGTTGGTTGGGCTTGCTAATGCAATTGGAATCAACTTGATAGGATTGGCAGGAGGATTCGCCTTCTGAGGGTTTGTTTTCATTGCTGCTTGATAAACTGCACCTGGAGCAGGAAGGGGTTTTGTCTGGCAATCAGGAGAATTGGTCCCACCTGAGAACTCTGGCTTAAATTTCCAGCTGGGAGGGCAGTGCTACATAACAGAGCAGCAGGGAGGGGTGGTGTGAGGCTGTGTTTCCAGGCTCCCAGGAATTCAGGGTGAGTCTTTACTGCAATCTATCTTTGTCTGCCTCAGAGAAATGTGATTTATAAGGGCAGTATCATAGGTGTTTTTGTGGCAAAGTGTGCACTGTACTCTGAAGGTGTTTTGTTGTCTGAAGAGGACTTTTTGAAAGTAGGGTGGGTTTTTTTTTCTTTTTTTACATCTCTAATTAAAACGTGGCTAAAAGTAAATTTCTAGAAGTAAAAGTAGGATTAAAACTTAGTTAGATTTTTATGAAGCAATTAGAATGGCATTCATAAAGCCTGTGGCCAGATCAAAAATGCAGTTATCCAAAGCGCATCTGCTGTATCTTTTCTTATTAAAGGCCTTTGACCTTCTACTGTGAACAACAGAAGGTTTGGCAGGTGATATTATGTGCTCTAATCACAAAAAAAGTAGGAGAGAGTTGTAATAACCCTGGAGTTCATGGAATTTTGCTTCCAGAGACTTTGTTATGATTTTCACTTGTCTCTGTAAAAACTTTTCACTAAGGGCAGATTTTATGTGAGCTCAGAAAGAAAACAACCTAAATGGTCATGTATGCAGATCTCTTTCTTCCATGGCTAACCTGGGCTCAGGCTTATCTTAAACTTATCTATTTTTATGTGTTTACCTCTTTTATCTAGTTCAGACATAAAAAAAACTTATGTGCTTGAAGACTTGTTTTATTTTTTCCTGTCAAAGAGACTACCTTTTTCCACTGACGTTGCCTTGTTAAGATTCTCCCTAAAATAACATGATGGCTGTGAACACAGTTATTTCATTGTATCTGCAAGTTGGCCACAGCCAGCTTTAGCTTGTTGCTGGATGATGCCACAGGTTTTCCCTGTGGCTCCTGTCTTTGCAATACCATCCCAGAATACAATTCCCTAGAGAAGGTGGAATTTGGTCACTTCGATCTGTGACAGCAGGAGCTGGAAGGGCTCCTGTGAATTTTCTTTGAAGCCTGTGAAGAAGGTGGATGGTGGGGTTGCTTCCAGCTGTCTCCAACAGAGATGTTTGTGCTGACTTTCCTCTCTGCTGCTGTTCTGACATGTAGACCAACCATGGACAAAACTAGAAATCCTCAAGTTAGAAAATTAAATACCTCCAGTAAAGCATAGAAAAATACTGTGGAGACAGGTCTTCAGGAGACTGAAGAAGAATCTCAGGAGAGATTCTTGAGCAGGAGAATAGTCTGAGGTGAGGTGAGCTGTACCCTGGCACAGGGCATAGGGCTCTTTCCTCCTGTTGTCTCTGTGTGTTGTCAGCACAGTCACAATTATGCATTTATGGCTTCTAATCTTTCCCTTATAGTTCAAACCTTTACTAATAACAACTCTCCACTCTGTGGACATCCCTGAAAACTCCATTTAAAACATCTTCTAGAGACTCTCTAAAAAGAATGAAAAGCAATTGTGGAAAATCAGGTCCTTGACAGAATATTTCCAGCTGGAAACCCTAGACTGTAAGCCATCTCTGAAGAAAATAGGGATGGCTTCCGAAAGAAAACATGGATTTTATTTTCTTTCTTCAAAGATGAGTTATTGAACTAAATATCATGCTATATAATGTGGTATTAAGTCATTGCAATCAGGAAAAGCTACTGATTTTCTTTTTCTTGTATTCTCTATGCAAAGGTTCTTCTAAGAGAGCTTTGCTTGGCTTTGCTTTTCATGGAAATGGGGTGTGGTGACAGTACAGAATTTCCTTGTCTTTTCCAAGTATTTTTCTGGCCCAGGGAGTCAAGTGCAGGCCTTAGACAAAAACACATACCCACCCTTGTCAACCATCAAGAGATGGAGCCCAGCTGTGCATGGGGGGATGCTTCTGCTGCAGAGTTGAGTCTGATTTGGTTCCCAATAAATTTTCCTTCATTACCCTATGCTGCAGGAGATGGCACATCTTGCACTCACAGTTAAGCAAAGATCTTGCTGCTCTGTGTAGAGATGCCTTGAGAAGGGCCTCACACAAAGCTGTACTCACCTGAAACATGGAGATGTTCTCAGTGTCCTGCACGTACAGATGGCCAAAATACACCTTTCCAGGCCTTTGCCTGAACTAAGGGAGCAGGGGTTCAACCTGTAGGGAAATCTGTTGTTAGTTGTGCTATGGGACTGCTGTGGGATGGTGGCTTTTACTCTTGTTACAACAATGGGCAATCAGAGGGACTAAGCATATTTCAGCATGGGGGTGGTGTTTTGTTTTGTTTTTTCTTTCCTATCATCTGCTTGATTCTTCTTGTAGTCCAGCCTCCTGTTGCCTTTTCTTGAGAAACGTCAGAAGCAGTTCTTTCTGGTGGGGGTTTTTTGTAGTTACAGAATCAAGTGAAGTGAGACCTCCTCCACTGCTGATGTTTGTAGGAGCCAGGGGCTGTGCTGCACGGAGATGTCTCTGCTGTGCAGGCTGGTGCTGTGTTGGGGGTGTCAGCTCCTGAAAGCAGAGTCACCATGCCAGCACAGCCCCATGCTGGGGTCAGCTGCTCTGTGCATTTACAGGTGCTGTCAGGTTGTGGATGAGCAGGAGCACCCCTGGGCAGTGCCCTGGTGTGTGGTGGTGCCAATTCCCCAAAGCTCTGCTCATGTAGAGTGGTTGACTCGTGAAGGATACCAGTTAGGCAGCAGCATCAGGGCTTGGCAACTTTGCTACCCTGAGAAGTCTCATCTGGCAATGGGATGAGCAAACACTTTTTTAATAGTTCTTGTAAATGAAACAGCCTGCTGGAGAGCTTAAAATTCAGGTCCTTGTATTTAAAAGAAAACTCTTTCATTCTATTCTTCTATAGTCAAGAAAGTGAAATTAGTCTCCACTGTGCTCTCTGCCTTCCAAGCTCTACGTGAATGGAGAGGGAAGGACAGAAACTGCTTGAAACAGACACTAATGGCACCAAAATGTGACAGAACTGACTCTGTTTGAATCCTTTTTGAAGTCCTTCAGATCTGTCATTGGGATGGCTTTCCACCATCTTCAGTCAGATTTTTCACTGTTTTCCAACCCCCGTCTGTAATTTAGGCACTACCACAAAGGACGTATGAAAGCAAAATATGAGGAGGGCTGTCTTTTTTTCCAGAAGTGATTTCATATGTGTTTCATTACCATAAACCATCAGGGAAACAGGAAAATATGACTGCAATACAAAGTGCATTCAAAACACATCATGAGTCTTTGTTAACGAGTGACCACGGGGGTATTGATCAGTGTTTGATTTGTTTTGCTGCTGTAGCAATGCTTTTCTGTGCTGCCCTGAACACAAGTTTTTTCTATTTTACTTTTTTTGTTGTTTTAATTACGGAATCATTCCAGGCATAGAGTCCTGAGTTAATAGCATCTAAGATGGGAAATTCATCAGGATTGTTCTTGTTTCTTTGCTTAAAGCATTATCTTATGAGTTCCTTTATTTCTATCAATATATATGTCTGTCTTTGGAAGATGACACAGTAGGTAATTTTTTAAAATAATATAATTTTTTTGTTCGCAAATGGAGTATGCAAAGATATAAACTGACTTGGCATCTTTCTCTGGCTTCATCAAAGAAATGGCAGCTATAACATTTATATAGCAAAATGACAAGGACTAGATTACCATATTCTTCCAACAGCAAGAATTTCCCAGAATTTATTTTCATTCTATGTATTGTGGCAGGTGCGCAGGTGTGAAACAAATAAATAGTGTGGAAGAAACCTTCCAGAGAGAGAATACATTCCAAGATGGTTATCTTGGAAAAATTGAGAACTCCTGCTCAGTCTCTTCAACTGCTGAATAAACCCAGCTTCAGAACGTCATGCAAGCTGTTAATCTCTCATTTTGTTTATGCCTTAATCGAAAACTTTCATTGCATGTTCAGAGGTAATATCTTATGTAGCAGTGATGCTGAATGTACAGCACTATATGTTAAATCATTCATACAGGTTTAGAGATAGTTACCTCTAAATGACAGTCTGGGTTTATTAAGGCTTTGTTTAGTGTCTGGAAGCAGCCCAGGGTGAGGGTAGTTTGTTTTGCCAGCAGCAGTGTCATTAACGTACAATCTGTTGGAAAATGCTTTGCTCTTCAGAAATAAACTCCAGCATATAGTTGTGGTGAAGTGGACCCGCATGATTTGTATGCGTTCAAAGCTGTTCTCCTGATTATTGATTAAGGCACTGTTCTGTGAAAGTCAAGCATTCAAGAAAGAACAGTTGTGGTTGCAGGGTTTCTTTCACTGGAGAAATGCTATGGATTTTTTTTTCCTCAAATTTACAAAGGTGAAAGTGAGGCAGAACTTGTTGACAGGTTTTTCATGGGGGGCCGGCGGGATCTACAGAACTAAATTGGAAGAGATACCTGGTTGTGTAAAAGCCAGAGAGAAATAGAGAGCCATTTGAAGGCTTTTCTAAAGGTGTTAAAAACTCAGCTCTTGCTGAGTGCTTGCAGTTTTAGCAAGCATGTCTGAGCTGGCCTGCAGAAAATGCATTTCCACCTCAGAGTGAAAATACCACCAAGAACCCAGACACAGGCTGATCTTCTCATCCCAGCCAGGGCCTGAATAGGAAATGAAAAAGCATAGAGTGCTGATGCCACCACTGAGGAGCGCAGTCTAGGCATATTTTCCACTGTAAATGCCTTGTCTGGATGCCCTTGCTGTGGGCAGAGATGCAGGCCTGCTGCTGACCCCAGTGTCTTCCTGCAGCACTGTGTGTTTCAGACCCACTGCACACAGAGGCTCCTGCGGCTGCTGTCACGGGCTGCTGCAAGCACTCATCCTTCTGAAAATGAGCAGCTCAATTTTGCTATTGGTCGGTATGCCAAGTGATCCGAAGTCTTGGGAAAAATGAGGTGGATTTCATTTTTTTCATTCACTCGTTTTGTTTCTCTGTGCAGTTGAAAACCTTATGAAAGCCAATGTTTCTCATTTTTGGGGTGTCAAAGATTACTTCTAAAAGCAATTGCAAAGAGTATTTCATATATTTGCCTAAAAATTTATTCTTCTATCTCTTCTTGCTTGTTTAAACTGTCAAATACATGTCATGGTATGGACCAAGATAAAATATATTGCGGTGTTTTTTTTTCCAAAACTTCTTATTTTTTTAAACAAGTGCAAGTTTTGTTTCTACTTGATTTGTAGCTAACCAGTCTCCTGAGGCTTCAAATAATCAGCCAGAACCCCCCTAAAACTCTTTACTTCATCTGTCAACAAAGTCTGATCTACTCATATGAACAAGCTCTCTGGAGTTCCGTGGTTTTCAGCCAGCAGGAAGGTCTCTCCTCATCTTCATGTGTGGATATGGAAGCAGTGACTGGAGAGGACTGAGGGGACTCGGCAGGGTCTGCTGTGCCTCAGAAACATTGTGTTCCTCAGAGGGAAGTATTTCTGTTGCTTGTCTTGCCAGGGAAGTGCATCCATTTAGTGAACCATGCCAAACCCTCAATGTCTTGCATTAATAGCAAACAAACAGACCAACATCAACAGATGCTGGGAAATGGGAGATGACAGCCAGCCAGGCTCTTTGGTGGTACACAACGAAGACAAGGGGCTTGTGTAACCTTAGCACGTGAGCCCAGCGTTATTCCACTGTGCAGTGGATTTCCTGGTCACTGCACAGAGCTCCCCACGTGTTGTTTATCCTTTCCCTTGCCCATGGATAGGATTGTCTTGTAATCAGTGACAGACGCAGGGATGGTTTTCTGTCTCTTGATCTCAGGGGGGAACCGTGGTGGAAGGAGAGGAGTGCACATCGTTTCTGGCTTTAGGCAGATGATGGTTAAGCTGAATGGCTAAAATAAGATCCAGCCCAGGCATACTGTTGACAGCACTCAGGGAAAATTCCCAGGGACGGATTCCAGCTAACCCTGGTGCAGCCTGCCCACCATAACTGCAAGTCTAGCTGTTGGCAGCTCGAGATGTGTGCAGAGCACTGAGCTCTCCTGTCTCCTTCGTTTTCCCCCAGATGTTTATTTTAAATAGCCCTTTCCTCTTATACATGTCTGGTTCCACATGTTCCCGTGTTAAAGTCAACATAAGGTTCCAAATAAATCCCCGATGCAACTGTGGCAGCTTCACTGAACTTAGTGACAACTGCTTTGAGCTACAGAGGGTGGTGACTTCATTGGAAACTACAGCAGGAGAAGGAAACGAGGATGGAAAAAGGAGGTCTGGTTTTGAATTCCTCTCTTTGCAGACTTAGGGCATAAGTATCCAGAGGTCCCAAGGACAGTTAATCCACATTAATTTCTGATGCAAATTACTTCAAATGCAGGAACCTAAACATTGGAAATTAGGCTCCCTAATATGTTGTGGCAATTCGGTTTTGTTTTTTTAAGTGTTTAGGCAGTGTGTTTAATGTACTTTAACTGCTCAATGGAGCCCCCATATCATTGTCTACCCCGGGCTCTCAAGTTGGTATAAAACCTTGGAAACAATGTAGAGTTTACATACACCTTTTACGTGATGTTACTGTCACCCTGGGCTAAGCATAGAAAAATTTGCTTGTTTTGTTTAGGCGTGACTTTTATCTGTAGGGTATGTGGAATTTTTTCCAGGTGCTGCTCTTCCTTGAGCTTATGGTTGTTGAATTTCAAATATTGGCAATTGATGACAGAGCCTTTAATTTTTCTTCAAGGTCAATCTGTGCTCTTTCACTTGGGAAATCCCTGGAAAGAGTTTAGGGCTATAATCTCCAAAGATGAAAATCCATTGGTTTTAATGGAGTTGTGTCAGCAGGGAACTTGCTTGTTAGATTTGGCAGAGCAATGGAGACAGCCTGATGGCAGTAGCTTCTGTTGTTGTCCCTGCAGAGAGGAATGAGGACATGGATAATCCTCTTCAAAAAGGATTGGACTCTCTCTGGATTCCCCACACAGAATTTCAGAATGAGTTTCATGCTGCATCTGTATTTCTCTGCAGAAAAAATATGCTGCTGAAGTTTAGATAATTGAAGCCAGTTAAAAATGTTTATTTGTACACACAGTCACAGTTTGGGATGCAGGAACAGAACCCATGAGTAGGAAATCAGGTATCAGCAGTAACGTGCTACTACATGGAGCATGTGGGGCAGAACCCTATCTTGTCTTTCCCATGAGGAGGAGAAACGTGGAGTGCTGGGCTTCTGTTTGAGGAGCCCAACAGGAAACACTGTCCTGTGTCTTGTGTGCTTTGGTGTTGCAATACAGTTCATCTGCAGGCTGTGACTTCCAGAGTGGCCTGTTGTCCAGTGCAAGGCAGCAGCCACAGCCCATTACAGCAGCACCCTTGGTAACAAGGGGCCCATGCTGGCCCTAAGCTGACACTGGGCTTTCTGCTGCTGCATCACAGCTGCCTCTGGTTCCCTCTTAGGGCATTTGAAATGGAGAGGGCTTATTTACACTGTCCTGCAGCATTGGCACATCCTCACCCTCCTGGTCCTTGTAAACGTGGGGTTTGCACACTGGGACTGTTCAAAGCCTTGGGATTCTGTGTCACAGAATTGTTCTCGCTGCAGAAACTCTGTAGGTCAGCAACAGCACTATAAATATCTGTTCTGCTTTAACACTGAAAGGTTCTTACAGCCTTCTGAATACCTGTGTCCTCCTCTTGTGGGGAATACACTGGACTTGGTATCTCTTCATTAAGTACTTTAGTCAGTAGTTTTATTTCATACATAAATGTCAGTTCTTACCTGTAGGAGCCCAAATACATATTTTGCATGTTGTTTACATATAGATGTGTACATAAAATCATACATGCATCTTTTATGGAGAGTTTGTGCATATCTGTACTGTGGGTGTGTTTGCCTGTACAAAAATATTTGAAAAATAAATTAGAATATATTTTTGTATAGGGTTTTTCTGTAATACTGGCAGGTTCTAAGAAGGATATACCCTGCCAAAATTATCTCACAAGGTGTCTAGAAAAGATGGTCTTTTAAACATCTTAAAAATTCCACAGTATTTGCAGAAAAGCCAAATGAAGTGGTGACCTCACAGCAGCACGAATGATCCAGAAAGCAGGAGGTATAAGGTATAATCTCCATATGCTGTAAATTAATATGGGTACAATCCCACATGCTTTCCATGTACATATGTGCCAACGCTCCTCCAAACTTCATTCTGAAAACTCAGCCATGGCTGCATGGAGCTTCTCCATCTTCAGCTTCTGTTTTCTTCTGAATACTGAGAGGGTCTAAATGACTTTGTCTATGTTAATTGAAATAAATTATATTTTTCCTCAGGCCTTAGATGGCTTTAGACAGTGAACTGATATCACTTCCTCTATGAGAGACGGGGCAAAAGAGAAAACAGTGTTTGCATCATGTTCATGTGAACTAACCTCAGCTGCTGTAAAATGCCATGAAACCTCTCAAGCCCAGTAACCCCAACCTCTATTAATCTTTCATGCAACCAGAAACAGAAAGGTGCAGCAAAACAGCAACAGCAACCTGAGGGCATGGCAAGTGGCTTTATGTGACTGAAAGGAGCTAGGTTCAGTAATACTTCAGCTGCTGTGTCCTAGACATTATTTGTGCCACATATATTTTCATTAATGTTTATTAAAAAAAAATCCAGGAAAAAAATATTTTTGGCTTTTCAAAAAGCTGCCTTTGCTTCTCCTTCCTATCACAACTGAAAAATATTGGCTTGCTCCAGTCAGAGGCTGGAAGTTGTGCATGTTTATTGCTGCGTTTTCTGATAAGCTAAATCTGCTAATGGTAGGTAACACTGGGAGAAAATTAAACACTACTTCTGTGAAAAATATAAATCCTAGCCACTGACTATATTAGCAAACACTGAATGATAATAGGCTCCCATATTAAAGCATCAATTAAGCTTGCTGTAACGAATGCTTGTTGCAAATCAGGACCACAGTCTTGTAATAGAAAAGTACATAAGGATATTTTAATACACTAATGAAGTTATGCCTTAAATGAAAAGACATATTTGCATAAGTTTGCTTTTACAGGAATAACTAAGTGCAAAGGAAGTTTGAATGAGTGTGTTCAAGAGGAAAGGAGGCTTTTGTATGAACTGTCAAACAAAATTCCTCTAAAAAATTCTTATTTGTTGAGTTCCTGAATGGCTGTTAAGAGAGTGGAGTCTGCAGAGCACTGAAATGAAACCTTCCCATAAGGAGGAAGGAGGGGAAAACAGATGCCCATTTGACTAGAAGCGTGAAAAGTGTGTACAGGGGGTCAAAGACTGTCAGGACAGAGAAGAAGATGAGATGCCTGGTCTGCCAAGACACACCACCTGTCTGAAGTGGCAGAACAGATTGGAAAGCACTGGTGGAGGGGGGAAAAGACATGCTAATACTTATTACTTTAAACAAAGAGTGTGGTCTAAGGAGCCACAATAATAGGAAAGTCAAATAATTGGGGGAGGGAAGGTGAAGTGTTTGACAGCGATTTTTGTTCAGCTTAACAGAGACAGAGGGTGAAATGAGAGCTCTGCACAGGGGCAGTGCTGCTGCACTCAGAGGGCTGGATCAGCTCAGCATTGGCCTAAACGGCACAGGTCCATTGGCAACTGTGTGAACCTGATCATTCAAGGACCCTGGTTCTGCCACGAAATCAGCATCCTGCAGAATCCTGTGTTTTGTGTTCTTTGTCTTCAGGCTTTGGTTCAAGCATTCAGGCTGTAGGTGTTTGGAAGGCCCCAGTTTCTCTTGATGGGTATGGTGAATCTCTCAAGCTGGTCTGTGTTCACATTACATTTAGGAATAGAGGTCCAAAGTGGATTTAGTTTTTAGTCCATGTGCTGAAAAGTTCAGAGCACCTGGTTGGTAGCTGAGCAGCCTTGCTGGGCTGATGTGGAGCCTCCAACGTGAGCTGTGCTAGGCAGGAGGAAGGGCAAGCTCCAGCCAGGTCTCCACTGCCAAGGAACCATTAATCATCTTGCTACACAAACCACACTGACAGCACTGCTTGGGGACAGGGACAGAAGTTTAGGGATATTGCTTCTCCTTTTCTTGTTTAAATGCATCAGTGAGTCTGGTAATTTGTGTTGTACAATGAAGATCTTGGATTGTACGTTCTTGAAGGGTTCTTTTCTCTGAAATTCCTGGTACTTGGTCTTTACTCTGACTCCATTGTAACTGCCTTGGCTGACTGACTGAGGAGCTAGCTAATAGCCAGGATGAACTTTATGTCTGTTTAAATGCTCGTGGCTTTGGTGCATAATGTAATATGATGCTGTCCCCTGGGACATCGTGGGAAAATGTAAAAACCAATTCCATACGCATGTTTGCAATATTAGAAAGGCAGCTTGATCAGGTTGGGCAGGCTCAGATTCTTTTTTTAGTAGGACAAGTAAAACAAGATTATGTTCCTCAAACTCTTTGGATTAAGAATTTCACATGAGTAAATATTTATAGAAGTTATATTTAATGGTTTCTTCTCTGTAGAAGGATAGCTTATTTTATTTTTTAATGAGACTTCTACAAACTGAGACAGCTTGGTAGACCCAACTTTTTCCTCACTTAACCATGTATACCAGGGTAAACAAAAATCCAAAATCAACTTCAGTTCTGGCATTCTCAATTGCCTAATTAAAGGTTTATAGGGATCTTTAGGTAGATGTGTTTAATTACACACCTGACTTTTGCTGTATAAAGTAAACCAGCATGTTCCCTGCATGCAACAGAAAATACTTTCCCAGAATTTACCCAGAAAAGGTCAACTTCTGTTTTGCTGCTCTTACAGAAAGGATGATATTCCAGTGCTTCTTTTGCCAGGTTATTAGTGATAGCGGAAAATGTGACTGCAGGCGCCTGCACTGTAGAGTGACTAAAGGTGAGCTGTGTGGCAGCTTGTGTCCCTGCAAAGGCACCAGGACTCTGGTCCCAAAGCCCTTATGGTGCCTCTGAGAGTCCCCTCCACAGGAGGATCTCAGTCAGAGCCTCACATTCTTCCTGTGTGTCAGCAAACAGTTTGCAGAGCAGTTTGGTCTTGCAGCTTCAGAACATCTTGTGGGATCAAGAGATGAACAAGCACGTAGACCCTGTCCTAGAGAAAGCATGAAGAAAAGTGGCATGTGGAGGAAATACAGCTGAGTTTGACCTGTACTCTTTCAGAGTGACCAGGAATAAGTCACAACATCCTTGCACATTTGCTTCCCTGGTCATAAATAGTGAAATTAAACATTTGGCTGGAGACAAGGAAGTAAAAGCAATTCTCAGTGCCCTGGGCATGGGACCATTCTGGGCCTGAAAAGCTTTAAGAGGTTCCTCTTCATTCAGTTCCAGTTACTTCTGCCTATCTGAACACAAACTTCTGCAGCCTCTTCCCAGGCTTCTTGTTCCTGAAACAAAGTCATTTCCATTTAGAGCCCTCCAAGCCCCATCCACCATAAGCTTTTCTTTGACCTGCTGGGTGTGGACAGTTTCCCCAGAGCACACTGTCCTGCCCACCCTCCCTTTACCAAACACGGGCAACAATTAAGCCAATTAAGCTATATGCAGGATTAAGTCTATAGGGCCAGATTCACAAAGGGACTTCGGTGTTTGAAATGGGAATTAAGCTGATTATCAGCATATCGCTCTCATTATACGGTCTTTGAAACTTTCATAGCCTTGTGCTTGTGCACATTTCCTCTTGGAAAGTTCCTGTGAACAGAATTCCCTTTATGCTGCCCCCTCAGTGAGAACTGCCCCAGGGTGAGTTGTGGGCTGGGGGTAGCCAGCCCCCACCTCTCCCATCCCATCCTCAGGATCCATGAAAAGCCCTTTTCCCCACATCCTTGCAATAGGCTCTCCTTGCTCTGTGTGTAGGAAAGCCTGTTTGAACCATCTTGTTTCACACCTTTATGTAGAAAGTCGTCAGGGAACAAAAGACATTTCTATCGGGAAGGGCTCACAGAGGTTTTCTTTCATGTGTGACAGATGCTTTCAGAATACATTTGAGGGAATCTGCATAATTGATACACAACACCAGTGACCCAGCCTGAATGACTTAAAGTCTATTTTCCTCTCGTGTGGTTCAGAAGCAGCCAGCAGAATTTGTAAGGCTCCATTAAGATGTTCAGGTCTTCAGGCTCTCTCGCAATGGGGACCATCTAAATACCTGAGGAAAAATACCCTGGGTTTCATTAGAAGACAAAATCCTCAGGGTGAAACATGGGAAATCAAATGCGATAAGGAAGTGATTGTGAGCTGGTTATGCATAATGTCAGCCACAGCAGGCTGAGGAGTAATGAAAGGAGGGGAAAATGATGAGCTCTAAACTGCAACAATTGCCCTGTAAGCCTTGGCTGCTGCAAGACATTTCCTTCTCTCTGTCAGTCCTAGAAAGGCTTAGCAAGCTTTTTAATAAAAAGCCAACATGGAAATTTTTTTGACAAGGTACACCGTTCAAAGTGTTGTTTCTGTCAGCAGCACGTTGTACTACCCCTCCCTCTTTGGATTTTCATTTTCATCTAGGCATAAAGGCTCAACCCAAAATGAGAACTCAGGTGGATTAATTTCCTCTCATTAAACAGAAAATATTTGAATAGCCCAGGCTGTGAGCTTGATGATTCTGGTCAAGACTTTTGGTGAGGCTGTAAGTTTCCCAAGGATGAGAGTTAGATAAACATGATGTTTCATTTTACAGACATTTTGCAGATCATTAATTTGCTTATTAATGGTTCTTCCTTTCTTTCTCTGATTTTTCTCATTCCCTAAACTCTGAATTACTACAGTGGCCATACCTTAGTTTCCAGAGTATGTGGGACTGCAGCACTTATGGGCTAGTGGAGTTCTGCTTGGGGTCCCCAGCAGGGCCTGGCCTTCCCAAGGGTCCCTGTAATAAAGACTTCAGCACCATTCAGTAGAGTCTGAGTCTTCCAAAAGACATCCAGAGTCATACAATGCTCAT
This sequence comes from Pyrocephalus nanus, assembly GCA_038380795.1. Taxonomy (NCBI): domain Eukaryota; kingdom Metazoa; phylum Chordata; class Aves; order Passeriformes; family Tyrannidae; genus Pyrocephalus; species Pyrocephalus nanus. Next base: position 17,835,106 of record CM076270.1, on the reverse strand, counting down.
TTCCAATAAGGTGGGCTTATCCCACATTCAGCTCCCTGAGTCACCACAGATCATTGGATGAGTTGCTCTCTTGTCACCACGCTCCATTTAAATTGAGGATAAAGCATTTCTTCACCTGCCAGGAACACTGGCTTTGCACTTAGTTTCTCCAACCTTCCTGTATACTTTCTGGTGTCCCTGCATGAATGGCTTTTGCTGGGAACCCTTGAGAGATGGGATGCAAGACCATCTGGGTTGGATCCAGTGTGGCGGGTCCCAAGTTCTTGAACGCTTCATGGCAGCGCAGCTTTTGTACCTGTAAAGTACCAGTGTGGTGAGCTGGGCCAGTCTCAAAGACAACATTTGCTCCCTTTCCTTCTCTAGTTTCAATAATGTTTCTGAAATCGTGGGTATTCTTCTGTTCCAGTTCTCTGTGTAATGACAGAGCAAAGACGTCTCACAGAGACTGCACAGAAAAGCTTGGGGAAATATGGAAATCACATTAAAAACTATCATTATCAGTAACCATGAATAAGTTATCGGCGCCATTCAGCCTAACATTATAATTGCTATAAATCATTTTAAGACACATTTATGTTTAGTGGCCAGTAAGAGTGAGAAACTTGTGATTTAGTTCTGACAGAACACTAGCAAGTGCCTTTTTACTAAGCCTTGGTGCACAGAGCTCTGCATTACTGCAGGAGCTGTTGGCTGAGAAGGCAGTGTCATATACTGTGTATGGCTGCTTCAGCAAGCCAGGTAGGTTTTGTACAAGTGAACCCAGTGTGAACCAATTCCAACCAGAATGCAGCCAACAAAGGAAACGGGAAGCCTGAGCTCTGAGTTTCAGGTCTTCATCTTATTCTTCCCGTTGGTGGAGAGACTCAAGCCCCTCTTCCAACCCAATCCATTCTGTGATTCCCCACAAATGGGCAGGGTGTGCTAAACTCCTACAAGCCAACTTGTGCAGCTCCAGGACAGGCTTCTCCAGACATCCCAAAACTTTCCAGCACTCTATCCAGTAGGGTAGCACACTCCAGGAATTTGGCAGTGCCCCTTGAGTAACAAACTTGGGTTTTCCTGAAGGAGCAGAGCGGTGCTGGGCTATCTGTAGGGTACTAGAGAATCAGCTTTGTTGCTTGCTGCAGGAACATACATTTGGGATAAAGGGACTAAGTTACAAAGGAAAGAAACTGCATAGTATGTTATCAAAGTTAATACTGAATAAGAGAGCTTCTCTTTAACTTCTGCATCCTTTCACTTGCTTATGAGGAGCTTTGAACCTAGTCCAGGCTTAATGTGTCCTGGAGAAATCTTGAAGGAATGTCTTTTCTACTCTTGTTTGAAGTTGGGTCTGTGTTACCCAGGCCACAAGATTATTTGCTCTTTTCTTTAAACCAAATGGAAAGATCCAGCTTTGTTTTCTTTCCCATTCATAATTCTCATGTTGGGAAAGCTAAAACATCATATGACCATGAAGATGTTTGGGTCCTTTTGTCTCCTTTGCTAATGTTTTGATGACTATGCTTATTTCTGTTCTTTTTTTAGATTACCCATTGCCTTCATCTTTGTGCTCTTTCTTGTTCATTATGGAGCCTTAAGACATAGTAGCAATATTTTATAAATCTTGTATCACAACACTTTGTAATTCTACCTGCATTTTAACAAGAGAGGTAAAATTTACTACTGGCAATCTGTAGGGTTCAAAAACACTCTTTGGACATGGAGGAATTAAAAAAATGGAGACAACACCTCTTATAATTTTTACAAGATTGCATTTATGGTCACCATGGTCTGTAGTATCCAGGAAAATGTGTTACTTTGGCTAGGAATCACTGCACCTGCATAATTCTTTGTTCAAATCTCCTGCAATATTAGTCTAGGTCCTTGTATTACAAAAAAATTTCACTGTGATTAAATGGAATTAGTGGATGATACAGTACTTAATGCAGAAGTAATAATATGACTTCCCTCATTAGTGCCGGACTGCTATAGCTTCTTAATTGATTTTAATCGGCATTTAATTAGAAAATGTGAATCCCCTGTGGCTAGTTCATATTTTACACTATTCTAAGGTAGACTATTATTTCTTTTCTACAAGTGGCATCCCAATTTCAGGTGAGGAAAAATATGAAATCTTGTATTTGGCTTGTGACCTTTGGCATTCTCTCTGTGCATCACAGACTTGGGCTGTTTATGAGCCCTCAGCCTCTAAAGGTCACCATCACCTGTCTCAGGAAAGAATCCCTTTTTCTATCTCAGCTTTTCCTCTGGAGTAGAGTTTCCTGGTGTTGAAGTACCTCACAGGCTGTTGTACAGCAGTATCCAAGTATTTCTGTGGGAAATAACACAAGGACTTTGTGTTCAGAACTTGTGGGAAGATACAACGAAAGTTTGATCACTTCTGTAGGACTGAAAATACCCACGAGTCCATATATTGAAAGGGTGGTGAGAGGGACTCAGTGTAATAACTATATTGTTTCAGCTCCAGAAGGAATGCCTTCAAACAGAGAGGGAGAATATCCTGCTCTTGGAATGAATAGCATAAAGAAATCCCTGTGCTAGCATGATATGGAAGTTTTATCGCATTCTGGATTTTCAATTGTGCTGTATTAAACCATATTAATATTTGGTTTTTCTAGGGCAGTCGAAAATCATTGGTAATGATGAATTTTTCATTTACACTAGTGCCAAATGATCAGCCTTTGTGCTCCAAGGTCAGTCAATCATTCCACTCTAGCGGAACGTTTCTGCCTTTAAGGCAAATGAAACTTTTTTTCTCTCTGTCTCAAGTGTGGATAACGTATGGGACAAACTCACTAATAGCTCATCGTGTGTGCAATGGCTGTTGCCCTATGATCCATCAACATACCCAAAATGAAAAGTGATTTCCCCAGAGACGCAGGGTAAAGCTGCTCATAGCTTTTTTTGTGTACCTGAATGTAGATTCTCTATTAAGCAGCCAGTTGAAGCAGAGTCTCTCTACCCAACCATGTTGTGACTTGCTAAGAAGGAAAAAAAACCCCAACCCCTAGACTCTGATCCAAACGTGGATATAATATATGGAGATCTTGATTCCAAGGGCATTCAGAACAGTAATCCTTCCCACCACTGCAACAACATGAGCTCATGCTGAAGCAAAATTGTATTTAAACAAAATGATCTCCGAAAACATTAATCCTAATAGTCCATTTTGTAATGGAAACCTTACAGGCTTATTGCCCGAATTGTGGTTTTGCTGTGAGTTATGTATGGTGTGGATTTCTCAACAGTCATTTGCCTCAGTACAGCAAAGGAGAAGGCAGGTGTGGCTGCCCTTACAACATCACTTCCAAGCAAAAGCATCTGACCCTTTGGTTTCTGGCTTTGTTTGGCACAGAAGTACAACTACAGAGATTTTTCAGTGACGTTCCCTCATTTTGTCTTTCTTTTAATATTGCTGCTCTGAGATTGGTGGTATATTGAAACTTGAGTAATTACATCTGCCTGCATGGTATATTTAGCCTTACAACACAATATTCCTTTCTTTGCTTTATGTCTTTTCTTTTTTTTTTTTTTTTATTGCCTGTTTTCTGAAGCGTTTGAATGTAGCTCAAACTGTTAGGTTGAAAGCTGTAGGTTTCTGAAAGGTAAAAATGAACAAACAAAAACTCCACCAAAGCTCACTAAATCAACATATTTGTTTGCAAACCAGCACCAACAAAAAGGTTGCTGAGGAGACCTCTAATTTTTTTTGCTTCATATCCTTGCTTTGTGCTGCTTGCCTGTCCTGCCTTCCCCCTTCTAATTTATTCTCTAATAGTGTGCCTTTGTTTCTTCTCCCCCACCTGCTGTTGCATTTTTCATCTGCCTTCTGTGTTTGTTTCCTGTACCTTCTTCAAGTTTTCCTCCCGAGGAACCTTCCATCCTGAAGACAGCATTTTTTGAGGGAATATCTCCCAGTAAATACCAGCAGACCAGGTTCTTAGGTGCCCTGTAATGGTGGAAATCAGACACAGTGAGCAGGATTGACCAGAAACTATTTCTACTAGCATTTTACTTTTGTCCTAACCCACTTAGGCTGGCAGGAATAATTCCAATGCAAGGATGTGAACAGCAGTTGGATCTCAGGCTGGTTTAGTGAGGAAATGCTCTAAATCCACTCCAGCGGGTTGGTTGATTTGGACTTTAGCACAGACTTTTCACACTGTTTTTTGTCCATCTCTGTGATGGTTCAATGAGTGAGGTGCCCAAATGTGAGGTCATGCAGTTTCCAGTTGTCCTTGTTGGTGTCTGGACAAGGAGTTTTCATTTTGCATCTGTGTTACTGGTTATGTCTGGACATCCTTAGGCATTTGAAAGCACTTTAGCACTGGTCTAATTATGCTCTTACTAGGGGCAATGGTAGAACTGCTGTTGACCTCACAGGAAAGAAGTTTGACAAACGCCAAGTGGTTTTGAAAAGCCCAGTGAAGTGCTCTACAGTTGTCCTGCTATTCTGGAGCAGGAATGAATAGGGATGTTAAGAGTGCTGCTTAATGGCCCTTCTCGGGCCGCTCCTTCAGGGGTGGCTCTCGCTTTTGCCGAAGCCAGTGGGGAGAGTGAGCATCATACAGGAGCTGCTCTGCGGGAACTGCCCCTGCTCATGCTCAGATTCTACTTGAGATATTTAAGATTTATTTCTAAAGGCTCTTATAAATATAGTTTTGTGGTACACGTGCCCGAGGCCAAGTCAGAAGCTCACATGGGTCGAGTGTTGTTCTGCAGCAAAGACAAACGGGCATGAGAAGCTTAGGGGAAGTTGGGTAAAAATGCAGTGCCTGCATCTGCTCTAGAGAGAAACTTGAGAAGTGGCTGTACTCCCATGTTTCTTGAAAATGAGAATCTCTTACTAGCCCAAAGTGGAAAAATGCATTATGTTTGTATGTAATAAAATGTGTTTGTCTTTGAAAAATCTATTTATAGGCCTTGTCAATGGCAGCTGTTCAGCCCGCTGTCTCATTGCTACCTGCCAATTTTCTCTTTATGCTTCTATTAACTGGAGCTTTGGGATTCACAGTTTATTCTAATTCATTCTTAATGATAGAGAGCCAAAGTCTCTTGTGTCAGTACTTGTGAGATACACTGAAGCACTGGAGTCAAACTCGTATGGAGAAGGAATTTTTTTTTTTATTTCTCTATACTTGTGGATGATTCTTATACGTTCAGAGTATCAGTATCACAACTGGTGTCAAAACAGAATGTGTCAGTAAGAATAAGGTTTTGCAATCTGCATTGTTTTAAAGGACTTTGACCCTGTCCATCTATGAATAATTTCTTGGTCTCGGAGATATTCCTTTAGTCTTTTAGATAGGGGCCAAGTAAAGGTTGCTGTCACTTTTACTGAGGCAAACCTGTGTATCTCTGAGATGTGATTCTGTTAAAGGGTTATCTGAGTGCTATCTCAGAGATGTTGTTTAGCAGTGTAGAGAAATGCTTGCTTTTGTAATGCAGATTTCTAAGCAGAGTTAGTTGTCACTTCTCCTTTCATTATCTCTGAAACTTCATAGAGCATCAACTTGGCGTTAGAGACACTGATGGGAAGTCTGTGAGAAAGTTTAGCACACTTAAAGCAGGCAGAACAAGATCATGTGGATCAGGAAAAGCATTATTTCTGAAATACCATTTTCCATTATATGTCTCAGCAGCAAGTACTGCTGCTGTTCTGTGTGTGAGTGGGTAGAGGTGACTGCATATTTGTGATATTTAGTTGATCTATTCCAATAAACTTGGCTTCATTCCCTCCATACAGACAGCAAGTCAAAGGAAGATGTATTTAGCAAGAGGCATCCTACTGAAGTTAAAATTAAAAGCTATAAAAAGAGCTGACACTTTGAGTTAGGCAGAAGAAACAATCCTTTATTGTCCCAATGAGGTTGAAGCATGACAGAAATGAAGGCTCAGTATGAATGAGTTAATAACAAAATCTAGTGCCTTGCCATGTTCTTAGAGCTGTTCAAGGGTGTTGAAGGAGAAAATGCAGTCTCAGGTCATACCATGATATTACTGGGTGCAATATGCACTGGTGTCCAAGGGAATTGTGCTGTTTGTGCCAGGATTGAATTGAAAACTTCATGGTTGGTTATTTGGTGGTTTGTTTGTTTGTTTTTTCATTGCTTGGATGTGCAGATAAATACAGTAACAGAAGACTGTCAGAAAATTAACAGAAAAATTATCAGTGGATATCAAGACTAAAGCATTTCTCCTACCCTGATTGTATTACCCTTGAGCAGCCAGGAAAGCTATAAAAGAAAACAAATTGTCTACTGTAGCAAACTGACTGCTTTAATATCTACTTCCATTTAGAGATAGATATTTGAGAAATAATTAATATTCCTAAGCTGTACAAAACCACCACTTCAGTTAACCATAAAAGAAGGGAAAGAACAATAGGTGAAAATGCAGTGGACTCAAACAGAAATTAAACTGATGTGCTGGAAAAATAGACACAGACCATGGAATCCTCTCAGTGATGGGTACCCAGAAAGCACAGATGCATAACATGGTCAAATATTCCTTTATGCACTTCCTTCCCCCCCACCTTTTTTAACCTGAATTTTAAAAGTTCTCTGCATGAGGTTATTTTTCTTCTTTCTCTGTATTGAGGGTCTTTGTAGAAGTGCAGTAAAAACACAGAAAGGAAATGGAGAGTCTGCTGAGGACAAGTGACCTAATTTATGGCTTTATGTCCCAAGTCTCCCCAGAATGTCCAAGGATAACATCAGCTAGCTCGCTCACGGTTACTAATTATGAGAAAGCTTGGCAGGGTGACCTGAATCTTTTTATTAGACCCAGTAATGTGACTGGGGGAAGAAGGGAAATATCTGGAGTAAATAAGATCTTCTACCAGTTCATTAAAAATATATGGTTTGGATTGTTGGAAGATGCAACAATCCTGGGCTTCCTGACAAGACCATGTTGGTGACCACACAAACCTTCCAAACTACCACTAATGTATGCACAGCAGCTTTGGATAATTTATTTGTTCGTGTTCTAAGATGCAGGGCCTTGAATGGACATGACTTCCGAAAGGTGGGTACCTGGTAATTTTGGGGGACGTGTGGTGAACTTGGAGACAACTTGGAGCGGGTTTGTCAGAGTTGCTGGAATTAGATCAGCATAGGCTGCTTGAGGGACTGGCCAACACACAGATATGGGGGAGAAATAGGGGAAAGGTACAAGTGTGAGTTGAGAAGTTGTTGTGAAAATCACTAGTTACATAATTTAAAGAAACGACTATCTGAGAGGGGGGAGAAGAGAAGGCAATATGGCCCTTTCAATGCAAAAGAAAACTCTGAATCATTGCTGAAAAAAACAAATGGCAAGGTCATTAGATTGACAATGAATAATAGAGCAGCTAAGAAAGGCAATTGTGTGCTTCCATTCTTAAGAAAGCCATTTCTTCTGGCAACCAACCATCCCAACCAGAGACTGGAGTCTTATTAGAGTAGGAAATGAGTTGTTCTGCTGACTTCACGCGTGTAGTGAATTGGCTGCAGAACTTCTACGACAAAGTTCTTTTCAAACAAGTAGCAAATTGCAGATGAGATTCGTTAATATGCCTCACGGCACTCAGCTGTGTTAGTACATGCCAGAATGTGCACAACATATGGAGTTTAGGTATAGATTTAAACGTGTTAAATTTGACTCTCAAATTAGATTGATTATGTTAGTGTTAGACAAATATTATCTGAAAGGACACAAACACAGTAGTTATCAAAATAAAGCACCAAGCAGAAAGATGGATGTAGCGTGCCCAGGCTTAGCTAATTCCTGTGCTGAACTTTATCAGGACACTGAAGCTCTGCTGGTTTCTCACTTGTGTGAAGTGACTGTACTGTGTGATGGCAGTAAAGTCCCACAGATCTGATTGCAAAGATTAGTGAAAGGCTCCGTGTTACTAAACCTCTGTCATTCTTCCTCTGTTTTCCATATTATATTTTGAGGTATAATGAGAAGAGACAAAACTTCTGTTTTCCTGTGCAGGGAAGGCACGGGATATGCCATAACTCTTGGTGTAATGAGGGCGCCTGCTGAGAGAACTAACAATAGACCATTCACTAAAAAAGCACCAGTAATTAATCCTGGAGTTATACAGGGATGTAGGCTAGTTAGAGGCCTGGTGTAAATGAGTATAGTCTAATGGTACCCTAATTTACACCACGTATCTATGGCATTTAAAACTATTTACAGTATAAGCATTAGTTTTTATAATTTGTCTTGCCAGAGGAGAGATTCTCTTCTATATTGCATTGTGTAAGTGCTGTTTTCAGCATTTGCCGGGAGAAGAACAGTCAGGTCAGCTTGTCTAGTTGGAAACTGTTGTTCAGTTGAAAGTAGTTGCAGTTTTCATGATAAAAAGTTGTATTATGTTAAATGTATTCCTATACTCTTGTATCAAGCAATCGTGTAATTAAGGGATATACCAGGGATTTCCACCGTTGAAACCAACCACCTATTCTGAAGACTTTAATATAGCTGTAAAAGCTGATTATATGTTGGAGTGTGAGTGTAAAGATCTTGGAGAAAGAGCTCTTTAGTGCACATAAAAGACATCTCTATATAATGGCTTATAAACATCTTCCCTCAAAACCTGACAATATTGAAGGGAGATGATGAAGAGCTACTCAAAAATCCATTTAACTGATAAGCTGAATGCTCCTAATAAGGCAATTTCAGGCATCACAGTGAAATAAGTGAAAACACACTCTGAAGCAAGAGTCTGAGCCACAAGAAATCCTGCCCTTTCAGGACAATTTTTACATAAAGTGTGTTCTTTAGACTTCATTTAGTGGTGATAATGTCACACCTTGAGGTACCCACAGTTGGCACCTGCTGCCACTCTCTCAGTGCCAGGTATGGTAGGAGTAAAGCCAATTCCATCAGTCACCGAGGGGTTGCTCTTAAAAAGTGGCATAACTCAGTTTAATTTCTGTGCAGGGGCAGCACCTGGAGCAGAAAGCCTGGCCTAGCAGGCTGTGGTGCTGAGAGTCTGTCTGCCTGCAGAGGTTGGATCTAAGCTTGCTGTGCTGCACAGGACAGGGGAGCCAGTGCTGGGTGTGAGTGAGCTCACGCCTGGGCACGGCTGCTGCTCAGACACCGTGGGAGATTTAATGAGATCCACAGGGAGAATGAGCCCAGTCATGCCCATGCAGCCCAAGGGCAGTTGCAGCTAAACCAAAGCTCTGGAGCTGCCAGGGAACTTCCTCGTGTGTTTCTTTCCTGCCTTGAGCTTTCACCAGCCCAGGACCTCTGTGTGGCACTCCATGTCATGCAGGACTGATGTCCTAACTCCTACAGAACTGCAGACTGTACAGGCAGGGTTGCTCTCATCTCTTTGCAATCTTCTCTGGTTTTCTTCCACTACACCCTTTGCACCCTTAGAAGAGGTATGGGGAGTGTGGGGTGTTTGACCCCATGAGATAGGAGTTAGAGCTTCCACAGGGAGCTGTAGAGGACTTTCCCTCTGACCACACCAGTGGGAAACTGTACTGAGTTTCTCTGGATTGGAAGTTGCTCTGTGCCTTTCACACAGAAACCTCATTGCTTTTCAGTGTATCCTGTAGAGATTCTTGGCAGTGGTTTCTTCAGTAGCTAAAATTTTCTGCTTACCAATTCAGTTTCAGAACAGGAACAGAAAACCAAACAGAGGGTGCAGATGGGAACAGCAGCTGAACAGGGCAGGGTGAGCCTCAAGTGAGTGACAGTTCCTAAGCAAATGCTCTACATTTCTTAAACTCTTGGATTTTTGCTATTCCGGCACAGCCTGTCTAGAAATAGCAGTGCCTGGGATCAGCTCTCCTTGCAGCAGTGGGTTTTGTGGCAGAGGGGAGCCCTTCTGCAGGGAAGGGCAGTCGGGAGCTCTCTGCAGCAGCTCAGCTCCCTCCGGCTCTGTCCATACCCAGCTCACTGGTGGGATCTGAGTTCAGGGGGTGTTGTGTGTGAGCCCAGGGAGCCCTGGAAGCTGCAAGATCAGAGCCCAAGTTTACATGTGCCATAACCAGGCTTTGTTTTCAAAATAAGGGGCTCTGGCCACAAGGCTGAGCTCTGTGCTCACCTCAGTTTGAAACTGCCTGTTACTCTCAAGTCCTACATCATCCTCTTCTTGCTTCTGCCTCTCTGAGGGCAGGCCTTCAGGGCTTAATTTGTATATATGGTTGACATAATTGTGCATGTAAATTAGACATGCTCTTTTAACTTCATTGCATATCTGACTACCCCATTAAAGAGATTTAAGGGCACCTATGGTCAGTGAAGGTGACTTAAAACTAACTTCTTGCATATCATGTGAGTATACTTTGTCTGTTGCAGCTGGGTCCTGACCAGCAGAAACCATTCCAGGTTTGTTCTCAGCTCATGCCTGATGGCTCCCTTAGGGCCATTATATTTATATATATATGTGTATATATTCATCTCCATATCTATATATAAACTCATTTTTAATCTAGGTTCATTTAGATAAAATAAAGCATTTCAAATATTTAGGAGAGAAAAGGAAAGGACAAGTTGCTTTCTTGTGAGGAGAACTGAGTCTTCCTTGAAGACTGAGCACTTTGATAATTTTCTGCAGCAGTTATCTTCAACACCAGATTTTGGCAGAACATGATTGAATTAGGGCCCGAGGGTACAAATTCCATTTCAGGAGTATGTTGGAAGAAGGAGTCTGCCAGCATAGAGACAGTATCTGCAGTGTAAAAATTTGGGAACAGAAGGCATAGGGTCGGGAGAAGGAGGGGCATCACGACTGGAGAGGGAGCAGCAGACAGAAAGCCTCGGCCAAAGTCCCCTTTGAAGTCTGTGGCAGAGCCAGACGGGGCCCGGGCACCTCAGCACAGGTGAGGGAGGCTGCAGGCAGTGGAGTGCACCTCACTCCCCTGGTGGGAAACACCCTGTAAAGCTGAGGGTAAGATGGATTTTTCTAATCTTAGCCAAGTATTTCTACAAAATCCTTTCCTGTCCCTGTACATTTTAAAAAAATATTACTTTATTTTACCCTGTCTTTGGGATTAGAACATTGGCACTAAGTGCAAATGAGTATTTTCTTCTATGTGCTTGAAGACCACCCAATCAAAAACAGGACCAGAGATCGGTCCACTACTGAACTTCAGCTACTTGCATTGCACCTCTTTTGTTTGTTTTTAATCATTGTGTCACTTACATTATTGTTTGAAGCTGGCAGCATTTTATTTAATCAAGAGCATTTGCTTAATTCATTTCAGTTTCTGCAGCACATGTCTGATGGGGTAAGAACCAGTTACAAATGGCAGCAGTGATAGTGAGTGGCCCAGCTCTTCATGCCCAGAGCAGCAAACTTAAACCTTATAAAAAACCTGGAGCAAACTCCAGGAAAGGAAAACATCCAACTGGATGGAATTGCCTATAAATCCCAGGGGCAAGGGCTCCCTGTGGTACAGTGTGGGGCTCCAGAACAAACCCTGTGTGCAGACATGAGAAAGGGAAGAAGGGGACAGAACAGCTGATAATTTTAAGTAACTGAAGGAATTTTTCAAAAAGAATAATTAAATTTAGTGGGTAAATTAAATAAGAAACTTACTGTGTTGATACAGAAGCAGTAAAAAAAAACAAACAAAAACCAACAGTGCACTGCTTTGCACTGGTTTCTGTTTAAGCTAGGGTTGGCATCTTGCTTTAAGGACATGCATTGTGGGGAACTGCAAATTCAGTCCAGTTCTTCAGGCCCTGTGACTGCCAACTCCAGTGAGCCTGCTGGACTGCAGGAGTTGGATGTCTGCTGAGCAAACTGTGGAGGAGAATGAACAAGTATTAACCTTTTTCTCAGGGGTCAGAGCACAATCAAAATGCCCTTCCACAGAAAGTAACAGAATGAGATTAATTTTACATGCTACAGCTATGATTGTCCAAGTGTTATGGGGAAGGCAGGATAAATTCAGGCAGACAGGGTTTCATTAATTGAGGGAATTTCCAGGCTAATTTACAGGTGTTCAGGGACCTGACCTATTTCAATTTGAATAATAGCTGATGACAGAGTTCAATATGCACCAGCCTTCTATTTAAACAGAGGGGAGAGAATTGTTTTGGGCTGGGGCTTCTTAATTAGTATTCCCCAAATATGGCTTCATTTTGCTAAGCCCAGCCAGCACCTATTTCCTTGTCAGATTTAAACTTAAAATCGATGCATTTAGCTTTGCTCTATGTAGAAGATTAAAAAAACCCAAATCAAAGACACAAAACTTGGGTTATATCTGGTTATTGATTTAAGTTTTAATCTGAATTAAAGGGTGAAAAAAAACCCCAAAACAAAACAGAAAAACTCTGATACTTTTTAAACACTTCCTTTGATAATTAGACTGTAATTTCAAGTTTCATTTGGTTAATGGACAACTATCTTGGCCACTAGCTTTATCTAAAGTGGATACTAATTAATGATAAATTACACTTCCTAAGGTCTTTAACATATTATGCTCACCTGAGTACCAACAGTCACCCCCTACTCACTCTATCAGTAAGAGGGAAACAAAAGAGAGGATGACCACAAGCCATAGAAGACAATTCTGTTACCAGCTCTGGTCTTCCAGTTATTCACTGTAACTTGAAATTACTTGCTATGTTTTAAAATTTCAGTCATAATTTTTAACTGTAGGGTTTTTAACCTATTTAGAAAGAAATAATCTCAAGCCCTCTGGAGGATCAGTGAATGTTTAATGCTCTTGTACTCTGACATCAAGATTTCATGAGTAGGTAACAAAGAACTGTGTTCAGCTCCCAAACTCTTTGAAGCACAGCAGAGTATGGAATGCACACCTCTATCAGTGGGTTAATTCAGCTGTTTCCCATGCCACTTTTCAGTTAATACAAAACATACTTGCCTGAGGTACGGGTGGCACCGAGCCTCCTGGTTACTGTTGTTTGTGTTTCGTTACAGTCCCTAGTGCCTGACAAAGGTAGTTCTGGTCCTGCACATTATGCAAATACTTAAAAGAAGCAAAGACCCTGTCTCTGGGATGTTTGCAGTCTCCTAGATGTAATCAAAAGGCTATCTACTGACCTTGTAGATCTCTGTCATAAGCTTTAAGTAGAGGGAGTTGCTTTAAATGTGTAACATGTCACTTAAAACCAGGCTTAACCTTCAGTATGGTACTGCCTGGCAGAGCGATCCATCTGTTAATCACTTAGATTCCCTGCTGACTGTTTTCCATCCATTTCCATCTCTCTGCTCTGGCTTCTCCTGGTTGTAGGGGGAATACGGTATTTGTCACTGTCAGTCCCAAAATCTTGGTACAAATACTCCTCAGATTTTGGCACTCAGCATGTACCAACCTTTAAAAGTAAACTTGTGCTAACAGCAGTCTTACTGCTAACAATCAGAGCAGTAGTAAAATGAGACAGCCCTAATGTCACCATCAGATTAATGACAGATAACCACTATGCAACCCAATGCAAATTGCTTCCTGAGAATAACTCCTGTTGTCTGTCCCATAGTTTAAGAAACTGTTAAGCACAGACAGCTCCTGTGGATGGCATTTCTCCATCTCCCAGCAAAGCGTGCACACTCATGCCCAGTTCTCATAGATTGCATCACAGACAGTATCTGTGACTGGGAAGACAGTTTCTGTGATGCTGAGTAGTTCCCACGGTTCTTCCCCAGACAAATAATCTTGGCATTTGTGAAATATTAAGTTTATAGAGAATAGTGGCTTCTTTTTTTGTTCAAGAAATAGCGTTGAGCTCTCCCATGTCATTTCATGGTTGTTCATTCTCATAAAGGCTAATAATCTTGTTTAGTTCCTTGTCTCCATTGTGAAGTACATTTGCAGCTTCTTTAATCTTTTCAAGATAAGCAAGCCAGCCAGAGGCTAAATAATTACTGACAGCTGCTAGGTACTGTCTGTCCTATTAGATGTGTTAATCAAATTTTGTAACTGTATAGAAACTTCAGCATTAGCAGAACAAGGTAACTTGGTCTTTTTTCCATCAGATTTACCCAGAACAGTATATTCTGCACATATTTTCCACACAGTCTCTCAGAATCACAGTTTGAGTTGGAAGGGACATTAAAAGTCATTTAGTTCCAACCCCTCTGCCATGGGAAGAGTTACTCAGAGCCCTACCCAGACTTGCCCACACCAGTGCTCTTGGGCTTCTGGTGTCCCCTTGGTTGTCCCCCATGTCATCCCTAAACTCTACTGTGGGTCCTGCAGCACAGGAGTGGAACCCAGAATGGCTCCATCTGCAAAAGGAGAATGACATATCCCTTTATTCATGCAGCATCTCCCAGTACAGTAAGTGTAAAATTAGATTTTGGATGTAGGACACAGCAGAGATTAATATTATGGGTTCTGGCCAGCAAAATGTACTCTAGGCAGATGTGGTCTAATGGGTTTAGTAGAAGCATGCTGTGCATATGTAGGTACATCACCAGGCCAAGTCCCCTGTGCTGTAACTGCTGCTTTCAAAAGCTAATGAGACAAAAATGTTAATTTCATGACCCATCTCCTGGAGTCCTCATAGAGCCCTCTCTCCCTTGGGGTTTGGGAGTGAATTGAGATTTAAGGTCAGGCTGCTGTGGAAGCCTTACAGTGTATGTTGGGCTGGAGTAGGGAAGAACAAAGACAGTTCTTGCAGGAGGTGGCTACTGTTTATATGTAGTGACAAAAATAGGTCCTCTCTGCATTTGTCCCAATGTCTCCAGGCAGGCAGAGCACAAAGAGTCTGGGCCCTGAGCTGTCTCTATAATCAGATTCCTCTGTAGGGAGGGAGCTGCCCCGATGAGTCCCCCAGCCCTGTCCCTCTGACAGCCTGGTGTGCCATGGGACAGGCACTGGGATCTTGTGGCCCAAGTCTCAAACCATTCCCAGCACACTAACGAGCCTCCAGTGGGCCAGCAAAGTGATATTCTGCTGTCTCTGCCTGGTCCCTCATTGCCATCAAACTGTCAGATTTTCTCAGACCCACTGGCCTTCCTCAAAGTCTGCCCTCTTGTCAATCTGTTGCTCTGGCTTTAGGAAATAAAGCAAGCCTAATGTCTATCATATAATTCCAGCAAAACTGAGATTGCTCTAAGTGATGGGTCTAAACTAGTCATATTTTTGTAACAGAGATCACAAAAAGGAGTAAAACCAAAATACCTGTTTATTCCCACTTCATCTCAAAGAACATTGAGTGTCAAATCAGATCTCGGAGTCAAAACCTGGTCACTGCCACTTGTTCTGCTGTCACTTGTCAATTTTTAGCTGTTGTGCAGCATCTCTGTGGCTCGCTGTGTCAGGTTTGCTGTGCTCCTTGTCATCTTCCCAATAAGGAAAAAAGGGGAAAATTGGCAACAGGCACATGGGAATCAGAGGCTGAATAAATTGAGAGGGAGTGGTTGGAGAAGCATGAAGGCCTTTGAAGCTCCAGAGTACTGAAAACCCAACAAGGAATTAAAGACATATTTTAGACATGCAGTTAAAAACTGCACAAGCTCTGAGACAGCAAGAATGGTTCTGAATTGCAGTAAAAAAGGAATAATCTGCAAATATTGTCAAACAAAAGTAAAAGATCGGGGATGGTGCTAAACTCCATCAAAAGGAAGCCAGTAGAGGCACAAATGATGGTAATCAAACTGAAAAATAGATTGTAAGTTTTTGGTCTTCTGCTCAGGTTAGTACTAGAGGTAGGGGCTGTTGAACACCATGAAGTTTTGCAGAATAATTGCTGTGTGTGTGTGTGTGTGTGTGTGTGTGTCAGTGATTCTGGAGACATGGACAAAATTCTGGGAAGCCAATGAGTTTTGAGTACACAGTCTAAACACATACCAAGCTGATACTACAACTGTTCTGAAGGTTCAGTAGCCAGTCTCTTCTGCACCCATGTTATGTGTGGATCAGCCACAGTTAGGGCATCACTCCCAGTAAATGGAGTGGTTTGGAGTACATATTAAAAGAGGGAAAAGTGAAAAGACTTCTGCTGCTCAAAAAGAAGTAGCCATAGTTTTCAGAACCAAAAAGTCTCCTGCACTTGACAAGACAGCAGTGGTTATTCAGTGCATTCACTGTGGGAGGAGGAACATCTTGGGGCAGAAGCAATTCTGTAGCCCCACCATCCTACACAGCTCTGGCCACTGCACTGGAAGAGTCTGGCACAAATCTCCCAGCATCTGTTAGAACCAAATGTATTTTTAGATGCATGTCTGCTGGGGATTCTAAGACTTCAAGAAGTGGAAGTTATAACACATCCCTGAATGGGCTGCTCTCATATCTACTTCCCCGGTGGTTAAAAAAAGAGGTATTTCATCTCATCTGAATTGCTGCCATTCAGAGGTTTTTGTTAGCCTGTATCTCTCAGGTAATGAAGATCCTTCTTTGCTGTGAGGAATTCCCTCTCCACACACACACACACTTAGCACTAAACTCACTCTTTAACAGCCTTGGGGATATTTAGCGCTTGCCTCATGCTTTTCACTGTAGGATTCTTTTCTTCACAATTGCTTATTGTTTTGCCAAACTGGAACCATTAGATTGATTTTTTTTCCCCCCCCCCCCCCCAGTCAGGGTTATTTTCTTTCCAAGGTAGGCCTTACTTTTTACAGCAATTTTTTTTTTTTTTTTTTTTGTTTCAGCCAAAATGATCCAGCATGTGCATGAATAAGGAGAGGGAAGCAAGTCTTTTAGGTTGTTTGTTTGTTTTTAGTGGTTAAAAGGGGGGAAAAAAAAAAGGAGCCTAGATGAGCATTTGGAAAGGGATATCTTTGTTGTGGAAATCAAGAGTGTGATGTTTTCAAGTGCTCTGATACCATCTTGCCATTAAAAAAAAAAAAAATTGTTCATGCTTTCATAGCTGGGCTTGTTGAAAGTATAGCGAACAAGGCAGTGTTTGGGGCCTTGCTGGGCAGAACAAGGTTAAAGCAGAATGTTGAATTACACTGCACTGCATATGCCCTGTCCGTTTTATAGCCCAGCTGAAGCAGATGGTGAATACACCCAAACACACAGAGCTAAAAGCTCAATGTATTGCAGAACTTAGAGGTGTAACCAGTGTGGCACCCTTATTTTTGACCCTTTAAACAGTGTTGTTTTCATGCTGTATTTTGCATGCAACAACCCACAGGTTCACTTTATTCAGTCCCTGAGTGTCAGGCAGGTTTTCAGCCTTCAGAGCCACAGCTGCAGCTCTTCTGCAGCCCCCCTCGTGCTGCCAGCGTCCTTTCTCTGAAGGATGGTTTGGAGTTCCAGTAATGCTCGCACAAACAGTTGCTCTGTAATTGTCATTGTTCCCGTGGTACATTTTATTGGCAAACATCAACTGTGTCTGAGGCCTGCTCCTGATGCCAAGGGTTTTTTAAGATGTGCTGAGCACCTCTCTGTCTCGCTGAGTTCAGCTGGCGTTGACAGCTCCAAATACCTTGCAAGAGTAAGCACTTGGCATATAGGGCAAGTGAGACAATCAGCATTTTATGCATTTCAGGATGTGATCATGCTTGTTTTAATCCACTCTCCAGTAAGCCTCCTTGCAGAAAAACAGCTCTTGCACTTAATAGAGCCCATGCCTTAACCAAACAGCAGCAAGTGTAATTACAGACTGTTTATGACGAGGCTTTTGCGTGAGAGAGTTATCTTTTGCTTTAGCCATGTTCGTAGCCTATTAAATTTTAGATGGCTCAAATAAGATTTTCTTTCTCATTCATGTGAAAATGTGCACTGTCTTTTCATGCAGGTTAACTGCTTTCTCTAAACACGTGGGTTCATCACAGGTTTTGTGCTCTCGGTGCCAGGTTAGTGTCCCAAGCGTGTTATGTAGGACCACCACACAAAAGTGTTGGACTGACATCCCCCACACCATGTCTTTCTGTGGAAGTGCTAACAGTGTCAGCAACAGACCCCTGCAAATGGTGAAAAATGTATTGAGTTTAATTCTCCTTGGCACCGGGAAATCGTTTGTATTGCCCCACCGTGGCAAGGCTCTGCTAGCAACCCTGGCTATGAGTGGAGAACATTTTGTTATTTATCATCTTAAAGTGTGTTCCTCTCTGGAGAAGTGCTGCTTTTAATGATAGATTTTTGGTGATGTGAATGTAAAATACATCACAGTTTCTGGTATCTTTTTAATTTTATGGATGGCACAGCTTAAAACCAGGTACATCAAATAAAATAACTACTGCTGAGAGTGAATAAAAGTTGGCAGGTATGGCAGTTTAAAATAGCCCTATTTTCACCCTAAATATAGCCTGGTTTAATTGAAATCTAGTGGTAGCTATGAGACAGCTGCTATATCAAAGACCAGTGACAGCCTGCTGAGGTTAAAAGAATACAGGCTGCCTGTGTCTCTGCTGAGATAAAGTGGCATCACAGAGAGCAGAGCAGCAGTTAGATTGATGAAAAGTTAAGTTTTTAAAACACTGATTTGTAAAGCCCTTATGCAGTTTTATTTATAGTTTGTCTCTATCCTCCTAATAAAATAGGTTTCTGCCTGAAAGCAGAAGCATGGTGCAGATCCTCGGTCGCTGTTAGCTGCTTTAGCTCAGCTGGAAAGGAAGTTGCAGATACAGCAAGTCGGTCAGGTGTCCCCCATGAAATTCTGCCAGTGTAGGAGCAATAATGATAGAATTTCAACTTTTTCCAGTTTCTTGCAAATGAGTATTTCAGCTTCATGAGGTCAACCTAAAACCACCACATGGTTTAGGGGAGAGCCCTCAGTACATTAAGGCACAGTCTGATCAGCTAAGTGATCTCGTAGTTGCTACCCCATTCTAACAGCACCATGTACAGGAAGACCAGGGACTTAACTCTGGAAAGGAGCTGTCTCCATTGGCTAACATGAAAAGTGGACATTTCTCATTATCCCACTGCTTTCAATATTCTTTAATTAACAAGCACTATTTTAATTTCCATGCCTTCTGGTTATTATTATTTTTTCAGCCTCATACAGTCTAAACCCCAGTCTCTCAGACTTATCCTCCCTGGTAGCTACTGCCATTCTTCTTAGTTGCTAGTACTTAATTAATATTTGCCATGTTCTTACTAAGGTAAGTCCATACTTTCTCATTATATGAAATTAAAAGTAGATGAGCTTAGTTCCCAACTAAGAGAAGCTTTAGAAAGATATAGGGCACCCACACATATGGATTTATTTTCTTTTGATTTTGATTCTCAGGAGAGCCCTTAAGACTTTCTATGAACCCTGTCAATCAAATAAATTGATGAATCATTGAGTCAGAGCTATGGCTACAAGCAGTCCTGCATAGCAAGTTCTGAAGTGAGTTCCTGACTTCCTTGATTGTTTCACACAGACAGAACCTCTTTGTGGCTCTGGCCCACTGCTGAAGGAATTCAAAACAAGGGAAGTGAGAAAGCTCATCCACCTCGGTTTTTGTGATTACCCTTAGGAAGATGTGAGTTCAGTTCCCCTTCTGAGCCTCGTGCTCCTGGACTGGCAAAATCAGGAGGAACATTAAAAAGGCAAAACAATCTGCCTAAACAGGAAAAAAAGCATCCTAATAGCAGCCCCTCTAGCTGAGTACAGGACAAAACCAGCAGGCAGGGATAGCAGGGAGATTCATGGAGTATGGGAGAAGAGTAAGATAACATACAGTGCTACTGGTTTCATCATGATGGATGAATTAAGTGTTCTTATGAACTTCCCTGGGTATCTGTAACTTACCTTCTTTGTTGGCATCATTGTACGTGTGTCATACAAACAAACAGCAGATTGGGAAGGGGCACCACACCAAAGACATTAGGATACCACAGAGGTTTGTTTCTATCGTGGGAGGCTCCTGGCACACTGCGGGACAGGACAAAGAGATAGGAGCCTGTCCTCAGCATCCCCCTCCAGGCTTGCAGGAGCCCTGGAGCTGAGCTGCTTGATCCTGGGAAACCTGCTGCTGAGGCATCAAAGTGCACAAAGAGCCTCTCTAGGAGCCACCTGAGTTCTTAATGCTGGTGTTTACATAACAGTAATTTTAAATGGTTTCAGATCACCACATTATAAATTGAGAGCCTGTAAAGTGTACATGAGACCGGGTCAGAGCTCAGGGCCGTCTCTGGCAATGGCCACTAACGGAGCTACAGGGAAGATCATAAACAGTGCTTCCACACTGACCCTCTGAGCTTCCTGCACTGTGCCTCAGGATCTCTCCAGCCAATAGCTAGGTGAAATTCCCGTTGATGTTAAGAGGAGTTTGAGAAAAGAAATTCCAGCCATCCCTACTGAATTAACAGAGATAATTTTGCAGTTTTTCTCCGCATTTGGCTATCATCTCCAATTTTGCTTTTCGTATCCAAAAGCGACAGTTAAAAGTATGGCATCAAAACTTGCAAATCTACATGAACAGGATGCTTAATCAAATTCCATTAATGGGAAAGAAAATAGGACTTTCTCTTGCAGGCTATGCTGCATCTCTTGGAGAGAGAGGAGTACATTCATTATGCTACTTCTTGAAGGGAAGGATTTTCATCTCTTTCTCAATACATAGTTTTGAACAGTTCATTTCACAAAACATTAGGAAGGAAAGATTTTGGGAAAATTGTATTTCTCTGCCTCAAAATTGAGTTATGGGCAGGGTGTTTGCCAGCTCATTTTTCTTGTTTGTGTGAAATGGACATTTTTGAGTTGTGGAAAATGAGCAATGGGAGGAGGGAAGAAATTGTCCAAGCCTACATAAGAAGGTTAGATAGTACACTGGTGTAATTTATAAGGATTTACAGACATTGCTGTGCTTTGATACCCAAGAAGGCCATTGTGGACACACTGCCCGGTGTTTTTGCCTTGTGACCCATCCAATCAATGGCAGCCATTGATGGGTCTGCTTTTGTCTGTCTTGAGGACATGGGAGCAACAGCAGCTCTGAAATGAACAACTCTAAATTCTGATACCAGCATTGGTAATTGAACTTGAGTTATCAGGCTGATGCTGGTGACAGTGTTGGTGACACAGTGTCACTAATAGAGCCTGTAGCAGGTATGAGAGCAGGATGTCACAGTGGAATGCAGTTTCTTTACAGGCAAGTGTTACATGATCTTCTCATGTCAAGAGTGAGGAGAGTGTCCTGTTTCTACCAGGCGTGAGTTAGGAAGGACAGGCAGTCAGAGACTGCAAACAGCACTCTCCTCTGCACTGGCTCATTCTTCCAGACAGAGAACTCCATGGATATGCTGGGATCCAGTACAAGTTCTCACTTGGTTAAGAAAATACATGCAGTTTCTACCACTGTTTTTGAATATGTCCCAAAAGGAAATTCTTCTCACAGCTCAGTAAGTTTTACAGGTGCCTTATACTTGGTTACCTTAGAGTTTATGAACCTTGTTAATGTTACAAAAACAAAGGCCAAGAAAGGACAGAGATTAAGCATTTTATTATGAAAATTTGTGAGGACAGCAAGGATAAAATATAGTGCTTCTATAGTGTAGGAGCTAGGCTTTATTTTCCTAAATTCTGAAGACGTGAAAGAATAATTTCTTCTCTTATCAATTGCATGTTCCATTAGGAAACCACTTCTTCATTTTGAGCAGCTATATTTATGAAAGCACTCTGTACTTAATTAGTTTAATAACAAATTCTCATACTAAAGATATATGGATTATATATATTGCATCAACAAATAA
The DNA here is from genome assembly GCA_038380795.1 of Pyrocephalus nanus. Classification (NCBI taxonomy): domain Eukaryota; kingdom Metazoa; phylum Chordata; class Aves; order Passeriformes; family Tyrannidae; genus Pyrocephalus; species Pyrocephalus nanus. The sequence continues at coordinate 17,813,549 of CM076270.1, read as the reverse complement.
TATTTGTTAGCTGCTGGTGCTGCACTGGAGGAAAGGGAACACATCACATTAGGCCTCTTCTTTTTTTGCAAACTCATTTTGATATCTAACATTAACATTTTCAGGGTCCTTTATAAAGGAAAGGGTGCTTTGTTTTCATTTGGAGACTGAAAGAGTCTCCATCAGACTGTAATTATTTTTCTATACATCTAATATTGAGAAGAAACTAAATACTTTATGAGCTAGCAGTCATTGAAAGGACCCAAAGCCAGAAAATATGGCCCTGATTTTAGTCTCAAACCTGCATCTGTGTTAAAATTTGTTGAGGGGGCAAACATCAGTTTAGAGAATATTATGGATGCAAGTTTATTATAATGTAAGCTTTTTTTGGTTTATCTTTTCCTTTGGCTCTTATGGGGAAAAACTGGGAGACTGGAAAAAGGAAATGAACAGTATGGATAGAGAAGAACACAACAGCCACAAATAATCCAGTACTTCATAATTTAATTTCAAACTCACTATACTGCAGGTTCCCCACTAGACTGTGGGGAAAATAATCTAAGAAGGGTATTGGCTTGACAATGGTAACATCAGAGCTTATAGAGGGCTGGCAGATTTCTAAAAGTAAATGTGTGTCCTTCTTTCTCCCTCTCTTCCTCTACTCAATATAGATTAAATGACCTCTGGAGATAAACTCTACTGAACCCCCCCCCAAGTAGTTCTTCAGTCTAGTTTTTATTTGTACAGTGTGTGAAAGAAGAGTTCAGATTAAATTCCTGGCCTTTCAGAAAAGTTTGTCTGTTCCTTAAAAAAAAAGGAAACAAAAAGAAAAAAGGCTATTTTATTTTAAAGCCGAAGCCTCTTTCATGGTCCCATGATCTCATAAGTTCTTTGGCTGGCCTGTGACCTTTCAACCTTGCACTACATGTTTCTTTTCTAAATTAGCCAGTGTTGAGACATCAATGGAGGAATATCAATGTTATTATAAAAGGCATCATTCTCTCCCAAAAATGTCAGTGTGAGTGAGTCATTGCACCTAACTGCTTAGCTTTTGTAAGGCAGCAAGGAAGAAGATTTGAAAGTGTGATCCAGGGTCCCCCAGTCCACCAACTTCTACTTAAAATGCTTTAAAAAGCTCTGTCCCTGGCATCTGCTATAATAGAGGCAAAGGAACTCAGCTTTGCTCCTTTAAGCACGGAAGAAAAGTCCTCCCTAAAGCAAAACTATATATGTGGTGTAAAAATACATAGCTATTGCAAACAATTTATTTTGAAGGCTGTGCTCAGAAGTAGCCTTGTAGAAACAAACCAACCAACAAACCAAAAACCCTGTAAGAAAAAACTGGATGCCCTGGTGAGTTCTATTATTTCTAACACCCGGTGTCTCTGCATCTCCTTGCGTTTGTGCTCTCTGGTTTCTAGCAGGGTGAGGAAATGAAATCAGATTAAGAGCTCTATTTTTAATCTTAAGGAGATGGGTTTGTGTTGTCTGGCATCTTGAAAAACCCAACACTAGATGCTTAGGCGGTACTGGCCAAAGAAACAGCAACTAGAGAGGCAGTAACATTACATGAGAATGTTGGATTTTAAGGGTGCTTAATCCTCAACCAGGAAAAAATGCTGGACCTCCACTGGCATCACACTGTCTTCTGAGGGCTCGGTCTTGGAGCACCTTTAAAGTTATGTAGGCAAAGCATATGCATGCACTGTCTTTGTGTTGCAAAATGCATAGATCTTAAAATGAAAAAGCTGGCCCAAATCTATCCCAGCTGTAACTCTGCTTGTGTACAGTTAGATCAGAAGTGAAGCTGGCACACATCAGAAAATGTGTGTCATCTGCTAATTATCTTAACTAACTGTGCAGAGAAAAAGGAATGGGAAGGACACATTTTCAAACTCCAAGTCAGGTTTTCTCCCCCATGTGTGGAAGGCTGCCCAACATTTGCTGTTAGCTCCCCTGCCAGCTACCTGGTGATAACCCTGGCTTACCTGCTCCTCTGGCTGATGCTTGCTCAGTGCTGGGGATTTTCTTTAGCCACAGACATAGCCTGGAGTGGAAGAGCTTCTACTCCCAACTGGAGGTGTTGGATGCTTTTAAGTACAGCACTGTCAGTGTTTTCTCAGTCAGTTTCTGTAGAAAAACAGGTTATGTTGTCCCTAACTGAATGGGGGGGAGAGAGGGGGAAATAAACACTCGAGCAGAATGCAAGATAATTGTATTAATTCATCTAAGTGCTTTAGTCTGTAGTGTTTAATGTAGCAACAGCTGAGGATAAAGTGCCAGCTGAGAAGTTCCATTAGGGATGCCAGATGCCTGTATTGCAACTCTACATGTTTCTTTCTTCATGGCTATAACTTCTTCCTCCTGCAGAAGTCTGGGATGTCTGTCCCACTTCTGTTAGCCTCAGAGCAGTGCTCAGGAACACGCTGTTGGAGCTGGTATTCATGGGAACAGAGTGTGTTCCTGCTGATGTCTTTCTTAGGTCAATGCCAGAGACTCAAGACAGTGAGTATGAGGGAAGATTTTTACTTTTAAAATCCCTTTCAAAACCATTCAGCTTCAGGATATAACCTCTTAAATTATAAGAGGAAGTTGTCCGAATGCAACTTTTGCAGGAAGTGGGAGAAATTATCTGTACATCACTGCAGGGGCATGCTGAAAGGACACATTTCTAAATCAGTAATTTCGGGGCCAATTTTGAATCATTTCATACTACTGAGCTAAGCTCTGCTTATCAAACATAAACCAGATTCAAGGGCCATGTCCATATTCTTTGTTCATTGCTGCATATGTTTTGGAGAGCTGGGAGTGGAAAAAGCTTAACTGAAAGTGTCCAGAAAAGAAGAAATGTACTTCCTGGGGCAGACCCAATTAGCAGTAGTTTCTCTAATAAGTCTATGGCATTTATTTATTTTTTGGCCTTTAAGACTTCTTTATACTGTGAAATCTCTGACTCAGATATAAGACAAGTACAGTCCTGCAGGGTGGAGTCATTTGTAGGAGGTCATTAGAGCAATACATTCCTTTAACTTGCTTCTGTAAAATTGGGTTATTCCATTCAAAATACAGCACAGAGTGGCAATTACCTGCATTAGCAAGATTCTCTGCCTGAAATGACTTAGTTGTTCCTAATCTTCCTCTGCAGAGTATGAGCCACACATATTTATGTGTGGAAATGTGGGGAAATGAAGCATTGGTCTGTCCCACCCAAGGGTCGAACAGCAGGTTGGCCCAGCTCTGGTGTACCCTGCTACTCTTGTCCTCAGTCCAGCCCTTCTCCCTCTGTTCCTCACAGCCAGGATTGTGATTGTCCTTGCCCTAGGGCCTGAATTTGGCTCACTCAAGGACTTGGAAGCATCCCCAGCTTTGTACATCTATTAAACAATGTTCCTGATTAATTAATCTGGACACACAAATCCCAACAAGTCTTAGTATTTCGGGAAGGCAAATGGCATCTTACAAAGTCAACTGAGATCAAGCTGGATTTGGCAGTTGTACATAGATGTTCCAGGAGTTCAGAGGAACTGATCTGATATTTTTGGTGATCAAAACAACCAGACACGTGCTGCTTGCGCATGTCAGAAAAGCTCAGTGGGGGAATGTGTGCAGAGGGGAGGAGGAGATGCCAGATTTCTAAGGAAGGAAAAGCCAGTGAAGAAGTAAATGGCTGTACACAGTGAGGTGTAATCGAGTAAATCCTCTGAATAACTTAATTAGCTTTGATACAGCGAAACACACGTCCAGCTTCTGCTGAACAGCAGCCAGTGTTTTGGGGGCAGGGAGCAGGGGAAGGGCTTTCTTGACTCCTGTGGGAGACAGCTACTGCAGAGATTAAAGGACATGGGCAGAAAAGGCACTGAGATACTCCTACTTTAATGAAGATTTTTAATCTAAAGGTGCCAAATTTGTTGATGTTGCCACAGAATCAAACGTGGCATAAAACTGGCTAAGGGGAATGGGCCAAGGGCTTCATTGCATAACAGTGGCGAGAGCAAGGAAGCAAAGACAACTTAGGCTTTGCCAATCTGCTTTTCCTCCCCACTCCCAGGCAGTGCAAACTCTGTACTCGATGCACAGAGAAGAAAGCAGAAACACCACTGAATTCAAGTGGGAATCTTCTATTCTTTTATGTGGCATCAAAGACATAATGCAATTTGATAAGTTTGTCTGGGGTTTTTGCTGTTCTGGTTTTCCTATCAGACTCCATATTGCTGTAACTCAGCATAGGTCCATTTTGGAATCAGCTGGAGGTCTGGTGAGTGTAATTGCCTTGCTGCCTGTACAGTTCTTGACTTGCATCAAGATGAAAAAGAGACGCAATGTCCACTGCATTGTGAAACTTTTGGAAAGTGATAAAAAACAAGATAGCCCTGTGAAAGCTGAGGTTGTAGAAAACCTCTGTTCACCTCTTGTTTTTAAATGGTAGCTTTCCCAACTTGTGCCAGATGATTTGGCTCTTCTTCATCATTCTCAGTTCGTAATGCCTGGATCAGCTTTTCAGTGGGCAGTGCTTTTTGTCTGGACTGTCAAGAGGTGATCTCCAGAGCAGGATGGATTTTCTGTCTTCCTCTGGCTATCTTGCTTGGCTGGCGGTTTCCTTTTCTCCTCCTCTACATTTTGTCTACTCATCTTTGTGTTTCAATGTGCTTTTTCTTATCTTCCCCAGTTCTAGTTCTTTCTGCCTGTTTTTGGAGAGTGGGTTTTTTGTTTTTCTCAATTTTTGCCAAGCTCCATTCTCTTAGCTGAGAATGTTCAGAAACTGAATCTGATCCTCAGATACACACAATCAAATTTATAATGGATGCCAAAAATGCATTTTTACCATGACACTTTGAGGATGTTTATTTCTCTTTACTTTAAATGGACCTGGGTCAAATCCTGTGTGTGCATACAAACGTAACAGCAAAATAGATGTGCCCCATCATTTAAGATTTGTTTACTCAAGACTGGATCCTGTATAGACTTGCAAAAAGCTTCTCTGTTGAAGAGCTCATGTCAGCTCAGGTTTATTTTTAATTTGTCTACTTATAAGCTTCTCATTCTGATAGTATGTGAGCATCTTCCAGCTCAGTTGATTCTATGATTCTATCTCACGGGCAGGTGGTTAGGTAAGAAGCACTCTTATCCCTGTTTAGGAGATAAGTGATCTGCTGATGGTTACTTAATCAGGGAGGTTTGCAGCAAAGCTTGTTCTTCATTTGTAGCTCCTGAAAAGTGCTTGGGAGCTGGCAGTCTGATCTGTGCTGGCAGTAGCCTAGTGTGTCACTGGGGGAACCACAGAGTGCATGTGAACAGGCAGAGTGTGCGCTGTGGTCTCTCAGGATTTTATCAGGAATGACAGGACTTTAGTCCCTGCCGCTGGCACTGTTGTCACCCAGCTTGGGGAAGTGAGATGTATATGAAGAAGGGAAATACTTTGGCCTGTAAAATGATCCATAGCTCAGGGGACGATTCCAAGGCCAAAACCCAAGGGTTTCGGTCCTAGTTCTTTTCTGCCAGCAGTCAGTGTTTCCGTGCACTTCAGCAGCTGTATGAGTGCTGAGGGCTTTGTGCTGAAACCCTGGGGTGCAGCCATAGCTCACAGCCAGCTTCCCCAAGGTCACTTAGGGCAGAGCTGGAAGCAAGCCCTCAGTATACAACAGCAGCAAGTATCCAACCCCAGGCTTTGAGAAGAAAAAGATGAAATGAAAAGGTACTGCTCCGGTCCCCTGTGTCACCCACCCCGAGTCATTCTGTAGCAGCCAGACCAGATAAACGGTTTATGACTCTGCCTTTCTTCTCTATCAAGTCTTTGTCTCTTTGGAGTTTGCATTCCTGGAGCTCATTCCCCTCATCAGACCCAAATGAGACTCTTGTTAATTGTGTGTCTGTAAGTATTTGATTTTCCAGAAGGAGGAACCAAGATCCTAGTGTTCCTCTAGTCATGGCAATATATGTACATTCTTCCTCTGCTGGTTATTTTCTGGTGTTATTGTGGTCAGACATAGGTCTTCAAGTGATGTTTACAAAGCCAGGGGTGAGGAAAAGGTTATGAGTATAAAATTAGAATAAATCCCCAAGAGTAATGGCTGAAATAACATCGTGCCACATATTGTACTTGGTAATGTGTGCAGTACTTCTGCATTTACAAAAGAGTTCCCATTTGAAAACAGGGTAGGTCAAATTTCGCATCATCCGTGGCAAATGTTTTCCCCACATATTTTAACGAACAAGATCTATTTTCACATTCCAGAAAGCTCACAAAGCAAGCTCCAGGCTGAGGTCTACCAAGTTTCTGGGACGCTGTAAGCCTTGGGTTTCTAAACTGTGCATCACTGAGAGGTGCAGTAAGAGGCCAAAAAGGCACTATGTCATCTCTGAAGGAATGAGATCTGCAGTGTATTGGGGTGTATCTGACTCATAGCTTTTAACTTGTGGTAGTAATGATGTGTCACCTTAGTCATGATCTTCATTAAAAAATTCTGCCTGCCTTTGCGGTTAGATCCTCTTAATCTGCTTTGTCGTATCTCATAGATGAATCTAATTAGGAAGATTTAATAGGAAATCATTAGGCGATTTCATAGGAAACCAACAACTTTCCTCATCCCTACTGCCACTCCCTGGGGCTCCTACTTTGCTGTCACTTACTTGTCCCTTACTCATTCCCCAGGAGAACAAGCAGTTCTGAAGCAGTGAGATGAACAATGCCTGTTTTCCACATATTTTTACATGTCTGAGTGCCTAGTCCAAAAAGTAGAGTCTCTGATAAATTTTGCTGGGTTTTTGGGGGGCACAGTGATGGGGTTTCTACTGTCTTGTAAGGTGTAAGCTCATCCAAATGCTTCAGCTGGGGCAGTTTTCCTCTCTTTTCTCCACAGAAAACAGCTGCTCTTACAAGTGATCTTTGCATCCTCTGTCTGTTGTGAAACGTTAGATGCTGGCCAAAAGCCTGCGAGCTCATTTGGGGGAAGGACACGGGCATTGTTTTGACACACACAGATGATCACAGATGCCTCAGTTCTGTGGGAAACAGTTTAAAACACGGCTGGTAGAGCTGCAGAGCACCAGTTTCAAGAGCTGACAGGCTGCTGTAGGAACTAAACTCCAAAAAGCTGAGAACGTGTGGTTGAAAATCGCCTCTCTTTCCGCAGGTGTTCTTAAAGGGGCACTTTTAGCCTCCCCGGGACCTGGCTGGGACTCTCAGGCTCTCAGCTGAGATGCTTTCTACTCGCCGGTCTGGCAAAGTGCGGTATAATTTAAGTCCTCTACACGGCTGTTTTTCCACCGCCTTGGGGGACTCGGGCTCCTCAGGTCGACCACCCCTACCACGCCGCAGACAAAGATGGGTTTGATGCGCGTTGTCACCGCGTCCTTCCCGGAGGACGGCGTGCGGCCCCTCGAGTGCTGCCAGTGCCCCGGGGCTGGTTTGAGCCCTGCCCTGCCCGGGGAGGCTCCGGGTGCTCCTTGCCCCGGCCCGGCGGGTGCGGGCGCTGCGCAGCGCCCGCGGCGGGGGCGCGGGGCGGGGCGGGGGCTGCGCCCCGCGCGGGATTGGCGCGGGGCCGTGTGATGCCACGTCCGGCGGGGGAAGCCCTGCCTCGCTCGGAGCCGCCCCGCCGCCCGCTCCGCGCAGGTGGAGCGGTGCCGGCACAGCCCAGCCCAGCCCGGCCCGGCCCCGCCGCGGGTGCAGCCCCGCAGCCCGCCCCGCGCCCCGCCCCGCCGCGCTCCGCCCGGCCCGGCGGCGCCGCAGCATCGCGGCGGGACTGCCCGGGGATGCAGCCGCGCTAAGAACAAAAGCCCTCTGCGCGCTCACGCTCCGGGGCTTTGAAGCGGCGCGATCGAACTTGGATATCTGCCCCCTCCGCCCGAGCCGCGGCGGCGTCCGGGCTGAACTCGCCGGCGCCTTCCCCGCACGCCGCGGGCAGCCGGGGCTCCGTCGCCCTCGCCCACCGTCCCGCCGGGGCTGCCCGCGGAGGGGGCCGCACCCTGCGCCCCCCCGGCCGCCTCTCCGCCGCGGGACCTTGGCTTTGCCCTTCGCACGGCAGGTGGCGGGGCCAGCGGAGAAGGATGCGTGTCTTCCCGTGGGGATTTTGGCTGCTGTGTGTCGCCTCCGCCCCGGCTCGCGGTGACAGCGGCAGCAAGGCGAGGAGCTGCGCCGAGGTCCGGCAGCTGTATGGGGCCAAGGGCTTCAGCCTCAGCGGCGTGCCCCAGGCCGAGATCTCCGGTGAGTGCCGCGGAGGAGCGTGCGGGGGGCGGCCGAAGGCGCGGTGCCCCCGGCCGGGGCAGCCCGCGGGGGGATCCCCGCACGGCTCGGGGTGCCGCGGGGCGGGGGTGCGCTCCTGCCCGCCGCTGGAGTTTGTCTCGGGTCGTGGGCGGCGAGAAGTCGGATCCGAGAGGTTTCCCCCAGAGGCGGGCTCCCTTCGCCCCTCGGAGCACCCCCCGGGCTGGAAAGGGTCTCTCCCGGTGGTGGCGGTGCGAGCGGAGCTGTGAGAGGGGGTGGTCGCACCAAGTGTTCAGTGGTCGTTCTTTTTCTCATTGTCTCGTTGCTTCTCTTTTGAGTACAATTGAGTCCACACGGTTTCGGGGTTTGGTTCAGAAATGGGGATAATCAGACTGTAATGCGTTTTGGTGTCGGAGCTGGAAAATGCCACAAGGTTATGAGAGAGGAATGGATTTCTTTTAATCTTCTTCTGGATAGGGAACAAAGGTATAAATGGTATTTGTCACTTGATAAAAACGAAGCAGGAGTAAAATGACTGTGTCAAACATGCGAAGTGCAGAGGAAAACCGTGCAACATACATCAGTGTGTCTTCTTGCCTTCGGTCTGGCAAGAAGAAGATCTTGATTTTCTCCTCTTTGCAGAAGCCAATGAAATAGCAAAGAATATTCAAGGTCTGGTTTATGTTGAGTTTGTGGGTTTGGGGTTTTTGTTTTGTTTTGTTTTCCTTTTTTTTTTCTTTTTTTTTTTTTTTTTTTTTTTTCCCTCCTGAAATCTTGGGGAAAATATGCTGGCGTATTGTAGTTTTTTTTAAAATTCTCATCCAAGTTTTGATACACCAACTTGTGACCCATATCCAAGAGCTTTCTCTTCACTTGTGGGAGCTTCCTCCTTCAGACAAAGAATAAAACATGCAGGCGTACGTGCCAGAGCCAACCTACAGGGACACCCCAGTAAAACAGCAGTTTGTAGTGCACATCTAAGCTTACAGAATGCCTTATGTTGAATATTTCATTGGGTAGTTTTTCAGAGAAACCAATTTGTTATCTGACCTATGAATGGAAAAGGCTGAAGCATATACATGTCTCATAAATTTGAACAAATTAATACTTTCTTTGTTAAGTTACAACTGAGAGTAAATTTCCAAAGTAAAACGAGCAGTCCTTGAAGTTTAAACAGTGGGGAGTTTCAAAATAATGTGAACATCGCTATTAATAGAATAGCAATTCAGTTGAGCAAGAAAGTGGCTTTTTCTAAATTTGCATCTAATTGTTACGCATGTGAATACATTAGCAGTCCTGTTTCAAGTGGAAAGTTCTTGGAAGACAAAATGTTTACAAACACTGGTGGAAGTGTCTGCAGCGTGGTACACAGGGATAGTACTACAGGGGCAGTCACTGAGGCTCGCAGGAGCTGTGGTTACGAGTATCGCGTAGCGTTACAAGTATCACAAGTCGCAGGTTAGCAGAGAGTAAAACATCTTGTATCTGCAGATTGTTAAGGTTCAAACAGTGACAGGACGCAGATTTCTAGGATCCAGGGGTTCTGTTTCCTGCTGTTTGTTGCTATGAGCAGATTCGCTGGCAGTCTCAAGCAACATTAGTTAAAATTGTAGGTATCCAACCGGGCATCTCTGGCTGTTACTGTGAACAGGGAAACTCCTGTAGATAAATGCTGTGAAAACTTGGGGAATACGGCACGGAAAGTAATATGAAGTGCTTGGGGGGAAGAAGGATCCACACATAAACCTGCTACTGATACTATTAGCCAGGTATTTAAAACAGCTAATGGACTGAATGATTTTCATTGGTAATTACTGTGAGTTCTTCCTGACTGATATGTAGTTAGGGATGAGCTTTTCTGTTGCTGTAGTACTTACCCAGTGCAGTTAAAACGTCAGCGTATGTAGATACCAACCTCAGAAATGCCCTGATAAAGTAGTGTTGTCTATTATCTGCACTTTTTAGCAGTTGTGCAGGTTAGTGCAAACATTGGTGCCAGTTGTGCTGTTTCCAAAAAGAAGAGTGTCAAGACCCTCCTACAGTATACCCATGTGTACTAAGTGCAGAATTGTACAGTTTATAATTCCACATTTGTCCAAATAGTCATTGCTTCAAGCTTGTTTCAATGGCATTACTTCAGCTTGCTGACCATGGAGGTCGTCATCTGCCTGGAGCCTTGTCAGGTTATGCCTGGCTGACACCTGTGAATGCAAACACACGGACACAGGTGAGGCTGGGGTGGGTCTCTTCTGACTTATCTCAAGTGAAAAGACGAGAAGAAATGGCCTTAAGTTGCAGCAGGGGAGGTTCAGATTAGATACTAGAAGAAAATTTCACTGAAAGAGTAATCAGGCATTGGAGTAAGTTGTCCAGGGAGGAGGTGGAATCACCATCTTTGGAAGTGTTCAAGAGGCGTCTGGATGTGGTGCTTGGGGCATAGATAAGAGGGGGTTATGGTGGTGCTGGGTTGATGGTTGGACTAGCTGATGTTGAAGGTCTCTTCCAACCTTGATGATTCTGTGGTAAAACAATTTTTGGCTAAGATGCTGATACCCAAGAACTACCCCATGAACTATGTTTTTAGCTGGTTTCTGAACCCTCTGGAGGCAAAAGCCCTTCACTTTCTCCTTCTCCAAAGTGACTAAGCTGTTCCTTCTTTCCATTGCTTGCCCTGAAGCAAAGGGGAACACTCATGTCTTAGCCCCACGTCCTTGCCCCCTAAGCAGTGCTGCCACACTCGGCTGCCCTTGCTCCTGTCTGCTTTGAACTGGCTCCAGGCACTGTTTGGTGTGTGGCTGTCTCACCAACCTTGGCACCAGGAGCCAAACCCTGCACTGCCTGCATCCCCAGAGCATGACTGCAAAAGGAGCTCAGTGAGCTCCCAGGATGCAGGCTCTGACTCAGGCTGACATGGCTGTGTTTGTGTTGGTTTTAGAACACTTACTGCATGCTTGACACCTTCTAATCTGTATTCTTTGTTATGTTTTAAGAGGATTATGAATAATCTAAAGTATCCACAGCTCCCCCGAAAGGTTGGTGAGTTGTGGCTGTATGGATGAGTTGAAGAAGCCATCACACAGTTATTAGCTGGCTAATAGATAAGCATCTGATTCAGAGATAGACTCTTGGTTTACCAGATTTCTCATGAACCACCTAGACAGGGCTTCCTGGTTTTTTGCTAATGTTGTACGATGCCTTTAACGTGTCTAAGACTTGAAATGTGTCAGGTGCTGTTATTAAGTGTGTTTAGGGAATACACAAGGTGTTATATCTCAGTACTTTGAAGTCAGTGGCAAAACTCCCAAACATGAAAGCAGCGTCTGCTGGTGTTAGCAATCCTGACAGACAGCAGTGCACCAGAGACTTGGGTGAAGACCTGACTAGAAGAAAGTTTCTAGCACTTGGGGGAGAGTCCCCTACTCTTTGAGTTTGGGAGAGTTACAACACTTGCTTCAATAAGATGTACAAACTTTAGCAAAGTTTTCCTGTGTGTTGGAGAATGTTCCTGCTCTCCGGCTGGATGACCCACACCCTTTTTCTGTGATAGCTGCAAAATGTAGGAAACCAGTTCGACAACTTCCAGTTATTCTCTTTCCTGTTGAGTCTTCTGGAGGTGGCAAGCCTCCATTCTTACCGTCTGCCATTCTTGCTACACAGCCACCATCACCCCATTGCTGCTCTCCTGCCCTGGTGACTGAGGGACAGAGATGCCTCCTCTAGGTGTGCATTTTAGTGTGATAAAGGCTCCCCAGTGTCTCAAGCAGAGATTGTTCTCCTATGGACTGGAGAAGACTTGAAAGTTGATGTGGATGCGCTTGACCCTTGCTCACTGTTTGGGCTGGACTTCTGCTTTGGCTTGTTTATTCCTGAGATTAATCCTTCCTAGGCTTGCTGCTAAGTTGAGCTTGTTGACACGGGCAGTGGTTGCAATGCAGCGAAAGAAGAGGAGGGTACAGAAAAATGCCAGCTGGACTTTGCCAGGCCATACTGCTGCCCATCTATTCACGCATCTCACACGGATCCTTCCCTGGCTCCTTAGCTGGAAGGAATCAGAACAAATTTTTAATCCTTTAGTCCTTTTAGGCTGTCTAATTTGTTTTTGTAATGAAAGCATTGGCAAGTGTATGTGTTGGAACCATTTGGAGAAGTGTTATCTTAGTAGAGAACAGGTCTGGTGACAGGATGGGACTTGGCGAGGCTCTGGGAGTATGAAGGGGGTAATGGAACCCCATCTTGGGGGCATTTCAGCTGCTGGAAGTTGCAAAGTCAAGCAAACCTGCATCTGTGGTACAAAACATAAAATCTGAGGCTCCTCTGCTCCCCAGGAAAGATCTTTACCCTTCCTTGCAAAGGGATACACTGCTGATCCAGCGCTTTTTGAGGTGGTTGTTACATTTGGTTTGTAGTTGCTCAAGAAAGAGGGGTTTCTCAAGGTTAGCTGCTCCATGGTGAACTCTCAGATGAAATATCAACCCGTTTATGCAAATGAATTTGTTAGGGACAAATTGTAATGGCCTTTGTAGCCTGCTGGGTTTAGAGTGCTATTTCTGATGAGGCAAAACTCAGGGAATTGTGCCTTTTCCTCCATCTGGCAAGTGTTTTGGTGTGAATGTCAGAGGAGGCCATGCCTGAACTATGTATCTCTGTTTCTGTTCGACTTAAAATATACACAGAAATTTGCATACTTTACACTTTGTGATGCTGTGTTGATTTGTGACTGCACAACGTGTGCGTTCGGAACAATTATGGAAATTGGATTTATGGAGAAAAATGGGCTCCCTCTAGCGGTTCATCCTGGCGCCCTCACATTCCCGCGCCCACTGGAGCATGGCAGGGATCTGGAAGGGCTTTGTGCTGAGATCTTGAGAGTTTTGTGGTGTTGACATTATTTTTAGGAGAATCTGCCTTTCTGTCACTGTGATATGGATGACTAAGCTCTCACCACATAATTATCCTTATCAGCTGTGTCTGACAAAACTATGTCAACAGCTTCTTTTGTTGGTGAAGCAAAACCCTGATATTTCTTTTTCAAAAAAACTCGCACGGATGTATAGCTGGAGACACCCACCAGCACCACTGTGTGAAACTGCAGAGCTCACCTCATCTCTCCTTTTCCTGTTCTTGCCCTGTAAGTGCCCTGTTTTGTTTAAGAACACATGTCAGTCAATCTCTGGATTCATCGGATGGGTTTGGTAGATGTGTGGGTTTTGGAAGAGACTGTGAAACAGTTGGTTTAATGTTCTGTTGCTTTCAGTACAATTTTCTCTCATTGAGGGGACCAGATATTCCTCTGGATAATTTCAGTAATTAAGTATGCTTTGACTTAGGCAAAGGCATGGAGGAAACTGCTAACTTAGTTATCAAAAATGTGTATTTAAAGGCAGAGGTTTTATTTACCTCATAGATCACAACAAAGATAACTGAGAACAGGCCCTGGAGCACCTGCCCATGAGCAGCAGCTGAACACAGGCTTTGTGCCCTACCCACCACTGCCCATTGGGCGGGGGACAGGAGTTGAGTATCATCTATTTTTATTGCAGCATCAAATTGCATTAGGCACAGTATGGCAAGAGAAAGCAGGATAAAAGGATGGCCCCAGCCTCAGAGAGCTGTTGGTCTGAGAGATATCCTGACCCTGCTGCCTGCAGTAGTCTCAGCACTGTGTGCCTGGGGCCAGTGCTGCAGTTTAGGTCTGCTGGCAGCAGCTTGTGTGTTCCTGTCACTTGTCTTGCAGGACTGTGCAGTTGAGGAGCAGGGTAGGTGGGAGGGTGATTGACAGGTGTCACTGGAATAAGGAGAAAATTTTGTATCTGCTTCCAGCATTCAGCTGGAAATACTGACTGGGAATTTCAGGGGAAGACCAGGGAAGTAAACATCTCAATTCTGTGGAAATCCCCAGGCTTCCTTGGAGAAAACAGCTTTAATTTCAGTTTGCTGCCCAGGGCCTTGCTGAACACATATTCCTCTGTACTGGGTTTCTTTCTTTGCTCCACGGGGTGTTTCTGTGTATGTGTAGCAGGCAGGTAGCCTCACATGGGGGGTGATGTCAAACAACAGGCTGCTCTGGCACAGCGGCCCTGCTGGCCCTGCCAAACTTCTGTAACAGGGCATGCGTTCCCTCCAGACGGGATTGCTTGCTGACCCACAAGTGGCTTCCGAGATGGTGTGTGCTCGTGTTGCTCCTGCTAGGAGGAGCAGTAGGAAAAGCCCCCGCAGAGAGTTGCCCTCAGCGAGGTGTCCTGTCCCTCATGGTGTCTCCTGGTGGAAGCACAGCCTGCGCTCTGTGTGCTGTGCAGCTGCTGCAGCAGCAGCAGGGCTGGGCTCTGACTGCCTCAGGTACAGGCAGAGGCCTCCCAGGTCCCCTGGAATGTTCTGCCCTGCAGACATAAAGCATCTGCTTAGCTGAATGCTCAGAAAGGAGCTGGATGTGCTACTTCTGGTTGCATGACAGGAAAGTCACCTTCGAGTGCCCTCCTCAGCTTTAATCTGTCCCTTCTGAACTTGCCACGTACATTGAACTTTTCTGAAGATCTTAAGTTACTCCTGCTTTCCACCTCTATAAGCTCAGCCAGAGTTGGGCCATCTTTTTCAATGCTGCTCCAAATACTGACTCCCAGGCACAGCTGGGAGAAGGAGGGAGAGATACAGTGGGCAGCTTGTGGGGTAGACACACCACCTTGCTTGGGTGTGGGCCTGGAACAAGTCCATACAAGTCTCTTCATTTTTAAATTTCTCGTAAAAAGTCACATTCTTGCTTTGCTGTCTGTGAAAGAAGGGCTGACAGTGTCTTACTGATGGCTGTGAGGGTAACTCTGCCCCATCGTGATGGGGACAGACCTAGGGAAGAGAGATCCTAAAGCTTGCAGGAACCCTTGTAGCAGTTGCTTGAAGATTATTCCATTGTGCTTTGTAGTTTGATTGCACAAGGTTGCTGTAGCTGCCATTGCAGTAGAATATATCCCCTCAAAGTTACAAAAAATAAATAAAATTCAAAACTCAATGAAAGCAGAAAATTTCTTTTATTCCCCCTTACCGTGAAGGACAGATCCCCCTCTCCTCTGATGTCTATATACCCTGACACTTTGTTGCTTGGAATATGCTTTATCCCTGACAGGTGAAACCTGTCTTTAAGTAACATTTGATTCCCAGGGAATCGGGTTACCTCCGCTGCCAGATTGTTCTGCAAAAAATAATGAAGCTTTAGACTGCAGACACTTAAAATGCTTGTCTGAACGTGACAGAGCTCTGAGCCCAGTCAGTCACTTCTGCCCAGTAATGTGTTCCTGTTTTACTTGGAATTCTTCAGATATGTAAAACCTTTCTTAAGGTTTGAATAAGCAGAGTTCTGTGACAGTTTTTCACAATGCTCTTGCTCTGACTTTTAGATAATACATAAATCACAATTGTGTTGACTGTACAGAGATTATAAAACTAATTTGATTTTTTTTTTGGTGCCTATTTGTATACTGCAGCATGAATCAGAAGCACAGAATTACCCAGCTGTTACAGACTCCTGTGCTAGCAACATGAGTAAAACCAGTTCTTCAATTGCTATGCATTCTTCTAAAGTATTTAAAAAAAAAAAGAAGAAAAAAACCCCGAAACAACAAAAGAAGTTTTGCTGTGGTTTCAGGGAGCAACATGATAGTACTTATGCAGACAGTCAATCTTTTATATGACCAAAATGCAAATACTCTATGACAAATAGTTTTGCCTTGCAAAAAATTGCTATTTTATAGGATTGTAAAACTGTACTGCATAATTTAGTTGGAGTATTTCCACTAGTTTTACCCAAGTCATGCTTTTTAACTGGAGCAGACAGGCATATTTCTGAAATATTAGTGGTTTAGAAATTCTTGTAGTTGTGATTTTTTTTCATAAATAAAAATATAATAAAAGCACTGTCAGAAATTAGGATTAATTTTCCATTTTTAAAAAGGCATGTAAAAAGAGACTGCTTCAGTCTCTTCTGCTCTCACTTCATGTTGTTGCATTAAAGTTGCAGTGATTTGGTTGTATAATTGATCCTGGAGTGACGGCCAAGCACAGCATAAAGTGACTTTTGTGTGAGGGCTGCTGTATTAGCATCTCTTGGCTATTCCTGCCATCTTCCCAGATAAGCTGCATGGTGGAAATTGGGTGCTGTAATTACCGTGGGTCTGGCAGGAGGGAGGTCTGGTCCTAGTCCCCGTCTGGATGCAGATTTTCACCATGAAGCTGGAAAAGCCACTTCAATTTTCTTTTTTCAGCAGTTTCCTCTGCCATAAACACTAAATTGGAATGAGAGAGCTTGAATAACTCATGGGAAGTTTGGTTTATTAAACTCTAGTCCCTACATGTAAGAGAGCAGTGGTCTTGTCCCCCGGTGCAGTTGCTTGCTGTGCACAGCTGCTTGAGTTTAAAACAGTTGTATAACCAATTTGGATTTTTACAAACATCTGTTTGGCTTTGTGACAGAATACCAAACAAGCCCTGCAAAAAAACCCCTCTTGCTCCCCTTTCATTTGTGGGAGGTCTCAGAGAAGCTTCCATGTTGAGGGAGGAGGAGGAGGTGACTGGTATTTTTATTAGAGAGGCTCTCTGAGGCCAAAGCATAGCTGAGGGACTCATCTGCTGTGAATTTGAGGGAGGGCTGCACAATTGTGGGAACCCATGGGGAGAAGTCCCATGGACTCAGCCATAGGCACCCCGGAGCCTGTGCCCCATCCTATGGGATGGTGGTGGGATGTAGCAATGCCCCAGCTGCTTGTGTGTTGTGGGGTTGGTGTGGAAGAGAGATTGGGAAGTGCCTGGGGAGGTCGGAGAAGTGTTCCAGTCTACCTTTTGCAAGTGGTGGGCTTGGCAGTGCGGGGTTAATGGTTGGACTGGATGATCTTCAAGGTCCTTTCCAACTTCAACGATTCTATGACTTGTGGCAGGTCTGTTCAGTGCCCCAAACACAAATTTTTGCAGGCACATGGTGGCCGTGTGCTGGGCCTGTCGTGGGTGAGAGCATTACCTGGCCATGTGCCCTGAGCTCACACACCTCTCATGCAACTGGCCAAGTCATCTCTTGGGTGTGATGCAATACCTGCACTTCAATGTAGCTCTTGCAGTGTGTAAGGAATCACTGGTGTGGGTTTAAATGTAACCATAAATGGAACCAGGGCTCCATTGCTCTACTTTCAGAGTTGGTCTAAAAGTGCCATTGGCATCCAGAGTAACTTTGTGTTTGAAAAGGATGGAGCATACAGCTATGTCTTTTTGAAAAGCTGTTTGCTGTTGTTGTGTAGTTTATGGCCAAGAAACCGGAAGCAACTCGTGGGTTTTATGTATTTTTATATATGTGTGTGTGCCTGTGCATGTGGTGGTAGCTCTGGAACGGGAATTTTTTTTCCAAGCTTTGCCAAGCTCTGAGAGATGTAGACTGGGCTATTATTGGCTTCAACTGGAGGAGAGAATGTGGTCTATCTTGGACCTGCTTCTTTGCAGTGCTTCTGGCTCAGTCCCACCTGTGGAGGAGCTGGTCCCATGGCAGCTTGTTTGTGCTGCTGTCCCGGTGGGATGAGAGTTCCCTGCTTGAGCTCAGATACGCAGCAACCTCTCAGGATGAAGGTGAGCAGTTGCATACGGAGCCATGCTTGCTTCTGACACCTGCCTGGTTAATCCCATCTGGACAACAGCGTGGAGAACAGCTTGTTTTGCCATAACCAGGTGTCCTGCACTGTTTAGTTGTGCGATCACTAAAGCCCCAAATATCTCCATGCCAAGCAGATGCCTTCTGTATCAGGATGGCTGCCTGGCACAGAGCAGACTGGTTGTGCTGCTCCATGGCACAGTACATTCAGGGGAAACCTAAAACAAATGTTGATAGCACTTCTGCAGAACTAATTAAAACGATAATTTTATTGGTAAGTCTTCACAGGTGCCAGCAAACATAAATAAGCAAAGCTTAAGCTGTGGCTTTGTTCTTGTTAAAATAAACAGGGAGCAAACACCTTCTGACAGGGAGCACATTTCAGTTGTAAACCAGGAGAGAAAACCAGTGTTTAAATGCAGTATCACTTCTCCCCTTATCCTGGATCAGCTGTCTGGGGGCTTGAGTTTATTTAGTAACACTGCTGCTACTGTTTGTGTTGCACTGAAGAGATCTCCTGTCACAGTCGTAAATTAAATATTTTTCACTGTTAGCAATACACTGCGTGACAGGTTTTAGGACTGAAATTCCTAAAGGTATCTGCTGATGTATGTGTGCCCAGCAACATGGAGTCTTGTGTCATCCTGCTATCACTGATGTATTTTGAGCATGTTACATCACTCAGGCTGATCTGTCTGTCCTTTTTGTCAGCTAGAGAGAAAGACATATGAAATGTCCCTTTCCAGTGTTCTTCATGGGAGCAGTGGTTGCTCCTGGGGCTCATGTGCTGAGACCCCTGCAACAGCAAGTGGTGTGCCAGAACAATGTTACTGTGTTGTTTTGTAAACTGAAGGCTGCAGGGTTTGTGTAGTTAACATACATAAAAATACAATAACTGATTAAAGAATTATTTATTTCAATGCTCTATTTAAAAAATAAAAACAAGTGTGAAGCCGCCTTTTTGGTGGCTGTGAGACTGCATCTGGAGCATGATATCCAATTTCAGGCTGCCTGTAAAGGAATGGTGCAGCTATACTGGAGTAAGTCTGGCTTGTCCAATAAGTAAAGTGTAGAAGAAAGAAGGCTTGATGAGATCCCATTGCTGTCTGCAGCTGCTTAATGTTTGGAAATAAAGAAAAGAGGTAGACTTGGGTGCATGGGGGCAGTATGGGAGGTGGCAGACATGAGTTGGAACTGGAGAAGTTCTCATTTCTTTCATATGTGGAAAGACTTTTTCAGCCTGAGTGATTCAACACTGGCACAGGAGCCCAAAGAGGTATTGTGATTTCCATCTCCAGCCTTGAAGATATTCAGAGTTTGAGCAGACAAGGCCTTGAGGCAACTGCTCTAGTTTGTCCTGCTTTGAGTGAGAGGTTGGACTAGATGGCTGCAGAAGACCTTTTGGCTGAAATTATTCTGTGCAATGCTGTAATTGTACCACGTGCAGACAAATCAGGTGTTTGTGTAGGGTTTCTGTTAATGAAGGTCCTCTGAGGAGGGAGGGGTGAAAGGAAATCCTTCCAGTACTGGCATGCAATGTTTTCATTTTTTGAACTTATTTATTAGTTTATGAAATATGACATCTAGTGAAATCAAAGAGGAGCAGCAATGTTCTCCTACATGAGTAAAAAGCTGTGCTGGTGCTCCAGAGATCCGAGTTCAATTTTCTGCTCTGGCACATGTGTCTGGCATGACCTTGGGCAAGTTGCTTAATCTGTCTGTATCTCCAATCCCCATCTGTGCATTACTGTCTTTAAATTATAATATCTTGTTTTTGTAATTTGTCTTTGAGTTATAAAGTCTTGGAGTACTGAGTCTCGCTGTTGCTCTGAATTTCACTATACAGTACTTAGCACAATGGGACCATAAATCTTCATCAGTCCCATGATACATGAATAATAAACAGTTACAGCATAATTTAGGGCCACACTTTGCCTCTGATCTCATGATGCATAAAGACAGAGGGTTTTTGTTGATTAAAATGTTATGCTGTTCAGCCTAACGAAGATACATGGACCTCACTGAACAGATTTTTATGAGCCTGTTGTTGGCTCTTCTGGTTTGTTGGGGTTTTATTTTGTTTCATCATTACTCATTGATTGCAGGTATCTGAGCAATTTGCTTGACAGATCAGGGAATAATAAATTCCTTTAATCTATGTCTCTTTCAGTTTAATTATTGTTAACTCATTACTTGGTGCTTAGTTCAATGGATAATGAACTCTGTTCACTGTGTGGTAGAACAGAGTTGGACTACAGAGACAAAACTGGCTTCTCCAGTTCTTTTTAAGATACAAACCAAAATTGCAGAGTAACAGAGTGTTTAACTCCAGGTCAGATTGAAGGTTACCAGCAGGCATACCACAGTTACCTTTGCAGGCTTGAATGTAGGTTAACATTATTTCGGATGGTTCCATGTCTGGCACTGCATTACATTTGTTGCTTTATTTTTAGACAGTTAAGAAACTGGTAACTACTATGTAGGCAGCTATTTCTGTCTTGATTTTAAGACAGTGTCTAATAAGTAATATGTAGTACAATCCTAATTACTGCAGACAGACTTTACATTTGTGACTGTGCTAATACTGTGTTAGACTACTTCCTGTAGAGTTTCGTAGCGTGTTCAGACCTTCCCATTTTGGCTACAGCTGGGGGAATAAATCCTTCATTCACTCGAGGGTGCTGTGGTCTCTAATTGCCGTGCTGCTGAGCATCTGGGTTCCGTTTGGACAGTACCCATTTCTCTCGTTTCTTCATCCTGAAGTTTTTGTCATCTTTTTGTCACAGAAGGGTCTGTAAACCCTCCATGGCAGGTGTTGGCCAGCACTCCACCTTGTGCCAGTGGCAGTTCTGTGGTGGAGCTGAGGAGGCTGTTTCAGACCCCGGAGAGCTCACACGGGTCAGGGTCAGCCCCATCACTTCATTCTACATCAGCAGCTCGGTTCAGCCCTGAAGCCAACGTCCACTGTGTCCCATCTAACACAAACTGAAAGAAACCTGGGCATTTTTAACACTTTGGTTATGTATCTTAAGTTTTCTTCCTGAGGCTGAGGAAAGCTACACACCAGGAATTCAAAGAGATCCCTAATGCACCAGGGAGGGGAGCAGGGCCTGTGGAGTCACTCTAAAAATGAACAGCAAGTTGTTCATCCATTGCTGCCTGCTCCTACACCCCGGCAGGCTGGCTTCACTCATGCCTCCCTCTGTTCTGCAGCTATTCACAGCTATTCACATAGGAATCAGACAGAGAGTAAAAATACTACCAAGGCTTTCCTCTTAGCACCAAGGCTGTAACTCTGGAGCAGAGCAAGAAGCCTGCAAGCACAGCTGCCCTTGGTAGAAATATAACTTTTCTGTTAGAGTATCATCAGCTTTTTCAGCTAGAAAAGTAAAGAGAGTACGGATTTTGGTGAGAAACCATGCTGAATGGCTTGGGAGGGTTTGGCACAGAAAGCCTGAGTATGGTTGGATGTCAAAGATCACTGCTGAAATGTTTATTTTGGGCTTGCTACTGTATTCTGCTCAGTCATCAGGAGAAGACGGTTCATAGCACTCATACTGTCTGATCCTTTTCAGCATGAATTTAATGCAGTGTACTTCCTTGAAGAATAAACAAAGGTAAAACTTAGGTGCCCTGGTCTACTAAACTGCTGCTCCACAGATATTCTTCCTCTTCTAGAGAAGGAGTTGTTCTTTGCACAGTGTCCCCACAAAAGCCCCTTATTATGAATGACATTACTCACATTTGCAGAAAGAGAAAATGGCACTTGCCAAATCTGCAAATCACAGTTGTGTTTCTGTCAGCTTTGGCAGTTACATGGCTTCTGGTAAAGCTAATGAAGGCAATCTGCTTTTAATTTAAAATCTTCCCTGCAGAAAAAAAAAAAAAAAAAAAGCTGGCAGTTGAGGGATTCGACAGTGTCCTTGTGTGAAACTTCTTTCCTTATTTTCTATGGTTTGCTTTAGCCAAGGAGAAACTGTTAATTAAAAAATATTCCTAATGTAGCCAAATATGCAGGAATGTACTTATGCTACAACTACCTGTACCAGTTCTGCAGTAAATCACTTCTTTGTTTTCATTTGATGAGCAATTCTAATTAACCAAATAAAAATACTGCTTACCTTGCACTTAACTCAGCTTGTTTGCTGCTTCTCAGATGATTGAGGGACTGAGGATGGCAGGTTTGTTTAGATGAGTCTTTGGGATTCAGCAAGGCTGAGGTGGTCAAGCGGCACGAGGAGGGATATTGCCCAGAGGAGCACTCAGCCTGTGGAGCAGTTCCTGCAGGCAGGGGACACTGAAGGCTGCAGGTTCTCCCAAAAGGCTTGTTCTGGGTCTGTGTCTCCTGTGGGCACGGGGCAGGGAGACAGGGGAAGAGGGGAAGACAGCATTGCTCAGACCACATTGGGATGCAGTTTCTTTGCAGGCATTTTTCTGTAGTTCAGAAGGTAGTGGAGCACATCATGGATCCAGTCAGCATAGTTTGATGCTTTGCACAACAGTAAATAGTTTGTCCTTGGAGAAGAGTGTGAGGAGAATGAGCATGTCTGTGTCAGACATGCACATATAGAGTGATGCTGATGTAGGCCTGCAGCAGAATAATCTAGAAATGGTCCACATGCCGTTGAGTTGTGTTCAGTTGCTTCAGCCTTACCCTAAATTTTGCAGCAGTTCAGAGGAGCTGCAGGCAGGAGCTAACACTAGGATGTTCTGCTGTACAGAGCCAAGAACATCTCTGGAGCTGTAAAATGGGGAAGTTGGGCAGGAGATGGTGAAGGCTTCCTAGCAAATATTAAGTGATGAGATTGCCTGGTCACCAACTGTGGTGCTCCAAGTGCAGTATTTTCACAGGTCCCGTTTGACAGAGCACCATCAGCTGCAGCCAGTCTGACAGCATCTCGTGCAGTAAACATTATTTCTTCTCTATTTTTTAAAGCATATAAAGATAGAGAATTTTCTCTAGCTTTAGGAAAATCAAAGTAAAATCTACTGTAGGGTTGTCTTGAACTCATCCATAACTAGGGTAAGCATTTACAGTGCCAAGTGATGAAAGCATTTTATGCTTTATTGGATTGTAGTAACTTTTTCAGCACTGCATTTCATGTGTGCAGGAAGGAGGGGTTTGGCTTGTTTCAGAAATATTTCACAACAATTTGAAACGTATTTGTTTTTATCCCTTCACACTAACACTTGTTTTGAAAGGGATTGGGAGCTAATGGAAGTGCTGATCCAACCCGAGACAGATATCGCTGCCTTTTGCTGTAATATAAGGAGTTATTATAAGCCAATAGCTGGAGCAATATTATTCTACCTGAAATCTGGGTGTCCAATAGGAGTCCTGACTGCTCTGGTGGTGCTGGTGGAACAGCAGCTGGTACAGAGGGCTGTAGCTCCAGCAGGTCTTCAAAGAGCTGAGAAGTTCGGCACAACCTTTCAGGGCTGCCTGAGAGTGTGGTTTGCTCAGCAGCGTTGGCTCCTTTCTCCTAAGGCTGCACCAGAGGGACAAAAATCCGGTCTCATTGCTTCTTCCAGGAGGATTTATCTCGGAATTATGAAACTTAACCTTCTGCTCCATCCCTAAATTTAAATCCATAGCTTCTGACTGCAGACAGAACCATATG
The DNA here is from genome assembly GCA_038380795.1 of Pyrocephalus nanus. Taxonomy (NCBI): domain Eukaryota; kingdom Metazoa; phylum Chordata; class Aves; order Passeriformes; family Tyrannidae; genus Pyrocephalus; species Pyrocephalus nanus. Next base: position 17,790,136 of record CM076270.1, on the reverse strand, counting down.
TCAGTGAAGCACTGGGGCACAGCCATCCTCTGTATGTTTATAATCTGCTGTTGCATTAGCAGTTTGCTCTAGAAACAGCAAGGCAAGAGGTGTCGTATGGGACATGTACTTGGGCTGCCAGAGTGCTGCCCTGTTAGGGGGCATGCCGTGAGCATCCTCTGTGCTTGGAGAATGAGCACTGGGACTGGTGGAAAGGTGCTTGGTGTCTAATCCAAAGGTCACCTGAGGTAATCCCCAAGCATTGTGCAGTTCTGTGGAAGTGCCATGGACATGTTTCCAGAAGCAGCCATGGTCTTTAAGCCTTGCTGCACAAAGGAAATCACTTAAACAGGAAGCTCACCACCCCAGCAGAGCCTTCTGGAGACTGCAGGCCAGCTGCATCTTCCCTGGTGACCTTGTGGTGGGGGCAAATGATGTAACAGATGGAGAAAATATATTCTTGTGATTAGTGGTTGATGGGCTCCTCCTAAGCAGAGAAGGTCTGTTCTTTTAATTAATTAGCTGGTTAATATGTTTGTGCAGTGGCATGCCTAACTAATGTGCAGTTACTATGAATACACATACAAATGGCAGTAATGGGTGCAGATGGCTGTAATTACCCATGTTGGTTTCTGCAGTAATCACACATGCAACATATCAAGTTGGTTTAAAAATTGTTGTGTATTGGATGATTTGTTTCCCTTCCCCGTTGTGTGTGAATGTGCCTGTGTGGCTGTTCTCTGTACACCCTAGGCTTGCTGCTGGGCCGACCCACTGAGACAAGGCTTTCAAATGTACACAAAGAACTCAAGCAAGAGGAGGACTACTCTAACTTAGGTCTTCTCTGAAGTGTCCTTCACCCAGTGCTTTGGACTATGTATTTTGCCTGATGATAGTGCAGAAGCTGGGCTCTGGGGCTGCTGAGGGCTTCATGTACCTCTATCAGCTGTGTAGCTGGCCTCCACAGGGGCAGCTGCTTCTCACTCTGGCAGCCAGGCCTAGGAGTAGTGTGTCAGGGGCTTGGGTGCCCTGCAGCTGCCTTAAAGAAATGTCTGATGAGGTCACCCCATGGGCTGTCTCACCCTGCAGCCTGTGTCTGACAGTACCAACAGAAAATGAGATTTAGGAACAGTGTGTGTGGCTGTGCCTCCTTTCTGAAGTCTCTTGCTTTGTATTCCCAAACACTCACAGCTTCTAAGGGGGTATATCAGGGGTACATCCCTGCTCAGTCCTTCACAGACCTTTTGTCCACTAATCTATCTAACCTCTTTTCAAACCTGCTGGATAAGATCTGCACCCCTAAACTCCCACGGCACCAAGCTCCATAAGTTCCTCTCCCACTATGTAAAGTAGTAGTTTTGTCTGGTTTGAACTGGGCAAGTCCTTGAACTTGCACAGCTGTTCTTCACTCAGATCATCTGGCCAGATAAATCCATAAAAGGGCTTTTATTAATAAGCCTAATACTAAGGAGGAGTTGTATACAAAAGGCAATTCAAGGTCTGGGGAAGTGATTGCACCTTCTTTTCCATAAGGGATGCCTAGAGTAAGAGAACAATATCAGATAGTTGTAGTAGTGCAGCTTTAGAAGGGAAATTGAGCTGCTTGGAGTGACTTGAGGACCCAGGAGATCCTGCAGTGGGTGCTGCCAAAACCTTTTTTTGCATGCACGCTGAGTAGGACTTACTGGAATGGGATGATGGGCTCCCTTCGAGCCGAGTGACTGAGGAGCTACTTATCCACGAGGCTGAGTTCTAGTTTAGGAAATGGCAAAGACAATTTAGGGGAAGTGTGCGTCAGAAAGCATTTCTGAGATTGCTAAGCACTGCTCCAGGTATGAGCGCCGAGCACCATCTGCTCTGGGATTGCTCAGCACGGAGCAGAAAAAAGCTCTGGAAGCTGCTGCCGCTCTGTGCAGTGCTGATCCAGAGGGAAGCGCCCACAAGGGAGAGCTGCCGGCTGTGCCCCTCACCCCAGGGGTGGCTCTGCTCCAGCCGAGGGGTGGGGGTGTGGACCTGCCTCGCACACTGCTCTGGGCGAGGGGCTCTGAGAGAATGAAAGGCCTGTGGGTAATTCATGTGCCTGCACTTCTTTGTGGAATGGCATTAATCTTTGCATCGGGAGACCGCTGCTTTGTCTCCCAGCGTTAACCTTGAAGACTCGTGATGGCAGTTAAAAAGCTGGGGGTACAAAGGGAAGTTTAAAGAAGCCTTGTAAGAGAAATTCATGTCAGGGAGTGAATAATCTGAAGGCTCTGTGCAGTGTAATGGAGAGCCGAGCTCAGGCTGATGACTCTAATGTAGTCAGTAGTGCAGAAAAGAACTGTAAGTACTTTCAAATCCTATGGCCATCCTTTCTTTCTACAGCAAAAGCATCTCTCTTGTGATCAGTTTTTTTCAGGCTTTTTGTCTTTCTCTTAGCAGGTATGGTCCCAGTTAAATATTTACTTTTCAACTAACATTTTTGCTATCTGGTGCATTTGTTTTGGGACACTGTTTCTTGTTTTTTTGAAGCTTGTTTTGTTAGGCTGCTGGGTAAAGCCTTCCTTTTTTGACAGCTTTTTTACTTGTTCTTTAAAGCTCTTCTTTGATGTGAGCTCAGAAACACAGATATTATTCTTTTATCACTTTCCCCTGTCAGTTTAAAACCAGTTATGAGTACCACAAACTATTTAAAAACAATCTAAGCCAACCTCTCAAGTGACAGATACTCAGGGCCTATCTCTTATTTGCAGGCATCTGTATAGAGTAGACTTTAGTTTTGAGGAAATGAGAAAGGATGCTGCTTGGTAAAGAAAGATGACTGTAGTAACTCAAAAAACTGTTTTGTGAAATTCATCCGGAAAAAAGGCAGAGCTGTGGGATGTCCCACAGAGTTTAATATGCCAAGAAACTAACTATCCATGCAGTCATGCCTATCCTCATCATCTGTTTTCTACACTAATGTAGTTGATCCTTTGTTAATAATGGGGTTACCTGAGCTCATTCCTTCTTCATCAAGAAGGAATATCAGTCTGGCAGGTTAATATGGAGTTGGAGAGGTCAGCTGGGTCATGAAGACTAGTCCTCTAATACCTAATGCAGCCTAATGCATTAAGGTCTGATGAATCCCCTCCATGTGTCCCCAGGTACCACTGCCCTTGAAGTGCTGCAAAGGCCAATAGTGAGATGTCAGGCAGAACAAAAGCATCATTGGGGTCTCAGTACATGTTACAAAAGCAACTGCAGAGAAGAGCTCCCCAGGCTTTCCATGAGACAGCAACTTTAGGCTTCTCTGAACAGCCCATCTCTTCCACCCCCTGGGGCAGAGGTGTATGTTGGTATGAACTAAGTGAAGTTTTATCACTTGTGCAGCAGTGGTGGTGCTGCTACTGGTTTTCTGCAAATATCTGCCCTCCTGGAGTTCAGGCCTTTTCCTGGCATTCCGTGTGCTGGCAGCCCCTCCTCACACACTCCAGACAGCATCTCTGGGGCAGCCACCTGCTTCCTCTCTGACTTCAGCTCCTCTGTGTAACCCATCCTGGAAACTTGTGGGCACAGGTTTTCTGCAGTAGATCCTCAGTGCAATGGGAGTCAGGTGAGAGTAGGAGAATTATAGGATTCTTGGCATCTATGAAACTTAGTAAAAAAGTCATCTGTTTCCAGACTTCTGTCAGAAGTAGCTGTGTCGGCCAGGTCCTGAAGCTGTCGAACTAGTGATGGGAACTGGTAGGAATATCTTGGAGTGGAGGACAAGAGGGCCAAGCATAGCACTGGAAAAAGGAAACCAGTTATTAAAACTGCTAGGAGAAAACCTAGACATCTCCTTAATAATTTTTCTCACTTCTGGAGCCAACTCTGACGTGGTAGTGCAAGGCACTAGTGGGAGACAAGAAAAACAGAACCCACCATCACTTTCTTTTAGGTACCTGAAATAATTAAAAACTGCCTTACCTTCACCTTTTTCAACACTGTCATACTTCAAACTAAAAAAATGGGGTTTTTTTCCAATATGTAATTATTTTAAAATAAAGATGATTTTTTATTTTTAGCTGGTGGTGTACAATTATCTGGCATTGCAGAGAGGTCCCTCGTGCTGGGAAAGCCACGTTTCTCTAATTTGCTGCTCAGAGGTGCCACTGTAGCTGTGAACAGCAGCAGCTGGGCTGAACTTGGCTGGTTCAGGGCTCTGACAGGCCAAAATAGTGTCTTTTAACTCTATCAGCTTGAGTTTCCCAGACTTTCAGTAAGTGGGGTTTGTAACTTTGCCCTCAGAAGATCTGCCAAGCTCTTTTGCTCCTGCTTTTTTGGTCTGAATTAGCCACTTTCTTATGGGCCATTTCCTCATATTCCTTTTCCACAGCTCCTGACAGTCCTTCAGACATCTGCAAAAGCTGGAGGGTTTGTTTGCAGTAATGTAAGCATTTGAGTCACCCAATCCCACAGAATCCTTTCTCTCTTTTACTGAAATAAAGGATGCTTTGTAAGGCCACTTCTCCATCTCTGAGCCTGTGTCATCCCCTGATGGCAGAAACCGCTTTCTGACGGTTTGCCCGTGCTCCCTTCTTCCCACTTGATTCCTGTAGCCAGATTTTGCAAAGCTCTTGGCACCCAGAACGTGGCAGGAGGAACGGGACTCTCCCAGCAGTGTTGCTGGATGAGGCTGCAGAACTGGGAGTGCTGGGGCTGGGTGACTCTGGAGTGCTATTGCTGGAGCTTTCCCCAGTGGCCTGTGTTTCTGTCTCAGCTGCTGGTGGACACAGACAGCTGCTGTTGTCTCAGCGTGGGCTTTGCTTTGTTTTGTTTTAATCTGTCCACTTCATTATGTGCCTGAATTAGAGTGCACTCTTTGAAGATCTAACCACTTGTTTAGAGCCATAGGGAAGTACTTTTGAGAGTGTGGCCCTTGGCCTCCAAAATTTTTTGATTATAAACTCGCACCAGATTGGGAAATAAGGTGTGTCTGCATGGTTTTTCTCCCTCCTCCCTTGCATTTAGCTCAGCATCAGGATATCTGGCATTTGCTGCATCAAAGCCGTATCTATAATTCATAAAGAAGAGCTTGTCCAGCCTGGGAGTTAACAACAGTACCTTTTATAAAGTGCTGCTGAGATGCAACCTGTCCTAGCTCCTAACTTCTGTTGAAGCTCTTAGGGCTTGTCTGTCACCACTGTAGCCTCTGCTTTCACTTTTTTTTTAATGTAAACATCAGCTTCTTGCAAAGAAACAAGAAGTCAAGACAAATTGGAGCTGCTTCCTGCATGTCCAGATCACAGGTTACAGCTTCCCAAGCCAGTCATCTGTCTGGGTTCCTCTCCTTTCAGCAGCGTTTGATAAGGCCCCATGAGGGCTGCCCATGGTGTGTAAGGACAGTCTGTAAAGACCTCTCATCAGGATTGACAAGGTGAAAATCTGACTTGTCACACAGAGGGTCGGGTTGCTGAGGTTTATTGAACCTCATGAGGAAAGGATATGCACTAGTGGTTCTGGAGCCAGAAATCTCTGCATCAGAGACACACAGCCAGGGGTTTACAACTTCCCTGAGCTGAGAACAACCTCAGTCTTAACGCTGATGGTGCATCCTCTGTCAGCCAGCAAGGCTTAGGCTGGGTGGGAGCTTCAGTGCTCAGAACAAATGGGGAAAAGCAACTGGGCTGAAGCCTCAGGGTTTCTTAGTTGTCCAAACAACAGGTGCTGCTAGCACACAAAGGACTTTAAGAGTAGGATTTTCAAGCTTCCTTTAAGCTTCTCTTAAAGCTAAACCACTGGGCTGGGAAAAAGTGCTTTTGCAATCCTAGTCCACCAGATACCAGTGTCCATTCCCTTGGACCTAACTTACAGCCCACTGCTGATCTTGCTTTCTCATCCACTGACACCCCCAGTCCATCTTCTCAGGATTGCTCTCAATCCATTCTCCTCCCAGCCTCCTCCAGGTGGGAGGCCATGGAAAGGGAAGGAATGTGAAATTGTGTCCAAGTGAAAACTGCTCTTTACAAACCACCCTGCCAAGGATGGTGCCCTGTTGCATGGAGAAGAGGCAGCCTGTGCATTTGGGTCTGTGCTAGGGGAGGCTGAGGAACATGGCCCAGAGGCTTCTGGCAGCAGAGACCTGGTTGTTAATAGGATCGAGATCTCACCAGAGCAAACTGTGTCTTGGGTGTGTGTGTGAGTATCCAGGGTGCATTTTCTCTGCCCTGCTCAATGACAGAGAGAAAACAGAAGTTGTCCCTGTTTGGTTCATGCCTGCCAGTATGGGCCCCCACTGGATCAGGGCTTTGTGGTTTGCAGCACTTGGCAGCTGCACTGCTGCTCCTCTCCTGGGATGGAACCACTGACAGGAATTTCTCTTGTCTTGGGAGAGCCACAGCAATGCAGATGGTCATTTCCTTTCTGCACTGCTTGGCTCTGTGGCACACACCTGCCCTGCTGCAGGGGCAGCAGGCTGGAAATGGGATTGAAGCTGGGCTTTGTGTACATTCAGGGTGCACTTACAGTGTCAGACTTCAATGATGGGAGGAGGAGAGCTGAGGAGAAGGGATAACCCTTCAGAGCAGGCATCTGTGTGGCTCAGCAGTCCATGTCTCTGACAGATACCAAATGGAGATGTTTGAGGAAGAGAGAATGACCAGGGTTGAGAATACTGTGATCATTTGCCTCAGCATGCTCTCCCTGCCTTGAGAGGTCTGTATCTATGGATATTAAAAGCCTTTTTGGACTTTCTCTTTAGGACTGTGAAATGAAGAACACGTAGAGTATTACAGGAGTTTCAAGCACCTTTTCTGTACTGCATCAGGATGGAGAAACACAGCACATGATTTCCTGCACAAATTCTCTCCTCCTGTCACAGAGTAATGAGATGAAGGGGTCTGCCCATCTAAAATAGCAGATCCCATTTTGTCAAACAAGGTGCAGGAAATAGCAGTGTGGTTCGTGCACTCTTCTTCAATTTCAAGTCTCCTGAATTTCATTCCTTTTAAGAGATAAATTTGCTCAGCTATTTCTGTGTGGCAGATGCTGCAGGGTGGGTGCTGGCTGCCCACAGCCTGACGGGGCATTGCAATTACACCTGGCAGAAGGAATCCTCAGGCTCGGGAGAGTCTGTGTTCATGGTTTTTAAGGGACATCATCATGTGCCTTCTCACTTAAATGGAAAGCGTTAAATGGCCCTCTGCAGCCTAGAGGGGGAAATAAGGATACTCTCCTCAGGGCACTTCTGCCACATGCTGACGTGCCTCACTTTTTTGCAATTCACATTTATTTCATTGAGGAAGTAGTCTGCCTAGTATGCTGTCATTTTGCCCCATTGCTTGCAATTGCAATTTTTTCATCCACTTTCTGCTATTGAGACTCCAGTTTCTTGGAATTATTCCTTGTCTAATGACTTCCACTGCTAATTTAGTTCTAAGTGATCCCTGGACAGCCACAACCATAAATGCATGTAGGTGGCTGGGCTATTTGTCAGGGCTCTGCTCTAGGAGATGTTTAGTTTCACTGCTTTTATGAAGTATTTTAAACAGCTATCTCTTTTATGTCTGCATTACAAAGCAGTCCCGAAGTATTGGGTTTTTTTTCATTTTTAAGTCTAAACTTGTTGATTTCTATCAGCAGTTCCAGTTTTCTGGCCTGCTTAAAATAGTCCCACAGGGCCATACTGGGCTCCTAGGGCAGAGCTGGTTGTGCCCTGGGTGCTGTTCGGCCACGTGGACGTGTCCGTGTGGATCTGAGTGGGAAGCATCCCCCTCCCTTGCTCTCCTGACTGGCACAGCCGTGGTAGGAGGTTGATGGCTTAGCCCTCCAGACAGCCCTGGGAAGCCTGATAAAGACTTGCTCCTCAGTTATGCTATTTTCACTTTATGGCCCTCAGCAGGCACCATGTACCTAACTTTCAAAATCTGTCATCGTTTATGCAGTTGAGTTTGCTAAGTGTTTCCTTGCTGGAGGTTTTGCGTGGATCTGGGCTGCCTGTCTTTAATAGTTTAGCAAAACACGAAGAAACTCTTCAGGGAAGCAATTTCACAATTAAGCATTTAGGAGATGGGCACCATCCAGAGCTAACAATTTTATCTGGAGACATTCATGCGGTGTTTTGCAGACTTAATAGGACCTCTGTTCCCACAGGTCATAAAAAATATCTGCTGTCTTCTGCCTTGATAAGGTATTTATTTCTTCCTATTCCTCCAGGTCCTAAAACAGAGCAAAGTGTGTTGCCAGTGACCAGCAGGAAGGATGAACATTCATAGCTGGGGAATAAGATCCCACCTCACTTACCTAGGCATGCTGTGGGATGCAATTGTACCATGGAAGGAAGGAACTCATTTGTTATACCTTCAAAGCTACCATCATGAGTTAAATGATATTTTCCACTCTTATCATTGCCTTTGCTTCTTTGCCATATTGGAAGCTCAGCACGTTGGGGCATATGAATGTTTTATATATGCATATATATATCTCCTCATCAACTTTTCCATCTGCGAAGCGTATCCTAAGAGAATTCAGAACGGCCGCTCAAATAAAGTAACAGCACAGCATTTGCTATCCTGTTTAGTGGCTGAGGAAATCAAGTTGCTATGAAATAGAGTGATTTGCTCAGGGTTGCTTTGAGAACTCAGTATTCAGAATTACATTTCCTTTTTTTCCTTGATTTTCATTAATATGGTTTCACTGTTTATTCTCAAGAAGAAGTGACACAGGGTGGTCAGAGATAAGTGATTGATTCAGCCCAGGCTAAGAATAAAAGGAGACTATATCTGTTATATAGACAAAAATGTGATTCCTCTCTCCTCTTCCTTTCCTCCTCCAGTGCAACTTCAGGCTTGTTTTTGGTCTTGTTTTTCTGAGGCCAGCAGCATTGTTCTTGCTGGCTGTGTCACCCTACACCAGAGAGGAAGGGTTTGCTGACTGAATTCAGCTGTTCCCAAGCTGGAGATCCAGGAAAGGCTGACTGGGCTCAGGGGTGCTATAAAGGGCATGAATGGATAAGACCTGAGCTACAAACTAACATGCCACAATGTTAAAAAACAGACCCTGTACAGTTATGGGGGTGCTAATTCGTGTTAAGTGAGAACCTGCTCCTTCCTGGTTTAGCATGAAATTTGTTTTTGGAGTCCTTAGTCCACAGCATGAATAGATACAAAGATTTTTTTTACTGGCAATATCATCTAAATCTGTGTTGTGTCTCTGGTTTCTTTTCATGGTTGGTGTGAGGACAGGAGGGGAGTCAGGACAGTGAGCTGGAAGGGAAGGGTGCAGGTGAAGGTTTGTATTTCCCATTGGCACTGTACAGTGTGGGGCACACATGAACACTGTAGTCTGAAGCCTGGCTGTCAGCCTCCCAGTGGCCTACTGTCTGAATGAAAGAAATTACCTGCCTCTGCTCCTTCAGGAGAGGTGGCTTTGTCCAAGGCTTGCTCTTCTCCGTCTGCAGTGAAGTGTTGGGAACACTGGTAAAAACTGCATGTACAGAGAAAGGAAGGGACAAAGGTCCTTGTCAGCCTCACAAAATCCTCATTGCAGTTTAACTCTAGACAAAGAGATAATACACCACATTTTCCTAGAGCATGAGAAAAGCAGATCTTATATCAACACAAATACTCAATTTGTCATGGATCTTAATGGGATAATACAATTTTTATAAAACAAACAAACACAGAACTCTGTGTTTCCATGCATTCATTTATTCACTATAATGTTTTTCAAATGGACTTTTAGGGCAGCACCCCGGTGGGAAAACATCTGCTTTTATACATGGACCTCTCATGGTGATAACTGTATAAAATATGTGGGGTAGAAGGTTCTTCTGGTGATGGGAGAAGCTCTAAAGCCCAGAGGAGACAAACTGTTGGGTGTTGCAGGGGAATGACTTGTGGCTGTGAATCAAAGCATTGATATAAGAGCTCATAGATTTTAAGGCCAGAAAGATTGTCTCCATTTCAAACTATGGATTGTGTCCCCTTTGGGAGCTGAAAAAAGTTTCCAAGTATAGTGGGCGGTGAATTTTTATTAATAACCTCACAAGGTGGTTTGTTTAAAAAACCAAAAGAAATAACCCTTACCAATTATTATGAAAGAAAACAAGATAAAAATAAAAATCAATACAGTTAAGTGGTTGCATGCACTTTCTCTTTCTTACTCGAGTGCTGATTGTGAAATTGTACTTGTTGTTTCAGCCTTCAGCAGGTTTTATGAAGACAGGTGAGCCATGAAGCAAATCAAGCTTTCAGAAAGTTTGATAAACTCTACCTTTTTTAATCACCCTGTATAGCTCCAGGTGTAAAATTTAGTCAGAATACAGTTTGTAGGTTCAGGGACTAAGTAATAATTTTTCTAGAGCTGTAGAGCAAGCCCAAGAGAGCTGTAAGATGTCCTAAAATAAATAAATATTGAGCTCAGGGGAGAGATGAGTATGTAATTACCTGAGGTCTGGCTTTTGTGCCCTCTCAGAAAGTTAATTTAAACTTTGGATAGCTGAAAGCTCTCTGCAAGAGGCGGCACCAGAACATCACTGCTGGTGAATTTGTTTGTTGTGGCATTTTTATCTGTCTGCTTTCCGACTGAAATCCATGCAGACGAGGAAATGGCATGGTTTGGAGGGGGAGGCATTTGTGGGATGTAACTAATAGTTGGAACCGTGACTGACAGGAAGGAGAAGGAGGATAAAGGGGCTGGTTCTGCATAGCTTTCCACAACTTCAGCATTTGTGTTTGCACAGCAGTTTTTGATCATTTGGCTGGCTCGTTTTTTTGCTTGTTTTTGTTTGGTGCTGATTTAAATCCTTATGCTTGGAAAAAGATGAACATGTGATAGCTGGGGAGAGTCAAACTTCAAACATGTTCAGTGGAAGGCAAGTGAATGGCACGATACGGGTACTGAGCAGAGAAACAAAAAATCCTTATCAGAGATGAACTGTGGGGTCAGGCCTTGGGACACTTGCTTTACCCAGTTACTCTTTACACCGTCTTACATCACTGTGTGCTCTCTTACCTTGGGAATCCCATGTGCTTCAGGGGGTGTTGCCCTCATGGCAAATTCAGTAGCACATAGGGAGGTCATGAAGCCCACTGCATGTTTATTTTCAGTCTCTTTGTTTTTAAAGATCTGGGTTTAGATGTATTTGGCAGTGTATAAACTGATTTGTCAGAATTCTTATCAAAGTCAGCAGAGGTCAACCCATAGCTGAAGATCTGAGTAGACAATTCAGTACTAGATTTTCTTCTCGCTGTTTTAACTACCTTTAATGTACCTGTAGATGGTCCTGGCATGCACAGGAGCCAGGTCATGTTCTTTGGTTGCTCATTCCACTTCTGTTCATCCTCCCGGTCTTGTTATATTTTGTCTACTTGAGGCAAGTAGCAGCTGTAGCTTTAGCCCAGTGTGGAGGGGGTGGCAGTTTCTGTATATTGAACGTATAAATACTTCTGATCACTTCCCTAAACATTACAGCAAGCTATGAGTAACTGATGTCATGACTCATTACTGCTGCAGCTTTTGAAGCTGTGCCGAGGTCTCCGAATCACGTAACACAGCAGACCTTGGCTGTAACAGGAACCACTGCAGCTCACAAGCAATGTCCTAGGGGCAGGGAGCCACGGCTGTCCTCCTTGCCTTTGGCATAGGAGCAGTGGGGTTTGGGTTTATTCTGGAGCTGTTAGATCTTAGGCCAGTAATAATAATAATAATAATACACCAAATGTTTCTTGGTAGTGCTCCATCCTCTCCCAGTCTGGGGGAAAGGGTTGCACACACACACACACACACAGCCGAGGGCTGTGTGGACAGCGAGCTGGGATGGCTGTGAGGAAGAAGAGGATGTCCCCCTAGGCCCCCAGGAACTACATGCCTGGTGCTGTGGCTTAGGGAACCTGCAGGATTTCTTGTGACATTTTAGTGCAATGGGTGAGCGTTAGGTCATTCTTCAAATGTACCATATACAGTGATGCATATGGAGCTTTGCCAGCCTGATGCTATTAGCTCATGCTAATCTCATTTATCTTTTGGGCAGCAGAGCCTGGCAATCCTACACTGCTTTTAGAATCCCAACATTTGGGAATGTTGCACAAGATTTGCCCATTATTTTTTCTTTAAGCTAGTCAAGTTTGGAGGTTTTCCAGAGGTGTTCTTGTAATTTTGGATGTGAATGTTCTGTACCAACAAAAGAGAAAAGGACAGTGAACCTGCCTTTCTCTTTCAGCTGCTGAAACGAGTGGCAGCAGTCCAGTAGCTCAGCAATGATACTCAGAGGAGGATGTTATTTTTACCTTCTTACATTTACAGAATTGCCTTGGCTTTTGGAGGAGGTAGCTAAGTCATTGTAAGTAAGGACTTCAGATCCAAAAGTACTTCTTGTAACTATGTCCTGTGTCCTGAACCAGTTTTGGGTGACTACTCATGAGGTTTGTCTCTTTTAGTGCCTTTCATTGCTAATGGAGCTACATTAACACCAGTTACAGTGGGTTTTGGTCATAGGCTTGAACACATTTTAAATCACAGAAAAATATAAAAAAAACTTGGTAAACTCCTGAATCTCAACAGGACTATGCAACAAAACTGCAGAGATAGCTAATTTTGCATTTTTATAATGGAATAAATCATCTGAAGACAAAACCAGAAGAGATGTTTGTGCTGTAAAGATACTTCTCTTGCAGCTATTTGGTACAGCTGTTCACTGTTGTGCTTAAAGATCTTCCCGTGAACTTGGGAGGAATAGCTCCACAAATGGACGTGGTTCCACATTGCTATCTCCCTAGTTTCAATCAACCACGTAACCTTGAGTGGGATTTTGGCACCTGGATTCCAAACACACCCAAGAAAATCTGGTCTTAGAGCATTAGTTAGTAAATTGGCTGTTCTACTCCGTGTGTGAATGTTCAGGACCGAAGAAGCTGAAGTGCCTGTTCACAGATGCTCCTGGCCCTAGTTGGTATGTAGCTGTTAGAATCAGGATGTTCAGTTTTAAAGACAATAATCCTGCAGCCTCATAATGCTCTTGGACCTTTCTGCATATGTTCCTTGTTGATATAAGTGGGGATTTGGAAAGAAGTCTGAAGTTGGGCGGTAGACTTTGCTACTGCCTCTTTCACCTGAGAAAGAGCACCAAATGAAATTCAAGTGGCCAGTACTGAGTTGCATAAAGCCTTCCTTTTAAAATGCACTTCTTCCACGAGGCACTGAACTTTAAAACACTGTATGCAGACACAGATACAAAGTATAAGAGGTTATAAGTCTAGACATAATCACTGTACATAACCCTGTAGAAATAAGGGCAGCTCAAAACGTGTTCCTCCACTGCATGTACTGTTTGTGACTGTTCAGTATTGTTTCTGCTTCAGTTACAATGAAATCTCTCTAGGGGAAGAGACAGTGTCTTCTGCATTTCCACTGCAGAAAGCACACCACTGTGCTCTATAAATAATAATGGTTTATATAGTGTTCGCCTTTAACCTTTCCATTTCCTTGCAAATATATAACTCCATTGCTGTCCTTGCAATATTCTTTATATTAAGCATTGGGAGAAATAGCATTATTTAAAGAAAGGTAAATTTCAGCATAAGGGTACATTATATTTAGTGTGGAAGACCACTACAGTCATTTCTGTTTCTGGTTTCTAATGAAGGCAGACTAGATTTAAAACCAGTGATGAAGTTAATAGAAAATTATTTGCATAGATCTATCTGGACACTTCCCAGATTTTCATTTTGGAAGGCAGAATTACTTCTCTATAATTTATTTTTCCTGGCATCCTTCATTAGAACATAACAAGGTGCTTTGCAGTAAATATCACTCAAGTTCATGACCAGTATGAAAGTGTGCAGCAAATACACGACTTCAGCTCCAGAGGCTGGTGGTAACTGCACCAGGATGCTGATACAGATACCTGGTGATGCACTGCTGAGTCATCCTGCTTTTTCTTCTCTTGTTATCATCATCTTCATGGCCATCTAAAACAAAGTCACTCACCTGAGGCTGGGAGGCCCTGACTTTGCATGGGGGTTCCCCCTGCTGTTCAGGGGCTACTGCTTATTTGGTGAATTCCATATAATTCTGTAAGGCCTTCCTTTCAAATATCCAGGATGAATATGAAAGCCAATGGCTGAATGATGAGTTGCATTTCCAGGCTTCTCCTGGGGCCTTCAGAGTTGAAGAGGACTAGTAATTGATATATCTGTTGAGCTTTGGAAATTTTTTGAGTTTGACCTAATGATGGTACACTCTGTATAGGGACTACTCGAAAGACTGAGAAAGTATTAGCTCATTTCCTTTTGCAATAATGCTGGAGGTGGGTGGCCAAAAAATGCTTTTGCTTGTGGAATTTCTGCCTTATCAGAGAAGGTGAAACTGCAGGATGGTCTTGGCAGTCAGAGCAGGACTTTGGAAAGCTAATCTGGAGCTCGTGGGACTTAGTGCAGTTCCTGCAAAATGTCACACACTGCACAAAGAGGTATTCCCAGGGCCAACTTCAGGTGTTTCACACAGCCCAGCCTGTGTTTGAATGCTCTCCAGGTTCTGATTTGTTTCCATCACTTATGGAAGGAGATTAGCCTCCTAAAAGAGCCTTAAAATTTGTCAGGGTAAATATTTATGCGAGTAATGGTACTGGATCTTCATCCTACACTTAATGTGCAATGCTTTCACTTGGGTTTACGTTCTTACCTGGGAGAATGAGGAGTAACATAGAAATCTATTCTCATTAGGTTCCTGCATATGGTGTGTATAATGTGGCTTGCACAGTAATTTAAATCAAAGTACAAGTTTGGACTCACGGGCATATTGGCTTTTGAAATCCTGAAATTTCTGCATTTCTACCCACACAGAGCAATCTAAACTCCCTTGGTTTGGAGAGGGCTCCTTGAGGTATTTATCCAGAGGCTCCATGTAGCAGCAAGTAAAAAGTTTTCTTGTTATTTACCTCCAGTCTGACCTCTAAAGACCCTTATTCCATCTTCCAGAAACAACTTATTCATTGTGATGAAGAAGCGCAGCTCCCAAATTGCTGAGGCTGCACAGGGGACTCCTTTTGCTGAGCACTCTGGGGTGGCTGGAGCCACTAAACAGACTTGGAGTTTAACAGACTGACTGTCTTGCTTTAAAATAACCTATCCAAATGAACTCTTTCTTTTCAACCAAGAGCAGTCTCTCCTCACTGGTTATGTGTTATATCCACTAGCAACTACAAATCAGTAAAGAGGTATTTTACTTTGAATTCTTGCAACAAATGTTGGGAATTAGTGCTTGCAGCTCATAAATAAAAGAGCTTTACTTTATATGCAACACAGTTTATTGGATCAAATGTCTTAAAAACGTGAGAAAGGTAACTGGTGGCACATACCAAGCTTTCTGGGGGAAATTTCCACTAAGATGAATAACCACATCAAAATCATAGAGGAGGACAAAAACCAGGAGAGCTAAGAAGTGACAAGAAAGAAGTTTTTGAAGAAAGTTTGGAAGCAGTTGGAGGATTGATGTGGCTGACAGATAAGAGAGCTGTTCCAGGCAGCAGAAATAGGCAATGGGGCATGCAATGTTATGAATAATGTTAAAATAATCTGAAGGGGACAGCAAAGGGAGTAGTGAGAGTTGAACTGGGTTAGTAAGAATCGTGCTTTGCATTGAAAACAATGACCCAACTTCCACTGGGCAAACAGGAGCTTCCTGCGTGTGTCCAGAGGCTGATTTGTCAGCTACCACTGATGGCAGATCAGTGGGGAGAAAACATGGCAAAGTACAGAATTCTGCTCTGTTACTTGTTTTTCTGCACTGTTAAAACTTCATGGATGGAGAACTGCTGATGGCCTTTGAAAGGGCACCTCTGTTTCAGGGTAGTCTCATTGCTGGTCACTGTTGACTGTATGCAGCTGTGATACTGGCACACAATAATATCAGGGATCAAGTTCAAATCTGGCAGGAGGGATAAAGCAAACAACTGCTCTTTCTCTTTAAATCCATGAGTTGGGATGCAATGAAAAAGCCCCCAGGTGTCGGACAGAAACCAAGCATTTTGTGCATTATTTCTTTTTTTCCTTCCCTCAGGCGTGGCTAACTCCCAATTTCAAGTATCCAAATGCAGTTTCTGGTGCACAGGATGGTATTTTCTTGATGCTATAAAACTGGTAGTGAACTATTAAACTGCAGTAGCATTTCATCCCTGAGCTGCCCACACAGCAGTGTTGGGTGAAGTGACCTGGAAAGAGAACGTGTATTTTATCTTGTTAAATTCATAAAACACCAAGATGTTTTTTGAGAGCTGAAGTGCTACATAAGTGCAGGATCTGATTATTTTGGGAAAGATGCTGTGACAAGCAGTCCTGATGGGTATTAGATCACCTGAGGGCAAAGTGGACTTCTTAAGGGAAGAGAGTATGTGCAGGAGACCTTGGAGTTGGTGCTGTGGGCAAAGGTGGTGCTGTAAAACACCTGAAACGCTTGAACTGATGATCGTGCTAAATGAAGTGCTAACTCTTGCTGATGCAGGTGCACAGCTGCTCACGGGAAACAAGTTTGCTCCCTGCAGAAGACAACAGTACTTGATTTAGGTTTTTTTCTCCTCTGACACTCTCCCCTCCATCCAGTGCTTAGATGAATTGGAGTGACTGATGGGTAAACGTGCAGTGTGTTTGTTATTTTTGTATATCTTTTCCTCTCCATCCTTTCTGGTTGATTGCAGTTGGATGTAACATGTGAGTGAAATCCTGGCCTAGCAGACTGGATCCCCCTGCCTTCTGCCACAATTGCCAAGCTGGTTTTGCCGTGTTCATGCTTGTGTGACAATGCAACAGGGTGGCAGTTCTTGTGCTTTGCTGGAAATCAGGTTTTAGACAGACTCCTCTTCAATGGCACTTTTTCTTCACTTTAGTACTGGGTTTTTTTGGATTAGGCCTTTCATTTACACAGAGGATATTTTGGCTTTAAAGGTGTTGTGTAACTGGCAGGAACAGAAGGGCATCACCAGCTAGGAAAGGAAAAGATAAACATTTTTTGGATCAGTGAGTTGTACCTAGGAGCTTTTCGGAAAATTGCCTTAATTCCTTTCTAACACCCCAACCAGTGCACTTCATGCTGACACATAGCTTGAACAGAGGTGAATAGTGCCAGATGGTGACTTGTATTACTAATAATTGTTTGTATTACAGCAGCACTTGGT
Source organism: Pyrocephalus nanus (assembly GCA_038380795.1). Taxonomy (NCBI): domain Eukaryota; kingdom Metazoa; phylum Chordata; class Aves; order Passeriformes; family Tyrannidae; genus Pyrocephalus; species Pyrocephalus nanus. The sequence goes on along the minus strand of CM076270.1, from coordinate 17,773,047 downwards.
GGCCTGGCTCAAAATGAGTAGTTCTGCACGTGGCTCTGCTGTAGCAAAGACGGCAGCCCAGGCCTCACCTGCTGAGCAGAGGAAGGGGTAAGGATGACAAGGGACACAGAAATGTCAAAGTGTGACTTGCCCCAAGTCACTGACAGGACTGGGGACAGAGATCAGTTATCATAAAACTCGAGAGAATCAGCAGATAGGTAGGTGATAGCACTTTTGGCACTTAATCCCAGTGTAGTGCACTGGTTTATAAGGTGACTGACCAGTTTGATCCTCTTTAAAGGTTCGATATCTTTAATCTCAGTGTCTGTGAGTTTATGGGGAAAGCTGGGAATGGAACAGGGAAGTGACAGTCTCTTGAATTTGTCCTAATCCCACAGGTTACAGTAAATCAGTGGTGGAAGCATATTGCCTATCACGGTGCCATGCATGACTGATCAGCTCTGTCCTTCAAATGCTATTAGCTTCAGGCTGGTTAATCTATATTCCTGTATGCTGAACACAAAGCAGTGCTGGCTAAGGGATTAGGGGAGAATTAAGTATTTGTTCTCTAATCCTGAATGTTTATAAATCAGTATTAATTACTTAAGGTGCTTTTAGAGAGTTTACATCCTAGTTTTTATAATAATTTCATGATCCATCTGGCTAATAAAAATACTTAATTGGAAGAGAAAAAATAAAATCTGTTTCTGTGAAGTGTAAGCATGCAGATCCTTGGCTTAATGGGAACTAATCGCTGTTATTATGGATTCTGATAAGTTGCAATTAATAGTGGGGGTAGCCACATCCCACATCACTGTCTGTAAACATACTGCATAGATTCAGCCCAGTCTGTGGGAGAGAAGAAAACTGAACCCAGGCCACTGGAGGCCCCCTGTTTCTAAGAATAAATTTATGTCTTTGGTGCATTTAAGGGTGTGCAGGGTTTTTGGGGGTGGCATTTGGGGCTAGGGTGGATTTTTTGGGGGGAGCTGATTGGTAAGCACGGGGATACCGATGGGAAATGAGCATCGTGCAGGGTTTGTCCCCTGGCTCGCAGTGGCATTGCAGGCACGAAGCTGTAGTGCAGCAGTGCTGAGGAATAGGGGGAGGGTGGAGTGGGGAAACAAAGACAGACGTTGTCTTCAAAGGATCATCTTTCCACTGATAAGGACAATGGTCTCAAAGCAGAGAAAAGGGGGTTTGACTGGAGCAGGAAATCTTGCACTAAGCATTAGCAGGGCTATTGATTGCCCCAGATTCAGCATTTAATCCTTCCTTTAATCACAAATCAATTCCACTGTGTCTTTGAGGTTTTTAAACTTTTCATCCAAATGCTTCAGACTTCAGAAGAACCGTGTATACTGTGCCGGGCTTTGGGGACCTGAAGCCCACTAGCACCCTGACATTGCTGCCACTTTGTGGCAACAAAATAAATAAATATTTGGGGCAAGCCTGTGCCTCAGGCCCTTCTATGTTTGGGGTTTTATCTTGGAAGGAAGGAGGCCTTTCTAATACTTTGTCTCCTTAAAGTCCTTAATCAGCTTGGACATTTGTTAGAAAGAGTATTTGTTTTTCCTTCCTTTGATCTGTGTTTAGCTCACAGAATAGATCGGCTGATGGGAGTTACACTCCTGCCTGCCTAATACTCGAGATTCTCTATTGGAAACAAGGACTCGTGTAGGTTGGAAAAGACCTCTAAGATCATTGAGTCCAACCATTAACCACTGCCAGGCCCATCACTGAACCATGTCCCCAAGCAGCACATCGCTTCTTGCATTTAACCCCAGAGCTCAGCTTTTGGGCCTGCTGAGAAACAACAGGGCTGGAAAATACCATGAGTATGTGTGAATGAACATGGCATGCTGCTGTGTTTCTATCAGTTCCATGTTTGATGCTGCCCCAGCTTTTCCTGGCATTAAGATGCATCCACTGCAGTTTACAGGGAAATGGCATGGTGGAACCTGTGGAGAATGAGCCTGGGTCCCTCTGTGTGTGCATCCTGCTGGCTGCACATCTGCCACCAGCAGAACAGCTACAGGTTTTTAGAGTGCAGTGTCTCATTCTGCTGACAGCTGGCTGTTAGGATCCTGCTTCCAGTGCATTGCTTAGCTGATACTCATTGCTCGCTCACAGATTGAAATGGGACCTGGTTGTGCAGATATGTCACAGAAGAGCTTTTTAACAGCTAAATAATAATCTCCACAGGAAGGAGAAAACAACAGGGTCTGAGAGAGGAGAAGTTTTGAAAGCTTTAATGCTTCTTGTTCTTAATTAAATGTATTTTGTCTTAATGTTTTGGGGTATAAATCTAACTGGAACAGCATTATACAAAGAAAGAACTGAAGCTCAAGGCTTCTCAATTAGATTACTTTTTTTAAGTTGTTTTTTAAGTTTGGCTAAATTTTTTCCTTGACCTCTTGGCGTTGCTCAGTGGGACAGGGGGATTGATCCCCCTCCCTGGCGTCTGCATGCCATCCTTGAAGGGAGGGTGTCTTGCCCTGCTTGGAAGGGTGCACCAGCCTTGAGCATGAGCACGGGAGGTCACAACGCTGCTTTGGGGTGATTAAGCTCTGCATTGTCCCAAGCCACAGATCTACAGCAGTACCTTAAATGTTGACACAGCAGTCAGGGGTCTGCCTGCCTTCCATCACTCTGTAGCACAAATGCTTTGTGTGTTCATTGTAGTGTTTGCCTCATTTGCAGCATCCTTCGGGCCCACTTTTATTCTCGTGAAGAGTTTTTAACCACTCTTTTCCATGATGGTGAAATGCATCAGCCTATCTGCAAAAAGAAGCATAGGAGAAAGGGAATGCAATTACTGTGGATGTTAATAACTGTTTGGTTGGGGTTTTATTGCCATGGTTTACAACAGCACATTCTTCACAAGCAGGAGGGCCACTGCTGAGCTGCAGTTCCCCATTGTAGTAAACCCCCCCCCCTAAATTTTACACTGCTTCGTGCCATCATGTTGGTGTTTATGCCTCATCTATTTGGTGAATAATTTATCACTTGCTTTTAATATCTCCCCCAGTCTCCAACACCACAGTGGCAGGTGTCTTGTTTACTGGGCAAACAGTGGTGTTCCTGGTAAAATTATGTTGGAGTATAATGCATCAGTGCAAGGGGAGTTACAGATGGGTTGGGGGGACTTCCCCAGATGACTTCTTTAGCTGGTGGCACAGCTGAAATTTGGACTCCTGCCCCTGAGTTTTAAAGCAAGATCCTAGCTGATGGTCTGTATTCTCTGAGAATTACAGGCCTTACTGGGACTGCAGTATTACTGTTGGTTTACCTCTTTTCTGGCTTAAAGATCATCATCTCTGTCTTGTATCAGGCTATGAAATGTCATTCTTAACATCACTGAACATGTCCCAGCATTTTCTTGTTTTCCACTTTTCTCAGAAATGTATCTGGGCTTGCCATATCAAACTGTGGCTGGCATGGAGGACACCTCACTATAGTACATCCAAGTTGGGAGTGAGTTTGTTTAGACATGGGGAGGTTGTTTTGTAGTCAGTGTGGGATTTTTTTCCTTTTTTGTTGGGGTGTTTGTATCCAGCAAATTTATTTATTTATTTATTTATTACATACTAATGCTTCCTACTCAAATCTAGAACCCCTGAGAAGGTGATTCTTTCAGAATCTAACATAAGTCAGGTTCAACAGGACTCTTGGTCATGACTGTAATTAGCTTTATACTGTCTGATCCTGAATGTTCCTGCCAGCACAGCTCACCTGACTAGGGTAATTTTAAGAAATACCAGATTGACCCTAAATATTCTCTCATAGGCCAAGGCTTTCCATTCATTTCCAAACCATGAATGGTTTGTCCTTTTCCTCCTAAGCTTCCTCCAGTGTTGCTTTGATATTGGAAAGCTCCCTGAAGGAGAAAGTGGGCTCTGAGGACAGGCTATCCCTGATACAAAAATAAACACACGCAGTGGTAAAAAGAAACTATCTTTAGCAATTAACAAAGGAGAGAATGTGAAAGGTGATGAACGGTGGAAGGTATGAAAGGCTGGTTTTCAGCTGCTGAATTACTCTGCTAGCATGTGGTGCTGTGAAAGAAGCAATGTGATACATGAAAATAAAAACATTGACTGAGCTGGAGACTTCATTTCTGAAGCAGAAAGCTAAGGGTGCCAAATCCTGTTAAATTTTAATGAGGTTTTCGATACAACTCTTTGTGTGTCACTGCTTGAAAAACAACACTTGAGACTGATAACAGCAGAGGGCCTGTGAGTTAACACCTGCAGCCCAGCGTGGGGCTTTCGGGGCTGACATATCGGCCGCTCTGGAAGGCGCTTTGGTCAGGGCTGGTGGGAAGCAATTCCTTCGACTGAGCCATCAAAACTGCTGTGCAGCTGCTTTTGCTGAGCTTTGTGAGCTTCCAGGGCACGTGGGGCCTGTCACCACAAGAAGGGGAGGACTGGCAGAGTTGCTCTCCTTCCCCAGCCACCTCTCTCTCCCAGCCCTCTGTTTCCCAGATGCCCTGGAGCGAAGTGGGAAGCAGGCATGGAACCCTGGTTGTCTGTAAACAGAGGAGTGAAACTTTGGGGTGTTTCTACTACTGTAATCATAGCTTGGCCAATAGGTAATATTTCAGGGTTTTGTCTTGTTTAGGGAAGGTGGAGAGGTGTGATCATACCTCCTTTTCCTTTTTGGGCATGTCTTCTTAACAGGATACTGTTTTTGCACCAGGCCCACCTCTCTTTCTGGTGGTTGCAAGTGAAGTGTTCCTCCAGTCTTCAGGTGTAACCAGTAGCACGATAAGAACGACATCATCATTCAACTGGATGAGATTTGTGAAAACACCTCTATTTTTAATAGGGTTTGCAAACAAGCTTTCATGAAGGCTGAGGGGAAGGAGAAGGGGGATAAGAAAGCGAAACTATCTCAAAACATGACTTTAAAGGCTTTAAAGTACCAATACTTATTCATTCCTTTGGCATGTATTAGAATAATATTAATCCTGATAAACTGAATTGGTATTAGTTCAGATGTCAAAAGTACTTCTACAGACATTCAGCTGTAATTTAGCATCAATTAACTAGAACATTATTTAAAAGTGTTATTTTAATACATTAAATTTCCTAGTGTGTCCTCAGGCAGTTGCTAGAGCTACTGTGAGCTTCTCTTATCACTCTCCATTTTTCTTTCTAGCTGTCACTCCTGCTCTTTATTTGACAGTGTGTGCTTCCCACAGCCACTCAGAATTCCTCAGTGTGGTTGGCAGGGTGGTCTCATGTTCTGCTTAACCTAATTTAGTTACAAGAAGCTGCTGCAAGGGACAGTCCTGCCTCTTTCCACACCCCTTCTTGGTATTCTTTTTCTTTCCTTGTTGACACCTAACAGTTCCAGAGGTAAGATTTTTAAACTTAGAGAACAATTTTTTGACAACTTTGTGACCTTGAAAATATCCCCTGGACCGTGTAGCTGTTGATCAGTGCAGTGCCATGCTACAGGTTGTGTAACCAGCACTTGGGAGTGTGGGATTTGTTCCTATCCCTCACAGCAGTTGGAGATGCTCCCTGGAATGCTGGCAGCTCTGTAGCTGTGTGAGCACCTTGCTGTAAGGGACTGTGTGGCCTTGTCACAGAGCTGTGACAAAACAGCTGCTTGTTCCGAAGCTGGCAGGGGAATACCTGTGCCTCCAACTGCAAAACAGACATGGTGACTGCTCATTTTATCTCCCTGTTCTTGGGGAATGCCCTGAAAACAGCTTCTGCCTCCAAAGATTGACTCTTATGATGTAGATGGGAAATGCCCAGTACAGCAAAGCATTTCTACAGTATTTCTAGAGTACAAATAGAGGAGTCTGATACTGGAAGGTGGAACAACCTTTTCCCCCATATAACGTGTATGACTGTCCTGCAGTCAGTCACTGCTTTGGAGTAGGAGTAGTCCACTGTTTTGCATGGAGGAGTTTGGGAAGTGTTAGCAGGTGTTTTCATCTCAAGAAGAAATAGCTGCTGCCTTTCTTTTTCCCCACGGGGTGTGAGGGCCCTACCAGCTGATGTGTGGGGGAGCGGGGCAGGGATGTGCTGCAGAGGGCAGAGAGCCCTGCAGGCGCCTGCCCTGGCACTTGGATCTGTTTTCATGGCCTTCCTAAGGAGCCCAATGAGCAACTCCTGCCGCCTCTGGCAGCTCCCACCCAGGGAGATGGATGTCAGCTCACATGCAGCATGTCAAGACAGGCACCACTGCTGTTTGTAAAACGTGCTGTTACCAAATGCTTTCTTTAGCCTCTGCCTCCAGTTTGCTCTTCCCGTTCACTCCCTATGGAAGACAAATTCGTGTATGCTCTGCCAGTGACCTTAAGGGTCTACGTTAGAGCCTGCAGGAGGCAGGGAAATGGCTCTGTGGAAGCAGCAGCCTTTGGGTCTGGCTCTTTCCCCTGGGGACAAACCTCTCTCTGTTCCACTTGTCTGTAGCAGTGTTTCTACTTGCATTGTTCATGATGCAGAGACACTTCTTTTGGACTTGAAGAGTTTTATGGTACCTTTTCCCCCAGCATAATGATCATTGCAGTCTTCTGTGCTCTCTCTGGGTCTGCCAGCCAAAGGCCAGAGGCAGGGCTAGGCTGGCAGGGGAGGTAATGCCTCCTGTTAAAAAACAGGGACAATGTGTAGGTCCCAGCCCTTTCCTTGGATAGAAAGCAGGAGCTCCTCCAATACCCTCAGTGTTTCTACAGTTCTACAGTAAGCAGATTTTCTGCAGAGCAGCAGAGGCTTGAGTGCGAGCAGACCCTGCCAAATCATCAAATTCAAAATTACTGAAGCATATGGCAATCGCTGCCAAAACCTCCTGAGTTCATAGAACCACCAAAATCACTGAATTCAGACATATCCTGTACTGCAGGATATTGCAGGTTTTGTACCAGATGCTTTTTAGAGACTGGAGTGGATTTGAGCAAACAACTGAAGAACTCTGAAGTCATTTGTAGAGCATGGAAATACCCATTTACTAATCCAACATCACCAAACATCTACACTATCTTACTCCTCATAAAACTCACGGGAGACCAATGAAACAAATCTGTAAAGGAACATTTATAACTCCACTAAGTCTCTGAGTTTTAGTTGCAGTAAAGATGATGGGGTTTATATCACAATAGGATTTTCCCCCCACACTCCCCAGTTTTCTCCTTCATCCTGGATATACTGGCAGTAATTGTGGGTCTCCCTCTTCCTCCTTCTCCTGTTCCATTTTTAAACTAGATCAGAGTAAGTAACATTCTTAATCTGTACTTAGCTTAATTTATAGCTTCAGTTTTAGACCATAAGGAAGACCTGTGACCATGATGTTCGTCATTTTCAATCAGTCTGATAATGTACCTCTCCCTACGGTGTATTCCTGCATTTAGTTATGTTTCATTTAGGGCCAGTGTTATGATTTTTTTATGCTATATTTTTTCCCTTTTAAGCAATCAGAATTCTTTAAAGTATTTTGCAAGTGCCCTTTAACAAAGTGAATATGATTGGTATGTCTTGGTATTTTTGTTCATTTTTTTCCCCCCTGTCTGTCCCTGTACAAGAACATCAGTTCTGTTGGACACTGGTTAACCTCAGGGCTGTTCAGCAGGCTGGGACTTTGATTTGCCATCTGGCTCATGCATTTGACTGTGCTTTCTGCATGAGGATGTGGCCTCAGATGCCTTAAAAATTATGGCCTTTTGCATTGTTTTGCATGGAAATCTAGTCAGTCACTAATTAAACCACCATGTGCAATCTAATGTTTTTTCTTTATGCACTTCTCCTTGGCTTTCATGCAAGCTTCAGTGATGTGTTTGCTGAAGTATTTTAGGGTTTTTTTTTGTAGCCTAGCAGTGTCCCCTGTCAGTTGTGTCAAACCTCCATCTCCCTGCTCTTGGACTTGTGCAGTCAGACCAGGCTGACATCACACCTTGTGAAGATTTCACCCCAGTAAGAACACTCATTACCTTTCATCTTTTGTCTTTATGAAGATCAAAGAGCTGCAAGTCCCAGCGAGTGAGGTTTGGTTCAAGGTTCCCATAAAGCCAAATTGGCAAGTCCGGTTGGTTTTCCTCTGCAAATTGTATCGGGAGTCTTGGCCATCCAACCTGAGCAGCCACTGCTGTTTGGCTGACTCCTTTGGACCCTGTGGGCTCTTGCTGGTGCCTGTAGGTCCTAGGGCAGTAGCTGCCAGTATAAATCCTGCATTCTGAGGATAGAAAATTCATGTAGTGAAACCCTGGGACTGACATTAGTGCTGAGATCCCCTGTGACAGCCACTACCCGGACTGGAACCATTGGTTATAGCTTTCAGAAATCCTGAAGTAGCTCAAGTGATCAAGAGGTCAAATCATGGCATTTTAGAGGGCAGCATGTGTGAGAAAATCAGTGTCTTATATAAGTAGGTCACTACCTAAGGCACAGGGTGCAGAATTAAGGGATTTCCTAGTTTTATTGTTTGAAAGCGGAATTGATCTTTTATTCAATTTGTGATACATGTAGTCAGTTGAGATGTTATTTATTTATTTTGACGTTGGACACAGGCTATGCTGTAGTGCTCCCTGGAGATGTTCAGCTGTCTCTTTTGTTCTACTCAGGTTTGGATATTGCTGTCACTGTGGTTTCTGAGTACTTTCCAACCACATGTTAAGCAATATGACTTAGCATATGTCTCATTTAATGTCTTCTCTGGTCCTTTGGGATCAAACAGGTTTGGATATATTTTGCTAGTTAAGCTTTTTTTTCTTTCCTTTTTTTTTTTTTTTTAATTTCTCATTTGTAATGAGCTACAGATGTTGCCATTTAAGGCAGTAAAATTTGACCAGGTGCCTCAACAATGTCAACCTTTGCTGTGCATTTGGAGAATTTCTATTCCTAAGGGTTCATCCCAAGGCATGCTGAATGTCCCCAGCTCCTTAACTTCAAGAACAAGCAGTGGTGCTTGGCAGCTCTCAAATTCAGTTTCCAAAATTTACACCACCCTACCTTTCATTATGCAACATGCATGATATGTAAAACTCTTGTTTTTTGAGGGTTTGTTACAGTTAATTGAGATGAAAGCAGCTGTGAATTTGTACCTTTGAAGGACCCTCGAGGATGCCTATTCTAATAATCTAACCTAATGGAGTTGTACTTTCCTTGTTTTGTAAATAGTGCTATAGCAAGGACTGCAGCTTGAAAACGCTTGGGAAGAGGAGCTGCGTTGTGGTCCTGTGTGTCTCTCAGTTCAGTTGTATGCCTATGTTGTCTTATTTACAACAGCCCAACAGCTTTCAAAGTTCAGTTGTTAGAGCTTTTGCAAACAGAAACAGGCATAAACTCTGCCCAGCCCAGTGAATGATGCTTTCCCTCAGCCTTTTGTAGTAGAGATTGCAGAGTCTGAAGTTAGGTTTCAACTGCTTACACTGTAATGTCAGGATAGATGATAATCAGGAGAAAATAATCTCTTCCTGATAAAATTTGCTGCCTCATTAATACTCAGCTTGAAATAGATGATTACAGGGAACTGTGCAGGTCTCAACTTTGTGTTTGAAAATGCTTGTGATCAGATGTCTGTGTTGAGGGAGAGATCTTGACTGGTTGCAGGTTGCTCCACCTCTTTTTGGCTGTTGCAGTATGGTGAGTTGCAACTTTTTAATTTAAATGAGGTCACTGAGCTGTTGGCTCTCTGTGGTTGTTCTTGCACCAGCTGAGTGTAATCCTTGTTACAGAGTCAATGTCACTTCCTTCTCTCATAGCACCCCTGGACATGCATTGTCACTTACTGAGGAAATAGGTGATGGTTTCCCCCAACTTATCCGCAGTCAGCCCCCGGGATTCAGCTGCTGGCAGGGTGGGCAGCCAGGAGGGGGGCTGTGGGGATGGAGAGCTGCCAGAGGGAGCAGCATGGGCTTGCAGGGTGCTGGGATAAGGGCGGGGGAGGGGGGTGTCTTCAGGCAAGGCTTTTAGTTAAGGACTTGCTTGGTGTCGCTGAAGAAAGGAGAACTTGATTTGATGAGAAACAAGCAGGGTAGGACAGCACCAACGCTGGTGGCCAGATGCAATACAGTCATGGGGAGTGAATTTATGTCTTGGTTATGATGCAAAGTCATGAATGTTTTCTCTGGGCTGTGTACCTATGTAAACAGACTGCAAGGTTTCTCTAGAGGCAGCTTAGTTCCAGCGTGTTTGGTGCTTACTCATGGAGTGCACCAGGAAGATTCTGAATTTCAATCAGTCACGATGACTTTCCTTTTGGTTTGTGAACTAGACTGAGGTCATGGTGTAAAGGCACTGCAGATGACAGCTGATACTTAGAGGGGTCTGGATCTGTACTTACTGGAGTAATTCTCTGAGCCCATCACTTACTGACACAGAATTTAACTGAAAACTGAGCTGTGGGGTGGAGAAATGCTCTTCATTCACTTTACAGACAAGACTCTGTGGGAAAAGGTTTTATAATTAAATAGCTGGGACTTAGCTCCTGCTGTCATTACACAGATTAGCTTATGTTTTGAAAATCTCAAATGACTTGCAGCTATTAGGTAGAAATCCCCTCCCTGGAGCTTGGACTTGTACCTTTTTGTCCTTAAGGTATCTCTTTAAATGCATCAGTACATCAGCTAAACAGACGCTACCTGTGGGACTGTCCAGCCACAGAGAGCCCTCCCTTTTCTTCTCTCCAGGGGTCTGGGAGAGCTTACCAATGTTGGAACTGTAGTGGCTTTATGTTTAAGGCAAAAAATCCTCTCTGCACAGCTTAGAAGTGGGTTCAGAACACTTGCTGTAAGAATGGAAGTGCAGGAGGGAGGAGAGTGACTAATTAATTATCTACGTGCCTGGGAGACCAGCCCTGACACAAAGCTGTCCCAGACATGGGAGGAACTTGCAGCACCTCCTTGGAGACGGTCGGTACCAGTTTCCCATGGTCCCACCAGTACTGTTGGCTGTGCTCGTGCTGCAGAAGTTCTGCATTCCACATCAGGTCATTCAGTCAGAGTATCCTGGATTTCTTTCTTTTCAATCAGGGTGTTTTAATGCCTCGAACATGGATGTCTCCTATTTGAGATAATTTGAAATGTGTACGCTGAAAGTTGGTTCAGTGTAGTATTGTTGGCTATGGATATGCTGAAGGAGGCTGTATCTTTATTCTTTCAAAGGACGTGCTCGAGAGCGTGGACTCCTACTAGTTTGACTGTTTATTGTTTTTTCTCCTCCCTTTTGGTTTGGATTTCTGGTTTAGATGATATAAAAAGATATCACCTCAGATATAATTAGGACATGTTTTGTTTTGGAGAGGTCATGAAGTGCTGTTTCCTAATGTGGCAGTGCTGTTATTAGGCAAAATTCCTGTTGTGGGTGCCTTGTTAAGGAGGTGCTCCTTGTCAGAGAAAAGAGCAGTTGGGAAAAGTCATTGGTTTTTACATAAAGTGGCAATATTCACGTTCCTAGAGGCTGGCAGAACACAAGGCACACAGAGCAGTCCAGATTTATGGGTGTGCTTCTCTGTGACCCTGACAGCATTGTCACAGCCATGCTGTGGCTGGGATCTGAGCGGGAAATTCTTGCACTCTGCTCTATACATAGATCCCAGCACTGATAACTTATGAGGTTTCATCACAAGCTTGCTGATAGGGAGCATTTCATTGCCAAGAGTGGGGCTTTGTGAGAAGTTTGACTCCAATTAAAAAACACAACTTCACACAATAGAAAACATAACCTCTTCCTGATAAAGAGGAAGAGATAAAAAACACAATCCAAAGCATTGAACACTGGAAGGCATATACAAAAGGTATGTATAAACCATACAGTGTTTGTTTGTTTGGGCTGTTTTTCAGTAATTTTTTAAAATCTCATGGTTGAGTGCTCTAGTTGTTTTCAGGGTTTTCAAGGGGGGCTTTGTTTTTCAAGTTTTGGGGTTTTTTTCTTGGGACCAATCTTTTGAAATACCTGACTATGCAAAGACACCTCGTGGTGCTCTCTACTGGACTCATTCCAGGAAAACAGCTGAGGAATGAACAGAGCTGATCAGGACAGATTCAGGTTCAGGTGCGTGTTGCCTCCTGCCCCACTGGGGACGTGGTTTAGTGGTGAACACGGTGGTGCTGGGTTACCAGGTGGAGTTGGTGACCACAGAGGCCTTTTCCAACATTGATGATTCTATGATTCTGTGTCAGATGCTGATGCTGCAGTGGCTGAGAGGTGGCATGTCAGTGTGATGGGGACACAATCCCTTCAAGCACAAATGTGTCACCATAGCCATTGAACAGCAGCCACGTGGCCATCACCTTGCCTTAGAGGAACCCACGCAGTGGGGTGGTGGGCAGCTGGTCCAAGCTGCTTGTACTCACCTCTGTTACTTCTGCCCGATTTTCTGCAAGGTCTAACACAAAACAGAGTAGTTTGGTGTCCTTTTGAAGAACTTGCTAAAAACATTCCCCTATGGCATCTCTTGTTGATTGTCTCTATTTACTGAATAGAGAATTCTCATTATATTCCTTTGGTTTTGATCACTGCAATCAAATGAGGATAATTTTAAAAAGAAAGAGCAGTATTATGCACTGCTGAACAAATAATGAAAGACTACTAGATGGAAATAATGGGTGGTAGGAAAGAGAAATTTTTGAAAAAAACTGGATTCAGGAACTAAGTAGATTTAATGAAAGCTATCTTTCAGAACTCTCTGACACAGCTTTAAATAAAAGTCTTCATCTGGCACGTGAAGTAAGCAAGAATGTAAAAGCCTGTATAGAAATTGAATTGGACTTTCGGATTGTGTGCCTAGACGTGGCATTCTTCCTTCATTCATCCAGACTTCCTTTTATTTCTGTGTGATCTTACCGTGAACGCTGCTGAAGTGGGATCTGCCCACACATCATATTGCAGCTTCACTGCCGAAGGCAGTATCAGCATCCATCCACTTTCATATCTGAATGTGGTTGGAGGGTGGGGGAATCCCTTCCCTGTTGGATAGCAGATGTCAGTCTCCTACTCTCCCACAGCTCCCAGAAGTGAACTCTGCCTGACTCCTGTTGGAGTATAACACGAAGAAAAGGATCTCCCTTGCAAGCGCAGGATGATAAATAAATGTAAGACCTTAAACAAACTCCCTTGAACAGCATTAGCCAGATCTCTGCTCGCCGGGTAACAAATGCCAGATCAGGTTTCCCTGTCTCCTCTCATGTTTTACACTCAGTTACAACACCTTTGAAATAAGTACTTTGGTCAAGAGCAGCTCACATTTCTGTCTTCAGCTGAAGAGTTCCTGTGGCTCTGAGCAGGATTTGGCAGATTGTGCTCAGGGCACAGATGATTGAGGCCACTGTCCTTACTGATACAGAGCTAAGGAGTGGGGGGATGACTTCGAGCAGTTGGTAGTGCAGTGCAGGGGGGGGGCTGTGTAAGGGCCTGGAAGCAGAGAGAGGAGAATCAAGGGTGTAGTGATGGCCTTTCTCAAATGCTTTGCTTCAAATTACCTCACACCCTGGGTACCTGGAACCCACAGGGCACGACTGGGATAGCAGTGGGTTTTAAACTGCTGCTGGTTGCTGACGTGCATGTGCTCTCTTGGGGAGCAGGTTGTACTTTGGGAAGGAGGATAACCTCTGTAAATGAGGGGAGAGAGTGAGCTGCAGGCCAGGATAAGTATTTGAGTACTGGCCACTGCCTCACCTGTCATCTTCCCCTGCTGCCTGGCTGATCCCAGCGCTGGGCCAGCGCCTCTCTCCTTCCACAGGGATGGGCAGGGCTGATGGGAGCAGTTGGGAGCACACGTGCAGCCTGGGCAGGCAGCAGTGACCACCAGGACACAGGTGGAGAAGTCCTGTGGCACACTGTAACAGAAATGTGTCTCGGCACTGGCTGTGGCGGGACCTTTGCCCAGCTGCCTTTGGGCACAGGGGATTCCCTGGGATTGGTGTGCCAGGCTGCAACAGCCCTCCTGTGCTGCCATTGACTGTGAGTGCCAGGTAGGTGTGGAATGGCCATGAGGTGTAACAGGTGGTAGTCCTTGATGGGTCTGTTGGCAGTCTGGGAACTAATGGCTTGTTTGATAATCTCACCTCCCCCCAGAGACAGGGATCTTTGGAAAGGAGAGCAGACACAGAGTTGTGGTGGTCCCAGTGGCATGTGCAGCCCAGAGCTCGCCCCAGGGCAATGAACTTGTGATAGGTGCTGACCTCCAACATTTAAAGACATCAAAAACTTCTGAATTAGCTGTTGCTGTCATTGCTTTGCTCAGAACATCATGCTACAATCCCACAAGCTTAATTTTGGTTTTGACCATTCCTGAAGGATTGCCACGGTCTGTGTCTGGAATAGAGCGTGTTTGTGCTCACTGCTGTTGCAGTGATTGTGGATGTCAGGGGGGCTGGGGTCTTCTCTGACTCTCACCCAGCCCTGCTGGGGAGCTAGGATCCCCCTGGCCCAGTTCATGACCTGGATCTGGCACTGGTGAGATGCTTGGAGCAGAGCTGAGCTGAGGCACTGCCTGGTTGTGCCTCATGTATTGTGTCAGGTTCCATTTGCTCGCCTTTGTGCTTCCCCCCAAAGCCAGATGACACTGTGCCTTCATTGTGCAGGTCTCTCAGGAAAAGGTCCCCTCCTCTGTGGCAGGGAAAAGGGGTTTATGCTCTTTTGTTGATGGGCTAATGCAGCCATGTCCCCAGTGCCCAGTGGGAGCACTGCCCAGCACAGGCTCTGAGGGCTTCCCAGTCTCCTGCGCTTGCCCTCAGAAAAACCCTATCAGCACTTTGGGAGACTTATTAATGCTCCACCAGCCCTGCTGTGATTTATAAACTGTTTTGTGGGTGCAAAATTGCAGATGGCCACATATTATAACTATGCCAGGAATGGTGAAGCATTTTCTGGAATCGCCTCTGGCTCCAGTGTTGAATGGAAAACCCTCAGAGTGCTGTGGGCTAGTTCAAAGAGACAGGGCAGACACAAAAGCATGTGGCAGACAGGCATCACTCCCCACTGGGCTGCTCACATGGGGACCTTGCTGGCCCTGGCAGATTTGCCCCTTCCCTCCCAAGGGGCCGGCTGCATCTTAGAAGACAAACTGCCCTGCAAAATCAAAAGGAGAAGGCAGAATTCATACCTGCAGGGTTCGGGGGTGAGGTTGGGTTTCTCCCCGCCCCTGTTACAAATCATGCCCTGAAGTGGTGAAGTTCTGCATTTGCTGGGCTAAAATTACCTGTGATCTTAAAAGACTTGAAGTTTTAAAAATTAAATTCTAGCAGCAATTGATGTGGCAGATGTATTTTCTTCAAATAAGAGATGATGAAAAGTAAAGAAGAATGAATAGATTATTGTTTTTATTAAAGGTATTATGGAGGAATAAATTCTTCTCATGAACAGGCTTTCTTTGCTTATTCCCATCCTCTCAATAAATCATTGCTGTGGTGTCAGTTAATATTGTTTGGGGATCTTGCTGAGGAATGTTTTAGATTGGAAGAAAGAAATTCGTATCACAAAACAAACGGTCTCTGCGATTACCATAAAGGCTACTGTAGTTTAGAGAAAGTAAAATATTTACCATCTGATTCACATAATAGGTAAGATAAAGATTGAACGCTAAGGTGGGGAGAATAGCTCGAGGGCACAAGCCACTCCTACCAATACCAGCCAGGATTAATGAATGGCTTTTGCTCCTACTCAGTTTTCTTTGCTTTGTACTTGAAAGTCTTTGCTGCAGTAACTTCAGACTGTAATTAGATTGACTGGAAAACTGAATTATGTGCAAAGAACTGCTAAGATCGCAAATGAGGTGCATGGGCTTTACTTGTCCACCCTAACCATGTGTCACCTTCAACAAGCAGCAAAATATTTCCAGCATTTAATAAAGTGAAAGAAAGACGTATCTTAGGAAGTTGGGTATAAGGACACAACAGTATTAGTCTGGAGAAGGAAGGAGTGTCCTGGCTTCTTCAGCATGACAGTCTTGAATGAATGGCTTTGATAAGAGTACTGGAGTGGCAGCATCATTCAAAGAATAGTGTTTACCTACCTGAAGTTGGAGCACTTGCTGTGGGATGAATAGAGTTCATTGAACATTGTTCTTTGAACTTAACTAAGCACCAGCAACACCACTTTCTAGGCTTGTCCAAACGGCATGTTTGATGATCATCTTGGTTTCCTCTCAATGGGTGTATTTTTTATCTTACTTTTATATTTGATTAAATGCTTTCATGGTTTTAGTGCAGAGTGGGATAATGCTGGTAAGACAAATGTGTAGAATCTGAGCAGCTCTGGCACTGTCTCTAAAGGTATCTGATGTTGCTCAGCAGCTCAGGGAAGTGTACCCATAGTGCAAGTGTTCTGGAAACTTGGGAGATGCCTCTAGGCAACAAATCTTAGTGCTGAAGTACCCACGGGCTCTCTGGGGAAAGGAGTGGAGTTTGAGGTAACTGAACTAAACGTCCAGAGCAGTCCATCCTGCAAGCCATGCTCCCTGGGGAAGCTTTGCCCACAAGTAATCCAATTCCAGTTTGAAATGAGCTTGAGTCAGCTGCAGAGCTGTAGTCTGCCCTGGCTTTTCTCTGGCAGCAAACAGGAGGAGGACCACCAACCTTTTAAGCCCATACTGCACATTCCCCATTCTGCCAGCACTTCAACTAGTAGGAGTGAGAAACTAGAAAAAAACCCTTTTTTTGGTGGGGTAAATTGTCCAAGAGGAAGCTGACAAATAGGTTTTATCCATTGCTTTGCTGTGTGGTGGGGTAACATGGAGGCAGGTCCTGGTGCTGATCTTCTACTATGTCCTTGTGTCAGCAGCACTGTAGTGCCAGCACAACTGTGAACCTGGGCTAAGGCCTCTGACAAGATCTGAAAAATAAGGGCAAGAATTTTACAACTGAATAAAATGTGAAGTCTATAAATTTAACGGGCCTTGCATTTTGAATTACAATGGAATAAATTTTCCTCTTAAAAGGAGAAATTGTCTCACTTGTGACTTTCTTCAGTGTTTTACAAGGTTAACTTCTAAGCATGTTTTGGCAGTTCATGTTCTGTGGTCTCTATTCAGAAGATATTTTTTAATTTCCCTCTACAGTTAAGTTTCTCTTGGGGCACCTCTCCTGGCTTACTCTTTGTGTTAAGCAGCTAGAAAGTTGGCAGTATCCATAAAACTTCAAATGCATTCAGAGCAAAAACTCTTATTGGGCCATATGAGTGCGATCAGTTGTGAAACCGAGTTTGACTGACTTCTCTTGAGATCTGCTTACCTTCAGTTTCAGTGAGACAAGTTGTTCTCTGAAGAATTTCTCTTGCATGTTCAGATGAGGTACCTGCAGGAGGAAGAATTACTTTGGTGGTTGGAAGCCTGAGGTTAGCAGACATATCATATGTCACTGTGATTTTTTTTTTTTCTTCCCCATAAAATGAGGGTGGAATGCAGGATCAAAATTACCTCGTGTGCTTTAACTTTGAAGTTAGTGCTTTTTTTTTTGGCTGCCATCACAAGTGCCCTTGTAACGAACTAACTGGTGGTGGTACTGGCACGTGTGTGCTCCCAGCCAAAGGCAGCGTCAGCGCTCTGTCCAAACTGGGGTCCAGGGAACCCCAGGTATGTGGACTGTGGCTCCCTAAGGCAAATGTGCAAGCTGGCCTTTGGGGGAACACAAGCACAGCACACTCTGTAGGCGTTGTGAATGTCTGTACTGAGGTGACAGTGCTGGTGTGTTTTGTACTCCAGTAAGCACCGGCCACTCCTGTCCTCCAGTGAGGAGGAGCAGGACATAGAATGCAGAGCAAGTGCACGGTTTTGGGAGCTGCCAGCTCTGATGAGCCTCCCCACAGCACAGTTATGAATAACCCCATTCACTTCTGCTGCTCATGGGCTTGGTATTTCTTGTTCTCTTTTGGTCTGAGTTCAAATATCAAAGGTCAACATAAGTTCATGTTACTATTTTACCACAGAAGTGTTATATGGTTATTGAAAAATAATAAGAAATACAGGGGAATAAGGTTCTTTTTAATACCTGGTTTCCTTTAAGGAGGCATCATTTGTTCTCAGAATGTCTCTGGTGAGTCTATGGCAATAGTCTTGGTCAGTATGCTCTTACCCACTTTTATAAATCTTCTAGTCACTATGCTTGCTAAGCTTTCCCACAGACTTATTTTTTTAGGGTTTGCTTGATTTAACTCCTCTTCCTCTCCTCTCTTCTTTTCTTTTTCCTTTTCTGCCTTGCTTGCACTGTCCCTTGTCTCTATGGCAAAGCAGAAACGGTGAAACTCTCACACAGCTCTGGTAATAAATTTTTAGTCTCTTATGAACTGCAGCAAAGTCAAAGGAATTAAAATAAATGTGGAGAGCAAACATCTGTTTTCTAAGGAGGCAATTTGCTGCTGTCCCCTAAGTTCAGTGCCATTGGGTGCCTATGGAAATACTGAGCATTAAAGGTTCAAAGAGATTATCTGTAGGTTTCTGGCTGGCCTTCAGCCACAAAATCTGCTTCACTTAAAGAAACTCCATCCCCTTCCCCACTCAGCTGTGGTAGGAAACCTCAGTCCCTCGCCTAAACACGAGTGTCATTGCGAGGCTTCTTTTGAGAGCCCACTGCAAAGAGGAGTGATTGTGCAGAGAAGGGCTGAGCTCAAGTAGTAAAGTCCTTGTAAAGGAATGAGCTGAGTACTTCACCTTAGTACACCACCTGACCTGTGACTGGGGTTTTCTGACAACAATTAGTCAAGCCTTTCCCATAAACAACTGAAATAGTGCAGGAGACGTGATGAAAACAGAAAGGAATAACAGTCAGTGGGGAAAAACAGCAAAGTTCAAGGCACTAGAGGAGTGCTGAAGAGAACAGGAAAGATATGAGAAGAACAAGAGAAAATGAGGGCAGGAGTAAAAGGAATGAAGAGGTGGGTAAGGACAGAAGTAGGAGAGGAGAAAAAGGTGTGAGCAGGAAAGTGTAAAAGTGTTGAAAGAAAAGCAGAGAGATGGGCAGAGACCTTACTCCACATGTTCTCAGTGTGTGGTGCTGTACAAGTAACATGCCTAATAAGGCAGGCAGACAAGTAGTGGATTCCTGTAAGTATTTGCTGGTTGACAGCAGTGCCCATGGGTAAGACTCTCAGAGTCTAGGACGAGGTAACTTAGGGACAGTGCTGAGTGCTGAGCACCAGATATGACTTAGTAAATGTGTAGAGTAAATGTGCTTGCCCACAGCCTGGTGATTGAGCAGGTGGATATGGGCTCAGAAGGTTCCAGTGTAAATTAGAGCCTCACAGATTAGATCTGAAATACCAGTCCAAAGTCAGCTCTCCTCAAGCTGGTGGACATTTAGCAGCTGTTCCTATGCATGCACTATTGCAGGCTGCATGAGTTTGCTTCTCTCCAAAGGTCTCTGTCACTCAAACCCAACATAACCAAAAGTAAAGAAAGAATTCAGGCTTTGGCTAATACCAGCTTAGTCAGATGAGGGAAGCTGGTCTAAAACTGGTGTACAGGTCTTTGGAAAATTACTTTCTTAATATTTGTAATGTGGCAGCATGTTAAGGTCCCAGCCACATATGCTTTATAAGGTTTATTTTTTCCCTAAGTGAATAGTGTTGGGGCTACATAATTCTCAAGCTCCTGGACCAATACTTTGGGAATGGATTTGTGTACAGCTACCCCTGAACATCTCCAGATGCGTTGCCCAGTCCCCCACACATCAGTTTGACACAGGCTTATCTTAGGAAATAAATGTTTGAAAACAAACCAACAAATAACACTATTGTGTAAAAATATTCTCTGGAAAGAAGGTTTGTTTTTATTTCTGTGGGTGTGGAGACAGGGATCAGAGGCAATAATAGTTCCTATTATTTAACAGTATTAATTTTAAGAATTCCCCCAGTTCAGCTTGGTTTTTAGTCCTTAAAGGTCACTGCTGTTATTTTTCCATGGAGTTTTTGCATTATTATGAGCAAGAAGCTAAGGGCCAGTATCATGTGTTGGGTTTGTCCGGGCCTCTGCCAAACTCATTTCCTGTCCTGGTCATGACTTTCTTTTTTTTTTTTTTTTTGAAGCTTATTGCAAGTCAGGTCACACAGTCCTGTCTCGTTTCTTTCTGATGGGCCAGAATAAATCTCTCCCAGACTGAGAGGTATAATGACTGCACCCAGCTCGCTCATCACCTCTGCCTGACTAGCTCGGTAGTCATGCAGGACAGCAGATCTCCAGTGCATATTGGATATTTGCTTCCTGGGTTCCCAGTGTGTTGGCAGTAAGAGGCTGCATTTAAAACTGCCCTCTCAAGCTTCATGTCCCATTTCCTGTCAGAGTGCCCTTCTCCCGGGTTTATGAGCCTCTGCTGGGTGTGAGGTGTTTGCTTAGCCAGTGGTTTGGATTAGATTTGGCTGTTCATGCCAAGCACAGAGTGTCTGTCTCTACACGTGTGTAGGAAAAGCACCTCCAGACTATTGACTGGCACTTCTGTGAGCCCCGCTCTGCTCCTACCAATGTTCTCCTGCATTTGTGGAATGGCGTGGAAGGTGAATTGGAGTCATTTCCAGGCTAGGAGATATAAAGTGTTAGAAGACCCACCTCACCTTGCACTACTTGGCCTTCACAGTGACTGACTTTATGGAGGGGTCAGGGAGTAAATGGACAAGGTGATTACATATTTCACAGGCTTCAGAGGCAGTAATGGCATCTGAAGACCTGCAGGCCATATTGATTTGGAGCAAGACAGTGCTGTGCTCCATCCCAGCTCTAACTAGCTGTCTGTTAGCATTGCTTTGGGGACACTATTGTGTTTCTAACATCTCAGCACTACGCTGCCCTGATGCTCAGTCTAAATTTACTACTGATGCTTGTTTTCATCCTATTTTGCTTCCTTATAAGACCTGCTATCCTTCTGAGCTGTTCTTGCCTCTCCTGTGAGCCTGCCCAGTTTCCATCTGGGATGTGCTGTAAGAAGGCAGCTCATGAGGTCTTGTCTGTGTTTTATCGATCACTCTTTCAGGACTGGTTTGAGTTGTGATGTTGGAGCTGGAGACGTGACAAGAGGCTGCTCTGATTAGGTGGCATTATGGCACAAGGTGCCACACTGAGCAGGGATGAGCTAGTGAAGATACACTACCACCCTTGCTGCATTTCTGCCTTTAATAAATAGTATAGGGGCTGTTCACTGACAGCTATTTTGTGTTGTGCTGTGTGATAGACTGCAAACCACTCTGCTGGCGTCTGTCCCCTATTTATATAGGGCAAAGCAAACTGCTAAGAGTGCTCTTTGATTGTTATGGTTCTGAAAATGAGTGTGTGAGGGAGTGCTACATCCTGTAATTGCTGGCATTTAGGTACCACCATCTTTTTCTCATCAGACTCACTGGCAGGCACAGCTTTAGTCAAAGCCTTCCTGCCTTGACAGCTCTCTGCTCTATCCCTTGGAGAGGGAATATTCTTCAGCCATCAGCACAATCCTGCTGTCATGCTGAGGAGCAGCAAGCCCACAACACAGCTGAAACTCCAGGAACTGTGCTTGGTTCCTGGCAAAATGCATCAAAAGGGAGGGAGACATTTATCCTGCTCTTTTCTATGGATGTCTAAATATATATATATATATATATATATATATATATATATATATATATATATGCTCAAAATACCAATGTAAGGGACTCTCTTCCCTAGCTAAAATCTAACCCTTTCTGGTCTGACACTCAAGAAGCT
Organism: Pyrocephalus nanus; assembly: GCA_038380795.1. Classification (NCBI taxonomy): domain Eukaryota; kingdom Metazoa; phylum Chordata; class Aves; order Passeriformes; family Tyrannidae; genus Pyrocephalus; species Pyrocephalus nanus. The sequence continues at coordinate 17,751,456 of CM076270.1, read as the reverse complement.
GTGCATTGCATCACTTGAATATAAAAGTACAGCTTGTGTTCAGGCCCTCCATTCTCTGGTTTGAATCAGAACCAGACTGCTGGTGACCACAAGTTTTGCAGTATAACGGCTGTTCATCTGGGCCCAGTGTGTGCTCTGATTTATTGACCCTGCTCCAGTTCCTAGCAGACAGCCTCCCACATCACACAAGTGCCCAGCTGGAGGTGTTACTGGGAGCCTCAGATGGGAAATCTGGGAATGGTTGAACCTGGAGGCTCAGAGGCTTCTGGGCATCCGAAGCAGTCCCTTTGGATCAAGTTAAAGCAGAGCAGTGCAGAGAGTTCTGATCTGACACTGCTTATGGTTTGCGTGTAACATGCTAACGTGCTGCGAGTACAGATTTAAGGAAAGGATATTTTTAAAAACAGTGACTAACTTGTCAAATTTCACTATTCAAAACCTTCATTGTATTCCCAATATCATTCATCTCTCCTGCAGTTTTCTCAAGCAGGGTGCGTGCCAACCTTCGGTAACCTGAGTCAGGCTCCCATCTGGAGGTCCTTCCTACGCCCGGCCCTGGGCAGGGAGATTGTGTTTTACATTCCCCCTTTGGCTGGACACTGGAGGCTCTGTAGCAGCTCGGGAGTGCCAGCTCATTCCAGGAGAGGGGCTGCTGAAGCTGCTACTCAGAGTATTTCACAGTCAAAAATTAGTTGTTTGGAATTTCTCTCCCTCCTTCTGTAAATTCCTCTGTGGTCAGCTTTTCCACGTTGGGTAGCCAGCCTTATTTTCCAAACATCCATATAACAAATGGCCATCTTTTGAGGAGCCGAGACTTGGTGCTCCCAGCACTCCTGCAGCAGGGACTTGGGGGCACAGGGACAGTCTTTTAGTGCAGTGGGACTTTACACAGAAAGTGTCTATGATGCCACACAGAGATGGGAGGAAAAGCAGCCCAGCCCTTTCCACTTGATCTTTTCATCGTCAGCAAAACTAATTCCAGACTCCCGATAGAGAAGTCTCAACCCTTTGTTCATCCTTCCCTTTTATTATTTTTTTAAGCAAATCTTAAAAAAACATGCAGGCACCCACACAGATGCACAGAGTTAGATTTCAAGTCCTAACAGGAAATGTGTAATCTGCTTGAAGATTAAAGTGCCAAGTGCTTCTCTTAAGATTGGGAACCTGACACGGATGTGATTATGAATTAGAGATTGCTTTGTGGTATCAGTGGGGGAAAAAAAAAGGCATGTGAAAATAGAAGGGTATAGACTTGTTGAGTTCTGCAACTATCTTCAAACAGATATGGGGAGCCTGAAGGTTTTGGTTGTTAAGGGGGTGTGTAGAAGTTAAGCCAGAGTGTTATAAGAACATATTTTTCACTTTTGTTAAGCTCTTGTGATAGGAGAAAAATCCTAATTTTTGACAAAATGTTGCTGAGTAGATGTCTGAACATGTGTCCTCAACACTGAAGGTGTTCTGTGTAAGTTTTCAGAGAGAAATTCTTTACTGATGTATCTTGGTGGGAAAAATGAACCATTCCCTCTCTCAGAGCAGGAGTAGCAAGAGAAAAAAATCTCCATCCTACTACAGGCAGAACTGCTGCTTTTTGAGGAACAGAGTGCAGTGCCTGCCAGATTATCCCAAGTTTACTCCTGCTGCCAGAAGAAATTAAAAATAAACCTTGTCAAAAAGCACTCCAGCAGAGTAAAAGTTTTGTACCTGGCTTACAAAACTGGAAGCAAAGAAGCAAAGTGGAGAGACGGGAGATTAAGGTGCTCTCCCTGGTGACAGCTCTTCTCATCACTCCTGGATGCTGATCCCCAAAGCTGGATGCTTGCCCGACTGCCAGTACAGCTGGAGCTCATGTTCTGCCATTGAATGTGGTTTTCTAGAGTGAGCAGCTCTCTGAGCTTACTGGGGCTGTTTCCTAACTATTCCCTCACTTTAAGAAGTGTACAAATATCTTAAAAGTAACCCCTTTAACTTTTTCTCCCTTCCTATTACTCAGAATAATAAAAAAATGTATTTGGCTTTACCGTTTAGAAAAAATGAAGTAGTTGTTGGCTTTCCTGAGACCAAAGCTGACTTTGGACTGCAGAGTCATTTCCCTGCTTTTCCTGATGTAGCTCTGCCTTGAGATCTGAATTTCCTCACTGTGTAAATAGGCTATCAGTGCTTATCTGAAGTGCATCGCCTTTACCAGGCTGCCTGTGATCTATATTAATAATTTCACAAAATCCTAGAGTGGTTGAGATGAGAAAGAATCTCTGGAGGTATCTTGTCCAACCCCAATTCTAAAGCAGGAACACTTAGAGTGTTCATACAGCACCTCTTGTGTTTGGGTTTGTTCCCACTGCCTCTTGTCCTGGCCCTGGGCACCTCTGAGAAGAGCCTGGCTTGCTCTTCTTTGCACCCTCCCCTCAGTTGTTTGTACACACTGGTGAGATCCCTCCAAGCCTCCCCTCCTCCAGCAGCGATGCCATGGCACTGACTGCATCCTCCTTTCTGCCATGGGAGTGGACTCCAGTGGGCTTGATTGTTTTACTGATACCTGCATGAACTGGACCAAAATGACTTGGATGAACTGGACCAAAATCTTACACGGTGCAATATAATTCTGTTGCACGGGAAAAGGGCCACAGAAAAGGGAAGAAAAAGTCCTCCTTTGTTTTTTGGTTGGATTCAAGTCTGGTCAAGAAAGCCTGGGGCTGGAAGGCCTGAGAGGATCCCTGAATATGTCGATGCTTTTGTACGCCAGAAGCTTTTGCGCCCTTGCAGTCAGCTGTGGGGCTCTGGGGTAGTGCTCTTCCTTTTAATTAAGGTGTGTTTAGTTTTGCAGAAGCCCTTTTCTGCTGATCACTCACCCTCGTTGCAGCATCTGCCCACCTCCCCTGGCCGTTTGGGCACGCAATGAATGCAGATGTGTGCCTGACACAAGCACATACATGTGTGAGAGTGTGAGCAGGCACCAGAGGTACACAGTGACCCTCCACACTCTGCTTATCACAGCCTCTGCTGCTTTATCTCGTGACACGTGTATCGCCTGGGCATTATCTTAATGGGATTCTGTTTCTCTGAAGTGCTGTCAGGCTGTCCTGTGTACAGAGGGTAACAGACTGAGCTCTCCCTGCTCAGCCATGTTGGACATCGCAGGCAAACGTGCTCAGGCAGGAGCAAGGGTTTTGTCCAGGCTGCTCCGTGGAGCAGCAGCAGCAAAGGGGAAACTGCTGGAGTCAGTGCCTGCTGGCAAAGCAGAGCTGCTCTGTTCCCTGGCCCCAGGGTACCTTTGAGAGGGAAGTATTGTTACCCAATCAGACATAAGCAGAAGAGGTATTTTGTCTTCTCTCTTCCATGCACAGCCCATAGAGTCTGATCTCTGCACTCCCTCGTGCGCTCTTACATGAGGGGTTTCTGGGACTACCTGTATTAAGGGGGTGAGAATGGGTAAGCAGTCAGTGGGTGAGGTATGAGAGTATACAGTACTCTAGTAATGCAGAGCCCCTTACTTGGAGAGTGGATACATTTGCAGTTACTTTAGGAAATAATTTCCAAATAGCCAAGAAGTTACAATACTGCTTGTTTGTTTTTTTTTTTTTTCTTTTGGCTTTCTGAATCTGAACACTCATGCAAGCCTCAAGCTCTCCACCTCTGAATTGACTGGCAGTACTGCTGTGGGCTCTGCATACAAACTGAGTACTAATTTTAATTAAAAAAACCCCCCACAAACAAACCAACAAACAAAAAAAAAAAAAAAAAAAAAAAAGAAAAGAAAAAGGAAGGTTAAAAGACTTAGGATATCTGTTTGTGAAAGAGCAAATGTATGATGAAAGGCTACAGGACAGTTTCTCTTGGTTTCCCAAAAGAATTAAGATTGGCTGTCTATCTGCAATGAAGGAGTCACAGAACTAACATTTAACTAAGGAATTTGGTTCTGAGCCAGGAAGGGCACACAGGGTCTGGCACTGGTGCTCCTCATGCAGTGACAGGCTCTGTGTTGCACTGTGGCTGTTGGCAGTGGCAGGAGACCAGCCCGTGCATGAGCTGGAGCATCCAGAAGGGAGAAGCAAGGGAGAGCTTTGGGGGTCCCTCACACCCCTCTGGGCAGGTGGGGCTGTGGGAACTTTGCCTTTGTGGTTGTGCTGGGCTCAGCACGGCAGGAAAATGCCTCCTTGGAATGACAAGGATAGCTCCCAGATAAGTGCATGTCCCTGAATTTCTCTTCTAGAGCAGTTTGCCTACCATGAACTTCACTTAGGGGCCTTCTTCCTCTTGGGTCATCCACACTGCGTTGCTTTGTTTTGCACTTGTGGTTTTTGCCTTCCCCCATAGCCCCACTGCATTCCTGCCCAGCTTCCCCTGGAACCTGGAGCAATCCCAAGCAATCCCAGGCTGAGATGGCTCTGGACCACGTCTGGTATGACCCAACCCAGGTTCATTAGGCCCATTCCTGGCCAGGCTGATGCCAGCCAGGCATCCTTGGAGATCACCTAGAGATGGTCTGGGTGATGGGCAGGAACCCTTGACAGGAGCAGGGTTTTGCCCTTGGGTGCCCTCCTTAACCCTGGTCCCAGAGGCCTGAAACCCAGCCCTGCTGCACTGCCTGGCTCAGGGACAGTGAGGCACCACCCACCACCATAACCTCCCTGGATACCATGGGAGATCCAGCTGCTGACTCTGTCCTCTCCTCCTGCTTCCCTTCGGCATCACACCTGGGAAGAGCCAACTTTCTCACTTGCTCAAGAGAGGCTTTAAATTGGTGACTGATGTTTGTATTATTGCAGCAGCTCCCTTCCCCTGGGATGTTCCACTATTTTTTCTCATAAGGGCAGGATGAACCCAGTCAGCCCCAATAATAGAAATGTCAGAGGCTGCCGAGGATTTGCCGAGATAAATGCTTATTGGAATTTTAACGTGGCAGGAAGCATCAATTTTGATAGTAATTTCCTTTGTGGAAGAGCTTCCCTGATTTCTTCTTATTCAGGTACAATTTTGTACCATCTAGGCTCTTTTATATTAAGAGTTTGAAATGTAGAATTTTTAAAAAATTTTAAATTAAAAAAATTAAATATTTTTTAAAAACTTTATTAATATTTTAACCTGCCAATATGAGTTTGCTGAAGCTGAGCTCCAAAGAGTAGCTGCTATCATGACTGGGGTTTTTTCTGTTTCTTTTTTTAGTTTATGAGAGTATTTATATATGGAAGCAACAGCATAAATAATTACTGGGATTTCCAGAAAATATTTAAGGAAAACAAGAAATGTGTCACACTTCACATTTTTCTACCTTGATTATATATGTAAGAAACTGTTGTATTAAAACAGTTTCTGCTGTTATAAACCTGCAACATTTGTCCTTCGCTTAGAATCCCATTGCAAGGTGGGAAGGGAGGTGACTTCTGGGATTATTTTTTCATTCTTTCTCGTGGTTTGGTTTGTTTGGGTTTTTTTTGGTTTTTTTTTTTTGAGAGACAGAATCTGTTCAGAAATATAAATACTAATATCACAGCTCCCTTGTAAAGTAATCTTAGCACTTGTTATTTTATCAGCTTACACATTTGGAAAGCGAGTACACAAAGTTTTGATGGTAATTTGTGATGTTGGAGCAACTGGAGAAGCGGACAAGGAGACAGAGTATCTGCCAGAGTGGAAAAAAGCTGATAAAGATGAAAGAAAACTGATCTCCCTAGACTGGTATGTTCTAGTAAGCTTGGCTTAAGGCCGAAGTAGGTATCAAAGTATCACACTTCAGGACTAAGCCCATGAGGGAGATTTTTAGGATAGCTTTATCAGCTTTCACTGGGTTATTTTTAGGGACCTTCTCTCCTGATGCAGAGAGGCTCAGGAGTTCCTTCTGTAAGTAAATGTGCCAGGCAAGGCCAACTGGGCTCTAGCTTTTCGTTGTCTTCTCAAAGGACAACTGTGGGATTTTTTTCTTTGTCAGGCTGCTTTGTAGGTAACTTTACTGTACAGGAACAGCCTCACCCCTTGGCAGAAGATTTCCAGAGAAATGCTGGAAATCTTTTCCTTGTCTCTGTGATTTTTTAATTTTGATTATTTTTTGGTTTAAGTATCTGGACACAGCTGTGGAAATGATTTTGTTAAACAGCTGGGGCACAGACCCACGGCATATGCTGTGTAATGCTGCGTGTGCAACCAGCTGTGGAGCTTTTGTGGAAACTTCTTGATCTCTGCAAGCACTAAAGAAAAACAGGATCAGTTTTGATTCTCTCTGCTATATGCTAAATCTCCTGCTGCTTGCTTTTATTGCATAGTTTCACTCAAGGTCTGTGGTGTCCCTGATGTGTGGGGAGTTGATGGTGGCAACATTTTCATATTGCCTTGCTTGTCTTTGCAATGAATCCTGGGGAGCTGAGCAGTCATCCATGTCCAGTGAGCACATTTCAGTGCCATCCTTCTTCCACTGAGATAATGGTCTCATTCCCCTGCCTGGGATGATTCTTTGCTGACGTGCCGGCATCGATTTTCAGCTGCTTTGGGTTGTACATCCTCCCCCAGGGCTGTGCTGGGCTGATGCACCTGTTGATGGAAGGAGGGCTCTGAAGGTGCTCCCTGTTCGCAGAGGTCACTGCTTTGTCCACGGAAGGACAGCGAGCGCTCAGGAGCTTGCTACTGCTTTCTGAGCCTGCTGCTGGAGTGCCTTGCATCAAACCTCTGGCCTGCTGTGCTGCCACCGGCATCCTCAAGGTCTTCATTGCCACGTGCCTGACCCGTGTCCCCATTCCCACTTTCCCTGTTGAGCAGAGAATGTCCAGGGATGGCATCTCAGCATTTGCGCCGCAGCCTTCTGTGCTAAATGAGCCTAATTTGTTTTGTGCTTTGCCACTCAGCTTGGGTGCTTGCTTGGGTATGAAGGTTAAATTGTATTAGCAAAGGGTTGATTTTTCACAGGCTTACCAGGGAGACGTCCTAATCGTTCGGTTGGGGATTTTCCTGCACCTCCCTCCACACAAGCACACCTTAATCAAGTACCCACTTGAACATAAGAAGTGCCTTCATTAAGAGGGCTGGCATTTCAGAGATGCCCTTTGCTTAATTCCAGTTGTCTGCTTAATTAGACATTTGAGAGTGCCGTTAATTGATTGATGAACAATTAAAACAGCTCCAGCTTCTCTCCCGACTAAGATGCATTCAGCAACTAACCCTTCTTGTCTTCCCTCTGGGAATTTGCTCTGCATGGGTTAGCTGTTACCATGCCTGTTTTGGTCTGTAGCTCTAGAAACACAACACAAACACATTAGAGGTGTCTCTAAATAAACACATATTAATGTTCTGGGCTTATCATGCACTCAGAGCCACAGTTACACCCTGGGAAAAGAAAGCTGGAATAGGAACAAGTAAAAGCTGCAGGAGCCAGGGATTTCTTCCATCAGATCTTGCAGTTCCACATTATATTTTTATAATTAGACTGAGGGTCATGGGGCATTGTGACAGTCATGCCAACTATAAATCGCCCTTTATCAAAACAGGGGGGAAAAAAATCAGAGCGAGCATGTATTAATTAACTCTAGTTCAGGCTATGCGTGACTGTCAGCCTCGCCCCGGTTTCTGTTGCTGGGCATATTGTAATAACCTTTTTCATTTAATGTTTAGAATCCCCGAGGGATCTGGCAATTTGGAGACATTTAACAGATGAAGAGGTGGCATTAAAGGGAATGTCTTGGAGGGCAGCATGCACAGCGTGTGTGCAGTGCCTGCTCTCCGTCCTGCCTCGGGAGCAGCCCGGCCGTGCGGTGCGGGGGCCAGCGGCGGCCGCGCCAGATGCCGGCGTGTGCGGGCAGGTTGTGGCTGCCTGCCCCGGGAGGAGGAGCACGTGCAGAGGGATCGAAGCACCCCGGGCAACACAGGAAAAAAACCTCAATTAAAATTAAGATTAGATAACAGAGAGAGCAGCTGCTCTGAAGCGTGCTCTTCACAGCAGCCTCGGGGGCATTTATTCCTTCCTTCTCCCACACAGCTTTGTAACAGAGCCCTTTGCTGTGGAACGAGCCCAGCTGGAAGGCTCGTGGTGTTTTTCTGGAGGAAGCAGTGGGCCCCTTGCCAAGCTCTGAGGAACCTCTCTGCTTCTTTGGGTCCTTTCTGCTCGCACACGTAACTTTAACCTGGAGCCACCATATCCCCGCCTGCAGAGGAGTGAACTGGACATGTCTGAAGGGCAGGGCTCTTGCAGAAGCGACAAGAGATGCCATGTCCTGCAGGAGCACACGAGGCACTCGGCTGCGAGTGGTCAGGAGAAACCACTTTGCCTTCTCCTCGGCACACCTTGGTGGTGCCTCTTACTTCCAAGGCAAACCACGCTGTGCCTGGTGGGCAGGAGACATGGTGTCCATACTCCTTTGTTGCCCTCACTGTGCTCAGGCCCCACGTTTGCAAAAGATTCTGCTGTTGTGATTTAAGGCCAAAGGAACAGATTCCTTGTGTGTTCCCTGCTGCTCTGCCATGATATGGAGGGGAGCAGTGACTCAGGTGGGCATAGGTCCTAAGTCTCAGGCAAATGCAGCACACATTTCTTGGAGAAAGCTCAGCAGCTGAAGAGCAGCAGACACAGCTGAAGGGCTGGGCTGGTGCTGGGAGAAGGGGCAGTTTTCTTCCCTGTAGCTCTCCATATTTTTATCACTGTGTTTCATATGGAAACAGCATTTGCAGTTTTCCTCAAAGCTTTGCTTCTGCAGCATTCAGACAGCCCCAGCACGCCTCTGGCTCTGCTCCCCAGCAGATTAGAGGTCCTTCCACCTCTGACAGTAGTGTGAGACTAAGTGAACTGTTTGTTCTCTTTTCTTCCAGCAGTGAAAGCAGTCAGCCATTGTTTGTGTTACTGCCTTTATCTCGGTTTTTGTGCAGATTTGATGTGCTTTCCTACTGCAGGATATGTCACATGAGGCAGTTGTCACTTCGGGAATAGCTGTTAGCTTTGGACAGAGCTTGAAAATGGTTAGAAAACCATTGCCTCTGCTTTATTCAGTGACCCTGTGGCTTCGGGGGGAGGGTGTCCCTGTTCCCTAGAACCTGTTAAGTTTTGGTTTAGTGACTTTCTTTTCTACAATGAGTCTTAGCAATTTGTTAAACCTGCCTAAATGATACTAAAAGGTGAAATGGGTGATAGGAGATGTGATTAAAACACTAAGCAAGGTCAGAATATGTTTTAGCAAATTTCCTTGTTCTGCCAGATGTAATATAAGTTGCTTTTAAATGGAAAATAAATACATCTGCCGTGCTGGAGAAAAATCTCTCAAATGGCACAGTGTTCTTGTTAAAGGGAGGAAGAGCATGCTCTCAGTGGTCATAAGTGTGATGTTACAGTGTGAGCTTGTCTCTATAAGGTAAGAAGTGCTGTGACATTTAGAGGTGTTAATTGAAAAGCACCACAGAAGATAAGAAAATAAAGCTGCTGTCTCTCCACCTTTTCTGGCTACTGGGAGCTGACAGGCGCAGAGCAGTGCATCCATGGCTAATAGTGCTCAGATCTCTGCTTTGAATGCCTCCCTGGCTGCTTTCATTGCCCTCCTGGGGCAGTCTCCAGGAGGTAAAGCTTTCACCAGGGCGTGCTCCGCAGTGTGCTGTAAGGTTAGTTATGCTGGGTGGATAACGTGCCCTGCCGTACAGGGGTGGGTGAAATCAGGTGGATGGGGAGCTGCCTGTTTGTCAGTGAGATAAATTAATATGAAGTTCATGCCTGAAGTATTGCTCATCCTTAGGGCTCATTGAATCGTTCATTTTTCAGTGAGGTCTCAAGAGGTCTGAAGTTGGATTTGGAACCTGGTTTTAAGGAGTGGTAATTTCCACTTCTGCCTGCCAGGTAACTCCACCACAGTCACAGCCATAGCACACTTACCTGATTTTGTCTGCTGTTCTTGATTTTGTCAGACCATTCCAGACTTAAAGTGTATTGGTTTTTGGGGTGTTGAGGCACTGAAGATGGAAGGGATGCAGACTGTGGATGATGTAGTGCTGAGCCTGATGAACACTCTCCAAAAGGACTGATGGATATTTGTATTATTCAAAATATCCTATCAGAATTCCCTTCTCATAGTATTGATATTATTGTAAAATAGTTAAAATGTGTTTTAACTTTATATAAAGTCTTGAAGATCTTGATTATTCTGGTTTTATGATATCTCCAGTATTTGTTTTCCCAGAGGAGTGACTAAAAGTGTCACCATTGCTGCTGGCACAAACACAGCAAGACCAGGGTTTGAGTTGGGGAGATGAGCAAAGTCAGAAGTTCAAAATCCTGTTTCTGTGTTACTTGAATCCTTTCTTAACACTGCACTGAAAGAGCTTGCAGTGGCCTTGACATAGTGAGTGTGTATGTAGAGATATTCTAACAGATCAACCTAAACGTGGCTCAGTCAACCCAAATTTAGGTATTTTTCTCAGTTTCAGAAGGGCAGGCTACTCAGCAGCTTCCAGAAATGTCTATAACTCTGGTTTTAGACTTTGGCACTCAAAAAATCTTCATCATTCATTTCTGAAGCTCTGAGGACCCTGCAGAGACTGCATTTGGGGAGATAACTTTGTGTGAACTACCAGGAATGTTTGTTTGCTCTTTCCATGTGTAAAATGACACGTGTGTAAAATGCTAATGCTGGAACCCCATTTCTGTGCCTGTATTTCCAAAATCTTCTGAGATACGGAGAGCCTTCTGTCAGAGCAAAGCTGCCACGGGAACAGCCCTTCCTGTGGCCCTTCAGAACAGTCCCCTGAAACATGTTCGGCCGTGTGAGTGGCTTTAATGTTTAATTCATACCGAAGTCGAAGTAAATCTCATTCAGATGAACAGTGCTGGAACTGGTTTTGAAGGAACCCAAGTGCTTCCCAGATGGACAGATTTGCCCCTACGTTCTGTGGAGTTTTGCAGATGGGGTGCTTGGTGAGGTACTGAGTGACCAGATGTACTGGTGGGAGGTAGTATCTTGCTTCTAACTATGAGATTTGCTTTTTGTTCAAAAAGAGTGGATGTTGATCTGGTACCACCTTTCTTTGTCAACAGATGGCTTTCAGTGCCCATCTAGGAAGATCACAACTATCACAGTGGATATGATTTTGATCTAATTATATAATGCCACTTTGTTCCATGGTGGAAGGCTTTGTTGTTGGCTTACTGCAAACTCAAATTGCAGCGTGTAGTGCAGCAGCAATAGCGCTAACAGGGTCAGCAAGGGCTGCTTTGGAACGGCTTCATTTATTTGGGTTTATAAAGTGGCTTGTGTAAAACTAAGGAACAGTTTTACAAAGCAGTTGTCGTAGACTAAATACCAGATTCCCCAAACATCTGTTGCAAAAGTCCTGTTAAATTCTCTTTCCATTCCATGGGGAAAGACTGAGGGGAAAAAAAAAAGGCAGATCTTTCAGAGTAAGCGAAAGGAAATTAGTTGCAGACTAAGGAGGAAGGGAGTTGAGGTTCCCAGGAACGCATCCTCTCATTTTTGCTACGGTGAGCTGGAAAATTCCAGCTGCCACAGATATGAATGGGCAGAAAACAAATCTATTAAGCACATGCATCTTCCTGAAGAAAATAATTTAGCTAACCTTTATATTGATGGCGAATGTCTAATTTATTGTCAGACACCTGCCCTTACACGCACTCCAGGTGAAGCCAAGGTGCTCAGTTGTGCATGTGGGCAGGTGTTGTTGGAGAGGCCCTGGAAAGGTGTTTGGGATGCTCAGGCCAGAGCTCAGCCCGTGCATCACTGGTTTGTGCTGACGTGTGCCCTTTGCTGCAGTTGAGCTGCACAGTTGAATCAGCAGTCCTCATTCAGCCTTTTAATGGTTGTACTTGTTCTTTCATTCCTTAATTTTCTGAGAATATAGCAATAAGCCCAGTTGTTATTTGAACTCAAATGGACACGCAGTATGTGCAGTGCATGCCAAGTGCAAGCTGGGTGGTGCAGCCCAGCCAACTGCTGTAGAGACGTGATGCATCTAAATGTTCTAAAGTATCTCCTTGTTTAAACCCTATGTCCTAGAGTATTTTCTGAAATTTAATAAATGGCATTAGTCTAGTAAACTGGTCCAGATAGTTCCTTTCTCCAGCTTCCAGCTTTTAATCATAGTCTGTTTTCACATTAATAAAAGAGCGAGTTATGTAAGTAATTTCACTAATATTAGCCCCAGGCTTCTCACTGCTGAGAGTTTTGTGGTACAGAGCTATTCTCTGAATCCCAAAGCTATGTGTAATTGTACGATACACAATTCAGCTCACCATATACACTTCATATAATTGAGAAAATTTACTTAATTTTATCCACTATTAAACCCAGCTTTAAATGAGAAATGAAACTAATTAATACAGTGGACAATTCGTCCTGACTCTAATGAACTCTGTTTATATTTTCTTGGTATCAAGCAGGGTTTTTTTTATTATGGAACAATACATACGTCTGAGCATCCAGCCATTTGTCAGTGTAATCAAGGACAGATGTTATTAAAAGGTAGAGCTGACTGACCAATTAAATTTAAAAACCCAAACAAATGCACATTCACATCCTCTTAGAGATCTCTGGTAGGTGTCAAGTCATGCCCCACTCTTTCAATGGAAGTAGATATTAGACAGTTCCGCAGCAGCTTGTGCGTGGCAGGAGGGAGGGGTATCAGAAGCCCCAGAAAGGGCTCTTGCCTTGGGCTGGCACTGGGCAGTGGTGCAGGGTCACAAAGCCACTGCAGCCCTCCTAGAGCTGGTGTTGGGGCCTTCACCTCTCTGGCAGGAGAGGCTCCTGCTTTAGGCTGCTGAGGTTTTGGGTTTGGCGTTGTAGAGGATCTGTTGCTCCCCAAGCAGTACTGGATCCATTCTCATGTCCAGGGCTTATCTCCATGACCATTTATATCTCCCCTAACTTTCTGGAATTGTTGTTTTGTTGCTTTACCCGACAAAATACACCCAATCTTTTTGATGCTGCAGAATCTCCTCCTAGGCAGAAGTCTAGCCAAAAGTAAGAATGGGTATGTTCCTGGACTTAGGATTCAGTAGATAAAATTCCTGTTGATATCCCTGTGAGTCAAATCATGCCCATCCATTCCTCTGCCAAAAGTCACTACAAGCCACTGACATAAGGAGAGCAAAGTATTAGGTGTCCCTTGACCCTTTGAGTTTATAAGGGCCTAGAGCTATATGAATGTCCCACCCAGTTCGATCACAACTGGAATCTCGAGGCATCTTCTGTAGGATGGGGAGACCAGTCGAGAGGAATGTAAGTCTGGTTCTTCAAATGCTTGCTGTGCTTTTGACCCACCTTTGGAAAGCCATCTGTATGTCATGTTGTTGTTGCCAGATGGATCACACAGCCATCCTGTACAACACTTTCTATATCAAACATATCTTCTATCTCTAACAGCTGCTCAGATCAACATCTGGCTTTGCCTTAGACCATTTCTACAGTTTGGTAAAACCAGAGTTTGTCACACAGGCTGCGTGTGAGTCACAACCCACTTTACGTGCAGTGAGCAGCACAATTCCTTGTAAAGCCCTTTCTCTGTGAGCCTGGCCTGCTGTTGCTGTTGGAAAGCACAATGAATTGTTGGCTTCTCCGTGTGTCTCCCCAGGTGTGAGTGAGGCTGGTGCCTGGGGTGTGCTGAGCCTGGGCACTGCCCTCAGCGCTCTGTTCTTTGTGGGGGCCCAGCGAGGGATGGCAGATGTGGCAGAAGCCACTTATGTTTTATGTGAACCTCTTGAGTCCTGGGCTGGGGAGATGCTTGCCCTCATGCAAACCATGGCACCTCTGGGTGAGTGAATGGGGGATGAATGCTTATAGTTCTTATTGCTTAATTAAACAGTTTAATTAAGGTATCAGTTAAAACACATGTCAGTGCTGATCTGCAGTGCCATTTCTGACTGCAGGGGTGAAGAGTGCTCGGTTGCTTTTCCTGTAACAGTAAGCAAATTAAAAGGGTTGTTGTTTACGGTCTGAAAAGTTTTTGCAATAAATTAGTTTCCTGCACTTCATTAACTCTGACCGGTTACCAAGGGGGCACTGGGAACCTTCTCGGGAGAATATGTTTTAATTTTGCACTCCTGGTCATGACAGGTGAATTTACCTCTCTGTTAGGAACTGATGTAACAAGATAGTGGAATTGATACCTTTGACTAAAATATGTTCAGAACAGATTCACTGTTAAGAAAACCCTTCAGTAATTCAGTGCTTATTATTAAAGTGGTAAGAAGTTTAAACAAGATTTCAAATCTGTATTTGACCTTTAATTTACTTCAGCAAGGCAGAGCTGAATTAGCATTGTGCATCTAAATAGAGATTTTGATTTTCAGAATGATGTGTGTGTTTTGATATCATTCTCCAATTTCACAAGCCATGTTGTAGAAATGAGAAATGTGGTTTTTTTCCGGTCTGCCTGTTTGTGGAGTAAATGTTCATGACACATTTCCCCCTCTTTTATGGGCTTTTACTTGTGAGTGCTAGATCTGAGCCCAAGCTCCATGACTGTACTCACTTGGCATATAAATTAGGGTTTATAATAGAGTTTAACTCTTCCAAATGCTTGTGGGGTCAGAGGTGACTGCTGCTTTATGGTATAGTCTCGAGCACAGAATGTTGTGATGTTTTAATCCTGGAAGGAGAGTTTATGGTATGAGCTTCCTATGGTAGCACAGGTCTTAGGAGAAAAATAATTTTATGCATCCTGGCGGCTCTAAACAAGAAAAAGGGCCTTGTTGAGCACTATGTACGTAGCTGCCTTAAATCTTTGATACCCCAATATGGCCTTTAAAATACATGACATTTGGAGTGCTGTGGAGAGAGTTGTCCATGCAGGATGGCCACTTCATTTGCTCTTCAGAGGCAATCTCAGCAGGTCCAAGGGGAACTGCAATGAGGTGAAGAATATCCTCTTTCTTCTTTATTCGTCAAGGCAGCCTAGTGTTACTCCAGGCATAAACCTTTCATAAGTAAATGGAGTATAGCTCAGTCTCAGCCCTCTGGTGCACAGATCCAGGAGGCCATAAGAGAGGGTTCTCTGCACTGGACTTCCTCTACTGCACAGAAATATAGGTTGTTCTCACCGGTGTTAAGTGCATGGGATAAGACAGGTGGGTCCCAGGTTATGGGATCATATATCTCCTGACATGTTTGTGCAAGCCAGGAGAGTGAGTGAAAACTCCTGTGGGTTTTCCTTCTTTTTCTCCAACTTTTCTTTTTTCTATTGGTGGGGGGGTGGGGGGTGGGGGTGGGGAGGGTGCAGGCTTTGTTACAGTTCTGAAGCCAATTTGGGTCACAATCACACACAAAGAAAACATTTGCACTTTCTAACTCACAGATATGTGATTCCTTTTTGTTCATTTGCAGGCAGTTCTTTAGGTAGGGAGCCTGGAAAAAAGTTTTCTTGACTTAGCAGGTGGTCCTTGCTAGGATGAGGAGACAAGGCGTGAATTAACTCTAATAACGGAAAAAATCATGGTACTGAATCAGTCTTTGTGCTGTTCCGAGCTGGGATTTCCAAAGCAGTTAAAGGTGTGAGTGATGTGCCTCTCAGTGCCCCTGAGCTGGACAGCTGACTCCTTTCAGTGCCTCTGCAAGGCCAAGCAATAATCTCCACACAGTACACGAACTGTAGAATATTTTGGGCATATTTCAGTCCCATCCTTCTGCCTTTCCCTCTACTTTGGCTTTCTTGTTCCTCTTGTTCCTCATCTCCTGCTCTCATTCCTCATCTGCTCTTACCTGTTGGTTTATTCAGGTTTTTCTGTGGCACTCTGAAGTTGGGTGCATTGAGCAATACTTGTCCCCACAGTGTTTTTCAAACCATGCCCCTGATAGTTCTGTAAGTGAGGAAAGAAATGTAATCTGGCTTGGTGCACACATCTACATGCTTATTTTGTTGAGCTGATTTGTGATAATTTTCTTTTGACCAGGGATAGGAGAACTGATAGAGGAGAGCTGGGGTTGGCCTTTGTAGAGGATTTATCATCAGAATTTAAGTGCAGTAATAAGAGTCCTGCTTTTCTCTTCATAATTCTTCAGTTTAATTCGCCATCCTTGTGGATTGACTTAGCTTGTGTTTAAGAACTGGGGAGGATGTGGATGTTTATGTAGTCAAGCACAGAAAGGTTTTCAAAATTACTTTCCCAAGAAAATCCCTTAAATATCAGGGGCAGAAAACCCCACAAGGAAGATCAGTTTTTTATGATTACTGCAGCTTATTTGGGTCAATGAAGAATGTCTGCTTTTATTCAGAGAAACTGTGACATTACAGGGACTGTTAAGGGATTTTTAAGTTCCTTGTGATATGTGAGGAACACCCAGGAGGCTTTCAGAACTTTTTTTATTATTCTAAAGTTGTTTTATGTTGTGCTCGGTCTTTATATGGAACACCAGAACTGTCAATGCTTCAAGCTCTAATTGAGTCGAAGGCAGTTACTGGGCTCAGCAGGGGAAATAGTACTTTACAGGTGGTCACATGAAATGATCCAGTGGCCCCCTTCTGGTCATAAAAATGTAGGATTTTTTTCCCATTATCCTCAAATGTAAAATATGCACTGAGCTCTTTGTTAGCCTTTAAATCAAACCACAGAAGGTGCCGAAAGCAAACCCAGAGTTTTATACCAGATTATGAGAACTACGAAGAGAATGAAAACAGGAAGCAAAGCATGTCTAAAATAAGCCAGTGTCCAGCCCAGGAGAGCTAAATCAGTGTGATATAGTGTCAGAATATAACACAAAGCATAGGAAATTGTGTTAGGCATTGCAGGGCCTTCTGTTTGCTGTACTGCTCTGATGTCCTGTGTGACACGCACAGGAAGGGTCTGCACAGGTGCTGTCAGAACCTGGTAAACCCAGGACATCAGGAAACCTCCTCCACTACTAGGACAACTCATTACCGAGCTGCTCAACTCTTGTATGGTGTCACCAGCAGAGCTGTCTCTGTGCACATTGAGTTACATGCCCAGCAGAGCAGGACCTGCAGCTCACAGGGCTTCTCATGGTCCCCAGAGCCGCTTGTGCCACGGGCACCCCATCCCAGAAACTGCCATCCTGAGCAAGTTCTGCTGGTGAGGACTGCAGCAAACGGCTCTGAGGGTTGAGGATTTTGTCAAAAGCACCTAGAGCAGGAGGACTCCCTTTAGCTCTTACTTGATACAAGTGAGTGCAGAGATAGTGGGAGTCAGCAGGGGTTGGTTGCTGTGCCACAGGGAGGTTGGGAGTCTTGAGATTCATCCCACTCATTGGGTCCACTGACCCTTCTTAAGTAAGAGGGGGGCTTTGTTTTATGGGGCTGGCAGCATAAATCTTTTTACAGGGCATAGAGTTACATTAGGTTTTGAGGAGGCATTTGGTAAAGGGGAGGTGCATCCACAGTGGTATTGGTGTGGAGACTGCTCTCTGTGAACCCAAATGGCAAATATTGGTGAGAGAAAAAGGAGTCACTGAGGTAATTTAAGCCAGATGGGATTTAGCAACAGCAACAAAAAGATGTGAAACTACATACACCAGATTGTTGTTAGCTCCCAGCTATAGGAAGGACTGACTTGATACATCTTCTATTGCTCTGAACAGAGAGAGCACTCAGATTTCCTGGCTTTTTGTTCCCATGAATCTTTTGGAAGCTTGTTTTCTGTTCTGTGCAGCTTAGACACTGGGTAAGAAAATGAAATCCTCTTTTCTTATTGCATCATTATTTTACTGGAGGCTGTGAGGTATGTCCAAACATGTATGATGAGCAGGGCACTGTGATGGCACCATTGAGTTCCCCTGGAGGGGCTTTAGTTCTTGGTGGCACAGAGTGGTTTCCTTCTGGACTTGCTTCCTATCACAACTGGCACAGCTTGTATTTCTGCTGAAACTGAGGTTTCTTTGCTACTTTGAAGTAGCCACTGAAATAGTGCTGACTGCAATCCAAGGTGTGAGCAGAATGAGACTTCACTAGTGGTTTGGCTGCGAACAATGGGGACAGGTCACAGCTGTTTACATCTGGATTGCTGTTGAGCTGTGACGGGTCCCTGGTGGTGCAGATGGCAGAAGGTCAGCCTCTTGCAATTGCTGTAGTGGGTAATAATTTTGCCTTCTCCTCCCCTAATAACCTCTCCGTTCAAAAAACTGAAAGGTGTGTTTAATCTGCTGTTAAAAACCCTTTGCAGGCATTAGGTCTGTCCATGTGTTGGAGTGTTTTGGCAAAGACTCCCCTTTAAATATAATGGCATTACCTTGAGGGCTCTGCCCTGATGCAAGACAGCACACAGATATTTCAGGCAGCTTTTAGAAACTGGGAGAGGAGGCAGGAGGAGAAAATGCTGCAGAATTGTTTGATGTGCTGATCAAAAGATAAACTAAAATCAAATTAAACCCCAAGGGTTTGTACAACCTTGCTTATGTTTTATGCAAACCCTCCTGTACCAAAGGAAATAAAATACCATTGCCTTTCAAGGCAGATGGAGCACAAATGATGAGCAATTTTTCCCTGTTTTATTCCACTACTTATGTCGTCATTTTACATTTTTTCCTTACCTGTACCACTTCATTTCTGATCATTAGGCATAAGGTACTTGCTATTCATTCTACCACTTTGAGTCAGGAACGTGGGCTCTTTGGGTGGTTTAAATTGGCATAGCAGTTGGTCTCTGTGCTGATTTACGGCACATGCAAGTCTGGCTCGTGGTATCCCCTGTACTGGGCACTGTGAGCTTTCCACTGTCTCTCACTAATGCATGAGAGAGACATGCCAGAAATCTGGCATGCCACTTAACAAAGCCTTGTACAGTATTTTTACTCTCTTGTTCTGCAATGTGTTCAGCACTAATGTAACCCACCCTCTCCCTCCCAAAACTGAACAGCACGAACAGGATTAGATCAAGATCCACGCAGTGGATTCCTCATCTTGTTGCAGCACCTGGCTCTCTCTTAGGTTTCCTCCAATGTAGGGGGTTGTATGAGAGAGATGACTCTTTCTGTGAAGTCTCAGACCTGGAGTGAGCCATGAAAATTCCTTTCTTTTCCTGCCTCTGGACTTCACAGCTTGCAGGGCATGTGTGTCTGATGGGGCATGAGGCTGGGTTTGCATGTTAACTTTGTGGATGTGGATCCCTTCCACTGCAGAATATTCTGTGATACTGCAGCAGAGATGACAAATTTTCCTCGTCAATTCTCTTGTGCTGGCTGGAGAAATGGAGCAGTTTGTCTCTTGGCTTCTCATCAAAAGGCCAAAGGTGTGCAGTGGGCAGGCAAGGAAACATTCATTTCGTTCTCTGAATCAAGTGGGAATTTAAGAAGTGGACACTGTCAAAGACAGAGACAAAATTTCAAAATATATCCAGGTATTAAACACCTCTCAAATCTTCTAGGTCACCTAAAAACACAGAAGAAAGCATGTAAGAAACAATTTGTCTCAGGTATGAACAAGCCTCAAAATATCTTAGAGCAAAACCTGCCAGTGCTGCTGGCAAACGTGAGGCCTTCTGTAAAGCAGCTCAAGCTACAGCAGAGTCCTCCCCTCTTCTCTGGTCTGTAGAAGCAATCAGGGGAACAGGAGAGTGTCCTGAACTGTGGGACCCATCCTATCAACGAGGGGTTTCTGCTTTGCTTTCTTCCGACCCTGCAGTTCGTGAGCCAGCACAGCTCCCCGGGGCGTTGGTAGGTACCGTATCTGCTGGCAGGTTTGCATCTGTGAGCACAAATGCTCGTTTGGCCTCCACTGGACTACAATCACTCTTTCTCCCCATCCTGTGCTGGGCCCAGCAGTGTTGTTGAGCAGCAGCAGGGGCCGTTTCAGGGGGCACGTTAGGGCTGGCTGCCCTGTGCTTCCATCGTGTTTGCTTTCTAGTGAAGTGTTTATCTGTGGAAGTGAAATGAAGAAATTGGAGAGCCGTGCTTAGTTTACAGGATGGTTTCTGTCTCGAGCTAGACTTCCAGTGAGTCTGCTTGACTTGTGTTTCCAAATAGCAGGAGTCAGTGTTTTCCTTAGACAAAGGACAATGTCGGTCAGTCACTGCTCCAAATTTCTGGTTCTTTATCTTATCATGAAGGGGTGCAAGATGGTTTTAAGAAGGTAGCTATTGCCATAACTACTATGATCATGTTACTTGCTTGGCTGTATTCCTGGTTTTTTGTCTTTTGGGAGCTGGCTAAGGAAATACTAAAAAAGCTGCTTGTGGTTAGATCCACAAAATGACAAGGCAGCGGGTACAGAGGCAGAGTTCTGAGGCACCATCTCATCTTTCATGATACCATGTTTACCTCCTCTTTCCTGATGCTAGGATACCCTGTGTTTCAAAACACCTCTGCGCTTGCCCTGGGTGTTGCACCTGCCCAGGATATCCCCACCCTGCCAGTGGAATGCAGCAATACCCTTGGACACTTGGGTATTGTGGGCTCTGTTGAAGCTGCCTGGGTGGGTGGGTGGGTGGGTGGGTGTGATGTACGTGGGAGGTTAAACACGGACAGTGGTTTGTAACACAGTGCAACAACACGGGGTGCAGGACACAGCCCTCCCCTGGGCTGTCAGTGCCCTGTGTCCCTGGGCTGTGATGCTGTGGGGACACACAGAAGTGCATCCTTTGCTACAGCACTTCCCCTCTGAGCATCTGAGTTTGTCAAGTGTATTTAAAAGAAAACATTAGATGAATGAAAACTGATGAGGGATGCAAGGCACTGAAACTGCTTGAGACTGTCAACTTTAAACCATTTTTTATCTTTAAATTGCATTTTTTTTTATCTTTTAAATTTTTACTGCCATGGCAATATGTGTACAGATGGTGATAATATGGAAATGCTGACATTCACAGAACCTTTTTCTATCACAAAACTTCTGTATGAAGATGGAGTTTTGAGATTCTGGAGCTGGATATACTGCGTTTTCCTGGCCTGTGCAGATGGCCCTTCCTGCTACATGGCTGTCAGTCATAGCACAGGGACAGACAAAGAACAGCCTGGTGGTTAAAGGGCAAATAAGAGATGCAGGAGTTGTAGTTACAGTTTCTGGCTTTGTTGCAGACTTGCTGCATAAACTCAAGCACATCAGTGCTGCTTCTGCACAGAGCTTCCTTCACCTGCCCTTTTCCTGTAATGTCCAGTGAGGCTGTAAATGCTTTGGTGTAGGGAAAGACCTTTTCCAGAGCGCAGAGAGCAGTTCTGTACATCCACACAAGCATGCAGCCAGAACCCATGTTAGGTTGATGGCTGCTGGCAGTAACTGCAAATGAAGAGTGAGCACTTCCCCATCTGCCTTCCCTCACAGGACCTGCCCCTAACAGGCACCTTGGAGCAAGTCTTGCAAGGACAGGCAGTAGCCCAGCTCCTTCTAAAGCATCTCACACCTATCCCTTGTCTCTCCAATATATGTAAGGAGCTCAAAAGCTCTTCCTAGGCAGTAGCATGGGGGAGGCTTCCTCAGGATGAGCCCTTGTGTGGAAGTCTGTGACAGCAGAACATGAAGCAGTGCAGTCCCTGCGTTTGAGCAGCCCTTACAGCAGCCAATTCACTGGATCAGAACTACATCCATTAATCACAGGCTGTTGCTTTGGTTACTGTAACTGAAGGTTGGATTCAGGCCTCACATCTAACCTACTCACCTGACTATCCTTGACTATCACCGTTATTTTAAAAAGTAGTATAAGTCTGATCAATCCAGGTGTTCCTTGAAGCAAATACAGGAATGAATTTTTAAAGCTACAATAAACACACACAGCTGATGGGGCCAGACATCCCATTCCCACTGACTCTAAGCTGAGACACACACGTACAGTGTCCACTAGGTCAACCTGCTTATTCTCTGGAACGGGCAGGATATTGATGTGTACAAGAATTGTGCTCTTGTAGCCTTCAGTAATCTGTCAGCTCACAGGAGTGGTGCAGACAGGCATAGGACAGGGAAGGAATGATGGAAACCAGGGCTTGGGAGTCTGCTTACCAGTAATGAATAGAAAGAAGGCAAACCAAGATGGAAACTGGTGTGGGAGTCCATAGCAGAGCTCAGACTTCTTGGGAGGAAATTAGGGAGTTTTACCCTAGTGTAAGTGGTGTGCCATCTGCCAATCTCCTGCTTCTGGGTGGAAGGTGCAAAGGAAGATGTCCTTGATGAGGACCTGAGTCTTCTTTGAGTCTCCTTCATGCAGGAGGAGTAGAGTGCAGAAGTTGCCAAAGAGCAGGAAGACACCATAATCTTTCCTCTGGGTTGACAGTGCGTTATGTTTCAATTAATGTGAACCAGTAGTTTTGGGAAGTAAAAAATTCACTTCTCAGATGCTGTTTTCCAAGTGTTGAAGGACATGGTGGCTTTAGTGAAGTATTTAATGGTCAGGAGTAATCACGATTATCTGTTGTCCTCTTTGGGAGGGCTAAATACAGAGCACAAGACCTGCAGTTTAGTAGGGTCATGTGTCCTGTCTAAACTGTCATGACCTACTAAGATCAATAAGATACTGGTAGTCTGCAGTCCCTCAGAATGGCATTGGCTGTATTGGAACAAGAATGCTAAGTTCCCAAGGAAAAGCAGTGTATCAAGGATTCAGCTTTGCCATCAGTGTTTGTGAACTACGGGATAGTTGCTGATTTCAAGCTGGGCCGTCAGGCTTGCTGGTTACAAAAAGCAGCAGGACGTGGCACTCATACAGCTGGATTTAGGTTGGAAATATTTAGCCTTCTGTGTCCAAGCCTGTGATACTCGGCTGCCTGCTGTGTCTTCTCTGCTGTTGGGTTGTAATGGAGTTTGACAAGGATTTTTCCCTCTGGAAAACATGGAAGATCTCGGCTTCCTTGCACATTCATAGAGATCATTTAGTGACACCAGTACTGGGGCCCTGGTGGAGTTGAAACAGTGAATGAGTAACAGCCTGTAAGTAACTTTGGTGGTGCAGCCTTTGTAGGGAATTCTTCTGTGATTTATTTGAGACAAAAATAATTTATAAGTTGTGATTCATTGAAACAGTCGATCCTGAAGAACAGTTGTGCTCTGAAGAATGACTGTGCACAATAGATGTGCAGGTAGGTTGTATTAAGAGTCTGTTTTCTCGAAGTTACAGCCAGAATAAGCAAGTGTTGCAGTTAACTCTGGGCACGTGTTGACCCCTCTGCATCTGTGAGTGTGAACTGGTTTCCTTGCTCTTCTTGCATGTTCAACAAAAGGTCCACCTGGGGAGTGGTGAGAGTGCACTAAGCCTGCTGAATCTCTCATTTAATAATTAGTATTTATTTGAGGTACTGGGGAGAAGTTTCCCCAAACTGTGCCTGGATTCTCCACATCCAGGATGAATTTGCAAGGTACCAGTTATGGAAACAATGTGCCTGTCAGCTGCATGTATGCAAATATACATGCATACATGTACATACACATCTCCTCCCCTGAGCCACTGCAGTAATAAGATCACAGTGCCTGGAATTGCTGTGAAGGAGCTCTGTCCCAATTGCTTTCCAGCTGCTGTGCACATGAAGCAGGAATCAGTGGGGACAAAATAGGCATATGGCTGCAAATGGCAGGTGAAACAGCTGGTAAGGAAGGCAATGTCAGAGGTGTACTCAGCACAGATGCCCCCTGTTCAGCACTTGGAAACTGGGGAATACAAATGACAGCTTTCACAGAGCCGGGGGAGAGACTGGGGACTGGGAATTCAGCAGGCAGGCTGTCTCATTCCTTGCCACTTGAGTGGTTTGGATGAAACATGGAGACACACAGGCTTAGCTCCACGGCCATTTCAGCTGATAGGGACTGTGAAATCACCCTTGCTGTCAGCAGGGGAGACAAGGAGAGGCTGAAAGCAGGGAGGAGGAAGAGTTGGTTCTGGAACTTTCTTAGTTGCCATTGCAGTGAGTCGAAAGGGTGTTTTGTAAAGGTTCTTAGCTGGTGCTCTCAGGCACAGCTGCATGTCCTGCTGGACAGGAACTGACAGGCAGATTATCTGAGCAGAATTTATTTTTCTCACTAACCCAGTGGAAGGAGGCAGTGGGGGAGGCAATGTCTTTGGAAGCAAGGGATGTGTTTGCTTTGCAGTGTCTGTCCTAGGCTGAATGCACAGGGTTGCATCTGGTCTTGCAAGCCCTGTCCAGACCTTCGATGGGAGGTGTAAAAGAAATTCCAGATATTGTTGGCACATAACAAGGAGTCTCAGGGGAAGAACTAGACCACAGAAATGAAGTCACAAGATTGCATTTTAGGTGCTGTGGCTTCTGTAGATGGGTGGTAGGAAACCTTAGGTGGTTTAGATAGGGTTTTTCAGGCACTTCCATGCTCTTGCTCTTGGGTTGTTGAAGGTGCAACTATATTAAAATTCCAATTACTGACTTAGATGCTCCCTTTACATGTAAAGTAAGTTCCTTACTTTATATACAGACAAAGGAAAGAACCCCTGTCCATTGGATATCTGCTCTCAGAGTTGTTCTGCAAGAGAAACCTGAACAGCAAATAGCAAACTATCCCTTCTGCATCCTATTGCATATTTTCTTGAAAGGTAATTTAGAAGAAACCATGAATATCTTTCACTCCCAATGGTAGATATCTTAAAAACAACCTGGGTTCAGGAGACAGCCTGCTTCTGTAATGTCAGGAGTATTGGATTTATGACAACTTAAACCAAGCTTGTTCTAGCTGTGTGCCATTGTCCTGCACGTGCACTATCTTTGCAATGTGTTGTAATACCTACTGTAGTGTATGACTGTCTACTGTATATTAAAATATTAAACAATAGCGTAAAATTAATACCTAACACACCTGGACTCCTTTGAGGAAAGCTTCAGTCTTGTCCAAATGACACAGAAAAGTTACTTGGGGCTTGCAGCATCCACCCAGGGTGGAATGGGAAGCGTGAGGGAGGGTGGGGAGGGAAGCACGCTTTGGCTGGCTAGATTTGTCTCTGTGTGGTGGGTAATGGCTTTCTTTGATCCCACAGCTTGGCATTCTCCCCCCCTGAGCAACTCTGGCTGCTCAGCTCACAGCCATGTGATTTGGGCACAGCAGCATCTTTATAAACCTACTGCTGGCCTTAAAGATACCACTTAGCTCCCTGGTGTTTTCAAAAAGGCTTCACGTGGTGATTTCGCTCTCATCTCAGAGCAACATCTGACATTCTAAATAAAAACAAAACCAAAGCCCTTGCTCACCCCAGAAGCTGTGGCACCCTTGGAAGGCAGAGATGTGAAGCTCCCAGTGCCAGCTCTGTCCCTTCTCTGGTGCAGACTGCTTTGGTGTGTCCTGGCCTCCAGGCACAGTGTGAAGCACACTGCAACCCCCTTCACGCTCAATGAAGGTACATTTTTACCTCATCAGAGGGACCCAAGCTCTGGGCTCAACACAGCTGCTTCCTGCTGTGCTCTGACATGAGGGAACAGGGAAATTCCCCTTCAGGGAGCTCACATCCTCTGGGGTTTTGGAGAGGCACAGCCGAGTCGCTTGCTGTGGAGAGCAGAGAGCTGGAGCCCCAGGTAAGCTGCAGTGTGGCCCTGCTTTGTTCTGTCATGGGGGCTCCTGGTGCCACGGGCTCCTGTCAGCTGGACAGTGTGTTGGAGGCAGTGTTGGAGGCAGACCTGTCAGAACCTTGTGATGCTCTGCTGAGCCCCCTCCCCAGGGATCTCCCCCTCTGTTTCAGCCCTGTTGTGCGCTGCTCTCAGCCTCCCACATCTGCTCTGCCACCAAGGGAGGAGGCAGCTGCCTGGGCTCCATGGGCAGAAAGGCCTCGCCGGCTCCTGTACCGTGCCAGGAACCCGAGAGGCAACAGGGTGGGAGCCTGAGTCTCACTCTGCTGCAGGACCTACAGCTGGCATGAGGAGTGACTTCATATTCAGAATTTTCTTCCCCTCTGGCTACCTCATTATGCTCAACAGAAAGAAAATTTAAAAAGAAATCCATCTGGATTCAGAACATTGGAAACACGGAAAAAAGCGTGTGGAAAGATGGCTGCTCCTGAGTAGCACATGCTCTCTATTTGCTACCAGATTGTAATAGTTGCTTCCATTGCTTTAACTTGTTCAGTTGGCTGCAACAAAAGAGACTGAATTTTGGAAGGCAAGTTCCAGTGCTTTTTTGAGAACTAGACCTTGGAATAACAAAACGTTCTTGAAAATATTAATCAGATTATTTTAATAGTTCAACACCCTGGGCAGTAAAGGCTGGAGTAGACAGAAAGATTTCCAGACTGAGAGCTTCCCTTATGAATCACCTACCCTGGCCTCAAGAGCCATGTTTAAGGGCTGCCACTCATCTGTCAGTTTGTAGAAGTTACTACTCAGTGTCCTGAATCCAGACAGTACCAGTTTTCTCAGATCCAGCTTCCCACTCTTGAGCATGCTCTAGAAGCAGGGGACAGCAGCCACTGCTTCCCAGTGGGACATATCCCTCCCACAGGAGAGGCAAGAAACTTTGGGCAAAGCTAAGAGGAGCCCGGATGGGCTCCTGGAAGTGTGGTCCCCACCTGGGGCTTTGTGGTGGCCTGGCCCCATTGTGTGAATGTGAGCAAAAGTTTGTCTGGGTCCAGCTCTCACCTTTTGATCCCACTGCAGCTAACACTGAACCAAATTTGCAGTGACTGGAAAACACAAGGGATAAGTACATGAGTTGAAAAGGCTGAGTGTTAGTCGGGCCCTGGGGGAGAAAATATCAGTGACCGGTGGGAGATATAAACACCAGATACTGCTTAATTTACTGGCACAGAGGTTCATGGACTGGGAGCTGAACCAAAAGCAAAACTGTGGCTGTGCTGTTGGGAAAGACAAGGGTTATAAGCTCTTGTAAGAGCCTCCCACAATCTTACTTTCATCAGTTAGGATAAAGAAAATATACAGCCTAGCTGACAGCAACTCTTTACTGCTCAGGGAAACAAATAGCAATCGCAAGTGGGAATGACAGACAGACCAGAAATGTGCTTTCCAGGGCTGAATAGAGCTGTTAAGCAGCATCTGAAGGGCTTGAGCAGAGGTGATTAAAGAAGATGCTATCTCCCAACCCTAGCAGACTACAAAAGGTGTATTTTCAGTGGCTAAATCCTGAAACAATTATGGCCTAGAGCGTAGTCAGGTAATTTCTTATCTTTCTGACGGCCTGCTGGCAAAATCTGTTTTCTTAAATGAGGTTTGTAGTGTCTAATATTTCCAAGGAAAGACAGTATTGCCACTACAATGTGTGTGGTAGTGAGGATCAAAATAAACATAGCAGGCATTGCTAAAAGTGTGTAGGCTTATAATTAATATCCCATTCCTCAGGGAAGTGATATTTTCATTTTGGTTGTAGAAGGACTTGTTGCTTGTTAGGCAGAAGCGCTGGAGGTTGTGCCTGCTCCACATTCCCTCTGTGCTTCCTCAGCACGGGCAGATTTAACTCAGATCTGCTCCCATGGAGGGAACATCACTGCCCCAAGGCACAGGTGCCTGTGTCTGTGTGGAAGTGTGGTGTGTGCGGATGGGTGGGTGCTGACACCCAACCCAAGGCAGGGGTAGGTTTCAGTGGATGAGCTCTTTCTGGGGACATGATGGGGGTTTTTCTCATGCTTGTCCTTGACCATTTTTTCCCAGCCATTTTTCTGGGCATGTACAAGATGAACACTGTGACAAAGTCCTTTACTGGCACCATTCCTCTCACCTTAAAGATGGTGAGCAGGTGCCAGTAGTCAGCATATGCCTCGGGGGGCTTCCCTGAGCCTATCCATCCCTGAGGGCACATAACATTGCTGAGGTTCCAGCTGAAAATGGCAGAAACAGTGCCTTTGCTTTGGTGGTTCTGTGGAGATAAGCACAAATTATCATTATAAACCACTTGATTGTAAGCCTTAGTGCAACACTCGCTTTTAGTAAGGCTGTTCTGTTAAATGTTTCTTTTTCTGAGAGGGAGCTGAGGAGGTGTATGGAAGGGGAGCCAGGGTTGGGTTCCAAGACTGACTAAGCAAGTGCTCCTTGGACTTGGTCTTTCTACCAACTGAGCTCAGGAGCTTCCTGGCCTGCTACCTCCTGATACACTGAGATTTTAGGGAAAATGTATCTACATTTCTTTCCCCCTCTCCATTTGGTCAGACTAATATATGAGCATATATTTTTCCAAAGACAACAGAGATCCATTAGAATTGGAAAATTTTTGTGGGTTTCTTGGTGTTTTGTGGTTTTTTTTTTTTTAATGGAGCATCCAGGGAAGAGGGGAAGGATTAGGATATTCCAAAGCGGCAACATTCCTAAAAAGTACGGTACTTCTTCTGCATTGCAGGCTGCTCATTTGCCTTCTCTGAATACAAATTAGCACTGAAAGTGGAATTTACTAGGAATTAAAGTAGATAATATGAGTAGGGGACACATTGAAAGTTGTCCATGTTAGACTGTGATGAGGCTTTGCCATAATTTTCCTATCCTGAATCTGTTTTACTGTTCTTGTTTTCATGTGAAATCTTGGTAGCTTTGAACTGCCTCAGGAAGTATACACTGACTGTTCTTGTGCCCCTTGGACTCCTTTACCAAGATATCATGTGTCAGGCCAAAAAAAACGAAACCCTAAAATTCATCTAAGAGTCCACATCTCCTGGCAGGCAAAAGCATGAAACTGGAATACTTTCAGGACTTGTGCAGGAAGCTTGTCTTTGCCATTGTCTTTGATTACAGAGTCTAAAGGTCATAGCTAGGAACTAGTTGGCTGTTTGGCACTGAGTATACGAAATATTTCACAGAGTGAAACCGTTGGTTCAGCTCAGTGTTGTCTGTAAAGCATCAGACTTGCAGCATGCTTCAGTTCTGAGAAGCAGCACTTTGTTCAAGCTCCTGACACCAGGGCAGTCGCTGTATAGTGGTTGTGATTAAAGTAACGGGTTCTGTGTTTGGACAAACCTCTCTCTGCTGCTCAAAAGAAGGTTGATGGATATGAAAGCTCTTCCCAGTTTGACTAACCTGCTGTTAAGCACACCGGTGGGTTATGAGAGTTGAAAGCACTGAGTGTCCGGTCCCTTTGTCTTTGAAGCCAGTGTGAGTTTTGACATCAGCTTCAATGGGAGCAGTTTTGTCCTCAGGTGAGCAACAACCTGAAACTACAGCAAGTGCTTTGCATCATATTGAAAATAAGCTGGATTTCTAACAGCAGCTCCTCTACAAGATCTGATCCTTTCTCATTTGTTCCCCCTGTCAGATGCTGCTTCTAAAATCAGTAGTTGAGTGTCTCTGCTGGCTTAAGGCAACTGCTGATCAAAGTGCAGGTTTTGTTATTTGTGTGCCCTAATAAATATCTTAAGGCAGATACAGAACTCTGTAAGCAGAGGGAGGAGCCAGTTTTCAGTGGAAGGTTATGCTGGGACAGAATCAGTGATGCTTCCTTCATTGTCCTCAATAAGCCAGGTGATTGCAATGTGCTAGAAGAGAAATGGGGACTTTGAGGAAATCCAAGATTTTGGCTCACAGGATCTGTGGAGTTTGGAGCATGGCTGCTGCACTACTGCTTCAGCACTGCTCAGTTACTCAGCAGAAATGTGGGGAACCACCAGACTGGAGAGAAAGAGGTCAAAGAAGAGGAAGAAGAAGGAGTGAGTGGGTAATCTGTGTTACTGAGGTCAGCCTGGGAAGGAATGAGGTGAGATGACAGTTGAGCTGCTGGTCTGCCACGTCTTCTCCTTCCTGCAGTAGTGCATTATGGTCCACAGCTAATGAGCCCTGTGTGAAGACACGTAGAATTAGATGTTCATCATCTGTTGATTACAGGAGACCAGTCACATACCTTTCATAAATATAACAGGGAAGTCTCGTGGTTGAATTTCAGAGATGGGACCTGAAAGACATGTGGAAGACAGTGTGTTTGTTTTATTAAAGGGTTAGGTTCTGTATGCCAAGGGAATGAGGGCTGAGGAGACTGAGCAAACCAGTCATACTCAGAAGGGAGGGGAGGAGGATATTTCATGCAGGGGAGAGGTATCCTCAGTTGTCTTCCTGCTCGAATGAGGCCGAGTGATGGGCATCACAAATCCCAGGTGGCTTTCAACAGGAACAAGACAAACATCCTCTGCTGATGGTTGGAATCTGAAGTAAATCAAAAATAGACAGTGTGTGAAGTGTATTAATTAGGGGGGTTTCAGCTGTCACAGGGAATGAGGATACAATTAAAGGTGCAGATCTTGTTGTACCTTCTTATTTCTAATGCTGGGTAAGTACAGTTGCCTGTCACTCTCACACACTGATGGATGTGTTGTCCTAATTCTCAGACGAGGTGCAAGAAGCTCATCTATGATCTGTACACCCTAACACCTCAGCCAGCA
The DNA here is from genome assembly GCA_038380795.1 of Pyrocephalus nanus. Taxonomy (NCBI): domain Eukaryota; kingdom Metazoa; phylum Chordata; class Aves; order Passeriformes; family Tyrannidae; genus Pyrocephalus; species Pyrocephalus nanus. The sequence continues at coordinate 17,721,323 of CM076270.1, read as the reverse complement.
AGATGGACAGGTCATAACATCCTGGGAAATGAAGAATGAAAAAGTGATCTGAGACCATGTAGCCTGAGCAGATACAGAGTTGCTTGGTGAAGTCTATTTAGAGCTGTTTGCCCAGCTTGTTTCCAAGCCTCCCCAGTGACAATACCTGTTCCCATGAGATTTCCACTTGGATTTTCTCCAGTGCAGGTGCACTGAGGCTCACTGTGACTGGCATTCAAGCTGTGTGAGCACATATGGTGGGGGAGCAGCAGTCCCTCAGCAGTACCCTGGGTAAGCCTGAAGGCTGGAACATGACTTGCTTGTAAACACCAAAAAGAAGAGAATTGCACCGTTTACTTCTATTTGCTCAGAGGAACAAATCCTCTCCACTTCCCTACCAAACTGGTCAGTAAAGGCCACATCATAGTTAGATGGTGGGAGGCAAGCAACCTGCATACAAATGTGATTGCTCTGCAGAACAGAGTCTTCTGCTCTGGAAGACTGCTTCTCCGTGGGTACTTGGTTTTGTGTCAGTAGCTCTGAAACAGGCCGAAACTTGGGCAGGGCCAGGGAAGCAAGCTGCAAGGCATTGCTGAAAATCACACTGATCACAGTGATAGTCAGTGCCTTTTACTTACTGGTCAGACTGGTATTAAATTTTTCCTATCAGCTTGCAAGAAGAGGAAGTGCTTTTGAATTACATTCATGACTTAGGTGAATAGTGGCCAGGCTGGTAAATCTGTAGAGGTAGTATATCAGGTCTTAAAGAGTGCCAAGAACATTTCCCACTGGCTTAATTGAATCTGGAGGTGAAGTCGACTTCTAGACTTGATAAAACATCCTGGGGATGGTCCCTTGCTAAGATAAGAAAAAGAAAAATTTGGTGACAGTACTATTGTGCTGTGATGCACAAAGAATGTGATTATTCAAGAGCAAAAGCACCTCAGTGAGCTCAGAGAAGAGAGGGATCAAAAGGAGAACTTGCCGCTTTGACTCAGGCCCTGGGTTTAGACTGAGTTAAGTACCTGGGACCTGATGTATGAAATGCACTTTGAAGCACTATGGGTTTTTCCAGATGGGAATAACATACCTGAATGCACAGTATTGGGAGAACTAAATTCGGATTTTAAAAGTTGCATGTTTTACTGACTGGGCTGTGATGTCTTTTCAGGTGGGTGCAGAAGATTGCATGCTTACATGCAGGGGAAAAGTGGTGAAGGAAAAAACTGTGTAGTTTGCATTAAATGTGAATCTGCCACCTCCTAGCAACACTCAAGTGAAAAAGACCCAATAACCAAAAGGTTGAGAACAGACCTTTTTTAAGTCATGAAATCAGAGAGCTTTTCCTTCACCCATCTTTATGCATGTAGCTGAGTGCTTAATTAATGACAGTTTCTCTAAGGTATTCCCTAATCATAACCATATTCTGTGGAGACCAGTTACAGCACAGTTATCATCTCTTGCTCTATGAATATGTTATGTTAGGATAATAATGGTTGCAGTGGGAAAGTGATCTAGCCCTCTGAAGCCTGGATCTTGCTAACAGTCCTGTAAATGATTGAAGGTACATGAGTAATCTGAGTTCATTTGCCTCCTAATTTCTAACTGCTACCTTGAAAAGCAGATTCAAGCAGTATATGTAGAAATTCTGCTTTGTACTGTTTTTAAGACATGGCAGGAATTCAGATCACCTTCCCTGCAACATAAATACTGTACTTAACACAATTTGTAGCAGAGATAAGTCCTTTCACTCTAAAAGGAGAATTTATCTTCTATGGTTTTCACAGTCATAGTGGTCAGTGTGGTGGGGGATCTGCTTTCATCCCCTTCACAAGAGCTGGTATTCCTGTTCTAGTCCTCTGAAGAGTGCATTGGGATTGCAGGGAGCTTCAAGGCAGCTGACCTCAGGAATTTTGTGTGGCACCCTGCAAGCACTCTTATCCTTGTCACACTGCCAAGCTGTCTGAGGGGAAGCTCATTAGTGCTGGGGTGGGGAGCTCCAAAGAGGGCATGAACATTACAAGGTGTTAGAAGCTCAGAGGTGGCCAGTTTCCCCTATGCCAGGATCAAGGTCCAGGAAAATGGGGTTTGAAGCATGGTGCTGTTAAATGGTGGCATCTGTTTCATTAGAAAATCAAATTGCCTCCATAAACTAGTCTGTTCTTTAGAAACTGTGCACTGAAGATATTGGTATGAACACTCGGACCATTCACAGTGATCCAGTTGCAGACTGAGGCTTGCAAGTCTTCAAGCTCAGAGTTTTACACTGTTTTTTTGAAGCTGGGTAACTGTTGCCCCACTCTGAGCTAGGACTGCACTTAAAGCAGTTCCTTCTGACCTGTGCTCCTTGTGGCATGCAGTGACAACCAGGCATAGAGGCCAGAGGCTGCTGTACCTTGCTGGACTGTGGTCCCTATGTGTGAAAGTAAATGTCACTCATACCCAGGGATGCTGAACCTCTAGATGCTTCAGCTGGTTGGAAAAGAGCAGATGCATTCTTCTGATGTTCTTACAAATGCAAACAGCAGCCTGTTTCTCTTGAGTAGCTGAAAATGTTTTGAAAGGAACTATTTAATATTGTCTGGGATAAAATGTCTCACTGAGAAGTTTCTCCCATCCCTTTCACTTCCTCATGATTTTTCCTGGTGGTCCCCACCATGCCTTTGTGCATCCTGAAATGTGAGCCCTAATGGAAGTGTCAGGCAGGCGGGGAGCCAAGAGACGGGCGAACGTAGGGCTTAGGGGTGAGTCCAGCAGAAAGTAATCTCTTATAATCCCTGGAAAATATTATTTCAAAGCAAAAAGATGTAAAGAAATCTAACAGCTCTAGCCCATGAAATGTAAACCCATCTTCAGCGTTAGATGGATATGCAGGGTTTACTCGGAATGTGAAGGCTCCTTAATGCGCAGCAGTTAACACCATAGATGCTAATGCTCATGAATAACATCCAAAGGAAAGTTGAGTAGGAATTGTTGTGGGAATCGCAACTTCAATTTTTTAAGCCTTCTGTTAAATTGATGAGTTTGGTCCCTTTAACCACACAGAGACATACACAGAAACCAAAAATCAGAGCGCACACAGAAGTGTTTTTGGTTTCTTCTGTAAGTACTGCTACAGCCTCAGAAGTAAGAGGGGAATTGAAGGTGGGGGGAAGAAAGAAAGATCTTTAAATGGTTTAAAAAAAATAATCCTTGCTCTAAAATTTCTACTGCCAAACTTCATCACAGACTAATTCCTTGCAGCTGAGCTGCAAACCTCTATGAAAATAGGGGTTTACAGTGGAAACACTGACTAACTATAGCTGTGCAGTCCCATGAATAATGACGCTCTAATTATGCCTTATGATTTACCAAGACCTGCTTTCTCTGTAGCTCATGAGCTTTTCCTGGTTGCTGGTTTGGGGAGCAAGGTCTTTTTTTTTTTGACTGTGGTTTGCTTCTCTTTGTTCATATTATGTTGGCACATAGTTTTTAAAAAGCTTTTCTCTGAAGGGAGCTGGGCAGACAGCTATGATTAAGTATGAAATGATTGGTTGAGCTGTTTGTCAAAGTTATAAATAGGATACCACACAAACCCAACACTAATCTCGCTGAAAGACAGATACTGGCAACATTTCTTAGTCATCTGTTCCTGACGCTCAGGGGAGAACAGCTACACTTCCATTAAGTTCTCAAACAGAAGTTGCCTAAAATAAATTCCTCTGGTAAAATTTTGGGCATGTGCACTATGAACCATGCTGAGATCTAGCAGGGCGTTGGAGTTTCAAATGTTCATCCCAGTTTAAACTAGGTCCTCTGGATCACCCCTCTATGGGGGAGTGAAAGGTGGTGGTTTGATGTTTGTGGAAGCCAAAATCTGTTCATGAAACGGTTGTGGCAAGACCAGACTGGTGTCCTAATCTTCTCATATCCTGGATTAATTTTAGGGGCAGAAGACAAGGTCCCTATGGATATCCCTTGCATCTTGAGGCAGCTTTCTATAATCTGCTTTTGGAAGTTCAGAATGGAGGCATAAGAAGAGGAGCAATGGTGCAGGTTTTACCTACATGCTTCTGCAGCCAGAAGGGAAAGGCAGCATATTGAATTCCTTCTGCTGCAGATCGCTCACACACAGCAGCCAAAGGCTTCAGCAGACTCCAGCCTGGATGCTGGTACTTGTCCACCCAAGTTCTGCATCAGCTGCAGAACTGGAAGTCTGTAATTTCATGTTCCCACAAGATGACCCCATACTTGCCATTTGCTTTCGTGGTCCCTCAAATTGTAGGAAAGGGCTCCACAGCTCAGCATTTCTGCTGCTGGCCAAAACACTCTTGAGACAAATAAAGCAAAGCAATAGCTGAAGAAGAACCGAGGATTTCTGAGGCTGAAAAAAACTTCAAGTTGCAAAGTGAAAAAGCCCACAGCAACAAGAACTTGCCCCTACAATCCTGCACCTTCCCACATCCCTGCCAACACATACAGCAAAGAGTTTTAGAGGAGGTTTAAGCACTCCAAATTTATGGCACAAGTCAACAACTCTACATAGGTAAAGTTGTTCAATTTTTTACAAAAATCTAAAAAAGGATGATCTTGAATTTGTGGGGTTCAGACAATTTGTTACATGCATATTTTTACTTTTCATAAGTGTGCATGCATTTATGGAATTTGTGATTAACGAGTGTCATTAAATTTTAAGTTTTACATATTTAGGCATAGGCATTTTGCTTTTGCAAACTCTCAGAATCAGATTCAGATCCAAAAACTTAGTTTGTTTAATAACTTTTTAAAGACAAGTGTTTTTGCAAGCTCCGGAGTCATTTTCATTTTTACCAGCAGACAGAGTGGTTTGGGTTTTTTTAGTTTGTTTATTTTCCCTTTTTGCTAGAGAGCAAGACCCTTCTTTGGATGCTGACATCCTCCTGCAGGATTGGAATGAGCCGCCCCCACCCTGCCTGGTGCTCCCAGCAGTGTCTGTAGCTGTGCTCAGCAGGGGGAGGCAGCCCCTGGTCCTCACCTGGGGGAGGTCCGAACCAGGAGGGCAGCTCATCAAGGTGGGCAGCCCTGGCAGCCCCCTGTGCACCATGCCCAGCCTCCTCCTCTCTTGTGGTACATCCTTGCAGGAGCCCTGGGTGGAGCACGTGGCTGATACCCAGAAAGATGATTTTCATGGTTTTCACACCAGTGTCTACTGCTTGAGCAGCTTTGCTGGGGTTGAAAGGAAAGGTTCTCTAATTGCTGACCTCTCCACAAGAGGTTAATCCAGGTTTGTTCCTTGCACTGGGAACTGGCATTGGGACTGGCCACAAGGACTCCCCATTCTTGGCCAATAGTTTTACAAGCCTGCTGAAGCTCTTTGGTCTCTTTATGCCAAAGTAGACTCAAGTGCAGTACCACCATTTTTCCTTGCAGAGCTTCAGCAGAGAAACTGGAAAAGGCTTTTGGTTTTGTCCAAACCCTTCCTCAAGTTCCTGACATGAATTACATGAATTATTGCCCTAAAGCTTGCTTTTTTTTTTTTTTTTTTTTTTTTTTTAAATGGAGAATAAACTGAAAGCCTTCACCTCTTTAAACATCCTAGTGCTAACTGTATCGTTAGTCCTCAGTTTACTGCCCAGACTCCTTTTCCAGTCTGATCCTTCTGGCAGCAAGCTGCCAGGACACAAGGAACAGCTGACAGTTTCTCCAGTAGATATTTTTTCCAAGAAGTTGGAAAAAAAAGATTCTCCTTAATGAATTGCTTTTCTTCTTATGTAATAACATATTTACGTTGTTATGGAGCCTGCAATGAAGCTGCATCTGATAGGAGTGATAGGTTTCCAGTGTGATCTTATTTTAGATTGCAGCAAACTGAGGATAAAAAGACTCTTTGTTCCAAGAAGAAAAAACATCTGGTGAGAAGCTGATGTGCTTGGGACAACTCTTAAAGAAGTTGATAGTGATGGATTACGACACACAACTTCAATACATCTCCACAAGTGTTATGAGAAGAGACAAGATAATTCTCCCCTTGTCTAAGATTCATTTTAAGAGTTTTCTGGTTTTCAGAGAAGGGGAAAGAGTGTAGCAGTGTTACACCCTGTGTGTTTGTCCATTATCCTTGCAACTGGTCTAGTCTGAACTGAAAGCTTCTTTCAGGATTAATTTATTTGGAGAGTGATAATGGTAGGCCATGTCCTGGCTCCCAGTTGATGCCTTTAACAGGGCTCCTTTCCTGGAGCAGACCTGCTCAGGAGCTCCCCTGCGGTGGGTTTGGTGCCCAGGAGAGGATCCCAGGAGTGTTGGATTCGGTATGTTTAGTCAGTTCTGTTAGCCCGAGGTCCTTCCTTGCTTGTGGTGCATGTGGATTTGGCCCTTGTTCTTTCATTCCTCTCTCAACCGCTGAAAAAGATATTTTCTACTGCAAATTGTAAAGCATTTCCTACTGTGTCCTTAAACACAGGCTTGGATTGCTGCGCCCTGTGCTGATTCCTGCTGCGTGTGCACAGCTCGGAGTCAGAGGCACAGTCAGGCCATGTAGCTAAGGACAGATCCAGGTCCTGAGAGAAACTTGGGGAGCAGAGTGATGGGAAGGGGTGTTCTGCTTCATTCAGAAAGACAGTCCCAAAACCCAAAGGAGCAATGCGTGGGTGAAGTGCTTTCATGCAGAGCTTTTCAGTAAGAATCATGTCTGTTGTCAGCACTAGTGACATTTTCTCTGTTCCCTTCCTCTGGGCAGTTTGCCACTGTAACATACACAGATGACATTAGGGTTTTCAGAATGTCATTTCTGAAGACACTCTTATCTATTCTGTGCTTAGTACTTTTCCAGGAGACGGAGGTGGCTCTTTCTCCTCTGTTAATTAACTTTTTTTTGCCCATGTTTTCCTGCCTTATAAATTCCTCTGACATCAGGGTCTAGGATTAAACAAATTGATACCACACTTCCAGTGTGAGCTTGACACTGAGCTGACAGCCTTGGAGCCTGAAGTATTTTGACACACGAACAGAGCAAACACAGAGGAAATTGCTGTTCAGCCTCCTTTGCACCCTCCCGCCTGGTTCCCTGGGATCCAGACTTGAGCGGCCTGTGTTGGTAAGAATTGGGGCAGTCCCAAAGCTCTCCCACCCATCAGGGGGTTTCTGCTCTGAGGATGCCAGTTGTGGCATTTCTCAGAAGTACCTGTATTTATTCACTGTGTCAGGTTTTCACTGTAATGCAATTACAGAACAGCGCTAACCTGGTAGGGAGCCAACTCCGTGCAGTAGCCAGATTAAGTTGTCTTATTTGGTTAACAGTATTTTGATAGTTTATTAAATCCTGGTAGGAGTAGAAAGATAAGGAGTGGAAAGAACAAATCTTATGGATTATCTGCTCTTGGTTGTTCACTTCTGTTGGTATAATCCTGGTCTGAATGATGAGCTGTGGGAACAAGCATTTAATGTTTTGCTATTGTCTCATCTTAAACACGTGCATTGCTTTAACAGTGTAAGCATATTATCCAGCTATTTTTTCCAGTTTGCTGTTTTTATCACTGATGTGGAACGTAGTGCTTGTTTTCTTTATCTGGAACAAAAACATTAGTTCATCTCAGATAGCACAAGCTATTTGATCAGCCCTCAGATGGTAAGGCATTATAAAAGCTGCTGACATGGGACAAATTCAGATCTGTGGTGTGCAGTTTGAAAAGCCTTCATGCCCTTGTTATCAGTCCCCTGAGATACCCAGCTACTCCCTCAGCAGCAGCCAAGAGAGATAGGGGTTGATTGAGCTAACCAAATCCCTCTCATCTTACTGAGGCTGGGAGAGAGCAGGGATGTGCATGGGGTCATGGGTGTGGATGCAGGCGGTGAGACAGTGCCTGCCCCTTCCCCACAGATCTGCACACGTGTGAGCTCTGACGCTGCTCTCCTCTGGCCTTAGGCAGGCTGAGATTAACCTGGGTCTTGCCACGTAGCACTGAGGTCCATGAGTGATTCCTTCAGGGCGCTGGTGAAGCAGACAGCTTGTCCTGCTGAATTAGCTCCAAGTCCAGCTCATCTGAGATGTCCCGAGTCCATGGCAGGGCTGATTTCCAGGTACACCTTGTCCACCTCTGCTTCTCATCCTGAGATTGCTTCTGTGTATGGAAGTGCAGGAAAATCAGGACTTCACGTGAGCACAGCCCTCCCTCATGACCATATTCTGACCCTGGTGTCTGGGCCAGCCCACAGCCCGGCCCCACCAGGCAGATCCTCAACCCATGGTATCACCAAGACCAGGGCCAGACATGGTTCAGTGCATTTGGATCACAGTAAAGATTTGCTGTACAATACTTGATATTTAGGCCTGCTGTGACTCCCCTGACGTCGTGTGCAAGCCAAAGCCAAAAATGACGATACTCTTAGTACACAATCATAAAATAGAAGATATTGTATTTTGCCGACAGCTGACTACAAATCAAAGAAACAGACTGCAGAGCTAACATCTGCCTTTGCAATATGGCAAAATAACTGATTTGCTCTCTCCTTAATAGAGCAGTCTGGTCTCTGGTTCAGTTTGATGTTAGCAGCTACTACAGGAGACCACCTTCATGCCTGGACACCTCACAGGGCATAGGTGTTTGGAAACAGCTTACCAGCTGATGTTTCTCAGTGCATCTAGAATGAAAAGGGCATGAAGAGCTCTTCCTAGGATGGTCAGCCAGGACTGTCTCCTAGACTGAATATTTTTGGGCATGCTTGTTTCCTCTTAGGAGTTATCTGACTGGGATTCAGGGTAGCATCGTGGTACTGGTGCTGGCTGTGCTGTCAGTTACTTATCAGCACATGCTAAATCGTGTTTTCTTTAAAGATGCATTATTTCAAGAGAGATGGGGACAGGAACATCTGAAGCAGGAAAAGCTGTAAGGCATAAGGAAAGGGCTTTACTTTTGTTGCACTACCTCTTGGAAAGGTATTTTAACACCTGTACCACCTCCAGGCTTGTTTTGCATCAGCTGCAGATATTCGGACATGGTGGGAAAAAAAAAAAAAAAAAAAAAAAGAAAAAAAAGAAGAAAAAAAAAAGAAAAAAAAAAAGGAGAAATAGAAAGAAAACCCATGGTCTAAATTATGCTGGTTTGTCCTCAGTTCCCAGCTGTGATGCTCATTAGCCTGGATGAGATTTAGGTGTGAAGAGGGAGAGGCCAACAGACCGTAGGGCCTACAAGGGGGTAGGAGGGGAGTGGAGCTCCTCGGCTGCCAGGTGCTCTCAGGCTTATTGGCTGCACCTGGCCAGGGGCTGTGTCCTGGTGTTTCTGCCATGTTTGGCAGGGGCATCTCAGCAGTGTGGCACTTCAGCAAGCCTGATGCCTGAGAGATGTCAAACCTTGAAGAGGGAGTTTGGGCTGGAGCTGTCCTGGCATGAGGGGGGCTGAACTGAGGCTAGGAGTGTGAGGTGAGTTGTTGGAGCAGTTTGGTGACTGAGTGGGAGGAGGGTTACAAATATGAGGGAAGAACTATGATGGATTTATCACAGCCTGAAATAAATTAACCTCTGGGAGGGAATGATTTTGTAATAATTTGCATTTAGATACTCTGACACATCCAAATAACCCCAAACCTTCTGCAAACATTGTAATTAATTCAATCTCCAGCATCCTGTGAGAGGGATAGAAGTAGCACTATTTACATGGTTAAAGGAGCCAAGGGTTCTTCTCTCAGTATTGCATTTCACACTGCTGGGACTGCCCTTTTGTCTTGTTTTTGAGGCTACGGAGCCTCATGGTGGGGTGCAATGCAGGAGCAGTGAACAGCTGGAGAGCTTTTCTGAACACAGTGAGCTGAGATTCTGCTGCTCTGGTGTGTTCCACCACACAGCCCACGTCAGGCAAGCCCAGGGCTGAGGGGAGCCTGCGTGGGCCAGGCCAGTGAGGCCAGAGCACACAGGGGAAGAAGCAGAGAGCTTGAGCCCTGTCTCACCAACTCATGGTAGTGGTGGCTGCAGGCAGGGCTATTCCCTCTGCAGAGACCCTGCCACGAAGCAGCCTGTCTCCATCCCCAAGTGGGAAGTGGTCAAGTGATTTAATATTCAGCACTCTCAAGTGCAGTAATGAATTTGATAGCCCAAATGATCTGCTAACCCAGCCAGCTGAGAGGGTGTCTGAAGGACAATCCAAGCCCATAGCCAGGCAGTGTGATATTTTCTCGTCATCAGCCTCCTGCCTATTCCTTTGCACTCTAGGGCAGTTAATCATAAATGAGGTATTTGTTTGATGCTGTTTTCATGCATGCTCTACCCTGTTTCTGTTTCCAAGGGACCATGAAGTCAGTGGGTTACATCCCACCCCAGCTTCAGCAGCCTTTGCAGGACAGCTGGCTTTTTCTGGGAGATCCAGGTTGAACCACATGTTGTGACTGTCAAAAGCCTGGGCAAGTTAATAGTTTTTGGGAGGAAAATCGAACATCTCAAAGTGCATCTTCTTTTACTTACAAATGTGTCTTAAATCCAGAGTCCTTAGGGCAGCTGGTGTTAGCTGAGCCATCGAGTGCACCTTGTGCACCTCCGTGTTCCACTGCCAGACCCGCTCAGCTGCGAGGTTGCAAGTCAAGGGCTGGGGAGAAATGGTTGGTTTTCAGTTACAGACCCATGGGATGGTGTAAATCTCTTTGGGCCTGACACAGAGTTAGCCTGAGTTGCTGGGAGTGTATCCATTATCTTCAAGGAGATTTCAGCAGCCATCTCTTTGCTGTCAGTTTGGCTTCTGCTGTGCCCGCTTGCTTTCTGTAAAGCTCTTCCAGGGGCTGGGAGCATGAGCTTTCCAGCAAGAGATGAACAACAGGCCAGCTGTATACAGGCAGGATTTCTGTGACACAGCAGCAGAGAGAGAACACACACTGTATCATGGAGATTTACTCATAAAACACCTCTGACTCTCCATAGATATCTGCACATAGTCTCCTTCCAAGGGAATCCAGAGATATTTATAGTGCAGCTTCAGCAATGGTCTAATGGCAAGTTGGCAAACAAAAGGACTTTGAAATATAAGGAGGAAAAAAAAAATGGTCTGCAGTGCGTTTATTTTGGAGTCAATAGAAAAAGGTTAAATAATTATAGTGAGCATTTCCAGCATGGGTCAGGTTAAAAAGCAGAGAAAGCAAAGCATATTCACAGTTCTGTAGGACTGTTCTGTGTGCGCAGAGTTTGAATTATAGAGACAAATAATAAAAACTTTGCTTCCCACTGAGTGCAGTGGTGCTGAGTACCACACCAACACCTGCTGAGTACCTTACAAACACCTGCAGAAAGTGAAGATAAATGCTACTTCAAAAGGGACTGAAACCGCTCTGAGCAGTTGAAAAAATTCTATATTCAGTTCACAGAGTTGTGCAAAATTAAGCAATTTTAGCTACAGATGTGACTTTTCCCTTGCTTTCTGCCCTTTTTTCCCCTGCCCCTTTCCCCTCGGAGGCTCTACTCACACAGCAAGGTGTTGGGCTGGTGCCATCCTGCTGAAACACGCTCTGCCTTGTCTGGGGTGGGAGCGCGGGGGATTCTGTCTGGGCATGTCACATTTTAATTAACACCTCACACTGCTGCTGCTCCTCAGTGTCTGTCAGGGAGCTCAGGCACAGCACAGGGCTCTTCTTCCCTCTTCTTCCTCTCCTCCTGGGGGCAATACCCACACTTCCCCCCGTTCCTTGGTTTCTAAAGCCTGTGTGGGGAACGCGCCTGAGAGGCAGCTTTGATGAATGTGTCGGTGTCTCCTTTGTGGGGATGTTCATGTGTGCTCTCCCAGTTTCAGGCAGGAGACCTGCTGGCTGCAGGCCAGGAGACGGGATATCCTCCAGGTTCCCACTGCTTTGTTTCAGTTTCCCAAAAGAGGGTATATGTAGAGGGCTGTCTGAGGAGTCAGCCCTGGTGGCTAATGGCGCACAGAGGAATGGTAGGGGTGCTCACACCCTTGTGTTCTGTCGATAGCAAGGGACCTCAACAGCAAAATTCACCAGCGACTGAGGTGGTAAAGGCACTTTTGGGGAACCACTGAGATCCTTTGGGATCCATTTACTTGTTTTCCTTGGCTTTTCAAAGAGGCCAGCCACTGGAAAGGCCTCTCTCTGTCCTGAGGGCACTGAGGGCCTCATGGAGCGGGGGCATCCCACAGTAAAACTGCTGTCCGCAAAACTCCTGTCCTTGCCGGAAATCCTGTGGCAGCAGAAACTGGATAGAAAAGGCTGTACTAGAAGAAAGTTTTTAATTTGCTGTGACAGGAATCAAAGGCTTGTCTTGTCAAAAAATTACAGCTCCCTTTTCCTGCCTGTCTGTCACGCGTCAGCGGCCCTAACGCTGCAGAGATAAATGCAGCTTCACAGAAAGGAGCCCAGGGAGTGATTCAGAACAATCTAGTTCCTGAGGGAAGGAGAGGCTTAGGCAAGCACCAGAACTGAACTTGCATTTGGTATGGCAGGCATTGAGCCACATGATGTTTATATTTGACTCTTATATTTGAGTTTTTATACTGAAGCAAATTGCTGCTTTTACTGTTGCTCTAGTGGTGTGGTGCCTGGGCACTTGTGGGGACAGGGAGTGAGGCCCATGGGAGATGGCAGCCCATGGAACACACTGCCCCCCCCCCCCAGACACTCCTCTCAGCTGGAAGCACAACACAAGGCTGATGATGGCAGTTTTTCTCCTAAAAAGCTGGTGAATTCCCATCACGTCAGACAGGAAGTCTGCTCTAGTGGTGGAGATGCCCACAATAACCTGTTTTCCAAGGGTAGACTCACCCCATGCTCTGCAGAGGTTGCTCCGGGGCTTGTCTGTGACAAGGGATCCAAGGGCCAGCAAAATGCAAACCCATCCTGAATGGCTTCTGCCTAAAATACATCAACTACAGACCACTCTTGTCAAAATTGCTCCTAGGCTGCTGATGATGTGGCTTTCACAAGGGTGGGACACATACCCAGTTTCAGAGACCCTTTACCATCCATTTCCATGGGAAATAGCTAAGGGCTTTAATGGGAAACTGTTCAGCATCTGTTCAGACACATAAGATAAAACATGATTTGAAAGATATTTAGGCTCAGCTATGACATTAAGACAGCAGTCTTGTAAAAGTGCCAGCAAAATCATTGGCAATACCAATCAAATTATATTAAGCATGGTAACTACTTGGTAATTGGTTTATCTCAATGCATGCTTGGAACAAGGGGATTTTTTCTTTAAAAAAAAATAAATGTTTTATTTCATTCAAGTGAATTATTGTTGCTGGGTAAGGAGAAACATAGAGTGTGCTTGCAGGTGGATGTGGCTTTGTAAGGACTCATAAGAATTTTAGCAAATATTTTTACAATGTTGCTGACTCTGCCTATGCCAGTGCTTGCTTCTTCACAGTAAAGAAATTGCAGAGGGCAGGAGGAGCTCCGCATTGGGGAATTTTTCAATTTGGCTGCTGAGTCCTCTTACCTTTTCTGTCCTTCCCTATAGTAAAGGGTATATTCAAACAGCGATTGTCATAGCAACCTTTTTTGGGGTGGTCTCTCTCTGTCTCTCTGGAAGATAAACTTTTCATTGAAAATTTCAATTTGTGTGGAGGGGAATTAGTCACCCAAATTCCTGGCATTCAGCATATCTGTGTCTCTTGAAAACTTCTCATTAGTCTCACCTCTCTGGTTATGAAAATGCCTTCCCAGGATAGATTTGGGAGGGCAGGGAGCACTTTGGAGTTGTTTGTTGTTTATTTTTTTCTTGACAAAGCAGTTTCACACAGCTGTTCTAATATACATGTTAAGTCTAATGGGGACAGGTAGTATGTCATTTATTCAGACTTCCATGTTTTCTGGGTTTCTAGGTGGAGCTATCCTATTCTAGGATAGACTTTGAGCAGGAGACACTTACATTTCCCTTCTCCTTGCCCCATGTAAGAATTTTCTCTCTGTTGCTTTTCTACCCTCACAGTCAGCAGTGAGAAAAATTGTGCCTGTGTTAATACCAACCACTATATTAAAGCAGGATAACTCAAATAAGGGGGTAAATTTGACAAAAAAAATCTGATGCAGATCCCGGTTACCAGGCAGCTGGGATATTTTTAAGCTGAGATTCTCTGGGGTGAAATCCTTCCTATTCTAGGCCTGGCCATTAAACTGCATTTTCTCTCATTTTAGGGGAGCACCTGCGAATCTGCCCACAAGGCTATACCTGCTGCACCAGTGAGATGGAGGAGAACTTTGCAAACAAAAGCCGGAGTGAATTTGAAGCCATGATGAAAGAGGCTGGTCGCTCTGTGCAGGCAACACTCACAGCACAGCACAGGAGCTTTGACAGTAAGTAAAAACTGCTTGGTTCCCCCCGCTCAGGATCCAGTCACTGCTTAGTTTTCCAAGCGCTGTTCGAGTCAGGAGCTCATGTTTGACACGCTTTTCTCTGCATCTTGCTCAACAGTTTGCATGAAATGTTGACCTTCAAGAGGAGTTGTACCTCTTGGCAGTGGTTTGTTTTTTTTTTTTTTGTAAGACCAGGCCATTTTGAGAGCTCCATTTCAGAGCAGCCACTGAAGGAGGCTGGCAGGCCAAGGTGTACCTTGGCACCGACACAGCTTTTACAAGCACAGTGTGATCGGGTCGTACAACAGCAGTGTAACACTTGAGGCACTGATGTAAAACCTGGCACTGTACCCTGAGCTGTAAGTTGGACAATATGTTGAAGGTGTCTGGATAGCTCTCAGTAGGTGGGGAGAGTTTAAGGAAACATGAATTTTTCCTGTCTTTTCCATGTGGATTGCAAATGAAAAGGAGGTTAGTTCACATTAGGTGCTTATCGCTGTCAGCTTCATACAAACATCAGGCAATGTTGTAGAGCAGGGAAGGTCTTGGAGACTGTGTTGCATAAGATGTTGTGGACAAACATTCTCTCCAAAGTGTAGTATCCCTCCTAACGTGCTAAGCAAAGGCTAAGGATGGCTTTCTTACTCTTATTGTTCCCTCAGGAATGCATTTTGCAGCACACAGTAAGCCTCGAGGTCTGAAGGCCACTGGAAATAAATGGTTTACTGGCAAAATTGAGATGACCTATAATTCAGAAACTGTGTCCATTATCAGATTTTGAAGAAGGTCAGACATTTAGAATCATGGTTCTCCTAACTTTATCAACAGTCGTCACTTGGAGTTATCGTGAAAAGAATAGGAGTTGGGAAAAGAAGCTGTAATAGCCAGAAAGGTGGAACTGGAAATTCAAGCAGTAAATAATAGATCTAAAGAAATAAGCCTGACCTTCAGGGAGCTGATAACCAAGATGAAGTGCTTTTACACTAAATAGAAAGAAAAGGCAGTGCATCTCTGCAAAAGGCATTGTGACTGTGTGGCCAAGGTTGACCAGAGCAAAGGCATTCTTTTATAAGCTCAAAATTAATTGATTTTCACCCGCCTTTAAAGGCGATAATCAGGATTTTTAAAAGAGACTTACAATGCTGATTGCTCAGACTGGTGTCTGAATGGGACCTGATGTAGCTGCTGCTGAGCTCACTCACTGACCTCTGGAATCCAGACCTTCGCAGGGGTTAATGCGGAACATCCTCCAGCCTTGGCATCCTCTCCCTCTGCCTATTGCAGCACTGGCTGGGATATCTGCTCTTTATTTTTGCCACAGACAGTCAACAGAACACAGTTCTACATCTGTCATGTAAGAGAGTGCAAAACTCGATGGAGCTTTAAGGATTATATTGATGAGCAGAAATTGCCTAGTGAAGAACTGGTGTAGTTTGAGTGTGATGTTTTGGTGGATTAATAATAATAACAGCAATAAGAACAATACTAAGCAAAACCAAGGGGGATGCTTGTGTTGAGCTGCCAGTTAGAGCTGTAAGGGCATTCCTTTGTTTTCCTTCCCCAGCATTTAATGAAAATAGAGCTTTATTTCAGTGGTGCATACCCATGTTTCTTTTAACAGTCAAACAAAGTAATTGTTCAACAAGCAAAATGTTACTTTAACAGACCATAATGCACAGATCATTGGTGTTTTGCAGCGGGAATAACCTCACTTGAGCCCACAAGGCCAGGTAGATGTTTCCTGCTCCCGTTATACCTTTTAATTTGCCTAACTATCCTTGCAATCAATATAGAGTTTATAATTTATGGAAGACATGATTAAAAAAATCATCTTATTGTGTCTCGGTTTCAAGCATGACTTTACCTGTAAGTAGAAGTACTATTTTTTCTTTAGCTACTGCATAAATGGTGTAGAATTGAGGGAGTTCTGGTGATAGGGCAATGGAATCACCTTAGCTCATTAAACAATGCCAAAGAAACCCTCCTAGCTTCCAGTAAATGTTATTAATCTCACAGTTAACAAGACTTTTTGCAGGTAGTGCTGTTTAGAGCTGTTCAGTCAAGGATTTTTTTTAATGTCAGATTGATGATTTCTAGTCTTGCTGGCAGTGGATGCCTGGGTTTCCTGGATTTCCTTAGCAGCAGCTTAGAGTACAGGTTTTGGGGTTGCAGAGGTATCAATGCACAGCTTGTCTTCATGTTAGTGATTTTGTTTGGTCATTAGAGGATGGGGTGAGGCTCCATTGGATGGGGATGTCCTACCCTTTCTCATAGTATTTGCGGGCTGGAGATTAGATTATTCATATACTCTGTGCTAGCAGGTGTGGCACATTGAACTTTAGGCCTGGAGCTGTCTTATTTTTGGATTCATCACAGCAAATCTTGCTTCTGTAATCTCTCTGCTGATCGTGGCAATAGTCTCTACTTGTAAATTGCCCTGAAGCTCCAGATAAAAAATAGCAAGGCTACAGTAATCTGCTTTAGAGAATAATTCATCCTTGCAGACTGTGGTCTGTAAAGCCCTAAATTGTCAGAGTGCCTCTGCTCTGAGCTACAGCTTTGTCCCATTGCAAAGAATTAGTCTGTTGTTTCAGTCTCACTGACTGTTTTGGGAGCAAACACTTTGTGGCCAAGAGAGGAGTGTCCTTTACCTCATACAAAGTATTTTTAGCAAAAATACGTGTGTGAAATACAGATGGCATGTGGTAGGTATGGCCATCTATTCAAAAGGGAGATAAGTGGAGTGGGATCCTGCAGGCTGAGTGCTCTCTCTGCACAGCAGAGGACATGTGCCTTCTGGGCTGCCCTTCCTCCAGGATCTGCCAGGGCTAAATTTAAAGTTTAACAGGCTACAGTATTGCTTAGCTGCTTACTAGTGTATTTGGGTTTTTGTTTCACATTACTGTAGTTAGCAGGATTTGAGGACATCCATTTTAAGCTACACATGTGGTGATCAGCTTGATCTTAACCTTTCAACTGCAAAGGTAGCATTTTGCTCTACAACTGATTGGTTTTTATTTAAAAAGAAAAGAAAGAACCAGAGCAGAGACCATGAGTGATGGGAGCATATGCTTTTGATAAGTCAGTGCTAGGGAGGACGCTGAGGTCAGAGTAGTGGTAGTTCATTAGCAGCATTATAGGCACAAATTCTGTGTTAATTCTGACGTCTCAGGGCTCTTGGTCAGGCAGGGAGGGCAGTGTAGTTACCTGGGAGCACAGTCTGTAGCAGGGACCTGCTGGAGGCTTCTGGGTTGGTTTTGGTCGGCACTTATTTGCCTGGAAAATTGTACATACCCCATACTTTAAAAGAAAAATGTGAATAACAAAAATGAAAACAAGATTGGGAGTCTAGAAGGGAGCTGGGAGACAGCCTCTGTTGAGACTGATATTAAATATTGTTTTAAAGATGTTCCCAACATTAATTTCAGGATGTGCTTCTTTTCAAACTGGTGTCAGGTCAGTGGACAGGAAATTTTTGGTATCTGTTATTGTGAAGTTAAACACTTTGACAAGGAGCTTTGTCCAAAGAATTGTTCAGGACATAATTGCAAGCTGCCTGTGCCCCCTCTGCCGGCTGCAGAACAGGCTCTAGCCAGAACAGGGCTTGGGCTCTTGAATTGTGCTGAGAGCAAGTTATAAACATTGCACAGGTTTGGGGGAGATTCCTTGGGAAAATGAGGGTTTTTTGCACGTCACACAGCTGTATGTCAGTGTTGCACAAAGTCATAAGACTTTTGAACTCCTGCCCTTCCCCATGAAACTTGTACCTCCATAATCTGTTGCAGAGACGAGCCTGGAAAAAAAAATTGTGGACCATGTGGGAGAGGCTGGAGAAGTGATTTGTGATGGCTGGTCAGAGCAGTCACATTCCGAGGCTGTGCAGCCTGGGATGGCAGCAGGGGCTGGTGCTGCATGGCTGGCAGAGAGAAATGGTGCTTGGAGTGACAGTGGGGGGCTGCAGGCAGCAAGGAACAAGGCTGTGTTTCTAATCTTGGTGAAAGCTCACTTGTTGAGTGTCTAATCCTTGTCTGTCTCTCTCTTTTCTCCCTTTTTCCTCACTTAAAAAACTTTTTAATAATACTGCAGTGTTGTGCCAATCTTTCCTTTTGGTGCACTTAGCAAGCAGTCCCTGTGTGACTGCTGACCTTTAGCTGAGAGCCAGGAAATCTGTCCTTTCAGAATTGTTTCATGTTTTCAGGAAATATCAACAAGCCAAACCAAAAACCTTGGCTTTTAGTCCACACTGCACAGTCTAAAAATGATTTGTAGCTCTCATAAATTCTGTGATTTTTAAGCTGTGGCAATTAAATGCAGATTAAAAATTATGTGTTTTATTTGCTCATTGGAAAGCTGATGTCATGTAAAAGCTTTCCTAATGTCCAGTGTTGGTAGCTGGAAACTGCATATGCTGAAACACAGACCATGCAGATAATTAACAGTATTTGAGAGTTAGTTTCAGACAGTTACAAGTTTCTTATGAAGATGAATCATTGTTTTAAATGTTACAAGGTAGGGAATGTCCTAGAAGCTGTTACACACTGATGGTTCAAATTTTAGAGATTTCTAAAGGTCCCTTGTTTAAAGTTCAACCAAATGTGTCTTTGTCAGAGGTTGCAGCTCCTAGAAGGGCTGTTGTAGAGAGAGACATATATACATATTTTTATTTGCATCCACATATACTGTGGATGCTTAAGGAAGCTGATCAGGAAGTTGTGGAGTAAGCCAGCAGGCAGAGCTCTGGACTACAAAATCCAGACCTGAATCTAAACCTTGCAGGTATTTCCTTAGTTGATGATAACATGAACCAAGCCCTGCTGACCTGCCATTTTGAAGTGTCTGCATTTGGTGGCCCATGCACCAAAAGATGTGTTCTGAGAGATGTGGGACTTCACTGTGCACCAAATGATTGACAGAAGACCAAAGCATTGGTTATCTGGGCCACAGGGGCTGCAGTGCCTGTGTCCCCAAATGTGTTGCCCAACACCACTGCTCCTCACTTCCAGTGTCCTGCTGCACTGCTCTCACCTGTGGGTATTTCTTGGGGGCACGGTTTGGGTTTGGTAAGGTGCTGTCTAAAAGATGCTGTTCATGTAGAAACAGGAAAGAAGGGACAGGTTATGTCTCAAAATATGGAAATGCTGTGTTTAGAAATAAATTCTTTTGTTTCAGAGGTTGTGGAAGGGAGCAGTTCTGGAGTCAGCAGTGTTGCTCCAGCAGTCCCAGCCTGCTCTCCATGAGCTGGCTGCCTCCTGTTCTCCCTGGCATTGGCACTGGCCACTCCCTAGGGTCAAGCGTTTGAGTTCGGACTGTACTGCTTTTGATCCAGAAACCCCTAATTAGGCAGGAGCACTCTTTTTTGTGGTAACTCCCCACACTAGAGCTCTGCCCTTGTTTGAATTTGTGGTGTGTGGCCTCAGTTGGTGGCCTTAGCCACGGGCCCAGTGCTGTGGGAGAGCACTGACCTCTGGCACGTCCTCGGGCAGATGGGAGGCACCAGTGGTCCCAGCACCCCATGGGCAGCAGGCTCAGCTGCCCCTCTGGGTATAGGGCATCAGGATGATTTCCATGGCTCACCTGATGTTTGCCTTTCCAAACATCAGTCTTGCATTGGCCTTCTGCTCTCTCCTAACTGACCATCTGCTGTGAAACAGTGCCTGTGCACTGGGTGTTTTTTTCCAAATGGATAAACGGCCCTAGAATGCTTCAGTCCCGAATCAAAAAGCTAGTAGAGTCAGGGAGACTGAGGTAGAGGGGGAAATTAAGGGCAGGAAGATGTTGAGAAAAGCAGGAAGCTTTTCAATCTTTTTTCTTTGTGAGGTGACAAAGGAACAGGAGGCAAAGAAACCTGGGAGTCAATTGCTTTTGCTAACTGAGTGTTCATCACCTGCACTGCCTTTCTCTGACAGGCCAGGGATAACCTCTTCAGCAAACCTGCACTACTTGAAGCACCATTAATTGTTTTGTGCCCCTCCTGCACAGGGCTTGGGCAGAATCATTCAGAAGATGCCCATTTGTCCCACAGCTTTACCTCTGTGATGAATTACCAAAAGTACTTACAAAAGAGGCCAACAAAGATAATTCCTTTGGCTCCCATGGACTTCTTTCCCTTAGGGTTGGTTTGGGAGTAGTATAGTCAGAGAACCTCCTTGAACCTAAAATAAAAAAGCAGGGTCCCAGGTAGATCAAGGACAGAGAAACGAGTAAGGTGGGTTCCCTTGGAGACCTCCTAAGAGGAAGGCAGCAAGCACCCATGCTTGCTTTATTTCTTGTTTCTCACGAGGAAGCACCTTAAGAAAACCCCAGGACAAGGCAGGATTGATGCTAGTTGGACTGTGTGTCACACTCCCCCCTCCACCACAGTCATGGTCTGAAGAAAGAAGGTGCTTTCATGTGTGGTGCTGAGCATCTGGTTTGGTATTTATGGGTTCCTGGAATGGGGTGCGGTGTCTACTGAGGCGCATTCCTGGGCTCAGCAAGATTAATCCTGACAGGTAGCTGCCTCGGGGAAGCAAACACTTAGGCTCACCTGTAACAGCTCCAGCACCTGGAGTTTTCTCTCCCCTTACAGCCACTTCTCTTCACATTTAATCTGCCAGTCTCCGCTCTGTGCTGCAGGGTATATTGCAATGTACGTGCAGCGCTTTGCTTAACAGATGGCATAGGCACGATATTCTCTTTTTTTTTTTTCAAAGAAAGGAGAAGAAAACATTGCAGTGGCTGGGATGGGAGCAGTGCACTGGGGTGCCTCCTGCACACCCCAAGAGTCGAGCTGCTTCATCCCCGCAGAAGTCAGATTAGGTAAAAAAGGTACATCAGGCATCTCACTTTCAGCAGCTGTCACCGTGTTTTGTCACACACTCAAAAAAAGCTGCCTCTGAGTGCTCAGAGAACAGTGAAATGTGCATCTGCTTGGGGACATAAAAGAAAGCACCTGCTCTTCCAAGATATGGGATGACACAGGCATATTTTCTAAGAAATTAGTGATGTCCAGATAGTCATTTCAGAAGAAAGTGTTGGCAGAGTTTATTTTAACATTCAGGACACTTCGCTTGAATCTCTTTGAAAACGTCTGATCTCGTGGAGCAAGCAGCCAAGCAGCCAAACTTTTATCAAAAGCACTGGCTGCTGCCTGCAGTGGCTGCAGAGCCTCATCCCCAGGTGGCTGGATGGAGGTCAGAGGAGGGAATGGGTGAGGAACAGCTGAGGTTTTTCTGCGTGGCTCTGCAGAACAGCCTATGTCTTGAACCACTTTATGCTCAGCCATCTTCCAGCTGGTTTACTGGTTTCCACATGAAGCAGTTTTCACCCTTAAGCTCTCTGATGCTCAGTGTTTCTCCTAAGAGGAAAATGCTACGATTTCCTGGGCTGCTCTTATTGCAAAGAAATGTAGGTGCTCTGAATCAGCTCTTGAGGTGGAAAATTCCCCTCAGTTTGGTGTTTGCCAAGAATCCCATCTCTGTTCCAAGCCAGGTGCTGTGGTAATTTGGGAGCATGAAGGGCTCCAGCAGCAAGGTGCTGTCCCTGCTTACAGATCAGGATTCACAATGAGCTTGAAAATACGCTACTGAAATATGTGGCATGTCTGGACATAGGAGCTTGGGTTATTTTGAGTACTTCAACATTTCTGTTCTCGTTTAGCTGATAGAAGTACTTTGTTCTCTCTCACCAGAAATGCTTGCAGCAAACTGTTGATTCTGCTTTATTAGTTATTGGCATTGAAGTAGCATATCTATGGAGCCAGGAAGCTGCTTCTTACTGTAATGCACTGCAGGGCATCCTGGCTGTCTGAGCTGGACCTGTGATCCAAGGACTTTGTTTGAAAAGAAAAATAACCAACCAACCAAAAGCACAGTTAACATGGTGTAATGTGTGCAGAGCTTTTTCCAGTGCCTCACTTCCTGTCCAGGCAGTGTGGGGGTATTTTGATTTTATTTCTTCTGTTTTCTGAAATAAGCCAGTTTAGAGGGAAAAAACACCCTCATTTTACCCAGCAGTGCATAGCTACTTCTAAAGAAATTGGGTACTGTTAAGTCATTCTCATTAAACCTGTAGATTTGGCCAAGACACCAATGAGCTGAGTTTTTTTCCCCTGTAAAAAGAAACAGAAATCAGAACCCCCAGCTTCCATGGGGTCTGATTTTGCAAAACCTGAGTGCAGCATCACATGCTTTGAGACACTGAAGCCAGGGGTAGGATACACAGTGAATTTTACTTCAGCTCCAAGTAAAACTATTGGATCTTTATTGCTGGGATAATAAAATTACTGGGATCTTTAGGAGAGGACATATAAAAAAGATCGTGTCATTGAGGCTTTTAAAGATTTCTCTTTAGTAATAACTCCTTCTAATCTGCTGCTATCCCAGTAGGATCTACCCTTTGCAGGAATTTGTTCCACACTGCTCAGCAATGATTCCTGCTGACCAAGGGGGTAACATCAGCACACACTTCACCCCAAGGCCAGCACGAGAGCACCCTGTAGGAGAGCCCCAGCAGAAAACCATTAGCAGAGAAAATAAAAAAGGGTTCATTTTTTTCCCTGCGAAGCACCTTTTTATTGATTACCAGCTTTGTTTTTGCATGTAATGCTGGAACTCTTGTTTCCATTTATCACAGTTGCATCTCCAAGAGGGCTACGTACATTTCCACATTGTTTGCTACACCTGCTACGTATTTTTCAGAGCAGTACAGTCCAAGAGCATGAGTTCACTGAAATTCAGTGGCTTGGAGATGCTGATTAAGGGAGAGGGTCAAATATATAAAGAAACATGTATACGTATGTGTGTATGTAGATAAGTGTGTGTATTTCAGTTGAAATGGGGCAAGCCCCAATTTCAGGAATTGCTCTGTTCTTTATGAATGTTGTTGGGAATGAGTATTGTAATATATTTACATGTCAAGAGTAGCAAGCTTGCTAAATTGACTTGGGAATGCCACAAATATCTAGTTAAATGTGAATGCTAAATTGTGGGTCTCCAGCTGTTCTTAAACAGAAAGGAAGCTCCAAATGGAGGAGAAATCAGATACAAAAATGAGTAGCAGCCTTACTCTGAGTACTGGGGAATTTGATCTTATGTTTTTTCATTTCCAGTAGTGTTTTGCAAGAAATGCACCCAGTGGTGACTGTCTCTGCCCTGCAGGTTCCCAACTGTGTGGCAATGATAAAATAAATAAACCCAACAGCCTCAACCTCCCTCCCCAAAAACCGGGGACAGCTGTGAGCTAGGGATCAGCCTGTGGGTTAATCAAGGCTCGGGGATATAATGTTTGTTACAATTCAAGATAAATATCAAAAGTCTGGATTCAGCTTTTAGTGCACTGGAGTGCACTAAAATTAATTGAGCAGCTTCCTACAGCCCCAGCAGTAGGGCAATTCCCTTGTAAAATGCAGCCTCTGTTTTAATGCTGCTAAAAATGAATAAATTAGTCCTCAAGGAGTAATGAATGCCAATAAAAGTATTGTGTGGCAGCATGTAGTAAACTTGTCATGAAGGAAATGGCTGGAATTTACTTTTCCAAGAGTAGCATTTCGGCTTTCTTCTGCTGCACCCATCCATGCCTGTGGCTCTGCTCCTGCCCTTCTGGGCACTGGGAGAGGCAAGGGCTTGGGTGGAAATAGCCAAAAATAGTTTGTTGGCTCTGTGCTTTGTTTGTGACACCTGAGGCCAAAGTGGAACATCCCATTTGTCTTGGTTCATTGGAAATAAGGACTTGTCTGTGTCTTTGCTCTCCAGTTTTGGCTCATAGGTAGAGAGGTAGGGTTCCTCCTCCCCTTCCAACACTGACTGCTTTGGGTGGCATCAAGAGGCAGGAGCACAGACTGATCCTCATCCTTCACACTTGGAAGTGAACAGGAAGTCTGTGCAGTTGGCTGTACCCACACAGCCAGTATTTTTCACATCAGTGTGTATTTGCTGCAGCTCAGAATAATCTTGGCTGTTTCATACTTGAGTTTTGTCCGTTTTGAGGAGCTATTTGAAAGGAACATAATTGTTCTTATTTCTGCAGAATTTGGCATCCTCTGTTAACCAGTTTTCAGTCAGGTTGGAGATGACCTGGCAGGGCTAAGCCAGCCCAGCTTTCCTCTCATCCCCTTGCCGTGTTTGTTAAGCTTGCTGCAGGTGCATTTGCCTTCCTGGCATCATCAGGTCCCTGAACTGGTGAACAGTTCAGCTTCTGTTCGACCATGTATGAAACAGATAAGAAATACTAAATATTTTCGTGTTTGCATAGTCCATGTTGAGTAAGCGAGAATGTAGAAGACTAGAACTGAGTTTCTTGTGAAGTTTTAATTTGTGCCTCCCTCTCTGACACAAATAAACTATTGATATTCATTCTTCAATGGTGTGATACTACACTATTTTTTTTTCTCACAGGCCCTTGCCTCTTGCAGGGCACATGATAGATGATGTCTGCTGAATCATCACCATTTGTGGGGTAGTGTGGAGCATAATTTACTGTACACCAGCCAAATCCTGTGCTCAGTACACAATTATTAATTTCCTCATGGGCTAATTAAAGATTGTATCATAAAGCACGTGCATCATAGAGCTGAATTAAATTTTCACCAGCAACTTGAATCTTCTCCATTCCCTAAATATGAGGATATTTGGCTTTACACTTATAGGACAGCCTTGACTACAGTCTGTAAAGCCTAACATAAGGCCCCACTTGCACCAGGAGGTGCCACCCTGGCTCCTTCCCCACCATCACTGCCCATTCCAGCGTGCCAGGGCCTGGCAGCTCCTCAAGGGAAAAGTGAAGCAAAGGCAGATAGATGGTCCCCTAGTAATTCCCAAAAATTAAAGCAGATCCCCGTCATGGGGGATTGGTGTAAGATGAGTCAGGTAAGTTTGTCGTGAGGTGTATAATGACACTGTGAGTTTCTCAGTCTGCTCATCAGGAATTTGCATCAAGTATGATTAGTTAAGTGAAATCTTTGAAAACTTCTTTATTTGATTACCCCTTTTTTTGTTGTCTTGAAGAGAAAATGACGTATTTAGACAGGAAAAGCTTTAGAGAGGGGTGATCTCTTTATTATATGTTTCTTCAGTGTTTGGCACAGTGTGGTTGAGAACTTCCAGCGCTATAATAACAGTTATAATGAATGTGCATTGCCAGGGAAATTGAACTTCAAACATCACAGGTGAACTGATACAGACTCAAACTGTTACCTAAGAAAAAAATAGCTTTTCTTTGTTGTTGCCTTTAAACTGTGATAAGCATTTCTGTTGGAGAGGGAACAAGGGCTTTTTTGCATTTTTAAAGTTAATGCACAGAAAGTCTTCAGTTGATTAGCAGAGGTCCTGCGTAGGATGGCTGTTTCATTACTAAGAGTTTAAGTGAGCTATAAATATATTTTATGCCCTTGTACAAGTTCAAAGGACCGTGAAATATAATTAAAAGATTCTGGGCACTGCATGCATAGGAGCAACATAGGAAATAAACGTTTGACCTTTCGTACCTTTGCTCACCGGTAAGCAATTGCTCTCCGTGCTTCCTGCCTGCATTACTTACTGTTTTGGCTTAAACACAAGATTCAAATGCCTACTGAGAATGCTGAATGAACATTCACAATTCTGTAGTTCTTCTGTCTGGATTCTTCTCTTCTCTAGAAGGTGCAGTGCAAAATGCCAAGCTATTAGGAAGCTAACAATTACTTTTAATTATGCAGGCCAGCTTTGGCTGTGAATGAGAAAGAGATTTGGAGTCTATTGTTATTTCCTTTTCTTTCTGAAAACAAAACAAGAAATGCTAATCGAGATATTTTATACAGCAGAAGCACAGTGTGTCTGAAGCAGTTCTGTTTTATTCTTAGCCAAGGGAAACATCATATATGTATCATACAGGCGTAGGATCTGCCTGTGGATTAACATCCCTGAAGATTTACTAGGAAGCTGACTCACTGAAGAGCCTTTTCTGTAAAACTGAGCCAAGTTTTGACACTGAAGAAGTTGATGTAACTGGGTTAGGACATAGCCCAATGATTTTCAGGTTTGCACTGGGGAATATAGCTGTGACAGACAATCATTCTGAAAGAAACTCAGAAAATTAAATATGCAGTAACAAATATAAATGTTATCTCTCGGGGCCAAAGAAAATAGAACAAGCCCTTGTCTGCTGTGTGTAAAACAGGAAAAGAAACCCTTGGCCAGCAGAGCAAACAGAAATGAGTTGCGGGATCCGATTATGAGTTATTTGAGTCTGTAGTCACTGAGCTCAGAGTGAGCCTGTTGGGCTCAGTCCTTGCCATGAAGTAGCTGCACGTCACAGTCTTCTCTGAGCTCTTTGGGACCACTCTCTTGGCTCGTTCTGATGGCTGGTGGAGTGCCTGGGTAGGCTCAGAGCTGGGAGCCCTTCAGTCAGCAATGCTGAGATCAGTAATGCTCCTGGAGGAGCTGGCAGTGTCTGCAGCAGCCGTTTGGGACGCTTTTGCTGGAGGTGTTCACAGCAGACTGTCATAGGCACCTGCCTCAGGCATCTTCAAAGGGAAAGGAGGATGTAGCCAGCATGCAACGTGAAAGGCTTACACTCACTTTAGAAACCTGCACTCACCACCCGGGTAAACAGCTGCCTCAGGGAGTGTGTCCAGGTGAGCCAAAGGGTGCAATATGAACCATCCCAAGAAATCAGCTCCTCAAACCCAACTGCTGAGTGAACAGTGATAGCAGAAATACAGCTGTGGGTGTAGAGGTCTTTATTAGAGCAGAGGTAGGCATTGAGGCAAGACTGGGATCTGTGTAAGGCCATTAAGTGACTGTGGAGCCAGAGGGCAGAGATCCTGGTTGCTGCTGCTCCAGGTTCTTTGTGGGAGCTGGTGGGCCACAGGGATGAGGAAGAGGTGCAGGCCTCATGCTGCACTAAAGGGCTTAACAAGGCATCCCTGGGGTGGGCATCTCTGACTGCTCCCTGCAACAGGCAGAGATTAGCACCACCAAGAAGGGGCTGTTGATACAAACTGGCCTTTCCTCACAGCAGCTCTTTCCCTGGTATCTCTGCTCTTCATTCCTAAATGAATAGACATGCTCCTAGTCCCATGACCCTTTTTATGGAGTGTAAAGCTTCCCTTCGTTTTAAATAAACACAACATGTGGCAAGGATCTGATACACAGGCTGTTGAAATTGCTGGAGGGGCACTTCCATGGCCACTGAAGTGGACACTGTGTGGATGAGGTGAAAAACCACCTTGAGATGTAGGGGCGAAAAATCTGCAAAGGCTGAGTTTTTTAACAGGCTGTCCCTCCTGAGCATCAAGGCTGAGAATTTCGCTGCTGTGCACACTCCACATTTGCAGATCAGAGGGAATCTCTGTGGAAGGTGACTCTCCTTTGAAGATGGGGGTAGCTTAACACCAGGAGAATATATAAATAATTGGCAAGCAGTAACACTTGCAGACCCTCCACTCAGACTCCTCAGAGGCATATTCCTGAGCACACAGGAGGGAGATGTGGTCGTGAGAAAACAACCTGATCAGTAGCAGTCCCATTTGGGCATCTAGAGGATAGATTGGGGTAAAGAGGGAAAAGGGATATTTCTTGCAACATGAATGAAAAACACATTCAAAGGAGCTAGAAGTGATATACAGAACTCTGTCAGCAGGCACAGTTTAGGTTTGGTCTTTTTCCATTAAAAAAAAAAAAAAGTATGATGGTTAATTTGTATTTTAAAGACTATAAAGATTGAAATCTGTGCTGTTGTAAAACCTGCATGTCTCTGTAGTGCAATATATTTTTAAAAGGCAGGCATTTGAGATAGCAGCAATACCTGTGCAAACCACAGACCACAGTACAGACAAAATACTTCCCAGTCATCCCCGAGCGATGGGTCACAGTGCCTCAACTGAGCACTTCCACCCCAGTAACTGGACTGTTTGGTATTTGTTGTGTTCTGCACCAGGAGCTTCCCAAGCAAACCAGGAAGCAAGCAGTCACCAACAGCACACTTAAATCTCCTCAGGTCTCTTCTGCAGTCATAGCGCCACAGTAAATCTTGCTAATTATTTCACTAGAGTTCTGTCCTCATAGTATGTAAACCCAGACATTCATCTGGAGTTGCAGATTTAGGGTATTTTGTAGCAGTCTTAAACTGAAAATAGAGTACATATTCTCCATAATTCCAGAGAGTCACAATGAACTGAAACAATTTGGAACCTGAAATCAGATTCTGAGAGTTCTTTTTCTTCTGATAATAGAAATTCACTGTGTCAAGCTAAGCTGATAAAACACTTCTATTTCAGGTTGCTGCAAATACGCAATTTGGGCAAGGAAGCAGTTGTACTTTGAACTCCTATTAGGAATAAAATTAGTTTTCAACACTATCAGATTAGCAACACTAGTATCCAAGGAACAATTTGTAATTCCTTATGTACAGGAATTGCTGATCTGATGAGTGAGACCTGTATTCATACTCTGAGGGACTGCCATCACGGCCATGCTAGCATGTTAATATCTGAGACAAAGTGAACAGTGCAAGCTCTAAAACATGATATAATCCTTTATAGAGGGAGTTCTCATCTTCATCCCTGCAGGATTTCTCAACTTCATCTCTCCCACCCTCAACATGCATGCAAACATGGTTACTGTGTTTCTTAGCCCAATACAGATCCACTGTTTTTAACACCCTAGAGTACTTCAGGTTAATATAAAAATCCAGCTAACAGTCTGAAGACACTTTTCAAGTATGGACTAAGTAATAAAATATTAATTTGAGACTGGAAACAGATAGTATGTTTTTTCTCAGCTTCCACTTTAGGGAATTTAAGTGGTCAATTTCCAGACAAAATTCTATGCCTTTAAAGTAACGAGCATCAAAGACTGTTTTTAAGATGCTGAAAGACATTGAAAGTGTTCAGGTAGTTAGCTTTGGATGATTTAATACTTGGCTTAATTTAAATCCTGGAAAGATTGAACTAACGCATATCTTAAGAGGTAATTGCTTTGAGCAAGTGGAAGATACCGTAGCTTCTTTATTCAAAGGAGTGTGCCTGTGGCAGTTAGGATGGAACAGCATTTTGGGCTTACTGTGAACTGCTGAGTGACGGGGGAGGAAAAAAAATCACATGTTCCTGTGTTTGGAGTGGATATTTGGCCACTAAAAGTCATAGTGCTGTTGCACCAGGCCCAGGTGCTCATGGTAACCCACCCAAGGCAAGAGGTTCAGGGTAGCTGCCTGTGTAAAGCCCAGCTTTGACACAGTGAGTTTTTGTTTCATTACGAAATTGTGTACTGTTACCTTGTTTTACGCTGGTTTGCTGTTTGCTTTTGGGAAGTTTGGCGTTGGAAATAGATATTTGTGTTCGTAAGCAGAGTGTGTTTAGACAAATTCCTGAGCGTGGAGGGCAGGAGCTCCTGTAGTGCCATGTGGGCACGTGGCTGGTGTGTTTTGTATGTCTTTTGCTCAGAATTGGGCGGGGAACTGGTGGAGTCCCCCAGGAATGATGGAAATTTCCTTTCCAAGTGTCTGTGCTGCTAAGGGAGGGATGTGCAGGCACTGCACACCCACCCAGCCCCAGCCCTCGCCTCATCACACTCTGCTTCACTGAAACAACTGCAGAAGAACCGGTGCTTCTGCAGAACAAAGTCGGGTGCAGAGGGCAATAAAAGTCTGTTTGCTGCTCTGTAGGGAAAGAAGTCAGGAGTGTTGAGCTAAATAAGAGATTTGGTAGTTACTCTGGCAGTTTTACACAGAGCCTTTTGGGAGAAAACCGAGCTGGGGTAAAGCAGAGTACACCAAAGTGCTTGCAGCCAGTGTATGCCAGCAGTATTTAAAGCTCTTCTGCTATGCATAGACAGAGGAGAATAAGGATGGGATTTTTACCTTCTCTAATACCTTCATCCTTGAGTAACGTAAGACTAAATCAAAACAGAAAAGCTGGTCCAGAAATGAGCCCCCCAGCCTAAGCAGTGATACTCTTAAGAGGGGTTCCCTGCTTCATTTCAGATGTCCTTTGTGATTTTAGGGACATAGTGAAGGCTCTGAGCCAGAAAAGCCATGGGGCAGCTAATCCCATTTATCTCAGTGGCAGGCCCCTAAATATCTCTGATCTGAGCCTGAGACTGTAATAGGACTTTCCCAGCTCCCTCAGGTATTACAAAGATAGATAGACTAAGGAGGTGTTCACATCCTTGAGTAACAACAACCAGATAAGTACCTTGCATGGACTTTATTATGCATGGAAGGAGCAGGAAAGATAACATTACATGCTAAAAACAGAGATTGGCTATGAGTGCTATTCAAGAGGAGCTGTTGAGAATTAAGCAACAGCCAGGAGAAATGCATGTTAAGGAGCACTTTTCCAGAGATGTCTTTGCCTCACGTTTCTTTTCTCTCATTTCTCTTTATTCCAAAATGAAATAAGTGACTTTCTTTTCAGAAAGCCCTGAACCCAGAAATTAGACTAAAAACTTGCCTGCACATAATGAGGGACCCGCTAAAGTACATCATCGTAACTCTGAGAGGTAATTTCCAGAGCTAGATGGTCCCACATTTGTAAAGCTGATCTGTCAAAGCCATTCACTTACTGCACTTCCACAGATTGTCTGGGCTACTGGAACTTTACAGCACAGAATTATTGGTTATACTCTGCTTAATTTCAGGGCAGCGTAACAGAGCTGATGTACTCACTGGTGTCATTGCTCAGTGCTCTGCACTCTCCCAAAATCAATGGACATTTATCTGAAGGAGGCTCAGGATGGCCTGAGACAGGCACAGTAATGACAATTAAAGGCCATTTCCTAGGCTTTAAAGTGCATGCAGTGATGGGATTTCAAAATGGATTTCACTCAACAGAAGCATGCTGGGAAGATGAAACTGCAAATTGCTGGGAAATACAGCTTTCTATGTTCCTAACCTTTAAAGGATATATTGGGTTAAAAGACTGACAAATTTACACATTAGGAAGGAAACTGTACACAGTCAGGCCTCCTTATATAGCAGTGCTTCGTGGGACAATTTTCTGTCTTGCTTCCATGTACTGTGAGAAATAATAAAATGAAGAAGACATTGAATTTCCAGTTAATTCTGGAAACAAAACAGGGGCACTTTAATATTTTCATGTACATTCACTTTTGGTGGCTCTTCAGCCTGATGTAAATTATAAACAATACTATCACACTATAGCCTTATAAAATGGAGTTTTATGCAAAGATTTGCAAAGCTTCCACAGCACAGGCTATATAGACTTTTTCTTAATAGATGCAGAAATCAAGCCACAGTGAAGGTGTCAAAAAATAGCCCTTGAAATATTTCCTCTTCCAGCTTGGAAAGTAATAACATTTCTACTGCTGCTAAGCCCAAGCCTGGCAAATATTTTTCTGTCATTAAAATAAGCATTTCCCAATGCTATTTCCTTCCTGTCACACTGAGTATTGGGCTATAATTCTCCCTGCCGCTGCTTTTCTTTGTGAGCAGGTGGAGGAGTCTAGACGGGACGTGGTTTTGAAGGCTCGTAGCCCTTGAGTCCTGGAAGTGTGTAGGTTTTGCTGTAGGCAGTTTGGTGGTGGTATCTCTTTTGCTGCTCATTTGAGGTTGTATATCTTTGCTTTTGCAAATAGGCCCCTGGAACCAGTGGGAGTAGTTGTGTGCTTGAGGCAAACAAGATTTGACCTTAAAATAACATAATAGCAAATGTAGGGGCTTAAATTGATGGCTCGGTGGATGGAAGTATCGAGAAGTACCTGCAGCAATTAGTTGCTCATGGATTAGAAATTTCATGCTCTGCAACCCTCATTGTAATCCCATTTATTTTTTCCCATATTTCAGAAGAGGTACCATTTAGTTTACATTAGCATGAATGATGAGTGCTAATCTGAGATGACAGAGCAATTTAAAGCTGGCAGTAAGTTGCTGAGGTAATATCTAAAATATGAAATGTCTCATTTGTTAGGAGAGGTGAAGATGACGAGCTTAACTGCCCCCTCTCTCAAACTGGTGTTATGCCAAGGCTGTAGAGCTGGCTTCATTTCAGATTAAAGTCAAGGTCCAAATATCACCTTCTTCACAGTAGCTTAGCAAGATGGGTATAGAAACTAGGTGCTTCACATATGTCAGCAAAAATCAAACAAAAAATGTTAACAGGGACTTGACCCTCTCTCTTCCTAGAGACGAGTAGGATAACTTAGGGTGATCCAAGAAAATTGGGCCTCTTAAGCGAGGCAACGTGTTCCCTATCTTCAGAGACAAGGAATGACAGCTGTCCTTCTCCTTGAAAGCAAAAGTGCCACTGTGACATGGCTAGTATAATTCAGATTTTTAGGAGGATGTGCAACTTTTTTCATTACAGGCTCCACTAAATGATCTTGGCCAGAAATATATGACCAGATGGCGGTAGAGCTGCTTTCCCTATAAGATTACAAAGTGCCACTGTTCACAATCTCAGCAGCTGAGAGATTATAAATTACTGGCGCAACCAGTGACTGCTTTTTCAAGCTCATTTTCTTGATGCATGGGGAGTATTTAGGTTTTTTGTAATAATATCTTCAACTTAAATGTGTCAGGTTTTATTAGTTCTCTGGTTTAACTCTCAAAACCCCCTTCTTTGTTGTGAAATTAGTGTGATGTTGCCTCCTCATCTTTTTCTCTTGTGCTGACTGCCTTCATCTGATGGCGTCTTTGCCATCTTCATTGACTGCAGGATGCACTTCTGACCTGTGTATTGACTTCAGGGAGTATGTTTAGACTTCTGCCAGCTGAGAAACATGCTGTGATATTCCTTCATGATGGGTATGTCACTGAAGAGGTAGAAGTGCTTTTCTTGCTGTTTTATTCTGGCCTTTGTCCATGTTGGGTGTGAGGATGTCCTGCCAGAGAATAACAACCTGTTCTGGAGCCAGGAGGTGTGCAAGTGAGATGGGGAATGTGCCTGAGCAGAGAGTGGTGAGAGGAAGAGTTGATCAGTAATATTGGGCAAGAGGGGGCAGCAGTGGGGAATGATCCTTGTTGGATAGTATTTTTCAGATCAGTATCAGCTGTTATTTTAGTAGACAGTTCTATCAAATTAGCCCAATCTATGCACATGTACCTGCTTTGTAAGATTATGATAGGCAAGGAGGAAAATACCGTATTGTAGCCTCCTGGCTCTGTCCATTTTTTGAAAGTCAGCTCCAGAAGTGTAACATGATTCCAGAGAATCAGACAAAGAAGCTCGTGGGGGTAAGTGAAGGAGGATTTCTGGATGTAACCTGTACTTTGGAGGGGTGCCCACTGTCCCTCTGCCTTCCAGTGGCATACCAAATGACACTGAGATTTTCTGTGGTGGGTGACACAATTAGTTTGTCTTACAGGTTTAAGAGCATCAGTATTTTGCAAATTGGAAGTCTGAAAATATCTGCCTCTGTCGGAATCCTTTGAAATGGAAATGAAAAACGCTGTGTTTGCTGGCCCACTAACCTTTGTTAAGTACAGAGCTCACTAAGTCTAAAGAAAATGGTTTTAGAGGAACAGAAATAAGTTTCTCATTAAGCATTCCAAAGAATGTTTTTCAGATATGTATTAAAAGACATCCTCTATCTATATACACATTTATTTATTGCCTGTAATTTTCTCTGCACCATAAGTCTGCTTGCACAGTGCAGCTGGGCATAAATCTCATTTTTAGGAGCACTGCTCATGTTATGTTTCTTGACTTTCTATAATAACAAGAAATGGGATGCTTTGAGGTAATCCAAACAGAGATGTGCAATGTAATAACATCTAGAGGAGTTACAAAAGGATCATTAAAGCTGGGGGACCTAATGACTGAAGCCTGATGGTCATTGTGATATGAAGGTGACCTGAGCTGGAAATCAGTTGTGCTGGCCAAAATGCTCATTTAAGCTCCAGAGCAAGGAACAAGCATCGTAGTATGAAGAGGATCATCTTGACCAGCATTCAAGAGAAGATATTGTTCTATCTGGCCAGGGCTTCTCCTCAACCCATCTGATACCAGAGGAAGAATAGACTGCTTGGAGGAACAGTTTATCAAAGAGGAGTGAGAACAGATTCCAGAGCTTGCCTAGACCAGAACCAGGGTGGGCAGAGATGCTGTAGATGGGGGTGTAAGGGTCTGTTCAGAGGTGGATCCAGGAGATGGGCAAGAGTGACTCCAGAGTTAGAGCCACTGCCAAGTAGGTACTTCAAGTTTCATCACTACTGCAGCATTACTGTATTACTGTTGCTGTTGATAATTTTGGTATTTGTAACTATTTATTGTTTTTGTTATTTATTGTTATTGTTGTTGTTGTTAATGATATAAATTGTTATTTATTGCTGTGAGCATTGCTGTGCAGTAACACCCTGTAGGGGAGTGCCAGACTCTGGAGGGCATCTGGCCCATGTTTTCAACCATGCTGTGTGACCTAAGGCAGATCCTAAGCAGAAAGAAGAAAAGCAACCTTTAAATTTGCAAACAGTGATTAATTCTGGATGTATTTGAACTGATTATGGAGGGAAAAGGAATCAAAGCTGAGATTAGAGGCTTAGCAAGCATGAGCACATCCTTGGGCAGCTACTGCTCTCTTGTAACTCTCTTGGCTTTGGATGTCACTGTGCTGGTGTTATGGCATTGTCCCAGGTAACCTGCAGAAGTCCCAGTGCTTGCACCCAATGAAAAAAGCATCTTGGTGTTCCTGGCTTCCTCATGCTCTTTCATCATATCCTGCTGGAGCCAGACTTGTTTGTTTCCTAATAAGCTTCTGTAATAATACGTTTTATTATCCTCAGCATGTCAGGCTGATTTTCACCTTCCTTTGAATGTGAAGGATTGCAGTTTTGTGCACAGGTGACATTTCAAAGGCTTGAAAAGTTCCTTAACAAGGTGA
Source organism: Pyrocephalus nanus (assembly GCA_038380795.1). Lineage (NCBI taxonomy): Eukaryota > Metazoa > Chordata > Aves > Passeriformes > Tyrannidae > Pyrocephalus > Pyrocephalus nanus. The sequence goes on along the minus strand of CM076270.1, from coordinate 17,686,314 downwards.
TACTGTTTGGCTGTGTCCATAGCTCACAGGTCTGCTGGATCTTTGCAGTAAAATTTACTGCATTGAATTTAGAGCTGATTTCTTCAGTAATAACCTGGAAAGGTTGTAGCCTCTTTCTCCTGGACTCTCAGTGCCTCTTTCTATTCCACTGCTGAGCTACAGACATCTCACCAGGACAGGCAAGATCTGTCTTCAGGACACATCTTGGAGCAGCTCGTGTCAGTGGTTGTGCTGCCTGGCCAGGGCCATGTGGTTGCTGTGCCAGAAAGCTCACAAGCCACTCTTTAGGGGAACATTGGGCAGCTTGGGCACATGGGCATTAATTTTTTTTCCCAACCCAAGATTCGTTAGGGTGTAGACATTTCCAGGCTTTGTTTACCTCCTGCCCTCATTGTAAGGAAAGTAAGAATTGTCACACTGGTCTTTGTTTTTTGTGAGTAGCTCTTTATCAGAAAAGTATTAACAAAAACTTACTAAAAGAAGTTTACTTTATCAGGTACTTGCCAGTTAATGTTCTGTGTGCATATATTCTTACATTCAAAGAATATTAGCACTCAGTGTTTCTTGAGCTGTATAGTATCTCTCTGAAGTTGGCCTGAACATTTTAAAACATTACTTAAATAGGATCAAGAATCTTGAAAATAAGATTAGTTGTAAGCTTTGTATTGTTGTCTCTCATACCCTTGCATGTCTGTTTTTCAAGCAGCATTTTATAATCTGCGTTAAACCCTGAAGGATGCTTAGTTGTTATGGTTTGACTTAATATAATGAAAAAATGGCTAGCAATAAATTCAATCATTTCCATGTAAAGGAAATGTAGGATTGGACTTGTGGAACTGTTATATCTCGCTCAGGGGAAGAGCCAATAAATCCAATATATTTGTTCAACTCCAAGATATCCACCTTAATTTGGTGCAGGGGGGGAAATTAAAAAGCTCAAGCCTGTATTTTGAAGTATGGTACAACAGTAGTGGGAACCATGTCTTGTATTTCTGAGAGTGGGAAAGGCAGAGAGGAGTGGGATTTGATGTGATTGATACTGTACCAGGGATGGGAAAAGTTGAAAGGAAGACAGAGCTGTCTCCTGAAGGCTGTTGATCTCTGCTCTGGGCTCCTGGCCAGACTAGCTGTCCGCTGAAATGACTGTAATTTCCTGAATCATACAGAGCCAAACTTCCATTTTTGAAAAGGACAAATTGGGCCATAGGAGAATCACTTGTCTTTACAGCTCATGACAAAGTGCTCCCAACTTAGAGGTTGGCCTCACCTTTCCTTGATTTTATAGAGCTCTTATTGGCAAGTACTAGTCTTGTTATGGTTTAATCAATATTAATCTCAGTTGGAAGGATACTTCTGGTTGCTAATTGAGATCAGGTTCAATTCCATCTCGTCATATTTGCTGTATAATTATTAGATGCTTTACATCATGTCAAAAGAGCCTTGGCTAATAGTATCAGTATGACATTCCCATATGCCGGCACAACGTACAGCACACGAAAAGCTTTCGTGAACTTGTTGCTGTCTCTGCAGGGTATAATTCTCTGAAGTTCTCCAGGCTGTGGAAAGGTTCACAAAACCTAGTGGCAGCTCTCCTGTTTCTGTTCAGCACATGTTGATACTCTCTCATTGTTTAGTTCTTTTAAACACTTAAACATGATGATATGGCTGGATATTTCTGGTACGTGTTAAGTACATTACACCCCTTTCTGCGTATTTCCCTTGGAATGAGGAAGAATTTGCCATAGGAGAAAAGATCAGGGACAAACAGCACCTCTAAAAGGCACTGACCAGCTGTGTGCACAGCACATGCAGCAGAGATCACCCACGCTGCCCTTACCCAATTCTAACTGACCATCTGTGGATCACAGGCAATTTTATTGTGCACAGGTGCTATGAAAGAATCTTGGTTTATCTCAGGAACATCTGCTCCCCAGGCTGCACAAGCACTCCCCTGTGGGGCGGCTGCACACCCGGCTGTGGGCTCCTGCCCTGCTGTGTGTGTTGCTCCCCTGTCCCCATCCCGTCCCATCTCTGGCACTGAGGCATTCCTTGGGAGTGCTGCCTTGTGTGGATGGTTCAAAGCCCCACACTCACTGTGGGAATTGGGAACAGGAATCAAAAAGTGGCTCTGCTGGAAGGGCCTGGGCACCCACCAGGCAGCTGCAGAAAGCCCACGCTGGAATGGCTGTTCCCAGGAAAACTGCTCACCCCATGGCTTTGTTTCTTTGTGATGTGGTTTGCTTGAAAATATAAAACTAAACCTATTAAGCTCATTTTTGTGGCACCAGTCTCTGATATTAGTGGAACCACCTCAGCCCCAGGAGATCAGGACCAGGTCTGAGGAAAGGATATGGGCAGGGAAGAATGGGAGGGTTGTGTCCATATTGGGTTCGATACCCTTGAATGAAGTGTGCAATGTTTCCATAGGAAAGGGAGCTAGGGGAAAACATAGCTGTTCTCTCTGTTCTTGCCCATCGTCCCACACTGAGAGTGAATTATCTTTTACAGGTTAAAAAAAAAAAGGAAGCAAACATCACTGCACTGAATAATTTCAGTGCAAATTGGAAGGTTTTGACAGGAGGGTGATTTATTTGTTCCCCTCTTTGGCACAACTGCCTAACTGTAGTTCTGTCAAATGCCAAATCTGGCCTGTGACTGGCAGGTTGGCTGTAGCCAAAATGTCTGAGACTGACCCAAAAAAAGGAGTGGTGCTTCTCATGTGTGCACAGTTGGATACAGCTTCAGGTCTGTGGGAGGCTCTGGATGTGGTGGGCGAAACAGGGTGCGAGTGCCTGGGCTGGGCAGCAGCCAGGGCAGTTCTTAGGTGGGAGGGCACTGCCTGGGTGCCCAGGCTGGGCAGCGGTGCTGGAATCAGGATTGGGTTTGGTGTTCAAAGAGCTCCTGGTGAACCTCTCTGTGGAGCAAACTGGCCGCGGTCTTGGGGGTGCACAAGTGTATTTTTAGAGCTGTATATTGCAACATGTGCAAATTTATTAGAGCTTGTTAATTAAAATTACTGTGGTGAGTGCTTGTTACTATATCTGACCAGAAAACTTGCACAGGCAGTTAAAAGAAAAACCACCGAACCCCACGTTAGAATAAACACAGGTTAGTTACTAAAATGAGGTATCTAAAAATAGTCACACTGCAAATAAATTTAGGCAATTGAAGTGCAATTGCTCTTTCGTCCTGCCTTTCATTTTATGGCTTTTTTAAAAAAGATTTGCTGGTTTCTTTTTTGTCATATATATTTTTTTATTCGTATGACCAGAATCCATTTTTATTTCTCTGATATTGATCCAGATGTACAGCACACAGCATTGATTTCTGCTTGTATGTTATACATACACATTACCAGTTGCATCCACCTCTGGAAATAGTGAGAACCTGGCCAGCTGTGGTCTGTAGAAGGATAGAAGTGATTTTCTAGGATCAAATCTGGGTGTTGTAAGGGTTACAGGCTGTAGGATAGGATTTAGCTCACCAGTGTGCAGTATTGTGAGAGTATCACAGCCAATTTCTAAATAGATCCACATGAAAAACAAAGGGTGGCAAATTTAAACTTTGAAGAATAAGAAAGACAATGTAAATGGGATAAGAGTATCGAGACAAAGAAATGGCATTGCAGAAGCAGCGTGGAAAACTAAAGAGCGTATAAAGAGGCCGAAGGATCCTCCCTGCAGCATCCTCCCAGCCCACAAGTGTTTCTGTGTTTTTGTCTCTTTCCCACAGCAGGACATGTTGGAGTTTGTGATGCAGACCCCATCACTCAGGCACGACCAATGGCCAGACTAAGAGCAAAGGAGAGATTTTTGTGCATGGCTGAGCTGGGCTCACCCTTCCTGAGCCCATGGTGGGGCTTGTTGCTTGTTGAGCAACTCAGGCTGTTTCTACCCTCACAGTTATTAAGTATGGCTTGGTCCTCTTTACCTGGTTGTTGTCACCACTCTTTTTTTTTTCTGTGAAAAGGGCTTTTTGGAAACAATTCCTCATGTTAAGCTGGTTTGGCACACTGCACACAAGTTGCCATCTTCCTTTACTTCTTAACAAGTCAAACCCTGGGTCAGGCAGGGCACTGGCATCAGGCTGGCAGAGCTGCAGCTGCTCATTTACCTTCTTAAGAATTTGTACTACATTCACATTTTTTTCGTCTGAAATTTTTCCAGTGTTTTATGGGTTACTAAAGGTAACTATAAAAGCTACAGGAGTTTTAGCACTCACAGATATTGAGTAGCTGAAGGTTTGGGGTTTTTTAAATGTGCTATTTCAGTTGTTACTGTTTTACTGCTTGAATGAGAAATTTGGTCATCACCCTGTGATAACACTGCATTCATCTGATTTTTTTTCTAAATAATGAGCAAATATAATTATTCTCCCCCTTGCATTATTCTTGGCAAGTCTGCTAATTCTGCAGAGAAATAGCTTCATGTAATTGTAAAGGCTCTTTGCAATGTCTTCTTAGTTTATTCTTAATACTCTTCCCCTTGTCCTTTCTGCTTCTGACTCTGGATTCCCCTCCTTGCTTTCCTCTGTTCTGGAGCATGGTTCTGTCTGGGCTGTGGAATATTCTTCAGAGGGTCTTTGGAAAGACTACTTTGAGACATCTATTCGAGTTATATTCTTCTTCTTCTTCTACAGGAAGTCCATGGTAATTATTATTTTTAATAATCAACCATATAGAGCAGACACAATAGGAAATCTCTCACTATGAGCTTCGAGGAGGACTGGTAAAGATGGTTTTCTGAGGCTTCTCCTACGCCTAGGTAGTGTTGCATTTTGACACTAACTTTTAAGTCTATTCTGTCAGAGGTTTTTGGTTATGGAGTGCAGAGACGTGATGCTGACAGACTCTGCATCACACGCTGTGCGTGGTACTCCGTGAAAACACCTCCAAAAGACACCATCCCTGGGCCAGCCCTCCCGCCTGACAGGAGGGAAAGGCTGCCTGTGCCCTGCAGAAAGCCTCTGGTACCTGAGCAGGAAGAAGGGAGGTGCCCCTTTGCTTGTAAGGCATGCATTAAATATTAAACAAGGTCTTACTGTTCTCGTGGTGTCAGAAGTTAAGACAAGCCCTAACCAAGGTCTCCAGAACCACATGACCGCAGAACTTGAGAGGTATGGCTATAAATACCAGCTCTGTGGTGTAGCTCCATGTGAGGAGTTGGGTGGGGAGGTGCTGGTGAGCACGGGTGGTGCTTTGCAAGTGTTTGTCTTGAAGCACTGGGGCCTTTCGAATGAAAACATGAGAAGTGTTTGTGTCTGAAAAGATGCGGAGTGTAGGCTTGTCTTGCAGCTATGCAGTGTTTAAAAATCCTTATTTCTTACAGTACACAGACCCGTGCCAGACATTTCATAACACAGAGGTAATGCCTTACTGCCTTCCCTGGAAGAATGTGCATCAACAGTATGGGAAAACAGACTGAATGCAAGAGATACAATGAGTATCTGTCAAACAACCTGGTAGCTCACTAGAGCTCTGCATAGACATGTACACAGTAGGGAGTATGTTTTTGAAGAAATAAAATGACTTGCAGAGCAATGGGAGAGGGAGGAGAAGAGGGTGGAGGAAGGGAGCGGTGGGGGAAGAAAGCACGAGACAACCGTGAGAGGAACAAACACCGCTTTGAGGATGATGTGCTTTATGCCTTTTGCGGAGTTTTCTACGTTGCCTTCAGGCGGTTCAGGATGTGCAAGAGAAATCGGGAGATCAGAAGTGGTTGGATAAAAGTCTGTGCTCATCCTCCTTCATCATTAAGCACACTCTCCTTGTTGGAGATGAAAAACAAACATTGGGTGCGCAACCTGCTGTTTACACGTTTGGTGGATCTGCTCACACAGGGCTCTTCTTGCAGCCAAGGAAAAGGCTTTTTTTCATGGCTTCTTTTTGAGGCCTCTTGTTATTTTCACATAAAGGATAAATGTGCAGTCTAAGTAGGGCTGAGCAAATGACTTGGGAGCATGGGCCTGGAAAAGCTGGATCTCGGGGAGGGCAGATGACTCTTACAGCAGCACAGGGTTTCTGAGACCAGTGCAGATCAGACCTGAAGCAGGCAGGAGCTGTGGGTGCTGCAGGCAGCCCTGTGCCCTTGTGGAGAGGCTGGTAGAGCAGGCAGCACCCTGCCCATGCAGTGAGCCATTCTGGGGTGCAGCACTGGGCTCTACAGTGGGGCGTGTCCAGCATCACTGGATGCCTGCGTGCACCATCCTGGGGATGTGCTCTGTCTTGAGGCAAACAGGAGTGGTGTTACAATACAGCTGGTGGGCTTTAGAAGTGAGATAATTTCATATTGTTGTATTTCAGCATGTGGACGTGATCCCTGTGTGATGGTGTGTTTGTAGGAGCTTGCTGTGTGCCAGGCACTCAGCCGTTGTTTTCTCAGGTGTCCTGTGCAAGTGCTCCACCAGTAGGTAGGACTTCTCCTGGAGGTGTGTGCTATAAATATGCCCTAAAATTTAGAGCTACTTATTAAAAAAAATTGATGAAGAAAGTTCAGATGTAAGCAGTGTTCCCTTTGGCTGTGTCAGCATTGTTTCAGTTCTCCATGGGCTGGGGAGCCTTTGTTATCTCTGAGTATTAATGTCCCGTAGCAACCTTTCATTGTCAGATGGACTTTCAGTCTATATTGGCTGTTTGGATCATGTTCCCTGTTGATGCCCTTCACTGATCATGTTGTCTTTTGAAGAAGAAATCCCAATATTACATTTATTTTCAGAGTTGAAAAAAAAAAATCACTAATAGCTGGAGATGCAACGCTGATTGCATTTTCTAGTCCTGGGAGAGACCAGACAACTGGGCCTGAGGAACTTTTCCTGGCATAAGGCTGGATGGACCCTTGACATTCCCTAGGTGCCCAGAAGGCACAGCATAGGGCTTGTTTGTCAGAAGTGTTGCCATTAGCTGCCCACGTGGGAAGTAAGCTTGAAGCCTGTAAACACTGCTTTTTGGTGGTCATTTGACATAGGTGAATTTTTGGAATGTTACGGTGAACACAGGGAAAAACCTGCATCAGCTTTCTGTAAACATATTTGTCTTTTCAGCTGCAAATTGAACATTACAAATTTAATTGCAAGTTAAACATTTGGGCCAAAACCCAGAGTGCTGTTCTTTAGAACTGGTGCCAGGAGCTGTGGGTTGTTTCCATCCTTGCTGGCTGGGCTGCAAGGCGGGAACAGGGAGCATCCTCAGGGATGTGCTTTGACCTGAAGCCCACAGACAGGATCATGGACATGAGGAACCTGAACAGAGTCTGTCCAAACTGAAATATCTCCTTGAAAAATGGCACTTTTGGCAAAATGCTTTTCTCAAAAACATTTTCCCAGCAATAGTTTTTGTAGAAAATGTTTACCCCCCTTTCCTCCTTCAAAGCAGTACTTGTTATTTAATAGAAGGTAATGGTCACACCAGCCCCAGGCAACATAGCCACAGACTGTCTTTAATAGCAGCATTTAGTTGTGTTCTCTTAGTTATAAACTAAATAATTTTTCTTTGTTATGATAATGATTAACAATATGACAAATTTCAATTATGACAGCAAATCATTACAGTATATTAAGATAAAATCAAGCTAAAACGTGTTATAAATAAGAATCCATAACTGATCAGAATTGCATGGGTAATGCGTTATTGGATTTTTCCCTTAGTCCCATGGCAAAAAGTGAGAAATTTTATTAAATGTCTTTCTGCTTTTGAAAACCTAAAGCTCACGTTGCTTTCATTTTCACTAATAAATTCAAGATGTCCATATTAGTTTAACCTGAAATGAATTTGGTTTATTGCTGAAACTGGAATTCCCCTGTGAACATCTTAGTGGATGAGATATATGTTGGTTATATTCTTCTATGATTAAGTTTTTATTGATTTTTTTTAAAGTCAGTCAGTTTATGTATGTTACTCCTCATTGCCCACCTATATTCTGCTGTGCTGCCCTTGACACGTCAAAAAGGATGATATGTATTTAATTTACTTGGTTTCCTAAAGTTATTAATCGTTGTTTAATATCCTTGAAGGTATGCTAATTTGGGCTCTAAAATAGATGATGTTTTGTACAGCAGGATTCAGTGCTGCTAATCTGCAGAAAAGACATTGTAACCCGTTCTTTCCTTGCCCACTTTTGAAGGTGCAGCCAAGAGTAGGTGTTTCTTTTTTTCTTGTGCTGTTCCTGTAGCCTCTGTGGTGGTGCTGCACCAGGAGAAGAGATGGGGCTGTGGGGACGTGTCCTCCAGTCAGCTCTGGTCTGTGCTAGGAAGGGATTTGAAACCCTGGCCAGCGTTCATCTCAGTAGAAAGAATTCCTGTTTTTGTACAGAGCTATTAAAGCAAGCAATGGTCACACTTTTGGGAGGGGGGAAAAAAGTGGCTATTACTATTATATTTTGTTGCTGAGGTGCTGAAATCCAGACCTGCAGAGGCTGGATCAAGTATAGAAGATTTTGAAGAAGTGACCCATCACAGTCCCACTTACTTACACACAAGAAATACCAGAAGAATTCAGATGTTTCCCTGTGTTTGATTTAGATAATCCCTATTTGTCTCCACTGGCTGAAATTATTTTCTTCCCAAGCACGTGAAATAGCTAAATTATTTTTATCTGTCGTGTCATGACTCACAAGCAAGACTTTTCTGCTTTTTTTCATCCCCACCCAGCAAGACTCCCTGCTTTGCTCCAGTACAGAGCCAAACAAAAAGGCTTAAATCATAATAGGGTCACACCTTGCATTTTCCAAAAGTCAAACAGCTGAACATCTGCCCTAGCTGTATGTGTCACGCAGAGTGAGCCCACACCCTCAGAACATGGGTCACTTTTTTGGCTTGGGTGGTGTTTTTTTGGGGGCGGTGGTTTGGGTTCTTTCCTCTAGAGGATGATGTCAGAAACTTCATTATTACTTGAGCAGATCGGTGATCCTAATCATCTTCATCACATTGAATGATTTACAGGGAGGGAGACTGTGTCCAAAAGTACAGTGAAATCCATTTGGCTAGAAAAAACAACTGTTAGAAATGCAGATATTGTTTTCCTATGATTTGAAGGTCATTTTCACACTGCATGGAGATTTTCAAATGCATCCACGTATAACACGTCGCCTGTTAGCATTCTGCTGTTCTAACTTCATATTGATTGTCCTCTGCAAAGATTTTTAATAACTGCAGTAACATAAATTCATTTAATGTGAATAGAGGCTAATTAGGAACTAATGTGCTGGTCGTGTTAGGAAGTTATTTATCACTAATTGTGTACCCTTCATCTGTGACTTGCCATATATACTCTTGTCCAAGCTGATGCTCTAAAAAAAGCCCTACCTGTAGGTATGTGGGCTGCCTTTCCTGCCAGTCAGCCAGGCCATGCTGAGGAGGAGAAGGAGGAGGTTGAGGAGAGGAAGAAGAGGGCAGCGTCTGTGGCTGGGACAGCCCAGCCCCTGGGTGGGAGCAGGATCATTTGCCAGAGGAATCTGGCTCTGCTGGGAGAGCTGGGGGTAACTCCAATACAAACAAAAAAAAACCTTTTGCAGGCTTTCACATACTTTGTCCCTGTAAAACCCCTGGAAAATGTGCACAAATGTGCCTCAGCCCACTGTGAACACCACCAAGTGATACCCCAGAGTGGCTGAGTTTTGAAATCAGTACACTTGGGCCATTTTCTCTCTGAGTCCTTTGCACAACTGAGAAAGGCGATGCAAGAGGGAGATGCAGAAGAGAATTTTAAGTGTCTTCACTCAAGCATTTGTCTTAGTGTTAACATCTCCCTGTGCATCAAGAGATGCAGTTTGGACAAGACCTGCTAAGGAACCCTGGCACTGGGCAGTTAAGGGGTGAAAAGAAGCTCCCAACAGTACCACGTGCAGGCAGGACCACCCATAGTCTGCTGTGACATGGAAACAGGGCAGCAGTGTGTGTTTATGTGGGGTGGGACACTGCTCCACACCAGCTCAGGCTGTGGGTATCGTGCAGAAGCCTGGAATACACAGTCTAAATCCAAGCAGTAGCTCTCACCTCTCCTTTCCCTTTGAAAGGCTCCTTTGCCAATGTGGCTTGCCCTGGAAGGAGCAGTTATCTAGTGTTGCTCCTCTTCCAGCTTTCACTGAGATATGGGAAAGCCCCAAAACTTTGTCAGACCCTCTCATTCAACTCAGGGAACTGAAACTCTCTCTGTTGCTGCAGAGACTGGCACTCCTTGAAGCTTATGATACAAAGCAACAGTTATTATCTGCAAACAGTTTGTGGTAAAGCTTGTAAAATGAAAAGGGCCTGTAAAAATGATTAGGTTCCTTCAAATAAAAGGTTGGTACCTAAGAAGAATCATTAATTAAATACTTGACTAGCGTTTCCTTGCCTGTAAAATGCCCAGCCATCCCATATCACAAATTACTAATTTAAACCAGATTTTCTAAGGGAATAAAATCCATTGTTTAGCTTTTCTTATTAATATGCTCTTGTTCTTGGGAGACAATGTGTTATTACACATGCCTTTTGTGATCAACTTCCGTTTATTTGCTTAGAGTGGAGAGACTGTATTTTCTGTTGAAGACATGGTTTATCCTAATCTCTGTCCTAACTGCTCTAGGATTTCCCTTTGCAGTGGGAAGGTATTGCATTTCGTGTTGGGAAAAGCACCCCCAACAGGCTCAGGAGATGAGAGAACCTGGCTCACCAGATGGATTCTTGAGCCTTTCCCACCACAGCTGTATTGACAAGAAGTTAGGTTTGGGTTTAACAGCACTGTTCTGTTTTCAAGGGTTGATATATAGTCACTGGTGCAATAACAGATGATACCATATTGTCCAGTGAAATCCCTTAGCAACTGGTTCGATATTTGCAGGAAAACAGTTGGATGGTGGAAACCAAAGCTGCTGAAAGAGTGGCAGTGCCCAAGCTTGCAAAGCTCTTCCCTGCACATTGGATCCTCAGAGCTTCTGGGAAGGGTTTCAGAAATGATGATTCAATGGTATCTGTAAATAACAAAATGATTATTTTTTTTTTTTATTTTTTTTTTTAACTAACACTTGTTTAGTGCTTGAAGCTTGGCTGGCAGCTGCTTCTAGCATTTGAAGCACCCCAGAGCTCACGTTTCAATGACATGGAGTGGACAGGGCTGATCTGGAGATCAGCCCTGGAGGCTTGTGCAGTGAAAAGCTCAGGTCTGGGAGAAGTGCTCAGTGTCTGCTGCTGACATTTGCCATAACAAAGAAGCCCTGTTCTATCATAATAGCCCAGAAAATCATAATAATGCTGCTCTGATGCTGAGGCTGCTGTTGTTTGGGGTTTCTCTCTCTGTACTCTTCATGGCTCAGTGAGGAATGTTAATTTTTTTTTTCCTTTAGTGGAGGTTACAAAGGGGGAAGCAAATTTCACATGAATCCACTGGGACCTCAGCAACTGGCCGTGTTTTAGCAGGCTGTTAAGATTTATTGCACAAACCGTTCTGAAAGCTATGAACAGATTTGCCATGCATTTCAGTGTCAGTGGAGCTGTGGGAACAGAAGGGTTGGCATTTAGCACTAAATGACTCCCATAAAAAATGAACAGTTTTCTCTGAGTGGATGGGAGCTTCTGCATTGGTGGAAGGTATTCAAGGTGTTCATCACCTCGTGTTGTAACAAGCAAGTTCATTTATGATGGGAGCCCAGCTGGGGTCAAACAAACTTAAAAAACAGGAGAGCTAAGCTGGAGAAGAGGAGACCTTGGAGTCAGCAGCTGAGGCAGCTAGAGGGGCACAAGCATTTTTGAATATACTTTACATTAAATTTAGTTCTTTGGGGAGGTTTTTCTCTCAGAAATATTCAAGAATGGTGCCAAAAATGTGATACATAAATCCTACCTTTCACCACAAACTCTCTTCCTTGTCTTCCCTGTCATCTTCTGTACTAGTGCTGTCAGCACTTCTGCTTTCCTTGCCCTCCAGTTTGTTTTCTTTCTGGCCTACTCATCTTTATCTCTTCTCCTCTCCTAAGCTTTCTTAGTGCTTGTCACTCTTTTTTTTTCCTGTGTCCTTTCAACCCAAGAACATGATATAATTCTGCTTTACCTGATTTCTCTGTGTCGATGTCTGGCTGAGGCAACTGTCAGTAATCCCTTTCTATCAGAGCATTCCAACTGTTGGATACAGCAACTAGGCTTCAGTTTTGTATTTCTAAGTTTGTATTCTGTCCAGTCACTTGGACTTTGAGCTCTTCTCTTATCTACTGCTTCTGCAAATGCATATTCCCCGTTATTATGGGCTTACTTTCAGTGTTCCAATCTGGAATCCAGGAGGGAAAGTAATAAATAAAATAGGTCAAACATGAGTATTTAACTATAACAGTAAGAGTAGAAAAAATACATAAAACTTTAAAATTGACTGTTTTCTAAATGCTTTATTTTTGTGCTTATCTCTTTCAGTTATAAGAGGCTGTAATTTGTTTCAGATGTGCCTGTTTTGATACTGGAATTTGATGGGGATTTTAATAGCATGACCCTAGAGAGGCTTGAACTTTGACAAAAAGGAAGGTTTTGATCATATCAGGCTGGCGTAATAAAGGAGATTAGTTCTCTTTCCAAACCACATCTTGCTAGATTGCAGAAGTGTTTGGACACATTCAGCATTCAGGCTTTTTAATCAGTTGTCTTTGATGGTATCCTCTTTAAAAACACACTGCAAAAATCATCTTGATGAATTATTAGTTTACTTTTAATGCACATGGAAGGGAAAACCAACCAACAGATAACATTTTCATGAGATTTGTTTATTTGGTTTTGTGTATTTGCCTTTGAATTCATAGGATGTTATTGAACATTTTTGCTGTTTTGCGACAGTCTGACGTTTTCTACCAACTCTTTAGCTGGCTTAGGTTGGCAAAGGTATTGGACATCAGCTAATCTAAGCTGAAGGTTGACCCTCTGATCTAAGCAGTTCCATACAGCTACAAAAACTCCTGTTCCACACATATGGGGAGAAGGCATATTTTTAGTCTTGTCCAGCCGAATACCAGCTGCTTTGATTTTGCTCCAACTTTGCAAAAGCATAGAAGGTTGAATGGTGAAGCAGAAATAAAGCAAGGCAGGAAGGTTTGGTCAACCAGAAATACCTCAGGCATACTCTCTGTTTTGTCTCTCCCATGGCCTGTGAAGAGCCTGTGCTGTTGCATGGATGTTCAGAGAGGGGAATTAACCTGTGCTGCCCTTGGCAAAAAAGCTGTGCATGTGCCTTCTGCCCTTGCCACGCTGCCCAAAGCAGGCAGCCACGCCACTCATGCTGCTGGGAAGGCATGGAGAGGTGGGAAAATGGCAGGAAAGAAGTTCTGTGAGGTTTCCTTTCACAGAGATTCCATTTTCTCAAGAGGGAGAGAGGGTCAGTGTTTCTCTGTGTGCATTCCTGTGGGCCCATCCTCAGTGGATCAGGGGAAGGTTGGGGCCATTACTGTCATGGCCATTGATGCTGGCATGGTCTTAGCAAGCTAGGACTTGCCAACCATGGCAACTGTCAGGCAGTCTGATGAGCCCGAAATGGCCTTGTGCGTGCTTATCTGTACTAGCTGAGATCCTCACTCTCTGCTCCTAAATTTTTATGGGCATGGTATGAACAATTGGAATACAAGCTTCTGTTTTGGAAAACATGCTTCACCCGTAACTATAGTTCCAGGTTCCCAAATTTATCAAGACATTTGTCCCTGTAACCTTTTCTATTTGTAGTCTTGCTTTCATTTACACTTTCAGGACTTAAATTTGCAAACCACCCCCAATATTAACAACTGTTTCTGCCAAACCTCGTATGCTCTGGGAAGACTCCCGTTTGTTTCCACTCAGCCTTTGTGAGTCCTTGGATCTTCTCACCCCCAAGGCTACTCTTCAGCTCACGCTGTAGCTGATGGAGAACTCCTCCTTTCTCCTACTGGCACCAGCTCCTTTCAAAACCCTCGTCACTGAAGTCACATTGCTCTTTGTGCAGGGAGTGGGGGCTTTTCAGGTTGCCACAGCATTAGTAATGTGCCTGAAGCTGAGCAGATGGAGCAGGGCTGTTTGTGCAAATAAAAGCAGCATGTCCAGAAAACAGCAATTTGCAAGAGCTTTGCGCTGTGTTCTGGTGAGTCTTACTTTGAGGGAAGGACAATTATAAGAGGCATTTTTCCCATTGTAGAGAAGGGGATTCCTGCAGCAGCCCAAGCATGGTCCCCAGGTGGGTTCTGCATTCATACTGCACTGGTTTGAGGTTTCATGGTTGAAGTGACATCACCAGATGACTGTGATTCCTCTGTGTTTGATTGTTGAGGGAGGTAGACTTGGAGAAAAGAAGGATCTGTCTAAAAACAGGTTGAGCATCAGAAATGAGAAGTTCAGTCCCAAATGCTGTGTATAGATAGCACTGAATCTGCAGCATCTACACAGGTAAAATACTGAGGGAGTTTTGACACAAGTCAGAGCATTTCGCTACCCTGTTGTCATTGAAAGCTGGTTCTGTGGGGATAAGAACACAGATGTGTCAGAGACCAGGGAAATGCTGCCCAGCATGCAGTGTGCATCTGGAAGGGCCAGTCCATCATGGAAAGAGCTGCCAAGAGCTTTTACTTTGCTGTTTTCCCTCTGCAGAGGGGTACAGTGGTTTAATAAGTTAAGCCTCCGCTGAAAGTTGCATATTTTTTTAACTGTTTGTTATTTTTAAACATCACATTTCTACATTAGCTTCCAACTTAAAACCAGTTTTTTTTTTTACTTGAGTGTCCTGTTGAGTTGGAGAGAGAAGCAGAGGAAAGCTGTGCTCACACAGAACATCTTAGATTGACCTGGCCACACACTTTCCCATCTCTGCAGCGACTGAAGCCTGTGCTGCACTGGGAACCAGACATGACATGAGCTGCCTCAGTAACAGAGGAGTCTGTACAGGGGTTTCCTGTGGTTCCCTGGGGCAGGGCTGTCAGAGGAGGGAGCTGGTTCATCCCACAGAATCTGGCAGCAGGGCATAGAGGGCACCATGACCAGCTCCCATGGGGGATTGTGGAGAGCCTGTACACTTGCTGGGTTCCATGTATTTAGCAAAGTGTTCCTTCTTCACTTCCATTCCTTAGAGGGCTTTCCTTGGCACTTCTGTCCATCCTTCTCTGAAGATACTGGGTCACTTGGGGGAAAATCCCAGTTTCAAGACCAGACTCCATGAAGGCAAACTATTTTTGGCAGTTTGAGAAATAATAGGTTTTTGGTTAGAAGCACTGTTCCCTGGAGCTTTTTTTCTGAAAATAAAAATAATATCTTTCTGCTGGAGGTAACAGTGTATGTTTCCAGGAGAAATATAGGGCTGATGTGTTTGTTCCTTTTCTTACAGAGTAAAGCCACATCTTTAAAAGCCTGAATGACCTCCCCATAGGAGCCAAGACTTCAGTGAAGTGACTCCAGGTTTTAAAGAAAAGGGCAGTGCAGCTGCCTGAAAAAAGAAGGGATCTTGTGGGTCTTGTGGCTAAAGACCTGGTTATTTTTGGTACTGACTGTTCCCTTCCATTATGGGGGGTGTTTTCAGGAATTGCTTCAGTTTGCTGTAGGTGGCACAGCATGGATGGGTCTGGCCTTTCCCCTGGGTGGGGAAAAGCAGGTTGGGGTGCACTTCTTGGGCTCACAGCTGGGATCCCCTGGGGCTGGGGTCCCCTGCATGGCTCCCTGGGACTGCAGTTGGGTGGTGGGAGCAAAGCCAGGCCGGGGTCCAGGCGCTTTGCCCTGGACAGGCACAGCCACGTGGATCCCCACTGCTTCACCACACAGGGGATGTGTGTGGTTAAAACAGAGAGAACAGGTCATATGAAAGGTGGTCTGAGGGGCCAAATAAGTGCTTATGGAGCAAAGGAAAATTGTTCCAATTGAGAGGGGAAAGGAGAAAAAAACACACAGACATTCCTTTCCCTACGGGGCTGCCAGTCACCAGCACTTTCTGCAGGGGGAAATACTGCGCCTTTGGAAAGGGATTTGAATTATTAAATTACTAGTTAGGGAGACCCCATGGGACTTGGGTTGGTAACATTTCCTAGCATAAAAATTGTCTTGTTGAGAGATTTTTATTTTTGCCCTGTTGGAATTTTTTCCTTTGACATGTCATATCCAGCTGCTCCTCCAGATGGATGCAAGGGAGCAGTTGCCAACCCCCCCTGGGACCAGGAGAGGGATGGGAATGATTATGCAGGAGCCACCAGAGTGCAGCTGTTCAGCTGCAGGCATGAGTGCCTTGGGCTCCCCAGAGCTGCTGGGCTGCTCAGCCACAGCTCCCACCATTGTCCCCACACGCTCTGAGGCCCCACTGGATGGCAAGGCTGGTCACTCAGCATCTGGACACCTGGCTTGTGGCCCCTTGGAAAGCCTGTTTGCCAATCCCCAGCTGGGAGGCTGGTATTTTTGGAGGCACTGTATTTTTGGAGGCACGGTATTTTTGCTGGCTCTCCTGGGTTATTCTGTATTCCAGCTGATCTTAGGAAGAAAAATGGAAAAAAAATAAGGAAACTATGATGTTCTAGAGAACTTTCCCAGTTGCTGCTCATGTTTTCCATAGTATGATTTCTGATGTGGGGAAGTCAGTAGGATTCAGTCCGTCTGGGAAGTAGGTGGGTATTTTATCTGGAATGTTTTCTGTTGTTTTAACTTCCCATCAGGGACCCCAGCATGGCAACAGGGTCCAGCAGGCATTGGCAAGCCTCCCTTGCTCATCCAGAGCTATTTGGTCATGGTCAGTTTGCCAAGAAAGTGCAGTTCCCCTTCAACTTGATCCTGTTTCATCCTTATGGTTCCCAAAGGGCTAATTTCAAGGTGAAATTCCTCAGTTTCCTATCAGTTTTTACCTGTCTAATCTGGTAAAGGCTTGCATCTCGAAGGATGATAATAACCTTTCTACCATAGAACGTTGATACACAGTTATATCATGCTCTGTGTATCCAAACTGGGTAACACTCTGTTATCATTCCTGGCACCTTCTGGGAACAGGACCTCCATCCCCGAGAGGCTTTCAGAGGCAGAAGAGTTTCCACTCAAAATTCTGCCTTTGTTTCTGGGTACTTGAATTTTGTACTGAAATCCAAGACACAGAGAAAGGGGTGAGGGCAAGACAAAGCTTGAAGTGATCATCCAATCTTCAAAGCCAACAGGCTTTCCTTTTGCATTCCTGATAAGGAGGCTGGAGGACACAGAGCTGCTGAGCAGCAGGGTTATCTGAGAGTTACTTGGGGGGAAGAGCTCAGGTGTTAGGATCAGTCTTGCAACCTTGCACACACCGAATAGTTTTTATTCATTTGTGTCTCCCCTTACATTCTGTAGACTGAAGATGAGTTCAGCTGGAGACAAGCTTAATTACAGAGATGCACCTGAAGCCTTTAGGACTGTGATGAAATTACTTGCCATTTCCAGATCTCTTTCCCTGGCAGTATTTTCCCTTTGATTTCCATTCTACATTCTACACTACATAAAATTTCGCTTGTCCATACTTTACAGGTACCTTTCCCTTTTGATTTAGCTTGATTGCAAATCAAACACGTCTGTGGGTTCTGCTTGCAATGCTTTCCTATGACTTTAGGCCCAGCCTAGTCTGGATGTCCCCTCCCTGGCACTGCAGGCAGGAGGTTCAGGACACTTGAAAACCCATCCTTGCTCTGTTTTAGGCTGCCACATTTTTAGTGTATCTGAGCTCCTCCATTGACGTAGTAGTAGATTCTTTTCAGGTCATTGTGATTCATCTTCCAGCATTGCACCATCTGAATAAAGTTATAGAAACCATTCCTGGGGTACGACACAAGATTCTCATTTGCCAGGAGTCAGATGAAATCCACGGAGATCTGCCAAGCTGCACCCAGACCTGGCTCTGAGGCTGGAATTGCATGAACAGGGTGGAATGTGGTGAATGTATGTGGATATGGACATAGATGGTGCAAGAAACTCAAAACTTCCTTTAGTCAAAGGCACTTGACAAACAGGACAGCTTTGCTCAGCCTGCCTCGTAATATTTGTGTGTTCTACATATGTGAGATGTTCCAAACTTTCATCTCCAAAATAGCAGGAACAGAATGAGTAGCACTGCCAGCCAAAGGAAAATTAAAGTAAATCCCCAAAGAAGTGATTTATAGGATGTAAATCACTTACAATAATGAATTTAATCCTGATGAACAAGTTCTTCATTATAATAACTTAACAGGCATCTGTTGATTTTTATATCAGATCATAAATGCAGTCTCTGCAGTTTTATAAAAGCATTTGTTTGCAAATGGCATTGGAAACTGTTTGACAGAGTAAGTCTCATCTTCTAAACGAAGGGCAGAGCTCTGCATTCTTTTTAAATTTGGAAGTATCAAGAACTTGTGAGCTTGCCCTCTCTGCCTGCCTGTGATGTGATGTGGTGTGAGCCAAGCGGGCTCTGTCAGCAGTGTCTCTCGTGCTGTGACTGTAACCAGTGCACATGTAATCAGATTGTATAACTTAATGTGCAGCAGCTCAGCGAGCACGGACCCGTCCGACCGATCCCAGCGCAGGGGGATGTCTGTGTGTGTGGTGGGCAAATAAGTAATTAGAATGCTGAAAGCTACAATTAGAAGTTAGATATTTATTTTACAGGATTTGCTGTGATGTGCTAATCCCTTTCTTAGTACAGAAGAATATTTATTTTCTTCTGTACTTAGCGTTTAGCTTTGAAGTTCTTCAATAACATCTGCTGGTGACCACAGAAGATGTTATAATTCTGGTACATCAATTGCAGCTTAGGCTTCATTTGAGACTCTCTTAGAGGCCCTGGGTCTCTGTCAGTTCTCTGGTTCAAATCAACTCTTTTCCCTCTGAAGACCCCAGCCCTTAAGGCACTGGATAAAGATCTCTTGTTTTTGTACTACACTAATTAGTTATTTTAATGAGGGTTTAATTACCTGCCTGCCTAAAACACTGTTTACAGTGTCAAGGGAAAACTTTAAATAACGAGAAGGAAAAACTATTTAAACAATATAAGAGCCCATCCTCAGTTCCTAATCAAACTAAGCACAAGCAAGTTTTGAGAGTTAGGAATGGGCTGGCGCCTGTATGGCTGTTGTGTCGGCTTGTCTTCATCAGGATGCAGAAACAGAGATCTCAAAGGAGCGAGTAGGAACACAAATATAAACAACATAAGGAAAGCAACGTGGATGTGCTTGGATAAATAGGCAATAAGCAGCGATTTTTCTGCCTATTTCTCTGAACTCAAACTTTTCAATAAGGTTCCTGTGCAAACGAGGAAGCTGGGGGTGGAATTTTAGTGGAACCTGAAGTCACAGCTCAGGGTTCTATCTACCTCTGAGGTGTTTTCCCCATCACTAAATTACATCATTAGTCTCAAGAGCATTAATGATTTATTTGTTTGATATTTTTTAACCTTGATTTTTCCTTCAGCAGTTCTTCTTGCATATCTCCTCCTTTTGTACTCTCTCTCCTATATTTCTCTGTTTATAAAGTTTGTAAAAGGTGACATTTTGCGTGTTAATGTTTGTGTGTATTCACATTCATCATATGATAATGGACAGCATTCAGGATCTGCTGGATGTGATCCAAAATCCTGCTGAAGTCAGTAGGAACATTTCTTTTAAAGGGCTTTCAATTAGACCCTGAGCTGTGAATGTGGTCTGCCTTTTCACAGAAAATGCTGAGTAGCTGACTGTGGCTCGTTTCATTCAACATGTTATACTTTCTTCTATAGCTGTTGCATTTCTTTCCTTTCTTGACATGCATAAAGGACCTTCATTGTGGTTCAGTTAATATTTCCTTCTGCAGCCTGTATATAAGTGCAAATACAATTGGAGTGTGTTCAGCAGAGTAGATGTGAAGCAGCATTTGGCTTCGCATGTGTAGTTTGCTCATTTCTCACGGCAGGTTGAACATTTTTCTTCAGCTTTTTCTTTTCTGTGCTGCAACTACAAATCAGATTTTGCTGAAAAAAATAACCTTACCTTGAGAGTTTGTGTCATGTTGAGGGAAGTATCTATAATCTGCTGCTAACTTAAATGGGTTCTGCCACGAATATAGAACTTATTTAAAGTTGATACGTACCAAACTGATTTGTCTTGACAGACTGACTTGTATAGCAGCTCATCATCCAGGTGGTTCCCACTGTGGCATCACTTGGTTTAATTTTAAAAAACTGTTTTGAACGGTTGAGAATGGAAAATGTTGGCTTAAGTAAAGTCTCAAATCCCAGAACATCTCTAAAAAATTAAAATATCTGAGTTGACATGGGAAGATTCACGTGCACAGAAGCGTTCCTGAGGCTTAGACCTCACTAATCATCTGTTATACTCCCAGGAAGCTTTTTTAAATGTTTAGGTATAATTAGTTTTCTCAACTGGGTACAGGGAATGAATTCCAAAGAGAAGTCTGATGCACAAGCTGAATTATATTAAATACTGTGCAAAGTAAGTAATTTTAATAGAAACAACCAAGAAGTGCCGTTCCCTACTGTGCAGCCCTTGGTGTTCACTGTGGACAGTGTTCATCTGGCAAGGGAAAAAATTCCAGGTTTCCTGCTGACAGAAGGAAAAATACTAACTGTTGCTGTAGGCAAGTTGCCATCACACATTATTTCTTATGAAACATGTTTTTTGCGGTTTGATTTTTTTGAGTCATGACATTTTTAAGGAGCATGGAGGGTGTGACAGGGCAGCAGGATGGGTAGTTTGTGTGAGGCTCACCATCACACTGCCAGGCTCCACACCAACCTGTTGGGTTCTGTTTCTGACCTGTCACTTGCCTGTGGCTCATGAATCACTTGCTTTAAGGGGTATTTTATAAATCCCCCACAACAGGTGTCTAAAGCTAGATTCAAGTATAATAGGGGTTTGTTTTGGTTTGGTTTGACTCTAATTGGTTTTTCTCAGTAGCTTTAGGCTTAGCAAGCCCCTTAATTATGCATCATCACCTGGAGGCTCTTCTAAAGGTTACCACAATGCTTTAGTCATGGCTTTATATGTAACATATGCATTATGTATGTAACCAGCCCCAATTCCCGGCTCTTAAAGCCCTAACACTTTGGTTCCTTATCTCTTTGTATCTGTGTGCGTGCATATAGTAAACCAAGCAGTATGATAGCTACCATTTTAAAAAGAAGAAACAGCTTCAAAAGCGTGTACCAAGTTGGGAAATATGACTCAAAATTAAATATTGATATGGCTAAAACTTCCTGTATGTGCACAAACCTCACTGAACGTTACCAGAAGGCCAGCACCGGGGCTGTAATTTCACTACTGCTGAAAGACTCACCTTGGCCAACCCACACTTGCAGCTCTGTATGTAAGGGATGTCTGGGTAGGTTCTCAGTCATTATCTTTTTTTTTTTTTCCCCTTCACCCAGCACCTTTTATTCCTGGCTTGCCAGTTTTTGCTTTGCACAGGTGGTTAAGGTAGGGCTGTCAAAAGCATCAAGTTGTGTTCTCGGGAAGCAGGTCAAGGAGGGGTGGCGGCAGCGGGACGTGCCGCGGGCGCTGCGGGAGCTGAGCGCACATTACACATGCACGGTCACAGCCTGGGGAGGCTGGAGATCCCAGAGAGGCTGTGTCAGGTCATGGATAAATTACTGAAGATACATAAAACAATAGCTGAAATTAACATTTTGCTGTTTTCAAAGGTCACTTTCAGTTGTTCTTTTTTTTAACTTTGTGTACCTTGCTGGGTCGTGAAATGCAGGGTAAGTAGGTATGAAAGGGCAGCGCTTGGGAAACCTTTCTAGTGTTGGTAGCCAAGATTTTGCCAGCTCATTACAGGGTTGTGTATTGTATATTCAGTAACCTGCCTGAAATGAAAAAGATACACAGGAATTTTGCTGTCTGCATTTAGCTACTGCTATCTCTGCTTTTGTTTGCTGGGTCTGAAAGTCAGCCCTAAAAAAGCTTTTCGTACCATTTAGTCCACTACTTGTCTTCTGAAACCAGTACTACTTGCCTTCTGTTTTTCTGTAGTAGTGACCTAGTAAGAAAGAGCCAAAAGAAGAGTTAGTAAAAAAGTTACATTGCATTTCCTAATGCTTTGCAAAGAGCTTCCACCAACTGAAGGTCCAGAAACCTAAACCAAGCCTGTGGGATGTGTGAGCTGTTTGCTAGTAATGCTGTATCAGTGAGGTGGCAATTTCCATGACTTATCCAATGTTCTGTGGAAAAAAAACTATAGCTGAGTGTTAAAATTGAATAAAGGTACCTTTAAAGAGTAGGGTAAAGAAATGAATTCCAGCACTGTTGCCCAATCCTCAGAGTAATTCTCACTGGCTCTAAATTTACATTTCCCTTGACAAAAACATGCACAGGTAACAGATGAAAATGTTTGATTTGCTGGTTTGGATACAGTACCAATTAATTACAGAAAATCCTACTATTTTTTTTAGACCTGCCTGCAGTGAGAGGAGACAAGGATGTTCTTGTTTTGATTTACTGTTATTTAGGAGGTTTCAAAAGGGAATGACCCTTCATTTTTCATTTTCTATTCGGGTTGGCCACTGGTACTGGAATGTACAAATGTTGTATAGGAGCCCATTTCGCCCCTACACAGAAGCTGAAGAATCATTGCTTTGCCATACCCTGATAATCATGTACTGCCATGGCACCTTCTCTCTCACAGGCTCCTGGTGCTCTGGTACCTTCTGGAACTATCCCAGCACCATTTTTTATCCTTTGTAGAGGGCAAACACAGCTTAGGAACTTGCCTCTCTGGGCCTTCCAGGAAGCACAATACTGGGCACAGCCACTTAAAATCCACATTAATGTAGTGGGTGCTGTCCCTGTTTGCTGGGGAGAAGGCAAAGCATGTTCACTGCTCTCCATGCCTGCCACTAAAACCACACTGAAAGTCCAGTCCTGTCAGAGGGTGCCCCAGAACTGGGCAGGGTGAGCCTCGTGTGCCATCAGCAGCTGCAGACAGAAAAGACTGGTAGTGTTTGAGGGGTTTGGTTTAATGGAAAAGGGCGCAGATTGAATGCCACACCAGTAAGACTGGAATATGTGTGTCAGCCTTTTCGGCAAAACAGCCCTTGGCAGCCTCCCCAGTTGGAACGTGTTTCAGCTGCTCATGGTGCTAAAAGGTGGTAAATACTCAGTAATAAGCAAATGGGAGTTAATTTCTTGGAGGGACTCAGTTTGGGTTGGCAAATCTCTGTTGCTTCTAAATGGCTACATCTCTTATTTTTAAAGTCAGGCAGTAATTTGGGTTGGTTTCAGCTGAAAGTTGTCTTTCTGCGGGCAAGTGCTCTGCATGCTGCCCAGGGATGAGCCCATTTTAGAATTACATGTTGCAGCCTACCACTAGCTATCGCTGTGGCTAAGAAGGGCCTGGAAAATATAGGTTTCTTTCACTGGGCTCCAGAGGGACTTGCCAAAAAGCCATGCTTTTCAGACAAAACACGGAGTATTACATCAGTTGGAAGGCATGCCGCACTGAAACCTCCAACACAAACCGGCTGACTTAAGCATGGCAAGGTATAGGGTTGCACTGAGATCACAGAGCTGTCATCAGCTGTGGCAGACTGAGGCACTGGGAATGCTTCTGTAATGACCACAGGCACCAGTGCTCTCGGCCTCAGAGAGAACAGGAGCTTGTTTGGGAGGGCAGAGAGCTGTTGAAGAGGTGTAGGGTGAAGAAATACATTTCTGCATTTCTTGGCACCCTTTGCTGAGGGGATGGGTTTTTTTTTAATTCTTGGCGCCATTTGCCCCCTCCCCCCCCCAAAAAAAAAAACCCAACCTAACAAGCACATGGATTTTAAAAAATAATTAATAAATTAAATATCCTTCCAGAGAAAGTAAATATAGTTGAGTAAACATTCACTCAGTTGCTGAGAGACTCTGTACCAACAGGACTGAAGAAGTGCTGATACAGAAGGATACAGATACAGCACCCATCGAAGCTTCAGTTCAGAGCTAAGAGGTGCTGTATAATTATGGGACGAGGAAACAGTCCTGGGCCCTAAAAGCCCTAATGGCAAATGTTCATCTGAAAGACAGGCAGCAATCACATCACTGATATTAAAACATACACTGGTATGTTTTAAAAAGTTCATTCCCATGCATGAGAGGAATTGTGTGGGTTCCTGTGCAAAACATGCCTTCCCTTGGTTCCTCTTGGATGCCTGAGTGCTTCAGAGTACAGGTGTGACCCTCCCCTCTGCCACTGAAATATTCTGTTCTAGAGTCTGGAAGAGTCTGTGAGACAGGCTGGGTCTGAACGACTTGTGTGGCAGGATGAGCATAATATAATGCTCCAAAAGAGCTTCCTATCACAGCTTTGGAGGGGATGGTAGCAGCTCTAATGGCTTCTCTTCCCTCACACCCTTGAGCATTCAAACCCACGTTATCAATACAGCAGGGAGGACGGGTTGCAAGCCTGATCCAGGAGATCCTTGCTCTTTATGAAACATGCCACAGGATCTCCAGTGTTTACCATGTCAGCTTCTACAGGAAAGATATACGTGGAGGCAAGCCTGTTTATCGGGGAAATAGTGCTTCTCCTTTCCAACAGCTACTGAGCCCTGTGGGGTTTGGTTTGTAGGACCTGGTGAAGCTTTTCTTCTCTGAGTAGCATTGCCATGTTTTTGTGATGCGTCGATTTTATCTGTGAAAATGCAATTTATTACTGCCATCAGCTTTTGGAGAAACAAAAGCATTGTTCTGAGTGGTGCCCCATGGATTAGGCCAGTTAGGGAATGCAGAAGATGTCTCCTGATGTTTGTTAAGAAAATGGAGTGGAGCTATTAAACTGATGAGCAATCTGCTCTGCCAAAGTGACATAAATTCCTTATCAGCAGCTTGTGGTGAGCTCCTGTACCGTATGGCAGCACTCAGGAGAACAAGTGCATTGGCTGGACCCCATCAAAACTCCAAGAAGGTTCCTTTTCCTGCCTTAATGACTAGTTATGTTGTGCTACAACATGAAGCGTTGGTGTCCAGCATGTGACACTGCACTCTGTTGTCACTGGTTTTCAGGAGGAGCAGGGGCCTGCATAGGTGGAGCTGGTACAGCAAAGCTGAAATTCCTCAAGTCAGACCGAGTCAGGCCATTTTCTCTATGGGCCTGGCAGATTTCACTCCCATGGCAGAGGAGCTCCCTGGTTTTGTTTGCAATTGTGTGTCTTTGCCATTTTTACCAGGTGGAAGAGAGGGTCTCGGGGTGTGACTCAGCAGACTCTGCGCTTCTTGAGTGAAGTTATTCATAGATGGGGATCATTAATAATGAAACTGAGGGTTTTCTGACTTAGTGCACTGTGCTGAAATATTCTTAAGTATTGCAGGAGCAGTTTGTTGAATGATGTTAACCACACTTTGCTGTAGAGGAGGAAACCCCTAGGAGTAGAAAAAGGGTTGCTTTATAAGGTTGTGATGCTGGTTTGTGAGTCCTCCCCAGGAACCCTGGCTGCAGATTGAGTAGAGGACAAGGAGTGTCAAGCATAGGGGCATAAAAGTCATGTATTTTTAACTCAGTCAGTTCATGCAAAGTCTGGGATGGAGGAACTGTTTGGGTTCTGTGAAAGAGTAACCCTCATTTGAATTTCAACTCTGGATGAATTCACACTCCTTTACTGAACTGCCTGCTGGCTTTTGGCATCGTGCCCTCGGGATCTCTGCATATGTTTATTTGATTAATAGTTTGAATTTGACTCTAGCTATTGCTGAGTTGAAGCACAGTAACGCAAAGACTGACAATAAAATTACTGTCGAGCCTCTTTAAAGATCATATTGCAGGCCCTCAGATACAGAATCAGGTTTCTTAAGATAGAGGTGTACGTATGTAAATTCTCTCTTTTTATTTCTATAAAAAATTTTCACGTGATTTAGGCAAAACCTTGGCTCAGGAGTAAAGTATCTTACTTGGTAATGCTGGAGATTGTATGCCAGCTGCACAGTTTCTAACATGTTCACACTGGTCAGACTTGAAGTTTCCAGCTCATTTTTTCAGGGTTAAAGTTTCTTAAGTGTTCTCATCTTCCCCACCGAGCTCCCCCAGGGCAAGTAATATTTTGCAGTATGTGGGAATTGGAGTGATATGTCTTTAGCCAAGTTTTGTTAGCTCCATTGTTTGTATGCATTGGATTGCCTAGGAAACCATAATAATCTTGTTAAAATAAAGATTTAATCTTTCTGTGGTGTTGGGGCTAGTTCAAAAGTGACGCTAATACTGGCGGCTCGTTAGAGCACATTAATTGAGACCGTCTCACTTTGCGGGGAGCAGGATGAGTGCCAGCACCCCACGGCCCTGCCCTGCTGAGCTGGGCACCAGCTGCCCATGGCAGCCCCACAGGCACTGTGGTGCAGCAGAGCTGGGCACCAGGGCAGACCATCTGCAGCCTTGTGCAGATGGAGAGAGCCCTGGGTTAGCATGTCTTATTCAGGACTGGCCAAACTAAGTTTGTGCAGTGGCAGCTCCCAAGGACACAGAGCAAGCTGCAGCAGTCGCCAGCTCACAGCTGCCTCTCTAAAAACCTCTTCTGTGCCCAGAAGTATTGGAAGTGGAATAATCTGTATTTCCCCGTGTTTGGGTTGTGGCCAGCTCATTTGATATCTGAGTGGACAATGCACTTTCAAGAGCTCTACTCTGCTTTGTGTTCCCCCAGTTAAACCTGTTATTATTATGTTTTCAAGAAAAAAAAGTAGTCTGACTTCTCCTCTAGCTCACTGGGAGATCCCTCTGGTGTAGGCTTTCCAGGAGGGAATCTCCTGTGACCTGTATCATCTCCTCCACAAACCTTGAGTGGACCCCATCAAAACCCCAAGGAGGTAGTTGCTCATTTTCCTGCCTAATAACTGATTATATTGTACCACCATGTGAGGCACTGGTGTACAGCACGCCACGGGGTCCACTCAACTTGTCCAAGTGGCTGGGGCTGGTATGGCCAGACCCACCACCCACTGCTCAGGATGCTGGCACACTCTAGGTGGCTGTTCCTCCTCTCTTGGTCATAGCTTTCAATTTTGGATCGTGTCAGGTCATTTGTACATATGTAGTTAAGATAAAACCAAAGCGTTGACCTCTGTTGACATCCAGCAGCTCCTTCAAACAGCTTCATCCTTCCTTCTCTTCCCTGGTTCTTAATTTGCACTTTAAAGAGCAGGCTGCTGCTCAGAAGGCAACTGACTTACTGATGGAATAAAACCTGTCCCAGTTTGAAGATAATCAACAAAGTTAGTCCATGAAACAATTTTTAAGATACGAACAAGATCAAAGCATTATCAGATGTGGACACCAACAGACTAGGCTTTGATAATTTAATCTACCAAATTACCAATTTTAGGGCATTTGATTTGTTATTTCTGCAAATTAGGGGCCAGATGCTGCTGCGCTTTCTTAGTTTTTAATCTCTTAAAAATAGAAACGATTACTACTGGAGGAATGTGCTGCTCAGGCAGACTGATGCTGGTTAACCCTTTCTTTAAACCTTTTTAATTGCAGTTTGCAGTTCCTTTCTGTGATAATATAACCATGTGCTCAGTGTGATAGTTCTAGACAGGTGAGCCCATGGGAGCTGCCTGGTGCAGTAGTAGTCATCATGGTCTTGGCAACTTCTTCCTTTATTTTATACTCTTCTGTCTCATATTTTTCTGCTCTTACTTCTGCTCTCAGCCCAAGTGTGTCCATCCTGTGTTTTCACAGTCTTTTCATTTCAGCCTCTCTCTGTTGCCTTCATTCCATCTCCTCATCCTCCTCTCTGCTCTCATGCCAACCTCCTGCTCCTACTTTTTCCACTCCAAGGAAATCTGTATCCACTGCCCCATATTCTTCTGCCTGAGAGGAATGAGCAAGGTTTGTGTCCATGCTGCAGTGGGTTGAAGGAGGAAGAGGAGCTGTGTGGGCTGGTGGGTGGGATCTCTGCAGCCTTGGGAAGAGGGGCTGTGAGAACAGTGCTGAGGGAACCAGCTGGGGTGTCAACAACCATCTCCACCCAGGTCTTCAGGGCATCCTCCAGCGTGGTGGGAGGCACTGTGTGGACTGGTGCCTCTGCAGTATCCTCTGGAGAAAAGATAATGAATCTGGCACTGCTCAGAGCTGTTCACCTTATGCCTCTGGGTGGAGGAGGCTGGATTTTGTGATGGGCAAGTCTGTGTTTGTGTATTTCTGATGGGATTAAAGAGCCAGGGTTTGACCTGGATGGTTCCCATGCTTTGGGCTGTTTGAAAAACTTCGCCTGGAGAAAGGAGGTATCTTCAAGTGGCAGAGAGTTTTCTGTTATGTAAAATAATACAGAATAAGCTCTTGTGTTATAAGTATGTTTCATTGTCTATATTTGCTCCACCTAAATTAATTCAGCATGTTTTCAGGCCAAGAGAGCCTAGCTGAGCCCTGCCAGAAGTCAGCAGCAAATCTGGTAGTAGATACATTCTTTTCTTTCAGCAATGAAAACACATTAAAGATCAGTAGGGAACAGCCTCCAGGGGAGAAATTTCATCCTGGAAGGGAGACTTGGAAAAATTTCTGACTGTGGGGCAGAGAGCCTTGGAGAAACAATGAGATGACACATCTCTCGCTGCTGCTCTGCTCCCTTCCCACTCTCCTGGAAGCTGGTGTTGAAACACTTTTTCCTCTTCTGCTGACAAGTGCTCATTATGGCCTGATTTTTGGTGAGGGAAAGTTTGGAAGTGAGCATTTTTGTTTCTCATTATCAGTGCAGGCCTCTCCCCAACTACACACACCAGCCGGCACTCCCCTACCAGGTAATCTGGTTGGTATTTCATCCCATGCAAGCACTGCTATTAGGTGGTGACAGGCCAGCGTGTCACCATGCAGGTGTGACCTTGCAGAATGACAGGCACCAGCACACCGACTTTTGCACCAGCTCTGACAGAAAAAGGGAATTGCTGCATCCTGCAGCATTGCAGAGGACACCAACCTCTGAGCAGTGCTGTTTTAACAGTGGATGTGGCCCAACATGCAGCCTCTTGCCATAAACCCAAGGCAAGTGGTGTGTTTTTCCAGGAAATAAAGCATTCCTGCAGCAGGTGTATCAGCAGGTGCATCAGCAGGGATCCCCTGTCCTCCTTTATCTTCAGCTATTTTGGACTCAGTGATCTTGGAGTTCTTTTCCAACCTTAAAGATTCTATGATCTGCTCTTTTTATCTGTCTTCCAGTTATCAGAGGGCAGAACTGGGGAGATATCACTGGGTAAATGTGATCCACTTTCCTCTTAGCAGGAACAAGACAAACCTTGTTCAGCACAGCACCTCTGTCCTTACATCACTGAAGAATGTCACTGAGCTGGTGCCTCTGTACCAGCCATTCCATTTGCTCACCATCACTGCAAGCAGAGTGGCACAAGGAATTTATTTAACCACATCACCATAATTGGCAGAGGGGAATTCTGGGTTTTTGAGGAGGTTTTTTTTTTATTATTATTATTTAAAAAAACCCAGATAGTTGACAAGCCTTAAGTGTCAGTCTCACCCATTTGTCAAACACACATAAAAATAACAACCCTGCTGGTTTTTGAGATCCCAAGGGAGCTGCCTGAGCTAAAGCACAATGGAAGGTAACACTGATGGAATGCCTGAAAGGGTTTCACAATGTGAAGACCAAATGATTAACCACCCCAGCTAATCATCACCAGGCTCCAGCAGCATGTGGCCAAATGCCAAGCTGCTGAGTTTTATACGGGAGCAGCTGCAAATTGTATATGGGCTGATGAGGGAGCTCTGCTGCAGTACCATCCCTTGGTGAGATGGGAAAACCTACTGCCTATTCCTTCATGGTGATAAGAAAAAGGAAAGCCCAGACATACCAGCTCAATTAGCATTCAGTTTTCTGTAAATTAACCAGAGATAAAGACCTGAATAAATTCAGGTTTTCCATCAGGATCTTCTCTCACAGCTGTTATGCTGCAGGAAGATTCCTTTTGCTCATGCCTGGAGGGGCACTGCTGGAATGGCTGGAGCAGCCATGGGCCCCCTCAGCCCTGTGATTTAGTGACTGGGTGCAAGAGGGAATGCCACATTCTGCTGCAGTGGCAGTGCTGCAGGTAGCATGTAAAAGATTACAATTAGTTGGCATGGGGGGGTTGAGCATGTGATTTATAGTCCCGTTAATAATAACCATTTATTTGTTATTGCAGTATATCAACAGGGCTGCAATCCATCAGGTGGATACTGGACGTGAAATTATAGATTATGGGTGTGGAGAAAATTGGAAAAGGAGGAAGGAATGATTTGTAAAACCTCCTGATCTTACATGTATACAGATTTTCCTGGGGGCAGTTTAGTGTCTATTATTTGCTGTAGCAAGCAGCAGTATGCCCCTTTGAGACACCAGGGGCCTCTCCCTTTTATGCTTGCACTGAAAAGCTTTTCCTCATGTTGCTGAGGGTGGAGATACAAAGCCACACCACTCGCAGCCCCTGGAGCAGCAGGGGAGTTGATGTTTGATGGTGGAGGCAGGTGGAGGTGCAGCACTGCTGCCATGATCCCAGGTGCCCCTGCAGTTCCCAACTCCAAGGCAGTTCCATCCAGCCAGTTATTTCTGGGTGAGAGGTGAGTTTGATGCCAGGGTTTGGAGACTGGCCTGGGGCACTGCAAGTAGGGGAGCAGAATGTGAGGGGCGAGTGTGAGGCTCCCCGATGGACATGCCCTTCTTTCCCGGGCACAGTCTCCAGCCAGCAGCTGGGACACACTCTTGGCTAACACGAGGGCACAGCCACAGCACAGGCCCTTTGTGTCGGGACTTGTTTGCTCTGCAGTAGCTGCGAGTTGTGTTTCAGGTACAAGCAGAACTGCAAAGCCTCCAAGCATAGTTTGTCACCTGCCTGGGTCGGGGCCGTGGCAGGGCAGGGTCTGGCCCCTGGTTTTCCACTTCTCATTACAGCAGCATGGAGACTGGGTGCAAGGGCCCTGTCAGCAGCACAGAACAGCTGAAGTCAATGCTACTAAAAATTACTTTTGAAAAACCAATTCTGAATTTGTCTGAAATTACGTAGAAAATGTTTACAACTGCCTTGTGTGTTAACCTAATAACTGAAATGCATAGGCTGGCATTTCCAATATTCCCCCCCAAATAACCCACACATAGCCCACCACAGTCGTGATACTGAAAAAGCACAAAACCCCTGACAGGCAAAGGCAAAACAAAAGCAAAACACAAATGAAGACCCCCAACCCTACAAAGTTCAGTACTCACAACTAGTTTAACTGATGTGACCTCTCCCAGTGACTCCTGTTAAGACAACCAGCACGCTGCAAATTAAGCACAGGCACAGATGTTGTTTCTGAAAACATCTATTTGTGGAACACATTATTTTTAATAGGAAATGGCATCTATTTCAATTTGAGAAAAGCTATATATGCCTAAGCAAAGCTAATGGGTGTTTCATAGTCTAAACTGGAGTGGGACTCCAGGTGAGCTCCCCATGTGGCTCTGCAGACCCAGCTTCTCTACCCCTTGCCTTGAGGATGCTCAGTCTGTCAATCTGTTGCCAAGTCTATCACTCTCGTACTTTTAGAGGGAGCATTTTTTGCATCAGCAAGCCCCAGACCCGCCTTCTGCAGCTTATGAAATCTTTTAAATGTAGAAGTAGAAACCCTGTGTGATAACCTTGAAATTCTTCTAGGAATTAATGGCACCCAGTTGAGCCTTCTAAGACTCAAGACTGAAACAGCAAAGAGGAGAGAATAAAACTGGGCCAGTATAGGAAGAGAGGTTTCCTATTTTAAATTCTAAAAGGATTTAAGGTTTTGGAATTCAGTGGTTTTAGCTGGAGCCCTCTGCATGCTTTCCTGACCTCAGCTAGAGATTGTATTAACTCCTGAAGTTGCAGAAGTCCATGAGTCTTAATATTAAATACTGCAACACTTCTGCTTGCAAGCTGCCAGGAGCTGCCATGCAGCTTGTGAGCCACAGGAGGGGAAGGCTTTTGCCATAGCCATAAAATCATTATTTTTCCCTCCCTCACAGAAAATTTGGATGTAAATGCAGTGTTCACACACAGATACTGATGGCACC
This sequence comes from Pyrocephalus nanus, assembly GCA_038380795.1. Lineage (NCBI taxonomy): Eukaryota > Metazoa > Chordata > Aves > Passeriformes > Tyrannidae > Pyrocephalus > Pyrocephalus nanus. The sequence goes on along the minus strand of CM076270.1, from coordinate 17,654,417 downwards.
TTCTGTGGCCCCTGGGACAGAGCATGGGCTGTGAGATTTAACCCCTTGTTTTGTTTTTTTTACTACTGTGCTGATGAATTAATAGCTTACCAAAAGAAAAACCTTTACGGAAAACAGGAATTCTGGTTTGAAAAGCCATGGTTGTGTGTGCATTGTTTAAATCAATAGCTTTTTCTTACTAATGGAAGCACAATGAAGTAATCATAAAACCCAGTATCGTGACGAATTGATATTTTTCGTATCAAAACAAATGGAAATCTCAAAGGCTGATTGGATTAAATTGAAGAAGCCAATAATACAGCATTTTTATTTGCTTTTATGTGTGGAAATTCAGTGTCATCTAATTTTTGCAATGTTTTTGTGCAATTTCATGTCTGTTGAAAACAGTGCTTTCCAATCTTCTTCTCCTTCCCCTGGGATAACCCAGTGTTAAGACCCCAAAAACTCACATAATTTTTCAGTAAAAGCAATTACTGGGTTTGCTTTGTTTATGGTGGAGATCAGCAGTACTTGATAGCCTACCGAAATTATCACAGATTCTATTTTTATGTAGTGTGAAATTATTGGAGAATCAAACTCTCGGCCGTGGTGGATGACTCAAGATTGTAGTAAATACTCTGGATGGAGAATTGTACTATGTGTTTCTTCATCCCTTCCTCTTACCTGCCAAACACTTCCTCAGGAAACAGTCAGCAAATGTGCCCCCCACATTCCCAGAGAGCACTTGCAGGCAGGAGCAGCAGGAGCTGGGCTTTAATGGGTCCTTGGTGGCAGTTTCTGGGCAATAAAAAGCGGGTTTGTGTTGGAATAAGACCTTTGAAGTGAGACAACCTGTGATGGTGTGCCTTCTTATCTATGCAATAAATATGTGATTTTTATATTCAGTGACACATGGTTACTTAAAGGCCTCTGGATTGCTGAAGAAAACTAATTTAATTGAAGTCAAACATGAAAATGCTAGGCAGAACCAAATAGAAAGCAATTCAGTATACTCAGCTGATCTTACCCTGGCAAGGGGTTTATTTTTAACTTTACGATTATGGATTTTTATAGTGTCACATCAACATAAAGGGCTTTTCTTCACAGCGAGGACGAACAGAGGAAGTCCAAGTAAATGAGATCCAGTGTCCTTCAAGGAGGCAGTGGTAAACATGTTCTCAAAGACAGAAAAGTTCAAATATAAACTAACTATGCTTGCTGTGGGGAGAGAAAAGAATACATTGATTGTGTTTGAGAAGACAGCTGGTTGAGGACCAAAATCAGTATCGTTATTATCGTTATTCCCAAAGACTGCCACAGTGATATTTCAGAAACCCTGTCCAAACTCACATGGCACAGACAGACAAAAATAAATCTGACAGAGCTAACTTGGTTTAAAATCAGACAGCAGAATCCCTTCAGAGCCTCAGTAGGAAAAGAAAAAAGGTGGGTGGGGGGAAAAGGAAGGGGAGTGTTTAGGGGAGAAGGTTCCACAAAATCTAACAATGACACCGGCTGTGGTTGTTCAAGCGAAACTCCCAGGCAGGCAGGGTGGGATTCTCCCTTCCTGGCTGCCACAGGGAGCCCAAGGAGCTGCTCCACTGTCTGTGCCAGGGTGTCCTCAGGAGCTTCAGATAAAATCAGTACAGAGGCATGAGTCCTGTGATTCAAGCCGCACTTGTTTTCCAGCTAATTGTCATCCTGTTAATGAACACCAAATAGCTTTGCTTTTAATAACAATACTTTAGCATCATGGTCCAAGTGTCAGCCTGAGAAAACATTTTAAACAGCCTATTTTAAGAGGATTAGAAAAAGGAATGCTGTTAGATCACACCAAGTGATAGAAATGCCAAGGGCTAAAACATTAATTAGACTTACTTAAAGCTTTCAGTAACACAATTGAAGTAAGTTCCAAAGTGCACACTCTGCTTTTGATGGTGTGTGTGTGTTCTTTCAAGTGGTCTCATCCTGACGTCTGATCATATAGCTCTTGTATCCAGATGTGTGTTGTTGGTGTCTGATCAAGGACCCAAGAGAGACCAACTGGCCCATACTCTGTGCAGAGGAACTTCACAGCTCTCCATTCCATTCACAGGCGAATGCAGGTGATTTTTGTTCCCGGCCACTTGCGTTCAGATGCTTTCCTGTGCAATTTGCTGAATTAGAAATGTGTCGGTAAGAGTGTAACAGGTCCTGCCCAGCCTCCAAGGGTGGCTGTTAGACATGAGAAAGTAGTGCCACGTAATTTAAAAAAAAAAAAAAAAAAAATAAAAAATTAGTGAGTATGTTCTGCTTTAATATTGTACAGATCAGTTCACTCTAAGGCAGTGCTTTAAGGAAACAACTTTTGCTTTCTCATTTGTTGAGGATGAATTGATACAGCAGTTCCCAGAGCCATTTATTCAATAGATCTGTTATAAATAAGTTGCAGCTATTTGGCTTCTTGTTCAGACTCATTTTAGCTTCTGGACATGCAGTTCCTCCATTCTGCCAATATTTTATGACCAGCTTTTCTTATTGTTATTTTTAACATATTTTGCAAATGGTTCCATGAGCACTAGAACTAATGAAATCTGTTTTTCCAGGACTTTGTATTTCATGCACAATTGACTTTCATGTCAAAGAAGGTGTAGGATCCCACTGAAGCTGTTCCTGAACTCAGTACATTTATACTGGCTGTCCCATCCATCTGTTCCCTAGGAGTCAGGAAGCCAAAGGCTTGCTGAGCCTTACCCATGCAGACAGAAGTTCTTCACTCAGAGGGTGGTGAGGCCCTGGCACAGGTTGCCCAGAGAAGCTGTGGATACCCCTTCCCTGGAAGTGATCAAGGCCAGGTTGGATGGGGCCCTAAGCAATCCAGTCTAGTGGATGACATCCCTGCCCATGGAGAGGCTTGGAAGGAGGGGATTTTTAAGGTCCCTTCCAACCCAAACCATTCTATGATTTTATGATCCATGACAGCATTCTGAGGGTCCCTCTCTTCTACCTGGCCTGTTCTTCCTCATTTCACAAGACTAGTAGGAGCTGTGTTCCTTCCCATCTCATTCACTCTCTTTGATACCCTTGGTTTGAATCCACCAACACATTCGGCCTCATCCTAGAGGATGGACCAGCATAGATAGGAAATTCTGCTCTTTTCTTTCCCCTTCTTTTTCACTTGTTCAATCCACTTGCACAGATTTCCCTGTGCACGTGACTCTTTCCCTCATTTCAGAGACGTTACAGACACATTGCATGCTGTGAGACTGTGAGACTGCACACAAAAAAACATTACCAAGGATCATCAACACCTCTGTCACAAACTGAACAGCTGCAAAGACCTTAAATGACTTCCCTTTTTCCGTCACCACAAAATGTCAGTGGTTTGCATCACTGTAGGACACTGATTAAAGAAATTGAAGCAGGAGCAAGCTTCTCAGTGCCAGGGGTTTCCTTCCCCAAGCATTTGTAATGAAGGGCAGGGAGGTGATCCCAGGAGCATGACATGTTAAATTTAATTAAATGAAGGGAGAATGAAGGCTGAGACCTCCATGTGTCTTATCTAAGCAACTGCCTATGATCCACTGAAATGAGACATCTCTGCATGACTGGCAGAACAGCCATGAGGTGCTGAAGGAGGACTTGGGCAGATGGATCCTGCAGAGCAACTCCTCTGTTGGTTATGTGAGAGAATGATAATGGTGGAAGAGTAAGGCAGCAGTGTCAAATGCTTTGAAGGCTGAAGGTTTGGTTATCCATCATGTGAATTGTCTGTGTGGGGTGTATCCTAGCTTTGACTCATTGATAATGGCACACAAATGCCACCCCTTCCTTATATTCTTTATCCTCTTCTGTGTGCAGAATGCAGAGCTCTGAGCCCTGGAACATGTCAGAGGGACACAGGGAGCTCTGAATGAAGTGAGATTGCCCTTTACCTTGCTAGTGAAGAGTTGAGCTACTTTTTCTCTCTTCAAAGAGACTACAGAGCAGCATAAACAGAAAGTTACCAAGCATGTAGCTGAATTGAGAATCAGAGGTGTAGGAAATCAGCTCCATAAGCTGTCGGTTATGTGCAGCATATTATGTTCAGTGGCATAAATAGGGATTTCAGGAAAGGCAGTGTGAGCGCATACCCAGTCGTCCTCCAGGGCCCCTCCAGTTGGCCATTTCCACATCCATGGTGTTTTAGGGCTGGGAGTTACTCTTCAGCTCCCCCAAACACTGGGAAAGGTCATTCAGTTTGCTTTCTCTGATTTAAACTGCACAGAATAGCACTTATGTCCTTTTGAAAAGCTCACACAACCCAAAATCGGTTCCTCCAGACACAGACTGGCTCACATGGAGGATATTCTCTGAGGAATGTACATCACCACTAGTATTTTTTCCTGAGCACACCAGGAATTTATATGGCTGTTTTATAGTCAGCAAGTTAAAAGCAGAGTTCAGCTGAAACAGCTGGGTGGGCCATTGATCTGAACGCAGATGGAGCATCCTGAGGGAATCAAAGGCAAATTGTCGAATTACCCAGCACCACAACAGGCATGGAAAAGTCAATATGTAGGATGGGCTCTCCCTTAAGAGAGCCCTAATAGAGGCACTGCTCAGGTTGTCATGTTATCCATTGCCTCTGCCCAGGGTTGACACTAAGCTGTATAATTATTATTATTGTTGCAGTGGTAGTATTAAGATATCTTTGTAGGTTTCCATGGATTCGTTTACATGCAGAGGAGATGTTCAGGTCTCACTCATCAGTGTGTTGTAAAGAAAAAGCTGGATCTGTGTCACCTGCACAAGCTGCCTGTGTCTGAGCTGGGTTATAACATGGTCTGCTTCACCCAGTCTGAGCTGCTGTTCAGAAAGCATGTCTGCACATTGTCATCTAGTGCTGCATCACATGGCTTTTCATTAACAGGAGGTACCTAAGTTGCTATCCTAATTAAGTTAATCACTGAGCTTCTGGGTTATGGAAGATCTCTGCAGGTACATTTAGGAACAACAAAGTCACAGAAGAGCATTTGCAGCATGAAGAGGGTTCTGGTTAAGTGGGAGCTTGGCCAAGGCCCAGGTTCTGGTTGTAGGAGGCTTTGGGGCGCCTCATCCCCGGAGAGCCGAGCAGGACCCAGTGCGGGCTCTGGGCTGAGTTTGGTGGGCCTGTGTTCTGAGTCTAGTGATTGGTATCTTAACTTCCTTTTCCCAGAGAATAAAATTCGCTCTGATTCTTTCCTCAGTCTTGATTGTATCCCAGATCAGTTAGGGTAATGGCAATTAGTGAGGGTCACCCTGGTTTATGGAGGCAGTGCCAAAGTTATTTTTTGTGCCTTCTGCCCTGTGAATGTTTTGTGATTCCTCTGCTACCCTGGATGTCTTGTTCATTTTGTTTCATGTCCACCAAAGGACTTTCTTTTCTCTGATATGATCATCTTCTGCATTTACTTCACTTTTCATCATCCAGAACACTTTGTAGCAGGAGTGGGGTTTTCCATAACTTGGCTAGTTGAAACAGTATTTCCTTTTGTCTGTTTAAATCTTCTGCCAGATCTGAGGTTATTTTGAGTGGCCTCAAGTGTTTATGATAAGAGAAAAAGGTGAATGACAGCTGCTTGTCAACCTCTCTGTGTATCCTCATCAATGCATAATAAATGCATTAAATTATCAAGCTGTTTAATGAGGATTTCAATCTACATTCGTGGGAAAACATTTTAAGGAGGTCAGAATTTATTACAGAATTGGCCCCAAGTCCGGTGTACTTGGAATAAAAATCTGACAGGAAGAAAAAGGAAAGTTTTGTGTTGGGTAACTAATTCAGGCACATGCTTTTAACAAGTATCCATTTCTCCCATCCTTCAAACTTGGACCAGAGCCAGAGATGCTTCAACAGCAGCAGAAGCCCCATTTCTTACAGGAGGAGTGTGCCAGCATCTCAGGGTAACAAAAGCCTTTTTTTAGTTGTTGTAAATGAATTTTTAAAAAGAAGGAGCACGTGTAGTTTCCTCTTTGTTTTTCCTAAGCATAGCTGCATTCAGAGAGCAGTAACCATTCCAGTTCTCAGCTAATATTTTCTTTAACATGCATTTTTGATCTCCCTTCCGTAAGCATGATGACAGCCAGGGGCGGATGCAGATGTGCTCAGTCACTGATGTATCCAGCTGAGAGTCTTGAGAGGCACAAGGCACCCAAGCAGGTTTTCTTTTAAGGTTTTATAATGCCGGCAAATTCAAAGGTGATTTATGTTTGATTCATATAAATTATAAATACTTTTATTATACGTACATATTAAAATTGGATTAGTGAGATGGGAGATGAAAGACATTTCTCAGCTTCTTGTACACACTCTCACAAGCCTCCAGATGAGGGTCAGATGAAGTTTAAATGTCCATAAGTAGTGTAGAGGTGACTGCCAGGGAACCACACTCGACTGGCAGAGGTGGAAGATCCCAGCAGATATTAGTTTCTGCTGTGCTTTACTTTATAGCCCTAAATAAGGGCTATATTCTGCTTGGGGTTGTTTAGGTTTGCAATGCTGGCACAGAGTGAAGATGCCACACAGACCAGTGAAAATGCTGATGTCCACTGTCTGTCCTATCCCTATGGAATGATGGTGGAGGGTGCAGGATAGTCCCTAGCCTTGTATTTGTAGATTGCTGCTGTGTTACGCACTGTCAAGTGTAGCCTATGGGGATATCCATGGGGATTTAGCCAAATTGTTGGACTGGGAAAATTCGCTCAATGTGTCTTATCTAAAAACAGTGTTGGTGAACAGCAGAGGGATGGGGGGGTTTCAAGCCATAGGTAGGATGGCTTCTCCATCAGGCAGCTTCCCAAAGCAGATAGATTTTGTGGCAGATTTTCCATGCTGGTCACAGTCATTATGCAATTTTACTTTAAAGACTTCTACACAAATAATAAATCAAGTCAGTAATATGTAACGTGTATAGTCCACAAACAAACATAAGTATGTTTATGCCCGTTAGAAAATATACTCAGACATAATTGAGAAAGGCCCAAGTACTGGACAAGGTCTTTTACTCTTTTCAATCTCTGTGAAGTGCAGCAAACTCAGCTAGTGGTAGTTCAGTAGTAGGACAACTATAACTTAGGTCATGATGTCTCAGGGTTTTGACTCATTCTAGTTTTGAACTGATCCTCTTCATAAGGCTTTCAACACCAAGTCAAGGATCGGAACACTTGACCTCCCAGTCTGGTGCCATGTTTGCATCCATCCATTCAGAAGTCTTTCTCCTTGTTTGGTTTTCTGTGGTCTAATATTTACCTCTTGATGTAGAGCCAGCACTACCCGGGGGGTCACAGGTGGGCTCCAGCCAAGCAAGGCTCCCAAGCCCAGAGAATTCAATGTTTTTATCCCAGTGTGGTTATAAGGCAGTGTATGCTTAGCAACCCTTAAAAAAAAAAAAACCAGCAAACAAAAGCTTTATAAGTGACTTTGTGTTTTAAAGCAGCAATAGTCAAATGAGGCTCAGGATTTTTGAAAATCCAGCTTTATCTAAATTTTTATCTTTGGACCAGGTGAAAAGTTAGTGGTGTTTAACAGAAGAGGTGCTGTCAGATGAGACAGGAACTAAAATTTGCTGCTGGGATTATTATTGTAGTATCTACCAGGGAGCATGGGTTCCTTTTCCTTAACCATTGCTAAAATTTGCTTCTTTTGAAGCAGGCACCTGGGAAAAGAAGTACCATGTGGTTATTCCTGCAATAAATCCCCATGCACTGAAGTACTGACGGAGTGCTGTGTTTTACCCACCATCTTTCTGTTTCTAGAAGTGTTTTGTAATGTCTTAATATTAGTTTAGAGTAACTGTATATAATATATCCCCATTTCATCTATATTAAAATAGTAATTGATTTTAATTTGCATATTATCCCACTCACAGACATGCATGTTATTGTCTCTGTGTCCATTCTTTCCACTCCCAGCTATCAGAGACACATAAATGCTGCGTACCTCAGGTTGGATATGAACACTGTCTTCACTCATCTCTACCTGTTTCTGCCTTTGATACTGGTTGCATGGGCAGGAATGTCATAAGCAAAATATTTTTACAAAGACACAAGTTATTTTCTGATGGCATTGAAGGACAGAAAGCTGGAGATTAAGAGCTTTATACAGACTTGGATATTTCTGCAATAATAAATAGGAGAACTTTGCCTCTCTGGAATATTATCCCCACAGCTGGTAATTTTTATCCTCCTTGTTCCTTTGGGAAAACCCATGTGTCAGATTCTCAAGATGCTTAGATGTCCAAGGACCATGTGTCTTAGATACTCTATACTGCAAAAATGCAGTGGCAAGCATAGATCCAAATGATCCAATTAACCCAACAAAAAATGGTTTGTCTAGAGGCTATTTTGAGCAGAGGGCAGCACTAAGGAAGGAGATAAAAAGCCATCATCAGTTCTGTCCCACTGACACAGCTTTTGCAAACTCAAGCAAGGAATTTTAGTCTTTAAAACTATGCAGTGTGGACGCTCTTTGAACACAGAAAGTGTCAAAAATAGACACAAACAATGAGGTTGTTCACTTTTTTTTTGCAGACAGTGAAAATGCATTTAATTCTGAAGAGATAATCATTCACTGATGTTTTTCTCAATTAAAATAATGCTGCAAAGAGCCTGACTTGGTGACAAATTGGTTCATAGTATATTTTGTAAGTAAGGAAGAAGTTGGAATATGTGTATTGAAAGGTATAAAGGCTTCATTATTTTCAGCTCTTGGCAGTGTGTGTTGGAGACAAGGGAAGGACATTGATGTTGAACTTGGGCAGGTTAATGTGCAAACTGTCAGCTGCCTACTGCTTGCTGAAATGGGGGAGAGTGAAAGTCAACCTCGGTGACTCTGATCAGAGTGGTATTGCTGGAGATGTGACAACCTGCATAGGCATGTCCTGAGTGGATCCATTGCTTGTCTCATTCATGCCATGTCCCTGCAGCTTGTCACCAGCCCAGTACATGGACATGCAGCCAAGGCTTTAGGGGGTTACCTTGGCCCTCTGCTGTTCATCTGCAGCTGGGAGAGCTCATTTCTGCATAACCAGCTGTTCACTTCTGCTGGGGGAAAGGAACACTTTTCTTTCTCGAGTGAGAAATGCCTTTTCTGCACAGGTGTGTAATGTGCATTTATCCAGAGTGTATATTGCAACTGCCAACGATATTGTAAGATACTTCTGAATTTATTTTACTCTTTGAGAAGTAGAGCCCTTCATGTCTTATTGAATAAACCTGGAAAGGAGCAGACGGTCTTAGCAATTAATATTACTGCCTTTCACGTTCCCGTCAGTGATAGCTGTGGTGTTTATTGGTTTGCCTTTAAATGCAGCCTTTCTTAAAGGGAAAAAATTCATCTCACAAAATTTCATTTATTCAAAAGTTCAGCCTACTCTACCTCAGTTATCCCAACTCCTACTACAGTGAGAGATGAGTGGCTCCAAAGAAGAGCTCAGCTCATGCTAAAGAGAGAGGTGCCTTCTCTTTCTTAAGTGAGGACTGAGCTGCCAGATCAGACTTGACTCCCACTTGATGAATCCCGCCCACACATCTTCCCAGTCTTTATCTCACAGAGAGGTTGTGCTGAAATCTGTTTGATAAGAGCCTGCTGGGGCAATATTTGCAGTTCATCATTTGCTGCAAGTCTGTGGTTGTAGCACAGATATATTTAGAAGGTGATTAAAATCTCTTGTCAGCTCAGATCCAGGGAAAACACACAGGGAAAATAATCTAAAGATTCACATCTCTTGTGTTTGTTTATCCCACCCTGGATGCAAACAGAGCAAATCCACTGCACAGCTCTTTGTTCTCTGACAGGCAGGTTGGAGGTGTACAGGGGACAGGGTTGGAATTTGATGGATGCTGAAGTTTGAAAAAAAAACATTAAAACTCTGGCCTTGGTGCAGCTTGTCTTTCAGTCACACACAGACACAGAGCCACAGTTGCATACAGGCTTTGGGTATCTCCTGTCATGCGTGTGCCTGTGCACCACTGGAGCCCATTTGACCTTGTCATTGCCACACAAACCTTGGCACACCTTAGTAACCAACTCCTGCTCAGCTCCACCTTTGGAGCAGGGCTGCACACACAGCACGGATGCAGTCCTGCTTGTGCAGCCCAGAGGGGCTGCCAGGCCTCCCTCACCCCGAGCACCTGCCCCTGCTGTTGCACTGCCCTTCCTAACGTGGAAATTCCAAACCTAAACAACAGAGGAGCTGCCAAGCAACTGGCTTGCATGTCAGCTGTGGTATATGTTGTGTTAGGGCATTTAATATCCCGGGATCTGTGAGGGATCTGTTGTGTGACGCCTGGATTCCCTTCCTGAGCAGGTGTGAGCCACTTGGCTGCAGCTCCCTCCTCGCTGTCTTGCTGCCAGGCAGAAGGAAATATCTCAGTGGGCTCATCCTAGGGGGGAGTGCTGACTCCTGTTAATGCTGCAGCCTGTGCACAGGCTTTGCTTCTATATCCTGCCAGTCATACAGACTATTTTGTCTCCTTTGTTCCCCAGCTCCATGTGACTCTTGTCTTTGCAGAGTTGTATGAACTTGAGTTCAGGGGTGTCTTAAGGTTTGCACAGATCCGTTTCTGAGGGACATCAGGAAGGTAACAGAGTGCATCAGGATCATCAGAGCCTCAAGTGGTTTCTTCACTAGCCCTATTTTGGAGAGAGCTGGGGCGGGGGCTGGGGAGGGTCTTGGTGCTGTGCTTGTGACACTCAGACTTGTTGCTGTCACCTTGGGTGACACCTGTTGGACCCCAGTGGGCATGGTGCTCATTGGGAGGGCAAGCAGAATATCCAGCTTCCCACTGTTCTTTGATTGAAGGTCACCTCTCCCCTCTGGGAAGTTTCCTGCCAGGGAACATCCTCCACTCCCTTATTTTGATGGCTGGATCCAGTCCTGCTTGACTTAGGTAAAAGCAAACTATCTGAGAAAACTGTAAAAACAGAAGAGGGGGAATGTGCAGAGGGAAAAATAGGTGCAAATAATTACACCTCTTTGCCACTCAGAACACTGTCAAATGAAAATGTTGGCCAAGTCCTGGCAGAAGAAGTACAGTTTATCTCGAGTGACTGGAGGTGCTTCCTCCTGGGGCCTCTCACTAGCAGAGTTGTGTTCCAAAACAGATTTTCATGCAACAGCAACTTTCTTTTACAGGAAAATGTTTCTGCTTTCACAAAAAGCTTCCTTTTTCCCTAACACAAGAAGCAAGGGGTCTGCTGTATGTCCCAGCTTAAGGTAGGCTGACTTTTCCTCCTACCCAAAGGCAGCTATTGTAGAAATTCAGTCAAATCCTCTATTAGCTGCCTGCTTTCACTGTTGTTTCTGGTGTGTCAGTTCTATCAACTAATCCATCTCAGGAGGCTTCAAAGACATTTGCATCTGTGCATTGAGTACTTAATTAAGCTGAAGAAGATGAAAATTAGTAAAGGAATTATTAGGTGAACTAGTAAAGGGGGTAGCAGCAGTGCACTGTGTTGAAAGAAGAGATCCTGGGCTGGAGGGAGGTCCCAGTTGTGGTTCTCAAGACAGGCCTAGATCCCATCCTGGTTAACAGCCCCATTAAAAACTGGCACAAATGATGGGAAATGCATTCATGAGATTAATTGGTGACACGGTGCTGGGAAAAGTTGTCACTATTGAAGAGGATATAGGATAACCATGATAACCAAAATAATAGAAATAGGGTGAAATTCAATATTCCAGAGTGAGGCCTACAGCTGGGAATTAATTGGTTGGAAGTAGCAAAGGGGAGAATAGGGGATGTAGCAGTTGGTGGCAGAAAGCCTGTGAAATGCTAATGGGATGCATTCCTAAAAAAAAAACAAGTGCAGTTCTTGCGGTATTCACAGTGTTATTGCTAGTGAAGAAAAGGAGATGTTGTTTGTAGTTCTGACTACCCACAGCTAAGAAAAGTTAATGCCAAGCAGAATAGGTGAAGAGAAGAGCTAATGGAGCAATCCAGAGGACTGAAGAGTCTGTCAGGTGTAAAGGGGGAAAATACCTTTGTTTGTGTAGCAAGGCAGCATGGATAGTGAGGCAGTGTGGGACTTGGTGTATAAATGTCTTGGAGAGTGAACACCAGGAAATAAAAACAGCAGTTGAAACTATAGGACCATATTGGCAAAGACCAAGTAGATAAAGAATGAACTTAGACCAGAAATTGAGAAAAGGAGTCCACCCATCAGAAGAGGTGCTCTGGACCAGCCTTCCAAAAGGAATGAGGCCAAAATCTCAAACTGCTGTTATGCTGGTCACTGAGCAGGTTTAGGAGAGTATAAAATCAATGCTTGCACAGCAGAGCTGTTACTTGTTTCATTGGCCTACAACATCTCTTCAGTCCCGTGTTCCCACACATTTCTCAGCACACAGTCCCAGGACACCATGTGCAGAGAAGAGATCAGTCAGGTGGCTCTTTGGAGCAAATCCTAAACATTTTGAAGTTGTACTACCTAAAAGCATCATAATTCTTACATCCTGGCACACTCATCTCACCGTTCATCCTTTGGCTTCTAGGTAAAAGCTAATTTTATCTCCATTTCTTTGGGCTTTTTCTTTGCAATCTGAGTCTTGGTTTGTCCTGATGCCTTTAGCTCACAGCCACTGAAGAGGGGGGTGTTGGGAGGGATGTTGTAGATGGGAGTGATCCAGAATACAGCGGGGAGGGACTGCGCTCTCCAGGGTTTTCCAGGACTGGGGAAGCAGCTACACTAGAGCAGCAGTTTCACAGGAGTGTGAAGCTGTGAGGAGAGAGGTGACCCTTTAGGAAAATGCCATCAGGATTGCTGCATGCAGGGCTGTCTGCACATGGAGCTTAAGTCAGTCTTTCTGTGGGTATTTCCTGAGGCAGCACCCAGCTAAGGTATGAACCAGAGTATGTCACTGCTGTTGGATTGCTATCAGCTCTTCAGCACAGCTATGGGTAGTACTTAAATTAGTAATGAGTAATAACAATTTTATAAATAAAATATCATCGCAATTGCCGAAGTGAATAAAATAGACATGAATGTATTAGATTTGGATTTTAATGGCATAAATCTGTTGCTGAATTATTCCCTTCTAATAGTAGATTGACTGCAAGAACACTGGAGAAGCAAATTGGTACTGGGAAGTGCAGCAGTGTATTAGATGGGAACTCAGCCCAGGAAAATACTGAGCCTCAGACCAACAGGTCTGGCACCTAGAGGGAGTTCTGCTCTAGTAGGCATCCTCATCCTATTTTTTTCCCTGCTTTTTCTGAGGTTCAGGACACCACAGAACCAGCTAATTTTCCTCTGCTGTTCTTTAGTCCAGCCTTCTTGAAACATGGCAGTGGTGTTAGTGGTGAGCATATTTCCCTCAGTCTTCTCTTACGACTGAATTCCAGATGTAGGTAGAGGTGGTTGCCCAAGGTCTTTATCAAATCCAGTCATCCAGTGCTAAACCTGCCTTTAGGAACAGCTTCAGTCTTAACATCTGATTTTGGAATTAATGGCATCATCTGAGCCACATGTTTTCCTCCCTCATCTCTTTCCGGTTATGTGTAAGACTTTTTGTGCTGCAGTTTTCTGCCTAAGGCTTTATAATAATATTCTGATTGAAAGTAATTCAGTCACCTTTCTCCATCTCTCCTATTTCTTCTAGCATGCCTCTCAAATTTGTTGTGTTTTGAAGAAAGCCTGCTCTGCTGCATGCCTAAAGAGCATTTGTGTGCTCTTCCTTCAGTGACCTCTTTATTCCCTCCTACATCCCTTCCCCTTCCATCATTATATTAGTGGAAGGCACCCCAGTGTGTTCCAGATGTTGAGTGATCAAATGGTATCAAAGAGCTTGGATAAAGTACTTGGGGGTGGAGGGAGCGACAAAGGAGAAACTCAAAACTTTTTATCTTCAGAGAGAAACTGCCGGTCCCTGCCGTGCTGTTCACAGCTTCCCAATTTGAATCCAGAGTTGTGAAAACGTGGAAACTGTGAAAATATGAGCTGCGAACACTGGGAAGCTGTGAAGCGGGGGAATGGGTAGGGACTTACAATCTCTCTTGAATGCAAAGGTTATAGATTCTGGTTGAAAACTTAATTCTCTGAAAAGTTTTTGTCACTACAACAGCAAGAGAAACAGCGGCCAAGGTGGAAGAATTGTCTTGGTTGTAAAAACCTTTCATTTCTTTGCTCATAACTTTCTATCATTTTTGTACCCGAGGCAGACTTTTCCAGACCTAGCCTCTGCCAAACTGCCTTTGAGCAAAGCTGGTTGTCTTGTTTCTGAGCCTGAAAGTGATAGGCAATGATAATAATAATAAAAAACCAGCAGACTGCCATTTCATTTTATTTTTCTTTTGAATACTTTGCAGCAAGGGTGTGAAAGGTGGTGTTTCATGTAGAAGCGGCCTTGGCTGAGGAGCTGTGCCTTGCATTTGCTCAGGGAAAATTGAGTTTGATTTGTCTGGAGTACTGGTATTAGAAAGTCACCTCCTGGGTGTTGTGAATCCCTTAGCCAGCAGTGGGGAGGAAGGACTCACCTGTTCAGTGGCCCCTGGAGAAAACTTTCTGGAAGTGGGGAAGCCTAGCCATGGATTTAGCAGGTGACTCACAGAAAGGTATCTCTGGCCAGAACTGTCAAATTCCTGAGGCTGACAGAAGCCAAGAACAGCTCTAGTTTTTCCAACACAGGTGCACAAAATCTGTTACTTCCTTGTGACTCAGAGTGGAAACAGGTTCATCCTTTCAGAGGGAAGCATCCTCTGCAGAGCCTCCTCAGCTGTCTGTGTACCTTCTCCCAGGGATGGGAGTGCAGAGAGGACTCCTGGAGCCAGAAGTGCTTTACAGCTGCAGCACTGGCTCCTGGTGAGCCCTTTCCCTCCATCCCTGCCATTCCTGAGGCTGACGAAGCCACGTGCTACAGTGCATGAATAAAGTCAGAGGTTGAGCCTGCTGATGCTGGCATGGAGAACGTGGTGTCAGCAGAGCTTGGGAGCCTTGTGGATGTGTCGAGGGTGTGACCTGGGTGAAACTGCCTCCACGTGCTTGTGCCCTGCCTCAGCTAAGCTCTCTAACCTGGGAGCCAGGGCAGACCCAGCAGTGGTGGGCCAAAATACATCCAAATGGACCTGCTGGGTGCTCACTGTTAACTTCTGAGAGAAACAGCTGTATTACTAGAGACTTCTGACCAGATTACCTGAGGCTGCCCCACCCACCATGGCTACAGATAACGGGGTGCTTCCCAAAAATAAATAATTCCTTCTACCTGAAATCAAGGTAGAAGGGCAGATTCCTGAATTGTGCTTCAGCAAGCTGTTTATCCCAAGGCCCTGTATATCTTTTATCTATGAACACGTCCAAACACATTAAAAGGTTGGATATCAGCAGATAAGGAGTGTTAAGGAAAAGATGCAGTGTTAGTTGGAGGTCTTGGCTGACACTGTGCTGAGGACCAGGGCAGTTGGCACAAGCTTCTGTGCATCCTTCTTGACAAACCTTACTTCTTAGTGCCTTCTATTGCTGCAAAATGGGCATTTAAATTCCCTGCCAGCTCAGCCATTCATCACAAACACATTTAGACTTAATTGCTAATTAATTTTCCCTAGCTAGTGTAGATTTTTTTTTCTCAGTGTGTGAGATCTAGAAGAACTTTCTGAGAACCAGCCACAAAAGGAGTTGTCTGTAATTGGTGTGCTCTCACTTGGGGGAGAAGTAACAGTTCATCAGCCCTTAATTAGCTGGACTTTTTTGAGAGCAGTCTCCAGTTTTTTGACAGGAAGATATACATCTTGTTTTTCCTGTAGCAATACAAAGAAAGTAATTTTACCTTGAATTGACAAATTGGACTGTGTTGGTGTTTTCTTCCTTGTGATGATGAGTGCAAAGCTGCATGTTGTACCTGGACTGAAGAGCAATTAGTTCAGTTAGTGTCGCTTGTCACAGAGAAAAGACCACTGATTATACAAGAAAGAGAGTTTGAGCTCAGTTTAATTAAATTGTGAATGGGCTTCCAGCAGTGTTTGATACGTTAAGACACAGAGCAGCTTTTATACACCTCAGCAACATCAGAGAAACTTTGTATTTTGTGTTTGTTGGAGGTGAGTGCCATTTTTGTTCATTGTACAGGTAGGAAGGCTCTGGCAACAGAAATAAAGCCATCTCAGATTACTCAGGTTGGGAAAAGTATCCTGCCAGGACAAACTATCAGCCTGGCAGTCATCTGCTTGGCTTGTGAGCCCTGGGTGAGCCCCCTGGGGAGATGCTGCAGGTGCCCTTGCAACAAGATAAGGTGGCACTGCAGCAGGATGAGCCCCGAGTCAGCTCACAGCAGTGTCAGAGCAAATCATCCTCTTGTAGTTCTGTTGGTGGAGTAGCCAGAACCTCCCAGGAGTGGGTGCACACAGTTGCTGTGCTGGGCTCTCAGGGTTAGGGTGAGCACTTTGCAGCAGCAGAAAGGCTGCTGGGTCAGGATTATCAGGATGAGTCCTGTGTGTGTGTGTTGCCAAGGTTGTCCTGCCCTGGGAGAGAGGTCCTCTCTGGCAGCTGGGGCAGGGGAGTGGGAGCTGGGACCTGGAGAGAGGGCAGGGCTCAAGTCACCCTTTGCTTGAGGTTGCAGAGGAGAGGCTTTGATAAGCTGTGTTAGGATGGCACATGCTGCAGCATCTCTTCTTATTAAACTGAAGTCTTTAGCAAAATACTTGTTGATGAGATCAGCTTTTGACTTTTTTTTCTATTAAGAGCACCCCATTACAAGGTCATTTTATAAGTGGCTTAGGGGCCTTGACAAGCCTGGTGTCTGTAGGGAGAAATCCGGTTTCAGTAGGGAAGGTGTAGAAATACATTCAGAGCAGTCATTTGGGAGACGGAGGGATCCCAGGACAAATGTTTGGAGATATAAACTGCTAGCCTGGTCAGGTTGAATAAGAATCAATTTCTTCCAAAAGTACACTTGGATACCAGTTTTTATTCAACATTTTAGAGAACATATTTTTATTGTCTCCAGAAGTGATTCAGACAGACTTCTGCTAAGACCTAATTTACTCACGATCTTTTAAAAGCACTTAATTTTTTAATTATTAAGCAGCACACAATTGTGGCTGGAGGGCCTGGCTATTAATGCTTAGTTTCTCTTTGTTAAAATAGTACATGAAGTTTTGGTATTAGCAAATCTGTGGTGAAGATGCAAAGGGTCTTTTCACTGGTTGATTCAGTTGTTGAGTTTTAGCTTCGAATCTGAGAAGCCAGTGAGAGATTATTACTGTAGGAAAGCTTGTATGGCCCTTCCAGTCTGTGAATATAAACAAGATGATGGAACTGAAGTTTAGTAGTTCTACAATTTTAGAGGTCTTTAATTGTAGTCAGTGCCATTCCCTAAAAAAGCACTTTGTTTAATAAAGTTTTGTACATGCAATATGCATTTTTCAGAAGCTTTTTACTTTCCTTATATGCCTAGCACAGTGGAGTTAATTTATACATGCTGTTTGATTTTAATTGAGTAACAGTTTCTCTCCAACTAGAGCTTATCATACATCACCAAAAAAAATAATAGTAATTTAGATTTAGAGAACAGTATAATCAGGTTTACTTCAAAAAAGCCTTAAAAAATACAAATGTAATTGAAATGAAAGTTATTATTTAAATTATTTTGCTTCTCACTGACTTAAATGATGATTGAAGTTGCTCACATAAATCAGTAAATTGAATCAGGCCAGTCCTGCTACGAGTTCCCCACTGTGCATTCTCAGCCTGAAGGTAGCTGGCAGTTGAGAGGATGGAAATACCTAAAGGTGTTGGTAAGGGAGGAGTCAAATCTGTCATCTTTACCCTGCTGTACGTACAAGAGAGTCACGTTTCTGTCATATCTATGACTGCTGAACTTGGGCTGTAAAGCCATTTAGTTATTTATACCGAAACAAAAGCAGGATGCACATCCAAGAAAGCAAATGGGATAAGAACCTCGGACATGATAATGTTGGCCTCAGTTCATGAACACTTGGGCACAGCCCTGTCTTGAAATCCACAGAAAGATGTGCCTGTTCCTGACACAGCTCCTGGGACTGGCACGTGCTTTGCAGGCTGTGCCTCGGAGCCAGGCTGGCTGCTGTGGCCAGGGCTGGCAGGGTGGCTCTGGGAAGGTCTGGGACTCTTGGAGGTGGCAGCCCTGCTTCATCTCCCCAGGGCTTTGGAAATGACATGTGGCAAGTTGTGGTATAAGTTAGGCAATGCCAGTTGTAAAGAAAACCTGTGAGTAGTACTGTGATACCTTCTGCACCCAAAGAGACTCAGTTTTGGTTCAAGGTGAGGCTGACAGAGACCCAGAGTCCCAGACCATGGTTTTTGGGCACTGAGGGGTTCCTCCTTCAATCTTCTCAGCTAAGTCTCAAGTCTAAGAGTCTGGTAAGGTTGGTTGGAGGAAATGCTCCACTAGGGCCCTTCTTTTTTCTCTGGGTATTCAGCTATGCTGCCAAATGACACAGCCTGTTGGATTCCAGCTTCTCTGGAATACATCATCTCTCCTTTTTCCTGTTTTTCAGGTTATTTCCAGGATTTGTTGAACAAGTCAGAAAAGGCCCTTTATGATGCTTTTCCAAGCATGTATGGAGAATTGTACACTCAGAATATGAAGGTCTTCAAGGACTTGTACAGCGAGCTGCGCCGCTATTACCGGAGCTCCAACATCAACTTGGAAGAGGCTCTCAATGAGTTCTGGACACGCTTGCTGGAGCGGCTCTTCAAACTGATGAATCCCCAGTACCACATCACAGACGAGTACCTGGACTGCATGGTGAAACACGCAGAGCAGCACAAACCCTTTGGGGAAGTTCCCAGGGACCTGAAGGTGAAGGCAACCCGAGCCTTCATCGCAGCACGTTCCTACGCACAGGGCTTTCTGGTGGGCAGCGACGTGGTCAAAAAGGTGTCTCAGGTATGCTGGGGTTCTCCCTTCTCCTCCATCCTCAGCTTGGCAGGAGCTGATTAACAACTGCTGTTGGGGAGGGGGGGTTATTTCCCCTTATGTTTTCATTACAAAGCAGGCAGGTACTTTTCTGTTTTATAAAACAAACTACTTGAGGGTCACCCCTTCAGTGGAAGGGAGCAGCAAGCCTGGACTTGTACAAGCTCTGAAAGCAGCACTGAGGCAGCGAGGTGTAACTCACCACAAACCAGTTTTTACCTGATTTTACCCTATGTAGCAGAGTGCCAAGGAGATGTCAGTCTCCCAGGCTGACATTCCATTGCTTGCCTAGATTCCTTGTGCCTCCCTGACAGGGAAGTGCTGTGCCTCTAAATCACTCTGCCTTGTTTTCCTCCTTGATGGTGATACGCTGCAGGGTGTGCAGAGGTGGATTGCCAGGAGTGTGCTGGGAATACACACGGAGGGATGTGTTTCAGCAGTCAGTGGTGGGACTGCTGTGTCTGTTTATGGAGCTGTGTCTATTTGTACAGCTCCTGTGTACAGAGAAGGGGGAGTTTGTAAAGTGCATTGGGATCTTCAGGGATGAAAGGTGCTATATAAATGTAAATTAACATGACTGAATCCAGGGTTCCAGAAGGTAGGAAATTGTCTGTATTCTTTGCTGCAGAAGCAGCCTTTCAGAGCCAGAAGAAAGTGATTGTCCTGAAACAAGATATTCAGGCTTTTCACGCAGGTATCAAGGAGAAAATCCATACTGCAAAAATGGCTTGCGTAGTGCATGGGGAGATGGGAATCAGCAGGTGTGACAATCAGGGCGTGATTAAACTGTGAATGTAAAGATACAGGATCACAATTCATTTTCTCACAAGGTAATGCGTGGTAATGCGTAGCAGAGGATGGTACCACAGTGCAGCAAATCCAGACTTTGATCTCTGGAAGAAACATTAATGTGGTAACAGTGACAAATGCTTTAATTTATCAATGTGGGACTATAAAACTGTTCAGCTACCCAAAAGCCTTTGTACATCTCATTGACATCACACTCTCCTGACACTTAAGGCAGATAAAAGAGGAGAATGATGTCATTTCAGGGGAGCAAAAGTAAAATACTTTTAATAAATCCTCGGAATGGCAGAGATTTCGAGCTCTATGGGCATGATCCTGCCTGTAGCTGAGATTGGTGGGTAAAGGCTGGCAGGGCAACTGCAGGCTTCTGACCCATTGGATTTTGATTCCGGTCCCCCCTTTCTGAAGTTTCCTTCTCTTGGGCATCACTCATCAAACAGGATGTGGGGAACAGGATGAGTCACAGATCCTCCTTTTCCCTCAGCCTTTCCCCAGTCCATTTCTTTAGGATGGAGGGTCTTTCAAGAGGGTTCCCAACCATTCCTCTCTCACAGGAGCCCTCTGTAGGATTGCAGTTAGCCTGGTGTGTTGCTGTTGTAGCACAATCTGCATGAACTGGGTAGGGAAACCTCAGCACAGCCTCCCTGAGAGCTGATATTGTAATGAGGACCAAAACTGCCCCATTTCCCCTGTCTTCAGGCCCTGTACTTCAGGCAAGAAGGGGTAAGAGTGCTGAGGAGAGAAACCCATTTTACAGATGCCTTGGTAGCCCTCAGCTGTGTCTCAAACAAAAGGCCTAGTTTACCCAATTTGCTTTATTAGTTGTGGATTTACACTTGTGTCAAATGGATGTGACGTGCTGGACTCAACCCACAACTGGTGCCCTGGTTTTAGTCATTTTTTATGTTTCTTTATACTTACAATGTTAGAAGAAAGTGTATAAGACTTTTATTAAGGTCAAAAACTGTGGTTTGACTTTCCTGTCAGCTGGTAGCAGTAAGTCTTTGAAACTGGCTCTTTGAGCTGAAATTTCATGGGGAGCGCTGGTGACTGTTTCGGTCACGAAGTCTGAGGAAGTCAGGACACTTGAAAATAAATTAACTAGCTTTGGACTTCAGAAAAAATTAGATTGCTTTGGTTTCATTTATTTGAAAATCCCAGAAAAACTGTGGATTTCTAATAAAACCCTCCTGGTTTCAGCTTCTTGGATACTTCCAGTTCAGTGTATCAGTATATCCCCTACATCCTGTTGTTGTTTCGGGCCCTTGTGCAGAGTCAGGGTTACTGGGCACTCTAGAGGAGGACTGATGCTGTTTGCCAGATTTCATGGCTGTCTTAAAGTGGGGAAGAGCCTGCCCTGACTGAGCTACAGGCATGGATTTCAGGAGATCTCTTTAATCCCTGCTGTGCCTCCACTGTGCCCAAGGGGTGTTTCTTCCCCAGCCTTCAGCTGCCTTGATCTCAGAGGGAGCCATTGCTTCAGGCAGCCCTTGGCCAGGGGCTGGTAGTCACCCAGGGATAGGAATGGGAGCCATGTGGTGGGAGCAGGCCCTCTGTGTCCTGCTGGGCATAAATAGTGTGAGGGCAGACGGGGAGAAAATGGCAAAACCATTTTTCATCTTTACTGCCATCCAGGCTTTCAAAGCAAAGTCACCCTGACAGACTGCAGGCTCTGACACCAAGTTCTAAAACTTTTGATGCTGTGGCTGCTGCCACAAACCTGCCCCAGCACTGACAGCAGTGGGAGCGCTGCCATCTGGGATGGGACCCGTGGTTGGTGTGGCCCTCACAGCCCAGGTGGCCTGGCAGGGCTGGGGATGGATGTGCAGGCTGGCACCAGCCCTGGCACACAGCGAGGGGTTGCCATGGCCACTCCCGGGTGGGGGTGTTGGGGCAGCATCTCTGTGTTCACATGTAGGTTCTGTGTTTCTGTAGCTGTGCTTTCAGAACAAAGTGCAGGTTTTTGTTTAAGCTGCACAGTGCCAAGTGCATTTTTCGTTGCCTGCATGAAGTATCAGCAGCCACAAAATCCCCAGTGACGGGCACTCAGAGAAGGGGCTTCCCCAGGGATGCCACCTTGTGCTGCTTGCCAGGGCGAGAGAAAACAAATATCCCAGTTCTGTTCCGGATCCTGTTCGTTGGTTGTGAGGTTGGCAGGCACCCAAAACCAGCATTTGCTCCAATTCCAAGCATCATGTGAACAGGAGAAGGCCTTGTGCTGGGAGACTTGCTGCCTGCCAGCTGCTGCTCAGGGATCCACACTGGTGCGAGCAGTTGCCGTGTTCAGCAGCGAGAAGGTGCCCCTGGGAAATATGTGGTGGAGGTGAACAGAAATACCGGGGGGGAGGAAAACTGAGATGGTAGAAATGGCAAGGACTGAGCATGACCCCTTAAAAAAAAAACAAAACAAAAAAACCAGAAAATCATCAGGGAGATGCAACATGATAAACAGGAATGTCCTGGCTGGTTTTGTTCCTTGTATCACATGGCGATACTGCTGAGGCATCCAAGTCTTAGGTGAGGACTGCTGCACAGGGCACTGTGGGGACAGGTAGCAGAGGTGACCCTGTCTGCACCAGGATGCCCAAAAAGGGCAGTGGGATTGTGCAGGATCCTTGCAGCCATGCCCATGCTGCCCTGGCAGACAGGGAGCAGAGCTGCCCTGGGCATGGCAAAGAATGTCCAGAGCCCCAAAATTCCCCTCACAGCCCTGACAACCTGTGAACGTTGCAGCAAAGTGCAGGAAGAGTAAAGAAATATGTTCTAATTCCAAGGGCAGGGAGGGGAAGTAATTTGAAATTAATTTTGCTCGTCAGTCAGAAAATTGTTTATTGTGACAATCTTTCCTTTGCTGGGTCTGCATTGGTTCTTGTTTCTAAATTTTAAGTTTCCTCAAGGTAGTGGGGATTGATGTGAAGCAACACTAGCTATGCAAGCAAGAAATACATACTCAAATAATCAATTTTAATAGTTGTCTGCATTTCCTTTTCTCAGGAGATGTTCTTAAGTCTGATTCTTATTTGAGTTTGAAACAAAATATAATGATTTTCTTTGTAAGCTTTTTCACTAAATCCTATACTTCCTTTTACCAGTTAAAGTTGAAGTCATCTATCAGTACATTTATATTTAAGTAGTACTGTATCTCACAATACATTTCAGCCTTATTTTTTAAACTTTTTATGTTACTATAAGGTAAGTGGCAGCTTTCCTATTTACCATATGAGTAATTTTTAAACACATGGTGGGTCAAGCTGCATTTGGATGCGAACTGAATTCCAATTAAAAAGGCCCAAAAATAGAATTTTTTTTAATGTTTTTAATGGTTGAGAGAATGTGCTGAACACATATGGAAAATAATGTTTATCTAAACATGCTTTGCATTTCCAACGAGTCAATAACATAATGGTCGTTCCTGGTCCTTGTGTCTTTCAAGATTGCAGCCATTTTCCATATACACTTTTTTCCACTGCTTGAAATGACATAGTTGACTTCTGTCTTTCAGCTTCCAGTTCCTTTTCAATGAAGTAGTAAGGTTGATCTTACTGAATAAAAGGAAGAATGTAACCTTCTTCCCATACTTAGGAAAGCACTGTGCTAAAACATCTCAAGTAAAGTGAACTCCCGTCCCATGTGCTTGGTGGCACATCTCCATCCTTTCAGTGGCTGATCTTTTTTCAGAGCATCAACAGCAAGTACATAAAACCATAAATAACATTTTATTTCATTTAAAGGATTTCACTTTTGTAGTAAAAATAAGCATTTATATAAATTGGCCTCCTCTTGATGCTGAAAAGGCAGTATTAGTGTTTGTAAATAGATGTTATGAGAGTGTTGTTCCATGGCACTGTTGACTGGCATGAATACCCTCATATCCCCATGTTTTTTTTCCTTTTTACTGGGTGTTATCCCACCTCTTGCTTTGGAGCTGTCCAGTTTCTGCATGGTAGAGGTGTGTGTTCTTGTGTCCTGCAGAATCTCTATGAGGGGCACAAGCAGTGGGGAGCAGCAGGTCCCAAAGGTGCTGGTGTCACCAGCAGGTGGGAAGGAGCTCACCACAGCCAGATACAAGCACAACTGCTGGAGCAGGCTGGGATTTTTCCTTGGTTTTCCTTTCTGTTGTAG
The DNA here is from genome assembly GCA_038380795.1 of Pyrocephalus nanus. Classification (NCBI taxonomy): domain Eukaryota; kingdom Metazoa; phylum Chordata; class Aves; order Passeriformes; family Tyrannidae; genus Pyrocephalus; species Pyrocephalus nanus. Next base: position 17,630,619 of record CM076270.1, on the reverse strand, counting down.
CAAACCACTGGTGAGGTTTTCCGAAAATGAGCTGGTCAGTGCCTCTGCTAAAAGTGTGTGCTTCTGAAGACCCAGCAGCAACACAGGGTTCAGAATGGCACAGGCAGCCTTTGTAGGACTGGGTGTACTCAGGAGGAGGATGAAGAGGACTGAAGTCCTGGGGTTGAGAACCCTGTGGTACTCCAGACACTGCTGTCTGTGAACACCATCTGAGGCTACAGGCTGAAATAAGCTCTTGCACCTTCAGGGACTGGTTCCTGCAGCAACTCCTGTGCTGCCCTCCTTTTGCCAGTGCAGCCTCTGGCACAGCTGCTGACCTGCCCTCGACTGGGCAACCAGGGGGCTGGGACCTGCCCTTCCTTCCCAAGGGCAGCGTCACCTCTACTGAAGTGCCTCATGTTTTCTTGCCCAGCTGTCTCTGGCAGTTTGTATGTGGGACTGCACGGCTTAAAACATTTTAGATCTAAGTTCCTGTCAGCCCAATTCCCTCTGCAAACCCAGGAGCTTAATATGCCTTTCCCTGAGCTGGCTGTGCTCCCTGGGTCACCAGCCTGCCATCAGCTGCCTTTTTGCTTTAAAAAGCTTGGTGCAGCAGTTCCTGCCGCTCCACACACATCACTGCTCCTTTCCAGCACTTGCTGCATGTAAAGCTAGGGAGGGAATTTTGCAATAACATTGGAATTTGTTTGGACAGATTCAAATCAAGCTGGATGGGGAGCATGCAGTCTTGAACACATTCCTATGTATTTCACATATTACCTTCCAGTATTTCTATCCTTTATTATGTTTCAATCACAGCCCTTCAGGGATAAAAACCCATAGGTGTTCTGAATAGAACAGAAATAATGCAGGCAAGCAGATATATGTCTCCCATATTTACCTGGTGGTTAAAAGTCAATTGAATCTACTTTTCAAAGGATTGGAAATTGTACCAGCTGGAAATAACTGAGTCAGATGAACAGAGCAGGGAGTGTATGGAATAGGCAGGGGCTGGCTTGCAGTATTTTCCTCCAGATTGAGAGGACATGACAGCAGTCTGTCTATCCACATAAATCTTCCTCATTTTAATATCTGAAGGCACTTAGGCACTGGACAGGAATCCAAAGATATAGATCCTGCCAGTTAGCTGTGGGTGCTGCCTCTGGAGCCATTGCCACGAACCTCTTAAAGTGCCCTCACCCCTGGCTGTGGAGGGAGGGACAACACTACTCCCTGTTTTGTTGCCCCAGTTTGCCTGGACTCCCCCAGCCTTCAAATGTTTTATGTCTTTTTCCTGAGCCTGCAGAATGGCCTTTTGGCTGCTGGGCTGGCAGGGCTGGACCCAGGCAGTCGTTCTGGCCTCAGGCTTAACAGTGGCTCTGGTCTGCTGGAGTGTGAAGGGCACAGGTTTGGCATCAGCCCCTCCATCCTCTGTGTTCCTGCCCCTGTGCTGAGCTGAACACAGTGAGGTGAAAGTGAGAGCGTCTCTGAACTGTGCGGGAGTCATCTGTGCCCTACCCCTGCCATCAGACCCCAGCACACTCTGCCTGTGCCCTGCTTGCTTGTGATCCCTAACAGGGGTTTGGGAACATGTGTGATGGACCTTCAATGATGGGCTTGGTAAGCCTTAAAACTTGTGGTGCTCCAAGGACTCATGGCTGTGCATTTATGGAAGGAGGATGCAAAATAATGACTGAAGTGATTATACAATTCATTAGACTTTGAAAGAATCATATTTCTGTCAGCCCTGCAGCTGTTTCTTTTAGGAGTTCTACTCTAAAAAATTGGAAAGCTTGGTTCATTTAACACACGTCAAGGTGCTAATTACATCAGGGCTGGCATAAACATGCACAAGTCAGCTGCTGACCATGTGGTGGAGAGAGCAGGGTGTGCTCCCTGGGCACACCTGCAGCTCCCACTCCTTTCACCAGAGAAACTGGGCACTGACTGCCCAGTGCATGGAACAGCCTGATTTCCAGCTTACACATGTGGAGATGCAAAGAACATCACAGTCTTTCTGATTTTTGATAGTAACATTTGAGGGTCCTTCCATGGGGGTGCTGTAGAAGTGAAATGTTTCCCAACATGAAGTTGCCACGTTGCAAACAGCCCCGATCACAGAGCCAGACAGCTCCCCTGTGAAACACAAACCTGTCCTGCGAGTGCTGGTCTCCTTCAAAAGGAGAGCAAGGCTGGCTTTCCAAGCGCATTCCTGGGCTGTCGGTCATCCCACGGGAAGCTCAGCAGTGCTCCTCACCACCAGCCTGGCTGCACCCGCTCCTCTGCTTGGCCATTCTTTAGAGCTGCTGTTCTTCATACTGACAACTTTATCCCGACTGTACAATTCCAACAGAGGGGTTTGGGGTAATTGGAGTGGCTTTGAATACCCACCTGCATTTCCCAGCACAAATGGCCTGATCTGTGGCTTGAAGAGCTGATCTCTTGTCCCTTAAACACTTCCCCAGAAAGGGTTTTTCACAGCTGGCAGAAAACCTTGCTTTGCTCCTCTCACCTGCCTTTAAAATTCACATGAGAAGGTAAGTGAGGACACCACAAATGCCTCAGCTGCAGCTGCCCATGGGGCTGTGTTGAGCCCCAACCTGGGAGCTCTGCAGCTGCCCAGCACCTGTGCCTAACTCTGGAAGGCTGCTTGCTTTCTGCTGGCTTCAAAGCACCCCTTGGTTTGGAAACCTAAGTTGCCTCATGTCACTGGGTTTAACTGGTGCTTCTGGAGGTTAGAATGGCCATTCAGACAGCAAAGGCCTTCTACCTGGGAAAATATACCTGACAGTTAGTGCAGGCACATTTTGGCAGATATCTGGTGTCTGGAGGTATTTTGTGTTCACACCTACCAACCCCACGTCCCACCAAAACCACAGCCAGGTGCTGCATGACCCAGTGCCCACGCTCTGCTTCTCAGAGACTAGAGCCAGGAAGGGACTGAGAGAGCAGGGACATGGTCCAGCATGGGAAACACCAGCACCACCCCACAGAGACCTCCCTGCAGGTCACCCTCATACTCCCTTGGGCAAAATTTTTGGAGGGAGTAGAGCCCACAGATCAGCACTTCCACCAGCAGTTTAGGCACTAGCTCAGGCTTTTTCCCCCATCAGCCAACCTGCCCATGTCCCCGTGACAATCTAAGTGTGTTGACAGCACTTCCAGCAGCCTCGGGTTTTCACCCAGGCCTCCCTCTCCATCCCTGAGTCTCTCCCCTCTACCTAACCCTGCTTCCCCTGGGAAGCAGGGCACAGATGGCTCACAGCAGCCTGGGGATAATGTGCAAGGGGGGTAGGAAAATACCAGCAAGAGCTCAGCTTATTTTATTGGTGTTAAATGCCTTTCAGATGTACTTAAAGGCCCCTGAAGGCCAAAGAGTCCCATCACATTGCAGCAAGGCTGCAGGTTCTCATTTGCTTTTAAGCCAGGCTTCAAAAGGAGAAAGGATTTGGGATTGGATGCTGCTTTTTTTTTTTTTTTTTGCTTTTTTTTTGCTTTTTTTTTTTTCCTTTTTTTTTTCTTTCCCTTGTTTGAAGCCAGCACTTCAAAAGCAGCATCTGCAGCTTGGCTGCAGGTTCTGGGTGCCAGAGGAGCTGGCCACCTCCTGATGGGAGCAGGAGGAGCCTTGCCACCAGCCATGGGAACAGTCTCACCCCTTTGAAGCCGTCCAGAGCCAGGCTCTGTGCCCGAGAGCCAGCAGCACAACCCAGCCACACACACTGTGCTGCTGTGGTAGGAGCTCACTATTGCCTCTGTTGAAATGATTGTCCTGTGGCTTCCTGAAGCTCAGCCTTTCTATGGAAACTGAGAGAGGTAAGGAGAAGCATTGCTTGATGAAAAACATTCCATAACTCTTGGATGTGACGTGTGGAACTTGTCCCAGCACTAGTGCCTCTTTGGCTGCTGTTTCCTGAGACCTTCCTCTCTCACCCTACATGTGGATCTTTCCAGCCACCTTTTCAGGAAATAATTGACTTGGATAAAGAAATGATTTTTTGAGTAAGGAGGGTGTAGCAGCTTTTAGCTGAGTGCTGGTGAAAACTCAGTAACATGTAAGACTAATAGCGTTGCTTCTGTGGTCTGTTTGTTCAGAGGCTTTGAATTTTTTTCCAAGCAATAGGCATTAGGGTAATGGCAGAAAATATGTCTCTTCTTTGCCCCTCTCTGTTCTTCCGTGTGACCTGTCAGTTGAGATCCTAGGTCAGAAGGGTGAAAACCCCTCTACTGTTCCATATTCAGCAAGGTCCAGACTCAGGAGGAATTGCTCTGGTCTTTACACCAACTCTTACACTGTAAAGAGGTTTACAAATCAGCGGGTGCTGTTTGGAAAATCAGCATGTAACCTGGGTAGGAGCTTTAGTGGGAGAAAGAACAGATTGGGGTGGAACTGAGGAAAAAGTGTTCCATGGCTCCAGAAGACACGCTCTTGTTACCCGTGAGCATGTGTAGGTGTGCAAAGATGGGTAACTTGGGTTGAACATTCAAATCAGAAGTTTGATTTGCTCTTTAAAGGTACAGAAGAAAGATAAGAAGGCTTTTTCCTCTAGAAAAATCTAGCCTGTTTTGACCAGAGTGCTGCCTGCTGCTATGTGTCCTACAGAGTAAAATCTTCCCAAGAGCTGTCTGCACTCAGGTGTCTCTGGTCCATCAAATGTCTGTGCAGGGGTGTCTTGTGTTTGAGCTGAGTGCTTTCCCCCTCTACAAGTAGTTTCTCCTCCCTATGTTTTTGCTTCAGAAAATGAAGTTCTAAAGTTGTGTTTAGGTCCTATGAAGGATAACTTAGCTCTCCCTAAGTGTGCAGGGAGAGAGTAGGTTGTCACCCTCAAGCCTCCTGTGCTTCTGTGATTCTCTACTTGGAAAGCATATTAATAAAGTACAAGGCAGAAGCTTTTTTCTGTTAGAAGCCTTTCACACTGAATGTTTTCTAAATTGGCTGGGGAGTGGCAAGGAACCCAGCTAGCGACTAATCCCCCAGCCCATCCACTCAGCAAATGGCTTGTGAAAGTCATTAATTTTACTGTAATTGATTTAAACATTGCTCAGGAGGAGGAAAAATTAAGGAACCCAGTGCCACTCTGAATAGAGAATTATGTGTTCTCAGTGTTCTGTCCTGTTATCTCCACACGCACCCGTTCTCCTCTGGTTGCTGAGCAAACACTGCTGAGGAGTCACACGGCAAATCCCAGCTCAAAATTCCTGTGAGCAAGCTCCAGTGCTGGCCAGGACATGAGACAGGAGAGTCTGTAAAGGTCCTTGGCTCTAGCAAAGCATTTGGCTCCAGCAATTCACATCTGGTTGGGTGGCTCCATCAACAAAGCATGGGCACATCAGGCTTTGGAGAGTGGCCATGGAAAAGCACCGAGCTCGGTTCTTGCTACAAGCACAGTCGTGGGGTAATACCTGACGACAACCTGCTTGAAATGTCAGTGCTTGTGGTGGAGCAGGGCTTTTCATAAGGCAGCCACCTGTTCCCCTTGCATTACCTCATTGTTACTACTGTATCCCCAGCTGGAAAGTAGATTTAATTAAAGTGATTTACTGCTCAATATGATTTGTCCCCTATTTTGGGTATATCTTAGAAGATAGTCTTTTTTCCTTATCGCTTCATCACTGGGTGTACACTTTAAAGGACTGTACCCACGGATGTTACTGGGGTCAGAATCGAGTATGTGGATTTTAACTGAGCAATGACATAGAATCAATGCATTTTTAAGCTGAGCTTAGCTTTGTTTTGCATTTTTATTTATACCTCTGACAACTGAATGAGTGCCCTGGCTCCAAGCCATACCTCTCAATAATGATTTTTTTTTTCATATTCTTTGGAAATGGCTTCTCCAATATATTGTGCCTGTTCTCTTGACATCTTAATGCAGTTTTCTAGGTCACTGAGCTAAGAAAAGACTACAGGTGCCACTAAAGTGTCCTTAAAGGAGAAGCAGCCATGGGCTGGGCCAGGTTGATGGTACTTAAAAAAATCGATTATTGTCATGTACTGTCTTCATGCTGTGCCAGATCAGTTAAAGATGAATCAATTATGTCAGGTTTCACTCCATCTGCAGGAGTTTTCATGCTCCTGCCCTCAGGCCACCTGTGGTGAATGGAGGATGTTGCTTATTGATCCATCAGTTACTGCAGTTCTGTGCTGGGAAGCCGAGGGGGGGCTCTCCAGCAGGTCTTGGCTGGCACCCATTGGCTGTTGGGCACAGGGTAGCTCATAAGGTTTTGGGTTCTTTTGAAGACTGAAAGGTGAAAGCAGAAGCACTAGGAAGTGAAGATGTCTCAGTGTGCAGGTCAGTCTTGACTTTGCCAGCCTGGAGAAACTGCCTCACTTCCACTGTGGGGGCATTTCTCTGGAGGGAGCTGCCATGGAGGGAAGGTGCATGGTCCCTCATATCCAACCCCAGGAGCTCTTCTCCTCTGTGCCACTACTGCATCTGGCTGTGCCCTACAGGTGAGCAGGCAGGGGAGCTGCAGTGCTCTCCTGCTTGTGTTTCTGTATCCATACCCTGGGAGGGAAGCTCAGCCCCTCCTAACAGGGGCTGGTGGTCCCCTGAGTGGATACAGCATTCATGAAGAAAAACCTGGAGCTAACTTCAGCAAGCTAATCCGGGAGGTTTGAAGGACTCCGTTCCTTAATATGCTCTAAGTCCCTCAAAGGGATGGTGCAGGATCAGGGCTGGGAGGGGCTCTGGGAGCCCCAAGCCCTCACTCCCTTGTGCCCTGTGCGGAACAGTAGTCCATGGGCTGGGTGGAACGATGAGACACTGAGCTCTGGCCAGACAAAACATGGAGAAAATACTCTGTAAGATACCTCTTCCTGCTCTCTAATCCCTCTGTTCTTGGTTCACCTCTGCAGCCTCCCTGTGCCAAAGGAGTGCTTCTGCCAACAGGAGAGGTTGGAGTCATTCTCTGGGGGAAGGGAGGGAAGCCTGGTGTCATGCACCTGCAAAAAATTAATACTTATCCTTTCTGCCAAGAGATTAAATTAAACAGTTGGCACCTGCCAGATTCAGCAGAGTAGCAGCTGATTATGGATGTTTCACCTGCTTGTCTTCAGAGGCTGTGGGGCAGGGAGCAGGGGCCAGGCTCCCTGCTCTGAGGCAGGGGGGCATTGCACTGTCTTCTAGGAGACAAAGCCACCTTGCAAGAGTGACAGGCTGCCAGTGCACGCACACCTCCCTCTGACATCCAGAAATGTTTCTTGCAGAGGTGCAGAAGCAGCTTTTTTTTCCCCTCAGACCCTCAGGAGCTGATCCTGAGCCTCGGGCACCACTGCTGTCTGCATGCCCTGCCCCAAGGCAGGTGGCAGCAGCCCACCATGGCTTGCCTGGGCACCGGTGTGGTGGTGGGTGGAGTGGCTGGTGACAGGCAGTTTTGGCTGGCTGACAGCTGAGGAGAGGTTGGAGGGAGGTGGGCTGCAGGACAGAAGGCAGCTGTCTGTGCCACGGGGAGCCTTGACAGCTGCCTGCGCTCACCAGCCATGCCAGGGGGCAGATGGAGTGGGTGGGCACCAAGGAGCAGGCGCTCGTGGCCGCTGCCCTTCTGCAGCTCTGAGTGTGGCTGGGCACGGATGGTCCTGCGTGGTCGCTCTCCAGAGGGAGAGGGAATGCCGAGCTCAGGGTGTGAAGGTCCTTTCTGACACACATGAAGCAAATGCGGAGGCCAGAATGAATTCTGCAAGCAGCAGTATTTGTGAAATGCCCACTGGGCCTGTCACAAGCTTTACTGAAATATGGGCTTGCTGTGGTCACCCCTGGGTAGCTCCAGTGCAGGGCTGGCTTTGCACCATGCTTTAAGCATCTTGGAGATGCTTTTCTGAGCCAAAATGTGTCTCTTGCCTCTCTTGGTGTACCCCACAGGTTCTGGCAGGGTGTCAGTAGCTTTGTGTCCTTGCTGCTGGTGGCCGTCCTCTCTGCCCCGAGGGGCTGGCCTGCACTGCCTCAGGGCAGCTTCCTGCAGGCAATGCTGTGTTCCTGCTTTCCACCCAGAGCACCTCAGCTCCCTGCCCTCCAAAAGGCTGCACAGTGTGACCATGGAAGTGTGTGGGTGCAGGCAAACGATCTGTCCCCATCAGTGCTATGGAAAATGGCTCACCCCAGTGACTCGCCTGTGCTGCAGGTGCTGGGCTGTGCAGCTGGTCTGTGGGGTGGGAGTTTACAGTGCTCCAGGACCATGGCTGGATATGGGATGAGCAGTGACGGGCCGTGCCAGTAAAACACGGAGACAAAGTTGTGTTCAGGCCTGCACAGGCTACGTGATTGTGTTGGAGTGTCACCGTAAAATCCATGTACATCCATGCCCTGTCTGGGGAAGGGGAGGTCACAGCTTCTCTCCAGCTGGATCCCTTGCTTTTTGTGTGAGTGCTCTGGATTTGAAAGGTCTGCAGCTACAGCCTGTGCTCTTACCTGTTGCCTTTTCAGTCACTATTCAGCCATGGTTATTTAAACCCTGAGACGAAAAAGAAACTCTTCTTTTCTTTGCCCGTCCCTCTGCTTTGTTGCATCCCCTGTCAGATCGCCGAGGCAGGAAGTGCAGTGGTTGCAGCGCTTCTCCTGTGGATGTAGCTTGTGGCAGCCGTGCGGTGCGGCGGGATGGAGCCTCCATCTCCTGGTGGCTGAGCCGCATGGCAGCTGGGCGCCGGGATCTGCCGGCGGGAGTTGTCCCAGGAAGGAGCCGAAAGCTGGCCCAGGAAGCCGAGGAAAGCCTTGGTGTGTGAGGGGTTCCTGCGAGGCTCACCCCCTCTGGCCACAGTGGGACACAGTGTTTATCCACAGTCATCTCAGGGCTGCTTCTGGCTGCCAAGGCTTCCCTGAAGCAGGCTCTGTTTGGGTTCTCTCTCTGAGACCTAGAAATTTTTGTCCTCATCGTGAAAAAGGTTCTCACGAGGTTATTTTAAAGCATTGCTGCCCGATGAAGCCTCAGCACCATCCAGCACCTGTGTTTTTGAGGATTACTGGAAGTGGGGTGCTACCATGCAGGGAGTTTCAGGAGAGGGGAAGCTTAGGGATTTTATCTTGCAACCTCTGATGTTGGACTCAGCGTGTTCACACTCTCCCAAAGGTACCTCAGAACTGAATACGTTCAAAGTATTTTTCATAAGAGATCAGGGCAGTTCTCAGCATTGCAGCTGCAGCTCAAGGCTCAGGGATTTTTTCATGTCAAGATTTGCCCCTTTCATCACTTTTCTCCCCTCTGAGCTCCTTCTGAGTGTCAAGTACCTGGAACCAAGGGAGACTTGCCTGCAGACACTCATTTTTATTTTTGTAAATGGTTTTAAAAGATTGACAAGGGATTTGCAAATGCATCTGAGTAAAGATGGAAAAAGACCACAAAGGAGAAAACACTTTAGCAACAAGACAGGGGAGGCATGGAGCTCTGCCAGCCTCTCTGCAGGGTCTGCCAGGTTGTTATTCACCCCTCAGTGCGCTGACAGCCCCTTGCCTGCAGCAGTTGGAGGGGGACGCTGTCCCATGGCTGATGGTCTGGGGGGATGTGCTACAGAGGCCCTGCTCTGTGTGCTCTGCACCTGCACTGGCTCTGTGCTTGAGGGACCGGGGCGGTTTAATTAAAGGTGGCAAAGCCACCTCCCGAGTCAGCCCTGCACAGCACCGGCTGCACGTGCAGTGCCTGAGAGCTGCTGGCACGGCGTGTGTTGGCCCCTGTCACCGGCTGCCTGCGGCTCCTCAAGTGCTCGCAGAGAGCAACCACTTCCACTGTCAACTGCTCTCAATTGCCCTTGTTTTCAGAAGTGTGCAAGCCTTCCCCCAGTACCATTCTCCTTTCCAAAGATCCCAGCTGGGATGTTTCTGTGTCCAGGGCCCCACTGTGCATCCCCCCAGGAAGCCGGAGATGCAGTTTGTGGTGGGACACCTGTGTCCGCAGGGTAGTGGCAGCAAACCCTTCCTGCAGAAGGGGCATGGTGGTGGCACTAATTGCAGAAGCTCCAGGGGTCAAGGTTACAGCTGGTGGAGAGCCTGGGCTGTCCTTGTGGCCACTGGACCTGGCTGGAAGTGGGGTGCTGATGCTCATATAAAGGCTTTTTCCAGAAGCCTGGGTTCAGACACAGGCTGAGGAACTGGCTGCCTCAGAGGTCTTGTCCCTCCAGCAGGAGTAACACCCAAGGAAGGGTGGGGGGAAGGAATGGCAATGAGAAGGGAAGTGGCTTTCCCAGGGCCACACACTTGGGTAGCTGCACTGCTTTTCAGAGCACACCAAGCTCCTTCAGGCAAGGGGGGAGTTCACCCACGTGTCCCCTGACCAGCCTGTGTGCCTGACTCCGATGTGTCTCCCCCAGGTGTCCCTGAGCCACGAGTGCACCCGCGCCATCATGAAGCTGATGTACTGCCCGCACTGCCGGGGCATGTCCAGCGTGAGGCCCTGCAACAACTACTGCCTGAACGTCGTGAAGGGCTGCCTGGCCAACCAGGCAGACCTGAGCACCGAGTGGAAGTACCTGATGGGTAAGATGGCCTTGCTCTTCTGCAGCACAGCACCCTTTGAACTCACTGAGGTGGTGTTTGGCAAGGAAAGACAGGAGGGTTGGAGGCTCAGTGGAGGTTGTTTGCAGTGGTAAAGCTCTCACTCCTCCTTGTGCCCGCAGAGCATCACACAGCAAGCTCCTCTTTTTCTCTCAGGCTCTACGTATGGAGTGATATGAGACCCGAGGGAGCTTTGATGTTTGTCTGTGCTCACACAAGGCAGGCACCAGAGGAGATGAGCTTTGGACTTGGCCTTTTCCCCTACCTTGGCACCCACTGCCTGGCCAGCGAGGCTGCCAGCTCACTGCCCAGCTGCAGCCTGGCAGGCTGGCTCGTGATTGGCACGTGCTGGTGTTAGCAACAAAAATCCCGGTGGAGTTCCAGGAATGTCTCCTGCCTCTCAAGGGACACTGCAAAATAGATCTGGGACTGCAGCAACCAAGGCTGGGCCACTGCCCAGTGAGGTGCAGCTGCCACCTTGTTCTGGGCCTAACGAACTGCGGCTAATTGGAAGTGCTCCACATAAGAGCAACTGGGAGGCTGCTGCAAAGAAGGGGGAGGAATATTCCCTTCCCCAAGAGTTTAACCAGGACTTCAGTGTGCTTTGGCCTTTCTGACCAGAGCCAGCCAACTGTTCCCTGCTCTCTAGCCAGGATGACTGCACATCTCCTGAAAGGTCACTATACAGCTCTCCCTGATTGACAAGGAAGCGATTCCATGTGCATTTTGCACTTACTCTGGCTTCCTCTTCCCATGAGACATCACTGTCAAGGGGTGATGGCGAGGAGGAGATTGGAGGTTTTCTCAAATTGCTGTTGTACATTTCAGTGTCAGAGATCCCAATTTGATCAAGGACAGGAGCAAAATGTGGAGTCAAAGGCAGCAGTTCACCAGTGTTTTCCATCCTTCACCCCTCTCCAGGCCCTTCTGTGTGGCCAGGGAGGATTTAGTTACAGAGTTACTCTTTCAGTTTGACAAATTAGGGCAGGTCAAAATAAGGGAAATTTTTTATATAAATGGTTCATATATAATTTATCAGTAATTTTTGGGAGCAGCCTTTGATTGAAATGCCTGTATTCCAATGTTAGTGCCTCTGCAGGCTACAATTGTCTGAAATATAGTCTCAAAGATGACACCATAATCTCTGAGTGGCAGCAGAGTTAAACTGCAAGCTTTTCAGTGTTGCAGGAGATGTTATTTCCCAGAACACAAAAAAAGTCACCCCTTGCATAGCAAGCATATAGGCTGTCCTTGTTTCAGCCCCAGCTGTGGAGTGTTGAGAATCATCTCTGGAGGCAGACAGAGCTTGGTAATTCTTTGTAAGCCAAGCACAGTCTCAAAGCAGCCATCCAGGCAGGAACTTCCAGGCCAGGCAGGAGTGGTTGGACATCAGAGGACATCCTCCAAGAGAAGTTGAGAGCAAGAGGCACCCTCAGTCACTCCCTGTCCTGTTTACAGTTAGTTGTGGGCATTATGGTCTGCTTCTCTGCCCTTATAGACTGGTATTTTCCTGGTTGGTCACTGTTGCCCTTCCAGAGGTGAGAGTGAGAAGAATTAAATCCTTTTCTCAGTCCTTCACTGCTAGGGAAGCTTTTGCCCACACTGGCACTTTATTGGCCCCATTTCTCCCACCTTTTGCTGGCTGCAGTGCTTTGCTGAAGACGAAGGGACAAGTATTGCTGTGTGTTTCTCAATACTTCTGCACCAGTTTTCTGGCTTCCCTTTCTGTGTCACCCCAGGAAATGCTGATCACTTTGGGTGAATACAGGTTGCATTTATGATGTTCCTCTGCCACAGAGTGTGGCTTTACTTAAGTAAGGAAAAGGAGAACCTGTGCAGTAGTGAAAATGGAGAGGTGTCTCCCAACAAGCCTGCTGAGGGGCCAGCAGCTTTTCCCAGCATGAGTGTGATCTTCACCTTGGTTTGTGCAGAGTCTGAGGATGAGAGACATCTCTGCCTTGTTCCCCCAGATTCCCTGATGGTGGTGGCTGATCGGATCGACGGACCCTACAATGTGGACACTGTAATAGGGACCATTCACATGAGGATTGCTGAAGCTATTTCCAACTTGCAAGAAAACAAAGATTCCATCACAGCCAAGGTAGGAGTGTGTGCCTGGGCCTGGCTGAGGACACTCCACGTGTAACTGCCAGGACCAAATGCTTTTTGTGCTGACTATTCAACTGAGCTAAAAGAGTGAAAGAGAGCAAATGTCCTCTCTTCTAATGATAGGAAACCACCCACCTTAGGCAAAAACCTTCTCTGGTGTTTCCAAATATTGCTCCCTGACACATCCAGCCGGCCTCCTTTGGGTACAGGCACAGGCAGTGGGACTGCACATGCAATGACTGGGGGAGGAAGGGTGGCATTTGCTGTCAGGGGCCTCTGTGTCTGAAGAGTCCTGAGATCATTTGGCTGAGCTGAGGCATTTACAGCAAGTGTACAGTCCCCAGTGACAGAAGGCAGCTGCTTTAACCTGCCTCAGGGGGATGTTCTGCAGAGGAAACACTGAGCTGTCGGGTAGTATCGTGGGACAGAGTTGCAATCTGGCAATCCAGAGTACAAAACAGACTCTCCTGAGGCTCACCTGTCTTCCAAGAAGTATATATCATGAAGCTGTCTTCTATTTTTAGTATATTTATCCACTTAACCACAATCACCTCTGTAGGTAAGAGAAGCTTTGGGAACTAAAGCAGCCTTCTGGGGCTTCTGCCTTTTGCCCAGACACTCCCCAGGTCCTGCAGCTATCCCACAGTTAGGGCAGAGATGCAGATGAAAGGAGCAGGACAGGTTAAAACCAAGTTGAAAACCTTTCACGTGCGGTTTTCAGGGCTGGGTTTTGCACAGAGCAAAGGGGACGGATGAGCAAATTGGCTTGGTGCTCAACTGCTGGAGTCATGGGATCTGTCTGGTTCAACAGGGCAGTGCACCCCAGGAGAGGCCTTTTGAGGCTGAATGTCCCTCAGACACACCAACAAGCCCCGTTGGCACTGAAGGGACTCTTGCCTAGGTTAGGTCTTTGCTGATGGCTGTCAGAATCCACTCAGCAGCACATTCAGCGGGTGGCACGAGCTGTGTCAGCAGTGCTCCTGCCTGCAGTCCTGACTCCTCTGCTCTAAGGGGACACCAGGCAAAGTCACATTTATCAATAGCTTCTGACAGCACCCTGGTAACCACAACAAGCTTGGAGCCCTCTTTTCAAATCAGATGGCTTTCTTTGTAAAGGCTGGTGCTTTCTGACTCAGACTGACAGTTCAAAGTGCCCCCTGGCCTCTAATGCTTTGGCTGGCTGAGCACTCCTGCCACCAGTGAGGCTCAGCTGTGCAGCACTGCTGATTTGCAACAGAGGTGTCGCTGCCTGGACAGGTCATGCAGAGACTGGGAGAAACAGGCGCTTCCAGGACACCTTCCATCTCATCCTAGAGGCCAAACCTGAGGATTTGTACCTTCAAAGTGCTGCTTCTGACCTCCGGCTACAAAGCCCATCGGAGCAGGTAGTTAGGATGGTAGGAGGTACCCAAAGATAGGGGATAAATCAGTTCCACTGCCTGATTTGTCCCTGAAACATCCAACCTGCTGGTTTGTGGCACATCTGCTGTCCTTGCACTGCCCTGCTCAAAGGTCATTAGTTTCCCAAGTGTGGATGCTGATTGCAGCAGTCATGGGTATAGTCCCACCTCTCTCTGTTGTCCAAATCAATGGAGCTCCCGTGCTCTGCAATCTTGAAGCCCACACCACTGGTGTAACATATGTGATCAACTTCCATCTTGTTCTTCCCAGGATTTTATCTTCCAATCATAAGAAGAACAGATGAAATTGCTATAAATAATTTAATATCAACATTGGTGACTCATCCAAAAACATGTGTTAGTGCTGAACATTTTGCTTGATAGTGGTAACCAAAACGAGTTACAATGTGCTGAAAACACATCTGGCACCAGAAACTAAGCCAGAATCTCTGAGATCTTGCAGGTAGGAAAGATAAATATACTTAAGAACAGGGAAAAAAAACACCCCTAACTCTGGAGTGTTAAATAATTAAAGAAATAGCATCAAAACATGGGATAGAGAGTTTGATTTGTTTTTCAGGTATTTCAAGGCTGTGGAAATCCTAAAATCAGCACAAAAGGCTCCAGCAGTGAGGACAAGAAAAGACGGGGGAAAGTCACATTGGAGGCCAAATCCTCTGCACAAGCACTGGAGATGCTGGTGAGTTTGTCTCCAGAGCTCCCTCCTGCCAGTGACCAGGACAGGAGTGCTGGTGTGTAGTGTCCCCTGGGAGGAGATCACTCCTCTGTGGGTCCTGCAGGTCGGGTCAGACCACCTCGGCTGCTCAATGATGAGTCTGATGCTCAGATCATCAAGTGCTGTTGTGAGCTAAGCAGACCTGGTCTTCTTGCCTCTGCACATGGTATGGTCTGTGTTGCTGAAAACCAATTTCCTAGGGATTTGGGGCCACTCTTACCTGAAGAGGCTCCTATCCATTGGTGTAGTTCAGCCTCAGGCAGTCCAGCCAGGATATTGGGGCCAGAGGTCCTTCTCCATGAAGATTTTGGGTTCTGTGGATGGCAAGCTGTGGGATTTGCCATGGTCCTCACTCGCAGACACCCATCTGTCTCACCCAGCAGAGCCCTGCTGGCTCTCACCCAGGACCTTCTAAGCATTTCCCTCATGACCCAGAAGATGGTCTCCTCCTGGTTAATCCTGTGGTACTGGAGCAGTTCTTGGCATGTAACCTTCAGCCTTGGGTGCTTGGGTTGACAGTTGGTCTTTAGGGGAAGGTTGTCCTTGTTTTCATAAAAACAGACTTTGTGATGGTAAAACAAAACAAAAAATAGGCAGAATCTTTATCCTTTCCTCTGGCCTGGGGTGCCCCAGAGGTCTCCTGGCCCTGAGCATCCCATTTGCTTACAGGTTTTAGATGCCAAAGGGAATCTGACAGCTCTCAAGTCGTACTGGATCACCCTGCCCAGCAGCCTGTGCAGCAAAAAAGTAATGGCCAGCTCAGCGTCGGATGACAAGTGTTGGAATGGGATGACCAAGGGCAGGTATGGAGTGGGCCTGGGTGCCAGGATAGCACCATTCTGGAGTGAGAGGGAGGGTTTGATCATCACAGCCAGCCCTGCTTGTTCAGAGTGAGCAGTGTCCCTGTCCATAGAAATGTTGCATTTCCTGAAAAACTGGTAGGTGGGAATGTCAGGCCTGGTGCCATTTTGCTGTGTGTCAGAGGATTAAGCACTGAAATGCATTTGCCATGAAATAATTGTAATTTTCTTCTTCTGAATCAGTTTTGCAATTCTACATGCACTCAGAAGGCAGCAGAGCTGAATTTAGCTCCAGCTAAATCTGTTGCAGAAACAAACTCCAGAGCTGCTGTAGAGAATTGCATGTGTCTCTCTGTCCATACCTGCTCTGAAATGCTGTTTCCTCATGAGAGGAGGCACCCAGGTGACATCAAACAGCTGCAGAAACAGTTTCTACCCTGGCTGAGGTTAAAGAGTGTCTGAGAGGAGATGGGCAGCTGCTGGGCCTGCATCTTTCTCCACTTCTCTCCATGGACTTGCTGGGCTGGGCTCTGCCAGCCCAGACCCAACACCTTTAGCTCTTCCATATTTCACATTGCTGCCAAAAGTGTCACAGATCTGCAGGAGGGCCAGGGTTAGCTTGACAGCTCCCAGATAACTGAAGCTTTCCTAGGGCCCTGTCTGGTTGAACTGGGCTGGGTGCATTCAGTGGTCCCAGGTGTCAATCCCCACAGGTTTAACCAGGAAAGGATGAAGGTGCTCCTCGGCCTCCCAGATACACAGACCTTTTCCATAGGAGAGTGTCACTGTGGGTCCACAGGTACCAGTCTGAGAGCAACCCCTGAGTCTTCCCTGCAGGAAATCCGTTCCTAACCCAGGATGCTGCAAGGCCATCAGCCACCTCCTGCAAGCTGAGGTAGCCTCAGGATGAGCTTGAGGCTCTGCAGGGGTCTGGCCATGGTAGCATGACTTTTGGCCATCTGTGGTTGCCTCCCAGCAAACACCACCCTACAGAGGATGTTCCACAACCCACTGACTGCAGCTTCTCTTGGGCTCATAGAGGCTGGATTATCACCCGTGTCCATAATGGAGAGGTGAGGTGAGCTGAGAGGAAGTCATTTAAACCTGTCGCCTTCCTTCCCAGTTACCTGCCTGAGGTGATGGGGGACGGCCTAGCAAACCAGATCAACAACCCAGAGGTGGAGGTGGACATCACCAAGCCAGACATGACCATTCGCCAGCAAATCATGCAGCTAAAGATCATGACAAACCGGCTGGGCAACGCCAACATCGGCAATGACGTGGATTTCCAAGACACGAGTGAGTGTAGCAGAACGGGAGAGGTCCCTGCAGGCGAGAGGGGCTGAGCAGTGAGTCCTACAGCCTGCACAGGGGCCCTGCTCTTGGTCCTGTGGGGCAGAGATGGGGCTGTGGCACCCTGGCTTTTGGCTTGGAGCTGCTGAGGGGCTGCTCGAGTGCAGCCCACTTGCTGTGGGGCGGCTGGAGGCTGTGCTGCTCCCAGTGCCTTACTGAAACCTCAGGAGCTCTCTCCAGTGCCAGCCCAGCCCTGCTTAAGGGGTTCCTGTCTGCTCCAGGGGTTTCCAGCTGCTGCAGCAGTGGGTGGTTAAGTCAGCTGGAGGTCAGGTATGGGCCTGTGTCCCACAGTGGGGGATGCAGAATGCAGAGAGGAGGAGGTGGCCAGGGCACAGCTGGCAGGCAGAGCCCCCGGGGTTGCAGGGACATGTCCCACGATAAAAAGGCAGTCGTGGCTGAGCCCGTGTTTGTGTCTGTGCAGGTGACGACATGAGCGGCTCGGGGAGCGGGGACAGCTGTCCTGACGACGTCTGCGGCAAAAGACTCTCTAAGAGCCCCAGCACCAGGCAGCCAGAAACACACGCTATTCCTAAGCAGTCTGGACACGGCGTCCATGGGGCCAGCAGCAGATCTTTGCCTTCTGCCTCCCTCCTCCTCCTCCTCTCGGTGGCTGTCATCGCCCTGCAGCACTTGTGGCGGTAACTCACTGGCACGGCCAGGAAACAGACTGCGGCTGAGGGCTTCACTTTGCCAAAACCAACCAACCAACCAACAACCAAAGGACATATTTAATTCACCTTGGCAAAAAAAGAAAAAAAAAAATAACACAACGCAAGAGGAAAATGAAAAGAGGGAGGAGAAAAAAGGTTTCAAAAGGTTTCAGTTGTTTGCTATTTCTGGCAGTGCTCGAGCTGTTTTCTTCTTTCTCGGTCTTTCCCCAGTGCTGGGCCCTTCTTTCTGTACCTCATTGTTTTACTTTTGTTATTGCCACAAACTGGCTCTTGGGGCTGACCCGAGCCTTTGCAGAGAGGGCTCTGGGGGAACTTGGCTGGCCCCCTCCTGCTGCCTCCAGTGGAATATGCAATTGCCCTGACCCTGTTCCCCAGCAGTGGCCGGAGCGGTGCTGCCGACAGCGTGAGGGTGCCACGGGCAAAGCCGGCTCCTCCCGCGGAGAGACTGGGATCCTCAGCGCCACTCAGTGCTGCATTCAGGGGCTCTTTCGGGTTCTTTGTGCTTCCTAAGTGGGCAGAGATGGCCCTTCACTTCCAGCAGCGTATGTAGGAGCACAAGCAGGTCTGGTGGGTTGAACTGACACAGTTTGTCAGTGGCTGTTGGACCCAAAAATGCAGAACTTCCTTTTTATTTGGAAAGGTCACAAGTGGGTTTCTTGACTAGAGCTCGTAGCTGGCAACAATTTGAAATGTAGGTCTCCTACATCTAAGTGACTGGGAATGAGTGTTAGGGGTTGGGGTTTGGGATACTTTTTCTTTGCATGCTAGTTGGAAAGCCATTTTTTACCCAAGTAACAATGGTCCAATTTCTACCTGCAGTGCAGTACCGTCGTAGGTAACAGAGAGATGAAAATATGCCCAGTGGGATTCTCCGAGTGACAGACAGTTGTGCTGCCTCCTCCTTCTCTGGCCCCAGCCATGAACAGGAATCCATTTGTTTTTTTCTTGGTAATAAGAAAGACCAGGGGCTTTTTACTAACTGGAGCTTTGGGACTGGTTGTGTCCCCCAGGCAGCTGCCTTAGGGCAGAGAGGGGCTGGTGGTGATCAGCACTGGACAGTGTCCCTACCCAGGGGACTGGCTCAAAGCAACACCTACTAGAGGGGATGTGAGGATGGGATATGTTTTGTTTGTTTTCCTTTGGTGTTTGTTCCAGTTGCATTGTAGGTTTTTAATGAATTTCCCTGTTGCTTCCCCATTATCCAGCACACTTTCTCTAACCACTGCAAGGGACAGGCTGAGACAGTGGGTCAGGCCCCCACGGGCAGCTGTTTTGGCTCAGGGGAGGGCCAAGCTCACGCCTTGCTGCCCTGCCCTGTCCCAGCACACACCAGCCTCTGGGTCACACAGGCTGCTCCCTAACCCCAAAATGCCCGGTGGGGTGAGCTCTGTGCCAGGTTTGGAGATTGGGGGTGGTGGGTGAACGATATAAATGTCCCCACATAGCTGTAGGAGTGTCTGTGCTTGTAGGGCTGTGCTTTGGGGCTTCCAGAGACTTCTGTGCCTGACAGGAGCAGCCAGTGTTGGCTGGAGGTGTAGGTTTAGCAGACGTTAGATCCAACACAGTCACTGTGACAGGTTGGACCAAGAGCGTGCCCAGGGGTTGGGTTTGAGTTTCAGTTGTGTTTGTACTGAGACAAGGGGGAGGGCAGAGCTGGGTCTGTCTCCTGCTTTACTGGTCTGCGCCACATTTGAGTGTTTCTCCTCAGTCCTGCCAGAGGAGACATGCCTTTGGGCTGAGCAAACATGATGGGGTTTGGGGTTGGCCATTTCCTAAGAAGAGGGGAAAAAAAAACATTTTTAACATTAGCAGTTTCTAGAATGTGCAATTTGAGATGAGAACATGAGGAAGGTAATGCCAAAAAGCTCATGGCCTGCCCTCCCTGGGGCCCAGTGATGGCACTGAGGGTGCCTCAAACTCGGCAGAGATTTTAGGCCAGCTTTGACTGGCCGTTCCAAGTCTTTGTGACTGGTGTCATTGACTGGGCATTCTTTCTGCCTTGTCCTCACCTGCTTGTAAGGTAAAATCTTGCCTAATCTTGTAGGGTGTCTGAAATGACCGCCAGTGACATTGGCTGAAGGACAGACAAGTCATTAGACCCATCAGAACCCTGGAGAGGATAAATGCAAGTTGTGGATTTGTACAGGTTTATTTACTTCTAGACATATGACAAGTTCACATGAATTTACTGCTCTGAAGAGTCCCTAACTTCTTTTTGAATTTTTTTTTTAACTAGAATTGCTGATACAAATTTAACCTTCAGTTACAGAAATCCCCACAACTAGTCCTGCAGAAACTTTACATCCAAAGCAAAATTAAGAGGAGGGAGAGGACATCAAACCATTGTACCCTCTTCAAAACATGATTCAGCTGGAGTTTTAACATGTGGATGCTGAGGTCAGTGTTTTGCTTTGCAGAATAAGACCTGAAAGGAAAGTCCCAGTCACTTCCATTTCTGTGCAGTTAGTGTTTACTATTCACCTTTTTACTCTTAAAAGCATCTTATGGGCCCCTTCACACCTTAAATGTAAAGCCAAGAATTTACTGATTATCCACTTAATCTTTTAACAATTTAATAGCCCAAACTAGTGGTTCTGTTACAGGAGTAAAAGCTGATAGTCCAAATTAATAAGGCAAAACCTCAAAGAAGCTGTAAAACCAGTTATGCAGGAGAAACCCTTCCTGATGTCTTCCCCCCAAGGCTGGGTTGAGCTCCCACTTCACATCCCTCCAGGCCCTGAGGGTGGCCCCTTCTATCCTCTGGGAGCCGGGCTGGGATGAGACCAGCAGGCAGGTGAGGGCAGTGCCGGGGGCTCAGCCCCTCTTTGCCAGGAGGGACATGACGGTGGTGGTGACACTTCCTCCTTCCTCGGCCCTGGCCTCCTTGGATTTATTTTTCTACCTTTTCACACAGTCCGTCAGTGCTCCTGCTTTTTGTTGGTTCCTGGTTATTCAGTTTTTGTCTTCTCTTTGCTGCCCTGAAGTGGTTCTCCCAAGCTGCTGCCATTAAGCAACCTGGGGCTGCACTTGACCGTGGCATCTTCCCCAGGGAGCCAAAACAGCACAGTCCCCCCAGGACATCAACTCAGTATCACCTAAACTGAAGCAAACCTAAACAAACCATAGTTACTGATGACTAAACAACCACTGGTGTGGCTCAACAAGCTGAAATCAGCCCAGGTCCAGACAAGGCCCAAACCTGTGCTCGGGCTGGCACAGAGCCTGGGGTCTTTCAGTGCTTATAAATGACATTTCTTGGTCTACCATCTGCTTGAAAATGCTGTGAGACAGCTCCCCAGCCCCTGGCTGGTGGCTGCTTGGGTTGGCTAGATGAGAAGAGCCCTGGGGAACTGGTCTGTCTGGGGAGAAACATCTGCTTCGACATTATCGAGATAGTGATTTGTGGTGTTCTGGTATGAAAAGGCCTCATGCTTGACAGGGGTAGCACTGTAGGAAAAAATATTAACAAAAACAACGTCCCTGGGAAGGAGAGAACCAGAAATAGTGGATTTTTAAGTGTCTCTGTCTTTCAGCCTGCTCTTTGTGCCATAACATGTATGTTTTAACCAAGGACGAGGGTCTCAAAAGGCTTTGAGAGCACAGCTACTTCTCATTTACAAATGACAAGCTGCCTGTTGTTTTCTGGTGGGCTTGGTAGGGGCTAAGGTATAGCAGACTATCTGAAGTCCATCTTTGCTTTAAACAGATGCATTTCTACCTGCAGAGTAAGAATTATTTCACTTATCAGCATAGCTGGACAATTATCTATTTCTTTCTGTTACCAAGGTACTTGTAACTCTCTTGCACTGTTTATCTAAAGTTGAAATATGTTCTTTGAATCCTTGTATAAATAAAAAGGCTGGAGACAAACCTAGGTAACAGGGCAGTTATTTCTTCTCCATTTAATCTGAGTTTGGCATTTTCTTTCTTGTTTTCCTTGTTAAGGCACAGATAAAGGGCAGGTCAGGAGTCCCAAGGAATGAAATGGTGTTTCAGCCACAAGTTTCTAATGGGCTGATGCCAGTGTTGGCAGTAGGGGTTTGTCTGGATCCAACTCTGTATCTTCCAAGGAGCAGCTGCTGGGTTGGATATATGGATGTGTGTTTGTGGAAAGAAGGTGAGCCTGGCTTGAGTCATCAAAGCAAGGATGCTAAGTGTTCTCTTTCTCATGTAGAAGCACAGAATGATGTGGTATAACAGCATAAGGAATCAGAAATGCCCTTGATATTGATTGTTATGAAGTAATTACAGCCATGGCCTTACACCAGTGCAGCTGCTGGCAGGGCTCACAGCAAGAGAAGCAGTGTTTTGAATGTTTGATCTTGAGCGTGTGCTTGATGCTGAACTGGTGCAGCAGAAAGGTTTGTGCTTCAGCTCTGTCCTGTCCAGGAGTGGGTGAATACAGCTGTCGAGGTAACACATTGGAAGCTGCTCGTGAAGGGTCTAAGAAAGACTTGATAACTGGAAACTACTAGAACTGTATCTTTCTGCCTGGAAGCAAATACCACCTAAATTTAATAAACTGAGTGACACCCTTGAGTGAGTAGGCATTTCTTTAGGTTCCTGTCCTGCAGTTACAGCTATTTGCACCACATGCACACATTCATATAAATACAGACAAGTGCAGAAATGTAGGTTTTCTCCTTGGAGCAGTTGTTTGCACACCAGTTGCCTCCTTTGCCTCCTCTGTGTCTAATGATGATCTTAAATAATATCCACTTACAGCTGTGTGTGTATTAAAGTTGTCTGAAAACATTCCTGCAGTTTGTGATGCCACTGAACGCTGCATGTTTGCAAATTCACTAAGAGCTTGTGGGAGGTGTAGGGTGTGATGCCACCTCAGCTCCCACGTCCCTGCAGCCACACAGCCCTGCTTCCCTGGGAAGGGAAGGCTTCAGGGCTCTAACAACAGCTTGGTACCTACAGGGAGCTCACCAGGACGGTGGGGGCAGGCACTTTACAGGTGCATGGAAAAGGATGAGACACAGCCAGTGTAACTGGGGCTCTTTGCACCGTACCCCAACTGGCAGTGGCACAAAGACCAGAAATCCCCCAGCAAAATCTGGACTGAGGCATCAGACCTTTTCTAGCCAGGAGATGAGGCTTTTACCCTGCAGTTTGACCATCATCTTGCAGAGCTGGCAACTGTCTTCACTGCCAGGAGGTGGCATTTGCATTTACCTCATGAATTGCTCTCCATATAAGGGTAAGTGCCCTGTCTCTATTTCCTCCTCTGCCCAGGGACATGATACAGGGTGGGCTGAGGGGAAGGGACAACCTTTCTGGCATGAATGACCATTCTTAAGTCAACTGCAGGCAGGTAGCAAGCAAGCTGAGTGAGGAAGCACAGGTGCAGCCACAGTGACATGGTGCTTATGTGACAGAAATGCTGCCCTGGGATGATCTGCACACCAGTGCAGGAACTCATAAACCAGCAAGTCACCAGATTTGTCCTATTAGTCCGTGCTCTGCTGCTGTGACAGTCCAGGTTCATTTTTGTGCCAGCAACAAATATTGGTCACATGCTCCTGTTTTGCCAGAAAGCAGAAGGGTGAAGCAGCTCAGCCACATGTTTAATCCTACAGAAAGTGGATGGTACCAGTGACCAGCCCGGTGGCACTGGCTGATGTGGCGTTCACCTGGCCGGGCCCTTGTCCCCATCCCCACCTGTCCTGCATAGCTCTAACCCATGTCAGCACACTCCAGTGTAAGATACTCTTACTCAATTCTACAGAAGTCCAGAGAAATTAGTGCTACGTTAGCTGGGCAATAAATCATTTTCTGGGCACTCAAAAGATGCTATTGTTGTATGTGAGGGGCCTCAAGATGCTCTGGAGGAGTTCACATCGATATTGCATCAGTGCACCAACAGCACTGACTGCAGCAGCCCTCCCGTGCAGAACACAGTGAGTAAGCAGCTGCTGTAGGAGTAGGGACTGTAAAATCCAACCAGTGATTCCCAAGTGAGCTGTGGGCTCTGAAAGCGCTTTAGCTTTCCAAACGTAGCTCTCGGGATGCAGCCGGCACTAGGACCTGCCTGGAGCCTCTACGCCCCAGCCTGTTCAGCAGGGATAAATACAGCCCAGCCCTCCGGCTGCGGGCGGCACAGCCGCGCTGCTGCCGAGGAGCCCCGCACCCCGACCCCCAGCCGGGGCTCCCTGGCTGCCGATGCTCCAGCTCTGCAAGGTCACGGCCTCCCTGTTCCTCGGCACGGCCAGGGCAGCCTGCGACGAGGAGCTGCTGTCGCGGGAGGGGGTGACCTTCTGCATCAATGTCACCAGGCAGCAGCCGTTCCCCGGCCTCCCGCGGGTGCGCGGCATTCGCGTGCCCGTGTTCGACGACCCGGCCGAGGACCTGTACCGCTACTTCGAGCCCTGCGGCGCCGCCATCGAGGAGGCCCTGCAGGGCGGGGGGAAGTGCCTGGTGTACTGCAAGAACGGCCGCAGCCGCTCGGCTGCCATCTGCACGGCTTATCTGATGAGACACCGACAGCTCCCGCTCAAGGACGCGTTTGAGGTAACGTGCCTATGCCCAGATTTATATTTAGACTTCTTTTGGGGAAGAAACGCAAGGCTTGTTATGAGTAATGATGAGTTATTTTGGGCTCTCACCTGCCCGTTACCAGTTATACAGATATTCAACATTTTAAATAAATGTCCCCTCTACAAGTTTTTTCACCCCCAGGTTGGACAAATGGCCTTCCAGCGTGAGGTTTCTGGGACAAAATAATTACAAATGCAAATAGGCTTTGAGCACCAGTAGCAAACATGCAAAGCTGGTTGTTCAGTGAACATTTTTCTCTGTCAGTTGCACAGTAAGTGACATTAAAGACAGAGACAAATGAGTGGGTGCAGGAATTGTTTAGCAGGATTTGCTCCTTCACCTGTGTGACAGCTCCACACAGCAGAGAGACATCCTGTTAGGCCTGCTGAATGGCCAGGGATGAGCTAATGAGCAGCAACATCTCAGCTTTCCTAGGAAGCCCATCCAGTACAAACTGCTTGGGCTCTGGGGGCTTTTAGTCTTCACCCATTTGGCAGGTGTATTACTGAAGTCTTTAGATAACTATTTTGCTCAATTTAGACTGTGTGCAGATAGTGACCATTTCATGCTATCTTAATCATGAGCAGTGTCACCACATGAGCAGTGTCACCACACTTTGTGAGAGACATTCACATTTCCAGCAAATTCAACAGCTCCTTCTCATGTCTTGCCCATGAATCCCTTCTGGAACAGGGCCCACATGCCAGGTCATAGCAAGCATAGCGTGAGCTCAGCTCACCAAAATAGCTGCTCGTTTTTCTGTGGTCAAATCAAAACCAAAGTGAATCTTCTCAAAGGTCTAAGGAAAAAAATCCATTTACAGGCCACTCACAAATCCAGGACACCTTGCTTCTACCGCTCTCTCCTGTTCCCTAGGCTGTGAAGACTGCCAGACCTGTAGCAGAACCCAACGCAGGATTTTGGTCTCAGCTGCAGAGATATGAAGAAGATTTGCAGAGACAGAATCAGCCAGGTCCACTGAGCAAAGGACTTAAAACTAGCGATGTGTGAAGATACTTTAAACAGAGTGAAGTTTCTACAGATTTAAAAAAAAAAAATTAAAAAAAAAAAAAGGAGAAAAAAAATCCCTTCCTAAATGACTTCTACATAAAATGCCTTACTGCCATAACTGAGTTGATGGTTCATTAAATTCATTCAGCTCATTTCTGTTGAAGGTGCATGGAAAGAGGGTGGATAAGCAGCGAGAAACAACAGAAACAGAAAATGGTTGGAAGGACTGTAAACAAAGTAGAGGAAGGCATGGAATCTTCAACACTTATTTCCTCCCGAACAACACGGAGTACGAGGGAAGGAGTTACCACATAGCACTTTTACTCTCGGTTTTTAATGAAATTTCCTGGTGATGCCACTAGAAGACCTGATGCCAGACCAAGGAAGTTCTAAATTCCTGTCTCACCTACTGGATATTAATTCATAGTCAATGTTCACAAGCTGACACAACTTTTGGTGGGAAACCAACACTGGCTGATGCTTGGTCCCTGCCATTTTCCTTACGTTCAACCAGACTGAAGCACCTTCCTAAAATTACCTAAAAATCCAGAGGACAGAACGTACAGATGATGGTAAGGAGTTCAGCTCCCAACATATAAGTTAAGTGCCTTTTCAGCTTTTGAAATTGTTCTCTAAAACACCAAAGGAATGTTTTAAAAAACAACAGTTGATAGTGGAAGAAAGAAGATAACACTGGCAATTTAGAAGTAATCCTCACTCTTTTTAGCTTTACTTACTAAGTCTTAGAAGATCTGCCAGTGCCTAGCATATGCCTTAATGTGCCTGTTTACAAGTCAGCTGTACCTGCATCCAGGCAACATGGCTAAATCATTTCTGCTAAGACTGTTCATAGGTTGCTCTCTGAAATTATCTATTGGGACATCAAGAAAACTGCATGAAACTTCTAAATCAGACTACTATATGTTTATAGGAAGACATTAGAACTAGAGAGAAACACCAAGCTGTTTTGTCAAACTGGATGAATACATCAGTAATTTAAAAGGGACAAGTTATGGAACCCATGAACCTGCAGGGTGAAATTCCATTTCATGTTGCTTAAAGCTTAAATATAAAATAAAATTAGCTCATCACCATCTGTCTGAGTGCTCACACAAGGCAAACATATGCTCCCAGCAGTGGAGTAGTTTAAGGCAGAAATTCTAATGATGGAACAATGACAGAGAATAAAGCCTCTGGGGAATTACACAAATTAGACAATTCAGATGCAGTACAAGTTCCCAAAGTTAAAGATTGCTCAAAGTTAAAATAGGATTATTTTAAAAGCTGAAAATAGAGAAATAAAAATAAAAAATTCAGGCTATTGTTTTCTTAGTTACCACAAGGCATTTTCACACCAGATGCTTTCTCCACTCCCAGCTGTGTTTGGTTCATTCCATATCATTTATCCTTGGTATCTGCATTACAACCATGAAATTTGTTGCACATCTGCAGATTTGAAGGTGAGTGGTTGCTAGAGAATTTATTGTAGCTTTTATAAACCTTGACTATCATACATAATAACAATTGCAGTAATACATCAGATCCTTATTAATTGCTAGGATACCACTCATCAAAAAATCTGTTCCAGTCAATCCGTGGAATAAACTTTATTTCCTGTCAAAAGCTAAAGCTGCTAAACAAAAGTAGGAAGCTAAACATTAATGAAAACACAATACTTTTTTAACTGTGAACAGTTAAAACATGAACTCGCAGTCAGACACAGCTATCAGTTCCACATGTTTGAGTCAGCTGAAATGGAAACCGTTGCTCTCAAGTGTCAGCACATACTGCGCTCTGGTTAAATTTTACCAGCCTTCTCAGCATGCAGAAAAGCCTCTTGCATCAGGATTTCCCATCATATCTTCTGTAGAAAGCTATTTACATCTGAAAACCATTCCTATTTACATTGGAAAGCATGCCTCCTCCTGTACTGCTCCAAATTAAGGGATAAGATGCAACTTGGAACCGGAACCCTGGAAGTCGTTCACTTCTTTATTTGAGTTCATAACCTGCTAATGTTACTGGTGATGCAACGTGTAAGTTTAGACATACTCCTTGTTGCTTATGATGGTCTCAGTGTTCCTGGAGTACATGTGTGGCTGAGGAGCTGCCCGGCCTGCTGAATATGTGTATTTGTTGGTTCTGTAACGTAAGGGGAAAAAAAGATACAAATAATAAGTATTAGACTCATGTTCACAGCTTAGATACTTAGGAAGTTACTCATTTAGGTCTTTATCAAACTCACTGATAGCACACTCTTCAGAAAGGTGCAGAAATTAGCTGTCTGTTGTTCTCATCAGTCTGGTGGCTATGGGGAAAGACAAGGGCTCCCTGCCAGGCAGCACAGCCATTTCTCTCACATCCCCAAAGCCACACTCTGGATTCCTAATTCACCTCTGCTCTTCCTCAGGGCATTTCAGTCAGGGCCTTAAAGCAGAAGAGAACCTAGCCCTTCAACGCCCCTGTGCAAGCTCCAGGTTTTAATACAGGAACCAAGATGATGAGAAAGAAAAACAAGTATCTTCAGCCAATCCCTTCAGCTGTCATTTGTCACACTGAACTTCTAATTCATACGATGGTTTTTACCTGATTTTCAGGACATTTCAGGACATTCGGTACTTTGTATTAAAATACGGTGAGCAAGATCTAAAGTCCAATGTGGCTGATGAAATATTACCATAAAACTGGAATGGTTTCAGATTAGGCAACGGAGTATCAGAGGAACTCTCACTATGTGTTTTGACATAATCTTCCTAAGATTAAATGCATCAGCAGTGAGCACGCTTCCTCCTTCCACATAACCAACCTCTCAAGCTTAGCCAGCACAACCTCCAAGCCATTTGAGTTCTTCTGGGTACACATGAACCTCGGCTATTTCTGCCACTTTCATCCCTCTTCTCAGAAAGTGAAGAAAAAACAGAAAAGGAATTCTGTTTGTGTCATTAATTTAAGGTTGAGAAAAAGTCCAGGAAAGATTAAATATTGAGGCCAGAAGTCTCAACTTTTCTGATTTGATGTGCAGCAAGACATTTCTATAAAGAACAAGAAAAAAGTCGTGTTTCTAATGATCAATTGGATGTGCTTTGGGAAGGAAATGCCATTACACTTTCTGCCAATTAAATGGTGTTTGAATATTTTAATCACAGTGAGTATTGTAGAGAAGCTGGATTACAAGACACTATATTCTTTGAAATACTTTTCTTTTGCCAATGGACAGTTCACTCTTTCATTGCACATTTTCACCATATAGAACTTAGAAATAGAAGCAGTATACCCAGAACCACCAAACACAAGTTACAGGGACCACTGATGGTGAAGTATCAGTAAGTACACTGTACAAGTGTTTGGTGTAGCATCCCCTGCCATCACAGGTCTGTGACAGCCCATAGCACTGCTGTACTTTATATGGCTACATATTTATACCAGAGGGTGAGAGAGAGAGAGGGAGGAAAGTGCACAAGTGGAAAGGGGTTTGTAATTGACAGCTACTGTTCTGACAAACCCAAGATTACCTGTAATTCTGTTTTTCCTTCCCTTTGCATGAGCAGGTCAGTAAGATCCCACCAAGGATATAAAGAAGAGAACCAGTCCAGCCTAGGTACAGAGCTTCTCCTAGTTCATACCTGAAATATGAAAGATTTTATGGACACAGTTTATAACGGGATCACAAAGCCATTATTTTAGACTGAGCCATAAGGTTCACAAATCACGCAAACAATCAAATTCTAGTCGGCATACAAATCAGCCAACTGAAAGGTATGTCAGCCGATAACAGAGAACAGATCTGGCTTTGTGTCTGCTCAGTAAAACTCTTACTTGTATATTTAAGTGCTCTGCTAAACTAGTGATGGTACAGAAAGTGCTAAGCAACATTAAAATAAGTAGCAATAAATAATTGTGTATATTTAACAAATTGCTGATAATAAATAGTAATAATATACCTTCTGTGCCATCCACAACACTTTCATCAGTTTTCTATGGGCATGATGCTAAGTGACCTACAGGTAGCTGTTTGTATAGGGCTAGTTTTCAAACTTAGGTATCCTAAAGAATATTCAGCACCCTGTGTGGTTGTATGGCTGAAATCCATGTATGAGTGTCCCAGGGTGAAAGAGAATATTTCCCCATTTTACCGTGCAAAACTATATCTTTCAGGAAATCCCCCAGTCCAGTCCAAGAAATTAATTGATAATGAATTTGTCACAAAGACTATATACAACTGAGTCTGAAAAAGTCTGGCAGGAGTTTCACAAAAAGAGGAAAACAAGTTTTGTATTTGAAGACTACATGCACAATACACCTGTACCTCTGTAGTCTGAGGTACTCGATAGGAGGGCAAAATAAGTGTTATTAGTTGTGTTGGAAGTACAGTGGAACCAGAGATTTGTGTTTTCTTTCCACTTGTAAACACAAAATCATCATTTAAAAGTGCTGAAGATTCTGAGTCCAGAATTCATTGTTAACAGGAGGGTTTCAGAGGTTCCCACACGTTCCCTGCTTTCCGTGCTCTCATCTCACATTGGAGCCACGAAGTCTCCACTGGTTTAGGTGCTTTCCAAACACAGTCATTATCTCAAAAAAAACAGCAGTGCAAGCTGCTGAAGGAATACTAAGGAACAGCCAAGGAGAGTTGCCCAGTGTCTGAAATCATCTCTGCTCACCAGTCACCTACAGACAGGAATGCTGTAGATGCCATCCCCAAGGAAAGTAGATAGGAGGGATCTGCAGGAGAACTTAGGTTGCCTTCACAGCTCTTTGAGAAACTCCTCTAAGAATTTGCAGAGGTTAACTTCACTATCACTAATTTGCTGAAGTCAGAAAAAAGAATTGCAGTCTGAAAAACCAGATTTGCCAGTCTTTGAAGAGTGAAGATCAATACTGGCCTGCAGTTGAATTTAACTGTGTCTCAGAGTCCATGTCCGGCTTTACCAATGACCAAAGTTAATTCACCAAGAACTGCTCAGAGAATCAATAGCTCAAACATGACGTTTGGATATTCAAAAAAAGATTTCTTCAGCTACTGAATGCAAACAACCTGGTAACTGATTAACAGCCATTGATGTTGAAGGCCCAAAGCTATAGCAGATAACTATAAAACTCACTAACTATCCCACTAACTGAAATTCCTTATCAACATTTTTTTTCAGTTCCCTAATGTATTTATTACCCTTCATATAGTTCTCCAAAGGGGATATAAAACAACAAGTAAGTGCACTAGTGCAATTTCTTTTTAAGTGCTTCATTGAAAACACAGGGAAAACTGACAAACAACGAGAGCAATTGCCTAAAGTACTTTGATTCATCACAAAGCACTTCACCTCTGACTTCTCTGAACTGACTCCCAGGTGGAAGATTACAAAACACTTCAAATATGATCCTAGCAACTAGAGATTTATAGTTTACTGGTCTATGAATTATATAGTAGGTAGAGGTACTGACAAATTATAGTGGTCTGATGTTCCACAGACAGTATTTTTCCCTCTCCTTTTCTCCTCTGAAGGAGAGGCCTGGTGACCTCTACTCTTGTTCCTCATTGCTAAATAGGGCACCCTGATAAAGTGCCATAAGCTGCCATTTTGTTTTGACAACCATTGCTTTTATATCAAACAGGAGTAAAGGCTTTTATACCTTGAAACTTGTTTGTGTGCAACTGTACTAGCTGATAGTCCCCCAAATTTTGCCTCATTTTATCCATAAGGCAACAAATGTTGTGATGTTAATACATAGACAAGCAGCACCTTTCCCTGCAGGTCACTAGTACACAGCTCAAGATGCTTTCTGGACGATTTTCCCTTGATTGTATATGTGAGGCAATTTATTCTAGCCACAGCTAGAATTTTGTACCTCTTTTGGTCTAAATGCTGAAGAAAATTAAGATTTTACCTTTTTTTCTTCATAACATTGAGATGTGCACTTAATTGAATCTCACAAGAGAATGTAAGCACAGTACAAAACCTGCACAGATGTGGGATTGATATTCCTGTTCACTAACTCATCCAGAAAAGAACTCTCCTTCCTCCCCACCAACATCTCTGAGGTGAAAAGATTCCCTGAAGACAATTTTTTTCCTCCTGTAAGGTTGGATAATGGTATCCATCCAGGTTCTGAAACTCTGGAGCAGCTGGGGTTAGTGCAGGTTTCTAACACATGATGGAGTTTGGTACAACAGATCCATTAACTTACTTGGTTCCAGCGTACAGTGGGTCAAAAAACTGAGCAGTAACCATTGCAGCATACCAAGAAACAGCCACCATGGAGCAGAGACCTACCAGAAAAAGTTTAAAAAGCACACAGGTGAGTGATTCCTTTAATGGCTGTAACAGCTTTAAACTAAGAACAAGTTAATTTCATTTAGTCTGGCTGTGAAAGCAACACAAAGTACTGATAGCATTTTCATTCCAGCCTCGATATTACCTCCTAAAATGAAAAGAAATCCTCCCGTGACAGCAAACTTCATTTTTCCATCTTCATCGCTCAACCCAATGTTTGTGCACTTCAAACCAAGCAATGAGATTACTGTAGCTAGGAATCCCAAAAGGATGGAAGTAATCATCAAGGCACGGCATGCCTGAATATGAGCTACGACATAAAAAGAGAAAACAAATCAGGATCTATACAAAAACTACATTATACTTGTGCTGAAAAATTTGAAGTGATTAGAGGAATTGACAAAACTAATAGGTGCAGTAATGAGTGAATCTTGTCCAACTCTGTCATATGGTTCAGAGAAGCCTCCAAACCTGAGCACGTTCAGCCTTCAAGTCAATCAGATTTGAGAGTTGAACAGCACTTACACTTTATAAGCTCAGGTAAATCCTCTTGGGCCTTTAGTAAATCCTGAAAAATTATAGCAAGCCCCTCACACCTTAAATCTTGAAGTGCTGTGAAAATGTGTAGTGGCTTATATGGTCATCTGCTCACAAGTCCTGGTGGTTCTTTATACCTGCACAGCTGAGCGCACAGGACACATCTGAAATCCACGTGCTAGCCAAGGTGTGCAGGGCTCGGGCATTACAGAGCAACTGGAAAAATGTACCAGCTTTGCTACTTCCAGGGAGAGATAGGAAAGAATGTGCTCGAGTTAGCAGTGCACTTCAAACTGTGAGTTGGTGTAGCAAACAGGAGGCAAGTGGGTCCAAGAGCTGTAGCACTCCTCTCCTCCCTAAGACACACTCCTGTGGAGAGCTTACAGCCCCTGTGGGCGCGTTGGGGAATTTGGTGTGCTGACAATTCTGTATCGCTTAAGGTCACGGTCTTCACATTTAGGTATCAATTGCACAAAAACCTGGACAAGATTATTAATCAGCCTAAGAAGAAAGATCAAACGGAGACTTTGGGCTCCTCTAAAATGGCACCGCGCACTTGGCAGGTTCCGGGTCAAATGGCATTTTGGCACCTTTGTTGTGAGATAAACATGCCAATCTGGCAGGTCACAACTGCTAAACTTTGTTGGACTTGATTATCTTTAAGTTCTTTTCCAACCTAAATGGTTCTATGACTCTAAAATTCTAACCACACATCAGAAGGGTCAGAACTGAACTGCAACTGGACACTTGTTTTGTTGATGCCAGCATTCAAATTCTTATTCCCTGATCACCTCCCCATCCTCCATGGTAACCTGCTGGCCAGTTTTGTAGCAGAGTGAGCCCATAACTCTCCAGACAACAAAAATCAGACAGAGAAACAGGAGGCAAAGTGATATTCACACCCTGACTCAGGGCTGTATTGCCTAATGTGGCTTAAGGGTATTGGTCCTGCAAGATTGAGAGTAATTAAAGATAGTAGCACTCATAAATTAAAGGATATTAAAGGATAAAATCACTTGAGAAATTAATGCCTTTTTAAGCACTAATTTAAAAATTTTTATGGAAAAAATACAGAGAGTAAAAAAAAGGGAAAAGACCTCTCAAAGTACCATTGATGCTTCAAGGTTTTTGCCTGCAGAAGGTAGGACAAGCACTCAACAATGCTGTGTTCTAATTTGGAGTCTTACACCAAGACATCAGGAATCACCCAAAGCGGGGTCCAGCAACTTACATTTCAGGTCCTGCAGTGTTAGATGGGACTTCTCATCCTTCCAGGACACACCATCATATCCTCAGGCTAACTGCTTGCAAGCCAGTGGCTGTATTATTTTAACAATGGAAATTTCATACCATTGTATCACAACACAATAACAGCCCTAACTGGGGACCTTACTCACAATTCAGAAAGCTTAGTTTGTTGTTGTGTTTATTTTTAAAATTGGCTTGCTTATTTAACAAGATACAAAGTCAGTTCATTTTATTAGTCAATAGTAATTGTAAGAGATTATGCCCAAAACCTGTCATTGGAAGAAACAATTATAGAACGTGAAAAAGGAGAAAAGAAAGAAAGAAAGAAAAAAAAAAAAAAAAAAGAGAGTATAAAAAGCATTTGGCAACCAGATCTATCAAATGTTTGGCTTAGTTGTGACTAGATAGATGGTGCTAGCTATACAGAGTAGCCAGTCATGGTTTCAATCTTGTACAATATTGCATTTCAAAAGATCCTCACTGCAAATGTTTGTGATTTAGACTAATGGCTTACTGAACTCAAAAATATTAAATCTGTCTAAAAGAACCAAGTCTGATATTTTCCATACACAGACCAAAAACCAGAGGTACTCCACATAGTTCAGCTGCCAACAAGGAAACCTCCCCAGAAAATCTTTATGATCCTTTTGATGAGAGGGAACAAAGACACTTTTGTTTTTTTCTCTTTCTTCCCCTCCCACCAGTCCCTGACATCTTTGCAACAGTTTCAGCTAAGTTTCTAAACAGCAATTTGAACCACGCCTAAACTGATAATGATAATTTTTAGTCTGCCTTGGCTCACATCTGCCAGTACCATAGATATTTCTTAGATGTTTCTTACTGCTAGGAACAGTACATGTTACCAGTAAACTGTAACAATGAGGGCTGTTTGCTCAGCCCTCATTGTTACCAAGCCTATTTTCTTCCTCTTTCCTGCTTTGCCAGCTGTCCTTTCCACTTTTTATCACAGTTCAGTGTCTTCTTTTTTTTTTTTCAGTTCTCCTTTCTAAAAATGTTTTTTCTCTACAGTTTTGCTAATTTTTTTTCTCTTCAATATACAATATACCCCTCAAATACACTGCTGTCTTCTCAACCATATAACTGATCTCCTTTGCAACAGATCAAATTCACTTCAGGGCCTGGCCCAGTCATTTATTTTCTGTCTGGCCCCACTTATTTTTTCCTTCCTGCTGACTGTATGTTGTTATCTGCAGTTCTTCAGGAGCTCTCCTGTTGCTTGCCTTTTGCTCTCTTTTACTTTGGCACATCATAATGCTCTTTTCTGACCCCCACCAGTTTCTTTGAAACCCACTTTTTCCTGGGCAGCTCCACGATGCTGCCCTGCAGCCCCATTGCCCACATCTGCTCACCCACTCAGAGGCATCACTCTGTGCAAATACATCAGCGACAAGATGCTGCCTGGAGTCAGTGGCAGTAAGTTACAAACCAGCCCTTGAAGTGTTTTTTACAATAACCAAGTAAAATCCCAGGATCATTGAGGCTGGCAAAGACCTCTGGGATCCTCGAGCCCAGCTGTTCACCCAGCACCGCCAGTGCACACTGACATAAACGCTCTGCAGAGGATAATGTCCCATGGACATGATCCTGCTATTACTGACTCTAAGAAGTTCAGAAAGGGTTATATTCCTCCTAATACACGCATGTACTCTAAAAGCAATTGTTAGATAAGACTGAAAGATCAAAAGAACAGATTATTGCCTAAATACTGCACGCAAACAGCTTCAGAGAACTGCTATGCTAGTGTCAGAGATGGTCAACAACATCCCTTTATTTCAGACTGAGAGAGAAAGTGAATTTAATACCTCATTCCCGCTAATCCTATAGTACACATTCTTCAGATTAGGAGTATCCTCCTACATATTTAGTTTAACCACCTCCCAGGGTATATTCAACTAGAAAGAAGGCACTTTTATTACGGATAAGTATCTACATACTGAATTATTCAAGATTAATAAAAAATAGCTTCACTACCTATAAATATCCACAGAATATTGCCTTAGTGGGACATCTGAGGACAATTCACAGTTCTGCTGAAGACTGATACAGAAGACAGGAACCAACAGATTTAAATTTCCTGATATTTAGAAGCACATTCAAAAACACATTAGTTAACAGGCCCTGACAGGTATATTAATTTATAACACATATTCCTTGTATAACTTATAACGTTATAATATGTATAACATATACTTACTGTATTTCTTGGGTTATCTGCAATTTTCAGTCTCAATACACAAAAACCACTACCACTTCTCAGCTGTATGAAAAAACTCCAGCTACAGTACATTAGCTATGAAGTATTGCAAAAGAAGGCCTATACAATAATTCAAAATAAATAAACAGTTAAAAAAATGTCTCCTACTAATTCCTCCCACAAGATGCTAGAGAAGAGATTACACCATACTTAAAATGCCTATTAAAATAAACGCTTGATCAACCGACTTCATTTGCCATATTTTATAGCCTCCCCTAACACGCTTGACACATTCTGCTGCTTAAGAGAGATTTTTATTACTTCAGCCCACGAAGTCCTTCTTGGCCAGTTATTTTCGAGCTACTACCAGATCACCAAAACAAAAGCCTGGCTCCTTTTTGCCAGTAAAACTTCTAAGCAATACGAACAAGGCAGCGCAAAGTCACGTACCAGGCAGTTTAAGCAGAGTGTCAAATTCCCTGCAGTTGGACACTCCGGTGCTGTCCTCTGCACAGCTCTTCCACAGGTTTTCATACAGCGTAGATGTTGTGATCACACTGCCATGTATACTGGAGACTTTCCAGTAATTATTCGGCAAAGTAGCTCCAATAACTGCCAACCCACCCAGGCACAAAAGAAGACCAACAATTTCCAACGCAGCAGTCATGCTTGTGAGTAGTAACAGTTAAGTATCCTTATAATTAGATTACAATCAAGTGAAGCCTTTCAGAAGCCTCCTTGCTGTTTTATCTCTGCGTTTCACTCCAAAATGAGTCTACCTTTGCTCTTTGCTCAACCCCAGAGATAAGGCTTACTGGGCATGACAATAAGAAGTGGGAGCAGTTCATAATAAAGATATTAGCGTGTAAAAAAAAAAAATGACAATATTAATTCTTTTTCTAATAGGAAGTGAAAAATGAGCCTCTTCTTTTTCTCAGCCTAGAAAGTCCAGTCAGTATATCTACAAAATACCTAGTGAGAGTGGGGCAAATATTTTATTTCTCTCTCTTCTCTGAAGTCAACTAGATTTTACACTAGATTAAAGTAGTTTGTAATTTTATTATTGATCTCAAAAAACTTCACTGTGTTATTTTCTTGAGGACTCAAACATAGAAAAGCTTGAGAACAGGAGCTTTATTCTGTTTCTAGAAAATTTAACACATTTTTTGAGTTATGGTCATAAGTAATCCATAACAACTGTACTGCCAGCTTCCTTCAGGAAGGTTAAGTTTGTGGATAAGTGATTTCCATTAATATTTTACTGTCTATTGATCTATAGTTAAACACATTCAGTCTTAAAAAGTGTCATTTACACTGTACAATTGTACAGTGCATTACGTTGTAATAATGTATGTGTCACAGAAATCAAATATAAGGAAATGAAGGAGCCAGTGTGACAGACCTAACTCAAAAGGAATAAAATGATAAAGAAAACAGCCATAAGAAAAATAATATATATCAGCCAATTGCATCTGCTTGCTAGGTTTAAGAGTATTAAGAGAAAAGCTATGCTAGGCAAAGAAGATGTTAAACTTGGATTAGTTGTTACTGCTCTTGGCTAGACAGAATCATAGACACAATTCACATCACCACTAATGTTAATACTTTAAGGTATCCAAATGGGGTTAACCATCCCTTGCAGTGATAACCTGCTCTTATCTCCAGGAAATGGAGTCAGAGTTTCTTCATAAAATAATTCTGCTCTGATGCAACATGGTAACAGATTCACAGTATTTACATAAGCACTACCAGAAGGATAAGCCTTTGAGAGAGTCACAGCTTGCCCATAACAGGTATTTGGGTTTTTTTCAAAATTCCTGGTCACTTTGAACTGATGCTGCAGGTTGGTAGGTTCAGCTACAAAAGGATATTACGGTGCCACTGTGACTTTTTTGCTCCCTGGGCAGCCAAGAGAATCATTGCCATTGATTTAAACAAGATCATATCTGGTAGCACAGATCCTGTGATCCTGTGCAGCTCTGAACTTGCAGTATTTCAAGGAAACCAGACAGTGTGTGGTAAGAATTGGTTTTCTTGGGTGACTGGTACAGAATTCTCTCCTTCTGCTAAGTCACTGCAATTTGAAAAATGATGGCATGGTAAAATGCACACACTGTACCAGTACCCTGGAGTATTTTCATCCCATTAAAAGCTCTTCAACGAGTTTCAAATTAATTTATCCATACACTGGTGACTATGCTGGTGACCTCAGCAATCACTTCTGCTGACAGCACTTTCAAAGATGAGATTAGTTGGGACCTTGAATCAAGTGTCACCAGATATTATAGTGCTGCCAATGATAAAAAATTGAAGAATATAACTTTTTTAAAAAATCTCTTCCTAATTAAGAATCTTTTTCAATAGGCAGTCACAGAGCACATATATAAACAAAAAAGATTATACTGCAGATTATAATGCAGGAGCTTTTCCTATACGGCACCAGGAATTTTAATCATTCCCTTCAGGAAGTCACTCTTCAATCTGTTAGAGAACATAGGGCTATTCTTTGTTAAATTTCATAAACTGTGGTTTGGTGAGTGATGGGCAGAACAGCCAGGGCTGCTCTGCAGGAGGCTCTGGATCAGCAGCAAACAAGAGTTGGTGCTGACAGCTTCACATCCACACCTTCCACAGCTTGGGAGTTTCCCTTCGGGCTTGCTCTGGCCTGGTCAGATGAGCTGAATGCAGTCAATGGCTGGAATTCTGGAAGTGTGCTCCTGGAGCACATTCCCCTGCTTTGCTTCATCCACAAGGAAACCAATTTGCATGTTCCAAGACCACAATGCAGACTGGGCGCAGTAAATGGAAAATTCATTACAAAAGTGCACTCCCAAGTAAAATGCTTACATAGACATACCAAGACATAACCATATATGATCATAGCAACACATGACTGAGGAGAGAAATTGCTCCTAATCCCTCTGGTGTTGTCACAACAGAGCACATTTTTGTGTAATTTGGTTGAGAGAGAGTTTACAGGCAGAAACAGTAGTTTTTAAAATCAGATCACCCAATACAACTGGGGAAAAAATACTGAGAATATGAACAACCTGAGTGTTTGATTAACATGAGCTGCACCTCACTTTCAAGATCCAGGAATGCTGACTGAGCACTGCAAGCAGAGAAACAGCCCTGCAACAGATGACAATTACTCTGCAAGCACCACATGATGTGCCCTGGCATGAGGAACCTGTGCTAATTTTAGCAGTTCTTTGAACAGTTGAAGATGATCCACTGAGCGCTGCCAACCAGGGGTCCAGTCTTCCAAATATGGAGGCCACGGGAAGGGAGGGAAGAGAATCCCTAGGAAGTGACTGCTGCAGTTCACCAGGAACTCTTCTCTTCCCGGGGAATATTTTCTTTCCATGTTGGGTGTAGTGAAACTTCATTTAAAAAAAAAAAAATAAAGGAGGCTGTCCTGCATTCCTACATTGACTCTGCTTGTCTCCATAACAGGGCTGTAACATCTGCTTCTCTCTGTTACACAAGTCAAGGCAGAGCTGCCACACCATCATAAGCATCCATGCCATCTTGCTACAAGAACTGAAGGACTGTTGGTCCCATCTCATAACTCTAATTTCCATAAATAATACTTAGGTTTCTAGATGAAACTTAAGCATCCTGCTATCTACATAGAGGAAGCCCTAGAGAGGAGCAGAATGGATACCAGGATGGTATGAAAAGCTGACATTGCCTTTGATGTAATGAGTAGTGTTTTTAAAATCTTTAGAAGCATATGATTAGTCTTCTTTTGAGGCTACAGATTCTGGCCCCTTTACAGGATGCTGATACTTATTCTTACACTGGCACCATTGATAAGAAGGCAAAAGGCCATCAAAGCCAGGGTCCTGTGGAAGAACCATGAATGTGTTGAGAGTTCACTACTGAGAGTTAAACTCTCACACTTTGGAGATCTGTCTCAGGCAGCTCTGACTCCGGGACAGTCCATGTCTGTGTCAAGAAAAACAAGGTTCATAGTCTGTGTCAAAAAACACAAGGTTCATAGTCCGTGTCAAAATAACAAGGTTCAGAGTCTGTGAGACCTGGTATTTTGAAGTTTTGGCCACTGCGCATCAAGAATAAATCAGCTGGAAAGAGTCCAGACAAACAGCAATGACAATAATCAGTGACCCATAAAGCAGGGAAGATTTGAAGAAATGATTCCATTAACATCACTCATAAAATGACTGCACAAAACTGAAAGTCGTAAAGGAATAAACAGAAAGTTCTGTTTAAAACAGAAAACTTAACAAAATACCAGTTTTCTAAGGCTGCACTGTTAGCATTTCTACACTCACTCTTTTGAGGAAAGATCTTCAATGTGAGTTCCTCACAGTCCTTTACCAGACAAACTACCCTGCTAGTAGGGTCTACCATAGAAAACACAAAAGCACCAGTGGCACAGATGTATTTTAATCTAAGCCAGCCTCTGAGAAATTCCAGAACAAATACACAGGTTTAGCACAGTACCCAACAAGCATCCAACAAGTTCTGGATTATCTATCATCTGTCTCACACCAAAGCACAAACAAGCACCAGTGCTCACTGAACTGTGATCTGCTTGTATTTAAGCATTAGGCTGAGTGAAAGAACACTATTTCTTCCCAAACAATTTAAAAAAAAAAAAAAAAGCTTAGATTTGTTGTATATCACTGATATCTCTGTGTCAACAAAACAGATATGGCATCAAAGCCACAGCAGTGATGGAGCTGAATTGCAGGCTGAACAATACAGGTTTCACAGGGGCCCTTTAACCTGTCTGCAACCACTTTTTTTGTCCACACCAGACCCTCTGTGACAAAGGCACTGCGTGCCACCCCACTGTGCTAACGTGCTGTCCGGAAAGAAGGACTAAAACCACATCCCTGGATTTTATACACACATGCCATGCACACTTACTGTCTGAACTCAGCATGTACAGAAATTTCTTGCACTCTACTGATCCAAGAGCAGTTGCTGCACAGTCCATCCAAAGACCCTCAGAAACCCAGTCTGCAGTGACCAGCTCTGTCGCAGCGTCCAAAACCTTCCATCTGTTGGACATGGTAGTAACAAGTAAAGTGGTGAATCCTGATAAAGCCAGCAGCAATGCACAGATCTGCAGGGAGGATGATGCCATTCTTCCAGCAGGAATTGTCTTTCAAAGAAACCTCCCAAGATTCCTGATATTAGAAACCTGTTGAAACAGTTTATACACACAGAGTAAATGGAGCCACCTTTACATAAGCCTGACCAGGGAACTGTAGAACTGGAATCTAAATCTCATTAAATAACTGGAATACTTAAATATTCTATGACATTGAGTATTTTTTTAGGAAAACTTTTATTACTGCCTGTGTTTACCACAAAAAAGTACCAAACCCAGAGGATCTGACTGAGGAATTCTCTACTTTAAATTTGCAATGTTTCATCCATTCTTTATTTGTTTGCTAATT
This sequence comes from Pyrocephalus nanus, assembly GCA_038380795.1. NCBI lineage: Eukaryota > Metazoa > Chordata > Aves > Passeriformes > Tyrannidae > Pyrocephalus > Pyrocephalus nanus. The sequence goes on along the minus strand of CM076270.1, from coordinate 17,589,835 downwards.
CAAAATTCTTTTAAAATTAAGACAATCAGCTGCAATTACACATCTCCCAATTACAACACCTACCAATACAAATTTAAAGCAAGATAAATTTTGATACTCACTTTTATGGTCAGCTTCTAACCCGTTTCATCTACCTTCCTGTGAGGCACTGGTGTCAGCACTTTGTGAGGACCAATTTGATCAACAAAGTGAAAGCTTCATACTCTTTTGGACCTTTGCTCCCATTTCAAAAATCAAGGACCTGGGGCCACAGCTCTGCCCAACTTGCACAAAGCTCTGGCATGGCTTTTCACTACAGCAAAGGGTCAGCAAAAGGGAAAAATACAACAAAATCACGTAAGTTAGTTCCAAAGATGCTCAGATTAACCTGGCATCCACTGGCATATAATTTGTTTTGCCAGTGCCACACACCATCAGACCACAAAGCACTACAGAAATACATTACTATGACTTTCACAGTGGTTGTCTCACTTGAAATTTTTTATGCATTTGTTTTAGGTTGCAGCCCACAGCATGAAGAAATGTGCAGACAGCCAGCGTTCCAGTGGCTCACATTAACAAATGAAACTGTTTCTGGTTGCAGCCATGACCCCAGACAGGACAGACCACCCAGCCAAAGGAGGTCACCTGGGACATCTCTGCAACCACTTTGCTGCTGTTCTTCCTCCTCTCTTTGTCTTCCTCTGCCCCAAGATGCCACTCTCACCCCTTCCTGACCCTGCTGCTACCACACAAACCCCATAGGACTATCCAGGTAATACTTTATTCTGACAGCACATCCATTTTCTTTCAACGTGTACTACAGACACCCAACCCTTCAGGACTTGATCGCACCAACTGTCATGCACTGTCATGTTTATAGGTGTGAGGTGATGGCACAACTGATAGCAAATATGCTTTGCAACTGTCCAAAGGAGAATGACCATAAACCAAAACCAAATAAATACACAAAGTCCAGAGCATCATCCCTCTCAAAGTGCACACACAGGCTAAATACAAGTAAGAGCTGTACTGTGATAAAAACAAGCCCTGGGGGAGCAAAAAAGAGCATCTTAACAATAAAAACAGTAAAAATGTATGTGGTCTGAATACCGGGCAGGAAGGGTTAATAAAGAAAAATAAGTCACTTCAAACAAATTACTTCTAATAAGGTGGTAATTTTTGGAAGCAAAAATGAGTGGTAGAAGTGTCTAAACTGAAAAGTTTAAAAATTCTTTTACCTCTTTTTCATTTTGTTACATCAAAAGCTGGAGAAAAATCATTGATTACAACACTGATTCATTTGCATATGTATATATACATTTCTAACACCAGCATTATAGAGCTTTGAACCTGCTAATCACTCCTTAGTTCAAGAGAATACTGAGGCTGACCCATGGCCACCAGCACAATCAGAAAGAGATAAAATGCAGATTTGAATACAGTACTAAACCACTTAAAGCAGTTTCCCACCACAGCTCACAGAGGTTTTCTCTGGTCAGAGTCTGACCTTAAGTTGAGAAGACAAACTCTTTCACTACTACTTAGGGAGAAAAAAAAAAAAAAAAAAAAGGCAGAACAATGTTAATTCATTTCCTCCCCACTTATAAAGAACTTGACTTTATGACTTTGCTCCTAAGTTGTCATAACTTCTTAAGAATCTCATCAGGCTCATAACCACTTGCAATTACAATATGCAGATCACTCTCATGTTGCTATAAACTTTCCTTTCACAAACAGAATAACTTGGGCTGGAAGGGGCCACACTGATGCCAACCTTCTGCTAAAGCACAGCCTCAGTGCTGGGTCAGGTCACCCAAGCCTTGTCCAGTCACAATGGAGTGGCCTCCGGGGCTGGAAACTGCACAGCCGCCCTCCCATGGAGCGAGTTCCTCACAGCCACGCGGAACTTTTCCTGCTGCAATACGTGACTGCTGCCTCTCACCCTCTCCATACACCCTTGAGATAAACCACTGTTTATTCAGCTGCTTGATTTTGGAGGCTCTGCCCTCTGGTCTCTGGCGGCCCACATGTGACTGGCATGTCCCATGGGTTTCTCTATGGCAACACAGATAACCAGGAAGGTGCACACAACTTCTGAAAAACCTACAGGTTACTTGCAAAGCAAACACCTGTTTTCTTTAATTTCAGGAGGGTGTCGGTGTGTACAGTGGACTGCTCCCTGCCAACACCCCTCTCCATCCCCACGGAGCTCAGCTGGCATGGAGATGGTGCTGGGAACAGCAGCAGAGTGCCAGAGAGTGGGAGCCCCAGCCAGCAGCAAGGGGACCACAAGGCACCTGGGGCACCTGCTCAGGCATGGATGGGGAATCACAGGATCATAGAATCATCAAGGTTGGAAGAGACTTTTAAGATCCTCCAGTCCAACTGTCCACTCAGTGCTACCACTGTAACCCATAAACCACTAAACCACATCACCCAGTGCCAGATGCAGACTCCTCCTGAACACCTCCAGGGATGACCCCACCACCTCCCTGGGAAACCTATTCCAGTGCCCGACCATCCTAGAGGGGAAAAAATCTTTTATAGTATCTAAAGTGAATCTCCTCCATCTCAGCTTAATGGGACTTCCTTTTGTCCTCTCTACTGCAGGTGTGGCAGAAAAGATGGGCCCACCTCACTGCAACCTCCTCTCAGGTGGTCATAGAGAGCAATGAGGTCCCCCCTGCACCCCCTCAAGACTAAACCAACCCAGTTCCCTCAGCTGTTCCTCATAAGACAAGTTTTCTAGATCTTTCATGAGCCTTGTTGCCCTTCTTGGGACCCACTCCAACACCTCAAACTCCTTTTTAAGGTGATGGGCCCAAAACTGAATGTAGTACTTGAGGTACAGCCTCAACAACGCTGAGCACAGGTTGGTGATCACTTCCCTAGTCCTGCTGGCTATGCTATTCTTGATACAGATACAGGGAAGAGTTTGGGAGGAGGTTCTGGGGTGGGAGCAGCAGTCTTGCACCTGATCAGACTCACGCAGCCCTTTGCTGGAGCAACCCAGTGGTGAGGCAAGGTAAGGCAGGGCAGAGGAACCAGGTCAGGGAAGGTGGTGAGGTAGTGTAGAACCACACATAAAGCAAGGCAGCAGCCCCAGCCTCCTCCCTGCGCTGCTGCAGGGAGAGCCCCAGGCTGGGAGGAGACAGGCTCTGCCTATTCCATAGGGCTTCTAGAGAACAGTATACATTAAATCAGTCCTGCAGAGAGACCTTGATAAATTACAGAGCTGGGCAATCACCAACTGTATGAACTTCACTTAAACAAGGGAAAGTGTCAGGTTCTGCACCTGGGATGGGGCAGCCTTGGATGCATGGACAGACTGGGGAATGAGATGCTGGAAAGCTGCACTGGGAAAGGGACCTGGGAGTCCTTGTCAATGGCAAGTTGGATATGAGTCAGCAGTGCCCTGGCAGCCAGGAGAGCCATGTCCTGGGGGGCATCAGTCACAGCATCACCAGCTGGCTGAGGGAGGCTCTGCTCTGCTCTGCACTGGCGTGGCCTCACCTTGGATATCGTGTGCGCTTTTGGGTGCCACAATACAAGAAAGATATTAAGTCGAGAGTGTCCAAAGGAGAGCAACAAAGATGATGAAGAGTCTTGAGGGGAAGCCGTATGAGGAGCGGCTGAGGGCCCCTGGGGTGTTCAGCCAACAGAAGACTGAGGGGAGACCTCACTGCACTTGTAACTTCTTTGTGAGGGGAAGAAGAGGGGCCGGCACTGAGCTCTTCTCAGTGACAGGACCCAAGGGAACAGCCTGAAGTTGTGTCAAGGGACGCTTAGGTTGGATATTAGAAAAAGGTTCTTCCCCCAGAGGGTGTTTCGGCACTGAACAGGCTCCCCAGGGTAGTGGTCACAGCACCAAGGCTGACAGAGCTCAAGAAGCGTTTGGATGATCCTCTCTGGCACACGGCGTGACTCGTGGGGATGCTTCTATGCAGGGCCAGGAGCTGGACTCGATGGTCCTTGCGAGTCCCTTCCAGCTCAGCATATTCTGTGACTGTGAACTCACGGGAGCCCCTGGTCACACGGCGCCATCCCTTCTCGCCAGGGGGTCCCGGTAGGAGAAGGCGCTGCCACGCTCATCATGGCGGCACAGGGGGGGCCACCCACCCGACATGGCGGCCGGGGCGGGACGCGCTGCCCCGACCCCGCGGCACCGCCCGACCGGCCCGCTGACCCCCCCCCCCCCCCCCCCCTTCCACCGACCCCCGTGCGGAGCGGCCCTGGGAGCCGCGGCCGCGCCCGCCCGGCGAGATGAGGTGACCGAGAGGCTCCCCCGTCATCCATAGGAAGATGTCGCCCGGCCGCCCCGGAAGCGCTCGGGGAGGCGCCAACATGGCGTGGCGGTGCTGGGCCCGCGCCGCGGCCCCGCGGCCACACAGGTACGGCGGGGACGGGGCGGGGAGGGAGGCAGGCAAGGGAAGGGAAGGCGCGGCTGGGGCGGGCGGTGCTGACGGTCCGCGTGTTTCCCCCGCAGGCTCGCGGTGCTGCTGCTGCAGCCGCGGCGGGGGTTCCGCCGGGCGCGGCCGCGGCCCGAGGAGCCCCCGGCCGCCGCGGCCGAGGCGCCGCCCGCCCCGCCGCCCCCGCGCCGCAGCCTCTGCCCGCCGTCGCCCGCCGCCGCCGCCGGCCGCCCCTCGCCGCGCCGCTTGGTCAAGCCGCTCCTCTTCGCCGTCGGGGTAAGTGGCTCCTGCGGGGAGCGGGGTCGGCAGGGAGCGTCTTCCGCCTTTTTCAGTGGAATTCTGCCTTCTTGGATTTCCTTTCTCGGCACCTCAAAGTTGGTTGGCTAAATACTGTGCCGTTACACTGAGATAATACGGAGGAACGTCAGATAAATCAGTGGAAATACTGTAAAGATGTCCCAGTTTCATTCCATTTCAGTGAACTCAAATAACGTAATTTACGCATTTTGTTTGTGAACCTCTTTGATAAAAGTGTCATCTTGTGACACTTAGCATTCGGTAAACCTGAGGAAATGGCCTCAGGTTGCACCAAGAGAGGTTTAGATTAGATAGTAAGAACATTTTTCACAGAAAGGGTTGTAAAGCATTGGAACATGCTGCCCTGGGCAGTGGTTGAGTCACCATCCCTGGTTCAAAAAACGTGGATGTGGCACTTGAGGACATGGTTTAGTGGTAAACATGGTGTTGGTGGTGCTGGCTTGACGGTTGGACTTATGATCTTAAAGGTCTTTTCCAGCCTTAAAGTTTCTATGATCCCTGCCCGTCAGAGGTGCTCAGCTCCCAGTGCCATGGGGCTGAGCAGCTGGCACAGTGTGTGGTGTTAACCTGAGATGGGCTTGGCTGGAGCCCCAGGATGGAGCAGTTGTTGAGCCTTTGTCCGGTGTCGCCCAGTTTACAGGCTCGGCCTTCGGGTCCGCCGCCATCTGGCAGTATGAGACGCTCAAGTCGCGGGTCCAGACCTACTTCGAGGAGGCTCGAGCAGACTGGATGGATAAAATGCGGCCACAGAAGAGAGGTGACTTCAGAAAGCAGGTACACCACGCCAGGCTTTGGCTGCTCGCACGTGGGTGGATTCCTGCAGGAGTGTCAGGCACAGCTGCATCCCTCCTCTGGTGTGAACACCATTTGTGCAACAGATAGTCGTCCTCCTTATCCTGATTTGTAACTTTGTCAGCAAATTACAGCACATGCGTTTCCTTACAAGAAAAACTGACAGAATTAGTTCAAGAAAACTGTAACTCACAATGTCACTGTGAAAATCATAATGAAAGATAGAGAAAAATACTGCCTTCACCCAGAAATGCAGAAAAGGAGTTTGTATATCTAAACTAGGTACCACTTGTTTTTTCGCCATTAAAAAAACCCCAAACATTCCTGCTATGTCTAAGTGTTCTCAGAAGTGAACATGAACTCCCAAAGAGGACAGAGCTACTTTAAATTCTGAACCTTAAGCATAAGATTTTTCAGTGCTCTGGCTTCTGAAATGCATTTGTATTTTCAGCCTCTCAAATCTCACAAATATGAGGGTTTAGCGGGCTTTTTTACTTACAGAGCTGACATTTGCATGCCTTGGAGTTTGGACAGCAAGAACAAAATTAGCACTGCAAGATTTGTTACAAATTTAGTTGGTATCCCAAAAGTATCAGTCGATTCGTTTTTAATTAATTATACTTAAAACTAAATGAAACATGCATGTCTGCTTTACGTTTGCTTCGATGTTACTACTATGAGTTGTGATAGACCAGGCTTGATACTCTGTAAGGTCTGGTTGTCCAAGGGAAGTAGGGCTCAGTGTGGAGCTGGAGAAGCTCAGGGTCCTGCAGGGCACAGGAGCTGTGTTTATAATGTACATTGTGCACACTGGTACTGCTTTGGAAATGGGCATGTGGGATAACCCTGGTGGGCAGCTCAACACCACATGGCTGCTTGCTCATGTCCCCCCCAAACCTACAGTGGGCTGAGGAAAGAGGAAAGGAAGAAGAATAGCAAGAAAACTAAGGGGTAAAGATAAAACAAAAAATTGTTTAGTAACTGGGAGAAGAGAGAAGAAAACAAGTGATGTGAAGGCAGTCAGTCACAATCTCCCGTGGAAAGACCAGTGCCCAGCCAGTTCATGAGCAAGATATGTTAAATGCCCTAAAATCCCCTCTTTTGGGGGATGACGTTATGTGGAAGGGAATATCTTTTTGGTTAGTTCAGCCCATCTGCTCAGTTGTGTCCCCTCCCAGCCTATTGCTGTGCCCTATCCTGTCACTGCACAGGCAAAGTGAGAAATGGAAAAGGTCTTCATTGTTTGCAAACACCGTTCAGCAAACCCTAAAATATCAGAGTGTTATCAGTACTGCTTTGGTCAAAAATCTAAAACACAGCACCATGTATAAGCTGCTAGAAAGAAAATAACCTCTATCACACCATGCTTTCTTGCTTGGTGTATATGAACTGCAGGTGAGATTATGATCAGCACTTAATATTTTAAATAACTTTGGTTTTATACTTTAACTTTCCTTCAAAACCCAAAGGGGAAGATCTGGTGATTAGCTATTCAAAAAAGAAAACAGAACTGCCCTGTTGTTAATAGGCTTAAACTGCCAATCCCCATCTTCAACGGGTAAGTTCTAATTTTAAGAGTTCAGTATTCTCCCAGTTGCTTCTGAGGGCATATAATTCTTGTATTTTAGAAAAATCATGTGTTTTTAGTGTTCGTACACTGGAGAACTGATATCTGTATCTTGTCCCAGAGAATTAAAGAAAAAAATGCAATTAAGTTGTTATTTTGATATCAAATATGTTTTGTTTCATACAGCATTATTTCCCCTGCCTCCAACTTGCAGATAATGTTAATGACAACCATCAATATGGTTGGAAGGTCACTGAGCTATCAACAAAATATTTGTGCAAAATGATTCTGAAAGCTGAGGAGTGGAAAGGGGGGTGCAATTTGTCTGTGGGCTGACTGCACTCAAAATAAACTTTTTCAGGGGTTTTAAACTTGGAGGAGGGCTGGGTGAGCTGGACGCAAGGGGGAATGGATTCCACATCTTGTGAGCCACCTCTGCAAAAGTGATCCTGGCACAAAAGTGGAATCTCTCAAAGGTGGGTGGTGTGATGTTAGACAGAATTAGGTGAGGCTTAGTCGAGGCAGGATTTATGCTAACTTTGGCTAATCTGCTAAAGTAAGCATTATAGGCTAGATCCTTGTTTAGTACAAGCAGGGTAAACTTATGAAGTTGTGTCAAAGGATATAACTCCATTCTTTTTCAAGAAACTCTTCATCCATATTGGGGTATTTTATGAAAAGGAGGGCCGATAACTTTTCCTGAGTATAAGGAAATGTCAAGTTGAAAACCCAAAGCAATCAGAAATAAAAAAGTTTGAGACCGATTTACTTCACAGACTTCAAACAAATGCTTTCTATTCTTAAAAAAGGTACATAACCTTATGTGACTGCTTTTGAAATTGCAAATACTTCCCAGTGGCATTGATGTACAACAATTCTGTTTCAGGTTAACAGCTGGTGGAATAGCCTGACTGAGGGTCAGCGGACTGTGACAGGTTTGTGTTAGCTTACAAGTATTAGACATTCACAGGAAGAGAAATATGGCAAACAGGTACAGTATGTTAAAACAGATGGCTTTCATACCACATTTAGGTTGTTGGGCACAAAGCATGTGTAAACTTACACCTGCACATACACTGTTTCTGCTACACTTCCTTCCCACAAACTATTTTTTGTATGCGTTAAAAAAATTCCTATTCATCTGGGTGAGAGAGTGTGGAGGATGAACTAGAATCCTCCCCCAGCAACATTTTTCTCAGGAACTCTGAAAAACAGCAGATGCTTTTAGAAGGAATAGGTGTATATATTCCACTGATCTGTGAAAATAAAATTCCCTAATAGTTACTTGCTTACAGCATGTTGTATAAAAAGTAGCAAAAATTGTCCTGTGAGCTTTCCTTCGGTTATAATGTAGCTTTGATTGGTTAGCCCGATGCCCCTGAAATCCCCAAGGTAAATGTGATAGGTGAAAAGAAATTGATGAGAACTTGATTCAAACCCAAATGAAGAAGCTCAGCCCTATCTGTTGTTATGTGTTCCACATTAAGTATTTACGGAATCTATATTAGGTTGTTAGCAAAAGGTTACTTCAGGTGCTATTTCTGTTTAACTTTTCTACAGAAGCATTTTGGAAAAAAAAGATTTCAACCAACTTACTAAGTCTTGGAAGTGTTGATTCAGTTTAAGAAAAAATTGCTTAAGTGCTGAATGTTTCAGGCCAGAACCATTTGAACAAGTGCTGTCAGGAAGTTTTGTACAATGCTTTGAACCACTTCAACATGCGAGGCAGGTCATGACATAGATACTGTGGGGCAGTAAAAATTGATACAGTCTCTGTCTCCCTCAACATCAGGGTCATCTTAGGAGCAGTATAAAATGTAGCTGGTAAAGCCTGAGCCATTCAGATACTCACCCTTGATGGCCATAACAGGGTTGGACTTACTGTACTGAAATTGCTGACAGTTCTGTAACAGTTTGGTTTGGCATTCAGGAAAGGTATCTCCTCTAACAGAGGAGCGTGGTCCAATAGGATGGAGTATTGAAAGAAGAGATTATTGAAATGTTAGTTCTAGGATGTATGTGTCATAGCTTTTCACAGTTCTTGCATTTTGTTGCAAACTTCAAATGAGACAAATTATCTGAGATTTACCGTTATGTAAAGGAATCACAATTATTTTCCCCCTTAATATTTCTAGCTATTATAAAACATTTTAAATACATAACTGCTTGGACAGAAATAGGGAAGACACTTTAAACAGGAAATAATAAATTATCATTAAGTTTCTAATAAATTAAATTCTTATTTAAAGTAAGTATTCATATTTAAAGACTACAGTAACATCTGTGAAGTAAAAAACTGTGCATCTGCTGTCCCTCAAAGGTGACCATGCCCTAGCAATGCCAATTCAACTTTTTAAGCTTGATTTCTAAGCAGAATCTTAACAATTCCCTCCCCCAAAAATGGACAGTACTGTGTGTTTGTAGGGCTCCCCTGGTCTTTTTCCCTTGTGCAGTTAAAATGCAACCGTGCAGCAGACGGTGCCACTGAGGAATAAACAGCTAGATGGGCAGGAAATGGGACCTCTTAGCTGGCTCCTGTTTCGTTGATTCTGCAGTGGAATAGCAGTTTGAAACCATAGCTTGAGCATTCTCAGCACGGATTGTTCTGGACTGTCATGTTCATTACACTGCGTTAAAACAGTTGGAATTAAATGTCATTTTTCTGAAAGACTTCCACTATATAAATGTAGCTTTCAGTATTTTTCTTTGCTTTTTCTAAACTATGCAAAGTAAGAAGTGGATATTGCTTTTATGGAATAGTGAAGAAAAAGTATAATTCTTGTAAGCTTTCTTTTTGATACTTATTTACAGTAAGCATTATAGTGTGTTACATTCATAATTTGCTTTTATACTTGTTTTTCTCTCTTAATAGGTATTATAGCTGCAAATGCCTTTGTATTCTGTTTGTGGAGGCTGCCCGGCATGCGACGGATTATGTTTACATATTTCACCTCAAATCCATCCTCCAGTAAGTGAACAGTAATTTGAGTGACTTTCCTACATAGGGAAGTAACCAAAGCTCTGATCACCCTGCAGGAGCTTCAGGTGGTACATGCCTCACTTGTAGCTCCGTCACCCACAAGCAATCTCAGTCATGCCCAAACGCATCATTCTGTCTAGGCAGGAAATGGTTTAAGGGGAAAAAAGTAGAAGCAATGGATCTGATTTTTTATGACAAACTTCTGTCTTTAAAAACTGGTGCTTTTCTAAATATTGTAACATCAAAACTGTTGCCTGCTATCTGGCCTTTTCCTGCATTCAGTGGGGTGCAGCTCTTCCCAGTGATACAAACCCCAGCTGCTTTGCTAGACAGAGTGCAAATCAAGCCACTCTTTGGAAGAAGGAAAATAAATTGTACTATGTAATGCCATTCAAAAACTAGATCCAATATGATTATTTGCTCCCCTCAGTGGGAGCAGATAGAACAGTCATCAGTCACATGCATGTACGCTTTCGTCCGCAGACAAACATTAGTCTGTATGTTGTGTATGGGGTCCTTGTTTCAAAGCTTTGAGTCACATTAAAACAAACAAACTAAGCACAGACTTGTCTTTCACTGTGTGGGAAATGTATTGAAGAGATAACCTTAGGAAAGCAAGTTCCTGGTATTTAATTGCAGAAGAATTGGTTTTCGTTTCTACAGCAAAGAACGAAAAAAATGAGACAAATGTATTTGGAAAGTACTTCCTGATATCCTCTTAATTTCTGCTGAAAAAGTGGAAATTCAACCATTTCCCCTACATACTCCAAAGCTAAAGATAGCTGTTATCCAGATCTGAGCATGTCACCCCAAACACTCATGTTTTAAATAATATTGACCTTCAAACCTGCTAATTGGCTTGTTTGCATTTTCAAGGCTGTTGTTTCAGTGAGGAGAGCTAGTAGCTTTTTGAAAATAAAACTGGGTTTGATTTATGAGTTCATCTCTGTAGCAAATTATTTTATACAGCAGCTTACATATAAAAACTCTTTCACTAAATACATATATAAATATCTTTTTTTTCTTTTTCAAAGCATAGGACACATGTCATAAAATAAATGTTTTCTATGAAACAATCCCCTGTAGGTAACTAACACTGTGCAACTTGCATATCATTGAGGTGGATGTTATAGCTTTGCAAAGGTATTGAATGGAATTTGAAGTCTGTTTTATTTATATTCATATTCTACATGCATATTCTATTTGTTCTATTTATACCATAGTTTGTATTTGAGAATCTAAGCATAATTAGCCCCTAGTATGTCCTGATAAATGTCTAGTCTGCATGTAATTTGAAGCAAATTAAAGCACTGACTTCTTTATGTTCATTGTTTTCTCTTTTGTAGAAGCCCTGTGTTCTCCCATGCTGCTCTCTACGTTCAGTCACTTCTCTCTGTTCCACATGGCAGCAAACATGTATGTTTTATGGAGTTTTTCCAGCAGCATTGTTTCTCTTCTGGGATGCGAGCAGTTCCTTGCAGTATATCTTTCTGCTGGTAATATATTTACAACACTTAAAAATATAAATATTTATTCATGCAAGTAGAGTGTGTGCATGGTTAAAAGCTGCATGAGGACATTGCTTTATATTTAAAGCAGTACTTCTTTGCTGTTAAACAGATTTTTGGTGGATTTAGGATACTGAGCTTCAAAATACCGTAATAAAACAGCATCTGTTTTTAATTCATGCTTTGCTACCAAAATAAAATAGCTCTTAAATACAAACTCATGTAAGTTTTGTGAGAAAAGGTGACAGTTAGTTTGTGCTTTCGGATGCTTGTCTGCATTGCCGGCATCATTTCCAATAGTAATTTCTCTTTTTTAGGGGTTATCTCCACTTTTGTCAGTTATGTTGCTAAAATGGCCACTGGAAGGTTTGAACCATCCCTTGGAGCTGTAAGTATCTTGGAATATGAGAGACCTTAGAGTGACTTCTGAAGCCACTTTGGAAGTCTGCTGTATTCTTTAACCTGCTAAAAAGCCAAGAATATATTTGGGATAACAGAAACTAGGAAGGTTAACCAAAACCAAGTAACCAGGCAAGAACTGGTTCTCCTGTTTTTCCAGTAAGTTTGCTTCTGCTGCAGCAGCCTCCCAGAACTAATGCCACTTAATGCTAAGGGTTGTAAATGAGTCCTTAACAGCAGGACCTCTTGTGTCTGAGCAGATTAGTTACGTAACTTATTGCAGAAGTGGTATTTCATAATTGTGTATCAGTCTTCTCTAATTGAAAATAGAATACTTTGGAAAGAGATATGTAATCAGACAATCAAACTCAGCATGTGATCCCAGTGAAAGCTGTAGGGCATGCTGTGCAGGAAGGGCAGCACTCCTGCCAAAAGTCTCACTGGATGAAAGATGTGAGGCAGGCTGAGGAGCTCTTGTGGTTGCCAGTTCTTTACAAGTGTTTTTAGTAGTAGAACATTTTAAAACAATTAACTTGCTTTGAGATTAACAGACATTTGCTTCTTAACTTACTTACTTAACTAAATAATTCTGATAAAAGCCAAAAGTTGGATTCTCATTTTTCTATTGAAATAAAAAAAAATCTGTTCAGCTGTGCTGCAGTTAAAATATTTAGAAGTGCTGTGTATTGTCCCTTTATCTTATGACTAAACTATATCTGAAGCAAGTTACTTTCCTTTAGTTTCAGTGATCTGAACTTACTGAAATTGCCACACCCTGCATTAATTTACTGTATTCAAAGTCTTTCCATTGTGATTATTTTATGGATAGAAAAGCAAATGGTCAATTTAACACAGTCCAGGAAATTACTTGTTTCCTTGACAAAAGGTTTTTGTCCCTGTCTATCTGTTATTTTCCTTGATTTTGTACAAGCTTCAGAATCATTGCTTACCTGGGCAAAAACACATTTACATAAATTGTTATCTTAAAAACGAGGGTGAGGGGCGAGTATTTCTTAATTATGTAAGAGCATTTGAGAGATATTTTTTTCTCAGCACTTATAATTTCAGATATTGAAATTAAATAATGCTGTCTTGTTTTATTTTTATTTTGAACTTTGCTATGGCGCTTTGTACTTTGAGTATTACCACAGGGCTGCATTTGAAAGTGGAAGCCCAAAAGGAAAAGGGGTTCACATGCAGGAAAATAATTTTTCCCTTATGTAACATCTCAGCTTACTTTGATGTCTTTTCATGTATTTGCAGTCAGGAGCTATAATGACTGTCCTTGCAGCCGTATGTACAAAGATGCCCGAAGCAAAACTGGCCATCATACTTCTTCCCATGTTCACGTTTACAGCAGGAAGCGTAAGTGCCACTGAACTTCAAAGAAATTCTACTCATTAAATATTTTCCTCACACCTCTCCACTGTCTGAGCAGGTGTCCTCTTCATTTTTGTTTCTGAGCTGTTAATTTTATTTTAAAAGAGAATAAGGGTCATGAAAGTCGTGGGGACCAATCGGAATTGTTGCAGCCTGGAAGTCACTACACCAGTGTGGGGTGAATTTAGAATTATCCTAAATCCCATCATCCATGGGTCTGTTTCAGATCTGATCCCAAGAGGTGAAAGAAGTTGGGAGGGAGTCAGGTTTGCCTGTCTGAGGAAACCTTGCATACACATCCTGTTCTTTCTGATGGGTGATATTTTTGGTAGCAGCACTGGTAACAGGCTAATCTAATACTGGCACACTGCCTTGAAAGAGAAACTTATCAAGATGAGAAACACAGAATTTTACTTCTCATGGGAGATTGCATTCCAGCCCTGGAGCAATATTTGCCTCTTTTGGATATCATCTTTTGATACTTTTAAGAACATTTTTGGGATTAGAAACAGACCACTGAGATTTTCCTTCATGTGTAGTACCAGGACTCCTTTTTTTATTTCATTAAGTTCTTTTATGCACATCCACTCCCACATTTAAGAAAAGCTTCTTATGTAGATCTTAACTTGTTTTAATAAGTTAATCATCTTTGGTCCTGTACTTAAAGTTGTTTTACTGCTTAAAGCAGTTAAGCCACGTCATTCCAAGATCATGAGATTTAATACTTTTTGTAAGTACTCTTAGATGTAGCCTTTGTGTTTTCCTTGCACTTCTGCTTGAGTGGATGTGGGTTTTTTGCATGCCCCCCTTTAACTGTATCTTTCTAAGAAAAGATGGCCAGGGTAGAAATACTGTCAGAGCCCCAGAGAGCATTGCCATGGTCAAGTGTTCATTGCAACAGCAGAACAAGGGAAGTAGAAAGAGCAGTAGAAAGGTAGGAATAATTTTAGCCCTTTAATATAATTTTATGTAACTTTACGTACACCTTTATCCTACCTTACCTATACTGTAATAGGCTTTTAAAATAAATAAGCCAATGTAGCAACTGAGTTGCTATTCTAATACATATTTTAAAGGAAAGAAATCCTGCCTAAAGTAGCATTTAATCCTAACATGAAGTCTGTTGGTCCTTATGAAATGGGCCATCTAGTAAAATTTTGTGTACTGACAGTTATGGTGGCTTATGTCTCCTGAGGATAGTACAACATTGCTCATGTTCTCTGTCATCCTGATTTTTTGTCTTCTAACACACATACCCTTTAGAACTAGAGTGTGATGATCAATTTATACCAGATAAGATAACAGGGATGCTGCCCCACATGTTCCATCCACTTTTATAGCATGTACTCTTTCAGGTAACTTCTCTCTTTTTCCTGACCCGAGTTTGGAATGTATTTTGTTTGAAAAGGACACATTCCTACCCTGCTCTATTCTGTAGATGCTCAGGTCTATTTTCACAGCACAGTACAGCTGAGGACTGAGGCTGTTGTTTTAAAACAATTTAATTTTTTTACAGTGATTCATTTGATATAAAATATATAGGATGTTTTTTGATCCCAAATATTTGTTCTGTGCCAGAATACAAAACTGTTATCAGTGGCCATTTCATGCTGTAACTGCTCCTGTCCAATCCATGTTCTCTTCCTTTCTAGGCTTTAAAAGCCATAATTGCATTTGACACTGCAGGACTTGCTTTAGGCTGGAGACTTTTTGACCATGCTGCACACCTTGGGGGAGCTCTCTTTGGAATGTAAGTCTGTATTTACTAACTTCTGCTTGTTTTGTATTTAAATTAATCCTGTATATTTTCCCCTTTACTTCCTATTACTGCTAAAGTAAGTACAGGGGGGTTTTTTTTGCAAGTTTTCTTAACTAGCATTGAATACAACTCACTGTTGTTCTTGTAGTGCTATAAAATTGTGTGGAAAATGCTGTTAACAGAGGCTTAGAATCTTAGATTACATGTCAGGTTGTGCTGACACCATAACCTGAGCTGGCTGACTGTCTAGCTCTTCCCAGAATACTGAAGAGAGTCACAAGGCAGAAAAGATTCTTACAAAACACAGCATGGACAAATTAAAATAACTTTAAACAGCTAAGAAAATGCCTTTGTCTCAGTGTTTTTCCTCTAATTGCCAATTTAGAGAGAACTACAGAGTTAATATAAGCACAGGCCAAATTCCTGTGGGCAGCCTGTACCGCTGTTTGCTCAGGGTTGTTGCGTTGCCTTTGTGTGGAGCTTTCCTAATTAGTAAGAACTACTAGAAACAAGTTTGTAGGAGGCTGTTCTGTATTGTTCCATGTTTCAGCTGCATGGAGTTTTTTCCCTTCAACCCAATTGCAACGTTGCCTTAATTGGCACATGATTGCTAAGAGCCTTTTTAAACATTTTATGTAG
Source organism: Pyrocephalus nanus (assembly GCA_038380795.1). Classification (NCBI taxonomy): domain Eukaryota; kingdom Metazoa; phylum Chordata; class Aves; order Passeriformes; family Tyrannidae; genus Pyrocephalus; species Pyrocephalus nanus. The sequence goes on along the minus strand of CM076270.1, from coordinate 17,574,102 downwards.
GCATTTGAAAAGCCTGCCTGAGATTTCACTAGGCCAGATTTAACAGCAAACCAGTTTGTAGACCAAAGTGTTTTCTGTGTCTTGGCTTTGGTGTCAGTAAGTTCTGTGCTGCAGTCTCCTCCCCTTCTCTGGCATCACAAGTGAATGAACAATCTGCGTTATAATGCAGATTCACATACTACAATAGGATAGGAGTTGCAGTAAAACTGTCTTGAGTTGACAAGTCTCTTGCTTTACTCACCTACATTGTTTTGTTTGTTCTACTCTGTGATCGTTTTGGTCACTTCATCCTTAAGCAGGACCTTTATTGAGGACATATATTGAATGGCCAAAGTATTTTCTATATATTGCCTCCCAGACAATTGTCCATTTTGGAAAGTGACCAGTTTACCTCATAGAAAAGTGCTTTTGTTCTTCAGGACTCAGGTGTTGAGTTTAGGCTTGTGGGAGAACCTTCAACCTATTTCCATGTGGTTGCTTCTCATGTCTCTCCTCTTCACCATAACCTCCCTTATCATATGAATGTTACTATTTCATATATCAGCATATATAGTTCTGTATGAATATAAATTAAGCTAGAACACTTTGATAGATTAAATCTTCATTTAGATGCTTCTAGAAGAAAATTCACTTTGAGTGGAACATGGCTGTTCATTATGGGGCAGTTGTATTTATGTAGGAGAAAACCACTTTTACTCGCTGTTGTCAGTAAGGATTAGCACAAGCAACAGAACTGATTTAACAGTCTCCTAAGTGGGGGTAGCTTTTTGTGTCTTTTTAAGAAATCACAAAAGCACAAGATTAAAGGCATGAAAAAACTATTCATTCTCAGGACTGAAATAAGCAAGACCACAAAATTAACTGCTTGGAGTCAAAAGAACAAGTAGCTTACCTGCCGCTTTCCAAGCATGTTGTTCTTTGTGCCTCAGTTTATCTTGTCTTCTGTACCAAGCATGTACTTGGTTTTAGTGATCAACCTATTCTTTCTTAGATGCAAAGAAGAGTTGCAGTTAGTTTTAACTATTGTTTTCTTTCCCAGGTGGTACGTGACTTACGGCCATGAGCTCATATGGAAGAACAGAGAACCACTGGTCAAAGCTTGGCATGAATTGAGGACAAAGAACGCAGGAAAGGGAGGAGGTGGAAGATCTAACTGATTCTAATAACTAAAGATTCCTTGTGCCCAAGTGGTATATTACTTGAAGATGTGGGACTGAATTGGTTTTGAAGGTTTTTTTTGCTACTCCACATTAAGCCTCTGAGGAGCTGAAGTTTCTAATGTTACAAAATTATGTTACAAAAATGCATATCCATAGAAAATGAACTCTGACAAAGGTGGAACAATAAAGGTTTTTATCCTATTGCTTTCTGAGGTAACAGTCTGTATTACATTTTTAAAGGTGGAATAAAACATGTTTTTCAGTTAAGTGATCTAAATCTCTGTCCACAAAAAAAAAAACATTCAAAATGGGGTACAACTGGTTAATACTTAGGAAAATAAACTGGAGAAGTTACTGGATCACACACACCCCTACTGTCTGCCAGATAACACAAGGTGCTTTCCTAGAAGGCAAGCTTTAAACATGTAGGACTCAACAGAAGGTGGTTGAAGTTCAGTGATCTTCATTGTTGGAAAGATTGGATGAGAGGAGCCAAAGGACTCTTTTGTTCTTAATCTTGAAATACTCAAAGTAATACTGGATTGTTTGCCAAGGTTTGCATACTAATTAATGGTCCAGCTTTATTTGTTAGCTGTGGCTTATTCAACTTGTGTTTTTCATTTCTGTACACTTCCAAGGTGCTTTCACATCTTCTTGGATTGTACTATAATTTATCTTTTTCATAATTCTGTGTAGGGGAAGAATGACATACTGATATTCTACCATAAGTTATACTGCTTTCTGTGTTCTTTCACTACAGTAATTTGGGGGTGGGGTAAGGGGATGTTCTTTCTGTTGTGCTCCAGTGTTAGTTCCACTTAAGGTTCTTTTCCAGATTTTAAAAATGTAACATTTGGTTACAGAATGGGACAGTACTAGAAAATAAGCAGCTTCAGCAAAAATAGGTGAGGTTTCTAAGATCAGCAACACCATAACCAGAAGTAACAACTAAAGTAAACCTGAGGGTAGTACCATGGCTAATGTTCCTATTTTACAAATAAAAACAAAAACTGGGTTTGGGGTATGCTACTGCTCTGTGCCTGTCCTGCAAGGATAATACTGAACTCCTTGCAAAAGGCTGCAGAATCTTCCCAAATAAAAACTGGTGTGTTCAAGCCCTCAGCTCTTCCCTGTAAGCAGTTAGTCATTCCAGATAGACTGACCTGCCAAAGAACACGTTGCATTTGTAAGAAGTTTTTTTTTACTTTACAATAGTGTTGTGCAGAAAACACATTTCCTGTGAGGATAAAGAATACATAATGCTAAGTGGTATCAGTTTTAATAAGTGATGGAGTAAAAAATTGCTGTAAATTCCCTTATTGTCACAGGCTTGTCCATTTTTTTTTCCTCTCTTAGACAATGAGGCATTTGAGGATTTGTTACTTTGTGTGCCTGTCAACTTAAACACGTAAAAAAATTAAGGTGCTGGAGTACCTGATACTCTTTTGCTCTGCTCCAGAAATTTTCTGACTTTCACTTCTAATCTATCACATCCCCCTTTCCTACTTCTGTTTGTAATAGGGCAAGTATGCCCGTTTTCAGGGCTTCAGCCACAGTGCAGCCCTGCCTGCAGCAGAGAGGGGGCAGCCGGACACGCAGCGAGCGCACTGCTCAGCGCAGCCAGGGAGGGGCCACCAGTGTCAGAAGACGCCACTGAACGGGCTCATCCCACGGGAGCATTTCATGCCAAAGAAGCTCAAAAGCCATAGCGCACACGTATTTCACACCTTGGGTTTATCTAGCTATTGTTGTCTTGGTCTGCTTCCTTTTATTTTCCCCCTCTTTCTCTTCCTTTCGTTACCTCTCGTCCATTCAACAACTTATCAAGTCCCTTCAACAATTAGGTATTTGCTGAGAGTTTTTCAGAGATCCTGGCTGAAAGCAGGGAGTAATATTGCAGGAAATACAGCGTGTAAGCCCTATAGGACATTGTCTTTTACAGGTCTAGAAGGATAAGCCAAAGTTGCTATTAAGTTCTTCAGCATAGCAGCAAGTACCTCAGAGAAGTCATGCCTGCAGAGAGCTTACACCTCCCAAGGCAGTGTGGTGGTGCTGCACTCTTTCAGCTTGAGGAAGGGGCACAAAGCACCTGAAAAACCATCCTGGAACTGCCACAGGGGTTTGGAAGTCACCAGCTTTTCAGCTGGTGGCTGTTCAATATCTGAATCTTCCTCCTTTATAGAAACCCTAAAGGTGTGTAACATAGGTAAGGTTGTACAAAAATCTTCACGTGGCCGTGCAGTTGTTTGCACCTGAGCCTTTGTGCAGCATTGTCTGGCAAAGGCAAACCATCTTCTCTGGTCCAAAATTACTTTAAAACTGCAACAGGAAAGTCAACTCTTAAGTCAGTCAGACAAGGAATGCCCTGGAAGCATGACAGCTCACTAGAGTAAATAAGAAACCTTTCTGGCAAGCAAAATCTGGCATCAGCATGTCAGTATCTCAGTACTTAGTCACATCTTTGAATGACAAATCAGAGGAATGAAAAAAAACCCCAAACTAAAACCCCAACCCTAGAAAAAAAAAACCACCAACCAAACAAAAAACAAACAAAAAGAACCAACCACATGGAAAGACTTTTCAAAGAGATTATTGTGAATAAAAATACAATGTGGTGATTATGCAGACACTTGGCAGAGACAGCAGCTAGTATTAGTGTAGGAAAACAGCAATAAGTATAAAGTCATGGTTAATCATGTAGAGACACAGTCCTTCACCCTTTGTCAGTGGCTTTAAAGTCTGCTTTGGCCTTGCCATGTTTAAGGAATATTTTGTTTCAGTGATCTGCTCTGTTTGGAATTTCATTTTAGTATTAAAACTAACTGTTAGAGTTTTCAGCCCCCATTCCTGGCAGCAAGAGCTGTTTTGCTTTCTGATTTGATGGGTTTTCTTTGTCTTACTGTTGCAGTATTCCGCCCCCCTCCCCCCAGCTTTTAATCATGACAAATCTTCTAAATGCAGACAACTTTTTAATCTCATCCAGCATCTTCTGGTTTTCCTGTCTGAGTTAGCCTTTGTGCCAATTTCATCCTACAAGCTGTGATGAGCAGCTGCTCCAAGCACTCCCTGATGCTGTAGGTGGGCTCTGAAACATGCATTGCCAGAGCTGAATTCAGTACTAGGAAGTGGCAGGCACAGGATGAGCAGAGACATCCGATTTATTCTCCAATGTATTTTGCTAAGTCAGGCCTAGGAACAAGGATCAGAGCGCCATTTGTACTGTGCTAATGATAACGTGATAAAGCAGATGTTCTGTTTTCTTGCATAGCTGTAAAGTCTATTTCTCTTTACCAGATATGATTTTAAAAAATTAAAACGTAGAACAGAGCAGTTCCAAAAAAAACCAAGAGCAGCAGAAAACTGAGAAATGCCTCCCTGCATATTCCTAAAAGTAAAATTATGTTCGTGGGTTTTTCAGGCAACAAATTAAACACAGCATCCAATAGCCTATATGGTTTTGTGACAAGAGTTCTATGTGGGACCAAAATGTTTTTACCTGAAATTTCTGAGTCTCCTTGCCCCAACTAACTCATGAGGGCAAGGGGGTGGTGATGAAATCAAAGCTACTAGTAGCACTGGCAAGTGCCAAAACAAGTATCTGGGACAACAGGGTCATCTACAAAGGAATTGCTTCTTACCTTTGGTGATTGTGTTTCAGAGAAGTTCTGCCCCAGCCCATACCCACATTTCTAGCCTTTCTTCCCACCAGAAGAAAGTGCAAGTCTGGACTGAACTGAGGTGCTAATGCATTACAGGTACAGTACTGCTCAGCTGAAACAACGCAGTAGATCTTACCTTCTCAAGTTTCACTGCATAATTATTTTCTTAATAATGCTTCACAGAATCATATAATGTTTGGTGTGCGTTGGAAGGGACCTTAAAGATAGCCTAGTTCCAAGACCCCTACAATGGGCAGGGAACCTTTCACTAGACCAGGTTGCTAAAAGCCACATCCAACCCTGAATGTTTCCAGGGATGGAACAGCCATAGATCTGGGCAACCTGTTGCCAGTGCCTCACCACCCTCACAGGGAAGAATTTCTTCTTGATATCCAATATAAACTCTCACCCTTTCAGTTTAAAGCCATTACACCTATCTTATCAGATAATCACCTGTATCAAGAATAGATGATTTTCTAATAGGTGGGATCTCAGTTTATCTGCATTCTTCACTTTTACCTTATAACTGATAGTTTGGTGACCCTTTGGGAGATTCAGCTTCCTCTGCAATAACACACTGAATGGGGAATTGTGGAGGAGCATTATGGCCCATAGCCACTTATTACATAAGACGTAAAATTTCAAAAGCCCAGCTTATCCCCGATGTAATTCCATCAGTTTCACTGTTTTGTGCCAGGACTGCGTGGTTTTTGAACCTGAACGTACAAAAGCAAAGCTGTAATTTGCAGTCTCCGGCAAACAGTAAAAGACGTGAGCCCTATATTAAGATACATAATAGATGCTTGGATTTTGGTCAATAGGAGGTATTTTAAAAGTGAAGTGGTTAAATTGTTAATGCAAATGGAGAGAGGGGGATTAACAGAGGCGGGGGTTTGCATGCAGCTATAGGAAACTAAAAAAGTGATCTGGGTAAGAAACAGCAGCCTTGCAACGTTAAACGCCAGGTTTCGTGTATAAACGCTCTCTAATCATGACTGGTGACGGCTGCCTCGAAGGTATAATTGAGCAGCACCAAGCAGGTATTACAGCGGAGCAGCGGTCCTCGCCTGGCCGGTGCCGGTGCCTGGGCGCGCTACGGCGCTCCCGGGCGCAGAGCGGCTCCCGGAGCAGCGGCACGGACAGCGGCACTCGGCGGCGCACGGGCAGAGCGGGTCCCCCCAGGGGGCGCGGGGTCCGGCCCCGGCCGCGTTCCCTCCCCCGCAGCTGCACGGGGCTCCCACCGGCAGCCGGGTCACGTGTGCGGGCCGTAATCCCGGCGAGGGGGTGTCGTTACCGGGGAAGGGGGCGGCGGGAGGAGGGGCTGCCGCCGATGAGGGCTGAAGCCGGGAGCGCGGCCGGCTGCGGGCGCCGGAGCCGCGGGCGCCGCTGCGGGCGAGGCGGGGGCTGCGGCCGCGGCCATGGCCTGGCCCTGCATCAGCCGGGTGTGCTGCCTGGCCCGCTTCTGGAGCCAGCTGGACAAGTCCGACCTCTCTGTGCCGCTCACCATCCACAACTACTCGGACATCGAGGAGCAGGAGGACGGGCCGCCCCAGCGCGGCGGGCCCCCTTCGCGGGGCAGCGCTCGCCCGCCCGCCCCGGCGCGCCGCCCGCGGGATCCCGCCGCCGTCGCCGGGAAGCCGAGCGGCCGCAGGAAGGGCCGGGCGGCCGCCGCCGGAGAGCCCTTCGCGGCGGAGACCCAGTACCGGCAGGACTTCAGAGCTTGGCCCCTCCCGAGGAGGGACGCCTTCCCCTGGGTCAGCGCCAGTAGCGGCGGCGGCGGCGGGAGGGACGGGGCCGCCCCCCAGCCCGCCCCGGGACGCGCCGCCTGCGCCTTGCCCGGCGGCGGCGGGAGAACGGTGGTCGACGGCCCCGAGCATCTCCGGCCGCGCTCGCAGGCGGACGGCGGCCACACCACCTCCTACAGGTAACGGGGCCCGGCGGCCGCCCCGAGCCGCGGCTGCTCCTGCCACGGGCGGGGGACGCTCCTCCGCAGCGCGGGGATGCCGGCGGGCGGAATCGCCACCGAGGGGAGGGGGACGGGGGCTGCCGCCTCGCCGGTGGGCTCAGCCTCTCACCGAAGCCGCCTTTGCTTTTGGAAGTGCTGTCCTTTAAAGTGTCGCTTGTGCCGCGGGCAGGTGCCTGGCCCTGGCGGCCCCTGTGCGTGCCGGGGCAGCAGAGCCGTCCCCGGGCGCGCCGGCGCCCGGCCCCGCTCAGGGAGAGGAGGGAGCGCGCCGGGGGGATCCATGATTGCATCCCTGGCGCAGCAGCGCGCTACCCACCCGCTGCCGGGAGACTCGGCACCTCCGACAGCCAGAGCTGCCCGCCACCCGTCCGTGCCCAGCAGCCGCACCGAGCTGCGTTCCCCGAATCCCTCGGTGCCATCATCGTTTTCCCTTTAAAACTCCTGGAATGCGACATTCATGGCGAGCCAAATTACAGCCTTAAAAGATTAGTCAGACAAGAAGACATTTTCAGGATGTATCCCCTATGTCATCTAATGGGTAATGGAAAAAATTGTCACAAACCACCTGTCTCAGCCTTTAAAAATTACTAAGTGACTTATGTTATCGATGCCTTCCTTTCTCTCTGAACAGTACGACTGATTACAGATGTTTATTTCCTAAACAAACAGTCAGGAGGGATGCACCTAAATTCAACTCTTGTTCTTACTGACTCTCCCCATGGAAAAAGAGGGGATTTCAGCTCTTACAAAGCTGCTGTTGAATATTGTATCAGTTTCATGCTGTTACCACATGCTCCCTCATAATGATGTTTGGCAGATTTTAATATACCTATGAGGTATATTAATAGAGTAATTATTTTTATTCCAATAGATTCTCAAGTATTTAGACTCTTATTACCTATTATGTACCTAGGAGACATTTCTCTTCATCACTGCAATTCATTAGATTATGTATTACAGTGCTTTTAAGACAAACTGGGGGCCCTGGGGAGGATTTACCAGCCTGCACAGCAGTATTGCTTGTCCCACTCCTCCTCACAGGCAGCTGCCCTGCTCCATGTGCAGTGAACATGCAGATTTAGGAAGGATAACTGCAGTGCTTGAATTTGTGCACTATTTTCTTATTTGCTACATCTCTTTAGACAACCACAGAGTGATTATTATTCTTGAACCAAAACACTTTTCAATTTGCAAGGAGCACAGGAATTACTTCAGAGAAACCTGCCTAGAACAAGACTAGCAAGGTTCAGGTCTCAGAAACACATCCATCTCCACCTTTTTGTTGAAGCCTCCCCCTGCTTCTTCAGCCTGACCCCAGAGGAAGGCTGCATTAGCCTGCATTAGAGCTGCAGCTGCCCTACAGCTGTTTGAATGCTCAGCAGAGTCACTTCTCACACCTTCCTTCCCTCTGACTTGTCCGTTCTTACACGGGGCTCTCAGCTACTATTATCAAAGAACAAGAAGTTTACAGATCACACGACAAAGTACCTGCTGGAGCAACATATCAACATAGAAATCAACACAAGTTTTACAAGAAATAAGACTTCAAGTTAGTTGAGTAACTCCTCACTGCTGAAAGGAGCAGTGCAGGACAAGGATGGAGACACAAGCCAGGGCAGCCACACTAGAACAAAGTTCTCATGTAAAACCTTTAGGCTGTTTGAATACATAGTACACAACCCGTATAGACAGGACTATGTAAATCAAGCCACTTCTGCCTTATTCCAGTAATTCCCATGCTTTCTTTGGATTATCACCTAGTACAACATTGCATTTAAGAAATCCCTGTACCACTGAGCACACAGGAGCCACAACAAGCAGCAGGTGAAAAGTTCACAATAGCTTCACAGGCTGCAAGGGTCTACTTTCATTTATATTTGTCCCTTTTTGTTCTTTAAAGAAGGACTAAGCAGGTACTTGGCAGTTACTCATTTTCAGTTACACTTTGGGTTTGTATTTGGTAGCTTCAGTCATGGCAAAGCCCCAGGAGCACTGCCACAGTCTGAATTGGGAAGGGGTGATCATAACACCCCCACCTTTGGTGAGCTGAGCACTCCCAACCACAAGGACATTTCCACGAACACCATTACAGTTCACTCCTTTCCTCTTACCTTATTTTCCAAAGGCAGCACTGCACTCTGCAAACACTTATCTTCAGGTGGTAGCTGGACAGCACCATTAAGGATTGATGTTCTTCATCTTCCTCTCTGACAAAGACTAGAAGGACCCTCCTTCTTTATTAAACTGTCCCTTGGTGGCCCCACACAACTCCACCACACTCTAGCAGCAGGGACGTGCCCCACTTCTTGTAAGCTGCACCCACTCACAGGTGAGAGGGCAGAAGGAAAGTCAGATCACCTGTGGTAGAGGCAGAGTAGGAGGGATTTCTCTTATTAGGGGCAGCTGTGTCCCAGAGAGAAGCTTGGTGAGCCACATGATGTCTTTAGGAGAGTGACAAAAGGGAGAGCGTCCTACACAGAGACATGCAGGCAAGGATCACTGCAGGTAGATGGTTAGAGAGGAGAAAAGATATGGAAAACACATACATTTTTGGTAAGACACTCATTCCCTTGCTAGGGAGAACCTTGGGGAGATTCCCCCTTTTCTGCTGTTGCAGGAGTATCAGCCCATCCCTATGGCCCAGCCCTGAGGACTGGGCTCTCTGTGTGGGGAGCTGTGTCCACCCTCACAAGAAACAGGTCATTTGAGTCCTTCGTGCTCCAGGTGCTTCAGCAGTTCTGTGCCCAGCCAGGTCAGGCACACCCCATGAGGCTCTTCCTGGCAGGATCAGCTCCCGCAAGTGTGGACACTGCTGGTCAGCAGCCTCCAGCTGTACTGTGTGACTGTGCCAGGACTCAGCAGCTGGCTGGGCTTGTGTAGTGTGAAAGAGAGGGCAAGGCAGGGCATTGAAAAGTTGGCATTGATACATGGTCCACTCCATGCTTTTAATGGCAGTAGTGGTTTTCTTGATTGACTCTGTAAGATGTTGGGGGTTTCTTTTTTTGGGTTCTGTGGTTTGTTTGGTTGTTTTGTTTTGTTTTTTTAATTCAGGAATTTTGACTGCATAGTTCTACAAGAGCCTATTGTGTTTGTTTCTATGAAGCACCCAAGGGTAGTGGTGAGTCCCCTGTAATGTGGAGCAGCATTTGATGTGCTTTTGTGCATCAGTGCTCTGCTCCTGTGAGACTTCATTCTGCACGCTGCTTTAAGTTCAGAAGGAAACTCAGCTGCATACAAAACTGTCTGTACATGGTTAAGCCAGTCAGCCTGACCTGGCATTTCCCAGCACAAAATAAACCTGCAGGATCAATGTCCGAGACTGAGGGAATCTTTCTATGGCCAGAAGAAAGATAAATGGGAGCGGGTGTTGGAAGAACACCTGTATCTCTGAGGAAGCAAAGACTTTTGATTTTGAAATAATAATTCTGAATAAAAGGTAGAAGGACAGCAGAGCTGCCTGGCCTACAAACTATTATTCTATGTCCCCAGATTTTTTGGGGCAGCTCCCTGCTCCCTCCAGTCCCTGGATTTTGGCTGGAGTCCTGCAGGGTCTGAATAAAGTCAAACCCCAGTGGGGCTGCATGGTGGGTGCTCAGGCACACAGGCCGAGGCAGATCGATACAAGCTGCACTTGAAAGGCTAAAATGGGATGTGCTCCAAGTGTGAAAAGATCCCAGGGACTGCTGCAGAGGGTTGCAGTAGATTATACCTTACTGATGCTGGAGGAAGCAGAAGAAAGTGCTGAGTGGCCCCTCTGCACCTTCCCAAGTGTTTGTCCTTTTGCATCATAGAAGTGACTTCTCCCTTCAGCAGTAAGTTGCAGGTGCTTTGCACACAATTAATTGTAGTATTAGGTCTTGATTGCATTTAGCAGACATTCTAGAAATAGAGAAGTGCTTTACTTATCTCCTTTAATAGAGGATGAGAGAAGCTGGTGCTGTCAGCAAGTAGCTCCAGCTGGCTCTGTTCTCTGGATGTCATTTTCTTACCTTGTTAGAAGGCAACAGGGAAAAGGCACAACCTCCCCGCCAGGGCCAGTATTGCTGGGAGGAGAACCCTGTTCAAAGCTCAGCTACACCACAGGTCGCTTCAGACATCAGTTTTCCCTTCACTAACCTGCCAGCTTTGGGAAAGCACTTCAAATGTGTAACAAAAATGTTGCATGAGAGTTGCGAGGGATTGTTTTGCCTGTTCTTCCCCCCTACCCCGTTGGCTTTGCTTGTATTGGCACTCGGGGAACTGGAAGGATGACTGCAAACTTCTGCACACGTGCACAACATCAGCCCCGAGCAGAGCCTGCTCTCTGCAGTTGGGGTTTCCACAGGATAGGTGTTCTGAGCAGGCAGGAGAGTCAAGAGCACTCAACTTGTTCACAGGTGGGAGGCACAGCAGTAAAGCAGACCAAACTGGGCCCCAGAGATCAAGCAATTTTGTTGTGATGAGACAAAACCTCATAAAGAGCTGGGGTAATTAGGGGGAAAGGTGTCTGATCTGCCATCGCTAATGATTTTTTGGAATAGTGGGGTGGCAGATACCCCAGCAAACTGAATTCCCACATTCTTGCATAGGAACTCAACATGTGCCACTCACTGTGACCATGGAACAGACATCACCCCACCAGGAGAGACACCGCAGAATGAAGGGGAATGACGCTTTCCCCAGAGCTATGGATGCAGTCACAGAACATATTACTTGGCTTTCTATCCTATTCATTCGCCTTCAAGTAGTGCTTGTGCAGAGAAACAAGGTGACCTGTGGTGACTGCTTCTCAGTGAAAAGCATCTTATTTCAGCTGTGCAGAAAACAAAGAAAATACCTGCTCTTGTGTTCAGTAATGTATGGGATCAAAGCACACACCTGAGCCAGCAGGGTTAATAGTACTGCATGTGAGGAGCTCCATCCTTGATCCAGCAAGATCTTTAAATGCATGCTTATCCTCAATAATAGCAGTAAAGCTTTTATAATCAAGGCTTACAGTTATCTTTACATTCTTAAGTGTCTTGCTGCTTGGGGAAATTAATACTGAAGCCCCTGATTTTTACGCTATTTAACAATTAAGCTTACTCGGTGCAGGCATTGGGATGGATCCAGAGGGATTCACTGTGCACTGCATAGCCTGGGTGGGGAAGGGAGGGCTTGGAGAGGGACAGACATGTGAGGAGAGAGCCAGGTGAGCTGGGAATAAAGGCTCAAGAGAGGGTGTCTGTTGTGCAAAGTGCGCTGCAGAACTGAAATGGGGAAGATTCAAAGCTGTTGCATAAAGTAGGAGGAATTTCCTCCCCTCAATGTACACTCAACCTTAGGTTAGAGAAAAAGGGAGAAGAACAGAAAGTGGGATAAGGACAGAAGTCAAGACCCTCAGACCTACTCACACACCCCCATTCACACAGCTCCAATAAGAGGGAAGCAGCTGCCTGTCCTGTCAGACCACTGTCAGTGCTCCTTCCTTGGGGATCTGTTCATGAGCAAAGCAAGCTCCTAAAACTCACCCTAAGACAACAGTTTGAGCCTTAAGGTTTTGTCTGGTCCTTTCAGTCCAGTCTTTTGCTGTTGCTTCTTTCCTGTGAATTATGAGCAGCTCCAAGCACTGCTTGACCTTCCTGCAGGTGAGAGCTGAGACAGGATTCATCCAGGTATTTTCTGCTTTCCTCCTCTATAATTCCTGTGGGCCAGTCTCTACCTCTCTGCTGTCTTTTCTCTACCCCTCTATTTTTTAACCTCCATCAGCCTTTTCTTTCTCCCATTTCTGTCCTCATGCTGGGCTCTTTGGCTGGGTAGGAGAATGGGCACAATCTGCATCTGTGTCCAAGGATTGGAAGGGCCTCCAGCACCCCACCAGTGTCTGCCATAGCTCAGAGGACAAGCAGTTTAATGGCTCAGTTATCCAGGAGGGCTTCTGACTTTGTCTATCACACAGAGCTCTCACCACTGCAACCATGACTCGTGACATTTGCAATCCTCCATTTGCCAGGAGATGTCACAGCATCCTCCCTGGCCTAGGGGGGTCTTTGCCAACAAGCAGACTCAGCCTGTCCTCTGGGAGAGCACCACTGGCCACACAGCTCTGCCTGGGCAAACCAGCTGCATGGCCCTGCTTGGAACCTGCAACGAGCTGTGACACAAACAGGGAGACATTTCACCCCACACCTTCTGCCCAAACCCCTTGCACACCAGTCTGGCTTCCCCAGCTGACATCTAGAGTAGAGTGTACTTTGAAAGGAAAATAACAGACACTCCCAAGCTGTGCACACAGCTTTCCTCCTGAAGGGAAAATTGGATAAATGTTCATTGTGCTGTTTAATTCTCACTGGTGTGCTGGGTATGAGAAGGAATAAGACAATGAAAGAATGAGCACAGACCAGCTCAGGCAGCGTAGCTTTGAGTTATGGTCAGCTATACAGAATGAGCCTTTTTCTCTATTCCTTAAATAAGAAATGGGATTGTAATGCAGCGGCTCAGAACTGCCATAGATAATTAATCATGGGAAGCAAACCGTGACATAAAGATGAAGTACTGAAATGACAACTGTGATGGCACTGGTGGTGCATGATGGGGCAAAGGAATAGTATCAATGCTGAAGATAAATCTGCATGGAAACAGCAGCTCCAACACTACAAAAAGCACAGTCAGTGTTTCCACTGTCTGCCTCCCAGTGCCCACCAGAAGAGTCCTCCACCTCTGTGAAGTTAGAAAAATTTCTAGGTTAGATTTTCACTAGGTCAGTGAAATAAAAAGGATTTTGCAGACAGCTTTCTCTGCAGGGCCAGAAAACATTTGTGGAGCACATGAAATGGGAAGAGCTGGAGGCAGCACTTAGGCCAGTCACTGCATGGATCGCAGCATCCAGCAGCTTGAGCTGCAGCAGCACCAGTACACTGTGTCTGGAAAGAACAGAAGGACCAATCCCAAATCCATCATTCCCAAATAATGCCCTAAAGATTGCAAAGCCACCGGGTAAATCATGGTGGGGCATCCCCCCTGCCTGGGCTGTTAGCTGCTCTTGCTCACCAGGGGAGGGAGATGGCACCCAGTCACCACCTCTTGTCAAAGCTGGGCTTCATTGTAACCCCCTGGCAATAAACAGTCCAGTGCATTTTTTTTGTTTCTAGCCTATACATTAGCTGTACTCTCATGGGAGTTAAACTGTCCCAGCAGGCCACCAGCTTCCCTCTCTGCACTGCACAGATTCAAACCTTCCCCTACAGACACATCCCCACACATTACAAAAAAAAACAAAAAACAAAAAAAGCCTTTCCTCAGGCTCTATTAACCAATTTTGAGACAGAGAAAAGAAACAAATGACAAAGCATTGACTTATATGATGAATGCAGATCCACAAGGGGCAACCACCTGCAAAAAGTCGCTTCTTAATTCTTCCTAGAGTGAGTCAGAGGTACAAAAAGAGCAGTACAAGAAAAGCAGCCCTTCCCTTTTGATCCCTACTGTTTTAAATCTTGCATGCTACTCAGGAGGCCTTTTTCTTTCACAATCCCAGTGCTTTAGTACTTAGTAGCACCACTGGATCATTTCTATATATGGAGATCAAAAATCTCACCTCTAGGTTGTAGTAGTGGAGGACAAAACACAACCTAAAGAGAGCCTGGACACTGAGTAATGGTCTGGAGGCTACTTTTCCTCAACTGCAGGTCCTTGCAGATCCAAAGTAACCTGACAACTGCTGCTGTCTAGGGACAAGGAGAGGAGGAGGGGTACAGCAGGAAGGATGAAGATGACCATGTCCAGTAGCAACAATCAGTCTTGCATGTTCATCCCCAGCTGGATGTCACATCACACAGGGGTACAAGGGAGAAGGAAGACAGTCACTAATTGTGACACTTGACATCTTAAACTAAGCAACATTAAAAACGGGTCATTCCTCTTCCCCAGGCTTGGGGAATGCTCGTGCATTTCAACTCCACTCGTGACTCCAAGACTGATTTCTAGTCAAGTCACCAAACTGGCATTTGGGCTTGTGTTCCTTCTGACTCTTGGCTACAGAGCTGGAGATGAGAGCCTGTGTCCTGCAAGCTGAAAGGCAGAGCAGATTTAGTTAGGTGCACTTTCTGTGTCAAAGGTTACAATATTAATTTCTTGGTTTTTTTTCAAGCATCCTAGCTCCCAGAGGAGATATGTTGCCTATGTTGTGCCCAGCCCTTCTCTGTGGCTCAGAGTCCTGGGTTTACCCAGTGGGAAATCCCAAGGCAGGACTGGAAATGCTGCTGTGGGTCTGGGCCATGACTGCATCTGCCCTCACATTTCTGATTCTGTGGCTGAAGGTAGAGCATTTCCTCAGTGCATGTAGGTGCCTCAAAAATAGTTTTGACTGTCTAGGCTGAGAGGAGAATGGTTTGGCTTCCAGCCAAAATGAGGGTCCTGTGATCCAAAAGGGCTGTGTTTGGGGGTCTGCCAAATCAGCAAATGATCTGCTATAAAGCAGTGAGACAGAGCTGGCTGCACAGGCAGGCAGCACAGTCATTCATTGCAAGCTGGGGACACACTATTGCAGTGAGGAGATCAGTCAGCATGAGGTTGAATGGTTAGGAATCAATGCCACTAGCATTCCTGAGGAAATTGGGCTTTATGTGGAGTGGCAGGTTCCAATTCCTAGAAACTGCTGGGATGTAATTGATGGTTTTGTACCATTTTGCTGGTATTTTGCCCAGTAGCTCTGTGTCCTCCCTCTGGCTGTGCAGCAGAGCAGAGCTCAGATTTAACATTCACACACATCTGGGATTCCCTGCTGAAAGGTTGCCTTCTTGGGGCATCACTTGGCCAAAATCACCTTTCTGCAAAGGTGCTCTCTGGCCCTGAGGTGTTAGAGCAGCAGGAACCCCACTGCCAACTCTGGGAGAGCTGCACGGGCACTCACCTGCTGCCTGAGCAGGCCCAAACAGCAAGGTGCAGAGAAGGCAGAAGGACAGTGAGAGCAAACTAATTATAAAAAAGATTTGCAACGCACATAGACAGCCCTGACAGAGGCCTGGCTTTGCTTTCCAACAGCAGGAAGCTCTTACACAGAGCAATATCCGTTACTGACTGAGTGGATTTAAGAACTCACTCCACCCTCACTCAAGCTGACAAACTGCTGTCAGCCCCAGCAGCAGGCTCCTGCCCCTTTCCTTGTGCCTACACCTGTATTTATCCATCCTGGCAGGAGGCTGCTGCCAGCAGCTAACTTGGTCAAGAAACAGTTATTCAATTTTTTGGAATTAATTTTGTTAGCATGCTGTTTTCTCACTGGCTTAGATGCAGTCCAGGGTTGTACCCGGTATCCACAAGTCAGCAAGGAAATGAGGCAGCATTTTAAGGCTGAGTCTATTATTAGAAATAAAACATAAACCAGGCAGTGGTTATATCACTTCGGTAATGTACTGAAAGGATCATGTCCAAACTACACGTTCTAAAATGATACTCCACACTCACGCACTTTAAAGTAAGATTTTTAAAAGGGGAATTTTTATCTGCTATCAAAATAGCAAATAGCATGCTTGGGAAAAAGGAAAAACAGAAAGGCTGTGATCGAAGCTAAACTGGACACATTAAAACACAGTCTGTTTCCCTAGCCTGGGCACTAAGGACTCAGTCTCACCCCTTGATCTCGTGCATAAGCAGATAGTAAAAGGCAGATATTATTGAAGTATGCCAGGGTATGAACATAAAACTGTCACATCTTGGTTAGTCACCTCTCCCTTCGCTACAGAAACTGCCTGTTGGTTGCCAGAGATACATACATAAACAGAGCAGACTCCTGCCTTCTCCTGAGAGAAATGAGCCAGCTCAGCTGGCTGCTACTGCAGCATCCAGGGAGTTCTAGTGGAGAGGGCATCAGTGAGGCCTGTCTGTGACAAGGGGTACAGAGAAGGAGGGGAAAGGCTGCAGAAGGGAGATGGAAGCCAAGCTAAGCCAGACCTTGCCATGTTGTTCTCTGGTGCACTTGAAACCTGTGCTGCCCCTTTCTCAGTGCAGTCTCTGCACCCATTTCTCAGATGGCACTTGGCTGACTAATCCTCAGAGCAGCGATGCCGTCTCAGACATCACCATGCAGATTTAAAGCACTTGCCCCCCTCTGAAGGAAAATCATCAGCAGAAGCATCTGCCAGCTGAGATGGTGTCTCCCTTTGGATGCATTTCAGATTGGGCTGCCACAGCTGTGCAGCACAGCACAGACTGGCAAACCTGCCTGCTGATGAGAGCCACAGCCAAGGGAGGAAATATCAGCACACTCTCTCCACAGGGGAGGGCAGGCACCAGACCAAGGGATATTACATACTAAGTGGCTGATGAGCCAGATGATGTTTTACATTGTAAGTGATCAATGAGCCTTCATGCAAAAAGTCACCCTGACTTTTTCTCGTCCAGGAGGGAAGCACCAAGCACCGCCAGGAATAAAAGGAAAGTTAAGTCAGGGCAGCCAGTTAGCCCAGTCTATGCCCTGTTGCACCTTTCATCATGAGCTTTGTGAGAGGCAGGCCTCTACGCTCAGTTGGTATTTTATTCTCAGTATGCCTTAGACAAGTTCAATCTTATGAGCTGATTACAACCAGCCCTGCTTTCTGGCTTTGCAACCACTCTGAGCAGAAGCACCCTGTGAGTATATTGTGTTTTATGGGTTCTTCTGTCTTGACAATCTCATTTCAGACAAGAGTATCGTCCATGGACTGGAGCAAAACCATCCAAGCCTATAAAGACAAAACAAGGCTTCATTATGCCAGAAGATCATTTTGTCCAAGAGACAAGCTACAAGGCAGACTTTAAGGTAATTAACAGTTTTTAAAAATCCTAAAGTCAATGAGAGTAAAGCCCAAACTGTACACATCAGGAACTACTCATTTTTTTATCAGTATGGTATGTGTAGCTATGTCCTCACTGACCTCTCTTTCATCACTGCCCATTAAGTAATGTGGCCATCCCTTGCCTTCAGAGAGATGTGCTAGACAACGTCATACCGTAACTGGTCACAATTCAACCCATAATTCAATCCCTCAAGTGGATATCTTATGTACAAGGTGTGTGTGTGTGTTTGCCATCCCCTCTCTGTGTGTAAGGTTCAGTCAACACCCTCTGCACACCCTTGGAGTGGTCAGTGTGCACCAGCATTAGGGCTGCAGTGCGAGACAGCCTCTGGTACCAACATCAACCACTGGCACAGGTGTTTGCAGGGGAACCTTTGCAGATCCCTGCCTGAAGAACAGCACCCTCCCAGGCAGGACAAAATTCCCCCGTGCTGGTGGGGGCAGAGGCTGCCCCCACTACCAACACCAAGGAGGACACAGCTGTGGTGAGCAGCCAAGCTGCACAGCTCTTGGGCCTCTGAGACTTCCTTGGGATTTTCCTGTGAGTTTCTACAACCCTCTATACCGGTGAAGATCATTTTCTTGTTCATGAAATACACGTGTCAGTGAAAATCCCACGAGGAAACATTCTCTCTGTACTCGGCATTTTCCCTGGCAGGGCCCCACATAGTCCCCATCCCACAAGGAAGGAAAGTGCACACTGACAAGGCTGTGGTTTAGCTGCTTTTTGCATTAGACCACCAAGGAGAGCAGTGCCTCACAGCCAACCGCAGAAGTGGTTCAGAGGCTGCACTGAGTGACACGGTAAGCGGAGACGGGGCCAGGGCTGAAGTCCCCTGCCGCAGTGTGCTGTGCTGTTAGAGGTAACAGCAGCTACTCCAGGGCCACATGGAAAAAGTAAATCTTTGCCTTGGAGGAGACAAGGAAGAAGTGTTTAATCAGCAGACAGTCAAGTGCCTCCTCCACAGAGGATTGCCAGCACGCTGCTGCGACAAGGCACACGGTGGGTATATCCAGCTCTGCTGCAAGTGGGACAGTGACCTCAGGCAAAACAGAATTTGCAAACCTCACCAAAATTTCCTCCTTGCTATGAATAGTCTGGGCTGCTTACTGAGGTGCAGCAAAGAGGATAGAGGGTATTTAAGTCTTAAACCTTGTATTTTGACCCTTGTGAATTTAATTTTTCATTTTGATCCTAGACAAAATACAGTGTTGTCCTATTTGGCAGATAGGATGCAAAGGAGAGGGTCCTAGATGAACCCCTCTGAGTCCCTATCCCAGTTCTCGAAGGAAAAGGAAGACTGGAATCCCAGACACAAACACTTGCCACTGAGGACACTGCACTCTGGACTATGCAGCAAAGGTCTTGTGTTCGGGAGCCCCAGGGTACAGCCTCTCTTACAGACAGCATGGGAAAGTCGTAGTCAGGAATGAAAATGGAGCTAAAGAGTCACCAGTTCAAAGAGAAGCCAGACTGTCCCTGATTCACACTTGACCATTTGGACTTTCCCTCTGGCCTGAAAGCCCTGGCTTTGCCAGACACACAAGAGTCAGGTTTACATTCTGTCCTGACAGCCATCATGGAGGACTCAGGGGAACGGCTCTCCCCAGCTGCTGAGCTGTGCACAGGCTGTTTGTGACATCTCACTTGTTCCTCGGTGTGTCAGATGCATCCCCAGAGGAACGGAAAAATCAGAACAATGAAACAATAACAACCAGATCAATAGCTTTCCCTTTTTCCCTATACTCTCTTTGCCTGTGGTCTTGCTCTTCTTTCTCTGCTTGGATGGTGCCCATCAGCATACCCAGCAGAGATTTCCACCCTTTCATGTTTTATAGCCAGATTCACCCAGAGTCCTGGGCTGGATGCACATCTATGGCCAGTGCTGTTTCAAAACCCTAGGATTTTCAGCATTAGAGATGACAGAAGCATCCAGGTGTCCTTCATGCTTCAGTACAACCAAAACAGCTACATATTGCATGTAATTATTACTCTACAGACATTAGAGAGAACAACTACTTATCTCTGCCTTTCTTTCCTCCATCCTTATCTGAGTCCTTGAAGTTTCACAGCCTGGCACAGCCAGTAACCAATTGTTCTCCTTTGGGTACTCCAGGTCTGCACCTCTGTTCACAGCAGACATAGATCATAGCCCCCATAAGGCATTACAATGGAACATTTTGATGGAGCCTGGATGGCATTCTCCAAAAGGTTAAGGACCAGACACATAGCACTCTAATTCCTCTCACTTAAAATCCAGCATCAGGCCAGCGGTGAATTTGTTGTGACATTTGTAGAGTATCTGCCAGCAGGACTTTGTGAAGAGGCAGCTCTTCATCTTGCAGAAGCTGGCTCCAGCCAAGGCCTGCCCAGCCATGGTTATGCCCATCACACCACACACCTCCAGGTCCAAGGGCTGAGTTACAACTGAGCCCCTCCTCACTGGCACAGCATCACACCTGCCCTCGAATCACCCTGCAGGCCAAGGCCAGTCTCACTGATGCCCAGCCAAGAGAGAACACTTGTTGTGTAGTGGCATGTTACAGAGAGAGCAGACAGATCCTCACAGCACTCCAGATCTCTCAGACTCTCTAGACAGTTGTACTCTGTGTCACACTAATGTTTCTCTCTCCCCTCACCCCACTAGATCCCAGAGGTGAAGACCAGGTTCTCCCCCAACCCTTCTGCCGTTTTCCAGGCACCATCGCGGATCCTCAACGTTTGAACCTGGGCCCTCCTCGCACCCAGGCAGCCGAAACGCAGCGTTTCTGTTAAGATGTATCACTATGCAATTTTCACGAGGAGTGTTAAGATCAAAGAACCGGTGTTATCAACAGCAGCTCCAGTGATTAATGATATGCACACACACTTTCTGTTAACACAACAAACCGCAAAGCGCTTGGTTTAGAACTGGCAAAACACCCTGCGAGGAGTGACCTAGTTTTTCACAGGAGCAGGTTCATTACTATGCCAGCTGGCGTCACATTAGGAGATTGACTTTGGGCAGCTAAGGTAGGATTGCAGGCAATGTCCCTACGCATAGCTACACAGGGTAGGAGGGAAAACAATCACAACGGGATGGATAATTAAAACCCAAACCAATTTTATTTAGCAACACCCTCTAAGTAGGCCAGAGAAAGACTCGGGAGTAGTCTGGCCCTTTCTTGAGGGGTTTTGGGAGTAGGACCTCAAATGGCATCACCAGAAAGCACAGCTTCACTGGGGCTGATCTGAACTTCCAGGGTTGTTTTAGAAGCTGGAGGAAGCCAACATCATTAAACTATAAAATAAATCTGGCACATGCAGTGTTTTGGGGCTTTCCAGCTGGAAGGCTGGATATTTCCAAAACTAAAGGGCTGATGCAGGAGCAAGAGGGGACTGAACACCAGGAGACAGCCCCGATAGCAGTGCACCGGGCTGGCTTGTAGAGGAGTACATGGACATAGCCAGGCACCCATCAGGCTCCTCCAGAGGATCTAAGATACTTATGTAATTTGTATAGCTGTTAGGGTGAGTGTAAATATTGTACATGGATTTTACCTAAAGCAATTTGTGATCCTTTAATGAAAAGGATATGCTTATACTTTTAATAAATGTTAACTCTTTGCATATGCAAGGTGGAAAATATTGCCTTGAAATTCCTAAATTATTGCCTGTATATTGGTAATGCTAATGCTAGGAGCAACCACAAGCGAATGTTACTTAGAAACTCTTCTTAAAGAAAAATGTAATGTAGAATGTAAGCCATCTGTCATTTCTAAGATAGGCCATTTCAAGTGTCGTTCTGAAGCTCATTTTTTTAGATTGCTGTGCATTTAAATTTTGCTGAGGTATACGTGTTTTAAGAAACCATTTTTTTAGCCTTTGTTCATCAAGACTTTTCAATTTCTATTATGTGTTATGCAATATAATTAGTTTATTGCTTATTTAATGGTTTTACGAATTATTTTGGGAAAAAAATTGAAAAACTTTATGTGTTTGCAGCACACGTGTGTTGTGTAGAACAAAGGGAAACTGTCCTCAGACCTGAACAGGGATTCATTCACTTATAATGAAACAGACTTTAACACAGGATGATTTTTTCCTAAACTTCCTTCTAGCTGAAGCCTAAGGCAAATTTAGTGAACTTGGGGATTCTGCAAATACGTACACATTGCTGATAACTCCCATAAGAACAATTTTTGAACAGCTGGCAGGTGGATTGTACTTGGAATAGATGCAGACAGCATCTTCTCACTGCAGTGTGTGAGAATTTAATGGTGCCATCTCTGTTTGCTGTAGCAGGACCGAACACAACCACCAGAATATGGAACACCTGCAGTAAGCTGTGTTTGGGTGGGACAAGGGATGGCACTTCCTACACTCATCCTTGGACCCATAGGAACCAACAGAAATCCCAGTGCTCGCCAAAATAATATTTCAGGAGATTAATTTTTCAGGATATTAATTTGAAACATTCAAACTGTACTAAAAGTTTTGCATGTTAGATGTTTCTAAGAATTCAATCTGCTTGTTTAATCTCTTTATAATGTTTTTAACAGTTTTGTTCAAATAATTTAAGTTCGTTTCAATCCTGGACTTTACTAACAGCAAGAAAAAAAGAAAAAAAAAGGAGAAATTGTCTATTCTCTCTTCTTAATTCACTGTATTTCTTAAAACAAAACACAACCCAGGTTTAAACAAACTGGTAATATAATAAGCTTGTATTTTATCAAATGAACTGGTTTTAGTTTAATAAATTAAAATGTATTTTGTCTATTGGTTCTTTCCCAAATTTTTTTCTTTTTTTGTAAAGCATAACCCTCGGGTAATTCAACCTTGCAGGACAATTTGTCACCACGTCTGTCTTGCACACCTGCAGGAGCAGGACAGCAGAGCACAGCAGGCACCAAGCAAGGTCTGAGGAGAGGCATTCAGAGCCATCAGCACTCAACTCCTTCCTCCTGGAGCTTGCCTGCAGGCACAGCCCCCAGCAAGAACAGCTTCTAAGGCACACTGCAAGCTGTGGCCCAACTGCTGATCCGAAACCACAGATGCTTTCCCAAAGGAAAGCTCTGGGTCTGCAGAATCCATAGTCACTTATGGGACTTTTCCCAGACCTTTTCAAAGGGAAAGCAAACTATTCAGCAAGCAGTCCATCACTGTGAAGGGGAAGACGGGATGAACCAGTGACACTAATTTGCTACGTTCCCTACAAAATGCACAGAGGGTAGATTGACTCTGATGCAGGTGCCACGCTTTCAAGATCCCTTTCAGACATGCCCATAGTGCTCCCTGTTAACAGCTTCACCTCAGTTTCACTCTGCCACCTCACAGAGATCACAGGAATTGAATTTTCACAGATACCATCATTTTAGAGTTATTCCCAATAAAATTTCTGTCAGTAAAGGTGCTGAAAGAACAACTACCTTCCCCAGACAGTGCAAGGCCACCTTTTTCTAGCTATGCCTCAGAAGACTTCCAGGAGAAAGCCAAAGGCTCATGAGCTGCTGCCTGGTTCCAACAACATGAGGGACAAACTGAGCAGGTACTTACCACTGTCAGGTCCAGGGTGATGCCACTGGCTGCCAGTGTCCGCAGCTTACCTGATTTTGTATGAAAAACGCTCACCTCAGCCAAACTGAAAGGTATCAAGTTAAGTTCCTCTGAAGAAGGCAAATCCACATGTGTTTTGCAGGCTCCAGGGAGTCACTGTGCCAGGACTGCTTCCAACGCTGTTCTCACGCTAGTATTTGTCTTCCCAATTGCTCTGGGCCCATGTCCAAATCCCTCAAGGCTTTCCAACTGTGAATCACACTGCAAACAAGGGTTATTTGACACATAAAGAATGTCCTTTAACAGGAAAGTTTTACACCTGAAGCTTTATAATTTACTACCTCTATGGTGATACTGAACCTACTTGTTTCGTTTAATCCTCCTGACACCTTGCCTGTTGGGATGCTGAGGGTGTTTTGTGCCAGGCAGCTGTGAATTACTGCACTGCCACATGCTCAGGTGAAGCTCTGGTGTGTGAAATACTCCACTGCTCAGAACAGTTCTCACTGAAAAGTTCCCAAGCAGCACGTTACTGTTTTGCCTGCTTACATAAACAGCTCTCTGCATTGCCCTAATTTCTTTGAGGGTGAACAATGATATGCAGACCTATGACCTCTGTCTTACTCATACCACTTTCCTTCATCCTGGCCACTGATGCAATGTATGATCCTAAGGATCTACATGGTTTGCCACAGATGGATTGCTAGTGCCATGCATCCCAGAGAGGCTGTGTTTGTTTCCAGAGCAGAGATGGCACAGAAAGTGTGGAAGATCCCTTGTTCCTGGTGGCACAGGCTTTGGTGTCACCCAGACCACCTTGAGTCCCAGACACTCCACTTGTGCCTGTGCCAGCTGTGTGTGCAGACAGTTTAATTCCTGAAGTAACGATCTGGCATGTCTGGGCACGCTGCACCTGCCCCCACATCCCAGGATGTGCCCACCTGTGCGAGGGCAGGGAGGGAGGCACTGGGGGGCACAGGCCACAGCCAGCCTTCCTCAGCCACCTGTGCTAGCTCAGGAGGCACTTCTGTGGGACTGAGCACAAACACGGAGTTGTGCAGCATTTTCAAAAGACGACAGCGCAATAGTCTGCTCATAGACACACCCACCACTCCTCCCCACAGCCGGGGGGAGAACACAGGAGTTCGTTTTCCTTACTTTTTCCCCGCTCCTGTCCGTGTCAGGTGCTGGTGCCCAACGCTGGCAGCAGGCGGTCCCTGTGAGAAGATGGGGGTCTCTGAGACGGGAGGAAGGTGGTGGGAGGCGGTCTCTGTGAGGGAAGGGCAGAGCTGTGGGTGGGTCTCTGTGAGGGGAGAGGGACAGTGTGTGTGGGATCTCTGTGAGGGAAGGGCAGTGTGTGGGTGGGTCTCTGTGAGGGGAGCAGTGTGGGGGGGTCTCTGTGAGGGAAGGGCAGTGTGTGTGGGATCTCTGTGAGGGGAGCAGTGTGTGGGGGTCTCTGTGAGGGAAGGGCAGAGCTGTGGCTGGGTCTCTGTGAGGGAAGGGCAGAGCTGTGGCTGGGTCTCTGTGAGGGAAGGGCAGCGTGTGGCTGGGTCTCTGTGAGGGAAGGGCAGAGCTGTGGGTGGGTCTCTGTGAGGGGAGGGCAGAGCTGTGGGTGGGTGTCTGTGAGGAGAGGGCAGTGTGTGAGGGTCTCTGTGAGGGAAGGGCAGTGTGTGGGGGCTGCCGTGTCAGACACAGCCGGTTCCCGCCATGCCCGGGCAGCTGAGGGAGCCAAACCCCTGAGAGGAGGAGCCGAGTGGTGCCTGAGGGATGGAGGAGGCAGCAGTCAGGAGTGAAGGACTGAAGAAGTCAGTCTGAGGAAAAAAAGGAGTTGGGGGGGGGGACACATTTTTTCTTGTCTTTGTTTCTCACCATCCAGCTCTATTTGGCAATCAGTTCAACTGATTTTCCCCAAGTCGAGTCAGATTTGCCTATGGCAGTAACTGGTACGTGATGTCCTTGTTTTTATATACAGAGATTGCCTTGATCTGAGCAGAACAATGGTGGAGTCCCCATCGGTGGAGGGATTTACCAGATGAGCAGATGTGGCACTGGGGCACACGGTTTAGTGATGAACATGGCAGTGCTGGGTTAACTGTTGCACTGGATGATCTTAAGAGGTCTTTTCCAAACTAAATGATTCTGTGGTAAATTATCCTGACCCACAAGCTTCTTCATCTTGTTTTCTCTGCCGTTCTGCTGCAAGGGAGTGAAAGCGGCTGGGTGGGTGTGTGGCAGCTGGCCAACCTCAACCCACCTTGCTTTTCAATCTTCCACATAAACCAATGACTTGCTGTTTAAACAGGCTGCTCTGGACACGAAAGATTGGAGCTCAGCTCCTGGCTTCCCTTCCCCCAACCTCCAAACCCAGGAGCTTTTTAAAATAACTAGAAAAGGGAAAAATTACCTTTTCCTTCAGATCGGTTCCACAACTAGCAATTTTTATCCAGAACTAACTAGGACATTCTGAATACACAGCACAAAAGTATCTGCGGATTTGGAGAAACATTGAGTGACAGGTGACAGTCAAGACAAATTAGGATTGTGCTAGGACACAGCTAATAAAAGAATTTATTGTAAACATACGTATCTTACACAATTATACAGTATAATACAGATAACATGAAGGATTTAAACACTCAGCATTACAAATGGGGCAATATTTGTAAAGAGATCTTTAACTTGTATCTAGACTCTTCCAAAAGTCAGAGAAATATAACATAACATTTCAACACACCGTATCACCTGTAGCATTCCACAAACACCTGAACAGGTGTGTGAAATTCCACAACCTCTACCTCATCTCCAAGCAATTCCCACAGGAACTTCTCACCAACAAATTCATCTCCCACCACTATTCAAAATGCAAAGAACTTGTTGCAAACGTTTCCTACATCTGAAGGACTAAACAAATTTGTCATTTCCTATCTGCTTTTAACAATTTATTTTTGCTTCAGCAAACTTTATATACTATTCATATGCATCTCCTAGGAGAATAACCTGTGGTTGCTCAGAAATGTAGCAATAGATCTTCTGTGCAAGAATCCCATTAAGAATGAGGGGTCATCACCTGCCTGCTTCAGGGCCAGGTGCAGGACTCATTCTGAAATTCCATTCCTCACAGAAAAGCAGGATACAGGCAAAGAAGCCACAATTTGCAAACAGATGCCCAAAGACAAGCTCCTGCATCCTCAAAAGTTGCTCTGGGCATGTCACAATCCCAGAAACTAAGCCCACAAGAGACAAGGGCTGGAAATGTGTGTGTCACAGAATCATAGAATATGCTGAGTTGGAAGGGACCTATCAGGATCATCAAGTCCAACTCCTGGCCCTGTGCAGGTCACCCCAGGAGTCACACCTTGTGCCTGAGAGTGTTGTCCAAATGCTTTTTGAACTCAGGCAAGCTTTGTGCTGTGACCTCTTCCCTGGGCAGTCTGTTCAGTGCCCAACTACCCTCTGGGTGAAGAACCTTTTCCTGAGATCCAACTTCATCTTCCCCTGACTCAGCTTTGTGCCCTTTCCTTCAGTTCTGTCACTGGTCACAAGAGATCAATACCTGCCCCTCTGCTCCCCCTCATGAGGATGTTGTAATTGCAATGAGGTCTCCTCTCAGTCTCCTCCAGGCTGAACAAATCAAGTGCCCTCAGCTGCTCCTCATAAGGCTTTCCCTCCAGACCCTTCACCTTCTCGTGGCCTCCTTAGGACAATCTCTAATAGCTTATTGTCTTTTTTATATTGTGCTGCCCAAAACTGCACACCGTACTCAAGGTCATTGCAGATCACAGCACAACTGAGTTTGCCCAAAAGGCTGTACCCACACAATCTGCAGGCACTCATGACAGAAACAGATCTTGAAAATGCCCTTTTCTTTTTATGCACTAAAAGCAGCACACAGGGGTGCCTGAAAGTACAGAATTCACTACAGCTTACAAAGCACGGGGCCTGCAGTTCCCCAGCTACCTGGATTTCTCTCTACTTGACACTGAGCTGAAACATAATCAACTCCGTCACACTGACCTCTGCTGATAAACTGGTGTCAGGGCTGAGCTGTGCCCTTTCCTTTTGCAGGCAATCCTGCACTCAGCTCACCCGAACAAGCCAGGATTAGCTTTTGAATCCAGAGCATCTGTAACGTCCTTCCCCGGGGGCATTTAAGTCCTTCTCTGAATGCTGTTTGGATTTCATCTATTGGTCCCATTTCCTGGATTCAAGGGTCAGGTTTTGCCACTCTTACATTGAAGAGAACTACAGCTCCCTGTTAGCTGTGATGAACTGAGAGGGGCTTTCCTGCAGATCCTGGTTTTATTTAAGGAGAAGACATGCAGGACCTCACCTAAGGTACACAGTGCTTTCTTCAGTTTAACAACTGCATTAAACCTGTGCTACTCTCCTTCAAAGCCTGAAGCCACCCTCTAACTGAATCATTTTTCACAGTTCGTGCACACTACTGGAGTTACCATCATCTGTCTTCTAGCCCAAAAAAAGCACCAAAAGATAACATTTTGAAGACTTCTGTTCCTACCCCAGGCCAGGAAAGATAACTGTAGCTTAATGTTTATAAAAGGCTTTGTATTGTCAAAGCACGGCACCAACAAGAGCGAGGCCTCAGTACACCCCTGTGAGGTAGGTATCCTGCTCCCCATGCTCAGAGATGGGGAAACTGAGGCACAGAGTGATTAAATCAAAGGCCATGCAGCAGATCAGAGACCCAGCTGAGATCAGCACATTGGAGGTTCTGGCTGTTTGACCCATGCTCCACCCACACGACAGCACTGCCACACAAAACAAGCACGCTGAAAGCATGACAGTCCCACAGGAGTCCCACCAGCTCCACAATGGCTTATTCACACTACCAGCAAGCCCCCATGAGGCAGGACAAAGGGGTGGTGGATGCGAGGTGGTCGGGATGTTGTCAGCGAAGCCTTCTCCAGCGAGGTGTTGAGAGCCAGGCTGCAGACATGTCTCCTTCACCAGTGATGTTCCTGAGACAGGTAAGTGCTGGGGTTAGTAGCAGAATTTCTTCCTGCAGTCAAGACATCAGAGGATCTCCCCACAAGCAGCAAATGTCTGACTTTTCTTATCAGGCTGTGTAGAACAGAACTAAATCCAAAGTAGAGCTGCTCCCACAGCATTTCATGGTCTAAGCTGATCATTGGTGAACGCTGCCAAAACATTAAGACTTGTACAACACAGCTGGTCACCTGCCCTCCAGCACACTCCAAACTTTCTGACAGCCTGGGGAGGCACCTGCTGGGCAAGCCAAGTGTTTCAGCCAGTCCAAGCCCACAAACACTGTCCTTGCTCCTTCCCTTCCCATGCAAGACAAGTGGTCAGTCAAACCTTCCCAGGCCTGATTATGCTTTGCTCATCTTGTCTGAGGATTTGTCAGTCTACCCTTTCTGAGGTGACAGAAAAGCAGTATCTGACACCTCCTCTAGAGTGGTAAGGAATTTGGTGAGGTGACACTTAGCTGAGTAAGCTACTGATCAGCCTCCCCAGCTGTGTTCTCAGTCACACACACCATGCTTAGGCAGGACTGGCAGAACTTTTGCAGCCATCAGCTTTCTGCTCCCTGACATCCAACCCTACCCCACCCATCTACTCAAGTGACCCACCTTTAAAAGCTGCCTTTGGCTTTTCTCACACTCAGAGTGCCAAAGCAAGTGCCCTGCCCACTGCATGGAGAAACCAGCTTGTAGGCAGACTGCATCAAAAAGCATAATTTTTATCTTAAAACTCAGTTCAATCTCATCAATAGAGCTGTCTCAGAGGGACCAGGCCTGTGGAGTCTCTCACAGCTAGCAACTCGATGCAAACTGACAATGTTTGTTCAGCCACTGAACATACACTTACCAAGTAAACACTGACATTTAACAACTTGATTTGGAACAGAGCATCATTTTGTTGCATTAAGGTGCATCTTTAATTGGAGGTAACAATCTAGTAGCCCAACGTTATAAATGTATGTAAGTGTCCTACAGAAATACTGGATTTGTCAACCCAACTTCAGTCATAAATCCACCTTTCCTGTAGCATCTTCTCTGCTCTATTTCATTGTTCCTCATTTAGTATCTTCATATGTTTGTTTGTGAGGAAGTCAAGAAAGGGAATATTACAGATGGCTTTGTGAATATTCATCACTGTGATCTCTCTTGGAGTCCTGCAGGGAATGCATCAGAGATGCTATTATAATACATAAAAAAACATGTGTCCATATAGCAGCAAGCCAATAAATTTACCAATGGGGGGGGGGAGGAGGGAATAAAAATATCAATACAAAAAAAATTTATATGAGAGTAGGTGTTAGAGCAACACAGGAAAAGCAAAAAAAGCCACTCTCGAAACTGAGGGAAACCTCTTGGGCACTGGGACAGGAATATCCAGTGCTGAAATATTAATTCCTGATCGTCTATAGCACAGACATATATAACACATATGTTTTATATATATTATATAAATATTCATACATTGCATACAAGTGAATATTTAAACTAAGCATTTTCTCACAGTGTTATTTTTTGATCAGTTTCAAGCTAGCCCAAATCATTCTGCTGAATAGAAATCAAAATGTGGTCTAATCATAAGATATCAGAAAAAAATTCTTTACTGTAAGGGTGGTGAGGCACTGGAACAGGTTGCCCAGAGAAAATTGTGGATGCCACGTTCCTGGAAGTGTTCAAGGTCAGGTTGGATGGGGCTCTGAGCAACCTGGGATAGTGGGAGATGTCCCTGCCCATGGCAGGTGTTGGAACGAGATGGTCTTTGAAGTCCCTTCCAACCCAAACCATTCTATGATTCTATAAAAATCATTCAGTATCTGAGCCAGAAAAGTGTGTATCTGTAAAATACAGAGATTATTTAGGTTGTTTAAGTTCTGGCAGGCCATGGCTAAGTTGTCTACAGAGTAATCTGAGATGGACAAGAGTTAGCAGGTCCTTCCAATGTGGCTCTGTAGAAACAGGTCATCTGCCTTTGGGCATGGCAGTACCAGAGAATCCTGCCTCAGTCTTTGATGTTGTTTGTGTTTCCATCCTTTGCCACTACAGAGCCAGGAGATGACAAACCCCTTATAAGGCTTGGATCTTCCCAGAATATAGCCCACAAATTCCCTCACTCTCATGGTCTGAGCCCCACACTGACTAAATGTCTCAAGCTGTTCAAGCCCTCAGTGCTGGTGTAAGTGGTCCCAGAGAATCAAGGTGCTGTACCTGTTGTGAGGAGCCGTCTGATACGCCACAGCCAGTGCCTGCCGCAGGATATCACTCATGAGCTGCTCAGTGGCCTGCAAGAGGAGACAGCATTAGGAGACAGCATTACAAAGAGCCAAGAAACGTGCTATTTGCTCAAATATCAGTGTCAGAGCAGCAGAAATTTTGGCTCAATTCAATCCTCAATCAATCAGCAGAGAGCAGCTCAAAGTGCCCAAGTGAGTTTTATTACTTAAGATGTGTATATTTAACAGAAAGAAGGAGACAGACACACAGAGCTTAGACTGTAACTGCCCAGCCTGGCTCCCCTCTGGACCTGCAGAGCAAGTGCACAGTAGGGTAGATCCAATGTTCCAGCGCCTGTGTTTCAAAGAGCATTTCAGGGCCCTTCCTCTCACACACCAGAGCTGGTTTTGTACATGGCAGACTGTGGATATTCTCCTGGGAGCTGGTACATGCTTGCCAACTACTCCCTCTGGTCAAGACACTGTCTCAGAAACCTCCCAGCCTGGGCAGCAAGAAGCCAGCAGGTGTATGCCCAACACTTGGCTTAACCAAGGTTCAGTCAAAAGTAATTAAAGCTCTTGGCTTTCTGTGCTGTGTCAAAACCAGAGCAGAGATTTCTGGGACACTCAGGAAAACTGGCATAACTCTACAATTGTAATGCGGCAACCTGATGGTTACAATCTGTGTCTACAAATGGATGTATCTATTTCAGAATTTAACTATGTTAAGTAACAGGGAACACAGCACAGGCATGCACACGAGTGCATGTGCCACCTGGAATCAATTAGCTTTTCAAAAAGTCATCTTCTAATAAGCAGCAGTCTGTACAAACAACCCCAAAAATCATCTTTGGCATGAAATACAGCAGAGTCCTGCTAGAAATAATATGTGTTAGCCTTCAGTTCAAACCCAAGGGCTCCAGCTCCATGCTGTTCCAAGCTCTGGTACAAAACCATTTCTCTGTTTTTCCAAAAGCCATTATGATAGAGAAATGGTTTCTCACACAAGGCAGAATTGTTACTGTCTGCAGGAATTCAGCAGTTTCCCAGCAGAGACAACACAGGCAAAGCACCCAAAAGGTATTTAGAGAAAAACAGCTAACTTTGTATAAAATAATCAAGTCTTACACACTCCTGGCAGATTCACCCCCAGTTATGAAGGGAAGGACAAAGTAAGAGGTATTTTCAAAATTACAGAATGAGTCAGTATCTTAGTGGCAGTGAGAATCTGCAAATCACTATTCTGTGTACAAGCCAACAAATCAGTTAGAAAGCTGGAAACACTCACAAAAGTGTATGACTCTTTGGGCAGATATATACCTGCCTATATGTGCAGAGAGACAGACATCAGACTCTGATCTCCTAATTTGACAGATGCATATTAATAAAGAGATTCCATCTTTTTTTCTAATTACTGAGTTAATACAATTACACTTAAGCCCTTATTGTGAAATAATTTCTTACCTTTAAAATCATATCTTCTATTACTGATGCATAAACATTCTTCTGTACCTCAGCAGGTTGAAAAGAAATCCCTATCTATAAAATATGAGAGGAAAAAAAAAATTAGTACATCAAATAACACAACTCAAGTTGTACTACAGTTGTAATACAGATTAGATGAGATTAATGGAAAAAAAAATTATTACAAAGGGTAGTTAAAAAAGAAGCAAGCAGATACTGCAGAACTTCCAAGCAGTATAAACTCAGGCTTCATTAAAAAAAATCTGGAAAAAATTAGTACAGCCTGCAGAAATGCCTCCAAAAGTCAGAAGGAAAAGAAGCAGGTTTTAATGTTTGTTTCAGAAAGTCCACACAAAACCCAGAATGCATTGGGTATATCTGGATTGAGAACAGTAGCTCTATTTTAAAGCTGTACATATATTCAATCCATCTACTCATCATCTTCCCTGCACCCAACTATGGCAACTGAAACCACTTTGAACAGCACTCCTGGCACAAAAGTTCCACATCAAAAGAGCGTTTCAGCCCTCAGTCCCACTGTCATTGTATCCGTGCCTTTGTCACCTATGTAGCAAGAGCCTGGATACACTGCAGAGCCAAAGCTTTGTCCCTTGATGTCAGCATGTGAGGTGGAGACAGAGATCCTTTCTTTTTCCCACAACTGCTCCGTGCAAACCACTCCCGCTGCTCCCGTCTCCGCTGGTACAATGGCGAGCACTCTTTCCTACAAGCCAAGCCAGTCTTCTCTCTCTCCTCCCTGCTGCGGTGACAGAACACCTCCCTCTCCCTCCCTTCTGCCCCGATTTGAATGGGAGGAAGCAATCCAAGCAGTAGAGAAGTTTGCTGTGGCCTCATCTTTATCACAACCCCCTTCTCAGGAGCTGCTATTAAACAGCACTGGCCCAAGAAACAAGTCGGAATCTTCCACACGATGGGACAGGAAAAATTCAATACTAATGCTCCTCATCCCTTATTTATCCTTGCTTTTAGCCCTCCAAGATGATTTTTTTCTGTACTAAGCCTTGCAACACAGCCATTCTGAAATGAACTCCCAGCTGGTACACTTCCCTTTCTCCTGCCAGCAGTGGCAGCTGAGTATCATGAGTCAGAAGGTCCATTTTTTCCAGGGCATTTTTAAAAGCTTTCATTAAAAAAATCCAGAGATGGGAAAAAAAGGCAACTAAATAAATGCAAGACCACAACCAGCTTAACAACAGTTCCAACTAGCTTTATGAGTCACTTATTACCTTCTCAGCAGTGTCCCTCACAAACTCTGATGCAGGCAAGGAAGCCATGTAGAACTTCATCTCTTCTTGTTTCTCCTCCTGTTCTTTCTTAATGTTTACTTTTAATGGCTCGTTAAAGTTGAGAATATCTACTTCCTCTTCATGTTCTGGTTCTTGTTTCAGAAATTGCTGTAGTTCCTCTACTTTTCGGCACAGCTCCTCACCACTGCTGTAAGATGAAGGGCATTCTGAAAAAGAAGCAATCAATTAAACACCTGATAGGTTATGAAAAGCTGTTTATAAACAGATGCACACTCAAAATATGGTAAGAAATTAAGGTAATTACAAGTTATTTTTGTAGTTCCTACCAAACACAACGATGAACAGAAATGCAAACAGTCATTGAGAGTGTTCTAATTATATATTTATGACACTTGTGGTCCTCTCCCTCATGTGCTCCTCTAACAATCAAGAAGGCTGCATTTCAAACAAAAGCAGGCTAATGTCATTCTCCCAGACATTCTCACAGAAGCTTTTTAAGCTTTTTGGCAACTAGCAAACCAGTGGGATGCTCTTTAACTTGCTTGGAGGAGTGGAGATTTTACTATGTAAGCATCACGTACCACTAAATCATCTTTCACATTGTGACAAGCATTATCATGATTTTTGAGAAAAAAAATCAGAAGACATTCACAGTGGAATGACAAAAGGGCAACCTCTTCTCTTCATGATGAACATGAGCCAGTAAAACCTTTAGTGAAAACTATGCAAAAAACTTCAAAGGCAAAGAAAAATCTAGTGATTTAGCTAAAAATATTAAAAGGTAGATATTAGCCTTCTTTTCCACCTTCAACAACTGCAATGCAGGGCCAGATTTCACAAAGTATAATCAATTCCATGCACTTCTATGAAATACCTCAAATCCCTGAATGATCAGACCAGAAAAACATTCAGCTTTGGGGGAGGGATTATCTGAAGGTGAAACAAGAGAGCTTAACTGTGAAGAATGGATGAAATTAAAGATGTACCTTTAATACATACTCAAATGAACTGTGGGGCTCCCAGAGCTATGCCTAATGGAATAATGTAGCAGCTGTAATACCAAGTGTGAAGCTTCACATAAGCCAATTCACCTCACTTTTGGAGATAAACTAACCCCCACTGAACTCCACACTGCCACTGCCAGGTTTGGGTTTTTTTGTTTTGTAGCTGAACTCATTCATACTGTTTTCACAGTAAGTCTGAACAGAGCTAAAGCTTGCCCAAGGGCAGAAATGTCATTATTCCCTATGCTTACTTTGTGTATCCACTTACAAAAGATTACATTTGTGGAGCAAGAATCATCTTTCATGAGATTTATCTACACTGGGCCTCCACGGGACCCAAAGCACAATAAAACCCACGAGGCCCCAGAGAAAAATCAGGACTAAGACAGGCAAGGGACAGCCTCACTTGCAGGCCTGCCCTTACAATCTCCAACTTTGGTTATTCCAGAGAGAACCGAGTTAGGAACAGAGCAGCAGCACAGGTGTGCACATACACACAGTTCCAAGGCATTTTATTAAATTAAACAGTGTCTTTGGCAGAAAGGAGCTTCCTGTCCCTCCACACTCACCTGGCTCACTGTCTATCTGTGTCAGCACGTCTTCAATCGAGTCCTCATCGTTCTGCAAGGTCTCAGGGTCGGGTGGAGTGTAGCCATGGCATCGACACCAGTGCACCACGTGCTTTGTTTTCAGAGGGGTAATATTGTGAAACCTGGGATGCCTCTCTACGATTTCCTGTAGGATCTTTCTCACTGTCATTGCTCGCTGCCACTGTGACAAACCAAAGGGAAAGCTCATCACGCTGGGTAAAGCATTTAAGGTTAGCCTACAGCCCAGAACAATAATCCAGGTGGCAAGGAAAAAAAGAAGGAACACGATTTTCTCAGAAGTCAGAATGACTTCTGACAGGTCACCTAAACTTGGTTTTATCATCCAAAGTAAGTCTCAAGAAAAGGGACATGCATTTACAGGGCCCTAGACAAATTTGTCTTGACTTGACATGTCTCATCTCATCTCCCAAGTAACATCTAAGATGGCATAGTGCAAGAAATCCACTAGAGCAAATATGCTTCTTAAAATCTGATTAAACTCTGCTATCACTGGCAACAGCAAAGGATCTAATCAATGTTAACATTCTCCCTGTAAAACTACACAAGATGGCAAAGTTATAAAGAAATAGGGAGAAACATAACCACAATAGAAAAAGGTCCAGGTTAACTGAAATATTTATCTTTGGTGAACTGACAATCTGCTTCAGCGCTAGCATCGTTCACAGCAGATCCCTCAATTCTCTTCCTACAGAAAGCAGACACAGTCCAATAAAAAGGCAGACGAAGTTTTATAAAATTCCCATGACTGTAAGATGCCACAGAGGAGTGCTGAGGATAAAGTGCTAACAGGAAAATTGGCAAAAATTTTGAGTTTTAAAATGTTTCAAAACCATCTGATTTTGAATAACCTGAAAAAAACTCTTCAGAATCTCTTCTGCTTGAGAAAGCCTATGAACAGTAAACAGGAACACTACCTGAACATAAGTCAGTGTGTCCTGCTGTAAGGAATGCTGCCATTTAAAATAACAGACTGATTCAGAAAACAAATCAGCCAACAGCAAGGCAGGCTCCATAACTCAGAAATCCTTCTTGTATTCCCGGTGATTGCTTATGAAACACAGGAGAGGATTACCTCGGCTGCTCTCCTCTTCCCAATATTCCAGCTGTAATACTGTTCCACTGAACTGGCACAAAAAGAGCTTACGTCCTCACCTAAAAAACACAAAGTCAAAAACTGAATTAAGGTTTTAGTAAGCAAGATGGGTTCTGGTTTTGATGTTATTTAGCAGAGAGGAAGAGGGAAATGTGTACCATGCTCACAGGCTCAGTGAGTGTAACTAATTCTTACAAATGCTGTGCTTTCTCCAAGAGGGACCGACATTGTGTTTTTTGGATGCAAAACCAGCATCCCTCTGGGTCACATGCAGAAACACTTGTTCTTCACTCAAAAACTGTATGATGTAGACCTGTAAGTGTGTCTTAATAATCAAAATCTCTTCCTTTGGAAAATTTTTCTTTATCCCCAAACAAATTACAATGTAAAAATGAACAACAGTGACAAGGTTTTCTGAGAAAAGCACGAGAGCTCTATGTAATGGAAGCTTTACTGTGCTTCCCCCTCCTACTTTGCTGCCTGTGCTTGAGGGGATCTGCCCTACCCAGCCTCCAGGACCACTTGTTCAAAGTGCATTAGTTACCAGAGAAAGCTGATCCATTTTCATTTAGGTACATGAGCAAGAGGTATGAAATAATAAAGTACCATACACAATTTAAATGTTTCTCTGCAGATTACCACCTTTTGTTTAAAAAAAAAAAGGCAAAAACCCCAATAACAAACACATTACAGTGTTGACCTATGTTATTGTACTTGCAAGCACTCTAAAAGCCTAGTATTATATTTAAAAAATAAAAAAAAAAAAGAAAAAAAAAAAAGAAAAAAGCACATCCATTAAGGACAAACCAGGGAAAAGAAGACCTACTTGCAGCCATTATGTGAAGAAATACAATCTATTTGTAAGCAAAAAACAGATGCAAGTTATTAACAGCTGATAACAACATTATTTGGCTTTACTGGAAGAACCTAATTCTAAGCATCTTTAGAATAACCCCTGGAGTAAGCTCTCTGGGAGAATGGCTTCATTTCATTCCACCTTTTAATAACTTCTGTGGCTACAGAATATGCAAGGCATTCTGTTGATACACCGAAAATAAGAAGCAAAGTCTTCATTTACTGCTTACTTTTTTCAGCAATTAATGGGACCTTCTTCACTATTGCTGTTAAAAGCTGCTGGACGTTCTCCAAATATTCTATGCTGCAAGGGATAAAAAGAATCACAATGAAGACAGCTGGAAGCAATGAATCAGCTGCAAAAGGTTTCAAAATCACTGCATGGTTTAAAGTCTTCAGCCCCAAGGTATTACAAATGAGGATAAACTGTTATGCCCCAATCCAGAGAAGGTTCTTCAAACAGCCCTTCTTCTTGCCAAAAAGTGTCCACATCTGAAGCTATATTTCCAAGCTGAAGAAACAGAAGGTAGGCTTGGAAAAAATCCCTGCATTAAATGCAATCTGCAACACTGCTTTAAGGGACAAGATGCAACAACCAGTGCAGACTGTCCCAGTAAGAACATGGGAGTTTACTTAACCAGCCATACCCTATTTAACTGTCAGGAGCTGTATTTTCCAATAGCTATTTTATAACTAAGATAATTTCCAGTGTGTGGTTACTTCAGATTTATTCCTGTCTCCTACACATACTCTCCACCAGGGTAATATCTGCAGGGATATGTCAGGATAACTAAACTTTTCAAAACACGGAGACAGGAAAGTCAGCCAC
The DNA here is from genome assembly GCA_038380795.1 of Pyrocephalus nanus. Taxonomy (NCBI): domain Eukaryota; kingdom Metazoa; phylum Chordata; class Aves; order Passeriformes; family Tyrannidae; genus Pyrocephalus; species Pyrocephalus nanus. Next base: position 17,536,657 of record CM076270.1, on the reverse strand, counting down.
TGGAGGAATCAAGAGGAGAAGAAACATCCTACACACTGCAAGAAATATGCAGAGAAAATTCTGCAGACTGAGTTCTGGCAAAAAACCACTAATAAGCACTTGCAAGAGCATCACAAACAAGGCACCGGATTTCACAGCACCCAGTGAAGAAATACTCATTATTGGTTAATTCCAATTCTGAAGTAAGGCAGCCCTTATGCTAAGTAATTCCAGAAGTACATGACCTTAACAAGACCAGAGAGATCAGAAGACAGACAGTTCTACTTATTTCAGATGCCCCTTTTTTGACCTGTATGTCACTGGGCACTTTGACCTTACTGAGGACACACAGTAGCAGTGGGAATTATCATCCGGAGGATGATAAAGAGGTTTTAGCAGCTTGTGATTTTAGCAAAGCCCAAAACAACTGCAAATACTCAATTTTCCCCTTTCGTGAGCACTGCATACAAATCCTTTTTCCATGCAAAAGAAAATATTGCAGTACTGAAACAAATGCCACCCAACAGGATTAGCACTGCTACAGCAGTGTATGGGATGGAAGATTTTACCATGTATTTCTAGGTCAAAAGTATCACACTGCATGTATCCCTAGAACCATCTCCATTAACCTGGTATTTCAAAGATCAGAAATCCTTATAGAGAAATGAACAATTACTTGATAACGTAATTCCCAAGTTCAGAGCTCTCTTCTGTTTTCACTGCTGCTTGGCTTTCTTGGGTACCCACAGAACTGCAGTTCTGTCCAGTTGAATCAGGCTCCATCTTAACTTCAAAGAAACAGAACACATTTTAAGACAAAAAGTACCAGCCAGCTTGATAAAAAGTGTCTTGTGAGACTCCAGGAAGACTAAGAGTCTTACATAACATCACTTCCTTTGTTGTTTGCATTCTGATTGCAAAGCACGAACAAATTTGACCTTCAATTCTGCTGAAAGAGAGCCACCACAACATGTTCCTCCCCCTCCCCCAAATCTCAACATGCTCACATCTCATCCTTTTTGGGAAATCTGCATAACCAATTGCTGCTGTTTTGCATATGACTGTCTGATCTAAACTGAACTGCTGCAAATGTACTTGGCCATTTTGTAAACAAAGAGCTGGATAGAAAGGTACTAAGTTTTAACCAGAAGTGACATCTCAAAGCAATAACTTCTTTGAAGACATCACTGATTCTGACATCTGAACTTTCTCTCGTCTGGGACAGAACTCTGGCGAGACAGAAGCAGGGAGGGAGATGTGCCCAACCCCAAACATCCAGACAGTCTGGTCATGCTCCTGGGATGGAGACACAGGCCAGTTCTGCAAGAACTGGACTCCAAGTGTCTCAGCTCTGTCCCACGCTTTATTCTGGGAAGTACTAAAATTACCTCTTCCCCCTCAGTGCACAGAGACACGTGCTGTCTGCACCTAGTGCAGCTGGAGAGCAACCTCCAGCACAGTCCACCACAGTCCCTGTCTGAGGAAAGCAGTCACTGTGACTCAACGCTTGCTGCTCTGTGCAGTTCTGCAAATATGGATTGAAACTATGAGCGTTTAAAGTACTCATAGTAGCTTTCTAGGACATCCCCATTTCTCTCCATACTTGTCTGTGCTTTGGCATTTGTTGAGGGGGAAATCACTGTGATTTCTTAGGCCCCAGGTGCCATTTTAACTTGATTTAAACCCTACTAACAATGGAAATAAAGGAACCCACACTTTCCTAGTCAGGCCACTTGCATAAAGTAGCATCATCTTATTTCTACTACTTATCTTATTGAGAAATTCCTTGTTACCTTTAGTGATGGATACTGTAGAGGGACTAGGGGCAGTCATACTTGCTGCTGTAACAGCTGAAACTGCTGAAACTTTGCTGGTAGAAAGTGACTGTAAAACTGGAGACAAAAAGAAAAACAAGGGGGCAACAAAGAAGAAAAAAAATCAAATTTCATACACTTTGACAAATAACCATGTTCAGAAGCAACACAATGTTTTTGCAGCACAAAGTTTAGGGATGAATTCCTTGCTACATTTTCTTCTATCTCTACTTTGGACCGTGTATTCCAACAGTGACCAAGTGCTATTCTGTGTCAAAGGGGATTTTCAAACACCATCTGTCATCCTCCTCTGCCCTTTACCTTTGTTCATAGGCATGAGTATTGTCTGAACACCTCCAGAAGCTGTGTTTACACCGAGCTGTTTAAGCTGGCTGGGAACTGTCAGAACAGCCTGCTGTGGACTAGACTGATTTGAGTGGATTTTTAGCAACCCTGCAAGAAGAACGGAAGACAAAATGTTAAATAAAACACACCAGTTAGTTTATCTCCAGCTACTTCTCTCCCTTTCTGCTTGAGCCAGGATAGCATGTAAACGAGCACTGCCACCCTCTTAACGAGCCACAGTTCGGTGAACTGTCAGGACAAGTTTTTACTGACACGAATGACGGCTGAAACGCTGGAGTGCTGCACCACAGTGTGCACGGTATTACAAGCTGCACAGCACTCTGACAGTTGTAAAGCAAATCTCCCAATTGCCTAAGGAATCTTAAGCAAAATTGATGTAACACAAACCTTTCCACTGAAGCAGGCTCAGCGCAGAGTAAAACACTCTTGTCAGAACCAGACCTTGTGCTCAAGGGTCTGGTAAGCCAGTGAACTACAGCTCTGTTGTACTCACACAGCCATTCTCACGGAGGTGTCCCAGTGCTGCAGCATCCACTGCAGCCAGCAGGGCACAATCAACCCTGTTCCAACTAAGTGACAAGCCCAAGGCTGTTGTGCAGCCAGTCTGACGAAGGATGTACCTGAACTGAGTGCTCTGTGTCTTTCTCTAACATGCACTGAATACATCCACAAGGATGGCTTATCAGGCTAGGAAGTACATTATTAAAGTGGGGACTGAACTGAATCCCCAATTTAAGTCAAGGCCAAAAGAACAAGCAGACCATCCAGATATTAACAGCATTATCAATGGCAGCACTCTGTAACCTTGGTGGAAATCAGCACAGCTCCAAGCAGTGCCACAGTCCCATGGGTGAGGAGCACCCAGCACTTGTCTCTGTCAGCTCGCTCTCCTCCACACGTCGTCTCCTTGTGATGACATCCCAAGCCACTACAGCCAACACTAACTCTGATTTGGGCCTATGCCCATCCTTTTTACCGGTAAAAAGCTATTTTCCATATAATTGTATTCAATCTACAGCTAACTTTTCTTCAGATTGTGGAAGTTCATAGCCCTCTGTTTTAAAACATTAAAAACAATGGATTCCTCAGCTCCACGATGGCAATTTTATACTCATGATTTGTTTTGAGATGAAGTTCCTTTCTCTTTATATCTTTTTTATTATTGTTCAAGAAACGTAGCTGCCTTCCAAGTACTAAATATGCAAGGTCTGGCAAAGATGTCTCCTGGTTTTAAAAGATGCCCAGCACTGGTCACTTAGGCTTTCATCTCCAGGCAAGAAGGCTCACCTGGTATTACCCATTCCTTTGTGTGTAACATACTGATGTGTCAGGTTAGATGGCAAAGGACCCAACAGCAAGGCTAATGAGAAGACCACCTTTTCAACTATCAGCCTGATGTGTGGGAAACATTGCTTGTTGCAAAACTAGGGAATATTTGAGATTCTTTTCAAAAAGTCACCTTCAAAAACACAAATGTTCACGATTTCGTTTGAGGGTTTTGTTTGTTAACACATTGAAATAACATCTTTTATAGCCACTGGTTCTTTTGGGATTCTTGAAGGATTTTTTTTTTCTTTACGATGAAGTCAGCGCCTCAGGTTACAAAAAAATCTAAACCAAACCACAATCTAGATAGCATTCTCACACCTAAATGGGAATTTTAACCTGAAAGCTGTTTATTAAGGCATACTTCCTACCAAAAAAAGAGACACTCTTGCTGCTTTCTTTGCAAAGAGAAAAATACTCAACTGCTTCTTGCAGGATTGTGTCAGTCTTAGCAGTCTATGCTGTTTATTTTCAAGCTCCGTGTAAAACACAGTCATAAAAAAGGAGAACTTTGGAAGACTGAGTACAGGGGAAACAAGAAGAGCTGCTTCAAAAAGACACTGTCAGATGAGCTCAGTGTCACTTATTTTCTCTTTTCAGTATTTTTATTCTGCTTTCACTTCATAAAAAACCACTTCAAGTGAACAGAACATGCCAGCGGGCGAATTAATCTAAATGAAAATTTCCAATTTTAACCCATAACACTCAAACCTGCTGTATTTGCTCTCCCTCACACAAAAGATACTGGAATACAATAAAACTGAATGAGGAGAACCGCCCTTCACATAAGGGCAAGTCCATCTTTATTACCTCGAAACATCCCAGATCCAGCCTACTTCACTGTCTTTAATGGATTTTGACTTCAAAGCCTTCAGTTCCCTCTAATCAACATTTCTCTCCTTTCCAAGCCAGAGCAGATGCAAAGCCTCAGAGACAAATTCTGCTCATGCAAGTTCTCTGAGTACAGTGGAGTTTCACTCTCACAAACCAATCCAGTCTGTAGCAATGCTGGCACCTTGATAGTTTCTGCACTCGGTGACACATTGTGCTCCTGAACAGGCACAGTTTGCATCATCTAGGGGGAAACTGGCATGAAAACTAAAATCCCTCCCCAATACCAAAGGGCAACTTGTGCTATTATTTATAACAGATACAGTCAATGCCAAAAGGATGCCAAATTAATTAGACATTTTGTTGGCTAAGCCAAAACTTATGCTAGTATGATGTTTTAAAAAGCATGACTTTACTTCTACACAGTCACAAATGCAGGTGACTATACTCTTCCACTTATAGTGAAGACATCTAAAGGACTCCCACCTGGGTTCTAACTTCCTCTAGGAAAGGAAGGTTAATACCTGATACTGTAGCTTTTCCCGTCACAGGTGTTGCCGTAGTCATCAAGGAAGCAACACTTACAACAGTGGAAGTCGCAGTCTTATTCACTGCTGATGAAGTAGACTGGCTCTGGCTTACACAGATTTGGTGTTGCTGTCCAGATGTCTTTGTTGCAGGAGTTCCAGGAGATGATGAACTGGAACCTGCATTATCTGTTTGCTGCATAAGAGGCAGAGAGGGATAACAAATTCCTTTTCATGTCACAGATGATTCAACAATAAGCACAACCAGGTAATATCTAGAAGTAGCAAAATCAAGTATTTATCTACCATTCACTGAGAAGCAAGAGGTTCTCAAGTTCATGTCCAAAAGGCCCCACACAATGAAGGCACATATAGAACGGATGCTGTGGCATTATGGTGTCTAATCTCCACTTGTTTAATCTTTTCCTCCCCACAGGTATCAGCAATGGGAAAGCAAAGATTAGGGGCTAATGAAAAGAAATAGGCTTGGGGAACCCTCAGAGTGAATTAAACACTTTGTTTTGCTGCCTCCTCCCCACCCCATGAACTGCAACTCCACTCCAGGTGGACAATCTGCATCAACTGGATACATGGCTGCATCCACACATAGGAGCATTCACTCCAGGAACACAAATGTTTTGCTTCCCGCCTCCCTCTATGCCAAACCACCTCCTTCCAAGGCTGCACTGCCACAGCTTCCCTGGGGTGGAGAGCAGTGACATCCTCTGAGCACAGCCAGGCCCAAGGAGCACAAACTCAGGCCACTGCAGGCCACTGAAACCTGTGAGAGCAGATTGGGCACGAAGCCCTGTGGAGGAGCTGTGATCCCAGGAATATTGGTAGTCTGGTTACTACAAACAGGAGCAGACCCACCGGACAGCTGATTGGGAAGGACACCAACAGGGGAAAGGAGCAGTCAAAGTCCTTTCCTGGGATTGCAGTGGCTGGAGTACAAACATTACAGAATACTGGCAGGGTTGTTTCTCACCTGGGTCACACCATTTGTGGGAAGGGCCACGGCAGGAGCAGCAGTTGTGGTGATAACACCTCCTGACACTCTCAGCACAGTGGTGCCAGGTTTAGAGAGCTGGGAGGAGGCAGGCACTGATTTTATAGATCCATCTGATATTTTCACCAGTGATGCCTGTCCACTGGATGAAGCCTTTGAGAAAGAAAGCAGAGTAAGGAAAAAGGTCTGTTTGGGTTTTAAATAACTTAAAAAACTAAACCAAAAGGTAACAACAACAAACAGACATGCTTTTTACATGACTAGCAAATATTTTCAAAATACTTCTGGAAAAATCAAATTCTGGCAACAATAGCTGGAACAAAATTATCACCTCAGAAATTAACTTTATCAAACTGTTGACTTTGCAAATATATGCCTATGAATCTTGAATTTTGGGTAATCAATTTCAAGTACTCTTGGGGAGTTTGAATTTCATAGGGACTACTTGGTAGTTTTTAGAAGGAAAAGAAAAGGTAGGTTTTTTTAAAAGAGATACTAAACCCAAAGATTTTTAACAACTTCAGCAGGTGACCCATTTCTAAGGTTCAAATATTTAGCCATATTTTTGCACCTGACACTATTCAGTTTTCCAATTCCATTTCACTAAGAAATCCCAGAGCTCATTTACAAACTAAGCTTACACAGCTTGGAAGCTGCCCCCTCTGAGAAGAGAAAGCAAGCTGGAAATCTGTAGTATGATATGCTTTCCTCATCAAAGTCCAGCCAGCATCATAACTGAACAAAAAGGCACATCAAACCAAGCAACTACAAACGGAGACGCTCTCAGTGTATGGCCTGTGGTTCCTGTACTGTATCTGACAAAACACTAACTGGTAAGAGAGAAACATCACTTGCACATTACCTGTGTAAACAGAGCTGTTTTCTGTCCAGTTATCACTTTTAGGGCTTGTCCTTGTGTGGAAGATGCTCCAACTCCTACACTGCCCTGAACAACCGATGCTGGAGTGAGCTGCTTCCCAGAACTCTGAGGCGAAGGCTGGCCAACCAGAAAGGTGCCCTGATCCAGAAATAAGTTAGGGAGGTCAGCACTTTGAAACACACTTAAGAGTCAACAGAAATACGGGATAAAAGCTTGTGGATATAATGCAACAACATTTCATCCTCTGAAACATCCTCTTAGTGCATGCTTCTGCACTAAGAGCTGGACACAGCCTTCTTGCTACAGAACACTTTCTGATGGAAGCAAATGGGGAGAAAAGGTAAACAGAATCTAGACACCATAGTCCAAGAATGTTTTGTGCACTGCAGAAGCACAGGACATCCACCACTGCAGTCAATGTGCTGCAGCTGAGACGCTTATGCCACTGACCTGGGGTGTTTGCTTCAGGATGTAGGACGTGTAGGTGAGGTGCTGTGACAGGTTACTGCTCGTGCTTTGGGTTCCTCCTCCACTACTCGTAGAAGAACCAGACTGAAGACCTGTAACCAGAGGAAAAGGCTTCACCCTCTGGTAATCAAGACAGTGTCAGCTGCTAAAGCATCCCTGTATATACAAGACTTGAAAACACTTGGCAAGACATTTGGTGCCACACGTTTCACAGCCAAGTAACATTATTACCCAGTACAGAACAGTTTAGCTGTGCTGCTGTGCTCTCCTAAAGACCAGCAGACACAATGAGCAAAAGGAGCTATGGGGGGAATGAGGAGGGCTGGTGGGCAAGCAAAGCTTTATCAAATGAAAACGTTATCCAACAGACAACCAGTCTTTTCATCACTCTTTTGCAGGTTATGAATCTGCAGCAAAAGCCCTAAAAACATTCTGAATCCCACTGGCTTCTTAATTTTACTTCCATTGGCAGTTTCAATGCAATTTTGTTAACAGAATAATGGATACCAAGCAATAGTAATTTGCAGAGGCATTTTGATATTACTGTGCCTCCAGAAGGAACAGGCTGAACAGTGAGCTTTTTGCAGTCTCTCATTAAGAAAGAAGGGTAAAAAAAATACTCTTGGCTCTGTGACAAAAATCACAGGTATCTGATCTTCCCCAGTGCCTGTGAGATTTTCAAAGCTGGACTGACCCAGCTGCCTCTCTAAATCTCAACCAAAGAGGCTCCCACCACAAACCCAAAAATATCTACAGCAAGAATATCTGCTTCTTCAGTGACTCTATTGTTGGGTTGCTGATATTTCCAACCCTATGTAATACAACTGAACAACACTCCAGGGAGGCCAAATCAGAACTGGGAGCAAAAAATTTGCACCCAATCCATCTCTCATCCCAAACCCGGTCCCAAGAATGGCACTGAGGAGAAGGTTCATGACCAATCTTTTCATCTACAGAGTCCAAAGCTTTCCTTCCCTACAGCAACACCCCATTATAAACAAACCACTGACCCTCAGAATTATCTCAGCATGTTATTGTCCAGTATTTCACAGCGAGTTTGATTCACAAGCATATTAACAAAAAAAATGTTTCTGCTTTGAGAACACTGCATGAAAAGCAGTTTCATCAAAAACAAAAGCCACTTGTGAGATCTCATCCTTAAAAAACACCTCATATGGGTTATTGTGAACAAAGAAACCCCATCCAATTACTGACTTCCTCAGCACCAGGATGCTTTATAGCAAAAATGCCAAACATATTAATTATGCAGTGATTACATTATTTAACTCATTAAATTTCCCTGCAAGACTAACTAGCATTATTTGTGGCTCGCAGGATGGCTCCTTGAGGTATCAGAAGCAGTTTTCCTTTCCCAGAAGGATTCTTGCTGTTGGTGGTAAGATACAGCTTGGTGCCTGGTGGTAAATTTGCCAAGTTTGCCAGGTTGGTGGCTGGTAACTGCAGCGTAGCCATCACTAGAAAGAAAGAATAAAAGAAATAAAACTGCTGCTTGCAGAAAGTAGGAAGCACTGAAATCTGCACAGGATGAGAGTACTCGGAGTTACATGCAGCTAGCCTTTGATAATCCCTACTTAGCTGGCCTAACCTCAGATTAACTCCACCACTGATGCACAGAGAATTTTTTTAATAGGACTGGAGAAAAATCTTTCTGTGTACAGCACCACTTATGGCTGCAGGCCAAAGCAGCACAGCCATGGGGTCTACAGGCTTCCTCCAGCCCCAGGCACCACAGCACCTCTCCAACAGTCCAGAGCCCCAGCTAGTGTGCTCAGCTAGAGCCAGCTGTGTGCAGACACAGGCAGAGTTGCTTCTGCCCATGCTCCTGTACCTGTAAGCACTGGGTAAGATGTGAAAATGCAATAGGGACAGTCCGGCTCTTCTTGGTTGGATTAAAGGGGAGCCCTTTGAGCAGCTAAGGACCATAATGCCAGGCAAAAATGTAAGACCTGGCTCCATGAAAGTCTACTGGGTCTCCAGCACATTCCCCCATGTATCTATCTGATCTCCACTCAAAGAGCCCTGCATGTTTTAAAGGCACTTGTGCTCCCTCTTCCCTATTACAGATAGTAAGTTAACATTTTCTTTAATCTCAGTCAGCCTGAACTTTCCTACCGAGCTCTCTACTCATTTTGAAGTCTTTCAACCACACACAGTTATTTTGCAGCTGAATAAATCATTACAGACCCTCAAAGTCTACCCATCACAAGCTATTAAAAGGAGTAAAATTACTCTACCTGAGCCTTGAGATGTACTTTTCTGAGCACCTGTGGAAGAAACCTGTGCCTTTGTTATAGTCTGCACAGGCTGAGCAACAATTGTCCCTCCACCTCCACTCACGATGGCTTTGGCTACACCTTGAGTCACAACCTGCTTCGAACCAACAGCCTTTGCTACTGAAGAGCCAGACTTTGCCACAAGGATCTGGCCACCACTTATAGCCACCGCTTGTTTCACCGTCGACTGCAACGCAGACCCAACCGGGACACCAACAACCTGCAACAAACAAGGGTTGGATGACGTGCTGCTGGCATGTGGATCCTGGTGCACGACCTCCATCTCCAGATATTTCAGGACACTTCGTACGTGCCTGGTCACGTACAGGAGCGCGTCATTCAGAAACAAAATTAAGTCGGCAAGGGGCCAATCCCAAGTAAAACGATAAACTCTTAAACACAATCAGGATTTCAGAGCACCCACAAAAGATTAAGTTGATTCAAATTACAGGGCACTTCCTTTTTTTCTGATATATAAGCAATGGCTCAGTTCCAGCTGAAGATAAAGCCTGCCTTGGCGAATTACAGAGATGTAGAAATTCAGTTTCAACACATTCATGGGAACAGATTCCCTGGGAAAAGTATGGCCTCAAAGCAGAATCCACAATTCAGCTTTATGTGTTGACAGTAACTGCAGGGAAACATGAGTTTGCATACCTGCTCAAATAGGCAAATAAGACAGTAAAAAGGACAAAGAACTGTTGCAAATGCAAATAAGTACTTATGCAAACGTGAAAGTTCTGTATGTAATCTTTCATTCTTGGCACATCATTTGACTCTATTCACAATGGAAGCAGGCAAGAATGGAGACAATTTCTGACACATCTGTCATCTTGTCACTGCAGTGTACCTTTTCAGAAGCTGTGTCACTCCTGACATAGCATGACTGCACTGGCACGACTCCTACAATAAAACACTGCAGTTGCCTCTCAAGTAGGACCGATTTCACCTAATGCTAGTTCTGGCTCAGTCTCCACCTTGCTCCTTATTTTTCCTGTTCTCTCATGTCACAAGCCTGCATTCCTAGGAAAGAGAATTTACCTTCTCTTCCAAAAAGACCCGGATGGGTTTCAGCAAGAGCTGATGATGGCAGTCAGCTTTCTGGGCTGACAGTTCAAAAGCAGCTCTGCCACACTGTTGCAATGGGTTGAACAGAAGCGGGAGATGTCCCTGTACACAAGGAAATGCAACAGTGCAGGCCCAGCCTGCTCCCTTCCCAAGAACTACACGGAAGCACAGTACCAGCCACTCCGTGCACACAGGGAAACCAGTTAACTGCAGTGCTGCCAACAGGAGCAACACAACCCCCCGGGAGAAGCACCAAGCGTTGCAATAAGACCACAAGACAGAGCTCACGCCACTCCAGAGATGCCCGAGTGCCTCATACCTTAGACTGTACTGTCCCCTCGCCCGTGCTCACGACCGGCTTCTGTGGAGACAAGGCCAGCATGTGGCTGCCCTTGACCGTGACGTACTGCGGCACCGAGGGCTGCGCCGCGCCCGTCCCCGCGGCCTGCGGCTGCTGCGGCAGCTCCCCGGGCTCCTGCTTTATTATCACCTGGTAAACAGGAGGAAATAGCAGTAAGAGAAGCTAACATCTTAAATCACTGAAGAGCATTTCTGGGACAGCCTGTCAGCAGGGAAGGGCAGGCAACAGTCATGGTTCTCACCACCACGTGGACTCAAACTCAGGGCTGCTTCCCAACACACAAGCGTGGGGGGTGGTGCCTGCACTTACAAAGCATCCCACATTTGAGACATGCTCAAAGAAATCGGGGAAATTGCTAATAATATTACAGCTACTAGTCATACTGACAAGGGACTTGGCAAGACCTGACTTCTTCGGATCCTGCATCTCGGCACGAAACCACAACACATTAAAGTTTCAAATTTATAAGCAACTTCCTGTTCAGAGCGTGTTCTGACCCTGAATTTTTTATTTCTATCTTGCAAAATTGTAAGTGATATCATAGCTATAGATATTGTAAATCATTAGAGCTGACATTATTCTCTTGTGTTTATGTGTTATGTTTCTCTGGGATAGGCCCTACATCTCATCCCTAAGGCCAGAAACTCAAAAGAGAATGTTTTTGGGCAATGTCTGTGTTAGATTGCTACAGGCACTGTAACTGGTAGGAATCATTCTTCCTCCTTTTACTTGGATCACCTAATATTGCCAGAAACAACTTTAAATTCTAGATAGTAGCATTTAAAGAAGCATAATCAGAAGTGGCCATGTCTGAGATTTAAAAATCACTGTACTAATTTTTAAGAAGCTTCTGACAGATGTACTACAGTTTACTTTTACCATATCCCAGCAAAACAGCTTTTAAAATATCAGCCTCGATACAACAGCAATTCAAAGGAGAAACAGAAAAGATGAAAGAGGCAATAACAGGAAAGATCACAGGTATAGCAGAGTCACAGGGAAAGAAAAGAATACATGACACATTTCTGAGAGGTGCTAGAGAGCTCTTGTCAGCAAGACACACTGGTTCCAGTACATTTTACAGGCACTGGAGTTACGTGGTTTGTGGCACAAGTCAACATGAAATGAAACCACTGGGCTCCTTTTCCCAGCACAAAAGCCAGGAGAAATACCTTTGTAAAAGCTCCAAGTCCTCCAGTGACCGATTTAGGGCTTTGCACTTTGGAATGACTCCCAATGGGACAAAGGGGTGGCATCGTGGCAAAAAGAGAATCTTCCTGCTGTGAATAGGAAGACATGGTGCAAAAATCAGTGAAAATACAAGAAAAAAACCAACTGACTGCTAATAAAGGGCAGCATGGACCATATAGGCAGGTCACATTACCTGTGCAAATGAGGTATTTCCAAAATCAGCATTTAAGTAAAAGGAGTCTAATTTACTTAACACAACTTACAAGGTAAATTTAACTTGGAAAGTTACATCTTGAACACCAGTAACTGTTTCTTACCATATCACACACAGGCAAAAGAAATATACTTGTTCTGAAATCAGCTTTTTATACATTTCATGTAAAATAAAGTAGCCTTAGGGGGCATATAAATACCAGATGAGAAGGTGTAATGAAGGTCAAGCCAATCAACACTCAGTGGTATCCTGTGAAAGGACTGAGTCAATGGGCACAAATTGAAATACAGGAAATTTAAGAAAAATGTTGGTGGTGATCAAACAAAGTAACAGGCTGCCCAGACAGGCTGTGGACTCTCCAGCCTTGGAGATACTCAAAACCCAACTGGACATGTTCTCAAGCAACCTGCTCTATTTGACACTGCTTTGAGCAGGGGAGTTGAACTGGATGATCTCTAGAGGTCCCTGCCAACCACAGACGTTCTATGATTCCATACACAATCTCAGAGAGAGAAGACAATGAAAGAAGAAACAAGTTATGGAGGGGAAAAATATTCTCGCAGATGAATTTATGCTCTGCTCTAACTGGGATGAGGCAATGGCACGTGGTTTTTCCAGGCAGAGCTCTCCTGGAAACAACAAAGTTGTGTAACTAAATAGAGTTTAAAAAAAAAAATTCCACACCTGCAAAATCATGCATGTGGCACTTCTGGATCTGAGGCTGGTAGAGAAGTCAAATGCATTAGAGGAAGTTTGTTACAGTATAATTGTTCTCTTTTACAACCAATGTGAACTCCAAAGCCATGGTTTCACAATCATTTTACCCATCCTTGGGCTGGATCATGACCAGAAATCAAGCCCTCACACTCCAACCTAATACTCTTGACATCTTCCTTATACTGACAGATATGGCTGAAAACACAGTAATTTTCAAGCAGATTGGTTGTCTGCTCTGGTTCATCCCTGTTTCCCACCAGCTGTGCACAACTGGTAGCAGACAGAGGGAGGTGTGAAGAGAAGGCTAGAGACACAACCAGTCCTCCCAACAGCAGCTGCATATCAGGCATTTTAGACTGGATGAAGAAATGCAGCCCTTTAAAGAAAGCATAAAATTACAGCTTTTCATCAGTTAGAAGACAAACGGAAATGTATTTTGGTTTATAGAAGTACGGTTTTCATGTATTTTTAAAAATATTTAATATTTAAATATATTAATGTTATTTTAATTTATTATTTATTTACTATATATTATTTATTAATAATATCATAAATTTAAATATTTTAAATAAACGTTTTGACTTTGTCCTGGAAATACAGAATTCGAGCATTACTAATAACATGTGCCTACTTTGGCTCAGTGAAAACCATTCAAAAAGAACTGTCCCAAATCAGTGAAAAATAAAGATCAATGAATGATTTTCAACACAGTTAAGTAAAATCTACCTGAGCAGACAGGCTTTTAAAAAGCTGACTAGCTGGCTGCACACCTGACACTGAAAATGCTTCTGCAAACTAAAACTGCTCCAGACAACAATTGCCTTTTTCCCTAACAGAGATAGGAAGAATCTCAGTTCCAAATGTAAAGTGATTTGCTCTCTGCAGGCTGACTGGCAAACCTTCCTCCAACCACATCCTGCATTAATATTGTGGCTTGGAGACGGGGAAACGCTCCTGTTTTCAGCAGCACACCCACCAGCTGCTTTCACAGCCTTGCTGACGCCACTTCCCTGCCAGAAATATCACTCCTTGCACAAGATGTGGGAGAGATTTTATGTGAGACAGTTCAGCTCTGTACCTTTTGGGCTTTGCAGATCAGAAGCATGAACTGTATTTATCGCTGTTTGTTTACACATCCAAATGTTACTCCACTGTTTACACAAACATTTTTCTGAAAGCAGGCAGTTGTAAAACCACTAAATGAGCTATTTTCAGGCTGCCAGGAGCAGCTGCTGTACAAAAATAACGAACAGAGTGAAGGATTTGAGGCAGGCACCTCTGGTTTAATCACACTGTCACTAACTGTCACTAACTGAGTGAAGAAGATCAAAGTCAGCTACAGCCTTTTTGAAAGATAAGACGTTTTGGGAGCTATGCCCTCCATGGGTTTCTCTGTAGAAAAGCAAAAGAGCGGTGCCTTTAACAGATGTGTAGGCAATTCTAATTAGAGCTGCATGAAGTGACACTATCATCTTGTATAACCACCATGTTCTCATACGGCTCCATCTGTTAGACACAGTAAACCTTCACACAAAATGACAGTCAAAGGAATTTGTCTGAAACGCAGAATTTCTGATGCTAAAAAGCCCTATTTAATAGGAAGCTGGACTTCAAACAGGAAGGGCGCACCTAAGGAGAACATTACCTTGACAGCTGAGGTAACAAAACTGCTCCCATGGGTCTTTGACACAGGAGATCCAGTCCCGTGAGAGGCCTGGCAGACACTGCTCAGTTTGCTGGTCGGGCTCCCTGTGCACCAGGAAATAAAGCAAATGTCAGGTGAGGGCCAGGGAGTGGAGCCACTGCACACACAAAACCTCTTCTGGCAAGGAACACAGCACTGCATTTTGACTGTACTGTCCATCAGTGGGTACATCAGTGGGAGCCAGCACGGGCACAAAACAAATCCACTACCGTATTTCCACCTGCAGACTCCATGCCCCAGAGAAGGAACTCTCCACCCAGAGCTCTGTGTGATGCAAGTAAAAGATCAGGCACTCCTGGGTGGCTGATGATACTTGCTACAGGTGCAAATATGTGAAATTAGGGCAGTGAGTGAGCCACTAGTCGGAACTTGCTGCTGCAGATGTAAAGTCCTCTGCTGCCCAGAAGCCCTCTGAACCTACACTAGCCTTAGACACTGGCATGGAGGAAGGCTTGGAGTGGGAAGGGAAAGGAAGGCCAGAAAAGGAGGGACACAAAGTGAGGAGTAACAAGTGGAAGGGAGAGAGTGAGTAGGATAAAGGAAGACACAGAAATTAGGAATGAAGGCATAGGGTCCTCAGTGGAAGACTGCTTTTGCTAAACTGACAGATAGATACATGTGCCACTGCAGTCTGATGACTCCCAAGATGGATGGGGGTTCAGTAGTAAACTTACCCTGCATTTTCAGAGTGTGTACACAACACAGCAGCTCAGCATTTTGTTACTGCTGCTGTTGGGTTGGTTTGTTAGTTTTGTTTGTTTGAGAGACACCAAAGCCATGGATTACATTCAAGAAAATTAATATTAGTCTCTCATACAGTTGTACTACAATCTGCATTTAAGTCTAGAAGTAAATGAGCAGCCATTTCTGAAAATCCAAGCTTTGGGAAGGCTGGCTTTCATAGAGCATGAAGATCTCACCTCTTTTTTTTAAACATGATCTGCAGCTTTACCAGAAACGTCCCATAGACTTTGTCCGAGGAAAACACACTACGGCAAATCCAGCCTGGCTGCTGCTGCCAAAAAGCCATTTCCATACACCCTCTTGCTCCCTCACACAGGGGCTAGTGATGAGGCTCTCTGGCAAAAAAACTGGCAGGCCAGTCTGTACTTACATTACACTACTGTGGTGGGAAAATGCATCTTTAGTGGCACCAAGACCTGTATGTACAAACCATCTGGTGCATCTACAGATGTTATCCTCCATGTACAAACCTCTACTAGAAGAGCTCAGAAGTTACCCAAACCACAACAAACCACTCAGGCAGAGTACACGGTCAGGCTGGAGGTAAAGAAACAGAAAAGAAAAAAGGCAGACTTTCCCCCCCCCAACAAAAAACCCCCAATTACTCAAACCCTGCCAGCGAAACAGCTTCGGTATTACCAAGAACGCCATAAAACATACTTAAAAAATCCAGATATGACTATGCTCCCCCTACCAATTTTCTCTGTGATGAAGTTAAAATGAACATGACAGCTAAGTTCCCTCAGATAAAGGGAGGAACCGTCACTAAAAGCAGAATTTTTGCACCTTCCAGCCCCACCCAGCACACAGTTTGTGTTACGTGGATGCTGCACTTCCTCACAAGGCTCTGGGCATCCTTCTGAGGTGCTGGGAAGCACACACAAACACAAACAAGTGTGTTTTAAAATAGCAGTTCCTGGCCAAAAATCACAACAAATAAATGACTTCAGAGGGACCTTCAGCCCCAACACAAAGATTACCCATTGATTCTGATGCCCATCACCTGTGTCCTGCAGTTCAGCCCTCCCTCGACCCCAGGCTTTTGTCACCACTGAGGGAATCCAGTTAGAGGAGTCCAAACTGGCTGGAACTGAGCCAGACAGAAGCTGAGAGCAGTAACAGCCATGGTATTCTCCCAGTAAGTGGGGTCTAAGCACTTCAACACACTCACTGCACCCCACACTGGGACCTACAACTGATCTGCTAGGCATGTTTTTTGCCCAGCTCCATGACACAGTTGTCACCCAACCACTTGTGTGCCGTTTCTGCCTAAATCTGTGCACCACTGTCTACATCACTTTCTCCTCCTTCTTTTTTGCCTGTGAAGAGCAGGCTCCCTTTGAAGAGGTGTCTGTGATTTTCTGTTTGGCTGTGCTGCTTCCTAAAGGAAGTCATGCTCAAGTCTGAGATACACTCAACCATGTCACACAGGCCAGCTGTGCAAACCAACCACGCCTTCCTCTTTCTCTGCAGAGTACTCTTCCATCTTCACAAGCTGGAATACTGCTGTTACACTGAGCATTTTAAAGGGAGAATAAACTGGAGTGCGTAAGACTAAACCACTGCCTTCTATGATCACACTACACACCTGTGCTTGTGGCTGCTGCTCCAACCATCTGTCCAGGCTTGTCCACAATAATATACGGGTTATTAATGACTGAACTAGCAGAGCCTTGCTTCATGTGCACCGGAGTGGACGTTGGGGTACGAGGTAGCGGAGATGGACTAGGGGTCGATATTGGAGAACCTTAAGAAAAAAAGTCCAATGCTTCTAGCTTGTAAATGTTGTAAGGACACAAAAACACGGCAATAGTAGTACTTTTTTAAATGGCTTAGAAAAGGAACAATTTTTTGAGGATGCATTTCCCAGCCTGAGCAAGATCACAGGACTTGGAGAAGGAAAGAGGAGACAGAAGGAAAGGAAAAGGCATCTAAAGCACTATGGCTCATACCTACCCTGGATATGCTCTGCCTACCAGGACAAGCAGGGTTCCAAGGGAACTTGAAAAGCCATCTGGTCCATCCCTGAATCCCAAGGGACATTACCTACATCATTCTCACTGCCAAGACCAGTGCACCCAAGGAGATGCAGGAAGAGAGCTGAGCTCTCCTTCCCTCGAGCAGCCCACGGTACAGGCGCTCCAAGCCGTTTGGGAACTGAGTGGCTCACGTCAAAAGGCTGTGCCACAGCAGCCAGCAGGCAGGCATCAGCACTCTAGTCCCTCCACTGCTCTCACTACCGCAGAAAACCTTGAAATCAAACTGCAAAATGTGCAGCTTCTGGGTAACAGGGCCAGGAGAGAGAAAGACTAGAGAGGAAAAAAGCTGCATGAAAGGGTAAACAAGAAATACGGAGAAAAGGACAGGCAAGGACGTGATCAGAGAATAGAGACAGCAGCAAGCACCAAGCTTTGACCGCCTAATCTACTTTCTTGGCAGTGATTGACAAATAAAACAGAACATAAATGCTCATCAAATACAATTCCCATGTCTTCTAAACTGTTTTAAAAGCTGAAAGGGGCAGCACTTCTCAGCAGACAGCAGAACCTGAGAAAAATATTCACCAGAGAAACATTTAAATAGCAAAGATCAAGAGACAATAGTTCAAGGATTTTAAGACAGAATGGCCCCTGCAATTCTTGCTTTCTGGGAAGCCTTGGGAAAAGAGGATCAAGAGAAGAGCTTATAAAGAAAGAAAGCACCACTTGGCATAGGTTCAAATGTAGGTCAATCTGAGTACAGTTTTAAGATGTCAAAGAACAATACTGAAATGTAGTTAAAAAAAAAACAAAAACAAACCAAACAAACCAGACATATTTTAAGAAAATTATCTGGGAGCAGATCATCAGAAATCACATATGCTGATAACTGGTTCTTCATTCTCTCTACCCTGAAGATCAGAAAATTAAGAGATGCATCAGGTCATCTTTCAGCTTCACAGCAAGGGCCATGGTGACCTGCACATTAATACTTTCTGATGTAAAACATCATCCAGTGGATGGCATCATGCCAAGGCAGGGAAGGGACCACAGGTGAAATGAGCAAAACAGCACCTTGACCACGTTTGATTCAGAAGCTGTCACACTGCTCCCTGCAGTCAGCTGGCAATTCAATCCAACACAGTGTGGACTTTTGGAAAAGGAAGACTATCTCAGGAGATATGGCAAGCACAGGAGGGCTACTTGAGTCTACAAGTTTGAAACTATTTGCCCAATATTCAGGGAAAAAAAAATTGTTAATCCATCCCAGCTTTCTGAAAGCAGGAGGGAGAAGAATGACTTCTTCCTGCATAAAAATACTACACATGGAAGATGTGTCCTTGCCTGGGCCTTTCTGAGGGTAGAAGTCCACCTCAAGACCATCTATTTCATACTTAAAAGCATTCACAAACAGGGAGAGAACAGCTCTCATCCTGCTTTTTATCTGTTGTGAAACATTTCACACTTGTATTTCTTTTCCTTGAGCATTAAGAAATGTTTAGCTCCTTATTCTAGAGTTTCCTACTGCCTGATGTTCAAAGATTGGCAGAAAATCAGGGGAAGGACACAAAACAAGTCCAACTGGTTCACTCTCTTCTTTTCCAGGGGGAAGCACTCAGGGAAGTAAACTAACATTCACCTGATACAATCTTGCAACTCATGGTGATAGGCTGGAAGGATTTTCCTGGTGACTCTGCAGGGCTCGGACTCTGACCTTGAGGCACTATTTTACAGCTAGCTGCAATGGGTTGAAAGGCTGAATTTCCATGAGAGCCAAAGGCAACTTTCTGTGTGGCTAACTTGGTGGGAGTCCGTTCTATCGAAGATGGCAGGGAATAAAACGCGGCATGTCTGTCGGTTTCAGCATTCCCAGAGAATCCTGATCAAAACAGGGAAAAGAACAGAAATAGTTCTTAGGCTGACACATCTAATTCCTTACTGTGCTTCTCTACAAAAACAAAACCAGGTAGGACAAACACGTTCTTGAAGGAAGGAAAGAAAAGGAACTAGTGAGAAGCACTGAACCAGGATAAAGTGGGAAAAGGGGATTCCTCCTGTGCACTGAACTTGTTGGAACAGAAGAATAAAGTGATAGCATACAGAGCCTGTTCAGCTGTGGCCACTTCTTACACATCTTCTCAGAATGACCCTTCCACTGACCAAAAGCTGCCGGTAGTTTCAAGTGTCCTGGGTTAGGGCTCCACAGGACTAAGGCTGGATCTCCTTCACAGAGAATCTCACAGTGCATATTTTGGAGTAAGAGCACAAGGAGACCACCTACTGCCTTCTGAGCTGGGTTAAGGAATCCACCTTATTTGATGTAGGAGATCAATTAACCTGGAGCTGCCGAGAGAAGCCACTGTGTGTTATTGTAAGGAGGAGGCAAGTTTCCTTCCTTCCTGTTGGCTGTAGCACTCACCTAAAGGCACTGCAAATCTTCCTGTTTGAATAAAAAACCCCGTGCATTTAAAATTTGGTTGTGTTTCTCCTTTTTTTTGGCCACAAGAAAAACAACATATTTAAACAGCAGACTCTTCTCGTTGAACCCAAACACCAGCAGTGGCATCACAGTACCTACCAGGAAATACACCACGCAAGCCACCAGCTCACAGCCATTCCTTGGGCACAGGAATGTTGGGATAAATGAAGAGAAGCATCAGACCATGCTGCATCTTGCCTGTATTTTGAAATGTAAAGTTTCTCATGCTAAGGAGTGCAAACTGTAACAGAAGCTCTGGTTTCTCAGCCCTGGTAGCCAAGGTCTGTCACGCAAGCCCTGACACCACGTGCTTCAGAAAATAAAGCTAAATGCCAACAGAGGTCCAGCTTTTCCTGCTTCACACAAACTAGAAATCACAGCAGGGTGCCCACAGGGCCAGCACCAGCTTGTTTCAGGTAATCGGAAGAATCCTAAGTCATCAATTGCTGCCCCACCACAATGGGCACTGCATTTCCTGATCTTACAAATGAAGGTGAGAATGAGACCCTGACATGACATCATCCCCCAGACAAATACCACTCTTTTTCACTTTCTTCAACACTACAGTAACTACAGCTATGTAGGGATTTTTGTTCCCCCATAGTCATCTCATGTTAGGCACCAACACATACAGCTGAACACACCACTAGGCCAATGCCTTAAATGTATATATAATCTCTGAGACATTCAGAAAGCTAAAAACCTCCTTGAGAACAGTCTGCTAAGAAAAAAACCCAAGTGCTATTCAACTACTTTATTTCCAAGTGCATCTGCTGTTGCTCCATATTCACTACATTTAGCAACACAGAGCCCCCACAATAAGCCTCAGATTAAAAAAAAAAAAACAAAAACAAAAAAACAACAAAACCCCCAAACTCAAATAATCTGTAACAATTTCTGATTTATATTTCAGAGCACATTTAGGAAACATTCATCTGGGATGAGCAAGGAGCAGGTAGCACTGGCAAGCTTTAAGGCATAAGAGCAATAAAGAAGGGATCCAGAAGAGCTGAAGTTCCAAGAACTCACACTTCACTGACACCCATTTGCTTTACCTTTGTCCACAGAAGCATCTGGGCTGGAGTCCCGCAGCTGTTTAATTGGTGAGGAAGCTTTGACTGGTGCTGGAATACTCAGTGGTAGTGATAAAGATGTAGGAACATCAGAAAGCTCAGACTCTGAAGATTGGGAAAAGAGATACTCCTCCCCAAGGGAATGTCTGTGTAGCTCCACATCCACTACCTTCCAAAAACAGGAGAAAAGACATTAGTATTTGGTGGCTAGGCAAAGATATAAAAAGTGAAAACAGCTATGTCTTTTTATTTCCCTTTTTCTTTCCCCCATCTCTGCATAACATTTCCATTTATTTCAGGGACAGTTCCCAAAGGTCCAGCAGCACTTGAGTTAGGACAAAAATCTTGCAACATTTGGTCCTCAGAGTAAAACAGCACATCTCTCAGTTCATGGGCAAATCTGAACAGTGAACACTGATTACAGGATTACAGAGCCCAGCTCCAAGCATTCCACGAAGGAAAGGGCTGCACTCCCCTGCAGGGACAGGCACAAAACTGCAGCTTGCCTTTTCTGGCTTTTTTGATAAGGCCTTGAGAAACACCACATGATCTACTCTCCAGAAGTGTTCTTTAATCACAGTAGACATGTCACATTAACGTTTCCTCCACAGACTGAAAAGCTGAAGTAATGCAATTTCGCTATAAAAATTTCCATTCACTACAGTACAACAAGGGCAGAACAATATCAAGACAACTTTGGGAATATAGCAAACTATGGGTTATTAATTCACTTATTGATTTTAATAGTTCATTTTCCATTAAGGTATGAAGCTTGACAGACAGAGAAACTTAGAAGTACTTAATATACTGCAAAATTTCAGCAGGAAAGTTGGGTGATCCCTTTAAGTTAAACTCTTTATGTGTGAGCTCTGCAGCTCATAGGAATACAAATCATAACACTTGGTACCAAAAGCTTCAAAAAGAAATAAAAATTTAAACTGTAGTACAAAGCTCTTTCTGTAAGAAGGGCTGAAACAGTCTCCTCTGAATCAGGAACAGGAAAAAATGATTATTGTCATGAGTAGTGGCAAGGTGTCACAATCATTTCATCCAACAAGAGTGCAAAATCTACACTCTAGAAACTGCAAAATCAAATGAGTCTGACTCTGTGCTCAGTCCTATATATCTGTTTTTTCTAAACATCCTTAAAGCACTCAAAGTGCTCCATCCCACAACCCTCAGACTCACCGTTTCTGCACCGAGTGTCTGCAGGCCTGTGTAGGTCCTGTCCAGCTGGGTAAAACAATACAATATATTAACCAGGGCAAAGCAACATATTAGGTAGAATTTACAACACAATTTGTTTGAAAGGAGTTCAAACTGTGTAAGTTGAGCAGCAGCACATCCAGTTTCCTGAGGCCACAGGGTCAGAAATCTGCAGGCTGTCTTACGTGTGCCTCTTCTGCAAAAAAAAGCCAACCATGACCTGAAGCCCACACTGAAATAGGAAGGAGCAAAAAAGATGAAGGAAATGAGATTGTTGAGGAAATATTACTCCAGTCTAAGAGGAGTCCTCAAGCAGTGTCCTTTTTTATTACTCATCTCAATATAATGAAAAATTAATGAGAAAAACTCAGATTTAAACTGACTATCATGAAGGCCGTGTTTATAGCTTTTGAATAAAAACTGTTCACACTGAGTATCAGCTGATAAAGAGGCATAACATCCCAGAGGCATCTATTAAGACACCTGTAGAGAAAAGCTGGGTTTGACAAGCTGCCAGCCACAAGCAAGGCCTCAGCTCACCCATATCCACTCACAGCAGCCACAGGCTCAGATGAACTGCCAAGGTTTGCTGATTTGAGCTCTTGTGTGCCAAGGACTGTCTCAGTTTTCTTCTGTAGGCTGAGCCTTTTTTCCTGCCCATCACAGTGTTACCAATTTCTCCCCAAGTTATATCTCCCCAAATGTATTTTACTCATCATCTCCATTAAATGTCCTTAAGTTGCAGGGGAATATTTTCAACCTCCTCTACTGTCTAGATTTGGGGTTGCAACGAGGTATCTACATCAGCATGAAATTCATTAATGGAGGCAGAGTTTAAATAAAACTAATGCTGCTCAAAGAAACAGGAGACTAAACCAGCTCAGGATTTAAGTCTGCTAATGCCAGGGACTACTAATTAAGAGAAAAACAAGAGCAATGGCCTGGTTTTCCAGGACTGCTGCATACTATAAATCCTACTGAGTGCTGCAGGAGTGAGTGGGTTGGAAAAGAAAGCTCTTTTCAAAAGGAACACAGACCAAATGGGGAATCTCAGCCCTCCCTGTAACAGAGATAATCACTAGCTGATATGTGCAAGTGCTGAAGGAACAGAACAGACACAGCAGTCACTTTACCAACAGAAAGACAGCCCTGCAGCCCTGTCAGGTTTCAGCCAGTGAGAGCAGGATAAAAAGACTCAAACTGTAGGGAAAAAAAAGCAGGTAAATGCTTTGCTGCTCTCAGCAGAAATAACTCCAGCTGCTGCAAGGCTGGGTTCCCTGGCTACTGCATTGAATCCAATACAGCCAAGGTAAGAGGCTTTCCTGGATCTTTTTTGATTCTCCAGCTCAACGATTCATAATCAGCAGGACACACGCAAAGAGGCAGAAACACACACACACAAGCAGAGCCTCTACCAGATTATGCAGGAGAGCTCATTTAAATGCCTTTCTATAAAGTATTTTGTTCAAATACCTTCAAATTGTGTATGATATCAATCCTCTTGTTCTGGCTATCCTTGAAGTGTATCTGCACTCTCACTGGAAATTCTCCCCAGCCTCTCCTGGTCAGGTGAAACGGAGGTTCTCTGGAAAAAAATGGTGATTACACTTTGATGTGGAAGTGGTATAGATTTCATCTCCCTCTTTTTCAGAAAGGCCAAGATTGTTTTTCCAGCAGACAACTACAGCTATCTTCAGACTTGCTATTCACCACAAAGAGAATGCAATCACAGCAATGAGAATTTTATGGCTTTGGACAGCTGGAAACATACTTTAACTTTACACAAGGGGACAGGGAAGAAAATGGTAAAAAGCTGTTGGATGAGAGGCATGGGAAACAAGTGTCTTATTTTAAAAAGAAAAAAAGGCTGTGTTATATTCTATATCAAGCGAAAAATACTCCCTTCCAAAAACCCCAAGCCAGCTCCTCGGACACAGCTGCAAGGTGAGCTTTCAGTGCAGCATTTTGCAATCACTTCTTCCTGTTCCCCATCAAGCAAAGAAGACACATGCTTCATATAACACCCAGAAAATAACATATAGAGGGAACAAGGAAAAATTAACCACTGTCTTTCTCCCAGCTGAAAAAGAGGTGTGTATTTATTGGTGACATTTACTGTTACTTTGTATTTCAGCTTGTTATTGTAAATCCCAAATGTAGTTTTGCAACAAAGCAAAATGGGAGAGATTTATAGGCTGCTTTTAGTCCAGAACATAAATGTTCACTAAGATGACTGGGACTATGACAGCAGAAATCAATTAACCAGACGGGATTAAACCAAAGGACAAACAGCACTGCCATCAGATACTGGAAACTGAGAAAACGCACAAAAAGACAGCAGTCAAGTGTTATTTGGTTACACAAGAAACACAAACGAGTTTGCTATGTCCTGCTATCATAGAATCAGTCAGGTTGGAAAAGACCTCTGAGATCATCAAGTCCAACCCCGCCGTGGTTCCCAGACCATGGCACTGATGCCACATCCAGTCTCGTCTTAAAAACCTCCAGGGATGGAGGTGAATTCACCCCCTCCCTGGGCAGCCCATTCCAATGGCTGATTACTCTCTCTGTAAAAAATTTCTTCCTGATATCCAACCTAAACCTCCCCTGGCACAGCTTAAGACCAAGCCTTCTTGTCCTACTGCTGGTTCCTGAGAGAAGAGACCAACCCCCACCTGGCTACAACCTCCTCTCAGGTAGTTGTAGAGTGATGAGGTCACCCCTGAGCCTCCTCTTCTCCAGGTTCAACACCCCCAGCTCCCTCAGCCTCTCCTCATAGAGCTTGTGCTCCAGTCCCTTCTCCAGCCTCGTTGCTCTTCTCTGGACCTGCTCCAGCATCTCAATGTCCTTCCTGAACTGAGGGGCCCAGAACTGGACACAGCACTCCAGGGGTGGCCTCACCAGCACTGAGTACAGGGCAGAATCACCTCCCTGCTCCTGCTGCCACACTGTTCCTGGCCAGGATGCACAAACCCACAGGAATAACATGAAATGCAACAACTGAATGGTTTTTCTCAGAAGGAAATTAAAACAAAACAAAAAAATCAGAACTGTTTGGCTCATTTTCTACAGAAAAACTCGTTTATTTTTACTACTATTTTGGAGTAAGCCCAGTCAAGCTAGAGGTTAAATGCAGACATGGAATACTAAACCAGGAAAAGAAGTTGCTAACTTTCCAAGAAACTCGGCACTATAGGCCTGGCAAGATGAAGACTGGAATAGTGACCGGAATAACTCCTTATTACCTCACTTCTACGAGGTCATTAGGTTTGTAACTGGGATGGAGGAAGAACCAAACTTTCTTGACAAAATGATTTATGCTGGGTTCTCTCCGAGAGCCTCGGACATACATCATCCATTTATGGGTTGACTGATCGTTTTCTTCTCTCTTGTCAGGGGGAATGTACCTAGCAAAGAAAGTAAAAAACAAACAAAAGATAAAAATCCCAAATAGACACATACTGCATAAAGCATTTCGGGAAAAGTTTAGGCAAAAAAATTAGGGATGGTAAAATGCCTGTGGGAACCTTGCCCCCTGTACAGTTCTGCTTGTTCGTCCTTACTCTGACAGTTCATCCAGGAGCAGATACAGGTCCCAAAATCTGCTCTACTCTTCTAACACATTTACTCTATTTTAATGCACAATGGCCATGTGAAATTCACCCATTTAAACATTTGGCTCTTAATTGGGAAGACTTAATTTTAACATTCTACCACAGTCGGATTCCTTTACCCATCCTATTCTGAAATATCAGAAAGCAAAACCACAGCAGAAAACATCAACAACTCTCAACCATAAACACAATTTAGATGGTAAAAACAATTCTTCTCAGGAATTTTTAAGAAACTTCAGAGTCAATTCTTAGTTCTGGCTACAGCCTTAGGTAGATTTTCATGATGCAAGTCTAAGACTAGGCTTTGTCAGCAAATGTCTGATACTTTCTACACAAGACTGACTTGAGTAGTGCCAGGGTGAAGGAGAGTTAAAACCTGGAATTGTCCATAGTCTTCTAAAATTAATGCCTTTCTTCACTAATTTCCTCAAAGTTCAAAAGTTATGTATATTTACCTGTCAATTTTTTTAAAAAATATAAATAAAAACTGTAAAAATTAATTTATTTAGATTATTCTGGGCTGTCACAATTTTCCTCATTCTGGTGGTTTGGTGCATTGGGGTTGGTTTTTTTTCTGTTTAAAAAAAACCCCCACACTGTCCCTAGGGACACACTGAATTAGCCAACTAATTCAATTAACCAACACACTGAATTAGGACAATTTGCTTTTCCAAATTTTCATGGGAAAGCTTCGGACTTCTAACTGATCAAAAAACACTGAAATACTTCCCTTGAGACAAACAGATCTTAAAAACTCCCTATATATACATACACAAATAAAACAACTACTAAAACACCTGATTCTCCCCACAAAAAAAACCCTCATGCAGACACTTGAGGAGAGCTGCCTCGGCTGCAGTGCTTATTCAAGGGCAACACCTCATGTTGTGACAGCCTAGCAGTTTTATTTGCATCCTAGTTTTAACCTCCTATTCCATTTAATCCTGAAACAAAGGACCATCCCTCAAGCTCTGGATACTAACTTGGAAACGTTGCCAACCACAATGGTTTTCTTCACATAAAGCCGTGAAGTTTCATCATTTGACAGTCCGGCATTTCGTTGTCCTGGTTTTTGAGAGCTTGAAACACCCGAACTGTCCTGAGGGTAGGGGAAGAAAAAAAAGGCAAACAAAAACCCAAACATTCCTCTTAAACATCATTTTGTTTGGTGCTAGAAATGTAAGGTGCTGTTATTAAAAAACAAAAAACAAACAAAAAAAAAAAACAAACAAAAAAAAAAAAAAAAAAACAAAAAAAAACCACCTGCATAAATGACAGACCATCAACAGATCATCCCTAAAAATACCCGAATTGCTGTCCAGGCACATTTAAGCAACTCAGGCATGGAACAGTTCCATCCTACCTAGCCAGGAGTGCATGGTACGGCTTAACTGAGCAGACACTGTGCGACATCACACAGATCTGAGCCATGATTTCAGCTTGGCTTACAAAAGCACTACCACTGCACTATCTGGAAGAAACTGGTACTGCTAGAATGGCATCATGTTGGTCATTAATCAGAAAAAAAAAAGTAAATCTCCCATAAGTGGGTGCTGCAAATCTAAATCTTTCTCATTCCCAGGCTCAGCTGTTGCATCATGGTGAAAAGTCAAGGCTGGGCTTGAGACAGCAATTCAGCTCCAGCTCAGCAGGGGCAGCAGCAGCCACGCCATGTCACTGACATCCAGGTAAACCTGCAAATCCACCACAATCCTTGGGGCACAATACAACCAGTAACCCTGGAACACAATCTCAGCTATTACACCATGGCCAAGGCTCTCTGATATGACAATGATATGACAGTGATGTACAGTGCCAACACAAGTGGGACTGCTGTTTGCACGGGAACAAGAGGCTTTTCTACAGCTCTTGGATAAAGCAGATGTCTGGAGAATAAGGGATTGCCAGCCTATAGTGACCAACAGAGCTGGTGCTGCAGCTTCCTGGAGCACACTCCACTGAGCTCTCCCCAGACAAGGGTCAGTGTGGGGAGCAGCGGATTCATTAGGAACCATCAGCCCTCCTCTGTCAAGCCAGTGATGCCCCAAAGCAGAGCAAGGAGCCAGGGAAGGCTGGGAAGGCTCCTGCTGCTTAACACTCCTCAGTCACCTCTGGGCCACAAGCTGCAGGTCGAAGATGCAATAATGTGCTACACCCAAGCAATGGAGCTGTTCCATCAATGCCCTCAGTGCAAGAAACTACTTCTGTTGCTCTGGTGGTTTACAATGTAGGTGGGTCCAGGTTCCATATGGTGTATCTGCCTTCTGGCACAGACCCCAAGCAGGGTTTCAGCAAACTGCAGCCCTGTTATCAGGGGTCTCACGCTGCTCAGTGGAGGCAGAATCACTGCTCTTTCTGCCATGTATTACTACAACTTGCTCACCTGCAGAATGCAGCCATATTCATGAGATATAGGGGCTGTACTCCTCTCAGGCCTGACTGCTTAAATGAGGAAAGGAAACTGAAGAGTTTTACCTCACCTACTAAGGTACATTTCACCTGCAGACAGTGAAATACAGACACCCTCCTCAGTGGAGCTACCTCAGTCAACAGGTGAAGCATTTATGTGGCTGCACAGTGAGCCATAAAGGGAATGGAGCCAGGTCAAAATAACCCAGAAAAGAGCATGAGGGAAGAACAACAGCAGGTATCTTTAACCTGGGTCAGTCTGGTACAGTTGAGCAAACAGTGATATTATGATGCAAAACAGCAAGCAGCACCATAAAGAGAAAACCAACTCCAACTATGCATCCAGGCTCTACCACCTCATGCTCCCAAGGTGAGCTACTCCACTGGTGTTACTGCTTTCACTACAGGCTGCTGAGGAGGCCAAACCCCTGCAGTGGATCAACTGCTCTTGCAGTCCAGCACTACTTCCTAAAAACTGCTGAGAATGACACATCTTGCTCTTCCCTCTAGGCTCTACCCTCCTGACCTGACTTCCATCCCTACAGCAAAGCCCTTTGCTCAGGCTGTAAAGAACCTCCTAGCCCAGAGGCTACGACCAGACAGCAGAGCTGTGCTGACACCACTCTCCCTGTGGCCTGCTGAGCTCACTGCTGGGCAGGGCTGAGTTTAAAGGAGTTACCCACGTCACAGGCACTTCAGTTGGCCTTACAGCAAAGCCAGGCTGAGGGAATGGGAGCAAGCGGTTGGAGAGGGCAAGAAACAGATCTTCAGCAAGGTGGGTGAAAACATGAAGAGCTCCTGGTGCCAGCACCGAGTCCACAGAGCACACACCTCCAACAACTCGACCACCACTCGAGTTTTACTTTACCCGGCCAGCATTTCTGCTCTGTCTCTGGTCCAGGCTGTTTGCCAGCCGCTCCTCTGCGTCCAAGTTGCCATTGTCTTTGTCCAGGAGAAAGTCATTGTGCTGAGAGAGCGAGTCGCTCTCGGAGTGGTTGGCAGAGGGAGTGTCTGAACCCTGGTTAGCTGGAGATGAGGATCTCGAGGGCGATTCCAAGAACTTCTTGATTGAAGGGTGATTAAGAATTGTCGCGTCACATGACCTGGTGCCCTGCGGGAAAGAGGCAGATCTGGTCACTATACCCCTGCAGCCCAGATAAAAAAGGAGCTGCACCAGAAAAGAAAAAGTCAATGTATGAAGAAAGAGCAAATATTTAATCAGCTGTCCTGCAGGAAAAACACATGCTGCAGAAGATAAAAGCTTAAAATGGTTCTATACAAACAGCACTACAAATTGAATCTGTTCCCTTAGGCCTTTTGATCTCAGAAACCCATCAGGATTTGGAAAGGAAGACTGTAGCCTACCCAAATACCTACAAAGCCCCTTTGTAAGTAACATCATCTCTTCCCATGCAGACACCTCCAGTCTCCCACCACACACAGGAAGGCCACAGCTGCCCAGCTCTTGCAGGCAGTCAGGGTACTACGTGCATCAGGCTCTACAGCTTTGATACTCACTGGCAGTCTTGTCAACACCTGTGAGGCAAACTACACATATGAGCACCCTGTCTGCTCCCAAGGCTTAACAGAGGATAACTAATAATGTGCTTAGACAAGCTTGCAAACTTTCCTCAGAAAGGACATCTTAGAGCTAATCTTAGATCCTCCTAAACCTGCAAGGGGGAGCACAGGGCGGGCAAGTGTTTACAACTCTTTTTTTTTTTCCTCTTCCTTAGTATGACAAAGGCCCCTTTTTTTATTCCTGAACTTGCTTTTAACCTTGTCCCAGCCACACGTTCCTCCCTGTCACCTTTGTTTGATGATGAACCAAGTCAGCAGAAACACCCCTGTGTCAGACAGACAGCCTTGTTCCTGCTCCTGAAGCCACAGACGTACCAGAGTGGCACTGACAGCTTTTCTGACAGGCAGTACCAGCTGAAAGAGGTTTCTTCCCTGCCCAAACCACCTGGATCAGCCAAGCTGGCACAATTATTCATGGGGAGGGGGCAGGTCACAAAAGAAAACAAATTAAGAAACTAACTTGGGATTTCTTTGTTGCTTTGCTTATTATTGTTTTGTTCTTTTTATTCTTTTCCTTTGCAGGTTTATTTTTAATCCACATGAATTCCCTGATCCAAAATTCTGCCAACATGACGGAGGGGGTGGCAGGGGATAGACACCAGCACCACTATGGAGCGGCAGAAGTGCCTTCAAGAGGTGGTAGCAGAAGTGGAATTAAACATTATCCCACCTTGGCCTTTAAAGGATCATTTGAGAACATTCTTTCCAATTGTCCCTCACACATACAAGTGAAGCAATTACCAACTCTCAGTTACCTGCTTATGAGAGTTATATCCATATCCACAATTAAAAACAGACAGCAAAGAAAACTGAAACCAGCAACAATTTTTAAAAAAAAGAAAGAAGTGTTTTAGCCTGCATGCAAATCAGGACTTTTAGAAAAAATTAAAAATGCAATTAAAGATACAGCTATTCTAGCCATAACATCATAAATACTAGTGGAAAACAAAATAAAGCAAGGAGGTGACAGTAAGTTTTGTGAATACTTCAAAACAGTTACCAAATTTGTTATTTCTGGCAAATGTGAAATTCAGCAGGGAAAAAAAACAAACACCCTGCATGGCAGAACAAGGGACAGTACAGCTCTTGCAGACACATGATGGCACTGGATAAAGGCACTTTCAAAGATCAGAACTTAGCTCACATTCTTCAGCTGCCCACACAAAAATCAAGGCGGGTAGAGGGATCTCCAAGCCTCCCAATGCTTCCATAACCTTTTCCAATTCCAGTTGCTCAACTCAAGTTCATTGAGAGAAAAACAAGCTGAACTTTTTTCTTTTTACCCCACTCAAAGCCCTGTGGAAATCACAATAGGGAAACCAGGAGCAGCACTGAGAGACACTGCTTGGAAGAGAAATTCTTATGGGACTACAGTGAAACTCATGTTTGCAGCATCCATCTGCAACTTCAAAAAATCAGCTCGGATCTTTACTGGAAATCAGAACAACTCCCTGAACTGAAAAGATGGTAATGATGTCCTACACTGGGAAGGGATTACATGTCATTTGGGAGCCTGCACAAGTCATGAACATGCTGCAATCAGCAGTCATTAAGGGCAGAGTGCTCAGAACTGGGGTTTAACTAAGAAAGTTTGAGGTTCTTTTAATCTTGTGAATTTTTAATCTCCCTATGATTTATCTCCTGCTCTGCTGCTGCCATCAGTCTGTTCATCAACCCTTTAACAGATTGGCTGCCAGGTTAAAGGGAGGATAGTTTCATGGCACTGCCTAACCCTCTTAAAAATCTTGAAATATTTTTTTTCCCTTTCCTGAAAAGTTCCAAAACCCATCTGGCTTCCACTCTCCTCCTGTGGGATGGGAAAGCATATTCCCCATTTTTCAGGTCTTTGCAAGGTCAAACTGTGCAGTGTCTGATAAGAAAGGTGTTGTCATGCAAGAACCGATGAAAAAAAAAGGAGAGTATTTTAGAAATCAGAAGCAGGGGATGCTGAAGGACTTCTCAACTGCTCCCTGAAGACTCCTGTTTGCCAGGTTCCTGAGGCCCAGCTGGTGGTGCACAGCTCTCCTCTCCCACTGGCACCCCACTCGCAGTTTGCATTCCCCCATTTGGTTAAACCACATCTCGAAACCCAACACCAGCTGAATAGCCAGTGCACTCCACACACCTTCCTTTGCAAATATTCCCTCAAGTCTCACTGTTCCCAGGGTAACTTTTACCTCTCCAGCTTTAAGGAGACCGGCGGACGCGTAATAGTTGGCGACAATACAGGCACGCAGCTTGTCCATCATCCTTCTTGCTTCAATCAGGCGCTACCAAAAGAAGAAGTAACGTACAGTAAAAATAACCCCTGCAGCCATCCCCCAACCCCCATACACCAGCATCTTGGATACTGATGGGAACAAAACCTTTATACCTGATCTATAATTTCAATTTCATGTTCTTTACTCTTCATTTCGACAGCAAACTGTTCTTTTATAATAGTCTCAATCTTCTGCACGGTAACATCTCGAGCTGCACGAGGCCACACATGGAAAATAAAGAGGAATGAAGTATTTACATTTCTATTTTTGAGGCTCTGTTTGCAAACAGAAAGATCAGAGATCACTACGGAGTGAGAAGCGAAGCGATAATAAGTTCAGCACACACACACAAAAAGGGAAAGATGATTTTCCTGCAAAAGAAAGTTATTTGCCTTAACAAAAACCATATGTATCCTTAAAAGCTGGCTTATGTGGAGAGCTATTTTTTCCTTTTTAGGTCTGAGATGACAAATGACAGAAAAAGGGAAGAACAGGACCAGTTTGTTTACTTCTGTCTCAGTAAAGCTGTAAACAGTCAGAGGAAAACTCCAAACTGCTACGGCCAAGTGCAGTTAGAGCTGTGATTGCGCAGGAGCGAGCTGGAACACCAGGGACATTTCTCTGCTCTCCTTGGCCAGATTCACATCCAGGAAATTTACACCACATCACGCAGCAATAATGAGGCAAACTCATACTTTATATGTTCAGCACTGGCACGACGTGCAGCCTTCTCTGGAGTGTCTACAAACCATTTATTACTCACAAAGGAAACTGGCCTACCTCTTACAAAATCCCCTTCCAGCACAGCAGTCAAAAAAATTTAGCCTTTCAGCAGGAGTTTACTGACCTCAGTGGAAAGTATGTAGTTTAAGATTTCAAACTGTGCAAATACCTAACAGCAAATTAGTGGCTAAGAATGAAATTGGCACATTATCGTATTTTTTCTAGGACATGTATACATGGGAAGAACTGTTCTTTTTGCTCTACACATACCACAGCCTTTAATATTGCCTTTTCTTTGTCACCTCCATTACCCCTCAAGGGAGTTCAAACAAGAACTATTTTTATCAAGTTCTAAGTAAAAATCTGGCAAAGCAGGAATTACACTTCTAGAAGAAAGCCTGGAAAAGGTGCTCCAGCTTATGCCAGAAATACAGTGACCCCACTGTGAAGCAGATCAGAGAAACTGCCTGGGCTTCTCTGGAAAAAATTTACATTGTTTCTACATGGAATAGGAGGCAACAGCACCAAGACTTTGGCTTGAGCTTCAGAGCAAGAATATGTTTTCCTAAAAGGTATGTATCTGTTTGAAGGGGTTTCTAATATCCCAATAGAAAGAGTAAAGAAATCAAAAGCAAGTCAAAACCTTGCTGGTATGTTCCAGACAGCATACATAATTGTACTGTCTGATAAGGTACTCACAATAGGAGTGAGGCAACTGATACCTCTATATGCAACAGGGGTATCCTAAATATTTTTACTTATTTCCACATACAAATATATATACATATATATATTCTAGGATCAGCAATAGTTAAAGCCCACATTAAAACAGAATTACACTGGAATCTGTATGAGTAAGGCAAAATTAAAAAACCAGAGGGATATAATTTACCTCCAGCCATGCCTAGGAAATTCACATGTAAGGCTACACTTAAAATAAACCTAAACAGATTAAGTTATGAGATGTATGGTTCAGATGGGGACAACTGCATCTCTTCCCTAAAAGATGATGCCATGCCACACCAACATTTGACAATTAAAGCACTTCAGGATTTGTGGTTATATTACGGAGGCTTTTAAGAACACTTTATTTTCATATTTTTCCCAGCTTAGTGTCAACCACAGTCTTGTTAGTGTTAGTGAAATTAGACTGTGTTAGTGAAATTTGTGTCCTTCAGGAATTCTAGTATCAAAAGTTGGAGATCTTCCATCAGAGGAAGAAAGAAGCCAGTTTGGAGGAATCACCTGAACAGAAAGTTCACTTTGGCAAGGACAGTTTTCCAAGGCCCTAAGACTTTGCCTGCTCATTATCAAGACCTTCTGAAAAAGTTGCTTCAGAAGCAGATTTAAAAACCCATCTGCAGTCTCTGGGACACTCCAGAACAGAGGGTGGTGACTTCTGGCAGCCAGGCAGGGCAGGCAGCTGGGAGTGGTGACACGGCCACACACAGCACAGCTGCACTGGGCCCCACTGTGAGGGCCCCTGCCTGACGTGGCAAACAGGACCTGACCAACAACACATTCACCTCAGAGTTCAGCCTCCTCAGACCTGACCAGCTGTACACCATCCTCCAAAACATCACCCACGAAGCCATCGTCTGTCCCTCTCCAACTGGCAGCTCCGGCACCCTGCTCTATTCCTGGACCGTCTTCAGATCCCACAGCCAGCCTCGGTTTTCTCACCTCCCTGTTCGTCAGCTCTTCCCATCATGATCCTCTCACTAGCTGT
The DNA here is from genome assembly GCA_038380795.1 of Pyrocephalus nanus. Lineage (NCBI taxonomy): Eukaryota > Metazoa > Chordata > Aves > Passeriformes > Tyrannidae > Pyrocephalus > Pyrocephalus nanus. The sequence continues at coordinate 17,502,109 of CM076270.1, read as the reverse complement.
GCTATGCCAAAAATCACTGGCCTACTCCCTGTCCCCGGGGCAAGAAGCTCCACTCTCATTTGCCCAGAGAGGACTGCAACCTGTCCCAGGCACTCTGCCAACAGGCTGGTTTCCAAAGCATATCCAAGTGTGCCAAATGCAAACCTACTCATCGAGCTACTCTCTCCACTACACTTCTTTATCCCCATCTCCTTTAGTCAGGTTCCTTTTTCTCCTCTCTTTTATGTTTTAAGGCCCCTTCCTTCTCCCTAACTTATCCCTTCTACACTGCTCCTTTCCACTTTTTCTGCCTGCTCTCGCAAACATTTGTTATCTTCCAAGAGCCAGTCTGTACTGCAAGGTCATGGATTTTTTATCCCTCCCCAGGCTGTACTGCAACCAGCGCATCCCCCAAAACATGAACACACTGCCAATCCTTCCAGGAGCAGACTTCAACTGCAAAACAGATACACAGGCTGCAGCATAACACAGCACGGAAAGGTGCACTGGCAAAAACTTCAGCAAGCAGCAGGAAGCAAAGTACAAGGCTGGGACCCTGGAGAGCTCGTGCTCCAGCTGCTATCATGCACCAAAGGCTGCGTCCTCACACTTTACTTATGGTTCAGGTGGCAGGTAGGGATGACTCCACATACGGCACATCTTCATTTGCCTACACAGAGGTATCACTACTTGCCTTGTTCAATGTCTGTCCCAGCCCTTTCCTGAATGTTTGTGGACAGCACACACATCCACATCATTTCCAGCTCCACAACTCCTACCTGACTGTTCGGCTGCTTTGTGCCGCTTGTTGGGATGCGTGATGGTGATCTCCTCATAGTCGGGGTCCTTCTCTGCGATTACTCTCTTGATCCCAGACATGTTCTCTACTCCACTGACAGGAAAAATAAAAGCACTAGTGACCTTCTGGGCAAACTTCAACCCCTCACCTCACGTGGGGAGGCCTGTGGTGCCCACCCAGGAGCGGGGACAACTCCTTCCCCAGGGGCTAGAGATCACCCCACAGCTGCACATGGCAGCTGGCATGTTCTGCACAGCCCGGGAGCTTCAAACACATCCCAAGCCCTGCGGGTCCCCACAGCGCGGGTGCCCACGGCCTCGGCGGGGCTGCAGTCACACAGAACCCCCGTGCCTCGCTGCCCGTGAGGGCAAAAGGACCCTGCTCAGGATCCCGAGACTGCGGGAGAGCCTCCGCACAGGCACCCCCGCCCCTAGAAAGGAGAAGACGGGCACCCCAAGCACATGAGGAGAGCCCAGAGTGCTCCAGCACCAGCAGGGCTGCCCCGCTCCCCGCCGCGGGGTCACACACCGGCCGTGCCCGGCCGAGAACCGCCCAACGCGGGCCACGACCCTTCCCGTGAGGGGGCAGCGCGTCCCGCCGGGGCGGGAGGGGCGCGGGGCAGGACCCACCGCCGCGAGGCCGGGCCGGGGCCGCCGCGGGACACGCCGTGGGTGTCGGAGGTGCGCGGGGTGACGGCGGTGACGGTGCCGCCGCGGGGCGCCGAGGGCGGAGCGCTGCCCGCGGCCGGTCCCACGTGCGGCGGCGCCGCTCCCCTCCCCCGCCGCGCACACAAAGCCTCCGCCGCGGCCGCGCTCCCGCCCCGCGCCGCTCCCGCCCCGCCGCTCACCCGCGCTCCGCCACTGCCCGGCCCCGCCGCCCGCACCGGCCGCCCCCGCCCGCCGTGCCCGCGCCGCCCCGGGCGCTCAGCGCCGGCCCCCGCCGGGCCGTCCCGCCGCCGCCGCCGCCATGAGCGCAGGGCCCAGCGCCGCCCTCGCCGCCGGGGCGGGCCCGCGCAGGCGGGCAGAGCGCGGGGGGCGGTGCCGGGCCGAGAGGGGCCGCACCTGTGGCCGCGGACAGGGGCTGTCTCCCAGCAGGGACAGCGCGGAGACAGAGGAGCTCCCGCAGGGGAGAGGGTCGAGCCGGGTCCGTGGCGCTGTGGGGGTCCAGCCGCGCCGGTCCTGCCGTGGGCGAGGAGAGGGCTGTGGGCAGGGCAAGGCTCGCCCGCGGCACCGTGGGGACCGAGATGGGCGACGCGGCCGCGTTCCTGTCTGGAGAGACAGGTGCAGTGCCCTCATCCGGACTTGCTGCCTGGAACAACCGTGTTTTAATGT